>OW971932.1:20000000-21265327 GCA_943193695.1 Acrobasis suavella
ATATATATATATATATATATATATATATATATATATATATATATACGGACAAATCACACAGGTTGAGCTAGCTCCGGTAAGTTCGTTCTTGTGTTATGGGATACTAACTCAACGATACTGTATTTTATAACAAATAAATATATACATAAACAATCAAGATACTCGCATAACCCTGTACATATGAGTGACGTCACGGACGTATATGGTCACGAATCACTGTGCCCGTGTCTCATAAAAATAAAATAATTTAAGTTACCAATTCAGTTCAAAGCTTTGCTCAATATATTCAGTGATCACCAATACACATCCACAGTCTATGGAATTCAGTTAAAAGTGAGTTAAAGACACTGTTTCTCCGAAAATTATTATCCGTTCACAAAGCGCAAGCCATAGTTCGCGCAAAACTCATATCTGCTCCTACCGACATAAGTTAACATCATTCATAAGCATACGAACAAATAGTGTGACACCTATAGTCAAATACATAAAGTCCATAATGGCAAAGTGCAATGCGTGCGGGAAATTTATGTCGGCCACGGCAGATGCCGCTATTGGAATAACATGTCCAAAGTGTTACAAAGTGGCTCACCGTGCCTGTGTTAATATTCCCGTGGGTGTTCCTGTAAGCTCTTCCTGGCATTGCCCGGAATGTAAGGCAAAAATGCCTAGACAATCAAGAAGGAACACCAGTCAGGGGTGTGTGTTCCTCGTATACGCACGTACAGGATGAATCTATGTCTGGAGCTGAAAACTTAGGGAACTCCACTGATATGGACATTACAACGGAGTTTCAGGAACCTGACCTTGTGCTTGAGGTTCGTACCCTTAATGGAGAAATACGTCAGATGAGGGAGGAATTCCGTGAGATTCGGAGCCTGGCCTTAGAAGTTCGCATGATGAGTGAGGAGTTCCAGGAATTTCGAAATGAGACAAGAAAAGCTGCCATTATCAGTGACCGAAGGATGGACAAGTTTGAGAGAAGAGTGACTGCCATTAAAAAAAATTGTCAGTGAGACATCCAAAACTTGTATCACTGACGAATCAGTCAAGGAACTGGAAGCCACTGTGGAGAAGCTGAAGCTGGAGATAAACGAGCGGGACCAGGAGTCTCTGGTAAACGATGTGGAGATAGCCGGTATCCCAGAAGAAGGCGGAGAGAACACCATGCACCTCGTTTTAGCCTGCAGCAAGGTGGTGGGTGCGCCGCTCGACGAAAATGACGTCGTGAGCTGTGTGCGCGCGGGTCCTGTGCGCGCTATGATAGAGGGTGCGCCTTCCCGACCACGCCCGATAGTGATTCGGTTAGCGCGACGCTCGTGTCGCGATGGCCTGCTGCCGACATTTGTAGGGTTTTTGGAAAGGAGAATGTTTTGACCAAATAATTATAAATTGCAAAATAAATGGATGCTGTTACCTCGTTGTGTTTATTGTGCAGCATTGCCATGAAGGTGTCTGGTGTGGTATACAAATCTTTCTTTTCACTGGCCTTACAGACACATATTTTTTAAAATATTATCCACTTAATACATACACATTCACCCACAATACTATTATACACCTTACGCAATACTTATTTAATACACAAATACGTAAACGTTGTTATGTTCTATGTTAAGACATTTTACTCGCGGCGAAAACACGACCACACTGTAGGTATCAACTTGTGAACGACAGCGAGAAGAAGAGGTTACAAGACAATAGTGCAAAACTTATAGATTTGGTGTGTACTGATGTAACCGAGAATGAGACATACGTTGACTATATTCCTGAGCTAGGCAAACATGCGTTCATTACATGTCAGTTAAATATTACAAAAGCGAAACTTCCCCCTTTAATAACAGCGCGTCGTTCATTAAAGAATATTAATTTAGATGCTTTTAATAGGGATCTTCAAACAATTGACTGGGAAAGCATAGAAAAACTGCAAAGCGTAGACGACATGGTAGACTCGTTCAACGCACGCATACTCGAACTTTTCGACATCCATGCACCCTTAAAATTGATAAAAATTAAAGAACAAAGACACCCCTGGATAGCTCCTTGCATAATAAAAATGATGAGCTGTCGTAATGAAGCACATGACAAAGCACGAAAAACTAAAAGTGCAGAGCATAGGGCACAATACAAGGAGCTGAAACATATGGTAAACGAAGCTCTATTTAGAGAAAAACAAGCGTATTTTAATTAATACATAAACTTAAATTCGTCAAACCCCCGTTCAATGAGGAAACATATTAAGCAAAACGTTAATATTAATGAACAAAAGCAAGAGATTCCTGCACAAATTTTTAATGATCCCAATAAACTAAATGACCATTTCTTAAATGTCCGTGGTGACAAAAATTTTTCTAACTCTGTACTAAACAATTTTTCCACCAAGAAAAATTGCAACATCTAGTTACTTTAGCCTAAGAGCCGTTCACGAAGATGAAATTATAAAAATAATAAAGTCACTTAAATCAAATGCGGTTGGCACAGACGGTATAAGCCTGGATATGTTTTTACTTACAATGCCAAATACACTATCAGTAATTACTGTTCTTGTAACTCGTTCAATTGAAACACACTCTTTTCCGCATAAATGGCAGAAGTCTGTAGTGAGACCCATACCAAAAACTTCGAATCCTTCTAGTTTTAAGGACCTGAGACCCATTAGTATCCTACCTCTGCTGACGAAAATTTTAGAGAAAGTCGTAGCGCAGCAACTTAAAGACTTCCTTGAAGTTAATAACATCCTTCCTAAACTCCAGTCTGGTTTCAGAAAGTATCACAGCAGTTCAACCGCATTGATGCAAGTTATTGATGATGTTCTTAGTGCTCAAGATATTGGACAGGTGACGTTGTTGACTGTGCTCGACTTCTCTAGAGCTTTCGATAGCAATATAGATCTGCTTTTGGCAAAAATGCATTATTATGGATTTGCTAGTGACACCATTGAATAGTTCATAAGCTATTTCGAAGATCGCTCACAGTATGTTGAATTAAATGATGGTAAAGGCAAAATAACGACATCAAACATTGCAAATATCACATCTACGCAGATGATTTACAAATTTATATTTCTTCTAACCATGATGACATCCACACAACAATTAATCAACTTAACGAGGACTTGGAAAAAATAAAAACGTGGGCTGTGAACAATTCATTAATTCTAAACGGTAACAAAACAAAATTTATAAGCGTAGGTACACAAAATAAAATAAATAAACTAAAAAAACAAAAGTTTCTACGTAAGAATAGACGGGAAGGAAATAGAAAGAGAGCAAGAGGCAAAAAATCTTGGACTTTTGTTGGATGAACAATTACGCTTTGAGGGTCACATTTTAGAGGTCGCTAAAAATTGATTTTATCGACTAAAGGTTCTTTACCAAATTCGCGATTACTTAAGCATTGCAATGCGCATTAAGCTATGTGATTCTCTAGTGCTCTCTAAGTTTAATTTCATGGATCAGGCATACGGCCCACGGTTACTTGTACGTACACAAAAGTTATACAGCGTGTCCAAAACGCTTGCGCGAGGTATTGTTTCAAGATACCTCCCCGTACGCAACTCCATACCTAAATAGTGCTAATATTCTAAAAATGAACGCACGTAGACGTTACACTTTGCAAGCCTACTGTTCGGCATTGTAAGATGTCAGAAACCTGCTTATTTATTTGAAAAACTGGTACGAGGGGGGGTCAAAAAGTTCGCGGAATGGAGGGGATAGCGGGGGGTGGGGGACCTGCCGCAGGTAGTAACTAATGAGCAACTCTTTGTGAGTATATATGCCAAGTTTGAACCTGATTGTGTCAATAACCTTTGACCTGTCGTCGATCAAACAAGTGAATCCGGAAGAAAAACTTGAACATGGAAAAAATCGAGTTTCGTGCCGTCATAAAGTTCCTCACTAAGCAAGGAAAACCACCTCAGAAAATTTTGGAAGAAATGTTATCAGTATACGGGGACTCTTGCCCTGGGAAAACCATGGTGTACAAGTGGAATAGCCTTTTCAAGCAAGGCAGAGAGTCTCTTGAAGACGACCCTCGCTCAGGACGGCCGATTGAGGCCACCACCTCAAACATCGTTGAAAAAGTGGAGAATCTTATACTGGAGGATACTCGTTTGAAGAAGAAACAACTTGCAGAAATGGTTGGAGTATCACCTACAACCATTTTAAATATTCTACACGACAATCTTGGGATGTCAAAAGTCAGCGCAAGATGGGTGCCAAGAATGCTCACACCACCACAGAAACAGCTGCGCGTCGAGTATTCAAAGGAGTTTTTAGACCTCTGTAGCGCCGACAAGGAAGGAATTTTTGCAAGACTTGTTACTGCAGATGAAACTTGGGTTCATCATTATGAGCCTGAGTCGAAGCAAGAGTCTATGCAGTGGCATAAAAAGGGTCAGCCCCCCCCTAAGAAATACAGGGTGTCACAATCGGCTGGAAAAATCATGGCAACTGTTTTTTGGGATACAGAGGGTATTTTATTAATAGATTATAAAGATAAGGGTGTTTCTATAACGGGAGAATACTACGCTAATCTACTAAGACAATTAAAAGAAGCAATCAAGGAGAAAAGGCGGGGAAAGTTGACAAAGGGTGTGCTGCTTTTGCATGACAACGCACCGGTACACAAGAGCCGCGTTGCGATGGCTGCCCTTCATCACTGTGGCTTCGAAATGTTAAACCATCCTCCCTATAGTCCAGACTTAGCCCCCTGTGATTATTTTTTATTTCCCAAATTAAAAAAAGAGCTTCGGGGGAAGAAATTTTCCGATGATGAAGAAGTCAAGTCGGCGATTTCGGCCTATTTTGAGGACAAAGACAAATCATTTTTTTTCGACGGTATTAATAAGTTAATAGAGAGATCTGAAAAATGTATTCGACTTAAGGGGGAATATATTGAAAAAGAAAAATAGTACAGTATTTTATTTCACCCCCCTTCCCCTCCGTTCCGCGAACTTTTTGACCCCCCCTCGTATGTCTCGCATTGTACATGGGAAACGAATCGAACCTCTGTGTTACTCCTCGTGCCCCGTCATTTTTCCGCTGCATTCCGCGGCAGTTTTAAATACGTCGTAACCAAGTGCTGGAACAATTTGCCTCCTCCACTTCGGTGTCCGCAATCAGTCCCAACTTTCAAAACCAAACTGAGAGGCATTTTGTTACAGGCACAAATAGCGCAGTGGCAGTATAAATTATATTTGAAAGGCTAGCATTGCGTGTGCATTGAAGCCCATAGTTTTAATAGTACTGGATTTAATTATATTAATATTTTTTACCCCACATTCATATTTATTTAACATATATTTATTATATCTATATATTTCATAGACACACAAACTCATTTACTCACAAACCACAGTAGCCCGTATGAGTCACATCACATAAGGTCTATTGAAAACCAGCGTCGCGGTTACATCGTGGCCGCGACATATGCTGAATGGGTCTTTTTGCCAAAAAACCACACCACGCTTTGACAATGCTGCACAAATGTACGAGATGAAGGAGACATTTCATCGATATCATATTGTTCGATGTACTTTTTTCTATTTGGTGTTGTGGTATTTTTAGGCAATAAAGAAAATTCTATTCTATTCTATTCATATACTTTTACTTAGGTATCAGCAGATTTTATAATTCTAAAAATCTCAAACTGAACGTTAACTTAAATTTGATCTTTCCTATATGACAAAGTGTTTGTATTCATACTCTGAAACGGCTCTACCAATTTTCCGTTTTTTTTTTTTATGTCCTTTCGGTAGGTTGAGGAATAGGTAGTAAAGTTTATTTCATACGTCACGGGAAGTGGAGCCCACGGGCTCAGCTAGTATTATAATAAGTATCTTTCTACATTACCTTTTTATATACTAACAATATAAGGTCATGCGCTTATATATTTTGTCACAATTTTCAGTTGACATAAACTACTTTGAGCTATTGCAATTGTGTTTGCGTGCCCTGTCAGTGATGCCTTTTATGAAACTTTGCCAACAAAGATTTTAATCAGAATTTTAAGTTAAAGAGGCAGGGGAGGCTGGCGCGGAGCCAGGATAGCCACACGAGACATGCGAGATGCGAGTAGGGGTAACTTATAACATCCATTAATGATATAACTTTACAAGTTAAAGCTACGAACTCTCATTGCTTGGATCGTTGAGATTAGGAACTATGGATAATTAATGGATAATATCTATCTTTTTGTTCTTTATAGCATATATCAGTCCATAGCTGGACTAAAGGCGCCCCAACAAAGCGAGGGTTTGCCTATTTATCACCAAGCTAGGCAGACTGGTTAGTGATCGTAGTAGATATCTTCATAATACAAAAAAATAGAAGATTTTACGTTTGACAAGGAATTTTTTTATCGCATATTGTGCCTGTAAAGTTATCTAAAATAAAAATAAACAATTATTTTAGTTATTATAGGTACAAAGTATATTATATAATATTAAAAAAGATGGTGGGGTGCGGCCAATTGCAATTGCTTATACATTGCGCCGTTTAACATCTAAACTAGCATGTATACACGTAGCCTCAACACTTAGAAATACATTCTAACCAATTCAACTAAGCTTCGGCAGTAGGGGCGGCTGCGAAACAGCAGTACATTCTGTGTGCATCTTTTTAAATAATAACTGCGCAGAGGTACTGCTAAAAATGAATGTGAAGAATGCTTTCAATTCAATAGATAGGAACGCCTTGCTGCAAGAAGTATCAACTTATATTCCTCAACTTTTTCCTTATATTAAACAATTCTATACATTACCTTCGAAATTACTTTACGAAAATAACAGTATTTTATCATCTGCAGGAGTGCAGCAAGGCGATCCCCTGGAGCCGGCGCTTTTCAGTCTAGATATTCATCCAATCATCTCATCTTTAAATTCTAAATTAAATGTTTGGTACCTGGATTTCTGGAAGGAAATAATCCGTTTTATCAGACTTTTTGGCCATTATTGCTTAATTCAAAAGCATAGGGTTAGATCTGAATTTTAAAAAAATGTGAAAATTTCATTCCTGCAAACATTTCGACATCGTACAAAAATGATATTTTCGACAGCTTTTATAAAGTCTCTCCCGATATTAAATTACTTCCAAATTACAGAAGATTCTTACTAAATTCTGGGTGCTCCATTACTGGGACCTAGCATTCAGGCTCTCTTGGATGAAAAAATAGTTGAAAATATTGTTTATATACATCCTCTAGATTGGACATTCTAAATTCTCAGGACAATACACAATTAAAAAATATTGCCTTTTAGTTACCTAAATTCACTTACATTCTTTGCTCTAGTCCAATCTGGAAACATTTGGAACTTATAACAAAATTTATGATTGTCTTCGTGCCACCTTAGAAAAAATTCTAAATTTACATATTTACGAAAATTCATGGACTCAGCTCACTTTACCTATTAAAGACGGTGGCATAGGCATCAGAAAAATTACTAGTGTTGATCTTCCCGCTTTCCTTTCTTCTGTTCACAGCGACTCACATCTCTGCAAAAAAATACTCAAAGATGTCCTGAGCATCGACCTGTTTACAGAGGCAAAGAGGCAAAGGAAACATGGTCAGCTTTCTGCCCTGAAGATAGCATCCTAGTGAAAGCAAACCAACAAAAACCTTGGGATGCCCCTTTAGTGCAGGCAGCTATTGACGACCTCCGTGGCGTAGTGGTCACCATGCTAGTCCGCCACCCAGAGGTTCCGGGTTCGATCCCCGGTCAGGGCAGGTTGGAAAATGGCTTTTTTAAAATTGTCCTGGGTCTTGGATGTTTATCTATATTTTTGTTTGTTATAAAATATAGTATCGTTGAGTTAGTATCCCATAACACAAGTCTCGAACTTACTTTGGGGCTAGCTCAATCAGTGTAATTTGTCCCTATATATTTATTTATATTATTTATTTAGCTATTTTCAATTTGGCTCAACATCTTAATCTTTGATCCCCTGGAACGCGGTAGGGCGTTAGTGTGGGACGCCACATGCGTTGACACACTGGCGGGTCCCATCTCAAGGGATCAGTCTCGGCTGCTGAAAACGCTGAGATAACCAAACGTTCCAAATATAGTTCATTAATGATGACTATATTTTTGAGCCGTTTGGCGTGGAGACTTTCGGACCATGGGGCCCCGGTGCTAGGCGTCTCCTTGAAGAGATCTCCCCAAGACTGATATCCGCTGCTGGTGACAAGAGAGCTGGCTGCTTTTTCGCCCAACGCATCAGCATTGCGATTCAAAGGGGAAATATGGCCAGCGTTCTTGGCACTATGCCGCATGGGCACTATTTTTAAGATCAAATTTATAGTAGGTATTTTACTTTTTCTCTTTATTTGTAAATATGTAAATTATCCTATCTTGGATATTTAAAAAAAAATCTCTAGGCATATTATAAAGTAGTATACCTGGATTTAATTTTAATATATAGATATAATAACATAAATATGTAAACTCCAAACAAATTGTTAACAGTTTCGCATAATTATTCAGAAGTTTTAGTTGAATATTTTGGTAGTTAGTCTTTATAGTCATTAGGATACAACCGAGTGAGTGCATCTGAACTGCTAACTATGCAGATCAACTTAAGTGATAAAGTTAATCTAACTGTCTGCATATTTAGTAGATAAGTTAGTCCGTCTCTGCATGGGTTATATACTAAGTTATAGTTAATAAGTATAAGCTGCATGCAAGTGCTAGCTTTTGTGTCTATCAAAGGCCGTCTAAATTTAAACACAATTTTCTAGTGAAGCGGCTTACGTAAAAACAAGTAATTATTAAAAAAAAATTATCAAACAAGCTTTTATTTCCAGTACTCCTCAACTCGATGGGTATGCGTCGTTTCATTACAGAGTTACTACGGCCACCTTCTTACTCCATCATCAGATCAGCTGCATGTCATCATATTATATCATTGTCATGCGATATACGTATAAGTGCAAAATTTCAGCTCAATGGGAATCCGGGAAGTGGGTCAAATTTAACTTGCAAGATTTGATTACGGACAGACAGACAGAGCGACAGACAACACGACAGGTGAAACTACATAAAAGCTTGTAATAATAGGTAAGTTTTAATGACTATTACCTATATGACACAATAATATTTCTGATGGATAAAAAAACGTCTCTTTGATTTGAAATTTATTTTTAAAATAAGCAGAACCATACTATACTCTAGTATTGTAGTTGCACCTATGTACAAGGTAGGTATTTATATGTACTTTAACTACACCATATAATTAATATAAGTATTACAATCAGGACGGAATCTCCTATAAAAAGTCCCGCGCAATATGCGTCCCCGTTCCTCGTCCTCGCACCCTCCCCCGTTCTCGCCTTGTGGAGGTTGTTGAGCAGGCGGCTGCAGGCGCCTTCAGCTACCTCGACAAGGCGAGAACAAATTTTTAAGTTACTTTAGTGTATGAATAAATTATTATAAAGAAAGTGTTAGTCTTTAATTTATACAATTTTAAATTAGGATATCAGCTTTTTTCATCTAACTTAATTGTTTGCGATAAAACAAGATACGTAGGCGTACTTCCTTTTTTTTAATACATACTATATATTTTGCAACAAGCATTAGAAGGTTAATGACTTAATGAGGATAAACACCAAACAGTTCAATTTAAACAAAGGATTAAAATTATTCAAAAAACCCTTTTTAAAGACCATATTTAAAATATTTTGTGAGGATATTCCTTGAATATTAGATAAGTCAATTTCGCAACCAAAAACAAGGTTAAATCTTAATATAATGGTGGCCATTTCTATCGTTGGCTTGGCAATGGCTCGAGAAGGGTTTCAAAGAATTAAAAGGAACCAATGATGTGCCGTTCCCTAAACTCCCGTTTCCAGAGAACGTACCTCATTCCCGATTCCGGGACTGTTCCCAATTTCAGGGGAACGCAAAATCATGTGAATGTTTTTCGTTAAAGTATTTTTAATCTCTACATTGATGTGAAATATCGTTCTTTAAGGTTTTCTAGTATCGACAGACAGACAAATATACGTTCGGGAACGTAATTTTTTAATAAGTGTATCTACGGATTGAAGGTAATTTGTTCAACCTTTCTTTAATGCAAATTCTACCGAATACCGTCGGAACGACCACAGCCACTAAAAATACACACGCAAATGAAACTATTCAGTAACGAACGACCCGTATTCCCTACCATGCTTTGTGGTATTTCTCACTAATATTACAGGTCTCATTCCCGTCATCAAGTGAACGTTCTCGGCAACAAGGGAACGTTCCCTGGGAATTTGGGAACATTCCCAGGGAACGTTTCTCATCCCAACAAAAACCAGTTCATGTGAAGTAATGTTAAGATGAGTAGGTACATATTGCTTGCATGGTAAAAAATATCATATCTCATGGAGAGTCAATCCTAAGTCTACATGTCCTTTTTTTTCTAGTAGAAAAGACCTGCCATCTCGTCCATTCAGCCACGGTAAGCTGGGTGGGTATGTGGGGCTGGCACCCACTAAAAACCACATGGTGTCACCGCCACAACCGCTTCTAGCTGGGGCCGTGTGCTTCTTTATGCTCGACTCCACAGCCCCGACGCGGCCAGGAGCTACCTCAGCCAGCTGCCCCGACTCGCTCACGGCACCCCTGCTTTAGTCAGAGGAGCCGGAGCAGCTATCGGATTGGCCTCTCGGCCAGACAAGGACAGGCGCGCTTTCTCTCCAGAGGGATAGGGAGAGCGAAAACGTAACATTAACACTCCTCTTCCCTTGCGGCCCCACCGACACTGTGCCAAGCGCCACGGACCCTGCATGGTCGCGGAGGATAGGGAGCAACTTACTCCTCTTCCCCCGCGACCCCTACCACGGCTGTGATAGAAGAGAGTCTACCTCTTCCCTCAAAACTAGGCCATTCCTAGAATGGCCTCCACCCGGCCCGGGGATGCCGTGGCCATGAGTTCCTCTTTGCTTTCCTGCGCGTGACAAGGCTGCAGGTACTGAGTCCCCTATTCGTCCTAACCTAACAACCACTAACTAGTGTAAGCATCTACTCTAAGTTAGATTGTTATTAAAATAATAAACATTTTGTTTAGATTATATTTTATAACAATCCAGTATAAACAAACGTAAAATATTTATGACTACCAACCCCTGAAATACATCTTTACTACCCCTCCCTCGCCCTCAACGTTTTTTATTCATGATGATAAATGTCATTCCTTAGCTGGTTTGGTTTAATTTTCTTTGACAGCTGAATATTTAAATAAAAAAACTCAATTCAAATTTAATATATATTTTTTAATAGCCTTTTATCTCTCCGAGTGACTTTTTAGGCGTCGTGAATATTTTTTTTTTTTTTCAAGGATATGGTTTGCTATAATAGGTTATTCTATTAGGTATTAGGTGCGAGTATGTTTTGCGTAATTTTTAAATTTATTTTTTTAGCATTTAGCGTCATTGTTTTAAGGAAATAAAAATACCAGTTGACTTAAAGTTATTTAAAAACATATTAAAATAGATTTTGAAAAATCATAAAATTGCGTATTATATTTTGAGCAAGCGAAATTCTTCAGAGTCTACATTTGTATCGAGCTTCTTGCTATGCTACATATTTTTAAGTTCGAACATAAGCCAAGTCGGCAAGGGTTTGCTAAGATATGGAACATTTCAAAAAATAATACTTCGCGGGTTTACGATAGGGGCAAACTACTATAAATATAAATAACTAGTAAACTGGTTGCTAGTTTAACTATTTAATTGTTATAACGTAATGATTACTTGTGAAAACAATTTATTTTCCTGGTGATAGACCAGGGGATTGAGTTTGTCAGGTTAGACGAAGGTAGCAATAGCAAGGCAGATTATGCCGCGCCTGTCTTACTTGTCAGGTGGGTGAGATATCCGTTTATTTTGCGGCTAAGTTGGTATTATCCGCTTACTGTGGTTCTCTGAAACAGGACTTGTAAAATAAGACATACCTAATGCATCTAGAATTCTAGAACTTACTCAAAGTGAATTATAATACATGAATATTGACATACATACATACATAATATCACGCCTGTTTCCCACAGGGGTAGGTAGAAACTTGCTAAGATCCTGACAGACCTCTTTCGCCTGATCTACCCTCATCTCTCTCTTTATGAAAATATAATTGAACAAAATACTAAACTGTATAAAATAAAATTACCTGATTAAACGAAATAAAAAATGTCCATGCAGCATGGTAGCAAGAACGCTGGCTGCGTTCCCTCGCTGGATATCAATGCTAATCCGTTGACCGTTCCTACTTTGTAACTGGTTGTTAGGTACTTACTATGGTGCGATAAAAAAAATTAAATGGTAGCCCTTCTTAGTAGGTAAATTTGGGAAAATATACGAGTATATCATACATTTATTAATATCATACATATTTTGGAAATTGTACCAAAAACCAAAAATCACGCGGATGAAGTCGCGGGCATCAGCTAGTAAAAAATTTTGTTCGTATTTGTTAAAAAAGTAAGTATGAACGAAATCTATTATAAAATAGGGCCATGTCATGCCCGTATCTCGCGTGACCGCGGAAAACTACCTGAAGCCGCGACAGCACCGTATTTCACAGTCCCTTGTGTACTTACTGGGGACCAAAGAGATACCTGGGGACCTATATCTTGAATTTTCTCTTAAACTCAAAATAATATTAACATGAACATATATATTTAGAAAAACTTCATTAAAATGTTTCTGAATATACATTTTCAGGTTAATATTATTTTGAGTTTATTAGAAAATTCAACATAAAGGTAGAGGGCCAACCTAGGTATCTCGAGGGCCCTCTGTACATACCTGTACTCTCAACCTAGGGACGAATAAACAATGTCACAAATTATTGTCCCCCCCCCCCCTATTTATGGATGGTCCCCTATGTGGCTTATGTATGATAGGTATTGAAACGAAAAATAATATAATACAAACATCTTATAAACATATTTTTAAATTAATTTTACAGCAGGCAGATATAGTAAAATATAAAATACACTTACGATTGTATTCAAATTTCAAATACTTTATGCCACCTACTGCGATCACCAACCCGTCTGCCCGTAGTGGTGATTATGGGCAAGTCCCTTTATTGGGAAAGGCCTTTAGATCGTATTGGTTTTTAAGACTAAAACTAAAACCTACGGTATATGGTGAATAGGGATGTGGACAAAAAATGTTTTGGCTCATTAGATAGATTTATTAAAAAGTATGGCATACGTATTTTTTCTTTTCCCTTATTAGCAAAAATGGACGAAGATACAGCTCATTTAAATTTCGCGTGGCTCCACGATCAGCTACGATTTTTAAACAAAGGTGACGTAAATCACCCCTCCTCTGAAACTTCGAAGCGCTGTATCTTTGTGAATTTTTACTACTTTACTAAATAGGTCCTTTATTTCTCGATAATTTAGTTGACGTACTAAATAAAATAATTTGCTACTATTTGAGTTATGTCCATAGGACATAACACAAATAGTTTTCCCATAGTAAAAGTTGTTCAAATCGTGCGTTTACTTCATTTCGGGTTTATACCCCCTTTTCGTTACACGTAGAAAACTAATATTGTTATCAATATACATCAATTTCAAGTAATCTTGTTTTCAATAACCGAAGCCTGTAGTTTCTTTATTAAATAAACCTTAATTTACTAAAGATCATATCGTTGTCATTGAAAATGTCATTAACTCTGCGTAAGTTTATTTAATAATAAATAAAGCCAATATTTTGATCTGCGTTAAATGAATTTTGTCGAGATTGATGGGCAAAGTTTGTGCGTCCTCGTACCTTAATATTTGAGATAGGCCTGGCTTCATAGCTTTATTATATATTTCTACAATATACTGTAGTATTGCATACCTAAAAGTAAGGACATATTATTCTTTTATGTAATGAAATATTGCGTAGGCATCGCACTCACTATATTTCATTACATGCCAACGTTATATACCTAATTGGTATTTTTTGCCCGGGCACAGTTATCTTGATTCTCGAACGAGGACTTGTGGATGCAAGTGGAGCTGAATCGGTCATAGTTTGCGTCGGCCTCACGACCCCCGTAGAGCCCTTGATTGGAACCCACAGGTTAGGCGTAAGCGTGGCTGCCCCAAACAAACTTGGGGCCCCGTCCGGTCATCTCGGAAGCTAAGCAGCTTGGATTATCCAGGAGTGAAATCAAGAACGTAGCGGTTGACAGAGCGAATTGGCAACGTGTTGTGTCTGCTCTTTGTCCCGACAGAAGGATATATAGGAAAAAGTCAAAAATCATTTATTTATCTTTGGATATTTGTATCACATAATTGTCATTTTTTTCTTTCGATTTCTTAATAAGTAGTTGTTGTGTCAGATCATTTACTTATAAGTAAGTTTACTGCCGCCTCTTAAGCGTAAGTATAGAAGAAGCGGTAACGAATTGTACCGCGGCATTTTCTCCAAAAACGTCAACCTTACATTTATACTGATATTAAAGTTAGATATGTGGACTGAGAATACATTGTTATGTACTAAAGTCATAATGATTAATTCAGAATGATGTCAAATTTGAAATTAATGTCAATTTGTAAATAAAGTACATTGTACTCATATTATGACATTTGTGAGTGTATGAATACAAACCTTCAATCCAGACGTTATGTCTTTAAGATAATCATCGGTTCGTAAATAAACCTTCTCACAAAGTACTTTCTTTACATAAGCTTTAAATTTTCTATCTGGCATATCAAGGACCGGTTCTGGCAATTTATTATAAAACTTTATACAGCTGCCCTTAAACGAGTTACTGACTGTTTATACGGGGTAACTAAATCATTTATGTTACGTAAGTTTCTACCCGTAAAAGCACCTGTTTTATTAAATAAGGTAATATTTTTTCTAATACATACAGGGATGGTACAGTGAGTACATCAATTTTCTTAAAAAAACTCCAAGGGAGTCTCTCGATCCTAAATCGTAAATTAAACGAAATGCCCTTTTTTGTCAATAATAAAAATAGTCTGTATATCAGCTTCACTCCTCCATAGAAGAATCCCGTAGGACATCAGACTGAAAGTAACGAAACTAGTTTAGCAGAAATGAAGAAGTAATGAAATACATACTTAAATATTAAAAAATAAATGCCACATCATAGCGCCCACGGCGCCTTATACCTGTTGATGAAATTTTTTCAGATATTTTTTTCTTCATCTTAGTGCATTACCGATTGCATCCTCAGCTGTTCAACTTCGGATCTCGGGGTGCTCTTTCCCGCCTTTTTTCTGCAAATATATAATGCATATCAATTTTAACGACATATAATTTAAAGTGATCTCGAAATACTCAAATAATGGATGTCTATCCTTTGCATACCTACATATAATGAATTGTGGGAATAAAATGGGTAAGTTCTTATTTAATAAACTTGCATTTTGTTTTGATTGGCCAATCGAAAAAAATACACATAATATTGTTATAATTCGTATAAGCATGGTAAGTATAATACTATTATAGGCATGGGATTAAAATCAAGTATATATTTAAGTCATTAAGTAGCTACTTAACAAAATATATCTCTCTAAAACTATAAAACATATATCCAACGCTGCATTTATATAAAATTTGTTTTTTTTTTTTTAAATATATATTAGTGCTTCTACACGTACCACCTAGTTTCATTTAGTACGCCTTCGTATCCACGCTGCATTCGTTGCGGGTGTGTTTGAAGTTTGGACGACAGTTTGAAGCACTTACGCTGATGAGTCCCGAGTTGTCCATTTTTACTGGCCAATTAACATAAACACTTCTCAGTAGTGGCTCACTCTAGCGTTATTAATAGATACCTATAAGATTCTACAAAGTTTTATTATTCTACTGCGAGATACCTACGTGGTAGGTCTTAACTTACAGTCTTAAGCATTTAAGTATATTTTTATTGTTCTGAGTCAGGCTTTGAAAGAACCGAAAGCACGTCTTCGCCCTTTAATTAATACCTACTAAGTAAGCCCATGGTATGACCTTATTACATCACATATGACCCTTAGGCCCTTCTACTACTGAGAAATCTCGGCTACTTATATAACATATTATATATAATTATTTATAATTTTAAAGAAAAGTAAGATATTCTTATGGAACAGTGTAACGTGCAGGCTTTTCAGGTCTTATGAATTATTCCTGCAAAAGTTGGGACATTTGCTCTAACATGGTACGCAGAAGCATCCCAAAGGATTTGGATGAAAGGATACTTTCTAACCCGAGCGCGGACACAGACACAAGGCAAAAATAAGTTTGGAAAATCCAAAAGTTCACGCATCATAACGCTCATTCAAAAAAAATAGTTTATAATGACACTGAATTAGATAGTTATTTTCAATAGGAAACAATCCTTTGAAGTAATTAAGGTATACACAAATAAATAATAAGTATATAGGGACAAATAACAGTGATTGAGCTAGCCCCAAAGTAAGTTCGACTTGTGTTATGGGGAACTAACGCAACGATACAATATTTTCTAATAAATCTATATATATAAAAGCGAAAATCACTCACTCACTCACACATCACGAAATCTCGAAAACTACTTAGCCAGTGAAGATGAATTTGGCAGGAAGGTAGATTGTGACTAGGAGACGTCCGCTTAGAAAGAATTTATGAAAATTCCATCCCTAAGGGGGCGAAATAGAGGTTGCCAGTTTGTATGAACCTTCGTAATTTTTAAAGTGAGACACATGAAATTTTTAATTTATTTTAGTAGTTAATAGAAAATAATAATGCATTTATTCGATTTTGAAAATTACATCCCTATAGGGGTGAAATAGGGGTTGCAAGTTTGTATGAATCTTCGTCATTTTTGAAGCGAGACACATGACATTTTTTAATTAGTGGTTAGGAAAAAATAATAATCCTTCAGTTCACATTATTGTAAAACTTCGTAATTTTTGGAATTAAAAGACGAATTAATTGTAAAAAGAAAATAGATCCGTCGCTCTCCTTCTGTCTAGCAAATGACGGTAATGGGAATGGTAGCGGGAGCGGGCACCGGCAATTCAAACATTTTAAATTTTTAACATAATAATTCATATGTTTATGACTTCTATGGTTCTACGCGGACGAAGTCGCAGGTTAAAGCTAGTACATATATATAAATAAACATCCAAGACACAAAAAAACTTTTAAAGTCCATTTTCCAACTTGCCCCGACCAGGGATCGACCTCTGGGTGGCGGACTAGCATGGTGACCACTACGCCACGGAGGTCATCAAAACCTCGCTACAAAATTAAAAAAAAATGTGTGTTATGCTTGACAGTTATTTCCTACAAGTGTTAAATATGTTAATAAAAGGGTTGTTTTTCATATCTCTGTACTTATATTTTTGTATTAGTGCAATATGAAGACAATATAGATAAATTAAGTCCAGAAAAATGCTTGACCTTGACATGTTGAGAGTAGAGTAGAGTACTACCTCAACGGTTCGTTTGTGAGGCATGCAATATTTAATAGATAATAGGTAACCTTAGTTTGCAAATAAAACAATATACCTAGCTTACGTACCATCCATAAATTACGTTATACGTTAAGGGGGAGGAAGGGGGTCAATGAAGGACATGGGGTGGGGGGGGGTCATAAGGTTCGTGACGTCACAATACAAAATCTATATGTAAACAATACAACACAAAGTTTTAAGAGATAATAAATAAAGTTTATAATATTTCCAGCTTTGTCAGTCAAAGTTACAGCGCTAGCTTGTATTTTTTTTTAAAAAAGATTAATATCTTCAGATCTGCTGATGCTATCTAATAATAAATAGAAACAAATAATCTTATCAATTATGGGATGTCACACTAGGTAGTGGGGGTCTCAAAATTGTGACCAACTGTGAGAAGGAGTCAAATGTCATGAAAGTGTGACGTAATTTATGGACGGTCACGAACGGTACGAAAATTTATCAAAGTATTGTAATCAATATTAACAATGCACGAATAAAAAAATTACACTGCTATTTTGAGACACAGTTGCAAACCTATAACCCAATACCACAAGATAATCCAATTTACATAGTTGGCAACTTATCATCGCATTAATCTCAATATAATCGCTATATGTATGTCTATTATTGAAACTACACGCTACGTTATAGTCGGTTCGTTACACTCGTTTAGGCCCAACGCAGACGACAGACTATCCGTGACGCACTTTTTAGTCTGTAATAGTCGGTAACGCACACGACGCGCAAAAAGTCCGGCGCGCGTCGTGTGCGTTACTGCATAAGATTCCATGGGTTCTATTTTCACAGACTAAAAAGTGCGGCACGGATAAGTCTGTCGTCTGCGTTGGGCCTTACGCATGATGGGAAGCTAGAGCTTGAAGCGCAATATATTAACTATAGATAATCATGATAACCGGATGAATTTGATTACTAATGCGTAGCGTAAGTGCTCTGACGGACGAGCGACAGTACGCCCGCGACAGTTGCGCCACGTCGCGCCTGACACATGTCTGTCTATCACTTCTATCTGTCGCCGACTAGTGTCGCAGGCATTCTGTCACTCGTCTGTAAGAGCCGGCCGCATTTCTCAACCAATTCGAGCGAAAATTTGTGAGGAGGTTCGAAAATTATAAAGTAGGATTTTTTGCAGATTCAGTTTTTTTATTTTAATTTTCGAAAAACAGTTATGTCGGTTTGTCTGTCTGTCCGGCTGTTCTCGCCGGCAGGCCGCATTTCTCAACCGATTCCAGTGAAAGTGACGAAGTGACGGTTGGAAAATTATATAGGATTTCAAGGATTTCTTATCGATTTAGTTTTTCGAATTTTTTCTAAATAGCGGAAATATGGGGTTTAAAAACTGTAAAAAGAAAACTATAAAAATATCATATTTGATGTTTATCATGTTTTGAGTTGATCATTTGCCGAGAAGCAGAAGCCCAAGTTCAAGATTTGCCAAAGAACGATGGAGCGAAATATCTTAGGCGTCACGAGGCTGGAGTTTCGAACTCCGAACTCCGTTCAAAAATGGGAGTTGTCCGTGTGGGGCACAAATACGCCAAGTGAAAGTCGGATTAGTCAGGCGACGTATGCCAGATGCACCCAGATGGTGGACCAAATTAATCACGGGATGGATTCCTGCAGACGGTCACAGAACGCCGGGCAGACCTAGGAAAC
This sequence comes from Acrobasis suavella, assembly GCA_943193695.1. Classification (NCBI taxonomy): domain Eukaryota; kingdom Metazoa; phylum Arthropoda; class Insecta; order Lepidoptera; family Pyralidae; genus Acrobasis; species Acrobasis suavella. Next base: position 20,019,113 of record OW971932.1, read on the forward strand.
GGAGTGATGACATCAGACATTTTAAGAAGAATTGGTCACAGGTCGCACTAAATCTGGATAGGTGGAAGGATGTGAGGAAGACCTTAAAGGTAAGTAAGTGGGACAATAAAGGTTATAAAAAATCAGCAATATCGCAAATCCATTAAAAAAATTTTTTGACCCAATTTATTAAGACGCAACTCTTTTGTCCAAACAACTTTTATCCGTCCGGTCGGGGTGACTCGCAAGGTCTAAAGCTCAAAGTCACTAAAAGTAAAAACCTATTTTACATAGGCGTGTCAACTTTACTACCGTCTGCCACTATTCTGTATCCAATATTACTGATACCACTTGAGCCCTCTTTGCCATAGTTAAACAGCTTTAGGCCCCCAAATTACAATTAAATTCCGTATATTAATAGTTTTACGTCAGAATATCTATGGGGTGTTATTTAGAATTTGCCTCCGGTCTTGGAGCGATCCAAGGGTCTATTTGGGAGACTCGAGCAGATAATAATCGAGAATCAATGAATACGCCCAATGAATACGCCAATATGAAATTTAAAATTTAAATGTTCCTATTCCATTCGGGTAGTTTGAGTAACGTTCTTAGTTGTGTAACGACTTTATTTTAAAATTAGCAACACAAAATCATTACGAGTATTATCTAAATGTCGTTGTAACTACGAGTATGTCATACAATAAAAGACTATATCTAAGTTGAACCGACCAATGAAAAACGGTTTAGTAACAGTTTATCGGTAAAGGATACCTTTCGGATACACGTGATGATACACTCATATAATTAACTTTAGGTACTCTTGTATTTAATATATCATAATACTTATAGGAAGGTTAGTAAGTTTTGAAAGGAGAGGAATTTATATTTGCAGAAAATTGTTCGTTTGAAGTTTCCTCGCTGGCGTGCTCGAAGCACAACAAAAATGTTTTAGAAGAAAACATAAACTCAATATACACATAATTCTTACTTACTTGAAGTAACTTTTAAATTACTAACCAACAACTTTGCCTTTGATTATCGATGAAAAAAATATCTGCCGTGTCTATTTTGGCTTTAGGACTCCCTTATTTTTAAAGATTTTTCTCGCGAGTTTGTTAAGGAGCTACCTGCATTTTTTTGGGTCCAGTGCTGCCCCCATTTGAAATAAATCATTTGAAAGGAAATGGAGACATCATTTAAATTTTTTCCAATAATGTTAAAAAAGCTTCACGTTCTCACTTTAAAATATAAATATTAGTTCATAAAATAGTTTGAAGAGTTATATAGGGCATGATCAAGACAAAATTTTAAATGATATCGCCGCTTCCTTTCAAATTATTTATTTCAAAAGGGGACAGCACTAGGCCCGAAAAATTTAGGTAGCCCCTTAAGTGTCAGCTTTATGGTTGGTTGATCAAAGAAAATATTTTTCTGGCAGAAACATTATTTGTTCCTGCGAGTTAATGTTATTTGTTTGCCTTTAATAAGATGACTGCTTATAATGTTTTACATATTGAAGTGTTTTATAATTATTAATGTTTGCAGGGGAACATATGTAAATATATACATTTTCAGTTTGATTACCATGTTTATTTTACGCATATGGGGCTCATTTCGATATCAATGAATGATCTCCAAGAAACTCCAACACTAAATATGATTGACAAGTTTACTTTACTTCTTTTTCTCGTTTTTTATTTATATTTTTATTGTAGGAATGTGTTCTCTAGGGTAAAGTAAAAATAAAAAGGAAAAATACTTTATTGCACCAAAACACATGAAAATAACATTTGAATACATATATAAATGTTTTCCGTGCACACAATGTTTTTTAATTGATGTATACTTAAATTAATTGTCCTGGGTCTTGGATATTTATCTATATACGTATTTGTCATAAAATATAGTATCGTTGAGTTAGTATCCCGTAGCACAAGTCTCAAACTTACTTTGGGTCTAGCTCAATCTTAGATATTCGTGATGTGATATTTAAAATTGCTTGATATTTAAAATTGAATGATGGCCGCCCGCGCGTGCGAACGCGTGACTCTGAAACCAGCCTGTACCTTTCAGTTAGCAAGTCGTAAAGCAAATGTAGGCTTTAAGTATCTCATTAAAATACAAAATACATTTCAAATTCAAAGTTTCGTTGTCTAAGCTACAAAACTTTGTCCTTTGTGCTACAAAACTACGGAATTCTCTATACCTAGAAAAAGGTAATGGTGGGCCCCGACCCGACCTCCTCTATTTGAAACAGATACGGTAAACATTAATAAAAAGGGCGGCCTGATTCCCGGGCGTCACGTTTCACGGGTCATAGCGTAGGGCCCATTTGCCCCGCGCTTCCATTACCTAGTGACGATGACGAGCGGAAAATGTCTGCCTAGGGCGACTTTTGTATGTCTTCATACTCGTATATTATATGGTATATTCATTAAGAACTATGCAGAAAATCAAATAATCGATTAAACAAAATTTGAGTTTGATTAGTGACTTTTGTAAAATAGTTATAGGTAACACATAACTAGTTTAAAAAGTCACTAATCAAACTTTAATTTTGTACTTTCATCGTGTTTTACCGATCATTTATTTATTGGATTTCGAAAGAGCATTCCAGAGAATGATTTTATTTTGGAAGGATTCATAAAATCAGAATGATAAGCAGGTATCGATAATATTAAAAGATTGACCCAGAGGTTCCAGGTTCGATCCCCGGTCAGGGCAAGTTGGAAAATGGCCTTTTTCAAATTGGGTCTTGGATGTGAATCTAAATATGTATTCGTTATAAAATATAGTATCGTTGAGTGAGTATCCCATAACACAAGTCTCGAACTGACTTTGGGACTAGCTGAATCATGGAATTTGTCCCTATATATATATATATATATATTTATTTGTTAAAAGAGCAAAGATTACGCGTTCATCATTAAAATTCTGAGGTTCTAGCTGACCCACAAACTTCGGGATTTAATTAGTATTTAGCTCGTAGGAAAGAAAATTTATACATATTACGAGACCTATAATTTTTTTACAATTAGGTCTGTGTTATTTTTTATGGGATTCTATTTTTACAGTAGGTACTTAAATAGTTTCTCCTTCAAGTTTCCCAGTTAAACTCTGTAAGTAACTGTCCTATTTTCAGTTCAAGACGCCTGAGAACTGACGCCCCCGATATGTTTCGCTGGAAATAGTTTCTATTGGCGCCATTTTACGCTATCTTGATAATAAAGTACTTATTTGTAGCTTATGTATCGATAAGTTTGTTTTGGAGTTACCTAGTAGTACTTACTCACTTACAAATTGTAGGCAGGATTGGGCTGTGATATAATTCGATAGTACCTAAACAGAAATTATATCTACACAGTTTCAATTTGTCATCTGTAACTGTAAGCGAGAGAGTTCCTTTTAATTTACCTATCACATGTGTGTTTTAGAAAACAGGTAGGTCTGTGTTTTCGGGAACAAGCACATTACCTTATTAGTTCTATATAATAATGAGAACGAATTATGTATGCTAAGGAATAAAAGTAATTACTCGGGCTCTTAATGAGACAAAGAGCGGCATTTTTAATTTTCTCGTGTTATATTGAAAGTAGGAGGCATTTTATTTATCACAATACGCTTTCATAAAATATACAATACGCTTTCATAGAATCGTTGTGAATAGTGAGAAACTTGATTGTTCGTGTAAAACCTGGGATCAATTTTCAATTTCTCGTAGGTATTCGGTGCTCCAAAGTATTTTTTCATGTGTCGGCTTTCACTATAGTAATTTTAAGCTGCATTTTTAGGCATTGCCATGCCTGAATGCTATATTTAATAACAGCCTAGATCAACAGCTTAAAGTACTTTCTGAAGGACAGAGGAGCTCGACATATTTTATGTCTCTCATTGTAACTAGTAGGCAAGAAACAACTTTCTTGACAGTTTTGATGGAGCGATTTGCCGCCATTCCACTTCATCTTGCGCTTCAGACGATGATTTCTTCGTGATCAAAGTAATCTAGGTATAAGTGATCAATTTAACAGCTTTCTGTTACTTGGAAATGGGGTAAGTTGGGGTAAGTAAATATTATTTGAAAATAATTATTGAGTTGCTTCTTCTTTGCGTGTCGATGTCCACTCAAATCTAAATATTCTTTAATATTTACATGCCATTGTAGTCATAAAAAACCTTTACTTCATAAATCAGTTTTATAGTATAAGGCTACTCATAAAACTAGCTTTATTTTTTTTCTGTCAATTTCATAAAAAGTCTGGCCTCTTTACATTGATTGGTAACTTATTAACTATAGGGTAATTTAGGAGAACTGATTATTATTTTATGGATATAAGGATAAAAATGTGAAAAGTTTTCATTGTTCTTCTTAAACGAATAGAGTTCGATTAAAGGTGCGTTGTAAAAAGCTATCATTACTTCCGATTCGTGTTTACTATCTCCAAACGTCCTTTCCAAACATGGTCTTTATGTCTTGAAACTCTCAAGGGTTGAATATTTCCGTTTCTTTATCTATTTTATCCTCCTCGGGGCAGATAAAATCAATTGTAACCCGCAAAGGATCAAGAAAATATTTGCTACAAAGATGACTTCAAACATGCACTGTATATTTCAAGTAAATTTATGTAAATGAAATAGTATATTACGTATTAAAAGTACCAATAAATGTGTTGTGGTATATGCTTTTCGTTCATTTCTAACAGTGATGCATGCACAATCGTCATCAAACGTAAAACAAACTTGAATCCCAGAAAGTAAAACAAACAAGAATTTACAAAAAACTATTTCCTTAATAATTTTACTATTTGAAAAATAATAGATTCTCAAGTAGTTGAATAAAAGTGTACGAGTTAATATTTTATTAAAGGGCAAGCTCGGTTAAAGATTGTTTAATTTTCACCTAAGAATTTATATTGGAATACAATAACAATGTTTGATTAATGATCAATATTTTTACATGAAATAAAATTAGTGAAGTTGTTGTTAAAGTTGAAAATTTGTACTGTAATGTTATTTTATTAGATTTTTAAATAAAACCGAAGAAATTTTCAAATGATGAGAAAATATTAATTTGCGCGATACTGGCTGAATCGCGTGCAGACTCCGTATAAAAAGCAACATGTGTGGCGGGACGTAAATCCACAGCGTCTGACGGCGACATGTCTGAACTATCTTGTTCAGTAGACTTGTTCGTGAGTTTATATGTTTTATTTAAAACTAGCTCCGTTTTATTTAGGAAAATGAAAAGGAGAAGATATTCAAGATTATTATTGTTGTTTTTGGGAGTATTAAAAACTAATCTATGCTACTAACTACTGTCTACTCCAATAGTTTTTTAAACTTTCCCGCTTTGAATTTTTATAGGGACAAAGTACACAGAGATGATGAAGAAGGGACTATAGGTTATTATTCTTTGAAATTACAAAACTGATCATATATGGTGTTTATGTGATCAAACCAGAAATGAGGAAATCCATAGAAGAACAAGAAATGCACCTAAGATGGACGAGTCACAGCTCACAAAACTAATGGCTGATAAAGCAGAAAGGTTCTCCATTTTTTCTTTTTAATTTTTCGTTTTCTTTGCTCGCAGACTAGGATGGAAGGTTTCCAATTATTTTTTTGTAAAATAGATTGTTTGGTAGGCATATTATTATTCACGAAAACGCGGCTGGAATACTTAAATACCAAAGCTTAGACGCGGATTAACTTAAAGATTAATTAAAAGATAAATCTGTATCGCTCAAGCTCTACAAAATACATTAAATATAGGGAGGTAACTAAGTACTTCTATATCTTGTGAGTAAATTACCCATCAACTGCGATTATTTCAAGCCAATATTCTACATAGTATTTTTAAAGAAAAGAATAAAAGAAATATAAAAAAATTAAACAACATAAAACAGGATCTACTGAATTTAGTTTATAACTAATTCAATGTTTTAACTCTCTCGTAGCTCGTAGACCAAACCTCGGAGATCGACACACGCTACGACTTGTAGCACCGCTACGAATGCTACGACTAACCACATCTCCAATCTGTGACTGCAATAAATACCAATATAACGTTTGCATGGTTACAAAAGTTAGGTGATTCGCACACTGTTCCGCACCCCGCTGCGTACCGCGGGGCCGGACCGTATGCAAGTATCTTAATTTGTATAGAAAATTTCGCATTGGCAGCACACCGACACCGCATCTATGCGCGTCGTTTTTGTATAACGGCCAGCGCTTCGCAGCGGGATGTGGAGCAGTGTGCCAATCGCCTTAAACGTACTCAGTCTTAGGACATGTTTACCTTTTTTTGTAGAATAAGAAATTTTTGGATAATAAAAACTGAATAAAATGATCAGCACTTCAAGGTCACCTTGTGGTTTCGATGTGCAGACACAGAGATTACAAAACTTTTCAAACAGTTGATTGGATTAGTTTTGATTTGTCTGTCATAGCTGCGAAAACTTATATGTACCATTTACTTTCTCCTTACTTACCTGTTTGTCCTACTGACTGATTAAAAGAAACTATTGCCAACCATAGAGACAAATAAGGGGAAACAGTCACGCGAAGAAACTCGGAGAATGGATCTCAAGCATGATACCATTCCCAAGTTGGAAATAATAAAACACAATGCTCAGTACCAAGCGTATAGGGCTAACAACAAATTGCCTAAGGAAATTAAATGTACTAATGGCCTTTAGCCTTTTAAAAAGAAACTTAAGACATATCTGTTGGACAAAGCCTTTTACTCCCTTGACGAATTTTTCAAGTGACGAATTAAAATTATAATATTATTTTATGTTGAGTAGACCATTTTCATTTTTCTTTTTTTGACATTGTTCAAAGTATCTAGTTAAATTATTAAATTATACATAGAAAAAGTAGATATAATTAATGAGTATTATAATAATGTTACTTTTAAGTAATTCCAACACAGTGTAAAAATTGATAAATGGAAATAAATGAATGAAATTAATGAAAAATCCTGGAACAAAGTAATGAAACATTAGGCTCAGGATCATGGCAAATCAAGGTTAGTGTATTAATAATTAGCCAAGTGCGTGTCGGGCTACGCGCAGTATTTACGAATACCAACTTTGAGTTCATGCCACTAAAAACGTCTAAAAACTAATTTTCTATTGAATTTGTATAAAATTTTCCTTTTTCGAGTACATTTTATACGTTGATCGCCTATAACTTTTAATTTTGTTAACCCTACTTAGCTCTGATAGTTTTCCTTTAAATTTCGTTATATATATTATAGGTGTGTGTTTTTTTCACGTGTCCATATATAACCGTTTAGCAGATAGAGGGGAGGGGCGACACTTGACTCTAACAAAAAAATTCACTTTAAAACAAAGTATTTCAGAAACTGATCCCTAAATCTCAAAACGGTGTTCACAAGCTCATAATATTTTTGAAAGACCTTTTCAACGATACCTCACATGATTGGTAAGTCTAGAAAATAAAATTGACTTTTGACTTGTATGGGATCCACACTATTTCTTTTTTTCAATATTTTATTGTACCACTTTTTCCGCATGATTAATATACATAATTATTCCAAATTAAAGCTTTCTTGTACTTATAGTCACTGAGTAAAACCGCGGATGGACAGACATACGGACAGACATGGCGAAACTATAAGGGTTCCTTGCTTACTACGGAACCCTAAAAATGGGTACCTTATCACTTGCAGTTTTCACCACTCTAGCTGGGGCTGTAGCCTGAAATGAGAACTTGTGGTTTAATTTTATTGTGAACTACTAATACTTAAGAAATTAATTAATTTCATTGTATTTTGGAGTACCTAAAAGTTACTTATTCTATCGATAACGATATTGAAGTTCGAAAAAGAAAACCTAGTTTATGAAACATTTTAATATAAATATATGTAATTTTATTTGTAAGATATTAAAAATCTTATAATAAGAATAACTTTATAACATACCTATGTATTTAATCTGTGGTAATGTGATGATATGCAAATTAGTTGCTTATCAAATTAACGTGAAAATGTGTAATACGTGCTAGTTGCACCTTCCGGTAAACATTGGAATCCTTAAGATAACTATCTCATTATAGTATATAAGCTTTAGATGTACTCAATAGAGTGAGAGTCGTCACCATGTAAGGAGTAGGTTTAAGAAGATGGAATAAATACAATTAACGGCTCTCGTGTTTCCATCACCACTCCCAATCACAACGCTACTCAATGGACACCAACGTCACCCTACAGCGTGACCAACACATCATTTGTTATTGCAAATCGCATTTATAATAAACTACGACACATGTTTAGTTATTAAAAGAACAAATCAGCTCAAACTACCGCCAAACCTTTATTAGAAAGCTAATAAATATATTAAATTATAACTAAAGCCGGCGTCCTTAATAACCGTCTGCAAACTCCCATTAACCGAGGAGAATTCTACTGTATATATTAATTAATAAGTCGGCGAATTTGGGAGTTTTTATGGCTCGTTCCTGGCTAATCGTAGGGCCTGTCGTTTTCAGGAATTATTAAGCAGGATTGCAGGTCCTGTGTTGTCGACTTGAACTTGTTTAATATGCATGTAGCGGAGGATTACTATTCGGAATATGTATGGGCTTCACGTATAAATTATTTACTTGTAAGCTGTTGTTAGCAGTTCATGCTAAATAAATAATAATTCTTTGAACGAATGACTCTGTATACAATCATTTTTCAAAATTAAAAACCGACTTCACCCCCAAACTACAACCGATTTTGATAAAATTTCTATGGGACCACAACTATACCCTTTTAAAGAAAAGAAGAATTTTTCAAATCGGTCCAAGCGTCTTTGAATATTTGGTGAACATACATTAAAAAAGATCGCGACGAATTGATAACCTCCTCATTTTTAGAAGGCGGTAAAAAAAATGTGACATTGATATAATATGCGTATTCTCTTCAATCCCGTCCAATGACAACCGGAACTAACGGCAACAAAACAGCTCGAGATATTTTATGTCACCAGGCGTGATTCACGCTTGTGTTGGTGACTGTGGCCACAGTGTGAATCACACCTGGGATAAATAATAAATAAATAAATATATACGGACAAATCACACAGGCTTATCTAGCCCCAAGCTAAGTTCGAGACTTGTGTTTTGGGATCCTACTTAACGATACCATATTTTATAACAAATACATACACACAAGAACCAAGTCAATTTGAAAAAGATCATTTTCCATCTTGACAGCAAGACATGATGACCACTAGGCCACAGGGGTCGTCGAGGGGTGCAAAGCTAGCTTGTCAAGCCCGTGCAAAGCTAGGCTCTCTAGTGTAAAAAAGGTAAAGGGGTTTATTATCTAAACTTATGCTTAGGTACACCAGTGTGACCTAAGTTAAAAGTCACAGAATTAATATCTATATGACTTACTTGACTTAACTCGCATTTAGACGGTGCAAGTTTCATGCCATTTTTTACTGACTTCCAAAAAGGAGGAGGTTATCAATTCGTCGGAACTTTTTTTTTTATGATCGCCTATTATTCGAAGATGGCAGGACCGATTTGGAAAATTCCTTTTTGTTGGAAAGGGCGCCCTTGTTGGTTTCGCACAAATTTATCAAAATCGGTTGTGTAATTTTGGGTAGAGTCGGTTTTTAGTTTTAAAATATTATACTGAGGCAATAAATAATTTGTATGACTGACGTTTCGTTTAGACAATGCAAGTTATCTATTGGTTGAATTTAATTGTAAGCAAAACGCAAAACCTTGCACGGGCGCCCATGCCAGTGTTCTTTGTTCCATAAGCCTATGCACGTTTTTTACTATGTAAAGTTTTTATTAAATATTCTTGCTAAGCAAAATTATTTCCACGAACACTAAAGTTCTGGGAAATTCTACATTATAGGATTACAACTTTACGAAAACCTAATTTCCTGCTCCTAAAAAGGAGCCCAAGTGTGTATTGAAACTAAAAGTTTGCTCGTGTCTACCGAGATATATCGGTAACAGTACCAAGAATCAAAGTGTCTATTTCTATTAATATTTATAGTTGGAGGACTCCGAAACCCGACCACTTTATCAATTGGTCACGTGTGTTGCCGCACACGCTCAATCAAACTATTAATAGGATGTCTCATCGATATATGGTCGACGTCACTAGGTAAAAATAATCTTCTTTTTCTTCTTTTAACCTTTTTCCACCCACTGTTGAGTGTAGGTCTCCGCATATGCATGCCATTCTCTTCGGTCTTGAGCTTTTCTCATCCAGGTCTTTCTCATTACTTGGGTTATGTCATCGGCCCATCTCAATGCTTGTTTTCCTACGCTCCTGTGGCCCTGTCTCGGTCTCCATTCCACTACTTTCCGGCTCCATCTTCCATCCTCTATCCGGTAAAAATAATATTTATGATAATTTCTTGGATAGACTTTTTTATTGATAATATCGAGAGAAGAGAATATGACAAACCTAATAACGAGTCATCGCACGTCATGGACGTCTACATCACTCAGTATTTATTTGTATTCTCACTCTCGAAATCGAATAAAATTTAAATAATTGTATTTGAATGTTACTTTGACATAAATAATACTGCGAGTGAGGTACTGCGAGACAGGTACAAATATATAGGTACAAATTAGATGCTAACTGTACATTAAATGAGATTAAAGAATTACTTGTGTTTAGGGGAAAGCATTTGTACTGAATCCTGCCCATGCACCAATTTCTACTAAAATTGTTTTGCTATGCGTAACATTCTCGTAGATAAAATGCATATAACACATACACATTATCACGCTTATTTCCCACAAGGGTAGGCAGGTACTATGGACCTTCACTTGCTACGATCCTGACCGACCTCTTTCGCTTGATCTACACTCATCACTCTCCTAATGTATGATTATTTTGATACTTGTCACACTACCTACTGCAATTTCGCTTAGAGAAGCGAAACCAGTGACAACGTATACAAATATTCCACATTGTTAAGTTTGAAATGATACAAATAGCCACATCGACAACTGGCACAAGGCTGTTACAAAGTACGTTTGCTGCGCGGTAGTGGCTTACCTCCCTTATAGGATAGTTTACGGGAAGTTTTAGTTTTAAATAATGCTGTATTTCAATAGTTTGTCGCTTGGTTACGGGATCTTTTAGTTTAAATGTTAATTTCCAACAATTATGTAACAAAAAATAAGTCTACGAAAAGCACATTAAAAACGATGCAAGCGGGAACGCGGTTCAATGAGACTAAAAAATACTAAAAACTTACCTGTTCTCCTAAGTAACTATAGGATATAGACTCCTCTAGGGAAATCCTCGTCCTTGGGCATTTCACCTGCTACATTGTACGAATACAAAAATGTCCCGAAATCCCTTGGTAGTCGTGGCAACAATAAGGCTAAAGTTTATGTTTAAAATCCCTTTTATCCTAACAAGTAGAAAGTTGGCTGGTGGCATTCAGTATGTTTTTTATTTTTCTTTGTCTATGTTTATTATGTATCTACTTTATTATTTACTTATAGGTTACTAACTTGTTTTATTATTGTCAAAGGAATCGCTGCATGATGGTTTGATGGTTGATTAGATATCTACTTAGTATTAATCAGCCTAAACTATCGGCGTATATTAATTACTACAATTGGAAACGCCAACTACTTTTTCGTCACTAAAACTGTATTTCAATTAAATACTTTGTTAGAAATTGTTATTTGTTTAAAATTGAACTGAGAGCCGTTGGCTACAGCGGCCAATCCGATCAGCGACAGAATCGGCCGACTTCCGCAGATTTACCGCATTACCCACGCGCGCCGCGCGCCTTGTAAGCCCGGCTCAATGCATTATGTTTCCCGAACGGACGCGAGCTGCTATTGTACTGTAAAAATAACACGCTTTTAGATTGGATTTTAGATCCGATTTGCTATTTTACTCTCTTTTCAGTATAATACGTTACTTTTACTTTATTTCAGTAACTCACGCGTTATATTTTCATTGTAACTATATTTATGTCGAGGAAAGAACTTTCATAAATTAATGAAAATTATAAATTTGTACAGAGAGATACCTTTTGTACTAAACTTCTGAACAAAAGGTGCTGAAATTATTGTTTTAGAAAATGTAGCACTTACCTAACGTGTTTTACTTTTGCTTAGGTACCTATTCTTACACAAGGGTACCTATTTACTTAATTCAAAGCCAACCAGAAACCAAGATTATTATTTCGGTATGTGAATAATATTTACTATACAGATGGATCATTATGATAGAGTATAAAACATAAAAATAATATGACGTGTTATTGTGTCCCTAATTCTTGTTCATTTCCCCTAAAGCAGGAAAGTAATCATGGCTTTCTTGGCGTCACCGGGTTATTTGTTTGCTGAGAGTAAATTGCTTATAAATTATATATAAAAACATTGTCGCGAATGAATGAAAATAACACTGCAAATTACACCTATTACACCGGTGGTGGGCGTGGGGCGTAGGCATTTGTGTTTGTAATGGTTTCATTGGGTTGCCGCGGGATAAACGGCAATTCCTGACATAAATTAGAGGTAGACTGTCTTTTTTTGCTTTAATGGACCAACTACTTGACAGGCAAAATTTAAAAAAACCCGTCAACTTTTGGCACATGTTCAGTAATGATTTTTTATGAACAGAAAACATTATAAATAACAAGGAAATAAAAATACAAATAAAACTAAACTATACCTACCTAAAATTTAAAACTATTCTTAAAATTAAAATCCATGAGACTAAACTACTTAATAATAATAATAAGCAATTTTTTTTCTTAGCCTTGAATCTTGAACAGATTTAAGGCTAAGAGAAAAAGAATTGCTTAGGCCTCATTTATATTCGTCGACGCATTTTATCGTAATGTACCTAAGTAGTGAGCGCACAATCATGTGTATGACCACCAAAAGTGTATTTAAGAGTACCTATTGAGGAATTTTACAAGAACAAAAGCGAAGATTATTAACGTATCTCTACGAGGAAAATATATCTTCGTGGAAAAGAAAACTTGGTAAAATAAATACAAGTAAGTACTCCTAGATGTTTGCATCGTTAGGAGAACATACGAGTAGTTATGTGATATAATGGCGCAACTGTGATATAGGAGAGGCTATACCTAGTTGAAATTACATGCAATATTGCAATAATTAGCTATCACAGACATTCCCATTCGATTATCTGTGCGAAACAAAGCCCGTCTGAGTCGCAAAAGATGGAAATGAAATCGAAATGATTTGCTCTTTGATTTTCTAATACCGAGATCTTACATCGCTCCAACCCGACGTTTCCGACGCGCTGAAATGTGAAATGTATTAGCAATGGTACGACCATTGCTAATTCGATAACCTTGTTTGTGGAATTCGAGAAAATGTTTCGATTGCAAAAATGATTTTAAAGTCAAAGTCAATTTTTTTTTATTCAATGTAGAATAAATTTATCTCTTATTGAAGGTCATTTTTTTTTAATATTATTTTAGAGCGACAGCTAAAAACTACTAGCGTTTCGGAACGACCCCTGCTGGGAAAATTGTGTGAAATGTTTATTCTTTGCCCTAAAAATGTAAAATAAAAATATGTGTAGGTATAAACTAGGTACTAAAGTTTTGTAAAGACGAATTGCAATTTCGAGCCCTTTCGTGGAAATCCTAAATGTGGGCAGTCATCTTGACGTCAGAATGACTGCCCATTTTAAAAATTTATTTTCTCGATTCTTTAATTAGGTACCAAATAGTATCAAATAGGTATTACATTTTAGTAATATTTTTAAAGTGATCGGTTATTTTGGCCAGTCATTCTGATGCACACGGAAGATTACACCAAAAGAAACCCAGTTCAGTATTGGTCCCTACCTAGCATGATGGGCTATGTTACAGTTACAATACAGATTTACACTTAAGCTGGGTATACATTATATTATACATTTAAATAATACAATAATAATTTTATATTTATTTCTAAGAATTTTGATCAGTAAAGTCATGTTTGATTGTCGCACATCTTATTACAAGTGTCCTAGCCAAAAATATACATGAGTACTTACTTTTACATTAGTCTATGTAAATAGTTACTAACGATTAAAATTCATACGAAAGTTTGAAAAATCCTAGTAAAGGTGCCTTTTTAAATAAAACTAAAATTGAATATAAAAGTAGGCCCGGATTTGGGAGATGGCAGGAGATGAAAAGACGGGAATAATGGCCCACCACACGGGGCACCGCATGTTTCTGGCGAGGGCCAGAAACATGCGGTATGGTAGGCAAGGAGTATTTTCTTTTGGAAAAAAAATCTTTTATTCAAAAACAATCAGCGGCCTCCGCTTTTTCGTGGCCCCAGGGCCTTCAGACCTCCAAATCCAGCCCTGTGAAGAAGCTATAAGTTACCGTCTGTATTATTTCCGTTCACATCTAAGGGAACTAATACGAGTACTTACTTAAACAAACGATGGGTAGTACTTAGCGGAAATTAAAACAATCAGGTTATCTGGGCATGACGTGAAACGCCTTGCTCAAGACAGAACGTGATGGGGAATTATCGTAGAGGCCCTTTGTCCCACGCGGGGACATAGGACAATAAAGGCGCATTTACACGGTGCAAGTTTTTTGCGTTTTGCTTACAATTCAATTCAACCAATAGATCACTTGCATGGTCTAAACGAAACGTCAGTCATACAAATGCCGGAGTGGGTTTTTCGATCAATCATTCACCAAGCAAGCCGTGATGCTTTGGAACGCCCTTCCCTCTGACATCCTCAAAGCCCTTAGTCGTCAAGCGTTTAAGAGAGCTGTGCGCGCTCATTATCTTCACCAATTGTCATAGAGTATTATAAATATTTATGTAGTCGATGTAGGGTTTATGAATTTATGCAATATTTGTGTATTTTTACATGTATGTTTATGAAAATATAGGTAAGTATATAAATAGATAAAAATATCGTTAAATGTATTATTGGTAAAACTTAAAGATAGTAATTAAATTATAGTTAAATTAGAATGTACCATGTCGTCCAAAATTAGCTTTTATTCGCATCACCTGTAGGTTGACTTGTAGAAAAGGCCATGGGCCTTAAGTCTGCCTGTAACATTTTTTGTAATAAAGTTAAATAAATAAAAAATCACACAACCGATTTTGATAATATTTGTATGAAACCACCACAAGTGTACCCTTTCAAACAAAAAAGAATTTTCCAAATCGGTCCAGCCATCTTCGAATAATCGGCGAACGTAAAAAAAAAGGTTCCGACGAATTGATAAAGTCCTCCTTTTTGGAAATCAGCAAAAAATGGCAAGAAACTTGCACCGTCTAAATGAGACTTATGTCAAGTAAGTCGTATAGATATTAATTCTGTGATTTTTAACTTTGGTGACTTTTTAGTACGTTAAATTTTCAACAGTCAAGTCAAATCAATTTTACCTCAACTACGGTTTCAGAACTATACTTGCTTCGGAAACTTTTGAAACAAGTAAGTACTTGTTTAATCCGACAAGTTCTAAAGCACCACATAAGTAGTTTAATTTCATCGCTCCAAGACTGACTGATGTAAATGTGTTGATTTTACTGTAGCGTAAAAGCTTTATAATTGATTAATAGGTATTTAATAAAATAACGTACTTTTTTTCATTTTTCGTTTTGTTCAAGATCAACTTCTAACTTTACTGTCTCTTCCTTGAACAGAATAAATGAAAAGACTTAGTTAACTCGTTGAAATTTTTTCTTTGATTTTTCGTCGATTCCATAGACTAATTTTTTTTTACCTATAAGAGGTGGGTTTGAGTTTAATGAGTCTAGCTTATCTATGGCGTCTTTCATTTACAATGCAATGTAATTTCATGGCATTACCATATCACTCAAGTGGGAAAATAGAAAGGTTTGAAAATGTTCAAATTGCCTTTACTACACAGCCCTCAGACATACCTACTCGTAATAACTAAACCTTATAAAATAGAATTAACGTTGTGTCATGTACTTGAATTGCTCGAACATTATTTTGTCCATTGTCCGTTGTCGTTTCTGCCACTGTTTCTATTTAAAAATAAAATAAAATTTCTTGAAATCTAAAAATATTCCAGGTATAACTAAGTATAGTAGTAGGTACCTAAAACATCACTAAGTATCATTTCGTCGCCTCGAGGCTGACAAAGGCCTGTCGCGACAAGGTTCGTGATGCTTTCTAAAGATTTGCATCTGCGTCGTCCCGTCACGTTATAATTATTGCGCTCCGGAAGTGCTGACACATCACCTATATACAAATGGTTACAGCTTAGATTTTCTCCTTTATTAGGGTTCCGTACCCAAAGGGTAAAAATGGGACCCTATCACTAAGACTTCGCTGTCCGTCCGGCCGTCTGTCTGTCTTTATTTCTGTTGCCCCTATAACAACAAATACTAAAAACAGAAAAAAATATTTAAATGTGGCTCCCATACTACAAATGCGTTATTTTTATGGATAATAGTACGGATCCCTTCGTGCACGAATTCCGACTCTCACTTGGCTGGTTGTTTTTAAATGGTGATACACGTTTGTGCAACATTTCATGCTTCTAGACCTATGCAGCAGTTTTAGCTGTGCGTTGATCGATCAGTCAGTCAATGCTGCATTTTCTGTTACCATAATAAGCTTACTGTAAAAACATGTAAATGGTCTGCGATCAATAAGTGACCAATATATAACTAATATTTTCTCTTGACAAGGTCTGCGAGTTCGGTTGGCGGTGGCGTCGCTGGTCGGGTCGTTGGATTCCCTCTAATACGGTTGAGTTTAACGATGGCTGATCCGTGCGTCAACTCGTGAACGGGTGCTGCTGGGAGGGACTGGTCAGCTCGGCTTCGCTTTTTTGACTACTTAATATTTTTTATTACGCAATCTATGTTTGTTTACTTGTTCGCAAGCATTACATGTTATAATGTGTCAACATTGTATTATATTATAAGTATTTATTAATTAAAAGACAATATTAATAATATGACAAAGCCCTTCTGGCGAGTAGGCGACCAATACTGTGAAAATGAGTTTCTTTCGGCGATTCTTCTCAGCAGTGGTCGTTACGAAGCGCTGGTATCGGTAGGTTTTCTTTAAAAATAAATTAAATTTTAATATACTTTACACGTAACATAAATTATACTTATTGACGTGTAAAAGTGCCTATAAAGGTCTAATTACTGAATAAACATTTGAATCTTTGAATATAAGTCGTTGGAATATTTTCGCCACCACAAAAAATAACCGATTTGGCCCATTTAACAGACACGACGTAATAAATTGAGAAAATACTTTCGTTCCCAGAATAGATAGTCGATAAGGCTTAATGACGTACAGGTTTGCTCATAAACTGTCGTCAACCGATAAAATGGTATCACTCAATATTTAGTATCCCACTAAACAAGTTAGTATTTTTGTTAGGTTCCCCTATATAAGATAAAACTTCTTTCTTGCACCAACTATAAATAACAAATTATATGTAAACTTAAAATATACTTAAGTGGGTACAAAGACGGGCTTATCACTAAAATGATTTTTTCAAACCAACCTTTGGGTAAAGTGAGATTTATTAAAAAAAAATATTATTTGTCTTCCGCATTTATAAAGTTGGAGAAGCACAGTTACACATGCAACCGGTACTGAGTTATTAACTACTTACCATTGAAAATGAGTTGCCCCTTTAAACTTTAACTTTATTAATTGGTATTGTATGAGACTTTTTTCGTATTCGTTTCATTTAATATCAGTTACATTTATAGCTGTGCTTTTTTATATTAATAACTGTGCTTCTGCAACTTTATAATCGCGGAAGATAAAAATATTTTTTTAAATAAATCCGTCACAATTGTAGATAAGAACAATTTTGATCAAGTCAGCTTTTAAACTAAAAGACTGCATCATAATCGGTCCATTATTTTAAGATCTACTATATCACACATAGACACACAGACAGGTCAAACCTACAACAACTCTCTTTCCGAAAAAAAAATCGGGCCTAATCAAATTATTCACTACTGGCCAGCTCTGCTTGGGAACGTATTGTTGCTATTGATTTATTTATCAAAGCATGAGATGTTCATGATAAGTACTTAAGAGTAAGAGATGAATTGAAACTACTAATAAATAAATACATAGGGACAAGTAACACTGTTTGAGCTAGCTCGAAAGTAAGTGCGAGACCTGTGTTATGGGATACTAACTCAACGATACAATAATATTTTATAACAAATACATATATAGATAAACTTCGCAGGCCCAGGACAATTTGAAAACGGCCATTTTCCAACTTGGCCCGACCGGGGATCGAACCCGAAACCTCTGGGTGGTGGACTAGCATGGTGACCACTCAGCCACGGAGGTCGTCGAAATTTCTCGATATTCTAAACCGGAAACCAAATGAATTCAATATCGGTATTCCAAATCAATTAAATACAATACAGTCAGTGATCCGCTAAAGCAGTCCATACTAAACTCCCAAGAGCATCTATTTTTCTATCACGAACTTCATTCAGCCGGTTCTCGGGAGGTTTGAAATGATCTGAATGAATGGAAGACTGTATATTCAATTTACTTTATGTACTTTTGGTGATAACTTTCAATAATATTTGTAATATGTACTCATATTACAAATATTATTGAAAGTTATATATACACAAATAGTATATATGTAATAGTATATACAAATAGTATAGTATAAGTATAGTAACTATGAATATTTTGTCCCATGAAATTATGATACTGTGCCGAAGACGGTATGCCTTTGATGATTGAAAATTCCAATATAAAAGAACGTCCGAGAGGAAAGTTTTAAATAGTAGCACGTTATAGAAATATTTTTTAAAAACTAAAAACTTCAACTTCTACTTCGACCTCAAACTACCCAACCGATTTTGATTATTTTTTCATGGGACCACGTGAAAAGTATACCCTTTCAAACAAAAAAAAAAGAATTTTCCAAATCGGTCCAAGATTCTTCGAATAATTGGTGAACATACAATAATTATATTCACTGTCAAACAAGCTATGTTTAATTTCCATCAGTTTAAACAGCAAAAATAAACAACAATTCTTACTTATAAAATATTTTCTTGATTGACTTGCTTTGACGACCTCCGTGGCGTAGTGATCACCATGCTAGTCCGTTACCCAGAGGTCCCGGGTTTGATCCCCGGTCAGGGCAAGTTGGAAAATGGCATTTTTCAAATTGTCTTGGGTCTTGGGTGTTTATCTATTTATGTATTTGTTATAAAATATAGTATCGTTGACTTAGTATCCCATAACACAAGTCTCGAACTTACTTTGGGGCTAGCTCAATCAGTGTTATTTGTCAGTATTTTTATTTACTTTTATTATTTTTATGATACCCAAAAGGATGTTCTCTATGTTTTCTTGATAATCACAAACCAAACTGAAGCAAGCTAATCCTATTTATTTTTTATTTTTCTATAAAATGAAAACATTTTCAAAGAGTTGCATCACTTACGAGTGCGAGAAATATACTTTCGTTCCCCGTTATCAAAAGCTACTTTGCATTTTTTAAATGAACTGGACTCCAGCGCCGCCTACCTTTTGCTACTTGGAGCAAACTTTGTCAGCTGATCTCACTGTCAAAATATTGTGACCTAATAATATAATTGAAAATTATAATGTAAATTATATCAAATATCAGTCTATTCCTCTAATTTGGGTAAACACAGGCTTGTGAAACTGTTTTCGATCGGTAAAATTAAGTGAAGAAAGTGAAATTTGTGTTTTATTTTAACATAGACTTATGCCAGGATATATTCTAGATACGCCAGGGTTTGTTCATATTATGTTTACTTGTATTTTTACTATATTACAGAAGAATAAGGCAACTTTAATGTTTAATTAAATAGTAATAAACATATGTAATTGATCGTGTATCGATAGTTCGTTAGATAGATTGAGTATCGTTTTCATAGTGAGTCATAATGCTACGAGCCTATGCGATATGCTCCGAAGTGCCCATTTCATAATGATACGAACCTCTACGTGATGCTAGAAAGCGTTCGTGTCATGATGCTACGAGCTTCTACAATATGCTACGAAGTGTCCATGTCATAACGCTACGAGCCTCTATGATATACTACGAAGTGTCCTTTACAAGATGCTATGAAACGTACGTGTCATAATGCTACGAGCCTCTACAATATGCTATGAAATGTCCATGTCATTGCTACGAGCCTCTACGATATGCTACGAAGCATCCGTGTCATAATACGAGCTCCTACGATATGCTACGAAGTGTCAATTTCATAATGTTACGAGTCTCTACGAGATGCTTCGAAGTGTCCGTGTCATAATGCTACGAGCCTCTACGATGTGTGTACAGGCAGTTATACAATACTGTAAATATCGTAGATCTACTTGTGAAACTCTCTGAAGGAGTTAGTATTGATATCGAATGGTCTTAAACGCAAATAGTATATGCAGAAACTCGTCCAACGCTCATTGTCTAATTTCCGTGACGTCATAATAGTAATTGGTCTAAAGATTAATTTCGTCCAAAAATGAAGTGGTTTTAAGTAATATTTCTCAGTTTTTGTACTAATATAGTTGTTCAATAGAATATTTTTTTTTAAATTATTAACAGGTCTTGAATTTATATACTGGTTAACGTTATGTTATTTTAGTTTGATTCCAATACCTTCCGTAGATATGCATCGCACGAACAAAAACAAGCCTCTGCGGTGCGATACAACGGCGCTAGCAATTTCAACAATAAATTGGATAGTGCAGCCTTGTATGCAACTATTAAAGAAAATTCTATAAGCGATGAAATTATACTCTACTGTGCATAACGATTTGATAATTTGAGCCATGGGATTTTTATCTGACAGTGCCAGAAGGAGGGTTATGTTTTTCAAGAGTATGTTTGTATATATATATAATTGTTTGGCACACTCTGCGGCCTAAGCGGTTCGATTTATTTAAGACAAAAACGTCTGGCTCGAGCTTGGCGCGGGACCCTCTTTTTTCACCGTTAGAATGCATTGTGGTATGGCTACGTGGCTCTACGACGCGCTACGAAGCTACGCGCCGTGCTACGAAAATATCAATATGATAGTTTACGGCGGCGTCGGATTACGGGATATTGCAGTGCCTCGGAAATATGAGAAAGCCAGCCAATACGAATATGCTAGTCATTTCCCTGCGATATTGCTAGTAAAATGCAGTTTACTGCTTATTTAGTCCACGGGCATTTTTATTCGTTTCATTTATAAGTTAAAATATTCTATAGCATTAATGTTTCTTAAAACATATGATAATAGACATTAATGTACATAGCTACTAACAATCAAGTTTTGAAATTGAAAATAAAGACAATGTTTTTATTTAATTATTGGCAGATTTTTAGGAAGCAATAAAATAAGGACTACCTATTATGAGTTAATTGTCCTTATTGATTGACCCATTTTTGCACGTTTTTAGGGTTCCGTACCCGAAAGGTAAAAACGGGACCCTATTACTAAGGCTCCGCTGTCTATCTGTCTGTCCGTCTGTCTGTCACCAAGCTGTATCTCATGAACCGTGATAGCTAGACAGTTGAAATTTTCACAGTTGATGGTTTTCTGTTGCCGCTATAACTTACTAAAAACAACTCCTATACAACAAACGTGTTTTTTTATAGATTTTGGTACGGAACCCTTCGTGCGCGAGTTCGACTCGCACTTGGCCGGTTATATTTATAAATTAAAAGAGAATGCCATAGAAAGTAGGCTACAAGTATAAATAAAAAATATTTTTCAAGGTAAAAAAGCTTTACTAGGCCTTCGCCAGCTCTCGTGTTACGTGTAATGAGAGCGGAGTTTACACTTTCCAGCCATTGCCAAACCAGACAAGTGAACTTTCTGGCGAATACAGAATGAGGTAGCAACGACTCGGCTACAACGCTGGTATTACGTAGTTTGACTTGTCGGATTTATCGTATATAAGAAACTTATTAAACTTTGCTTATACTACGTGAGTACCAGTACTTATTCTGTGCTTATACTTACCACAAAATACTTTTTGTTTTATCCTCATTTGCGGCATACATCAGAGTTATGATGAACTTTTAGATTCAGATATTTTTAAAGAGTTATGAACTTTAATATCAACAATTTCGTATTCCGTCGTTTAAAAGAACATAGATATTAAATAACACTTACTTTACTTTAAGTATTTCATTTACAATATCAACCAATCAGGAACAATATTAGTCATTATAAAATGTCCGATAGAAAACAATATTTTTTTTATAAAAATATTTTTGCGCGCTCTGATCATCAAAGAGGAAACTTTACAATACTTCATTTTCAAATTCCATTCGAGCAGAAAATGCTTTTATGTAAAATACCGCGTCTATTTGTTTTCACTGAAACTGTTCGCAGGTAGCACTAGACACGTACTAAATGCGTCCTAGTCGGCGATGAATTGTAAAATTTTGGTTGAATGAACGTGTCCGCAGTCGCGGGCACGTTGTTCCCAAATGTTGAAATTGGATTTGTTTTTTTTTTGTTATGATTGGATTTGTACTAGACTAGGAACTGTATTTTTACCGGACTGCGTCAGAAGGAGGCTTATGTGTTTGGATTAATGTATGTTTGTACCCTTTTTGCATAACTCATTGCAGTAAAATGTAGGTTACTTTAAGTTTTCATTAATTTACTATGATTTTGGGTCGTTACAACATTTACGAAATAAAAAAAACGACGGGTTGCACTCTGGGAGTGCCGGCAGAAGTGAAAACTTGAATATTAACGTTGTGCATTTTTGATATTTTGGAATGGTTAGGGAATAATTTTGCTTTTCTTTAGACCATGCGCAGCTCTTACGAGTAATTATCATATCGTAACTCTGACGAGACGGCGCGGTGTCTTACGCGAAGTAATTATTCTGTGACACAGGCCTGCTCTGAACCTCGAAATTATTTCACCGAATCGATGAATATCGAGGAATAAGGTTGAAATACATAGTACACTACACAAAAAAACCCTTTTGCAAAATAAAAAAGGAGGTTATAATCAGAGATCGGAATTTCCAGTGCATATTTACCAAAACACAATTTACAATTTACTACCTCGAAGGTAGTAGATTGTTAATTGTCCTCATATTTCAAGGTTGACTGGAAGAGATCCCTAACTGGGATAAGTCCGCCTTTGTACTGTTCTCTAGTTTTAACCTGTATTTTTGTCCTGTGTTTATGTACAATAAAGATATTACAAACAAAAAACAAAAAATAGTACGTAACATAGAGTGGAATTATTATTGGATTTTACAGAAATAATTATTAGTCAGGCAATCTACTCGTATATGAAATATGTGAAATCTACTCATAAAGCCATTTCATTTGATTTATTGGTCAAACCCAAAGATTCAAATTATTTTTATGGCTTTTATAAAAGCATGATACTGCAAATTTTTTTTATTTATTTTATTTCGGGATTTTAAGTATATTCAGTGTTTTCATTGGTAGGTTGGTTTCAAAACTCTTGAATGACTTTGCTAAGCCAGGGAAACGGTAAAATATCGGTTAGTTCGTGGTTGTAAGGGCTCGCGAGGTCTACTGTTCTCACAGAACCACTAGTAATAAATATGCTACAATAAAAATAATTACTTCTTCCTGTAATTTAAGAATTTTGCCGATGCAGCGAAGTACGAGTATCTTAGGGGTCACGAGGCTGGATAGACTACCTTACACCGAAGTCCGTTCAAAAACGGGAGTTGTCGATGTGGGGCATAAAGCCGCCAAGTAAAAGTGGGATTGGGCAGGCGACGTTTGCCGGATGCACCTAGGTAGGTGGACTAATCACATGATGGAATCCTGCAGACGGTCGCAGGAAACCGAGCAGGCCTAGGAAACGTTGGATTGATGACATCAGACATTTTGAGAAGAATTGGTCACAGGTTGCACTAAATCGGGATAAGTGGAAGGATGTGGGGGAGACCTTTGCCCAGCAGTGGGAAAATAAAGGTTTTAAAAAAAATTTGCACTATGGAAACATTTTCAAAAAAATAATTTTTTTTGTTACCCTTATAACCTTAATACCCTAAGACGCAACTTTTTGTCCAAACCACTTTTTTACCCGACTGCGCCAGAAGGAGGGTTATGTTTTTCGAGAGTATGTATGTATGTATGTGTATGTATGTATGTCTGTATGTATGTATGTGTGTTTATTTATTTATTTATTTATGTATGTATGTATAATTGTTTGGCACCCTCTGCAGCCTGAACGGCTCCATGGATGTTTCGTTAGATTCGTATTTACTGTGAGAGTGACACTGGGTACCTATATCAATATATATAAAAAATGGCGGATTTTTGGCGCCAAATTCTAATGTTTGGCACGCTCTGCAGCCTGAACGGCTCGATGGATTTTAGCTTGAGAGGTGTCGTTAGATTCGTATTGACTGTGAGAGTGACACCGGGTATATCAAAAAATAAAACAAAATAAAAAAAGGCAGTCGGGTATTTTGTTTTTATAATAATTACTTGTTATCCGTCCGGTCGGGGTGACTCGCAAGGTCTATAGCTCAAAGCTTCTAAAAGTAAAAATCAATACCTTAAAGCCCTTATTTAATCACACAGGCGTGTCAACTTTACTACCGTTAAGTAGTGCGCACAGTAGTGGGTATGCCACTATTCTGCATCCAATATTACTGATACCACTTGAGCCCTCTTTGCCATAGTTAAACAGCTTTAGGCCCAGTCCCAAATTACAATTAAATTCTGTATATTAATAAGTTTTGCGTCAGAATATCTAATGTACTATTAATAATATTGCCCCCGGTCTTGGAGCGATCCAAGGGTCTACTTGGGACTCCCGAGCAGCCAATAATTGAAAATCAATGAATACGCCCCATTAAAATTCAAATATTTCTATTCCATTCGGGTAGTTTGAGAAACGTTCTTAGTTGTGTAACAACTTTATTTTAAAATTAGCAACACTAAATCATTATTATCTAAATGTCGTTGTATCTACGAGTATGTCATACAAAAATGAGATCTATATGTGAAGTATCCTCGAACCAAGTTACATGCAAATCTGTCCATAAACGTAGAAGATATTCTGCTGTGACAGACTAGGACGGACGGACGGACGGACTGAACGATCTTATAAGGGTTCCTTGTCGGACTACGGAACCCTAATAAAAGACTATACCTAATTTGAACCGACCAATGAAAAACGGTTTAGTAACAGTTTATCGGATACACGTGATGAGCTCATATGATTAATTTTAGGTACTCTTGTATTTAATATATCATAATACTTATAGGAAGGTTAGTAAGTTTTGAAAGGAGAATAATTTATATTTGCAGAAAATTGTTCGTTTGAAGTTTCCTCGCTGGCGTGCTCGAAGCACAACAAAAATGTTTTAGAAGAAAACATAAACTCAATATACACATAATTCTTACTTACTTGAAGTAACTTTTAAATTATGTTTTCAACAACTTTGCCTTTTATTATCGATGAAAAAAATATCTGCTTTTAGGACGCCCTTATGTTTGAAGATTTTCCTCGCGAGTTTGTTAAGGAGCTACCTGCAGTTTTCGGGGTCCAGTGCTGCCGCCATTTGAAATAAATCATTTGAAAGGAAATGAAGACATCATTTAATTTTTTTCCTATAATTTTAAAAAAGCTTCAGGTTGTCACTTTAAAATATAAATAGTAGTTCATAAAATAGTTTGAAGAGTTATCTAGGGGTTGATCAAGGCAAAATTTTAAATGATATCCCCGCTTCTTCTTTCAAATTATTTATTTCAAAAGGGGACAGCACTAGGCTCTAAATTTAGGTAGCCCCTTA
Source organism: Acrobasis suavella (assembly GCA_943193695.1). Taxonomy (NCBI): domain Eukaryota; kingdom Metazoa; phylum Arthropoda; class Insecta; order Lepidoptera; family Pyralidae; genus Acrobasis; species Acrobasis suavella. Next base: position 20,044,866 of record OW971932.1, read on the forward strand.
AGTGTCAGCTTTATGGTTGGTTGATCAAAAAAAAATATTTTGGCAGAAACATAATTTGTTCCTGCAAGTTTATGTTATTTGTTTGCCTTTAATAAGATGACTGCTTATAATGTTTTACATATTGAAGTGTTTTATAATTATTAATGTTTGCAGGGGAACGTATGTAAATATACATACGTTCCTCTTCGATATTGAGAGACAATATAAATGGATGATCTCCAAGAAACTCCAACATTAATATGATTGACATGTTTATTTTTTTTTTTTTCTCATTTAGAATTGGTTTGAGATAAAAGTACTTAGTACATTTATTTATTTTTTTATTGTAGGAATGTGTTCTCTCGGGTAAAGTTAAAGTAAAAAGGAAAAAACACTTTATTGCACCAAAACACATGAAAATAACATTTGAATACATATATAAATGTTTTCCGTGCACTCTATGTCTTTTAATTATTGTATACTATTAAGTACCTAGATATCCGTGATGTGATATTCAAATTGCATCCTACATTTACCTTTCAGTTAGCAAGTTTCAAAGCAAATGTAGGCTTTTGGTATCTTTATATCTATATGCTACAAAACTACGGAATTCTCTATAGAAAATGGTTATGGTGGGCCCCGACCCGACCTCCACTATTTGAAACAGATACGGTAAACATTAATAAAAAGGACGGCCTGATTCCCGGGCGTCACGTTTCACGGGTCATAGCATAGGGCCCCATTCGCCCCGCGCTTCCATTACCTCGTGACGATGACGAGCGGAAAATGTCTGCCTAGGGCGACTTTTGTATGTCTTCATACTCGTATACTATGCTATATTCATTAAGAACTATGCAGAAAATCAAATAATCGATTAAACAAAATTTAAGTCTGTCTAGTGACTTTTGTATACTAGTTATAGGTAACTCATAACTAGTTTAAAAAGTTACTAATCAAACTTTAATTTTGTACTTTCATCATGTTTTACCGATCATTTATTTATTGGAATTCGGAAGAACATTCCAAAGAATGAATTTAATTTGAAAGGATTTATTCATAAAATCAGAATGTGAGCAGGTATCGATAATGTTATAAGATTGACCCAGAGGTTCCGGCTTCGATCCCCGGTCAGGGCAAGTTTTAAAATAGCCTTTTTCAAATTTTCCTGGGTCTTGGATGTGTATCTATATGTCGGAGCGTAATATGCAATGCCTGTATAAAACTAGCTTCCTTTTCTTTGAATAATTTGATGACGTTTGGCAGTAATTCCGTGTCAATATCATTTTGGGCAGTTGACAAAAAAAGAAATGATGACGCGGTATGCGTTTTATGTATGTAAATTGCCTTAATGCAAAAAGAAAGTTGTTTACTACAAAATGCAAGGGTTGGATTTTAAATGGCAATATTCGTTAGCAACATGTTATAAAAACCGGTGGCCTTAGTGACAGTGAGGAGAGTCTTGTTCGAGCGGCCGTACTGTGCACAACTCGTTTGTGTGGTTTACTGTGGCTTGGCCATGATTCATTTTATTGTGATTATTGTAATAGATGTGGATTGGTGAACCGATTTATTACAATGACTGTTTCAGCAAGACGGTAAGCCCAGGTGTATACACAGTATTCAATACTGTGGGACCAGGGAATTCAGACATGATTGTTGGAATTCATGATTCAGTGCGGGACGGAGAACTGGATTTCCGTCACCGATTTTATAAGACTTACGTAAGATCACTCATGTGGCGACATCGGTAAGGTGACGTGACTGTAAGTAAGTTTTCATCCTGACCTTAGTCTGTTCTCGTACTGTAAGTAACCAAGTGGGTAGTTCACGTTACTCGGAATGTCAGATGCCGATCACTCTTTTACTCGGCCGTCTGCGACATATATATGTATTCGTTATAAAACATAGTATCGTTGAGTGAGTATCCCATAACACAAGTCTCGAACTTACTTTGGGACTAGCTCAATCATGTAATATGTCCCTATATTTTTATTTATTTATTTATTGAAAGAGCAAAAGATTACGCGTTCATCATTAGAATTCGGAGGTTCTAAATGACCCACAAACTTCGGGATTTAATTAGAATTTAGCTCATGGGAAAGAAAATTTATACATATTGCGAGACCTATAATTTTTTTACAATTAGGTCTGTGTTGTTTTTCATGGGATTCTATTTTCACAGTAAGTACTTAAATAGGTGCCCATTCAATTTTCCCAGTTAAACTCTACAAGTTACTGCCCTATTTTTAGTTCAAGACGCCTGAGAACTGACGCCCCCGATATGCTTCGCTGGAAATAGTTTCTATTGGCGTCATTTTACTCTATCTTGATAATAAAGTACTTATTTGTAGCTTTTGCATCGATGAGTTTGTTTTGGAGTTACCTAGTTATATCTTCTCACTTACACGTTATTGTGGGAGTGTTGGGCTTTGAAATAATTCGATAGTAAATAGAAATAATACATACAGAGTTTCTGTAAACAATATGTTTCAATAAACAATTAGTAGGTCTGTGCTTTCGGGAACAAGCACAGTACCTAGTTCAAAATAATAATGGGAACGAATTATGTATGCTCAGGAATAAAAGCAAAAGTAATTACTCGGGCTCTTAATGAGACAAAGAGCGGTATTTTTAATTTTCTCGAGTTATATTGAAAGTAGAAGGCATTTTATTTGTCGCAATACGCTTTTATAAAATATAACATACGCTTTCATAAAATCGTTGTGAATAGTGAGAAACTGGATTGTTCGTGTAAAACCTGGGATCAATTTTCAATGGTAGGTTCGGTGCTCCAAAATATTTTTTCATGTGTCGGCTTACACTACTCGTATAGTAAATTTAAGCTGCCTTTATAGGCATCGCGTTGTCTGAATGCTATAGCTATCTCATAACAGTCTCGATCAACAACTTAAAGCACTTTCTGAAGGACAGAGGAGCTCGGCATGTTTTTTGTCTCTCATTGAAACTAATAGGCAAGAAACACAAGTTTCTTGACAGTTTTGATGGAGCGGTTTGCTGCTGTTCCACTTCATCTTGCGCTACAGACCAAAGAGGATATACTCGTGCTACAGACGATGATTTCTTCGTGATCAAAGTAATCTAGGTGTAAGTGATCAATTTAACGGCTTTCTGTTACTTACTTGGAAATGGGGTAAGTTGGGGTAAGTAATATAATTTGAAAATAATTATTGATTTAAATTCTTCTTTGCGTGTCGATGATTTAATATTTACATGCCATTGTAGTCATAAAAAACCTTTACTTCATAAATTAGTTTTATAGTATAAGGCTAGGCTACTCATAAAACAAGCTTTGTTTGTTTCTGTCAATTTCATAAAAAGTCTGGACTCTTTACATTGGAAACTTATTAACTATAGAGTTATTTAGGAGAAGTGATTATTATTTTATGGATATAGGGATAAAAATGTAAAAAGTTTTCTTTTTTTCTTCTTAAACGAATAGAGTTCGATCAAAGGTGCGTTGTAAAAAGCTGTCATTACTTCCGATTCGCGTTTACTATCTCCAAACGTCCTTGCCAAATATGGCCTTTATGTCTTGAAACCCTCAAGGGTTAAATATTTTAGTTTATTTTATTTTCTTTATCCTCCTCGGGGCAGATAAAATCAATTTTAACCCAGAAAGGATCAAGAAAATATTTGCTATAAAGATGACTTCAAACGTGCACTGTATATTTTCAAGTAAATATATGTAAATGAAATGGTATATTCCGTATTAAAAGTACCAAAAATTGTGTTGTGGTGCATATCTATGCTTTTACTTAATTTCTTACAGTGATGCATGCACAGTCGTCATCAAACATCCCAGAAAGTAAAACAAACTAGAATTCACAAAAAACTATTTCCTTAATAATTTTACTACAAGAAAAATAATAGATTCTCAAGTAGTTTAATAAAAGTGTACGAGTTAATATTTTATTAAAGGGCAAGCTCGGTTAAAGATTGTTTAATTTTCACCTAAGAATTTATATCGGAATACAATAACAATGTTTGATTAATGATCAAAATTTTCGCATAAAACAAACTATTAAAGTCGTTGTTAAAGTTGAAAATTTGTACTGTAATGTTATATTATTCGATTTTTTAAATAAAACCGTAGAAATTTTCAAATGATGAGAATAACTATATTAATTTGCGCGATACTGGCTGAATCGCGTGCAGACTCCGTATAAAAAGCAACATGTGTGGCGGGACGTAAATCCACAGCGTCTGCCGGCGACATGTCTGAGCTATCTTGTTCAGTAGACTTGTTCGTGAGTTTATGTTTTATTTAAAACTAACTCCGTTTTATTTAAGAAAATCAGAAGGAGAAGATATTCAAGAATATTATTATTATTTTTGGGAGTACCTAGTACTGCAAAAAAATTTGCTACTAGCTACTGTCCACTCTACTTTTTTTAAACTTTTTCGCTTTTAATTTTTTAGGGAAACTGATTATTAATCGGTGTTTATGTGATCAAAACAGAAACGAGCGAATCCATAGAGAACGAGGAAATGCACCTAAGATGGACGAGTCAGAGCCCACAAAATTGATGGCTGATAGGGCAGAAAGGTTCTCCATTTCTTCTTTTTAATTTTTCGGTTTTCTTTGCTCGCGGACGGAGAATGGTAGGTTTTCAATTATTTTTTTGTAAAATAGATTGTTTGGTAGGCATATTATTATTCACGAAAACGCGGCTGGAATACTTAAATACTAAAGCTTAGACGCGGATTAACTTAAAGATTAATTAAAAGATAAATCTGTATCGCTCAAGCTCTACAAAATATATTAAATATAGGTAGGTAACTAAGTACTTCTATTCTTCTTGTCAGTAAATTACCCATCAACTGCGATTATTTCAAGCTAACGTTCTACAGAGTATTTTTAAAGAAAAGAATAAAACAAATAAAAAAAAATTATACATCGTAAAACAGGATCTACTGAATTTAGTTTATAACTAATTCAATGTTTTAACTCTCTCGTAGCTCGTAGACCAAACCTCGGAGATCGAAACACGCTACGACTTATAGCACCGCTACGAATGCTACGACTAACCACATCTACAATCTGTGACTGCAATAAATACCAATATAACGTTTGTATGGTTACAAAAGTTAGGTGATTCGCACACTGTTCCGCACCCCGCTGCGTACCGCGGGGCCGGACTGTATGCAAGTATCTTAATTTGTATAGAAAATTTCGCATTGGCAACACACCGATACCGCATCTATGCGCGTCGTTTTTGTATAACGGCCAGCGCTTCGCAGCGGGATGTGGAGCAGTGTGCCAATCGCCTTAAACGTACTCAGTCTTAGGACATGTTTACCTTTTTTTGTAGTATAAGAAATTTTTGGAAAATAAAAACTGAATAAAATTATCAGCACTTCAAGGTCACCTCGTGGTTTCGATGAGCAGACACAGAGATTACAAAACTTTTCAAACAGTTGATTGGATTAGTTTTGATTTGTCGGTCATTGCTGTGAAAACTTATTTGTACCATTTACTTTCTCCTTACTTACCTGTTTGTCCTACTGACTGATTGCAAGAAACTATTGCCAACCATAGAGACAAATAAGGGGAAACAATCACGCGAAGAAACTCGGAGAATGGATCTCAAGCATGATACCAAGCGTATAGGGCTAACAACAAATTGCCTAAAGAAATTAAATGTACTAATGGCCATTAGCCTTTTAAAATGAAACTTAAGACATATCTGTTGGACAAAGCCTTTTACTTCCTTGACGAATTTTTCAAGTGACGGATTAAAATTATAATATTATTTTATGTTGAGTTATATTTTCGTTTTTCTTTCTTTTTTTGACATTGTTTAAAGTATTTAGTTAGATTATTAAATTTTACATAAACAAATTAGATGTAATTAACGAGTTTTATAATAATGTTAGTTTTAAGTAATTCCAACACAGTGTAAAAATTGTTAAATGAATGAAATGAATGAAAAATCCTGGAACAAAGTAATGAAACATTAGGCTCAGGATCATGGCCAATCAAGGTTTACTAACCTTATTAAGTATTAATAATTGGTCAAGTGCATGTCGGGCCACGCGCAGTGTAGTGTTCCGTAGTTACGAATACCAACTTTGAGTTCATGCCACTAAAATCGTCTAAAAACTAATTTTCTATTGAATTTGTATGAAATTTTCCGAGTACATTTTATAAGTTGATCGCCTATAACTTTAAAATTTGTTAACCCTACTTAGCTCTGACAGTTTTATATCGTTGAATAGGTCTTTTTAAGTGAAATTTTTTGTTAGAGTCAAGTGTCCCCCCCCCTCTATCTGCTAAACGGTTATATATGGAATCACTTTTTCCGCATAATTAATATACATACATATACTAAATTACAGCTTTCTAGTACTTATAGTCACTAAGCAAAACCGCGGACGGACAGACATAAGATAAGATAAAATTTCTTTATTGCACCAGCTAAGTATGACAATAATCAAAAGTACATTTAAAATCTAGTAGGTTTTCTATCATACGGACAGACATGGTGAAACTATAAGGGTTCCTTGCTTACTACGGAACCCTAAAAATGGGAACCTTATCTCTTGCAGTTATCACCACTCTAGCTGTGGCTGTAGCCTTTTTCTATCGATAACGATACTGAAGTTCGAAAAAGAAACCCTAGTTTATGAAACATTGTAATATAAATATATATAATTTTGTTTGTAAGATATTAAAAATCTTATAATACGAATAAAATTATAATATACCTATGTATTTAATCGCACTTATAATAAACTACGACGCATGTTTAGTTATTAAATAAACAAATCAGTTCAAACTACCGCCAAACCTTTATAAGAAAGCTTATAAATATTTTAAATTATAACTAAAGCCGGCGTCCTTAATAACCGTCTGCAAACTCCCATTAACCGAGGAGAATTCTACAGTATATTTTAATTAATAAGTCGGCGAATTTAGGAGTTTTTATGGCTCGTTCCTGGCTAATCGTAGGGCCTGTCGTTTCAATGAATTATTAAGCCGGATTACAGGTCCTGTGTTGTCGACTTGAACTTGTTTAATATGCATGTAGTGGAGGATTACTATCCGGAATACGTATGGGCTTCACGTATAAATGATTTACTTGTAAGCTGTTGTTAGAAATTCATGCTAAATAGTATGTAGACCGTACCAATGGAGCTGATATGTGACTGATCTATAATGCTTTGAACGAATGACTTGGTATACAGTAATTTTTCAAAACTAAAAACCGACTTCATCCCCAAACTACAACCGATTTTGATAAAATTTCTATAGGACCACCTGACAAGTATACCCTTTTAAACAAAAAAAGAATTGTTCAAATCGGTTCAGGCGTCTTCGAATAATCGGTGAACATACGTAAAAAAAAAAAACCCGGCGATTTGATAACCTCCGCATTTTATGGAAGGCGGTAAAAAATTTGACATTTATACAATATGCGTATTCTTTTTATTCCTGTTCAATGACAACTGGAACTAACGGCAACAAAACAGCTCGAGATATTTTATGTCACCAGGCGTGATTCACGCTTGTGTTGGTGACTGTGGCCACAGTCACCAACACAAGTGTGAATCACGCCTGGGATATATAATAAATAAATAAATATATACGGACAAATCACACCGGCTTATCTAGCCCCAAGCTAAGTTCGAGACTTGTGTTTTGGGATCCTACTTAACGATACTATATTTTATAACAAATACACACATATACATCCAAGAACCAAGTCAATTTGAAAAAGATCATTTTCCATCTTGACCCGACCGGGAATCTAACCCGGGACCTCCGGTGTGACAGCGTGACATGATGACCACTAGGCCACAGGGGTCGTCGAGGGGTAGCTAACATGTCAAGCCCGTGCAAAGCTAGGCTCTCTAGTGTAAAAAAGGTATAGGCGTTTATTATCTAAACTTATGCTTAGGTACACCAGTGTGACCTAAGTTGAAAGTCACAGAATTAATATCTATATGACTTACTTGACTTAACTCGCATTTAGACGGTGCAAGTTTCTTGCAAATTTTTACTGACTTCCAAAAAGGAGGAGGTTATCAATTCATCGGAACTTTTTTTTTATGTTCGCCGATTATTCGAAGATGGCTGGACCGATTCGGAAAATTCTTTTTTTCTTTGAAAGGACACACTTGTCAGGTGGTTTCGCACAAATTCATATCGGTTGTGTAATTTTTGGTAGAGTCGGCTTTTAGTTTTAAAAAATTATACTGAAGCAATAAATAATTTGTATGTTATCTATTGGTTGAATTTAATTGTAAGCAAAACGCAAAACCTTGCACGGGCGACCATTCCAGTGCTGTTTGTTCCATAAGCCTATGTACGTTTTTTACTATGTAAAGTTTTTATTAAATATTCTTGCTAAGCAAAATTATTTCCACGAACACTAAAGTTCTGGGAAATTCTACATTATAGGATTACAACTTTATGAAAACCTTATTTCCTGCTCCTAAAAAGAAGGCCAAGTGTGTATTGAAACTAAAAGTAAGCTCGTGTCTACCGAGATATATCGGTAACAGTACCAAGAATCGAAGTGTCTATTTCTATTAATATTTATGGTCGGAGGACTCCGAAACCCGACAACTTTATCAATTGGTCACGTGTGGACGTCCCTGTTGCCGCACACGCTCAATCAAACTATTAATAGGATGTCTCATCGATATATGTTCGACGTCACTAGGTAAAAATAATCTCTTCCTCCTTCTTTTAAGAGGCATTTCACATTTGGTTAGCTGTCTCGATCGCACAATCAAACATATTTAAAGATAATTACAATAATGTTAATAAAACACTTTTCTACAAATGAGACACATTTTTTGATAATCTTTAAAAATGTTTGATTGTGCGAGCGAGACAGCCATCCAAATGTGAAATGCCTCTTAACCTTTCTCCACCCACTGTTGAGTGTAGGTCTCCGCATATTAGCATGCATATGCGGAGACCTACACTCTCTTCGGTATTCTCTTCGGTCTTGAGCTTTTCTCATCCAGGTCTTTCTCATTACTTGGGTTATGTCATCGGCCCATCTCAATTTCCTACGCTCTTGTGGCCCTGTCTCGGTCTCCATTCCACTACTTTCCGGCTCCATCTTCCATCCTCTATCCGGTAAAAATAATATTTATGATAATTTCTTGGTTAGACTTTTTTATTGATAATATCGAGAGAAGAGAATATGACAAACCTAATAACGAGTCATCGCACGTCATGGACGTCTACATCACTCAGTATTTATTTGTATTCTCACTCTCGAAATCGAATAAAATTTAAATAATTGTACATGAATGTAACTTCGACATAAATAATACAGCGAGTGAGGTACTCAAGGCAGGTACAATAGGTAAAAATTAGGTACCAACTCTACATTAAATGAGATTAAAGAATTGCTTGTGTTTAGGGGATAGCATTTGTACTGAATCTTACCCATGCACCAATTTCTTCTAAAATTGTTTTGCTATGCTTAACCTTCTAGATAAAACGCATCTTCAGGTCTTACACTCCACATACATACATACAAATATATACATACATATTATCACGCTTGTTGGCACCACAAGAGTAGGCAGGTACTATGGACCTTCACTTGCTACGACCCTGACCGACCTCTTTCGCTTGATCTACACTCATCACTCTCCTAATGTATAATTATTTTGATACTTGTCACACTACCTACTGCAATTTCGCTTAGAGAAGCGAAACCAGTGACAATGTATACAAATATTCCACATTGTTCAGTTTGAAATGCTACAAATAGCCACATCGACAACTGGCACAAGGCTGTTACAAAGTACGTTTGCAGCGCGGTAGTGGCTTACCTTCCTTATAGGATAGGTTACGGGAAGTTTTAGTTTTAAATAATGCTGTATTTTAATAGTTTGTCGCTTGGTTACGGGATCTTTTAGTTTAAATAATGTTAATTTTCAACAATTATTTAACAAAAAATAAGTCTACGCAAAGCACATTAAAAACGATGCAAGCGGGAACGCGGTTCAATGAGACTAAAAAATACTAAAAACTTACCTGTTCTCCTAAGTAACAATAGGATATAGACTCCTCTAGGGAAAGCCTCGTCCTTGGGCATTTCACCTGCTACATTGTACGAATACAAAAATGTCCCGAAATCCCTTGGTAGGCGTAGCAATAAAAAAGCTAAAGTTTATGTTTAAAATCCCTTTTATCGTAACAAGTAGAAAGTTGGCTGGTGGCATTCAGTATGTTTTTTATTTTTCTTTGTCTATGTTTATTATTTACTTCATTATTTACTTATAGGTTACTAACTTGTATTATTATTGTCAAAGGAATCGCTGCATGATGGTTTGATGGTTGATTAGATATGTACTTAATATTAATCAGCCTAAACTATCGGCGTATATTAATTACTACAATTGGAAACGCTAACTACTATTTCGTCACTAAAACTGTATTTCAATTAAATACTTTGTTAGAAATTGTTATTTGTTTAAAATTGAACTGAGAGCCGTTGGCTACAGCGGCCAATCCGATCAGCGACAGAATCGGCCGACTTCCGCAGATTTACCGCATTACCCACGCGCGCCGCGCGCCTTGTAAGCCCGGCTCAATGCATTATGTTTCCCGAACGGACGCGAGCTGCTATTGTACTGTAAAAATAACACGCTTTTAGATTGGATTTTAGATCCGATTTGCTATTTTACTCTCTTTTCAGTATAATACGTTACTTTTACTTTATTTCAGTAACTCACGCGTTATATTTTCATTGTAACTATATTTATGTCGAGGAAAGAACTTTCATACATATCACCGATATAAATGAATGAAAATTAAAAATTTGTACAGAGAGATACCTTTTGTACTAAACTTCTGAACAAAAGGTGCTGAAATTATTGTTTTAGAAAATGTAGCACTTACCTAACGTGTTTTACTTTTGCTTAGGTACCTATTCTTACACAAGGGTATCTATTTACTTAATTTAAAGCCAACCAGAAACCAAGATTATTATTTCGGTATGAGAATAATATTTACTATACAGATGGATCATTATGATAGAGTATAAAACATTAAAACAATATGACGTGTTATTGTGTCCCTAATTCTCGTTCATTTCCCCTAAAGCAGGAAAGTAATCATGGCTTTCTTGGCGTCACCGGGTTATTTGTTTGCTGAGAGTAAATTGCTTATAAATTATGTATATATAAAAACATTGTCGCGAATGAATGAAAATAACACTGCAAATTACACCTATTACACCGGTGGTGGGCGTGGGGCGTAGGCATTTGTGTTTGTAATGGTTTCATTGGGTTGCCGCGGGATAAACGGCAATTCCTGACATAAATTAGAGGTAGACTGTCTTTTTTTGCTTTAATGGATCAACTACTTGATAGGCAAAATTTAAAAAAAACCCGTCAACTTTTGGCACATGTTCAGTAATGATTTTTATAAACAGAAAACATTATAAATAACAAGGATATAAAAAATACAAATAAAACTAAACTATACCTATCTAAAATTTAAAACTATTCTTAAAATTAAAATCCATGAGACTAAACTACTTTAAAATAATAATAATAAGCATTTTTTTTCTTAGCCTTGAATCTTGAACAGATATAAGGCTAAGAGAAATAGAATTGCTTAGGCCTCATTTATATTCGTCGACGCATTTTTATCGTAATGTACCTAAGTAGTGAGCGCACAATCATGTGTATGACCACCAAAAGTGTATTTAAGAGTACCTATTGAGGAATTTTACAAGAACAAAAGCGAAGATTATTAACGTATCTTTACGAGGAAAATATATCTTCGTGGAAAAGAAAGCTTGGTAAAATAAATACAAGTAAGTACTCGTAGATCTTTGCATCGTTAGGAGAATATACGAGTAGTTATGTGATATAATGGCGCAACTGCGATATGGGAGAGGCTATACCTAGTTGAAATTACATGCAATATTGCAATAATTAGCTATCACAGACATTCCCATTGGATTATCTGTGCGAAACAAAGCCCGTCTGAGTCGCAAAAGATGGAAATGAAATCGAAATGATTTGCTCTTTGATTTTCTAATACCGAGATCTTGCATCGCTCCAACCCGACGTTTCTGACGCGCTGAAATATGAAATGTATTAGCAATGGTCGTACGTCAATTCGATAACCTTGTTTGTGGAATTCGAGAAAATATTTCGGTTGCAAAAATGATTTTAAAGTCAAAGTCATTTTTTTTTATTCAATGTAGGATAAATTTATCTCTTATTGAAGGTCATTTTTTTTTATATTATTTTAGAGCAACAGCTAAAAACTACTAGCGTTTCGGAACGACCCCTGCTGGGAAGATTGTGTGCATCAGAATGAATGGCCAAAATGACCGATCACTTTAAAAATATAACTAGAATGTAATACCTATTAGCTACTATTTGATACCTTTGTTTAAATATTTGGTACCTTATTGATGATTGATTGAATCATTCTGACGTCAAGATGACTGCCCACATTTTAGGATTTTCACGAAAGGGCTCGAAATTGCAATTCGTCTATTGTCGTTTCTACCACTGTTTCTAAACAAAAACAAAATAAACTATCTTGAAATCTAGAAATATTCCAGGTACAACTAGATATAGTAGTAGGTAGGCCCTAAAACATCACTTAGTATAATTTCGTCGCCTCGAGGCTGACAAAGGCCTGTCGGGACAAGGTTCGTGATGCTTTCTAAAGATTTCACGTTATAGTTATTACGTTCCGGAAGTGCTGACACATTATCTTTCAATATACAAATGGTTACAGCTTAGATTTTCTCCATTATTAGGGTTCCGTACCCAAAGGGTAAAAACGACCCTATCACTAAGACTTCGCTGTCCGTCCGTCCGTCTGTCTGTCACCAGGCTGTATCTCATGAACCGTGATAGCTAGACAGTTAAAATTTTCAAAGACGATGTATTGATGATAATAAATACTAAAACAGAATAAAATAAATATTTAAGGGTGGCTCCCATACAACAAATGTGATTTTTTATAGATAATGGTATGGAACTCTTCGTGCGTGAGTCCGTCTTGCACTTGGCCAGTTTTATTCGATACTAGCTAAAACTAGCCTTGCCCGTCGTTATCGTAAATTTTTTTGTCAATCCTCAGAATTATTTTCTGTTTAGCCGTTTTTAGCTGAGTTTCATACAAACTATCACCCCCTATTTTACCCCCTTAGAGACAGATTTTTTGGGGTTCCGTACCCAACGGGCAAAGGGTAAGGGATACTAACACTCCGCTGTCCGTCCGTCTGTCACCAGGCTGTATCTCATTAACCGTAACAGCTACACAGTTGAAATTTTCACAGATGATTTAGGTATTTCTGTTGCCGCTATCACAACAAATACTAAAAACAGAAAAAAATATTTAATTGTGGCTCCCATACTACAAATGCGATATTTTTATGGATAATAGTACGGATCCCTTCGTGCGCGAATTCCGACCCGCACTTGGCCGGTTATTTTTAAATGGTGATACATTACCTTGAGGAACGTTTGTGCAATTTTAGCCGTGCGTTGATCGATCAGTCAGTCAATATATATGCTTGTCAGTCAGTCAGATTCTTCATTTCTATATATATATAGATAGAGATAGATAGAGATAATTTGTTTGCCTTTCATTAAAATATACCTATATACTAAAATTTTATCTGGTAAAACTATATCCCACCAAAAACATACCTGTTAAAAAGGGGGCCAAGTTCTTATCGGCTAATTGTTTGCCTACAAAAAGATTGAAATCCAATCCAATGCCAAGTTTAGATACATATTAAAAAATATCTAAAATTATAATACTTCTAAATTTGAACTTCTCATTGTATCACTGGTTCATATATATTTTTATTAAAAATGTGATATTCGATTGAGCCAACTCACGCTTGACCGATTTCTCAAATTTCTTAATTTTTGTTAATCTACATTTAAAACACGACCTGCGTGCTTAATTTCATAACGCTAGGACAATTGGAAGTGGCCTAGAGGTTTTGATTACCGGTCAGTGAGTCAGTCAGTCAGTCAGTGCCAAAATTAGCTATTTTCACAGGGTCATATTTCAGAACCTACTGAAGCTATATCTATGAAATTTGATATACTGCTTTAGTACTAATATATGATTACGTAGTTTTAATTTTATCTCTGTATTTGCAATAGGCAAGTTACAGGGGGGTCAAAAGTGGGTAAATAGTGCAAGGCATGCGCGCGGCCTGTTGCTGGAACTTGGCCTGCGCACTACCGTGCGCTTAGACCTCTACTGAGTACTTTATTCTATCAGCCAGTGTGTTAAGTAATAGGTTTTATTGAAATCCACTGTGGTTTAGAAAAAAGTTCTTTAGAAGAAGTGATTATTTTAAAACTGGTTATTTCTGAACAGACTTTAGTATTAAGGCAGTTTCACTATTTTTAGATCACATATGAATCCTTCAACGATACTCGTATTTATTGGTATGTAAATAACGTGAAGTGCCTACGACCTCAGTGATCGTCCTCATTATGCACCGAAAAACGTCGGAATATTTTCGCTGCCACAAAAAATAACCGATTTGGCCCATTTAACTAATAAATTGAGAAATAAATTGAGAAAATAATTGAGAAAATATAAGTAATAAATTGAGAAAATACTTTCGTTCCCAGAATAGACAGTCGATAAGGCTTAATGACGTACAGGTTTGCTCATAAACTGTCGTCAACCGATTAAATGGTATCACTCAATATTTAGTATCCCACTAAAGCTTTTTTTAGGTAAAGCTTTTTTATGACACCAACTATACAGAACAACTTATAAGTAAACATAAAATATAAGTGGGTACAAAGGTGGGCTTATCACTAAAATGATTTTTTTCTAGCCAACCTTTGGGTAAAGAGAGATTTATTTGTGACGGGGGTTATTAAAAAATATTATTTGTCTTCAGCGTTTATAAAGCTGGAGAAGCACAATTACACATGCGACCGGTACTGAGTTAACTACTTACCGTTGAAAATGAGTTTGAGACTTTTTTCGTATTAGTTTCATGTAATATCAGTTACATTAATAACTGTGCTAGAATTTTATAGATGTGATAGAAGATAAAAAATATTTTTTTAAACATGTAACTCCGTCACTATTGTAGCTAAGAACAATCTTGATCAAGTCAGCTTTTAAACTAAAAAAGCTGCATCATAATCGGTCCATTAATTTAAGATCTACGATGCCACACATAGACACACAGACAGGTCAAACCTATAACACCCCTCTTTCAGGAATAAATAAAATCGGGCCTAATAAAATTATTCACTACTAGCTCTCCTTGGGAACGTAGTGTTGCTTTTGATTTATTTATCAAAGCATGAGATGTTCATGATAAGTACTTAAAAGTAAGAGATGAATTGAAACTATTAATAAATAAATATATATATAGGGACCAATCACACTGTTTGAACTAGCTCGAAAGTAAGTTCGAGACCTGTGTTATGGGATACCCCCTAAACGATACAATAATATTTTATAACAAATAATAGGTTGGGGAAAAAGTCTTTTCGCATATTACTCGTATATTAAAATTCAAAACATTTTTTAATATCTTATATCTTATAGGTAGGGACATGATCCCATTGTTATAGAAATTTTGGGGCTTCTGATCAAAAAACTGCGTCAAGTAGTTTTGGCAGTCCTCTCGTGATGTTAACCTGACACTGCCTAAAGAATTCTGAAGAGACCGAAACAGGTGAAAATCTGAAGGTGCCAGATCAGGACTATACGGCGGATGCATTAACACCTCCCAGCCAAACTCTCTTAATTTTTGCTGAGTGGTTAAAATGTGTGAGGTCTAGCGTTATCATGATGAAAAACCACACCCCTTCTATTGATTAATTCCGGCCGCTTTCTCTCAACTTCTTGCTTTAATCTTATCATTTGTTCGCAGTAGAGTTCTGAATCGATGGTCCTGCCTGGTGGTAACAGCTCATAAAGAATAATGCCCTTCCAATCCCACCACACACACAGCATCACCTTGTTGCGAGTTAACCCGGGTTTCGCCACAGTCTGTGAAGCCTGACCGGCCTTTGACCATGACCTTTTTCGCACGTTCTTGTCGTACGTGATCCACTTTTCATCACCAGTTATCAATTTCTTCACAAATGGTTCGGTCTCATTACGTCGTAATAAAGAATCACAAATGAGTACACGGTTCATTAGGTTTCTTTCAGAGAGCTCGTGAGGTACCCAAATATCGAGCTTTTTTGTGTACCCTTTTTTTCAAATGCGCCAAAACTGATTTGTGGTCAATTCTTAGTTCTTTAGCTACGTCGTAACTACTGATATGCCGATCTTGCTCCACTTTTTGAAAAATAGCATCCATTTTATCCGTAACAGGGCGACCGGAGCGACGTGCATCTTTGACATCAAAATTTTCGAATTGAAAACGCTTAAACCAAATTTGTGCTACTCTCACAGACACTGCACTAGGTCCATAAACATCGCAAATTTTTCGCGGCTTGCGTTGCATTTTTACCTTTTTAGTAGTAAAATTTTAAAAAGTATCTAATTTCTTCATTAGATTCACTCATCTTGACGGTAAGAAAAACAAATGAAAATCACGCATTTTCCTAATTTGAATTTGGAATTATCTTCTATAAAATTTAAACTTTTAAATGATAGCAAAACCAGCCAGGTACAAATAGTATAGCCAAAGTGGTTTTATTACAAGTTCATACATACTATATGCGAAAAGACTTTTTCCCCAACCTAATACATATATAGATAAACATCGAAGACCCAGGACAATTTGAAAAAGGCCATTTTCCAACTTGGCCCGACCGGGGATCGAACCCGGAACCTCTGGGTGGCGGACTAGCATGGTGACCACTCAGCCCGGAGGTCGTCGAAATTTCTCGATATTCTAAACCGGAAACCAAATGAATTCAATATCGGTATTCCAAATCAATTGAATACAGTCAGTGATCCGCTAAAGCAGTCCATACTAAACTCCCAAGAGCTTCTATTTTTCTATCACGAACGTCAGTCAGCCTGTTCTCGGGAGGTTTGAAATGATCTGAATGAATGGAAGACTCTATATTCAATTTACTTTATGTACTTTTGGCGATAGTTTTCAATAATATTGTAAGTAATATGAGTAAGTATGAATATTTTGTCCCATGAAATTATGATATTGTGCCGAAGACGGTATGCCTTTGATGTCTGAGAGACATATTTTACATTTATAGAATAGTGGAAATTCCAATATAGAAGAACGTCCGAGAGGTAAGTTTCAAATAGTAGCACGTTATAGAAATATTTTTTCAAAACTAATAACTTCGACTTCTACTTCGCCCCCAAACAACCCAACCGATTTTGATATTTTTTTTATGGGACCACATGAAAAGTAAATCCTTTCAAACAAAAAAATAATAATAATTTCCTTCGTCGTTTCAAGATTCTTCGAATTTGGTGAACAAACAATAATGACTTGACTTGACTTGCTTTGACGACCTCCGTGGCGTAGTGGTAGTCCGCTACCCAGAGGTCCCGGGTTCGATCCTCGGTCAGGGCAAGTCGGAAAATGGCCTTTTTCAAATTGTCCTGGGTCTTGGGTGTTTATCTATTTATGTATTTGTTATAAAATATAGTATCGTTGAGTTAGTATCCCATAACATAAGTCTCGAACTTACTTTGGGGCTAGCTCAATCAGTGTTATTTGTCATTATTTTTATTTACTTTTATTATTTTTATGATACCCAAAAGGATGTTCTCTATGTTTTCTTGATAATCACAAACCTAACTGAAGCAAGCTAATCCTATTTATTTATTATTTTTCTATAAAACGAAAACGTTTTTAAACCTAGAAAGAGTTGCATCACTTAAATATACTTTCGTTCACCGTTATCAAAAGCTGCTTTGCATTTCTCTAATGAACTGGACTCCAGCGCTGCCTACCCTTTGCTACTTGGAGCAAACTTTGTCGGCTGAACTTACCTGTCAAAATATTGTGACAACATAATATAATTGAAAATTATAATGTAAATAATATTTAATTTCATTCTTTTCCTCTAATTTGAGTAAACAAAGGCTTGTGAATCTGTTTTCGATCAGTAAAATTAAGTGAAGAAAGTGAAATTTGTGTGAAATGTGTGTTTTACTTTAACATAGACTTATGCCAGGGTATTTGTTCATATTATGTTTACTTGTATTTATATTATAAAACTGCAGAATAATAAATAGTAATAAACATATGTAATATGTAATTGATCTTGTATCGCTAGTAATAAGTTGAGTATTGTTTTCATAGTTAGTCATAACGCTACGAGCCTATACGATATGCTAAGAAGTGTCCATCTCATAATGCTACGAGCCTTTACGATATGCTACGAAGCATCCGTGTCATAATACGACGAGCCTCTACGATATGTTACGAAGTGTCCATGTCATAATGCTACGAGCCTCTACGAAATGCTACGAAGCGTCCGTGTCATAATGCTACGAGCCTCTACGATATGTGTACAGGCAGTTATACAATACTGTAAATATCGTAGATTTACTTGTGAAACTCTCTGAAGGAGTTAATATCGATATAATAAATAAATTGAAAACATGAAAGTGTCAAAGTGTCAACATATTTATTTTATAATAAATAGTTATTTAAAATATTATGATCAAAAGTGTGCATCTATAATTCGTTTTATATTGATATAAATATATCTTTTTCTGGAATATTTCAAGTTAATATGGAAAATATGTACAATTGAAAAAGATTAAGAAATTTTTACTTTGGAAATGACGGATGACAAGTCAGCTGATAGCTGTGATTGTAATATAATTTGTGATTTTGGTATTTTTTAAAGAAATAAAGCAAATTACTATAAAATCAGTATTGAAATCAGTTATAAAATGGTGTTTTGGGCTTATGGTGTTGTTGACAAAACTCGAAAATTACTAAAATAGCACTGACGGCTGCAAAGTGAGGAATAAAGCCATTACATGGAAAATTGCATCTTCTGGGATTTTCTGCTGGTGCTACTTCGGTGGTAATGGCCCGGGCAGCAACTCATACCCAAAAAAGGAACCACACGATGAATGAATGGCAGATCAGTTGAACAGTGTTACATAAATAATTTGCAATTTCGGTGTTGTTTTTGTTTGAGCAAAATTATATGAAATTCGGTAAAAACTATTATAAATTATGGACTTGCGGTATTGGTGGTCTTTTTTTGTGACATACCTACCAATTTAGTTTATAATAATTTAATTATAGATTTTTATTTTTATAGTATTATTTTTAAGATATTAATCCCCTATTATTTTAGGTAGATAGGTATGATGAGTCAGATATCTCAAGCTCCTAATCGGGCTATGACCGTTAGTCAGTCTGGTGCAGCAACGTCCCAAGAATCCGTGCAATGTATGGATTGCCCTCAACCACGTTTTTTCAAGGGACAGAGAGGCCTACATATCCATCAAAGTAAGTGCCACAAGGGAAGCAATATTTTAACAAGCATTCAGGCTAGCCAAATTCGGACATCTCCCCCTTCCTCTACTAGTCCATTGTGGCAAAAACTGAATAAATATAAGAAAAACATACCCGTTGTTAGACGCATACCACGCGGCGCTAGGCGCTGCGTAGCTGCCTCTCTGTCCTCTTGTATAAAAAATGTAGTAGAAAAAAATGACAAGAACGGTTGGGAGTCTCTTCTTTTTTTTACATACAACATTCTTAATGTAAGTAAGGAAACGAGTAGTAGCGGTACGCTAACTCAAAAAATTAAAGACAATTGTTGCCCCAACATTAGGCCAGAATTAGGTACAGATCAGAAAAAAAACACTAAGCACAAAATTTCTAAATTAATTGAACTAAAATTTAACGATGGGGACATTAAGGGTGCTGCTGGCCTCCTTTTTTCTACTGACGTAGTTGCACCAGATACTCCAGAGACCTACGCCGCCTTGTTATCGAAACATCCTCAACCTTTAGTAACATCTTGCTTGCCAGATGCCCCCGGACCTGCGGAGCGCACACTAGAGACTACGCCGGAAGAGATACGAGCCGCGATTATGTCCTTCAGAAAGGGCTCTGCTGGCGGACTGGATGGTATGACGCCGCAGCACCTTAAAGATCTTGTCTGTGGTACATCAGGTGACGCTGGCACGGCCCTACTGGGAGGACTGACGCGGCTCGTAAATCTTATGCTTTCGGGTAAGGTATGTGAAGACATACTAGAAGTACTCTATGGGGCCAACTTATGTGCGCTTCGGAAAAAGGACGGTGGCATTCGCCCTATTGCTGTAGGTAACACAATCCGCCGCATAGCTTCCAAAATCTGCTGCAGGCACATCATTCACAATCTACAACAAAAGTTTCAACCAACCCAGTTAGGTTTTGGAACTAAAGGGGGGTGTGAGGCTGCCGTTCATGCGGCCCGCACCTTTCTTAATTGTGGCGGAGGCGAAGTGTTCCTAAAGGTTGATGTGAAAAATGCTTTTAACTCCTTGGATAGGGGCGCTCTGCTGACTGAAGCTAAAAATTTAATTCCTAGCACTTATTCTTATTTGTGGCAGTGCTACGGTAAACCAACCAGCTTGGTATACAATGGCCAGCTCATTGAATCGGCGGTCGGCTGTCAGCAGGGTGACCCACTCGGACCGGCTATTTTCAGTTTGGCTATACATCCTTATATTAAAGTTTTGGCTTCAAAATTCAACGTTTGGTACCTGGATGACGGGACCTTAGGTGGGGATGCTGCATCAGTTTTATTAGATTTAGACAAAATTATAAAATCATTTGGCAAAATCGGTTTAGAACTAAATTTTTCAAAATGTGAATTATTCATAAGTGACGACGTCTCTCTAGAATCTCGGAACGATCTAAATTCTAAATTCAATGTATTGGCTCCAGGTATAAAAATTATAAATGAGCAGTCACTCCGCCTTCTGGGGTCACCGGTGCTGGAGGATTCCTTCACAAAATTTGTAGAAGAAAAATTAATAGCTTTTGAAGACTCCTCCAGACGCCTAACGGACATCAATCCCCACATGGCATATTCGATCATAAAATTCTGTCTTTTTATACCCAAGACTACCTACACACTCCGTTGTACACCACTTTGGACCTATAACCATCTTTTGACTGTGCTCGATCTAAAAGTCCGAAACACTTTATCCAATATTTTAAATTGTAAACTAGATGACACAAGTTGGATCCAAGCAACACTACCAATTCGCCACGGTGGTCTTGGAATCAGAAAAATTTCAAGTGTAGCACTTCCAGCGTTCCTGTCCTCAGTCTATAGCACGGCTAACCTCGTCGGTAAGATTTTAGGCTTAGCTGTGGCCAGGGATGCTTGGATCGGTGCAACCGGTCCGGGCCAAGCTTTACCCTCAAATCCGGCTTCGCAGCGGCAATGGGATGAGCCTCTCTGCCTACTTATTCAGAAACAACTATTAGATAATACGAATAGTGAGGTGGAGAGGTCTCGCCTCTTAGCCAGCTGTGAGCCGGAGTCGGGTTACTGGTTAAATGCCATACCGTCGGCAAGTATAGGTACCCTCTTGGAGAGAAGTACATTTACTTTAGCGGTCAGTCTACGATTAGGGGCTAGAACGAATGAGCCACATCGCTGTCGTTGTGGTGGGGATGTCGATCCCCTGGGTCACCACGGCCTGGCTTGTCGTCGCAGCGCAGGGCGTATTTCGCGTCACGCCACCTTGAATGACGTCATCCGTCGGGCTCTTGCCAGTGCCGGTGTGCCAGCAATTTTAGAACCGAATGGTATCACGCGGGACGATGGCAAGAGACCCGATGGCATGACGCTCATCCCTTGGAAGAACGGGCGGTCGCTTGTGTGGGATGCTACATGTGTAGACACTGTAGCTCCATCCCATGTACGAGCGACTGCTCGAAAAGCGGGCGCGGCAGCGACGGCAGCGGAAGCCATCAAGAGGCGCAAATATTCGGCTCTAGGGGAGCCGTATATATTTGTGCCTTTTGCAGTGGAGACCTTAGGGCCTTGGGGTGCGGAAGCTCGTCAAATTTTTAAGGAAATTTCCGCACGCCTGATCGACGTTTCGGGGGACCCAAGGGCCGGCGCGCATTTCGGACAGCGTCTAAGTATTGCTATTCAACGCGGAAATGCCGCCAGTCTCTTGGGTACTTTGCCCTGTGACGGCAGCGATTTGGCCTCCATTTTTTATATAATTTAATATAAGTTTTTATTATTTAATTATTTTTATTTTATTTAGTTTTAATTGAAGTAGGTAGTATTTTAGTTTGTTTAGTTTTAATTAAGTGTTTTTTTTGTTTTCTTATATTTTTTTAAATAAATAAATATCGATATCGAATGCTCTTAAACGCAAACAGTATATGCAGCAACTCGTCAACTCATTGTCTAACTCTCATGACGTCATAATAGGAAGTGGTCTAAAAATTGATCTCGTACAAAATTTAGGTCTAAAGTAATATTTCTCGGTTATTGTACTAATAAGGAAATATGCATAAAAAGAATATGTGTCATCTAACCAGTTTATCTATAAATATTAAAAAGTAAAGTACCTACTAACAGTAAAAACAGAATAAAAATTGGTTTAAAAGAGATACAACGATTTTATGAAAATATGTCTATCTCACTCGCAGAAATCGAATTTTCTATCGAAAATGTATGAATGAAATGGACTTTGACGTCACCAGTCTATATGGGACTTTTTTTCTAATTAGAACTTTAAAGTATCACAGCTTCGTCGCTGATTAAGATATTTTATAAATTCTTTCTGTTTACTGTGATTAAAAAGGATTTTATTAAGAAATTAAAAAAAACGTGCATATTCCCTATTCCTGAATAGAATTTGAATTTATACACTGGTAAACGTTATGTTATTTTAATTAGATTCCAATACCTTCCGTAGATATGCATCGCACAAACAAAAACTAGCCTCTGCGGTGCGATACAACGGCGCTAGCAATTCCAATAATAAATTGGATACTGCAGCCTTGCATACAAATATTAAAGAAAAATCTAGAAGCGATGAAAATTATACTTTACTATGCAAAACGATTCGATAGTTTGAGCCATGGGATTTTTACCTGACAGCGCCAGAAGTAGGGTTATGTTTTTTAAGATTATGTATGTATAATTGTTTGGCACGCTCTGCGGCCTCAGCGGCTGATGGATTTAAGACAAAAAGTCTGGCTTAAGCTTGGCGCGGGTCCCTCTTAAAGGTTTGTATTTGTAGACTCACAAATGTCATAATTTTAATCCAATCGGTACATGTTTAGGTACTTAAATTTCAAATCATCATTCGTAATTAATAATTATGACATAAAAAATGTAGTCTCAATCCACATATATAACTTTAATATTAGAATAATTGTAAGGTTGACGTTTTTGGAGAAAATGCTGCAGTACAGTTTGTTACCGCTTCTTCTATACTCGCGCTTAGGAGGCGGCAGTAAACTTAGTTGTAAATGATCTGACGTCAACAACTAGCTATTAAAAAATGGAAAGAAAAAAAATTACAATTATCAAGTGATACAAATCATAGAATTATAACCCATAGATACAAATATCCAAAGATACTCGTAAATAAATGATTTTTTAATCTCATCGACTCGAAAAACGATGTTTTCATCCCAAAACATTTGGAGCTTCTCTCACTAAAACGTGAAAAAGAAGATATCTAGGGATTAAAACCAATTTGAAAACAGAACACGAGTGTAATCTATGTAGAATTAAAAATAATGTTGGCCGTCCACCAAAAAAAAAAGAATTTTGTTTTAAAATAAAAAATAATTGGCAAAGACTTCGCGACTTTTTAAATTTGAAATACATATCGTCTTCATCATGGATGAATGTAGGTTAACATTTTTATATTCTTTGCTGCGGAAAAACAAATATGTATAATTAATAAGCGCAATTTTTTTCTTTGATTCAACTAATTACAGACGTTTTAGGTTATTTGTATTGAAATGTAATTATTTATGTAAACGTGAATACTTTTTCGTGAGTTTAAGCCAATAGTGAATAGTTATCAAGTTTACTTATAAAAATAAAAAGATATGAAAGACCCCGTAAACAAAGTTATGAGTGATCATTTTATCTTAAGTTGGTGTTCTTCGAGAAAATATTTCTTAGTATTTATTGTATGAAAACGACACCAAACAAAGGTTAGTATTAAATTGTCGGTTGAAGTCTGATGAGGTATTGTAGGTGTTCTACTGTTCTTTATATTTTGTTTTGTATGTGCTAGTTTTTGTCATAGATAGAGATGAAAAGTAGAGTGTGCTACTCAGGTACAGTAATATTTTTATCTCGGGCGATATACATGAATACCTCGCTACACTCAGGATTCCACCGTAGAACCACTCGCTCCGCTTGAGATTCTACTGTGGGATTCTTCGTTTCAAAATATTACCTTATCCTCTTGTAGCACAATCTACTATTTGACTTTGACTTTAAGCTTGAGAAGTATCATTAGATTCGTCTTAAATTTGGTCTTAATTCTGAGAGTGATACTGGCATAAAAATGCAGTCTTTTTTTTTTTAATAATGACTTGTTTCACAGTTTTGAACACCATTCGAATGCATTGTGGTATGGCTACGCGGCTCTACGACGCGCTACGAAGCTACGTGCCGTGCTACGAAAATATCAATATGATAGTTTACGGCGTTGGATTACGGGAAATTGCAGTGCCTCGGAAATATGAGAAAGCCAGCCAATACGAATATGCTAGTCACTTCTCTGCGATATTCCTAATAAAATGCAGTTACTGTTTATTTAGTCCACGGGCATTTATAAAGGTTTCATTTAAAAGTTAAAATATTCCACATCTTAATGTTTTTTAAAACATATGATAATAGACATTCATATACATAGCTACTAACATTCAAGTTTTAAAATTGAAAATTGAAAATAAAGACAATGTTCTAATTTGTTAATTAGCAAATTTTTAGGAAGCAATAAAATAAGGACTATTCTGAGTTAATTGTCCTTATTGATTGACTCATTTTTGCACGTTTTTAGGGGTCCGTACCCGAAAGGTAAAAACGGGACCCTATTACTAAGGCTCCGCTGGCTGTCTGTCAGTCCGTTTGTCTATCACTAGGCTGTATCTCATGAACCGTGATAGGTAGACAGTTGAAATTTTTACAGATGATGTATTTCTGTTTCCGCTATAACAATAAATACTAAAAACAACTCCCATACAACAAACGTTATTTTTATAGATTTTGATACGAAACCCTTCGTGCACTAGTCCGACTCGCACTTGGCCGGTTATATTTATAAATCAAAAGAGAATAACATAGAAAGTAGGCTACAAGTATAAATAAAACATATTTTTCAAGGTAAAAAAGCTTTACTAGGCCTTCGCCAGCTCTCGTGTTACCTGTAATGAGAGCGGAGTTTACACTTTCCAGCCATTGCTAAACCAGACAAGTGAACTTTCTGGCGAATACAGAATGAGGTAGCAACGACTCGGCTACAACGCTGGTATTACGTAGTTTGACTTGTCGGATTTATCGTATATAAGAAACTTATTAAACTTTGCTTATACTACGTGAGTACCAGTACTTATTCTGTGCTTATACTTACCACAAAATACTTTTTGTTTTATCCTCATTTGCGGCATACATCAGAGTTATGATGAACTTTTAGATTCAGATATTTTTAAAGAGTTATGAACTTTAAAATCAACAATTTTGTGTTCCGTCGTTTAAAAGAACAAAGATATTAAATAACACTTACTTTACTTTAAGCGTTTCATTTACAATTTCTAACAATCGGTAACAATATTATTCGTTATAAAATTTCCGATAAAAAGATAAGCGGAAAATATTTTTACAATAAACATATTGTTTTCTATATGTTTATTAATTATAAATTATTAAAAATATTTTCCGCCCTGTGATCATCAAAGAGGAAACTTTACAATACTTCATTTTCAAATTCTATTCGAGCAGAAAATGCTTTTATGTAAAATACCGCGTCTATTTGTTTTTACTGAAACTGTCCGCAGATAGCACTAGACACGTAGGTACTAAATGCGTCCTAGTCGCCGGTAAATTGTGAAATTTACTAAATGGTGGCGGTAAATTGTAAGAGGCACGTTGTTCCTAAATGTTGACATTGGATTCATCTTTGGTTCATGTTTGTATATTCTTAATCTTTGGATATAATATACGTATATAATAATAGTCATTCTAATTTGTGATTTTAAAATAAATATATAATGACAAATTACACTGATTTAGTTAATCCCAAAGTAAGTTCGAGACTTGTGTTATAGGATAATAACTCAACGATACTATATTTTTATAACAAATACGTATATAGATTAACACCCAAGAATCAGGACAATTTGAAAAAGGCCATTTTCCAACTGGCCCTGACCGGGGATCGAAACCGGAACCTCTGGGTCCCGGACTAGCATGGTGAGCACTACGCCACAGAGGGCGTCAAAATGGGAAAGCTTATATAAAGTTATTTTTTTTTTGCTCTTTGTTTGTTATAATAGCTCGTTGATGACAGTCGCGCATCGCGAGTTCACGTACCTAATACCCTTATTTTTTTTCTACGACAATAGTTAACCGCGTGTTTATTAAAAATTCTACCTATCAAACATGACGGCCATAGGTGATCATAGACTCTCTGTGATCTGCCTACTGTCGGATAATTATAATAATATATACAAAATACTGGGTTTAATTCGTAATTTTTTTTTAACGCTGAGTCACTAAATGAACGGTTTTCGTATCGAAAAACTATTCGTTTAGTTGACTCCGCGTTTCAAAAATATTGGCTTGTTCATATTAACTAGTCGCTGAGTTTTTAGTGTAAATTTGTGTGTTTTTCTTACATTTAAAGTCCTATATATGTACAATACACCCTGAGTGTTCTGAGCTAATTATAAATGTATGTTTCGCCTACGTGATGAGTTCAGCAAGATCTAACGAGCAATTATGTTTACCCATGAGTAGAAACGGATTAACTTCTTAGTTCATACATAACATTATATTGTAATGGGGCGGGCCATAGAGAGATACAGTACCTACATACTTTTCGGATTTGATTCGCTAGTAGAAATTATTTTAGGTACTTAAAAACAGAAATGCTTACAATTTTTTTATCAAATTATAGGTATTTTCTTTTTCGCACCTACCTTCTTTTTCGCAAACATTCTTGCCATGCTTAGTAGGTAATACATCATTTGCGTCTTTTTTATCTAGCGTATCACGTTGCTTTTCTATGAAGCCACACTATCCTTTCTTCTCGCCCGAGCTTATCTTTCTAATAGGTCTTCCGTCTTTGCTTAACCATTCACCTGCACCTATTTGTCGGTACCTTCCTTCAATGAACTATACTATAAAAATAAATACATGCTATACAAATAATGTACAGCATAATGTCATTTACATAAATGGCGTATTATATACCTGGGCATTATAATTATAATTCAGTGTACCTGGGTACTTAAAGGATTTTTTTCTTAAATCTATACTTATTGGAAACTATTTTCTCCAGTTTTAAAAACTTTTGCAATCTAATTTGAATATGAAGTTATTTATGAATTTTAAAGTTTTATTGTTATTTTTCAAAATTCATATTAGTATACATTCGGGTGTCGGGTACTTAAAGGTTTAATGCATGCTGTATAAGTAGGTATTTAAATACGAAGCAGTAATAAGGAACGTAAAGTAATATCTAGCTAGTAGAAACCTTGCCTAAATGCGTAATAGAAATATTCAATAATCAAAAACAACAAATAGAATATTTGATGAAAAACTTCATCACGCGTATGAAGATGATTTACCAACCGATGTGTTTTTCAAGACATACTCAACTTACCTTAGTGTTTTCAATAGGTGAGTATAATATTTTTTTTCTGTGGGTAAATAAATACAATTATTGATATATTTAAGTGTTGTAAATAAACAATTAAAGTAAAATAGTACATCTCTACTCGTCTTTATTCGACCGGCAAAGTGTCTCTTTTTTTGTCCTACAATACAAAACCCCTTTACACGTGCAGGTAAGTGGTACTTTTACTTAGTGAGTTCCATAGACGTTTAGTACAGGCACAGAATAAGTACTAGTATTCACGCACATAAGTCTCACTCAGCAAAGAAATTCAGAAAAATATCTACATAATGTAGTTAGTGATATGGTTTAATTTAGCTCGCGTCAGAACTCCGATCTTTACGTTTAGATACCTAGAAATCCATTGCAAGCCAATGTCATTTTTATTACTCTAAACAAATGATTAATATAACTGAATTTTACACCCCGGAGTAGTCTCCGCGTGCATAGTGATAATGTAGGTATATTTTCGATACCTAAACAGGGAGTGGAACAGACGTACAGGCTGTGGTACTGGTGCACTCCGCAGTTTAGGTATGAAGCTAAGCGGCTCCTCTAACGTAGCTTATTCATAGACACAAGGTTAAAATTGATGAACATTTAACACTACAGACAAGCCAGACTAGAGATAAAGGGATATATCGCTCGTTCGGTGCACGCTAGGCGAATAAGTCGAAAGTCATATGCGCGACGTGCAAACTAAATGGGTCTTTAGTACGCTGTAACTGAGTTTAATTTAGCAAATTTACTATCCGAGTCTGATTTTTCTGTACTTTAGTACCGCATTCTGAAACGAGAAAGAACGCTAGATTAAGTCGGTGAAGTACCTAAGGTTGTCAGCGGTACTTAAGTTCTTATGTTTTCGTCACGAGTCTTTACATTAACAAGTTTAAACGGTGTACGTGCTTTGAAGAGCATATCCGACTACAAGATAAAACCCCCGCCGACACACGAGAACCAAACTCAATTTACGTTACGTTCATGATAGAATCAACACGTCTAGGTGCGTATTAAATTAACGATATTGAGTTTCTGCGCTTAAAATGATTAGGCACGTTATTTTATTTGCCGAAACTGTACAGTACAAGTTTATTTGCCAGGTAAATAAAAAAAACTCCCGACTTTCAAGCGTTTATCCACCATCACTTTTGAAACGCTAGGCTGAACCGATTTCCACGTCATACCTACATATCTAAGAACCACCATACCATACCAAAACCGCATCGAAATCGATCAACCCGTTCGAGAGGTATGATTCCACAGACAGACATCAAACTTTTAACACCTCTCTTTTGTTTCAAGAGTTAAAAATCAGCGGGCGCGTCGATCAAGCGAGCTTACAGAACATAGACACCAATAAAAAAGTAACATGTTTTATGCGATAATATATCAGGGACGTGAACTGTGAATATATTTATACATGTACACCTAATACGAGCTGATTTTAAGAAAATATCTGGTCCTGAATGGTTACGAATAGCCAAGAACAGAGACAAATGGAAAGCCTTAGATGAGGCCTTTGTCGAAAGACAACCTGTTAAGAGGGAAATCAACCGAACGCCGAAAACATTATGCACTTAGTTTAAGTTAATTGCTTTATTACCTACCTCTATTTTATCTTTTTTAAATATTTATTATCAAACAAATTTAATTAGCAGCAATAAAGGCTTTATTTTATTTTATTTATTTTATCTAATACGAGCAACTTCACAGGGGAATCTGTGAATATATTTACACATTTACATTGTACACCTATATACGAGCACCATTCCTTGCTTCGCTCAGATATGTTTTTTTTTTTTTGCAGCGTACAGTCAAGGATTAATGGTAATACTTAGTTATCTTATATATAATAGACCTTGGGTACCTAGTAACTTCATTATATTATTAAGATAAATAAATCAGAGTACGAATCGAAAGCGATAGCTATTGAATCGGTGAATTAACTATAGTTTACAAACATAATAAGCTGCCGTAGTCACTATTAATTAAAGACATAATAATGATATTAAGGCTAATTATTGCATGTAGCTAACAATGTTATTAATAATGTGTTATTAGGTACTATTACCTAGTTATTATATTTTTTTAACATCTCAGTCTTCTATTAAGTAGGTATGTTTTGATATCTTGCATGATGATTTTTAGGGTTCCGTAGTAAACAAGGAACCCTTATAGTTTTGCCATCTCGTCTGTCTGTCTGTATGTCCGTCCGCGGTTTTACAGAGACTATAAGTACTAGAAAGCTATTATTTGGTAAAAGTATGTATATTAATCATGCAAAAAAGTAGTACAAATTAAGGAAAAAAAAAATTATGGTAACTCCCATACAAGCAAAGTAGGAGTCATTTTTTTTTCTCGACTAACCCACCTTGTCGTGTCGGGGTATCGTTAAATACGTCTTTTAAAAATATTATGAGCTTATAATCATCATTTTTCGATTTACGGATCTTTTTCTGAAATATTTGGTTTAATAGTGCAAATTTTTGTTAGTGTCAAGTGCCCCCATCTATATCCTAAACGGTAGTATATGGACACGTAAAAAAATTCACAGCAGCAGTATATTTATCGAATTTTAAAGGAAAGCTCTCAGAGCTAAGTAGGGTTTACAAATTAAAAAGTTATAGGCGACCAACTTACAAAAATGTACTAGGAAAAGGAAAATTTCATGCACATTGATTAAATAATTAGTTTTTAGACATTTTTAGTGGCATGAACTCTAAGTCGGCATTCGCAACTACGAGGTTCCGTACGCCTACACTGCGCGTGGCCCAACACGCACTTGGCCGGTTTTATTGAATTTAGGGGAAATTCGCGACCGAACCGACATAGCATAATACAACGTAAATGTAATTTTCTCTTAAGATTCATGTAATGCCCGTCAAAATGTGTCTAAAAAAATGTTTTAATCTTTGATTTATCAGATACTTAAGTACTAAGTTTTATCTAACCTTTACCATCGCAGGGCTGGTCAAAAGTCTCCCCCATCTCCCTCCACTTCTCTCTATTCTCAGACAAACCACTGAAGAAAAAGACATCTTCAGTATGTTGTCCTCGTTCTCTTCTTTAGTAAGAGCACTAATTACAAACTTTTATCTTTCAACCGTTTTAATAAGTAGGTATATGAATTTACTAAGGTATCTTGTTACCTTACATAAGTACACTTAAGACTTGAAGTTGTAAAGTCTTTTTAATACTTGGGATTTACTGAACTGAGTAGACTTTCATACAAAGCCTTATTGTGAATTAAATAACCTTACAACAATTCAGTACAAACTTTACCCGAGCTGAAACACCAAGTTCGGAGACTTACCTACCTATATATATTTAATTTATAAAGGAAAACTTTTTCATGATTTTTTTTTCTTCGTTGTCCAATAATGAGTGTTGTTACAATATTTCCAGACGTATACTATTTGCGGCTAACGAGTATTGTCCGTCCAGCGGCGATGGAGCAGAAAAACTTTAATTATCCTGAGAGCTCTCGATAGTTTTACAAGACTGTAATTTGTGAAATTACTCGTACACTGCTGTGAAGGAGGATTACGTTAATAATATCTAAAACTTGTAGCTTGTAGCAAAACCAGACAGATAAAATATCGTCGACGTTATTTTTTACCATGTATTTACGAGACGTAACTATAGGTATATAAAATATTTCTCCTGATATTCCAAAAGGATTCTTACTATTAAATTCTCTTTGTAAAGACGAGGCAACTTATAGAGGTTTTGCATTACATAATCTAGTTTATTGATGGAATGATTCAAATCCAATATAGATTGGTTGGTGAAATCCATATAGATTGGATACACGCTACGCCCATTTTCTGGGTAGGCCTAGGCTGTAGTACGCGCTCTTAGGCTCCAGTACCCTATATAAGGGTACGCATTATCTATTCAACTTGACCGGATGTCCATTTCCCTAGTGGAAAAGTGTCGAATTATAAATGTTGACTATACTAGATCTTTTGTTGAAAGCTGCCGTCAAATGTTTATCTATAAATAATTTGTGTATTGCAGTGACCAACTACAAATCGCAGGGTTTGACACTGCCAAGGGTGGTTGTAGATTTAGGAAGTCGTGAGTTAGCAGCGGGATGTTCCTACGCTGCCCTCTCTCGTTCTCGCCGGCTAGCGGAATAGTCCGGAGCCTTTTAATTTAGACCGCCTCACTAGATTATGTACGATGAAACTTCTTTTAAGAATAGAGTAGGAAAAACGATTAAAAAAGCTTGCAAATGTAAGGGGTAGGGAAAGGGTTTAAGTAAGGAGGGGTCATAAACTACGGTGGGGCTTATGGGTAAAGGATGGGTCTTTCTACTTTCTTTCCAGCATTGGTAGGTTGGTTTCAAAACTCTTAAATGGCTTTGCTAAGCCAGGGAAACGGTATCAGTTATTTCGTGGTTGTAAGGGCTCGCGAGGTCTACTGTTCTCACAGAAACACTAGTAAATAAACATTTAAAGGCAGCCTTAAATTAAAGATCTAGTAAAGACAACATTTATTATTCCACACTTTTCCGCTGGTGAAATGCACACTTGCCTTGGCAACAGGGCCGGATTGACTATGTGGGTATCTTAGGCATGTAAGGCTCGTGACTTCTACCCAACTCCTTACAGCCCCATATCCCATACATACCTAGATTTTCTTCGTGACGGGGCTAAAACAGAAAATGTCACCCGCACTTGATGATAGAGGATTTTTTTAAACGGGTACATGCGAAAAAACCGAGGCCTCCAGACAGTTGCTAACTCATGGGTAATCTGGCATTGCTTAGTCAAGTACCTAAGTCAATTTCAGCAAAATTTTTGGTTTTGAATTCCTCGTAACTTCAGACAAACTAGTGTTTATTATCTATGAATAGTTAATTATTCATTCAGTTATAATAACAGAGAGTACCTAACTATTACAAAATAATAGGTCTTTACCTATGAAATTGCCGTTCTGCAGTACTGGCCATTTCAAATCAAAATAATTTTTGTTTGGCTAAGAATTCTAATTTCAAATTAATTTTATTTTAAAAACATGGAATTCTTTTTGCAAATGTAGTCATTTGTTTATTGATTAGTGTTACATTTTCATCGCATTTCAATCTTTTTCGTCATCATAGATACGTTAAAAATTCGAGTAATTATGGAATATGAGTACCGTCGTGGCAGCAACGCGGCACAAGCGGCACGCAACATCAACGACGTTTACGGAGCTAACACTCCAACGCACCACCTGTTATTGGTTTGCTCGCTTTCGTTCTGGAAATTTCGACCTGAAAAAGGAACCTCG
The DNA here is from genome assembly GCA_943193695.1 of Acrobasis suavella. Lineage (NCBI taxonomy): Eukaryota > Metazoa > Arthropoda > Insecta > Lepidoptera > Pyralidae > Acrobasis > Acrobasis suavella. Next base: position 20,077,930 of record OW971932.1, read on the forward strand.
CGGTCGTCCGAAGACTTTGGTCGACAATGACGAATTAAAGGCGATTGTGGAAGCTGATGATACACAATCTACGGCTGAATTAGCAGCTTTCGACGTTAGCGTCAAAACAAAATTGGTCCATTTGCGTCAAATTGGCAAGGTAAAAAAGCTTGTCAAATGGGTGCCCCACGAACTCAATGATCGCCAGCGCGAAATACGCGTCGAGACGTGCCTTGCACTGTTCAACAGATACACAAATGAAGGAATTTTGAACCGCATTGTTACCTGCGATGAAAAATGGATTCTGTTTGATAACCGCAAGCGCTCAGCCAGTTGGTTGGATCCTGGTTCAGCACTTAAACAATGCCCTAAACGAAAACTTACCCCTAGAAAAGTGATGGTCACTGTTTAGTGGTCTTGCGCCGGTGTGATTCATCACAGCTTCTTACCAAACAGGGTGAGCATTACTGCAGATGTGTACTGTGAAGAACTGAACACAATGATGGAGAAGCTGGCACATCTCCAACCAGCATTGGTCAATCGCTTCTCTCAGCTGCTCCTGCACGACAACGCGCGACCTCATACTGCACAGCAGACGGTCTCCAAGTTGCAAGAACTGGGGTTGGAAGCTCTCCGTCATCCACCCTACTCACCAGACCTTGCGCCTACAGACTACTACTTTTTCCAGAATTTGGATAAGTTCTTGGCGGAAAAAAAAAACAAATACCCGAGAGGCAGTACAAAATGCCTTTGAAGAATTTGTTGCCTCCCGTCCAGCTGATTTTTTTAAGAAGGGCATCAATAAACTGCCACTGCGTTGGCAAAGATGCGTTGATTGCATGGGTGAATACTTCGATTAATACAAATAAAAAATACATGAAAAAAATTATTTTAATTTTGTTCATACAAAACGACAATTTCATAGGTAAAGACCTAATAATAGCCGAGCTGGGAAACGCCAATAACACAACTTCTCTCTTTGATTTGATTTAATTTTCGTAATATTCAACTGTTGACAGATAACAAATGATCTTACAATATCCAATTTGTACATAATGACTTAAGAAAATATGGCAACACTCATATTTTAACAATAAATAAGGTGATGGTATGGTGTAATAATTTTTCAAGTTGTATATGTGTTTGTCGTTTTGGAGTTACTGAGTATAATTTTAAGAAGGATGTAACTGACCTTTCTCACATTATAAGTATTATACAACTTAGAACATTCCGAAAGTTTTTGCTCACAGAGGTAGTAGAGACATAAAGAGATCTGTGGGAGAAATACGGACACGAGGTTTAAGTAAATAATCGAGTTTTTAATGCAAGCAACCTGCCAAAAAGGGTCGTCATAATTCGATACTTGCTCTTCGAAAACTTTGAAAGCCAATCGTTTTTTTTTTTCGTCAAAAATGCTGTTTTTTGCTGTCAACAGATGGGAACGCCGTTGGGGAGACTAATCTGAGTGGAAAGTTTGTCGAAAAAATTAACCATTGTACACATTTTCTCTCCAAAAAAGTGACCTTAACGTGAGCACGCACTAAATTAATAAAGTACTGCATACAGAACAGAATCTCCTAAGTTCCCGGGCAATATGCGTCCCCGTTCCGTCCTCGCACCTCTCCCCCGTTTTCGCTTTGTAAAGATGGGTGCAGGTCACCGCTCAACACCTCCACAGGGCGCGAACGGGGGAGAGTGTGAGGAAGGGGAACGGGGAAGCATATTGCGCGGGACCCTAGAAGATTCTGTTCTGTATACATATAAAACTTATGTATATTAATTCTGTGACGTGAGTCTACGAGTATAATGTAAAGGTATTGGCATTTATAAAGCTGTAACCGTTATCGATCGATGATTTCATGATGACTATTCAAGAATTTAGACCAGTTTACTTTCTACGCTATATTTTAATGAATCACCAATTATAATAAAGGTTTTCATATAGGTGTCCTTACATGATAGAAACCCTTATGTACAACGATTGGCTTTCAAGATCACTTTATGGAGACCATAAAATTATATGAGCAGTTAGAAGCTGTTCGGCCGTCGGTCGCCATGACCCATTAGATGAGTCTATTGCCTTGATAAATAGCTTTCCGTATTAGTAAAACACTATGGTTTACGGATTTCTTTGAGAACACTCTGTATTCTTTATTAACTGATTCTGGCACATTTCGAAGGACTTTGACTATAAGGTCGAGAACTTTTTGCGCTTTGGAGAAATGTCTTCCTGTAGGTTTTTATGTAATTAATCAGAACAATAATAACGATGTACGTTGATTGTGGTGAAAGCCAATCAACAGGTACATTGGTCAAAAACTTGAAATAAGTGCGTTACCGATTCATTTCTTATTATTTGGCGATGGTGACAGTCGATCTCCTTTTATTATAGTTTGAAATATTGTACAGCGTAAAACTTTAAAATGATATCATAAATGCTTCGATATTCTTGACATATATAATTATAGAGTTTCACAACATAATTGATGAGTTACAGGTATTAACAGAATTCAGGCCACTACTTAACCTTGTCTTTTTTAATTAAACTATGTTGATCATTGATTAACTCTAACGATAGAAATTACGTCTCTAAATGTAAAGTTTACGACAAAGAAATATACATAATAACTGTACAAATATGCTACCTTCATTGTCAGATTATGAATTTAAAATTCAGATAATTCAAATTCAAATTATGTTTTACTGCCAAATAGAAATACCAATTTAAAATATTTATTATCAGTGTAACAATTTACAACCGTTATTGGTTTTTAACAGCATTACAACGCTCGGATGATTATTCAAATTAAAACATGTGACGTAAAATTTCGCCACGAGTGGGATACGAACTCGCGCGTCCCTCACGTTGACGCCGTGAGTGCACTACCAATTGTGCTACCGTGACTTCGAATTACCCTGACGAATTTTTCATCACATGTTTTAATTTGGATAATTTACAACCGTTTTTTATTTTCTTTAAAAATGAACTTATGAAAAGTATTTATTAATAATATAACTTCAGAATTTTTTATTTTAATACATTCATTAATATATGCCAATTCGTACCTAAAATATATAGTGGAACACATTTGATTCTTATATTAGCTGAGGAGGCACTGTTCCCAAGAGCGATCACCTCGTGACGAGCTGAAGCAGTTCTATATAAATGACACTTCTCTTTTAAGCTGAGTACACGTCAGGCTGGGTCCTAAATGGCACTGTCATGTCGCGAAGATTGAAGGTTGCCTCAGGAAACACACCCACCACCGTCTCTTAAGAAAGATGATTTTGCTCGCGAGGTTTTCGCTCTTAGATGCGGCGCCACAGTCTGAGGACTAAGGTAGAAGTTGGGGTTAGTCAGACCAACACCTTAACAGTTGATTCGTAAACTATTTAAATACACCTTCAAATAATAAGTAGTTATAAATGAAATACGCTTCCGTCGAACCAATTATATTTCACTTAAGTTGATGAGTTTACCTTCTAATATGCTCCCTAAATAGTTTTAACAAACAACGTTATCAAGTCTTAATATAGAATAGACCATGATCGCCCAAGAAGTGTGAACCACACTGGATATGACACTGGAAACGTGGGCTTTATCTCCCTAACAACATCTTAAAGACATATAGATTGTAACAACAGACAGAGCAGTCCCACCCGCACCCGCCCCCGCCCCCGCGCCTGCGCTGCCTCGCCGCGGCTTCGTTGAAAAACTACACACCACAATGACCGCACAAACTTAATTTTAATTCATAACTCCTTTAAATATCTGATATGAAGAATAACTATTCTAAAACAGCGTTGTGCGCTAACATGCAATCATAAGGAAGACGAGTATTAACACAGGAATTATCTCAACACGCGAGTTTTTCAACGGAGCCCCCTCCACCAACGAGTAAATACATTTATTCGTTAATAGATCACATCAGAATTAATGAATAAAGTTAGTGCTTCAAGTTATTATCGGTGACACTTCAAAACATTAATTCGAAATGTAAGAATATTTACAGCAAACATTTTTCCTAACATTCATCGCAGTTAACGGTTGTCAACGTTTTCGTCATGCTTTGTATACACCGGGCCAACGAACGCAAACGTACGTGCTGCGTCTCGTTTCTTTTATATCAAAACTAAAGAGATGCACCACATTCGTTTGGTCCGGTGTATACGCAGCTTTACAGCATCACACGAGAGCCTAGAATTTAGTACGTTTGCGAATACTATGGACAGGCTTTCATACCCGTTAGTTTGTTTTGAGGCGACAAGAAAATAACTGTTAATTTAGCGATTATTGCAATACAATTTAGACAGCGTACTTACTAGACTAGGCCCCCTGATATTTGACAATAACGAAGGATGAAAATTTTGAAAACGCTTGACAATTTTTATGCTCTTAGGACTACCTTTGTAATTTTATTCTTCTGTATCTGAGTTCTTTCGTGTGTACAATAATCTTTATGGAGCTTTATAAGTAAACAAAAAATCATTTCCGTTTCCTATAAAGATATCAGATTTCTTTTGTCAATTAAATGTATAAAAGTAATTAGCAAAATAAATTTTACGGCTGTCGTCGCCATTTCTTTTGGATTTTCAATAATTCCTTATCAGATATTTTTATGGTCAAAAGAAATATTATACCTTCTTTTTATAATTTGATATCTCTTTGCTTCCTAATAGCAGAAAATATTCAAGCATTTTCATACATCCCTTCCCTAGACCGAGCCACATACGTATTTCGTCACGAACTGTGCACCTCCCTAACATATATCTGTTGGCAAACTAGTTGAACATAAAGTTATAACCTCCACAGCGAGTTGTCTCGACGCCGGACTGCCGACCCACCGCACGTCGAGGTCACAACTCGCACTCCGTCCACAAACGCGTCTTGTTGTAATACTGCAAAATACCCATGCGACAGCATCCACCGTCACGAACTATCATACACCCTTCAAGAAATTGTACGACTAGGTATTAACGTTTATAAATTTCAGAAAAGTCCTATCTATAATTCTATAAGTTGTCTAAGCTTTAATTTTACTTTATACTGTTTCACCCTATATTCTGACGCAGTCCAATCTCCAATATAGGTACTTTCCGAACGTAACTATTCTTTATACTTATCATTAACAAAAATAAATCGAAAATAACTATATTTTTCTTTTACATTTTTCAAGTGAACTTATCGTTAACCCAAAAAAGGTTACGGGTGTTATTTGGCAGCGTTTTAAAAGAACCATTATTATGCATTATAGCCAACATGCCAAAGAATACTTTATCGATCGCGCCTAATAACCTCCGGCACTCTTCGCAGGCCCTGAAAGCGACAGCTCCCGAGGAATAACTCGAGTCTGTGTATTCAGAGCTTCACGGTTCAATAAAACTGAATAGCATAAAGCTACCCACTATTGTAGGCATACAATATTAACGACCTAATGCCAAGGCTCCCTTTGACTCGCGAGACCAGACGTCAAATACTTAATGAATGTAATACAACATCGTAGTTAACTCTGTAAACTACAAGTAACGTAAGACAAAATAAAACCGCGCTTACAATTCATTTAATTAGACCTTTGATTGTGCCTCACATGCAAACCGCTCGTCTTTGAAATATATATATATATATATATATAGTAGCGTAATTACTCACAATAACAACGTAATACTGGAAAATAGATTAAAGTTGAAGCGGCGGTTATCGCGAATGATAATATAGATTGGCAATGTGTATAAGGTTTGCATGTGGGCCTTACCCCTGTGGGGGCAGATGGTGATGGTGCCAAGCGGCGTCTACGCGTCTTCGTTTTGCTGCCGGAACAGTAGGGTCTCCTCAAAGATGTACTGCTTGAGTGTCTCCTTCGGCAGGTCGTCCAACTCCATGGCGAAACGGAACGGCTCTTCTGCCACTGGCTGCGAACAAGTTACGACGGTAATTGTTTTGGCGAAATAAGTTGCAGTGCATGTAGTGTGTAAAGAAGTTCAACTATACTAAGATGTAGAAAGTAAAAACGTTTTCAGACTACCTTTTTACCCACCAGCCAAATTTCCGGAGCAAGTTAATTCCTACTGAACTACTTTCTATAAAAAGTCATAAAAATTGACAAAAAATTCGACTTTCCATACAAAATCCGTTTCGCTGAGCGCTGATTTGTATGAAAAGCCAAATGCTTTTTTTATTTTCTTTGTTTTTTTGAAAAGTAGATCAGTATCGTGGACATGACTTGCTCCAAAAAATTGGCTGGCGGTTAATAAGCCACCCGGTATGATAAGCAATATTTTCTGAAATGTAGAAAATGACGAAATAATGCTTTCATATAAACCCTTTCATTTTACAAATAATTCGGGCACAGTAATATAAATTTTGGACATCTTATTCATGAAAATGAAAGAGGTCCAGCAAATGAGATTTAAATTTCACCGCAATAAAAGGGGTAACATAATTAAGTTACCCGATATTTCACAGAAACGTGTTTTATTCAAATTTTTACTTAATTTACCATTCAGGGCTTTCAAGAGTTACGGTTATTATTTGCAATGCATAAATAAAATAAGCCCGCCGGAATATGAGGAAATAAAAAAGATATCGTCGTTAACATAAGGAAATCTTCCTTTAACTTTCAAGCGTAAATCAGTCGACAAGTGTATCAATCATGCCCGTTATGACTTATGGAGCACAGACTTGGTCATTGACCTTGTCTTAAAAAATCCAAACTCGGAGTTTGCCAACGAGCCATGGAACAAAGTATACTAAGGATTACCTAACAGATTGTGTACGTAACACCAGCATTCGTTCCAAAACCAAGATAGTAGACGTGGGAAGAAAAGCAGCCAAACTTAAATGGGACTGGGCTGGGCATGTGCGTAGCATGCACCCAGATAGGTGGGCCAAGATTGCTACAGAACGGGTGCTGGTAAACTGGCGTCGCAAGAGGTCGCCCAAGGACAAGGTGGTGTGATGGTCTGGCACTTTTTGACAAGACCCGGAAGTCCATTGCGCAAGATATAGATCATACTATAGCAGTGGGACAGTATAGGCTATTTAAAAAATCCTCGTCAGCCCGAGGCAAAACTTCCATAACATTTTACCACATTTTGTAATTATGTTTTGTTTATAGATGTCCCGATATAACCCGATATGGTGTACAAAACGGGCGATTTACTGAAATAGATTTTAAAATAAAATGTAACAAGAAAAAATAACTGCCAGGTGAACCGTCGCGTCCGTGTAAAATAAATCCGGTTGAAAAAGCGGCAAGCTTTTGTGTTAATATTTCCTTTGACAAATCTGATTAAATTTTCAAATTATGAAGTAAAAGTAATTTAAATAGGAACATAATTATTTCTAAACTCAAATATAGCGTAGTAGTAAAGAGAAAAGGTTGCTACAAAAGACACAATTTGGCACCACCGTAACATGGTACTGTACTGCAGTCGTGTACGTGTTGAGGCACAACACATTACAATCTGCAGTCCAGCCAGCATCAGATTGTTACTGCAGATTGTAAGCTAAATTGTGTCGTGTGTAGCCACCTTAAGAATTGTTTCATGCTACGAGTAGAAGGTAATATTTTGCTATCGGATGATATACGGTAGGTGTCGCGGCACACAGGCTATATATTCTAATGGCTGCGCCGCCTGTCTCATCAATAAAGGGTGAACGTGACATCAGACACCAAAAATAATATATTTGGTAATCCGTCACAATGACGGGAAATTGGGGCTTAAAGTGATACCGTTGAAATATGACTCGTGCGCCAAAACAATTTTATTCCATTTTGCGACGTGCATAAACAAACAAAAATGACATCACTCACGAATGGATGCCGTCGTATTTAACATTCGTTTTCATCTTTATGAGTCACCGCTTATGAGATAAGACCGTGGTACATACGTTATGAAAATTCAACAATGTGATAAAGCGGCATTCGCACGGAAAATTCAATGGTATCTAGCTGTTCCAAGAAAAGTTTGCTATCTTAACGACACTTGAGTCAATAGTCGCTAGCTGCGATGATATTCTACTACGTTAAAGTTGGTCAAAATACAACCGTCTAAGTCTGCTCACGATTCAGAGAAGCTTTTAGGTAATTTGTACAGACGATTGCTTTTCGAGTGTTTACAAACAAATGTTTATTCCAATTTTCAATTTCAATGAGGCATGGCATCTAATTATTAATATTCATCATAACGGTCTTGGACCTGGCAAATATTTGCACTTCGGAGAGTTGCCTCTGAAATGGTTTTATTTATTTAATCGCGGGTACATAAACAGATATAAGGCAAGGCATAAAAATATTAAGTGTATTTCAAAAAATTTTCTGAAGGTTATTTTAAAACTGTCTCATTAAATTACAATTCAAGCCTCAATAGCCATCATCATATATTATAACTTGGCACGTAAATTAAATACATCATATTCTTTTAGCGTAAAAATAGCCACTGCACTGCATGGTTTGGCGCGAGTGCGCGAGACGACAGGACGGTGACCGGTTGGTGGCTCAACTGGAAGACTGAGGAACCCCATCTCGCAAGAGATAATCAACCTGAACAGGATAGATGACAAAAATGGTCCCAGAACACAGAACCCATTTATTCTCATGAAAGTTATGGGCAAATCCGAACTGACCAACTCCGACTTCACGTTGTCTTGTTTGCCCTATACTCGAGTGTTGTTCAGAGCCGGTCACCGAAGGCGACCAGCAAGCCGAAGCTGCGAAGGCGAGCATGATTGCCTGCGTTTTCTTACGCAAGGGCGGGGGGCTGCACTTCCCGCAGTGCCGGAGATGTTACGTTTCGAAATATCCGTAGAGAAAATTTGGCATGAAATAAAACAATACATCGGCTTGCTAGTTTTAGTTACATACATCAGTAACCTAGCCCTCCCCCTTTCCTCCCCGTCCCCCTTTCACGCACGTTGGTTGTGGCTTACTTAATAATTTAGAAGGCAATGTAGATTTTTAGAGGTGGATAATGCTATTAAAAAGAAGTTTGTTTAATTAGCACTCTAAATTAAATATCAATAACAGTATATTTTAAGGATTACATATAGATTGAGGCTTCTGACATTTTGCCTCGGAAAAAATTCAAAAAAGATTGCGAAGTTTAAAATGAAAAATATACTTACTTACCTGCAGACTAATAATAATAACATGACGTTTAACAACAAAAAGTAGAACATCTTTTAATAACTTCTCTAGTCTTCGATTCATGTCCGACAAAAAGCATTTTTGACTTATTATTCAACTTGCATATGACTAGATGGATCATCCTGTCGACGAACAGTCCAATGGCAGAGCCTGTGTCACTTCCCGTTTAGGCATCGAAAGTATACCTACATTATTATTACTATGCGCGGCATCCACTCCGGAGGGGAAAATTCAGCTACATGAATTGTATGTCGAGAGTAATAAGAATGAAATTGGCTTGCAATGGATGTGAAGAGGTGTATCTAAACGAAGAGGTGAAGAATTCTGACGCGAGCTAAATTAAACCATAGCGCTACTAACCACATTAAGTAGCTTTTTTTTTTAATTTCTTTTCTGAGCAAGACTTCTGTACGTGAGTACTAGTACTTATTCTGTGCCAATGGCGAATCGGTCCTAGGAGAATGTTTGCGGAATCTATGATATCGTCCGCTTCAACTTCAGAGCAATTTAAGGGTTGTGCTACATCTGTCAGCACGGAATAGCACTTTCGCATGTTGCTATCCTTTTCTGTCGCTCAGAAGCCAGCGAAGGAATGCTTCAGCATGGCCGTTGCTTTTGCTAGAGCGACAGAATGCGTTCTGTCGCTCTCTCTCGCTCTAGCTAATGACGGTTTTGAGCGACAGAAAAGAATAGCAGCATAGAAAAGTGCTGTTTAATGTTGTCAAATGTAGCCCAACCTAACACACATACCTCGTCGTTGGGGTCGTAGTACTGCTCGAGGTAGGGGTGCGCGAGCGCCTCCTCCACCGTGATGCGCTTGTGCGGGTTGAAGGTCAGCATGCGGTGCAGCAGGTCCAGGGCGCGCGCGTCCGCGCCGGGGAACAGCTCCGCCCACGGCACGCGCGGCTTGAACGGCAGCGACTCCAAGTACCCGCGGGCCTACGAACAAGATACATATGAGGAAACAGCTAGTCATGTATATATTGTTGAAATGCGCTTATAAGGCTGAATTCAGAGTCATGCGTTTGAACCGCGCCTTCAAGACGAGCGCGCTTGTAATTACACTAGATAGTGGCCGCGTTTAGTATAACGCAGCTCAAAGCCTCAAACGCGCCGCTCGTGAAACCGCTCGCCGTCGGCCAGCCGCAGGCGCGGTCGCAGCCTGAAATTTTGGAAGGAGTCACTCACTACACTAATAAAAAATAGGTATACTAGATGTCATTTCCAAGTTATTTTGGCCATCGTACGTAGTTCATAAAAACACCACTAGATGTTAGCAAACTATAAATTTATCGCTGTTAGGGGATAGCTAGAAATTTACTTTTATTGTTTGGCAAATATTTGAGATTTTTCAATTTGACCTTAGATTTTGGGGGGGGTCATGTCCCCCCCCCCCTTCGGTCCGCGCCTGGCCAGCCGGCGGCGTCACTCTGAAATCAGCCTAGCCACTTTCAATTGATACCCATTATGATATGACACGATTAATTCTTTTTCTTAGTTCATTACTTTTTGGCCTATAGAGGGCGTCCTATTGAACTTACAGTGAGGTCACATAGCCTATAATCAGCGGACCAAAACGCTTCCTTCATTCCGTAATTTGTCGGTAAATTATATAAATTATTGAAGATACGAGGGACAAGATTAATGCTGTTATTATAGCAAAGAAAATAACAATAGGCGATGGACCATCATCATCATCATATCAGCCGCAGTAATTCCGCTGCTGGACATTACAGGCTTCCCCCAAGGTTTTCCAAAACGAACAATTAGATCACACGGTGAACTATCAATCAACCTGTAACTATTTCTGAATCTTGTTTTCCATTTTGGTTGTTTGGGATATTATGTGAATCCTTTCGTTTCCCTCTATCTGCTCGAGAACTAAAACTAGGGCACAGTAAAAGATTGCAAGCGTATTCGTCTTATTATAAAACGCGGACTAACTTTAGAATTTGTTTTAACCCGTTCAAATTAAGACCAAATTAGTTTGTTCGATGGGTTGTGATAAAAAAGTCCAATCTGAAGATGTTAAAATTATCCGCGAAAAAACTCCCTTATAAAAAAATTACACACAACAAAATTAAAAACAGAAACCTGCTTGCCAAAGTATTTACATTCCCAGCGAAGTTTGCAGCTGGTGTTCATTAGCTGCTTACTCAGTTTACTTGTGCTTGTGGAACAGTGCACTTAACTTGAAAGATTAACTCCATTGTATGAGAAACTAGGACAGCCTGCAAACGAACCTGGTGCTAATAAAAATGCAAATATCGAGGGCGCCAAACTCCTGAGGCTATTGTTTCGCCCTCGGGGAAATAGGGTATATTTTCTTACTATTTCCCGCCTTATAATGGACTGGGAAATCAAAACGTATGTATTCAATGGCTAATAAACAGTTGCCGGGCGCGAAAGCTGTCGATATAACGTACTGGCTGAGTCTATTTCAAGCATTTTTGCCTTCATACGGCTCAGACAGACGAGCGACTGCGTGCCAGCAACCCTGGCCGCACGCGCCACGACAGTTGGCAACCTGTCGCCGACTGTCACTGCTGTCACGAACTGCCGCGCAACGGCCGCCCTTATTTTTTATGTTATGACAGACTGAAGTCATATTTTATACAAGAATGTTTTTTTTTAACCTTATGGTATTTATGGTTACGATATTTATGGTAAATATATTATTTTATTTAGTCCGTCAACTAGATTATCCGAAAATATTATTTCATTTAGCAAAGTAGTAAACATTCTTAAAGATACTGTGCTTTGAAGTTTTGGGGTGGGGGTGATTTACGTCGCCCTTGGTTAAAAATCGAAGCTAATCGTGACATCACTATTTGCGTCAATTATTTGCTAATCATAGAAAATAAAAATACGTATAAGTAATATTCTCTTTAATAACCTATCTTATGAGCCAAAAAAAAATATCCGTCTTCGTATACTATAACGATAACCGAAGCCATTAACGTTCGATTTTCCAAGCTCCAGGCAAGCGATAAAATCCTCAAGAAACGACTGAACAAGTCTTTTAAAGTCTGGAAGAGCCCAAGGTGATTTGCCAGTTTTGCTACTGAATCTTCTATCTATCTACATCTCGTTCACTCGGCCTTAGTGAACGATACGCATGTATAGCGCTAGTTAATCGAGCTCTAAGTTTATCAAAATAACAAAAAAGGAAAAAAAGAAAAATACTAAGTGTGCGTTAATTCCTCGGTCCAGTAGAATCCAAACATGGATATCTAAGTGGAACATATTTGTACAAGGACATTAGTGTTTCAGTAAAAGGGCCAAAAGTTCCTAACTGCCTTTGATTAGCCAATCAGACATTTATTATTCACAAAAGGCAAATAAACTCGTAGTTCTATCAGGAATTTTATTTCTATCTTTAAGTTTCCACCAGAGATTAGCGAGGATGTGTAGCGAGGAATGTTTTTTGATACGAACAGATTGAGCTAGCCTCAAGATAGTTCAAGACTTGTGTTATGCGATACTAACTTAACGGTACTATATGTTAAAATATAGATATACATCCAAGATCCAGGTCAATCAGAAACAGATAATTTTCCATCTTGACCTAATAACCGGGGATCGAACCTGGGAACTCCAGTGTGACAGTGTAGCATGATGACCACTAAGCCACAGAGGTTGTCAATAAGTCATCGTGTTTGTTAAGAATCAATAGAATCGCTTCATTAACCTAGTCTCTTTCAGTGAAACGGCTTAGCGCAGCGAGGTTTTTGCACATACAAAACAAGCGGGAAATGCGTGCGAGGGATGTCTGGTGGAAATGCAACCTTAGTCTTTCTTCATCAAAACACGTGCGTCACTAAGATCATCACAATTCGTATAGTCCGTCAGTAAATTTACATTGACGCCATCCGCTGACCCGCGCGCTGAATTTACAAGTCCAAGAGGAGATTCCATTGATTGCCCAAGTAGTCAAAGTGGGATGCAGACGCAACAAAAACACTCCTATATGAATAGCATTACCCCCGATCCGAACGCAACATACTGATATAAGTGAAACAATGATACACAAAGGCATAACTTATGTGTGACTGTACAAGGTATATGCATTTCTACTTAAGGATAAAAAAGAAATTTTATTTACCATCAGCGAACCCTATCTCCAGCTGATGATATTAGATTACGTTTTTATAAATCTTACTTCATATTCAATACTACCGTAAAATATTGATTTTATGCTGCATTTTCTACCTTTTTCAAGTACAAAACGCAGTATCCTATTTGTTTTCACGCATTAAGCTTGTGGAACACTTAACACTACTATCCACTATAATAAGTGAGTTATTTTTGTTTACTGTGGCTTGATTTAATTTATTTTAAAAACTGCGTATTGTTTACGAGTTCCTAAATAAAACGCAACGCAATTTTTCTGACCGGAGGCAAATTACATCTATCTAATACTATCTATGTCATTGCTAAACGATGCAATGTTAAACTATATCTTTGATAGACAATGTTTTATTATTCGACTGCATCTCATTTCTAGAAGACAACGTTCGAAGGTTCTCAGACTATACTATTTACATACATACATACAAACATACATACTCTCGAAAAACATAACCCTCCTTCTGGCACAGTCGACACTTTTGCTCAAATTCCGTCAGTACGGTTTTGACGATAAATCTATAAACTTCATTCAATCATATTTAACGGATAGGCTTCAGACGGTTGATATAAATGGCATAAAGTCAAACGGATCTCTTGTCAAAATGGGTGTACCTCAAGGTTCTATCCTAGGACCGTTCCTCTTCTTAGTGTACGACAATGATTGGCCTTACGCAGTTGAAAAACAGGCTGGTATTGTGTTGTACGCCGATGACACGTCTCTTATTTTTGAAATAGACCGTCATAGCGAAGATGCTACTGCGGTGAATGACACATTATCGGCCATTTCTAATTGGTTCTCTGTCAATAACCTTTTTTTGAATGCAAACAAGACCCAATGCATTAGATTTAGTCTTCCTAACGTTAGGCAGGCCAATGTTGATGTGCTACTAGACGGTCAAAACTTAGATCTCGTTGATAATACTACTTTCTTGGGAATCACAGTAGATTCAAAACTTCAATGGGATGTCCATATTTCTAAACTCGCTAATAGGCTGAGCTCAGCGGCTTACGCTATTAGAAGAATCAGACAATTGACAGATGTAGCAACTGCTAGACTAGTTTACTTTAGTTACTTTCATAGTCTGATGTCCTACGGGATTCTTCTCTGGGGGAGTGCTGCTGATATACAGACTATTTTTATTTTACAGAAAAGGGCAATTCGTTTTATTTATGATTTAGGATCGAGAGACTCCCTAAGAGTTTTTTTTTAAGAAAATTGATATACTCACTGTACCGTCCCGTGAGGAAAAATATTGCCTTATTTAATAAAACAGGTGATATTACGGGTAGAAACTTACGTAACTTAAATGTTTTAGTTACCCCGTATTATAGGCTGAAAACAGTCAGTAAATCGTTTAAGGGAAACTGTATAAAGTTTTATAATAAATTGCCAGAATCGGTCCTTGATATGCCGGATAGAAAATTTTAAGCTTATGTAAAGAAAGTACTTTGTGAGAAGGCTTATTACGGAACCGATGATTATCTTGAAGACATAAACGTCTGGCTTGAGCTAGGCGCGGGTCTCTTTTAAAGGTTTATATTTGTACACTCACAAATGACATAATTTAAGTACAATCAGTACATGAATTTTATACAAATTGACATTAATTTCAAATTTGACATTTTTAATTAATAATTATGACATAGCAATGTATTCTCAGTCCACACATCTAATTTTAATATCAGTATAATTGTAAGGTTGACGTTTTTGGAGAAAATGCTGCAGTACAGTTTGTTACCGCTTCTTCTGTACTTGCGCTTTGGAGGCGGCAGTAAACTTAGTTGTAAGTAAATGATCTGACGTCAACAACTAACTATTAAGAAATCGAAAGAAAAAGAAATGACAATTATCAAGTGATTAGAGTTAGAGTATTTATTTATCCAAAGATAAATAAATGATTATTGACTTATGGTCGGGTAAAAAGGATTTAAAATAGTATCAACTAATTGTCTTATCGACTGTTAAGAGCGCACGGGATACATTAGTAAAATTTTCACATCATACGAGAAAATTGAAGTAACACATATAAGTGTCTGGATATTACGTTCTTTTTAATAGATTATGCAACAATAATATCTGCAGTTCGGATCTTGTTGAAACGTGAGATTCAACAGCGCAGAAAGCTGTAACTCTATTTGCTTCATTTACATTGTATTATGATAGGCGTTGTTTCCAAGGGTTAAACTCAACGTTTCTTCAATAAATATTATCCAAGGAATTCGCCAATTGTTCTCGCGAACAATTCCACAATCGACAAAGATCCTAAGTAAATACATGTGAATCAAAAATTTGATGTAAGCAGAGCGTGAAATGTGTTCGATAAACATTTGGCGACCTTTGAACTTTTCATTTACAATTTTAATTTTTAAATTTAAAATGTAACCGAGAACAATCTGATCAAGTTGTAACGATGTTGCAATTAACCTTATCCTTCTGTTCTTACATACCTCCTTCCCCTTCATTTCATTCTGTCCACCTTTTAAAATTTCATTTTTAAATTCAATTTCTAAATTTTTGACACATTCTTTCCATTCTCACCATTTTGACTCATTATTCCAGCACACGGATAAAATTATATAATTCAAGTTGCTTGTATCAGCAACTTGAATTATATAATTTTATCCGTGTTGAGTCATGAACGTAAAAAGCCATGGAACGAAGTGTACTAGGAGTGAAAAGACTGGCATCGCCGATGTGGGCCGCAAAACTGCCAAGTTGAAGTGGGATTGGGCGGTTCATGTAAGCAGAATGTAAGGGACATTCGGCTGTGGTGCTGTGGATATGGGCTCACAGGATAACTCCGTGGATACCCGAAAACGGTCGGCGTCCCAGCAGGAGTAGGTGATTGGTCAGAAGCTGCTCTGGATAGAGAAAAATGGAGGAAAATGAGAGAGACCTTTGCAAGCAGTGGGACAATATAGGTTAATTAAAAAAAGAAACAACGCTGACAAATATTAACCCTAGTCGTGTCTCTCTCTTGCTCTACGACTGTTTTGAATCTACATAATTCATGTGGGAGCACACCTTCAAGCTGGGACAGGTGGAGTTCCCACAAAGTCGTTGGCGTATACTAGACAATGGATAAGACTGAAAACAAATCTTCAGATATTACAATAAAAAAAATACCAACCTTCTCATTGATGATGCAGTCGAGATCTTCGATGCTGGGGGAGCCGAGCACGCCCAGGATGTGGTTCAGCTGGTCGAGGTAATGCTTCCCGGGGAATATAGGCCTATTTGACAGCATCTCTGCGAGGATGCAGCCCACCGACCAAATGTCTATTGACTTGGTGTAGCCCTGTCGGAAAATTACTTCTTTAAATAGGTGTAAATATATCTGCTTCTGAAGAGCATTTTTTTTTTCATACACAACATTCGGCAGAATTACACTCAAAGAGAAAATTAAGGCTTACATACGCAACTTCATTATCGGTATAATGAGACCGGGGAGATAAGGAAAACTCAGGAGAATACAAGCATATCGTATACATATTTTTTAAACATATTGCATTACGCGTCTAATGGTAAATTATTAAAACCTACGAACGCCCGTTCAAACGTTCGGTGTTGACAGAGAAATCTCTTCACGCTTTTTAGGGTTCCGTACCCAGAGGGTAAAAACGGGATCCCTTATTACTAAGACTCCGCTGTCCGTCCGTCCCTCCGTCCGTCCATCTGTCCGTCTGCATGTCACCAGACTGTATCTCATAAACCGTGATAGCTAGACAGTTAAAATTTTCACAGATGATGTATTTCCGTTGCCGCTATATCTAACAAGAAATACCTAAAAATAGAATAAAATAAATATTTAAGTGGTTACAGCTCCCATACAATAAACGTGATTTTCTATAGATGTAATGGTACGGAACCCTTTGTGCGCGAGTCCGACTCGCACTTGGCCGGTTTTTTTGATACATCAACTTATTGTGCAATCTTTCAGCAAAATATCGTTCCGTTGAGCGTTATGTTGAGCGTACGCGTAGGGAAATTCCTCTCAAACCATTGTGAACCATTGCGAAGCCCGATAGAGATTTCCACATAGTCATCGATTGCTCCCAACACACACTAATTTTAGAGAGCGAGGTGTGCTAGGAAAGTTTGCTTTCTCCGAAATTCGTGCTTGCATCGCGTAACTCGTTTAAAGGAGACAAATCATAATGCCTCGCTGCTGTAGACCTCGCAAGTCACCCCCGACCCGTTACAGTTTATCGGATAAGTTGTTTAGACGAAATAGTTGCGTCTTAATAAAGGTAAAAAGAAAGATTTGACAATATTGAAAAAAAAAAAGAAATGGCTGAGTTATGATATTTTTACCCCCGCCGTTTTTAAATATTACTGCCGTTTTGAATCATAAAACTAAATCCACAGAAAGTCTATATAATTTTCAAACCTCACAATTTTTACGAGAATCTGTTGAGAAATGCGACCTGTAGGCGAGAACAGCCGGTGAGACAAACTGACGGACAGCCGGACTATAGCATTTTTGGCCGATCTCGAAACTGAGACGCTTCGCTCGCTCGGTCATTGAAATAAAGGATGTAATACGGAGCCCACCCTTAACATTTGACAACGGACATGAAGATAATTTTAGGAAAAGAAAACTGATAAAGCATCTGCCAAAATCGTAAAATCATATCTACGGCGTTGCTCACACGTAAAGTATGTCGCCATGTAGGCGAGCATTGCATGTTAAAATTATGACAATGTATTACGAACAAATCGTGCGCGAACGATGGCTCGCAACGACGGAATTATTTAACCGAGCGCGAACTTCATGTGAGCTATCAACTACAGAAACGACTGTTTCGCTGTCAAAATGTACTAACAGACAGAAATTGTGTTTTATTTTTCGTTCATTTTTTACTTTGATCGGTTATCCGCGCTGCATTTTATAGCAAAAGCGTCGAAGAGCAACACGCCGGCAAATCGGATGTTTTATTCAATATCCTTTTAGTGCGCAATGGGAACGCCCCAAGCGAGCAATATTTTTCATAGCTTCTAGTTCGGTTCAAAGCTCTACTTACCACAATAAAGGCACGTATTAAGAAATATAACACGACATTCCCCGACACAATATCCGATAGCCTCTGTATTGTGTCGTCGAGGCGGAGAAATATCCGCGTGAGCTCAGAAACCGGCCGAAGATACTTTTCTCTTTGAATTATTGTCCTTTTTATAAAACTCACGTTATCATCCCAGACTACCATTGTCAAACCCGCTAGATATATGGGTCCAAATAACAAATACTACGTTATTGCGAACATTATTATATCCTATCGTCATGCCAGTCACGTCGAATAAGGAAGGAAACCATTCAAAGTCTCGATCATTGTTTGAACTATTGAATATCCTTACACAATGTACATACGCGTAAATGATAAATATGGAAAGACAATTCATCATATTCAATTTCGTGGTTTGTGCAAGAGTCAAGACTTTATGGGTGGTAACGTTTTATTAATTACAAAGGGGCGGAGGGGGAGAAGGCCGTGATAATGGAACAATCGAGCCAAAACACACCCTGTGTTAATCGAAACTGTATATGGTTTGTGAGATTTTCGATCCCGGATTAGGGGAAGGTTGGGAGGTAAACACTCGAGCTCATCAACGCACCGCCGCAGATGCCTCGCGACCGGCGACCCGTGAATATTCGCTGCACCGAACCTCAAAGTAAAACGACCTTTCCTCAACTTTATAAAACCTCTCATCTAACCACTGACCTAACCCCGATGTTTCAAATTATTTTCTACTTTCATAATGGAAAAGTTTTAGATTATTTTGTATTAAGATTTTTTTGTATGGCAATTCCAACGTTTGGAAAATCTCTAATGAGATTATATAGCGTTATTTATTATTGAAGATTGTATATTATTGTTTGAATAAATAAAAATAAAAAATAAATAAAAAAAAAAAATTTCCAGCCCTGATTGAGTGCCGTATGAAACAGCAAACCGTATCATA
This sequence comes from Acrobasis suavella, assembly GCA_943193695.1. Classification (NCBI taxonomy): domain Eukaryota; kingdom Metazoa; phylum Arthropoda; class Insecta; order Lepidoptera; family Pyralidae; genus Acrobasis; species Acrobasis suavella. The sequence continues at coordinate 20,097,148 of OW971932.1, forward strand.
GTTATGATGTTGGTTTTGCAGTATTTGCGTCCGACTGCAATATTGCATGCCGCGTATTGATATTAGCTGAACTGAAATTGATGATGAAAGCTTACCTTGTTCGTAGAGTTATGGTAATATAGCGTGTACAAAGTCGAGGGCAAAGCTGATGCGCTAGTAGAAAGCACATACTATATATTTGGCATGTTCTGCTGTCTCTCTTTCTCCCTTATCTCAGCGCCAGATTGCATCATCATCATCATCGGACCCGGGTCCACTTCACGATTTTTCCTTTTCCACTTCGCACGGTGTTCGGCACGCTTGTTTATGAGACCGATAGTGCGCATATCATCCTTAATATCTTTTTTATAATGCGCGTATCCCAGCACGCACTTGGCCAATTGTTGTTTATTTTCCTATGTAACCGGTTTCTGTAGGATGTGGCCGTACCAGCGTAGGCGATTCTCTTCTTTGTCTCGAAATGCTCTATCAGAATGCATGATGCATTAGGGACAACTTACCTTAGAGTGCATCCAGCGGCTCGTCAGGTCGCCATGTACTAAAAGGGCGACTAACCTTGGAGTTGAGCATTATCTCCGGGGCCCGGTACCAGCGGGTCGCCACGTACTCCGTGAGGAAGCCTGTGTGGTCGTGATCGGGATCCGCCACTCGCGCCAGACCGAAGTCGCAAATCTATGAAAAAAAAATTATATAAGACACATTGCAAATTGATGAAAACTATAATTCATTTAAACACATAGTAACTAACATTTTTTTACTGAAATCAGTTTCTTATTTATTCTTATGATCAAAAGACTATAATATTCGAGTACCTATCTAGTATCAGCAATGTTATAATAAATCAGCAGATCGTTTTGCACTTAATGAACTAAAAAGGGATTCATGTATATCGCCCGATATAACAATATTAATGAGTACTTGATGACTTTACTTTTCCTCTCTATCTATGAGAAAAACTAGCAAATCCAAAAAGTAGAACACATACAATACCTAATCATAGTTCAACCAACAGATATTAAACCTTTATTTGGTTTCAAAGTAATTATTTACCTACAGAAGTTTTAGGTTATATCGTATTGACATGAATTTATTTGTGTGAATTTGAATACTTTTTCGTAAGTTCAAGCCGATAGTGAATATCAAGTTTTAACTTATATAAAAAAAACTTCAAATGTTTTTTTTTTGGGCCACGCAAACAAAGTTATGAGTAAAAATTTTATCCGAAGTTGGTGCTTTTCGAAAAATTTTATTTTTTAATATTTATTGAATGAAAACGACACCAAATAACCTAAAACTTCTGTAGGTAAATAATTACTTTGAACTAAATTCAAAAATGGCACTTTTCAATTTTACTTATATCTTTTTCCGAAGCGAATAACTTACAAATGTTTACGTACAATCATGCATGTTGACGACGATATGTATTTCAAATTAAAAAATCTGTGCCCTTTTTTTTATTTTTTCAAAACTTTATTTTTTGCTGCAATGCCAACGTAATTTTTGACTTTACAAAGATTACACTCGTGATCAGTTTTCATTTTTTTTTCTTAATCTCTACAGATTTTCTTTTTCACTTTTTAGTTCCGAGAAAATCAGCAGTAAGTTTAGTTCCAAATATTTTTTAACGAAAAAATCGTTTTTCGAGTAGATGAAATGCAAAATTCTATTCGGTTTCGTAATTATCTGTGTTCATAGGTTTCTTTGTAAACTAAATTGCCATAAAGACTGCCCTACAAGATGCCTACAGGACTCTTGGCCCCCCACGATGTAATCAAAACGTACTTAAAAATATACTCAACTAAGCGGTCAAAATCGACAAACACCAATCACAACTTGAATATGGACGACGGATTTCCACAAATAATTAAATCCATTTTGATATTAAATCAGAGAGCCAGGGAAGTTACCACAAGTCGGGATAAATTCATTAAGACTGGTGTACACTGTAATCTCAAAAGCCATACACGCTTTGGCACTTAAGAAATGAGGTCTTCAACCGCCACTCACGGTCATATACATATTACGGTTAACCATAATATGACATTTTGCGCTAGGCTTGTTTAACCCGATGAGAAGGGGTTTCGAGTGTAGACCCTCTTTACTGGGCATCGAGGATTAAAACGGGAATATAAAGTGGTATGGTAAATAGATTGCTGTAAAGTAATATGACTAATAAATAAATCGTTTGTGAACTATACTTTACGAAGTTTGTTCGCGATTTCACGACGAGGTGTGAATAAAGCGCACACCTAAAAGTGACGGGATAGGAAATGGACAAGTTAGGAAAGTAGACAAAGTCAACCTAAAGAAAGTTTACGTCATTCGTACGCCCCAAAAACGCGAATACCTAATAGCCTCAATAAATGATACAAAAAATAAAACGAATTCGGTGTTATCTACTGGGATTTACTTTTCAATTTTCGGCGTCATGACGCGACACAAATTAAAACAATACATTGTGAATTTAATGCACGCACGGCTGTACTAGACGGCTTTACTTTGCTGAATTTGGATCAGGAATTTAATTGGAGTGGGAATTGGTGGATAAACATTGAAACTTTACAATAATAAATAAATAAATATATAAAGTAAAAGTAAGTTCGAGACTGCAATATTGTCAGAATTCAATGATTAAAATTATGGAATAGTTTTTGATTACAAATTCTATATCGAATACAAATAAATAATAAATATTTATATAGCGAATAAACAAAGTAACGTAACATGTAATCAAACATATTATCGAATGTAGGCTGGCCAATTATTTGCTTAGACCTACTGGTCTGGGGACAACAAAAAAATATAGATTGTAATCGATCAACGGAATGAGCGTTATGCTTATGACAAATACCTCTAAATAAGCAATAGGCAAGCAATATGTAACTTTTTCTGTCTCCTATTTTCCATTCTAGGCCTTTTGCCAAGAGTGGCCGTGGTGAACATTGGGACTAACACAACAACATTGATATTTGTTTAGAATTGGATATTAAAAATGATAAAAGTTCCTTAATAAAGACACCTAGAAATGCGTAGTTTATTGCTGAAAGTTTGGTTTTGCTATTTAAGTTGTTGCACTATAAATAGCCTGATTTAGTTGTAAATGATTACTTAATTTATTCCTCTTTGCAAAGCCTGAGAGGGTCAGACAGCAATATACTAATAATTATTTTCCTTAAGACTGCCGAGACAAAAAACGAAAAGAAGAATTGTTGGACGTCCAAACAATCCTAATCTGCTAATTAGAACAAAATTAAAGCTATCAAGTACAAAGGACTGTAATTACAACTGCCCTCTATGTCTTTTTAAAGTTCAGTTTTATTTATTGTTAGAGTTCCCAGGAATTGAGTTCACAGCCATAAATCATAGAAATCTTACAAAAGTCAACAAAAAATGTCTGATTTAGAATGTTCTGAATAAATGAATCTTTATCCAGTCATCAATTTTATCGAACTCAAGAAGAAGCAACTTAATATATTATTAACACAGCACGGGTTACTCACGTAAAGAGTCAGCTACTGGCCGACATGTTTCGACCTCATCCGGAGGTTTTCATTAGGGCGAATGTGATGCGCTCGTGCACAAAACCGCTCCGCGACACACGTGTGTCGAGGTCGAAACATGTCGGCTGACTCTCTACGTGAGTAACCCGTGCTGTGTTAATAATGTCTGTGTCTCACGTTAGTTTTAATCTAAAAAACTTAAATATATTTTCAGTTTTAATATAAACGCTATGTTAATTTTATTCTATTAAGTGACAAGACTTCATAAAAAAAATATAATTTGTCCTCCAGTCATTGATGTAAATATAGGTATTAAAAGATGAATAATAAATATAACATGAAAGTCAACAGTGCTTATACACATTTTATTTATGTCAAAAGATTCCCATGTGTACTTACTTACGTAAAATATTATTTTCGGAGCTAAGGAAAACTAGATATCTTTATGATAATTATTTCCCTGTTATTTCAGGTCACGATAAATATACAGTTTTACACGTGTCTAGGACATAGGTACTAGCGGCGAAATGAATCTTACTTTCAAAGATTCAAGATTCAAAGATTCAAATGTTTATTCAGTAATAAGACCTTTACAGGCACTTTTACACGTCAATAAGTATAATTTATGTTACGTGTAAAGTATATTAAAATTTAATTTATTTTTAAAGAAAACCTTCCGATACCAGCGCTTCGTAACGACCACTGCTGAGAAGAAACGCCGAAAGAAACTCATTTTCACAGTATTGGTCGCCTACTCGCCAGAAGGGCTTTGTCATATTATTATAATTGTCTTTTTATTAATAAATACTTATAATATAATACAATGTTGACACATTATAACATGTAATGCTTGCGAACAAACAAGTAAGTAAAAAAACATAAATTGCGTAATAAAAAATATTGAGTAGTCAAAAAAGCAAAGCCGAGCTGACCAGTCCCTCCCGGCAGCATCCGTTCACGAGTTGACGCACGGATCAGCCATCGTTAAACTCAACCATATTAGAGGGAATCCAACGACCCGACTAGCGACGCCACCACCGGATTGGACATTTTAGTGAGCATGAAAAACCCGAACTCGCAGACCTAGTCAAGAGAAAATATTAGTTATATGTTGGTCACTTATTGATCGCAGAGCATTTACATGTTTTTACAGTAAGCTTATTATGGTAACAGAAAATGCAGCTATTTTATGTTTCATGTGTGGAGTATAATGGAAAATGTTTAGGAAGTATCCACGCGTTTTTATCTCTTAAATAATCATTGATAGTATAGTACGCATTGTTCAATAAAACTTTATTAACATGTGTTTTAAATTTTGCCATTGGTAGGTTAACGATCGCTTCGGGAAGTTTATTAAATAATGTTAAACCTAGACCTAAGAGTGACTTTCTAGTTTTAGCAAGTCGAAATTTAGGCGTATGAGGCTGCTTTTTGTTGCGAGTATTATAACTGTGAACATCACTATTTTTCTTGAAATTATTTAACCTAGATTTAACAAATAGAAGATTGTCGTAAATAAATTGAGATGTCACAGTAAGAATATTTATAGATTTAAATAATTCTCTTAAGGAATCGCGTGATTTTAGTCCATAGATCGACCGAATTGCTCTCTTTTGTAGCACAGAGATAGCATGTATGTTAGCCGCTTTACCCCATAAGAGCAAGCCATATGACATTATGCTGTGAAAATAACTAAAGTATACTAGCCTAGCAGTTTCAACGTTAGTACACCGTCTGACCCTCCTCACAGCATATGCTGCCGAACTAAGTTTCTTGGCAGTGGCCGCAATATGTTTATCCCATTTTAAGTTCCAGTCTACAGTTATGCCTAAAAATTTGGTGTTGGGTACCCATTCTAGAACTTGGCCATTAAGACTCAAAGGTATGTGAGTATTAGGTTTATTCAATAGTGAAAAATTAACGCACTTAGTCTTTTGTGTGTTTAAGGTCAGATTTTATTAGTCGTAAACCAACTAAGTACTTGTGATTATTGCTGTGATGCGATGTGTATTGCTTACATCGTCATAGTTTGTACATTTTCTGTCAACCTTAAAAAGTAAAGATGTATCATCAGCAAACAATACTACTTCACACAACTTTTCTGCAAGACAGGGGGAGGTCATTAATATAAATCAAAAACAAAAATGGACCAATTATTGAACCCTGAGGCACACCCATGCTCACTGGTGCACTATTTTCGGTAATTACTTCATGTAAATACACACGCACACATGTACATAAACACATTGGTCGTTTATTTTTATATAAATAAAGCTCGTTATTTATTTTTCAGATGAAAAAGAATCGAATTTAAGCAAAACATTCGTATCGAGTTACCGTCTCGATTGGTTCTGCGAAGTCTACATGCTTTGAAGTAGAATAAAAAAATAATGCTTTTTAGTCACGTAGTCTGTGAGGATTCTTTCTCTAATCACAAAATATCGAAGCAACATTTGTACAACTTGTTTGGTTCTTTTTGTTTAGGGTACTTCTTGTAGTCGAATACTACGCTTCTACCTACTTATGGCCATACGAGACGAATGGTCGACACAATTATACAACTACTTGTAGTGCATTTATACGACACATTAATTCATCTCCCTTTGATTCGCCAATAAAATAGGAAAAACAGTATGTATGACACATGTATTATATCTCTGTTTTACCTGTTGCGCTTATGCCACTTTAATTATACTAATATAATGACCACTGGGAACTTGGCCCAACTGTTTTGTGTCGCATCCTCCATCATTGGGGAAATTTAGTGGTGGACGCTGGGAGTCAATTAATTTTATCATCCTCTTAGTGGGCCCCACTGAGAAACATTTCTCAGTGCTCAAATCAACTCAATACAATTTTTTTTCGGGTTAATGATGTCTACCTCCACATTTGACAACAGATCTAAAAGCCTTATTGCATCAAAATTATGACATTTGTAGGTACAACAATAAAGTAAGGTCCAAGAAGGGGCCTTATCGCCAAAGCAATCTCTTACTTAGTGCAAAGTATGAAGTAAGATAACAGGTCGCTGTTCAAATTTTTTACACTAAATTCATATATTTTTTATTATAATAACCAATAGATATGCTAAATATATGTATACAATACATAGAATATGAAAATAATAACAAAACGAAGAACTTGGTCAAATAAATATTTTTGGAGTGATAGTTAAACGTTTGAAATATTTGCAAAGTAAAACATTTGCGAGATCTGTATTTTGTGAAATACTTACTTAAAATAAAGTAATATTTTTGTGTAATGAGATTTTTTCAAATGATTACTTTTACACTATATTACATTTACATTTGTCATTATTAAACCAATTTATATATAATTTTATCAATAGTGATATTTATTTCCCGGATTATCGTTATCAGAGTCGGCAAATCTCTATGCAGTCGGCGAGCGTAACGTCACGTTATAACCGATTACCAGAACCTGTACTGATAAGCCGGCTGTCAACATTGCGATGGTATTGGTACAATCAAAAAATATGTGTGTGTGCCAAGGTTATTGACAATATGTTTCCTCAAGTTGGTGAAGCACACAACGCAAAAGATAGAGTGCTATTAATATGGTAAATAGTAGTAATAACAAATTAAATTTAATGCAAAAGCGCTGTATTCGAGCAATGTACTATAGAGTAGAGATAGTTGTAAACCGATATTTAAAACACATAAGATTCGAACACTCCCGTCATTATATATATGTATATTTGGAAACAGCTATATTTGTAAAAAATAATCCTCATCTAAATTATTAGATACAGTAGGAAGATTCCGCTGTGAGGACACATTGTGCATGCATTTATTTAAAACTTGTAACATGATAGTGTATTAGGTATGGCATCAATATATATATATAAAATATCGAAACAATATAAAGAATTAAATTTGACTCTGTTTTGGAAGAAAATTAAGTTATTTTTGGTAAATAAATGTTATTATAGTGTTAAGGATTTTATATCTGATAAATTTAAAATTAGCTTTGTTTCATAGTAAATTGTAAAAGGTTTATAGATTCAAGTACATTTTTATAGTATTATGATAGATGACAGCTTTTCTGACAAAATTTGCACACCGGTGATTGTAAACATGATTGGACGAAATTGAATGTAATATCTTGTATGTAATGTAATATCTTTATTATTTAAGAAAAATTACTAGCCGTTACCCGCGTTCTTAGAGGATAATTAGTTTGTTAATTGACCTATTGGGAAAATAACATTTTTAAGAATAAATTAAAAGGTAAAATTTTACTCCAATCTGTACACGACGGAATGTAAAAACTTATAAAATTGTATTTTCTCATAGGTTTGTGTAAATTTGTTAAACTTATGTATTTGTTTGCTTTAAAGATTAAATTTATTAAAGGTACGGGTGTAATGACGAGTACATAGCCTCCCCGTGTGCGTGCGGACCGTATGTATGGTTGTATTGCGTTTGTCGCTCAGTCGCCTGCCTTCCATTATGCTTCGGCCGCACTTGTGCCTTTCGTGCCTTTCTTTAACATGTGTGCTAACAATTACATAATGCATTTATTGAAAAGAAACCTAGAAAGAAAAAGCTAAACATTTTAACACCATTTTATCGTTCCACTCCTTTTTAAAAGAACAACGCGAGTGCGACCACGCAGAGCGAATTGTTAGCATGCTTAAATCGTTTGATATATCGCCACCCGCGCGATAACCAACACGAAGTCCGAATGTTCGGGACGATACCCGATAACGGCCGGTCACATTTGCGTGTATCGTGTAATAGCACGAAGCTTCGTGACGATAGGTGCAGGTCCGGCCCAAGCATTAACGAGGCATACGTATCTCACGTCATTCCGCCGGTACCTTACCATACCTAAACTCATAAAATCGTTGTTGTTATTTCCTATCAACTACACAATCCTTTCAGTACATGAGTGTGTGTTTAGTCGTCATAATATGTCAGATGCCATCTTGCAGTTATCACGATTAGCAGTTTGACACCATTGTTGGCCATTGACGAAAAGTAAAAGAAACATCAAAATATACTCACAAAACACACAAGTACAAACTTACCTTTAAATCACAGGTAGTGTTGAGGAGCAAGTTTGAGGGTTTGAGATCCCTGTGGAGGACATTAGCCGAGTGAATGTACTTGAGCCCTCGTAGGATTTGGTACAGGAAGTAACAGATGTGGTCGTTACTTAATTTCTGGAACAAATCTCTGCATTAGCTAATGTTCTTTAGTAAATGTAATGTAGCTAAAAGCTAGAGTACATTACTCAAAAGAGGACATTGTCTTAAAAGGAGTTAAGTGTAAGACTATTCATTTTTAAAATTACAGTCCTTCAGAGTTACCTGTTGTGTATCTTTCGTTTGAAAGTTCCGATGTGCCCCCTCGGATTGATGTTTACTTTGACATCCAATGCGATTTTTGTATGCTATATCATATAAGGTAAATTAAAAACCCCTGACTAAACCATCTAGTGTTAAGTGGCAGAACTTCATAATATTCTGTTCTGTAGCGCCATCTATTATTTTCCAGGTAAATTACAAACCGTAAACAACACCGAAAACACCTAATAACTTTTAAACGACTAAACCGAATTTCATCAAACATGGCTAAGAACCACCGCATTGAAATAGGTCCATCCCTTCGAGCACTGACACACACAGACAGACAGATAGATAGACAGACAGACAGATAGATAGACAGACAGACAGACGTTAGCGTCAAACTTATGACATCCTCCTTTTTTGTTAGGATTTAAAAATACTATAGTACTCTTTATATCAATGTACAACCCACGTGTGTACCCCGAGATACGTAAACCAGTATTGACAATCTACGAGTAATTATTATTGAATTTCGTTAAAATTACCTGTGTTTTTAATAGTTTATAGAGGTCTGTTTCCATTAAGCACTGTACGATGTATACATCTTTCATTTGATCGATACTGTCCGCTCTTAATATATCCCGAATGTCGATTATCTGAAATCAATTTAAAATTATTCAAACCTGAAAGTGCGAAGTGAATATTTTACGTTGAACATTTTGCATATTTTATTCACTACTATCGTGGATGATTTTTTAAGTCTGCAATTAATAGTAGATTTTGGCACCGAGCAGAAAGTAATTTATTACTGCACCGAGTGCTTATTTGTGCAATATAAATTACTTAACGCGAGGTGCATAATCTGCTTTTCTTTCAATTACAATATGAAAATGATTTTAAAATGATTATTGACTCTTTATGATTATTTTTTCATTGAATAAAGGTCTCATAAGCTTGCATGTATTTTATACGAGACTTTTGCGGCAATAGGTATTCTATAACGTTTTTGGCTTCGCTTCGAATTGCTATCGGCGTTAGAGAAATATCCGTATCACTTGATGATGCCATTTTTATGATAAAAATACGTACGTATATTAAGTAGGTAAGCAACTGCACGCATACTTTTTAGTAAAAATTTGTTGTATAGGTTCCCGCCTTTTTTTTCGTTATGGCCAGTATTTTTTTAGGCCAAGCAATACACACGTCGCTTCACACGCTAATTGTTTTTTGTGACAAGTGACACCTATGGTCACACGATTTAAAAAAAAAAAACTTAATAGTGCAGTAATTTCCATACATTTTTCTGCTCTAGAGCAGCAAAGTTCCGCTTTGTGCTGGATATGTAGTGCAGTTATGATAGAATTGGAGCGTAGTTGGAAGAAAATTCAGTTAAAATAAGAGACATTTCTTTAATTTCCGAACCAAATTAGACTGGACAAAAATGCGCACAGAATAAAAAACTATCCTGTGTTATATCATGTCTATAAAAATATACCTCTTTCGTGGTCTCATAAAAAAGTAGCGTGTACAAGACACTAAAAAGTTACGTAAGAACGTTTAAAAGACTTACGTTTTCGTGCTTAAACCGAGTGAGGATTTTTATTTCCCTTAGCGTCCTTTGGCAGTAGGTCTGGTGTTCGAACGGCGAAATCTTTTTGATGGCAACTTTTGTCTTCTTCACGTTGTCGAATGCGGACCTGAAATAATGGGAGGCATAAATCACTCCTTCCACTTATCAGAATACTACCCCTTAGGGATGGTTGGATACTGATCCAACCATCCTAAGGATCGTGCCACACATGCAGTAATTTCGGCCACCGAAAAGTTTTGTTACTTTTCCCGGACATTGGCGACAAGCGACATATCTTGATGTGCGTTTTTAGGCTTAATTTGTACAAATAACCGGCCAAGTGTGTGTCGGGCCACGCGCAGTGTAGAGTTCCGTAGTTACGAATGCCCTATTTGAGTTCACGCCACTAAAAACGTGTAAAACCTAATTTTCTATTGAATTTGTATGAACTTTTCCTTTTTCGAGTTATAAGTTGGTCGCTTATAACTTTTTAATTTGTAAACCCTACATAGCTCTGAGAGTTTTCCTTTAAATTTCGTTATATATACTACTGCTGTGATTTTTTTCACATGTCCAGTTCCGTTTAGTAGAGACAGTCACGTGTCCCCCACACATGAATCTAAGAAAAATTTGCAATATAAAACCAAATATTTCAGAAACGGATCCCTAAATCGAAAAATGTATTTTTGAAAGACCTATTCAACGATACCCCACGCGATGAGCTAGTCGAGAAAAAAAAATACTCTTACTTGTATGGGAGCTACCCTCATTTTTTTTTCAATATTTTGTTTTACCCCTTTTTTGGCATGATTAATATACATACCTATACCAAATTACAGCTTTCTAGTACTTATAGTCTCTGAGTAAAATCGCGGATGAACAGACAGACATGGCGAAACTATAAGGGTTCCTTGTTTACTACAGAACCCTAAAAAGTAGGCTGAAAAGCATTTGACTGTCAAATTTCGGACTGAACTTGACACAAACGTAACCAAAGGTTTGGCACTGGAAATGCAAAATAAATTACCAGCCTGTTAATGTAAAATTGAAATCAATAATTTAACGCTATGAGTCCAGTTCAAAGTTCTGTCAGACGGTCTGTTCGAATGATTTCCATCTTCTTTTTATAGAAATCACATTATTAATAGGTAGTATAATGTAGTGTTACTAAACGAATCATGGCCGTTATTTTCGATTATAAATAAATTGTTCGCCCTTACTTTCTGCTGATGTGGTGAGACCATAAGGGTTGCCCGTCAGCTGAACATAATTCAATATCGGATAACGCAATAAACAATGATAAAGTAACGTTTTCTCTGTCCGGACAAATAGAGCCGGCGATATTATTTCAGCAACACAAATATAATATGAATGACGATAAATATAACAGTTGATTATACTACAATAACAATATCGATCATACTTACATAACAATATGTCTACAAGTGGTTTCCAAAACCGAGATGGGAGGACAAACAAAGGGAATTTTCCTTCTATCACATAAACAAAGTAATGTAAACCTCTCTGATTAAATGGTCAGCCTTGACAAATAAATTAGCTAATTAAAAGATCGTGAATAACATAACATTATCCTACTTTGGGATCAGAGTTCAAAATAGATATAATTATTTTATTATGATACATTACTATTTTTCTATTTCTTTATCTGGGTAGACAACAAACGGCCTACAGATAGAATATAGGAAACGGAAATAGTAGCAGATTGCTAGTCCATCGCCATTTTAAAGATCCAGGAGCCCAGTTTCTTGTACAATTTTGTCGCGCCGAAAAAGTCTCATTTTGTTCATTTTGTTTTTTCTTTGCTCTTAGTATTCTAGAAATGATTGCTCCCAGTACCTAATATGTTTTTATGTTATTTATGTCGATCATATTATTGAACCAATAAGTTCACATTTATATCATTCGTAGTTGCCAAATTGAAAACTGAAGGATAACAACCATTCTATGACGTAAAAGTTTCCATGAATCCACTAAAACTCTTAAGCAGATATTTCTAAGGCTGATCCGAGTATCCATTAAGGAAATTAAAGGTTGAAAACTCGAGAGGGATTATGTGAGCACTAACGACGCCCGTGGCCATTGGATAAATCGCCAGCTTAGGATTGGGTCTTCAGATAAAGACGATAATGGCGACGTCGGGGACAAATTCGACAGTAAATAACATTTTCAGACTTCCCCCATCGATATTTACGCGATCTGTATTTATTGCAGTTGACATCATACTTTTTTGCTACATGCCAAATTAGTCACAAAGTTGGACAGACAGTGTAGTGACGATGGTAATAGTGCGACTGAAAAATATTAACACAAATCTGACCAAGTGACACGGTAATTTATCGGTCTGTTATTTTTTTATCAATGCATCGAATAATTTGCTCTATTTTGGCCATCTTTGAGAGCGCTATTTGCTTTAAGCGATGTTCTAGCATAGCCAGACCCACTCCCATTTCGACATCATATCAGTCTAATTCCGTGTCACACATGTTCTCACTTATTTTATTACAGACTTGATAGTTATCAAAGATTGATAATAAAAAAAGTTACAACTTTTCTGTTTAAGTTCTCTCTCTTTAGTAAACTTGCCCCTGGAATATATATCAAATTATCCATATTAATGAGTATTTAAAAGCCTCTTCAACGATTCCGTTCACGAAGTAAAGTTTTCTGTCTGCGTCATCTGATGGAACGGGAGGCGACTAATCATAATTATTCATTTGACTCTGTTCGTTGTCTTAATTTAAATTTTCTCTGGTGAAAATTTATACGGCATCATTCATTACGCAAAAGTTTTTTCTTATTAGTAAAGTAAACAAGAGGATTTTATTTTAATTTATTTGTTAGGACGATTAGCGACTACAACAACAGTATCACATATTTTTTTTTAAACATGAAGTCTTAATAAATGTCCCCTTATAACACGGAATAATTAATTACAAAAGCAATAAAGGAACCGAAAGTGTCCAAAATATCTTTCTTGTGTAAAGTAAAAAAAAAGTCTGCACACACTTTTTCATTTAAGTAAGCACTGAAAATAATCAGTAAAGTATGTATAACCAACAGAACCAAATTATGATGTTATGCAGCACCAATACAAGTAAGCAAAAGAAATATCGATCACATTGAAAAAGAGCATAATTTATTCGCGATCATGCTCGCGTAATCAAAAATGTGCTAAGTTTCGAGTATTTTGTAAGCGTAATCAAGCTATTACTGAGTTTCAACAATTACCTAGCATTCCAAGCGATAGTTTAGAATCTTCTAATAACGATAACAACGTTTGATGTTTCAATTACGTACCTATATACGTCGGTACTTCAAAGTTACGTTTCAGATAATCTTATTTCGTCAAATTCTAATTTGCCCGTCCTTCAATTCCACGTCGTCGTATGCTGAATGCCTATTCAACCCAAATTCGAGTATTTGATCAGGACAACGTGTTTCCCATGCGATTCAAGCGTACATTTAGAATTCGATTTATTTACAAGACCTTTCGACTTTATACCCGTTACGCAATTTTCTAAACCTTCGAAGGTGAATGTTGAATGAATTGAATTAAGGTTTGCCGATCGAAGTTTTCAATGAGTTCTCAAGTTGAGGACATGCCAGAAAGAGAAACTTAATAAAAATATGGTATAACATTAAATTTTGTACAAAATGCAATTATTTTAAAATTCCATATTAATAATATTTTACAAAGAAATATTTTATAAAGTAAAGGGCACAGAATATATAATTGAGGACCAGATGCTTCTTGTGGTAAAATCCGCGGTAGGTATTTACATTTCTTTGGTCACTGTCAAATCAAGAGATAATTAGATTAGGACGACAATATGTAATTTTTAATGAAAATATGCGTATTACGACATAGAACATCAATTATAAAACTAAAACAAAGATGACACTAATAGGCAAAAAGTAATTGTGTAAGGTAGGATTAATTTATCAGGGTATTATAACATTTTGGAAACAATGAGCTAAGGCGACTTATTAGTTAAGCCGTTATTTCCTTTTTCGCACATCACCGCATCCGTGGAGGTTAAGTCGACAGCTAAAAACGTGGACCTGAAAATAGCTCATTGTTGGGAACACAATGAGTGTCCCACAGTAAAATATTTCATGAGCGAAGCTAGGTTTCATTATTTGAAGTTTGTGAGTTGGAATTACCGACAGACTGCACACTGTATAATTTATTTCGGTGACATTAGGTTCTGTGTCCATTATTATGTGTAAATTTATGGCTGTATTTATATATTGGGGAAGATTATCCGATATCCGAAAACTTCTTTAGATATGTTGAAAAGGACTACTGTCTAAGAAGATGCCTCAAACATCTGAATGAACAAAAATCGCAAACAAGTCACAGTAGCGTAGAAAAACCAAGTTCATGTGATAGTTCAGGTGGTAAAGGCAAAGACTTGGATAGGAAACAAGATCACGAAAGACGGCTAGTGAGGTGACCTACTACTCTCATAATCATAATTGATTGGACTTACACGGAACCACTTAAACACACCTACAAAATATCCTATCCATTCTATGTACAGAAACTACATAATTCAATGTTTAACAAAATAAAACCAACCGGCTTGATTTTCTTTCAGAAGTTTCTTCCATACCTCTAAAGTTCTTCATCATGTCTTCACCAAATTAATATGAGACCAACTTGGTAGTGAAGGCTTGCAAATAAAAAACAAAACGTCAAAATCAGTCCACGGTCGACGAAGATATCGCGTAACATACATACAAAGAAAACATACGGGTCGAATTGATAACCTCTCCTTTTTGGAAGTCGGTTAAAAACATCAAATAGTATTATACATCTAGTAACACTTCCTTCAGAAACCTTCCTTCACTTTTGAAACAAACCTTTAATGAAGAAAACAAGACTTCGTACTCAGCAACCCAGATATGTCCCGGAGGAATACATCTCCTTTTGACTTATACATGACTTGCTCATTCCAGAAAACTTCCGACATCATATCAAAGGCAACCGCAGACATGATATAATTTACTAATAAAACTTTCTGATTGTAGTAAAATTGTAACATTCATAATAATGTTAAGTTGATTGCTGAGATTTTTTACTTACTTTTTTGATTTGGCTTTGTAACATTTTTAAACTGCTTTGAAAACAATTATAAACTCAAATAATTAAGTGGGTCAAATAATCGAGAGACAAATGTTACGTAATGCAACAAGTTACGATTTTCTGAATTTTCAACTCCCCTGTGTCAGTCCGTCTGTGGCATCGTAGCTCACGAACGGATGAACAGATTTCGATGCAGCATTTTTTTTTTATGTGAAAACAAGTTTCCTTGCGGTGGTTTTTAGCTATGTTTAATGAAAATTAGTTTAGTAGTTTAAAAATTATTGGGGTGAACGCTTAAAGTCAGGGTTTTTTTCTTTAAGAGCGGCCTTCCCGTCTTACTTTTCATACAAACGCTCGTACGTGATTATGGCGTTGTATTTGATCTTTCTTAAAAATTTTTGAACTCACAGGTATCTTGGGCGCTATTTCTAGGTTTCTATCGAAATAAAAAATTGAAATTTAGAAAAATAAAGTCAGTGTAAGCCTCCAAAAATCTCCTTTTTTGCACAAATTTTCGCTGAACTTTGACCGTTCATAAAGTGCTCATAAATTGTAAAATTAAAGAAAATATTTCGATACAAACCTCGCGAATGTAATAAAAATTTTGAATACAAAACATTTATTTCACTTACTTGTAAGGCTTACTGATAAACACGTATCTCCTGGAACAAGTTTTATGAAATTTCCGCACCCTATGAATAGTTAATATTCGTTCAATGGATAGTTAATAATAATACTAATTTCATTTAATAGAATGCAAACCATGCCCTTAGGCGCTATCTCTTTCTTTTTGGTTTGCCTCTTTTTCTAGCATTGCCCTGGATGAAACACCAAGCTTTTCAAACTATGCTCGCGTTGAAAACAGAGCGACCGGGAAGGGCCGCCTTAAGACAGACAGACAACGGGACAGGTGAAACTAAATAAAACCTAGTAATAAGTTTTTTTTTTATATTTCATTCGTCCTAGCTCTTATTGTGAGGCCCAAGTAATTATCAAGACAAAATAAGCCCGAACTCGATGGGTATGCGTTGTTTCATAAGAATTGGTATGGCCTCCTTCCAGCGCCATCATTAGATTAGCTCCATGTCACCATAATATTGCATTCTCATGCGATATATGTACGTATGCGTGCAAAATTTCAGTTCAATCGGAAACTGGGAGTTAGTCAAATTTAACTTGCAAGATTTGATTACAAAGAGACCGACAGCGGGACAGGTCTAACTAAATAAAAGCTTGTAATGACTGAAAAACATGAGTGTGATTGTACCACCACATTTAATTCACTAAAGTCGTAACCAACTCCATTAGGAGGAAGGTAGGTGAGCAAATAACGGCCGCCGCGGAGGATATTAACTTTTTATTTCATTTGACAGAGAGTAATCCCAAAGCGCCAGTATTTTGTAATGAAGAAATACGGTTACAGTACGGGTAATGAGGTAATTAATACTTTTACGGAAGTGTTAATCTGTGGATACTTCTATCATAATTAGGTATTAAACTGTTATACGTTTTAGTACATGCTTCAAAAACTCAGATAAAAAAAAATTACTTCAACATAACCACTATATACATTTCAACATAAATTTTAATCTTTGCATTGCCAGTAAGTATTAAGTAATTACAATAATAGTAGATATAATACACTTTATATTTTTTTGAAGTTTGCGTAGAATAAATTCGGCGCAATGATGTGACACCAGGAATAAAATTAATATGTACGCAAGTACTGATACAGACTAGTATGACTGCTAAGAACTACATCTGCGGTACTGCATCACACGTTAGAAACGAGAGTAAAATTAGCTGATTTTTTCACATTCGTAGCAGTTTATTCAATTGAAACTACAATCTAATTTAAAATATCGTTTCCACCATTTAATGAATAGAGCTCTATTAAAGGAGGCTTCGTTATTGTTCATAAAGTTAGCAGTGAGGTTGTATTGGCGTAATTGCCTTGGGAACAGTCACTTATACCACTTATGTTCTGTCAACAGCCTGTTAATTACTAACCGGTAAAAGGTACCCTTGTAAACTTGTTACTTAGCAAATGTTGTTAGTGTAACGACGCTTGATGACAGAATACATATTTGCCAGGGTGAATCTTTACCAGAATGGTCATAAAACCCGATAGAATAAGCCCAAAGGCATTGTGTGTCTGACTTTAATCAGGCCTCCGTCACTCGCTGGCGGTGACGCGAAAAGTACCTACTGCTAACTGTTCCGCCGGCCTAACAAGCGCTGAGTCAAAGCCATTAAGGTTGAACTAGTCGCGGGCTCGAAACTCAGAATAAGTACTAGTACTCACGTACAGAAGTCTTACTCAGAAAAGAAATTCAAAGAAATATCTACTTAATGTGGTTAGCGCTATAGTTTAATTTACCCCTCACCTCTTCGTTTAGATACCTAGACATCCATTGCAAGCCAATTTCATTCTTATAGCTCTGGACAAACGATTCATGGAACTGAATTTTCCCCTTCGAAGTGGTTGACGCGCGCATAGTAATAATGTAGGTATATTTTCAATACCTAAAAGGGAAGTGTCACAGGCCTGCTCGAACTCACAGGTGTGCGCGGCCAAAAAGCATGCTGTCTCACCTAACAATGTGTTCGGGCGAAGCAGTGAGGTAAAATGCACGATAATTCATAGAAAAGCAAGCGCGTAAAAAAAACGAATATCTGATGGCTCATAACTTTTTAACGGCTTTTTATTCTGTATCCGTACAGAAATTTACAAGACAAAACGTTATCATATTAAACTTTGGATGTACAATGTCAAACAGTGGCGGAAATCCCCCCCGAAATTTGTATAAGTAGAAAAAGTATCGACTAGTTCAACCTTATGTAAATTTTTCCTCGTTTAGTCCTTTATTTATATAACGCTTAGGTTTTTTTTATTGTAGGCAAGTGATTGATCTGTTCCGTAGTAACTATTAGTAATCTGTGCTTTAATGTTAGACCTAGTAAAGTTCTGTCGTGCTTATGAACATATATATGTATAGTACGAGACCATCTATAAGATGAACATAATGGTCTTACGGACAAGGATGCCGAAAACCGAGCGAAGAGGAAAAGAAAAAGTCGGAATACCTACTCTAAGCTCCGAAGCAGTATAAATAAAGATGCAACAGACGCGACTTGAGAAGAGTGAGGGTATTAAAATCTCTGTGGTATTAAAGAACACAGCAAACAACGAAAACACAATTTGCAACAAACATGATACAAATATGACAGATGGCAGCTGAACTTGACGAGCGCAACCACAATGTAGCGGAAACAACGGAAAAGGCTTTTTTTATTAAGGGGCTACTTGCATTTTCCGAGGTCCAGTGCTGCCCCCATTTGAATTAAATCATTTAAAAGGAAACGTAGACATAATTCAAAGTTTTATCTCGACCAGGCTCTAGATAATCCTTCAGTTAGTGGTCTACTTAAGGGAATACCTGAATTTTCCGGGGTCCAGTGCTGTCCCCAGTTGAAATACTTAAATCATTTGATAGGAAACGGTGACATCATTTAAAATTTTGTCTTGACCAGGCACTAGAGAACCCTTCAATCTATGTATGAACTACTGTTTACAGTTTAAAGTGAGAACGTGAAGCTTTTCTACGCACATACGCCAAAAGTCGCAATTGTAAGCAGCAAAGGTTCACATTCTCACTTTAAACTGTAAACAGTAGTTCATAAAATAGTTTAAAGGGTTATCTAATCTAGGGTCTGATCAAGACAAAATTTTAAATGATATCTCCGTTTTCTTTCAAATGATTTATTTAAAATGGGGGCAGCACTGGACCCCGGAAAATTCAGGTAGCCCCTTAAATGCGAAAGAGAGGGTCGTATGAATATGAATTACTAAAACAGAAATAAACAACATTTTGTCCCATCATCAACTTCCACTCTTTGCACTTGGGCACTCCAGCCTTCACTGATGTGAGTTACGTTCACAGATCGATTGTAGGACTATTTATACGAAGCAATTTATTCAAAAGCTTTGTATTCCTTTTTCGGCACGAAAAAAGAAAGATATCAGAGAAAATTGAATTCAAAAAATAAAAACATATTGCAAAAGCAACCATTTTTTGTGGTAACATTATGCGCAACTCGGAAGCAGGGACCGGAATACCGTTATTTTGGATCTATATATCGATAACCGATTCCAGTATTTATTCTTATTTTACCGCTATTGTGCATCGATATCGATATAACGATACAAAATATCGATATATCAATACCCGATACCAGTATTTTATCGAAATTTTGTATAAAATAATAGTATTTTATCGATATTTTTACATCGTTATATCGATAAAATACTGGTATCGGGTATCGATATATCAATACCAAATGTCGGTATTCCTGTCCCAGCTCGGAAGTGATGTTCTGCTTTACAATTACAAGTTCCTCCATTGAAACATACATAATGGGGCAGACAGAGCGTATTGAGTCCTGCGGCTCTAAGCAGACAGAGCCCAGGGCCGCAAGACTTAAAGGCCACTCTTAGCATCATAGACTTAGTTTTTTTTACTGCGTAAGCTTAGCGTGATGGTGTATATTGTTTATTACATATTGAAAACATTTTGTTACAGGTCAATATTATAAAACGTAGAATTATACATCACACGAGTACACATAAGATTAGATATAAACACACATGGCATATTGAATATTTTACAATTAATGTCATCGAAGTAAATACATTTCATTGACAAAATTCGTCAAATGAGTAGGGAGCTAGGGGCGGAGAGGTACGGCCAATTTAGCTTTGTTCCATCTTTTAAGAAAATAAGTACATGAGGAGCACTCTTGCAGGCCCTAATGCTCCAAGTCTAATCTCCGAAAGTTGAGATCTGATTTTGACATAGGTATTTAATTCAAAGAGCAATAAATACTTTTTTAGGATAATGCGTAAAAATCTATGAAATATGTAGACAAACAGGAATATGCTGAACTGGGAATAATCTAACAAATGGCTTACGATACAACCGAAATCCGAAGGGAGGCCTAATTAGTGATGAATTGGATTACAGATTCTCGCATTTTGGGAAATGAGGAACATTTACCATCGAGGATATTAATCATTGGGTGCCCATCTTCATACTGAAGTTTGGAGGTCAGCACGCAGAATTATAGGATTATAATAAATAATTATTAAATACCTCATACTTATCTAGTATGCATTTTTCAAAAGTGTCATGTATGAAAGTGTCTCACAATTAACTACATAAAAAATGGGTTCTACAAAAAGAAGTTGTAGAAGGTATTTTTGGATCCAACTACAAAAGCAATTTTCCGAAAGAAATAAGTCAACCTCAAATCCTACCTATTATTGTTTATCAAACCTTATCATCAAAATGGTTCGATCATACCGATATCAAGCTTTTGATGTGGGTAACCTAACTTTTTTCTTTTTGTATTTCCCAAATACGAAAATGCTATTCACACCATTATATTATTCCTAATATCACATCATATGAAATCAAAGCTTGTTTGGAAAGGTTCAAACGATAAGCATCTGCCTGCATTATTGTTAAATAACGAACAAATTGGGGCGGGCCGCGTTTCGGGGATATTTTTGAATCCAGTTCTTTTTTTTATTATCCCTTAACTCTTCAACAACCGCAATTTTGCAAACCCATTGTTATCAATTGTTCTCTCGGTCGGATCCGACCGTCTGGAAGCGTTAAAAAAAGTCTGGATAGGTTAAAAAAAAATTCGCTATACTCTTTTTGGCTATAACAATAGATTTTTTAAATTAGTGAGTTAGGACCACTTACAAATAAAAAAAAATCTATTGTTATATGTCGCCGAAAGAAAAAAATAATAATTTAAGAATACGGCGACTCGGACCGTGGTCCTCGTGAGCTTTGGTCATAGTCGCTGGAATCCTCGCGACAGACAGGGACCAGGCGACGCCACGCAGAAATTCCCCATGATCTGCTGTAATGATGAAACCGCTAGTTTCGAACAAATTAAGTTGACAATGCCTTCAGAAAAGCGTGATTTAAACACTGTTAATTTCTATGGACTTTGTATAAAAAATAAAATGACGCCATTGTATACCAGTAAGAGTACTACCACGTGTAAGCAGCGTAATATATTTCATTTAAGTCCATTTTAGTCACTAGTAAAGTAATTTATATCGAAAACGATGTAATTTTACCTCTGCAGTGTACCATCTTATTCCAATACAACTATTTACTACAAAAATACATCGATGTGTTGCGCTGCAGTCGCAGTAATTTGCTAAGTGCTAAACAGTAGTATTATGCATTAGAGATGCGGCCCACGCAGCCCGCCCCAGACTGCGCGTTCCGTTTACGTAACATCTAATAACGTCAATTGGTGCTTTGTATTGACGCTATTGGCGCACGCCTAATGGGCTATTAAAGCCGTCAGCCACACCTCGGAACCGTTCCTTAACCACGCGATCCGAAAATTTATTCTTGTAAAAGCTCTGACAAGTAATATCTTATCAAGCTAGGGTAACAATGCTTTTCCACCAACGATACGAATAAAAAGAAATGAGAGGAATACCAAACATTTGCTTTAGCTGTTTAGCAAGCGTTCGTGTAGTGAGTGGTGTAGCAAAACATAAGAATGACATTTTCAATATTGTGAGAAATATGCAAGAAATATAGTAAAATACGAGAATCAATTTTTTGTTCAGTTCTAGATTGTAGCTCTAATACAGTTAATTATTTAGCAGTAAACATACGCTTTGGCGATTTTCCTCCGGGTCGTCTGACCGTCGGAAGAAAAATAGTTAAAAGTCTTAGACGAAATCTATTCATAATGTAATTTAAGAATCTTAATTACATGGCAACAAGCAATCTCCGGTGGCAACAAACAGGGGAAACCTTAATTTTGGCAAACAATTAAGAAGATTAACTCAGCAACTAATCCTCCACGAGGAAAGTAGAGGAAAATACAATTTAATAGCGTAAGATCCATTAAATGTTTCGCTCTCAAATAAAACACAATCTCGAATCATGGGATTTCGGATCCATTCGAATCCCTACTCCTTAAGTCCCTACAGATAACTACGTTCATGCAATTAAAACAGTTAGCACAATAGTGTCCTCATCTGTGTAGTGTCTGTCTATAATGCGATGATACTGGGTAAATTAGGTATGGAATAAAATACAGATTTTTGGCAAAACTTTAGGGTAGTTAGGTCCTAATATAATTTTTCAAAACTAAAAACCGTCTTCGCCCCCAAACTACACAACCGATTTTGATAACATTTCTATGGAACCACCTGGCAAATAACCGGCCAAGGAAAGGGTTCCGTACAATGCCAAAGATTTTCTGTAAGTGAACATATTATATTGAGTTCACCACTTTATTTTTAATTGATAGAAATCTTAAAGGTTTTCCTGTAATCTACAAGCACTGAACTATGTTTTGTATTTCTTTTAAATGTTAGGCTTATTAGTTTCGGAGATCAGGGGATGGACAAATTTCGTCTTTTATGAATCAAAACTATTTATTTTACAATAATAACAAACTACAATAAATAATGTATTTGAGATCCTCACAACGAGCCCTTTCGTTTGACACATAGGGCGCACTATAAGTTTCCGGAACTGGCCACTTACATAAACAATATTTAAAAATTTATTGCGACATTTGAAAATAGAACTCTTTGGCTGTAGAATGCAGTTTGTTTCATCTGACTGTCTTTTGTTTTTACCTTGTGGCGCCATTTAAGAAATTGTGTGTCTGCATCAACATGGATTTAACTCGGGAAAATTTTCGTAGTATGATTTTCTACGATTTTAAGTGTAATTTGACAGCTCAACAGAGCATCGCTCGGCTTGAAACAGCTTTTGGCAATGAAGCACCATGCAAGACAACTGTTTATAGCTGGTTTGCAGAATTCAAGCCTGGTCGTATCAATCTCAGTGACGAATCTCGCGATGGTCGGCCGTCCACCGCTGTGACCAACAAAAACATCGATGCTGTGCGCCGTATGATTGAAACAGACAGGCATGTGACCTACCATGAAATTCGCGCATTCTTAGAAATAGGCATGAGTCAAATACAATTAATCCTACACAAACATTTGGGTGTGAGAAAGCTGTGCTCGCGGTGGATCCCACACAACTTGACCGAGGCTCAAAAAACGGACCGCGTCACTTGGTGCAGTGCCATGCTTACCAGATTCAACGAAGGTGCGTCAAATTTGGTGTGGGACATAGTAACAGGTGACGAAACATGGATTTATTGCTACGATCCCAAAACAAAGCAGCAATCGAGCGTATGGGTCTTTCAAGATGAGCCGAAACCAACCAAAGTGGCGCGCGTGAAAAGTGCATCTAAGCGGATGATTGCTTCTTTTTTTAATAAAACTGGACACGTGGCTACTGTTGCTTTAAAGAATCGTCGTACAGTGAATAGTGACTGGTACACGACCATTTGTTTGCCGGAAGTTATTGACGAACTCCATAAAAATAACCGTAAACGCCGTATCATCCTGCACCACGACAATGCTAGTTCTCACACGGCCAGACAGACAAACGACTTTTTGAAGGCGAAAAATGTAGAACTCATGAGTCATCCTGCATACAGTCCCGACCTGGGACCTTGTGACTTTTTTCTGTTCCCAAAAATTAAGAACCAATTACGCGGTCAACGATTTTCATCACCAGAAGAGGCTGTCGAGGAGTATGAAAAACACGTTTCAGAGGTCTTCACAGAGGAGTGGCACAAAAGTTTTCAAAACTGGTTTCATCGAATGAAAAAGTGCATAGACGCCAAGGGAGATTATTTTGAAAAACAATAAATTAATTTTGTACCTTTAATAGTATTTTTTCATATTCATTCCGGAAACTTATAGTGCGCCCCACGTATATGTATGACAAAGTAAGGTTTGCAAAACTTTCTTTTTAATTTTCTTATTTGTCCCCCGAAAATGAACCTTATTTTAAAGAAAATATTTATTTACTTTGCCCATTTAACGACCTACGTGGCATAGTGGTCACCATGCTAGTTCGCCACCCAGAGGTCCCGGGTTCGATCCCCGGTCATGGTTAGTTGGCCTTTTTCAAATTGTCCTGGGTTTTGGATGTGTATCTATATATGTATTTGATTTAAAATATAGTATCGTTGAGTTAGTATCCCATAACAAGTCTCGAACTTACTTTGGGGCTAGCTCAGTCAGTGTTATTTGTCCCTATATATTAATTTATCTGTGTTTGGGTCATAGGATTGCACCATCCTACCAAATTTCACCTGATTTGGTCTAGTAGATTCGGAGTAATTTGGCTGTGCCAGACGGACGGTCAGACAGACGCACGAGTGATCCAATAAGGGCGCCGTTTTTTAATTTTTTGTACGGAACCCTAAAAAAATCAAATCGGTCGACGTTTTCAAATAATCGGTGAACATAGTTCTAAAAAAAGGTCGCGACAAATTGACAACGTCCTCTTTTTAAAAATAGTCCATTTTTTACGGATAAACTAGTACTATCACGTACGAATGTACACATCCGCAAACTAATAAAAAAATGACGATTTGTAGTCGACACGACTGCTGCAAACAATGTCAAACACATATGAGGTAGCGATTGACAGACACAATTATAGTTAAATCACAATCGATAGTCCTACAAACGACCTTAATCCAGCAAGATTGAAATAAAAAGACAAAGGGTCAATCTACTTATTAGCAAAACGAATTTTCAAATGTTCTACAATACTTTAGCTAAACTTGTAAATTAAATATCGGCCTTTGAGAGGCGTTTGGAATTAGGGTTGGCATCAATTTCAATCGTAACAAAGGGCGACCCAACGACAGCTAGGGCTTTAATATTATTTATCTACACCCATGCTATAAATCTTCTATGAAAGTTTATGAAACAGTTAGCTTATTGACAACATTAAAACACCCAGTGTCGTAATAACCATTATATCACCCAAACGAGTGTTATATTATAGGATGTTGTACTAAATTTCATTATGCAACGCAAACTCGATCCCTTCCTTACTCATCAAACAGCCACATTCTTTATGAATTTAAAAAAAGGAACGTTGTCATGTACGGTCCGTTCACTACCACAGCTCCGTAATTTAAAAAAGGAACTTATTAGTTTTTCGAATTCACGTTGCTGCGTCGTATCACGCCATTTTTGTTCCATATTTACTAATATCGAAAAAAATAATTTACATTCCAATAATTGTACGATCCAAAATATTATTACAATTAAATAATTATTACAATAAATAATTTCATTATTACCTAACATACATAGTTAGTTTGTATTAGATACTCAGCAATAAACTTACCAGGAATTTACATAGAGTTCTTACAACACTGTTCAACACCCTATGGATTTAGAAACTTTTATAGAAGATTCATATCATGGGTGTAGATAAAGTTTTGTATGCAACTGTAATAATTAGTTATTAAAACACTCATGTGATACTATTATCACACGTCGTGTTTTAATACCCCTTATTATACTATATTTGCATAAATCACTATAAAAGTAACGTGAAATGACATAACGTAATATATAAAAATGGTTTTACTCACGTAGTTATCGTCTAAACCGGTCGAAACTATAGTCCGACTACTTCGTGCGCGACCTTCTTGAGGGGTACAGACGTTGACGGGGAGGAGCTACTCAAGGCGTAAGCGGGTAGCGGATGGTGTCACGGGGATGGGTAACGCGTGCAACCCTTCCGAGCTACACCATCCGCTGCCCGTTGTCGCCTTGTATCTCCTTCCCGCCAACGTCAGTAGGTCGCAGGAAGGTCGCGCACGAAGTAGTCGGACTATAGTCAGCCTTTTCCGACTACACTACGTGAGTAAAACCGTTTTTATATATTTAGCTAGGGCTTTCATGGCCTTATTACACCCGTAGGTCGCGATGGTGTCGCCTGACGTCAGCAAGGGAGTTGAACGCACTGCACCTAACGATAATTTTAATTAAGGCTAATTGAACCGATCACCACGGACCGCGGTCTGTCCGCTCATAAATTAACTGTTAAATTAATGACACAGGTGCTGCGGCCACTGTAATGGAAATTACAGGGATTAACGTTTCATACCTGTGTTTCATACGCTAAAGCTTGAAACAAGACAAGGCCTTAATACCGCTTTAATTTAATGCGCAAACAATTTGATGCGCTAATGATTTGTTAATAAATTATGCTTTGAGGCAGACATTTTTTTATATATTGAGTAATCACATAGGAAGGCTCTTTTTAGGCGTATGATGATTATGTCAAACGAATCGGATTTTTTAGCCTTTCACACACGCGATGAATCTCTATTCACAAGCGAATTGATGATCGATTGAATATTACCTAAATAAGACTGGAATAAAATCTCAAGGTACATTCTGGGCTAGATTCGAACTCAGAACCTCTCTATTCGGTCCCTTTCAAACCGAAGATAAATTACTCTACCTTCCTAATTTACAATTCACATTACCCGAAAAGCTTACTACTTACGTGTTCACTGTTTAGTCTACATAAGTTAATACTAGTAAAAAAAACCGGCCAAGTGCAAGTCGAACTCGTGCATGAAAGGTTCCGTACCATTATTTATACAATTTTTTTTGTTGTATGGGAGCCCCACTTGAATATTTAATTTTATTCTGTTTTTGGTATTTGTATTTATAACGGCAACAGAAATACATTTATGAAAATTTCAACTGTCTAGCCATCACGGTAAATTAGATACAGCCCGGTGACAGACGGATAGACAGACAGACTGACAGACGGACAGACGGACAGACAGACGGACAGACGGACAGCAGTGTTAGTAATAGGGTCCCGTTTTATCCTTTTCGTACGGAACCCTAAAAAAAACCGCGCCGATCAACGGACCGCAAAACCCATCTCCTCAAGATGAAATTCAGTTCCTTGACTATTCGACCATATCATTGCTCTCAAATGTAAACGGAATTAAAGAACGCTTCTAAAACTCAATTACGTGTCGTCTAGACTTCAGCCTGACAACCTCATTCATTACAGTTGGGAAAAGTTGAAGTTAAAAACTAATAAATCGGCCGGCTTCGTCGATTACACGTAGGGCGAATTGATCAATCACCTTGTGCGGGTGATGGTATTATACCTTTCGCTTGACACCCCTCACCGGCGACCTTGATCGGCCGTGCTCACCCTACCGTGAGACCGTTTCGCCTTGCCAGGTACCGTAGATAATTGCACTTGGCGTATCGCGCGTGTTCTTTGTTAGACAAACTTAGTACTGATTACACCATTATTGAGATAGATAATTTTTCAAACCCTAAAACCGACTTCACCCCCAAACTACACAACAGATTTTGATAAAATTTCCATGGTACCTACCACTTGGAAAGTATACCCTTTCAAACAAAAAAAGATTTTTTTAATCGGTCCAGGCGTCTTTGAATATCGGTGAACATACATAAAAAAATAAAGGATCGCGACGAATTGATAACCTCCTCCTTTTTTGGAAGTCGGTTAAAAAGCACGACTTCATATAATTCTTCTTATAATGCGTTTCTTCGTCTGAATGTTGCAAGAATAAAAAGATGGACATCATTGGTAGTGTACTTTGGTATCATCACAGAATAAGTACTAGTACTCACGTATAGAAGTTTTATTTAGAAAATAAATTCAAAGAAATATCTACTCAATGTGGTTAGCGCTTTGGTTTAATTTAGTTTGCGTCAGAATTCCCCACATTTTCGTTTAGATACCTAGACATCCATTGCAAGCCAATTTCATTCTTATTACTCTGGAAGTCTGGACAGATGATTCATGTAACTGAATTTTCCCCTCCGGAGTGGTCGCCGCACGCATAGTAATAATGTATGTATATTTTCGATACCTAAACGGGGACTGACACAGGCCTGGTATCATTATCATAAAACAAGGGAACTTAGAGTTAGCTAATTCTGTCTCACATCCAGCATTTTATAGAAAACATTCAATAAAAGTATGCACTCGTAATGCTTTTGATTTGAATGTCAGATGGAGACAGGTGTAGGCGGACCGGCGCTGGTGTCAAACGAAAGCCTGAATAAAACGGTTTTCTAGTAGGTATATGTGGGAGTGATGCAATGTCGATGGGTTCCGGAGCCGCGGGAAATTGATTAAAGTGGCGCTCTGTTGATGCATTTAAAACATCCACTTTCTGAATTCAAATTCCAAGCTTGCTTCCAAGGAATTTATCTCGTTAAGATGTCTGATAAAAAAAACGACGAAGACCCCGTCCCATTAAAATTTGGCTCTAGAAAAAGAAACAAAGAATGAAGGAATTCAAATATTTGGTTGTGTCTCATCGTATTCTTGTACTCATCTTGAAGTGTCACACTCACAAGTCTAAACGAGGAAAAAGCATCGAAATCGAAGAAACATCCAAATCAGTTCTCCATTTTATGTCCTCCTCCGTTCTCTTGTAATGTACGAATGCATAACAATAAGGAAATACCTCTCAAAATCTATAACAGACACGGATTTACTATGGATCTTGGAGACTGAACAATCAATAATTCTGAAGGAGGTTGATTAAATATAAATCAGATAGTTTGCAACTTTGCACACGATATGCGAGTTAACCAAGTGACAAATTAATAATAAAGTTCATGCTTCGCTTGGCATTAAAGAGCCTTGGTGGGTCTCGCAGGGAGGGCAATGTAGCGGAATGAATACCGTGTGCGGTGAGACGAAAGGCGCGGGTATGCAAACTGGTAAGAGACACCTTAAGCAGACACGCAACAAAAATGCAAGGATAGGGCATGGCAAAGTATAGAACTACTAAGCAGGTTGACATTTAGCGACTATCGACGGAGACAAAAGGTGCCAAACCAATAAAAGTCAGCTATAAAGAAACGAGTAGCGACGAAGACAAAAGGTTATCGTATTTAGCGTAAGAATTATACGACCGACGATTAAAATCGCTGTAAGAGCACAGACATGTATAGAGTGCATTAAACAAATTTCTTAGATGCTAACTCACTAAACCATTGATTCCAATCTATCATCAGCCACGAAGGCGCGGCAGACAAAAGAAGCAATGCAAAACCAAAAATATGCAAACGCAACACAAGAATAATGCATTGTGGATATTTTACGTGATAAACTGCTTAACTTACAGAAAGTTTTAGTAGCAGCCTCTGATTCTGATTGAACACAGTAGCAGAAGAGCTAAAAAGAAATGCAACATAGTGAAATCACTAATCGTTGATGCAACAGTTGGCTCAAGGGGTCTTGTGTATACCCTTATATGGATACAAGACGCCTAGATAAAGTGCGGCATGTCTGTGGGATGCCATACGAGGATTTACCATTTATCCCGCTTCGTTTGAGTGTCGACTGACACACAGGCAAATAATATTGCCTTTTAGAAAAACGCTGTGAATCTGGAAAAAAACATTTTAACTAAAATTGAAATAGGAATTTAGAAATACTTTTATGCAGAGACGTGTTCGAATTCGCTAGAGAAATAATATTTACATAATATAGGAGTAAAACATTCTAAGACTAACTCTAATAATATAAAAAGGACCTGCGTCATCCATAAACAAATGACCGACACCTTATTACATTTCCTTAACGCGGAGAAGGACGAAAATGACCTTATTTGCGCGAATGGCCCGAAAATGAAGAAAACAGATTTACCGTATGAAAAGCAAAAGGGAGGCGTAACAGGGAACACTTTGTCCTTTAAAAATACGCGACTCACGTTTGTTCTTTACGCAAATGTTTAAAGTTGGGATACAGCGAAACTTTATGCATTAAGCTTGTTTGTGCGACTGGGGAGCATCTATTAAGCCGTCTGTACGAGTAGGTCCACGCTCGTACCAAAAATCTGTGCTGCGCTGCAAAAAGCGCTATTACATCGCAACGTTACAATCCTGCATGTCCCAAACGTATATGGCAAGATGTTAATAAACGCATAAAATAAAAAGCAAAAGATGAAATATGTATCATAAATTAAAAATAATTGGCCAAGTGCGTGTCGGACCATGCGCGTTAGTAGTAGTAGTATATTCCGTAGTTACGAACGCTAAGTTTGAGTTCATGCCACTAAAAACGTCTAAAAACTAATTTTCTATTGAATTTGTATGAAATTTTCCTTTTCCGAGTAAATTTTACAAGTTAAGCGCCTATAACTTTTTAATTTGTAAACCCTACTTAGCTCTGATAGTTTTCCTTTAAATTTCGTTATATTTCCTATAGCTGTGAATTTTTTCACGGGTTCATATATAAACGTTTGGCAGATAGAGGGGGGGGGGGGACACTTGATTCTAGCAAATTTTTTCACTTTAAAAGCAAATATTTCAGATATGGATCCCAAAATCGAAAAACGGTGTTCACAAACTCACAATATTTTTAAAAGACCTATATAACGATACCCAACATGATTGGTTAGTCAAGAAAAAAAATTGACTTTTCACTTTACTTGTATGGGAGCTACGATAAATAAAAAAAATTTTCAATATTTTATTTTACCGTTTTACATATTCTTTCCAAATTACAGCACTTATAGTCGCTGAGTAAAACCGCGGACGGACAGACAGACAGACATGGCGAAACTATAAGTGTTCCTTGTTTACTACGGAACCCTAATGATGTAAGTTAACAAACAATATAAAGTTATGGCCGGTTATGGAGAATACACAATAAGTTCGAAACGTACCGGTGTTGTTTATTATAATTATGTTATTTTGTAGTATTTAGCTAGTCTTCTTCTTTTCGTGTCGATTGACTCAAATTACACTAAATTTTGTCCCTCCAGTAGGTTGCCACTCTTATGCCTCTCACCGACGCCGAGTACAGGTCGTACTTTTTACAGCTGGCCGGGCACGATAGACACGAGAGAAGGTGCTGTGTGGTCTGATCGGAGTGACCACATTGGCAGCAGGCCACCGATTTTTCAATATCGCCACTTCACGAGCCCGTTACCGCATCTGCCCTTCTCAGTACGTAGTCAATTTAGGCACCACCAAGTTGCCCAAGGCAGGTCATGGCCCGGAGGCAGCTCTTCCGACAGAGGAACAAAGTTAGGGGGATGGGTGGTATTGCACCACATTTGAAGCCGGGAGGTCTCCGGGTGGCCTTTAAGAGGTTTTGAACACTTTATAAAACTGTTATGGCTTGTGAGACGATAAGCTATGGGTTGAGTTCCAAATAAAGTTAACTAGTTACCCTTCTTTGTTCCTTCAATGTCAATTATTTCATAGAATTTCAAGCTTTATAATTTCAATGTATTATTTAACTGGAACCGTTTTGTACTGTGGTTGAAGTGATTTATCTCTCGTCTACAAACGGCCTTGTTATCGTATCATAACCGGTGCTAAGATTTCAGACCAAAGGCGGGATGATAGTGGATCAGGTACACTGCGTAGACACTAATCAGCTTGAAGAGGGTCTTTGGTGGCGTTCTTAACAGACCGGAAGGAACAACTATGGAGTTAAAGTTGAGAAAGGTGTTCTGTTTTCTTGTTTTACAAATAAAAGAAAATACTTAAATTATTTGCCCTTTTATATTTATTTATTTTCTTACTGGTGTCTGATGGACGTAGCCAATTAAAAGCTGCATTGGCATTGACATCTTTGGTTTTGTATTTTTAGAAAACTGTCGAGTTAAATTAAGCAGAAGATAGGTAATCAGGGGAAATAATTCGTGTAGTTTTGAAAATCGGCACAGTATTTACCTTGTGGTGTCTAGATAACATACTATAAGTGTACATATGCTGGAGGGGGGACCAATTTTCAAAACAAATCGAATTATTTGTACTGATTTCATGAATTTTCTCCTAATATACGTATAAATTGTAAATAGCTGCATACCCAAATATGTTCTTCCGTCAAAAATTCCGATTACGACGAACCAACTATCAATAGTATCGATCCTGACGCTATCGATAGTATCGATAGATTGTTCGTCGTCAGGATCGATACTATCGATAGTCTATCGATATGCTATGATAGTGGACTGTCGAGCGGCAATAACGTCAGTATCGATACTATCGATAGTATCGGTATCGGTTTTATATAAAATACTGAACTGATAGTCTATCGATACCGGACTGTCGAGCGGCAATAGCGTCAGTATCGATACTATCGATAGTATCGGTATCGGTTTTATATAAAATACTGAACTGATAGTCTATCGATAGCGGACTGTCGAGCGGCAATAACATCAGTATCGATACTATCGATAGTATCGGTATCGGTTTTATATAAAATACTGAACTGATAGTCTATCGATAGTGGACTGTCGAGCGGCAATAACGTCAGTATCGATACTATCTATAGTATCGGTATCGGTTTTATATAAAATACTGAACTGATAGTCTATCGATAGCGGACTGTCGAGCGGCAATAACGTCAGTATCGATACTATCGATAGTATCGGTATCGGTTTTATATAAAATACTGAACTGATAGTCTATCGATAGCGGACTGTCGAGCGGCAACACTACTTCTGTCTGACATACCTTAACAACTGCCATCTCATATCAACCAAAGCTAACCGACCAAAAAATCTCGGTGCGTATCATTGGTAGGTATCATCTCTTTGCTTTCATTGTGCTTGTTGTAGAAATATTTAGGACGCCTATAGAAAGCTTCGATATCTCATTTCTCAAATAATATTTCAACAATATAGCCTTTACCAGTCCATAACATTCTCCGACATAATCCCCGGATTAGTTCTATCGTATCAAACCAACGAACGAGATTTCGTTTCCTTCAGCGGAATTGTAAATAAACATCCCCATATAATTCCAATGGCTTCTAATCTATCTTAAAAGGCTTTCAGCTTAAAAGGCTTACTGTCTGAAATTCATAGTATTATGATATTCATAGTTTTAACACCAGAAATAAAAATAAATTAGCTATTTCAGCTTTTTGGCTAGAAAAAACAAAAAAATCTTTTGTGGGTCTCAGCTTGCGTCGTAGCGTTACCATTATCTAAGTTTAATACTGCCGTTAAAAACATTCCTAAAAAAATGCGTATTATTATGTAAATGAATATTTATCTAATATAAATTCTTGGAAATACTTGACTGCAAATTTAGTTAGATGTATAAATAATGTATATCTATTGAGATTAAGTGTAAATCTGTCTTGTAACTGAAACATCCCATCAGGCTGGATAGGGACCAATACTGAACTGGGTTTCTTTCGGCATAATATTAACATGCAGCAGTGGTTGTTCCGAAACGCTAGTAGTTTATAACTTTTGCAATAAAATAATATTTAAAAAAAATGACCTTCAATAAGACATAAATTTATCCTACATTAAATAAAAAATTTTGACTTTGACTTTGAAAATACCTGAAAAACAAAAACCTGGAATAAGGAAGTGATAAAAATTTTAAAATCGCCTGAAACTTTTTCTAGTGTTAGGAATAACATTCCTATTTATCGTAAATAAATATCAGATTTTTCGGTCCAGTCAATTAATTATAATAATAATAAAAAAAAAACAAAAGCAATAATTATAATGAATAAAAATATTTTTAATCACAATTTCGTACACCATCATCTTAACGCCACCATTTTTTTTTGCCTTTTCTCATCTTATTTGAAAAATTATCATTTCCTGACCTTAACAACTTTACTGCCACTGTCATACGACAGTTGACAGCTTAACTGACACAGTTGTCAAAATAATGTCCCTATTTTACCGCAACGGCAGTTAAGTTGTCAGCTGTCATATGACATCATCTTTTTAGGGTTCCGTAGTAAACAAGGAACCCTTATAGTTTAGCCATGTCTGTCTGTCCGTCCGCGATTTGCTCAGCGACTATAAGTACTAGAAAGCTGTGATTTGGCATGGGTATGTATATTAATTATGCGGAAAAAGTGGTAAAATAAAGATTGAAAAATAAAAACAGTTTTTTTACGTTAGCTCCCATCTGTACACATCAAGTTAAGTCTTTTTTTTTTTCACGACTAACCAATCATGTGAGGTAACATTGAAAAGGTCTTTTAAAAATATTATGAGTTTGTGAATACCGTTTTTCGATTAGGGATTCGTTTCTGATTTTTTTTGTAAGAGTCAAGTGTGTCCCCCCCCCACCTCTATCTGCTACACGGTTATATATGGACTCGTGAAAAAGTTCATATCTATACTATATATAACGAAATTTAAAGGAAAACTATCAGAGCTAAGTAGGGTTTACGAATTAAAAAGTTATAGGCGATAGACTTATCAAATGTACTCGGAGAAGAAAAATCGTACAAATTCAATAGAAAATTAGTTTTTAGTGTCATAAACTCAAAGATGGCATTCGTAACTACGGAATCCTACACTGCGCGTGTCCCGACACGCACTTAGCCAATTATTTACACGTCAGACGAGACAGGTAAAAGAAATAGCGGCGTTAACCTGATTGGTGAACGAAATAGCGATTAAAAATATTTTTCTTTTTTATAATTATTGGACTGGACCGAAAAATCTGATATTTTTTACGATAAATAGACATGTTATTCCTAACAATAGAAAAAGTTTTAGGCGTCGTTAAATTTATCATCTCTCCCCATTCTACCTTGATCGTGGAAGACGATAAGTAAACCCAACGATGAATCCATGACCGTTTGTTTATATCGTGTTTCCGAAATGGCGTTCAAGATTTCCTGCTTTTTGCAAACTGACATCTGACTATTGT
Source organism: Acrobasis suavella (assembly GCA_943193695.1). NCBI lineage: Eukaryota > Metazoa > Arthropoda > Insecta > Lepidoptera > Pyralidae > Acrobasis > Acrobasis suavella. Next base: position 20,132,260 of record OW971932.1, read on the forward strand.
CGGGTATTTTCAGTATTTTGATATAGTCTATTCGTTCAATTGGATTGGAAGCCGTCAGCACACTTCAAAGGCAGCATCGGCTCTAACAAAGACGCGGCCTTTGTGTCGCGCCGACGGCATGCACATCAATTCAGCAAATGAACTATAGAATTCTTGGGCATTGTTTTTTCTACCTAATTATTTAAAGCCAGTGACCTCAGAGCCAAGTGAAATATGAAATGTGAGAAGAGTAGGAAAAAATTTCGTCCAAAGATCATACGCAATAGGTCTTTCGACTAGACAACGAACGACTCGGAATGTCCATTGCTATGAATCCGGAGACATATGAATTGCAAAAATATCCGCGGATATGAAAACGGGCGACATTCCCGTCGGGTCCAGTAGGCATTCATCATGACATTTGGCACATTCCAGTCACGTAGGGAGCGGTTAACCCCTCGGTCGCCTTTGCTACTAACTGTGTGTAACAAGCTTATTGTTTGTTTCTTGTGATGTATTAATTGGTAACTACGTAAACTAAGATATAAAGGCAAAAAAATTAAGATATATAAGGTCTAACAAAAAATACTGAAACTATTCGGTAAATTCAGTCCATCAAACTGAACAACTTTCCCCAAGTAACATGTAGCGAAATATAAAAAGTAATTTGTGGCCTCTCATACAAGTTTACCGATCGGCTGATCCGAGTATGGAAAGCCAAAAAATATTTTTCATATTTCGACATATGTTTCTTGGGGAAAGATGTTCACTATCACGGACTGAATTCACCCTTACAATCGTTTCAGAATATTTTGTTAAACCTTATAATATAATCGTTAAACTCGGTCAAGGGAATGTGCGAGAATCTAGAGCAGGGATTCTCAATGTGGTCGACCCCTAGGAGGTCTCCTAGGGGTCGACATAAACGAAAACTGATTTTGGGGGTCGACGAGGTCTAAAAATCGACCCCTATTAAATTCACACAAGTTCTTATTTAAAACTTTCAAGATAGGTAGGTACTGTATTGTTTATGTTGTATTAGGTGTACTAAGAATAATTAATATTTTTGTAGGAAATAGCATTGTTGTAGTAATGTAAAGTCTCAAGTTCGTACGAGATGAAAAAATCGGCAAGTCTGTGTGGACAAGTTTGTGTAAGATAATGAGTTCGAGCGTACGTCTTTCAGGCGCGTTTTGATTTGCTCTCTATTTGACGCTTATCTTAGTACCTTTTTTTTTATCAATAGGAAAAAGCTAAAGATAGGCCCCCTTATTCATAATAGTCAGCTAACTTAAAGCATTGCCAATTCTCACTCTGTCTTCTTCTATTGACCGAAGTCAGAATGAAAAATAACACTCTGTAGCAGCTGTTTTTAGTTAGCAGACCATTATGAATAAGGGGGTTGATCTTAAAAGTAGGAAATTTGGCCATGGGGGTCTGAGGTAACAGTTCATTTCGGAAAAGGGGTCACTTGTTCAAAATAGTTTGGGGATCCCTGATCTAGAGAGTAGCTAGCGCCCGTCACCACGCTAAACATGACTTTTGGGTCTTCCGGCCTTGGGCTCCGTCTGCCCCGTCTCTATCCCTAAAGCATGGAAACACTGAACGTAAGACTTGGACGGGGCGCAGACATGTCTCCTCCGCGTTCTTTTCATTCTAAATGTACAGAAGCGTCGCGGTGCAGAACACACAGGAAAGACGGGGCACGGACAGGACACAGTCACCACGTTTACTAGTCTGCGTCCTATAATAGAACATGGAGCAAGGGCGCGAGCAGACGAAACAGGGTTTCGGGATTCGCGCGTCGCCCGTATTCATAGATACGGATCTGTCACGTCATCGTCTTTTCTATATGTTTTCAAAAGTCGCGAAGGCGCCCCGTCTATGCCCCGTCTGTGTCTTATGTCTTTTCTATGTGTCAAGCGCCTAACGGGGCAAAATAATGACACAACCTTTATTTTAATAAGTGTAGATATACATAAGATTGTTTCATAATTTTAGAAGACACTAACAAAACAGCGTCTACATTGTTTTTGTGGGAGGAAAGGCTGGAAAGAAGACACCCTTATGCAACGGAATGGAAAAGTAAATGGCCGAGCCTTCTAATACCATTGACACTCAAGAACATAACCACCAAGTGAAGGTCAAGAGAACCGACTCCACACTAAAGAAACATAAAAGGAAAAAGATAGCTCGCAGAAGGGGCATTCCTGTACATGTTATTGCGTTACAAAGGTTGAGACGAAGTCCACCAGCAAATATACACTCACATCAATCAAATACTTTTTTGGGGTTCCGTACCCAAAGGGTAATAATTGGTTAGTGCATGTAGGGTTCCGTAGTTACGAATGCCAACTTTAAGATCATGCCACTAAACTTAAAAACTAATTTTCTATTGAATTTGTACGAAATTTCCCTTTTCCAAGTACATTTTATAAATTGATCGCCTATAACTTTTTAATTTGTAAACCTTACTTAGCTTTGATAGTTTTCCTTTAAAGTTTGTTATATATACTATAGCTGTGATTTTTTTCACGTGTCCATATATAAAAGTTTTGTAGGTAGAGGGGGGGACACTTGACTCTAACAAAAATCTTCACTTTAAAACCAAACATTTCAAAAACGGATCCCTAAATCGAAAAACGGTGTTTACAAGCATAATATTTTTGAAATACCTATTTAACGATACCCCACATGATTGGTTAGTCGAGAAAAAAAATTAAGCCCTTTTCACTTTACATGTAAGGGGGCTACCCTAAAAATTTTTTTGGAACGAAGTTCCTTACGGCAGGCTTGGAGGAGATAGGGATTTTGCTGCGCGACCGAATTGAAAAAAATGTGATAGTAAAACCGTAAGGATGACCTCGTTAAATGAGACGTGCGCAGGCGCGACAGTCCTATACACAAGAACTTTTGAAGTTCGTTCCTACCTGGTGTCCCACGACACCACATTTCTTTTTTTTCTTTATTTTACTACTTATTCCGCATAAATAATATACATACCCTTGCCAAATCACAGCTTTCTAGTACTTAAGTCGCTGAGAAAACTGAGGACAGACAGACAGATGGAGAAACTATAAGATTTCCTTGTTTACTACGGAACCCTAAAAACGGGACCCTATTACTAAGATTCCGCTGTCCGTCCGTAAGTCCGTCCGTCCGTCTGTCACCAGGCTGTATCTCATTAACCGTGATAGCTAGACAGTTGAAATTTTTACAGATGATGTATTTCTGTTGCCGTTTTAACACAAATTACTAAGTAATGAATAAAATAAATATTTAAGTGGGGCTCCCATACAACGTGATTTTTTGTAGATAATGGTACGGAACCCGTCGTGCGCGAGCCCGACTCGCACTTAGCCGGTTATTTCTAAACGTCAAAACATACATTTTCTACGGTTCTACGATTTGTATAAAATATAGACTAATGAAATGACGTCATACGGTCATAGTTTCTTGGGAGTCAAATAGCGTTTTTAATATCGGTTTTTGTAATGGTTTTTCTGCGATAATAAATCTAAAATCACGTTGAAAATGGATATGATCATAATAAGTGACATTATTTTGTGGCGTTTTTTTTTAACAGTTCTAAATAATTTATTTTTGATGCAGGACAGTATCCAATAGGGAATATGTACTTTTTTATATTTGCTTAGTAAAATCCTTATTATACACAGTAAACAAATATGAAAAAAATTATTAACTATCTTAATTGGCGACGAACATGTGATACTTTAAAGATTCAATTAAAAGGAGAAGTTCGATACGGACTGGTGACGTCAAAGTCCATATCATCTATAATACATTTGCCATAGAAAATAGCGTTTTTGCGAGTGAGACAGACATATTTTCGTAAAATCGTTATATCTCGTTCGTTTTTCAACCAATTTTTATTCTGTTTTTACTGTTAGTACTTTACTTTTGAATATTTATGGATAAACTAAACACATTTTTTTTTCATGCATATTCTCTGTCAAACTGCACGCTGGCCGCTGGCGCTAGGCTATCGAACTCCTTTAAACCTACATATAAAACCATCTGGCTGTGTGTTGAATCAACAACTCCTAAAAAACATTTCATTTCCGAGCTCATATCAATGTAGTTTACAGTTAATCAAGGCTATAGCCTTGATTAACTGTAAACTCATATCTAGATAACATTTCGTCCACACCATGAAGGTTATGTTTGTTCTAAGTCGGCTTTGAAGTTTGAATCGACCCTTATTTGCATCTAATTCCGGGAAGGAAATTGTTTTGTAGCAGCTTGTCTTACCGCAGCCGCGGGCTAGAGACGCCGACGTCACTAACCTTGGGAAGACGGCATAGTAACAGCTAAGTAGGTAGATAAATTGTTTATTTGTTTCTACCGAAACAGAAACACACGCACACAAAAATCAAACTACACCTACATACGTTACACTTACACATGCTTAAAATACAGACATAACATTAAATAAATTGCATGGATGTGTGTTTGTGCTGCAGCCAATGCCGGATCTAGACCTTTTTGCAGGAGGGGCAAAATCTAAATATGGCGCCCAAGCTTCCCACTTATTTCTGGTGGGGGGAGGGTCCAAAATAGGATACTCCTCCTCATTACCAAGTCCAACAGGAGGGACATATTTGACTATTTTCGCGCCCCGTTGATACAGGCGCCCGGGGCGGGTGCCCCGGTTTGCCCCACTCTAGATCCCGGCCTGGCTGCAGCAAGGCAAAGCTCAGTGATAATAACGCCTCGAAAGCAATGCACTGATTTTCAGCAATGGCCGGAAAAGGTAAGTACGAGTGTGAATCAAATTAGAAAAAAAAAATGAAACTAGTGTTAAAGAAAATATTGATAACATAAAATATAAAGAAAGAAAAGGGATAAACTATACATATTATATAAGTATAAAGAATACAGTAAAGCTGGTGACAGCATCTGTTACCGGCGAGATTTCTACCTACTCACAAAAAGATGATACTCAACCATTCCTCCGTCTATAGTAATAGGGAATATGCATGAAAAAATATTTGTTATCTAACCAGTTTATCCATAAATGTTCAAAAGTCAAAATACTAACAGTGAAACCAGAAAAAAAAATGATAGAAATATGAACGAGATATGCCAATTTTACGAAAATGTCTATCTCATTCGCAAAAACGCTATTTTCTATGGCAAATGTATAGATAAAATGGACTTTGATAGTCCACATCGGGCTTCTCTTTCTAATTGAAACTTTAAAGTATCACATGTTTGTCGCTGATTAAGATATTTTATTATTCCTTTCATATTTGTTTACTGTGGTTAATTAGGATTTTATTAAGCAAATACGAAAAATACGTGCATATTCCCTATTGTAGGTACCTTTTACACAGGCATGTATATATATTTAAATACACATCTAATGAGAAATGTGTGTTATTTAGTCAATGTGATGCCTTATTTGTAAAATGAGTCATTTACAAACCATTTTCAGTGTAATTTGACAAAGTATTGTAGTACCAGTAGTACTGTGGTATTGTACTATGTTGCGATGCAATCATAGTTACTCATGATACAAAATGTTGTTGGGTTTGCAACTGGCTCAATGTATGGAATTTTAGTTCGGTGGAATGCAATAAGTAGGTAGATGATTTATTTTACTATATTTTATGATACTAGCTATGACCCGCGACTCTGTCCGCGTAGAAGTTGAAAATGGTAATAGGATATTAAATTGTTTTTTTAATGTTGGAATATGTATTCCAACATTAAGTTATAATCTTTATTATACTCGTAGTGTAAGGATTTAAAGGCCTAGCAGACCCACCTCTTCCTCTCCCTCTGGAGTATTTTCTGCGAAGTTTCAAATAAAATGTTCTGACTAATCTTATTTCCTTATACAAACTTTGGAGCCCCGTTTCACCCCCTTAGGGGGTGAGTTTTCAAGAATCTTTTCTTTGTGCACCCTTAGACCTCATAAGGAACCTATGTGCCAAATTTGGAGTCTCTAGACTGTCTTCTTTTCCTTATCATACATTAATTAGTATGGTCTGCACATGTCTCTTCCATTTTACTATATTCTTGCCTTTGGGGAAACAACCCTTCATCTCTTTAAAGAATGGTACAATAGGTAACTATTGTAAGAAGGCAAAGTGATCCAATAATTAGAAACTTACAAGGAAGAAACAATTGTTCAGGTGGAACACAGTAATTAATTGTATCAATTATATCCTGTCATTGTTGTTGATAAGTAGATATCAAAAGGCAATTCAAAGAAACAATTACACATGTCATTTTACCCAGATAGAGCTATACTTACTAACTATTTTATAACTGTTAGCAACAATGTCTAGAGTTCCAAAAATGTTGATAGCAAACTGGTTTGTATTTATTATATACGGACAAATTACACCAGATTTAGTTAGCTCCAAAGTAATTTCGAGACTTGTGTTATAGGATACTAACTCAACGTTAATATATTTTATAACAAATCTATTTATACATATATAGATAGTTACACATCCAAAAACGTTGTCAATCTGAAAAAGTTCATTTTTCATCTCAACCTGTCCAGGGATTGAACCCAGGACCTCTGGTGTGACAGACTGGTGCAATGGCCACTAGCCCACAGGCCACGGAGGTCTTCAAAGTTGTGTCTATATTAGGTGTTGAGCATTCCAGATGTAATAATTTACCGCTATTTTGGTTGCATCATACTATGAAGCAATTGTTATATAAAAAAAATACTGGGTATTAATAGGTTCATATTAAAAATGTGAAAATTCGGATACACATATTTAGACTGACTATAGAGTCGAGGTGGCATTTGACAGCCAAGCTAAATAAGTTGCAAGTACAGGTACTATATTAACTGAAATTTAAACAGATCCGATACAATGAGTTACAATATGTTTAGTAGGTACCTTTTAACATCTACAATATGTAAGAAAAAAATCGACATTTTCATACAAATTGCCAGGTCAGCGGAACACTTTTGTATGAAAATGTAGTTTTTTTTGAGTTTCAAGAATTGGTACCATAGGAAAAGTTCTTCATATTGACGGTCTGAGTTGCTCCTACAAGGATCGGACAGGGTTTTTGTTACAAATTGTATAAAAACAGTCTGGGCCCCATATTATACATCCTAAAAAACAAAACCCTGCCTCACCAGCCCTTTAAGCCCAGTCTGAATCTGGACATGTGTATCTAAATATGGGAAAAAAAATATTATTTTTTTTGCCCAACTATGGGACTTGATTGGCTAGTAAAAAATAAAGATAACTTACAAAATTGCTGTATGGATTGAGAATCTTTGGCTTGATGAGTAGCTGAATAAATTCCAAATCTATTCATGACTTATATTGTGAAAAATTGAATTTTTTCCTTTTGAACATACAAAATAAAAATTCTTTATAAAGAATGAAATAAATCATAATCCCTGCATTGATTCTGCTCACTGTAGTCTCTTGAATTTTTGATGGACATCATAACGTAATAATAGAGACATAAACATAATCATAACACAAATTCCTAAATATTATAAAATGAACGCTAACTTGGAATAATTATTATCTGCTACATACTCCCATCAAAATATTGACTAAATTATATTTACATATAAAATTTTCCTGTGTTTATTAAAATTATCACACTTGGTAGGCATCATGTATTAGCAATTGGCATAGAATTAAGCCTAATTATTATCACCTGGAGATAATCATATCATTATATATTATTTAATACCAAATGTGGCAGTATAACAGGAAAAGGTAAATTAAAATTAGAATGTTCCTTGGGCAGCAAACTATTTGAATAAGGTTATTTATTGAATTTTGTTCAGTCTTTACTTTTATACTCAATTTGCTACATTTGTTTGAAAGATCATAACACATGCTTACAATATAAAATTTTGAGAGAATAATTATAAATAAAATGTTCTAATGAAAACTATTCAAAGTAGTTTGTACAATGCTCTCAAAACATCATAAAAGCCTTTGTTTATTTAGTTAATAGATACTTACACAACCATGCCATAAGCTCCTTCTCCGATGTACTGAAGGTTTGTGTATCTGGGGCCTACTTCAAACACCTGGCCACGGACGATCTCTGCATTGGGATTGGTGCTCGCGGCACCAGCAGCTTCAGCCATCGCGTTGCTTGGAACTTCCAATAGAACCAACTGTTTACAGGCACACTTGATCCCAATCCAGTGCAAATTTTCACAGATGACACTGGACTTTCGAGTCCTCAGTTGCCAATACACAAGAAATATGTAATAATTAACCAAAACAAACTACTTGAATCCGACCTACATTATCCACTATGCGTACAAATTGTCCACTTGTCACTCGCTTATCATCCTCATTCGTTCGCCACTTTGCTCGACAACAGTTGGACACTCCCGTACCGACGCAGTACCGTTACAAAAATGAGCAAGCCGCAAGCAAGATAATAATAGCTATCCTTTTCGCACTATGCATGCGTTTGGTATGGTGAGGCTTTTTTAGCTGTTCATCATATGTTCATGCGATTTTTTACAAGAATAATTTTGTTGGATTATGTGTTTCACTTTTATATTTTTTTTTTTTCTCCTTTTCGTTCTTTTTACTTGGGATAAAGAGTCATCGATTATCGATTTTACTTTAAGCGCAATCCCCTAAGTACATCACTACGAAATTCCCTAGGGGATTGCCATAGACAAGTACTTTTTTTTAAACTGTCAATTTGACATATGTATGACGTATAGATCTGTCATTGTTAAGTTGACGCTGTTGACGTGATTCGGGTTTTATTTTTGACATGGAAGGAAAATAATTAGTTAATATTTGCGCTTAGATGTTAATAAAATTATAATAAAATAGTGTTAAGCACGCAAAATCCTTCAATGTATGAGTGTATAACCACGAGTTCCTTAAACCATACAAATTAAATCCCATGGTATATTTGTAAGCTGGCTGATAAGTGACCTCGTACCGCAGAAGTCCGCATCGAAGGACTGTCGTGTAATTTGTTTAGGTATGTCGGTTTGGTCTGCCAGCACTGTTGGAAATAATTATCGCTTACAACAAGGCAGTCGTTACGATCCATCCAATAGTTGGTGCCCAAAACTGAGCAAGGTAATACTTGTGTTTAAAGCACTAAGTTACATTTATCATCAGTGTGTTCAATGTTAGCGATTTGGCTATTATCATCCGACATAATGAAGTTTATATTATCAGTTCAAGTTTTTTGTTAGATTGTATCAGTGTCTGTGTGGATTGTTGTGCAGTTTTACAGTCATTTTTATTTTAATTGCACAGTTTTCTTAAGTACAATTTGTTTATGGAAATACTGCTCAAGTAGAGGTGAACAATTAATTTTAACTTTGTTTTCAGTATGATATCCACCGTCTGCATAGCATGTGATGTGTCTACCTACATCATTACTAATAACATAAACTATTAACTTTTACGTACATCTATTCACTTGTTTGCTAAATTGTTGAATGTTCTATATTCTAGACATTTACTGAATGTTATTCACCTAAAAAAATTGACAACTTTTGGTTCTCATAAAATGAAACATTGAAAGACTATTCATTTATATTAAGTGTAGGACTTAATGACTAGTCATGGGTCTATTATTTCTAGTCTTTTTGAAGACTTGTGCAAAGACAAAAATTTAACACAATATATTTTTAATTATGTCTTTGATAAGCCTTTTTCATGCCAGCGCTTGTTAACGTGACTTTACCCCCCATGTCATGCCTAGTAAAAATATTATTATTTCGACCACTTTAGTTGGCAACGGATTTTCAGTCATGTAACCATTTTGCTACTAAAGTGGTCAATGGCACTCAATTAGATTTTATAGTTTACAAGCTGATCATTATCTGCATTTTCAAATTTTGTACAATTCCACTGGATCATAAAATTACACATTTCGCTGGGATAAAAGTGTTCTATGTGTTAATCTAAAATTAATAAGCTATCTACATGCCAAATTTCATGACAATCTGTTCACTTATTTTGGTGTGAAAGCACAAACATCCATACGAACTTCACATAGGATTATTTATTATTCCATTCCACTTCCTACAAATAGTTATAAATACAAAAGTTTAGATGTTTGTGGCTCTGCTTATTCATGAAAAACCACTAAACATATTTTTTAAAGTGTACATAAAAGAAGATCATCCTGACTTGTCTATTCAGTCCAATTTTTCAGGGGTTCTAAAGATCCACCTTTGTTTGTTTTTTTTAAACCCAATGTTATTTGAATGTATATGTTCCCACTAATGTAGAACCAAAGTAATTACCAGCTCTTTTCATGCAGATAGTAGAAGTTGATCAAAGAAATGTTTGTCAACTCTCAGATCTATATGAATACTTAAGTCTCTAAACACTGATGGTTACCTGGAGTCTGACCTGAAATCTATTGTGTTGCTGGCAGTCAAGGTGTTAAACACCAATATATCACAATTTTTCTCACTCCAATTTTCCTTTCCATATTGAATCTGTGTTGATTTTAACCTAGTGTGATTGACAGCAGGTGTAGCATTGACATTGAAATAGACTGGAGCTGCAGGTCTTCAAGTATTTGTAGGTGTAGCATTGACATTAAAAATAGACTGGAGCTGCAGGTCTTCAAGTATTTGTAAAGAAAACTGTGAGTTAACTCTTAGATATAAGGGGTTTGGGTTCTATCATTCTGTTCATTGCTGGAGGAAGGTAACATGGGTAGCATAAGCTTTCATTTTATTTGAACCATTGACTTCTGCTTAATGGTCAATTTGACAAAATAGTAGGCTGGGCTGTTTCCCATGAGCAATTATAGCTTAGGATCCTATCTAATCATAGTTATTATTTACTTGAAAAAAATTAAGGATTAAATATGGTAGTTAAATATTACATATTTTACACTTTGTGTGTTAGGTTAGGATTTGTGCATAATGCTTTGCGAGACCGGATTTGGAGGTCAGGAGGCCCTAGGGCAACGAAGGGTCTTCTTTCCGTGAAATATCCCCCACAAGTTTCTGTCAATGCCCCTAGTTGCCTCTTGTGGAGGCCCCAGGGCGGTAGCCCCACCTGCCATTCCTCAAATCCGGCTCTGATGCCTTGTTCGTTTTTATCTCAATAACACATACAGAATAATAGCAACAATATTTGCTTTTATTATATTTTTAATTTTCATAATGAAGTGTTTGTCTGCTTTTCACGCCTCTCACACTTTGTAAGATTCCTGACACTTGCTTTTATATTATGCTAGATCCTCTGGTTTAAACTATTTTGCTAACATTGTTGAATGGTGGTTTATGGTGTGGTGGTGTGTGTATTCCATCCAGTGACATCTTACCAAGTGGGTAGTGCCCAGGGCTCTGAAAATTTGCAACCCCAATCAATTAAGAAACTATGTACTTGCTGTATATAGTTTCTTTATTAATTGGGGTTGCAAATTTTTAATTTTTAGAAGTTGTGGGTGAACATAACACTGGTGCTGATCAAATCTCAATAATATATTTTTTTAATCTTAGTCATCAGGATGTAATATGCCTTATATAATGCCTTTTTAACTGACTTCCAAAGAGGAGCAAGTTACCAATTCCCACGATCTTTTTTTTAAATGTATGTTCACCGTTATTCAAAGACGCCTGGACCGATTTGGAAAATCCCATAAAATTATTTATGTTCCCATAAATTTTTTATCAAAATCGGTTGTGTAGTTTGGGGGTGAAGTCGGTTTTTAGTTTTGTAAAGTTATAATATTTGGTCTTAGCTTTTGTCCTAATTAATAATACTACCAATTTCGTGCTTTCATTTTTCATAAATTTTTTGACCAAATTAGTAAGTAATTGTCAGTTTAATTAATATTGGGAATAGTGAAAAATCAGTAGTGACAATGTTAAACCGCAACAACTATTACATGGTTGATGTTTAACAGCACAATTGCCTGATGTCGGGCGAGACGCCTATCCAGTCAGCCGAGGGGCTCCACACCCCGGCGTACCTGTCGTGGAGAAAGCTGCAGCTCAGTCGGGCCAAACTCAAGGCTTCCAGCAAAACTTCAGCTCTTCTCTCTGGTTTTGCTATGGTAAGTAGAGTTAGATATCGTTTGGGTTTAGTTAGTAAAGTTTTCTAGTTAGATTTGTTTTAACAAATTCCGTGCAAATATTTACTTACTCTTTATTCCAGGATAACTAATAAGTCTAGAAAATATAGAAGATCCATTGTTTATTTGCTACAGTATTTACACTATTGTTTTTTAGAGTTATTAATTTGTTGTTATCTTAGTTTTGTTTCTCAGACTTCTTAGACAGATTGTATGTAGCTTTGTGCCGCCTAAAGTAGCCTGTGGGATGGGAATATTCAAATGCCGCCATTGTCTGCAGGTAGCTATGGTTGAGGTGCAGTTAAACCAGCCGAATGAAACCAAAGTGCCCACGGAGATGTTAGTCGCCTTCACGGTGTGCACGACCCTCTTGGTAGCGGTGCACATGCTCGCTCTGATGATCAGCACTTGCATCCTCCCCAACATCGAGGCGGTAGGCAACCTCCACAGCATAGCACTTGTTCACGAGTCACCGCATGAACGACTCCACTGGTACATCGAAATCGCGTGGGCGTTCTCAACTCTTCTAGGTCTCATTCTGTTCCTCATAGAAATAGCCATTCTCTGCTGGGTGAAGTTCTACGATTTGAGCGCCACAGCCGCGTGGTCGGCCTGTGTGGTGCTCATACCAGTCATGATTGTGTTCCTAGCGTTCGCCATACATTTCTACATGTCACTGGCGACGCACAAGTACGAAGTAACAGTCACGGGTATCAAGGAGTTAGAATTGCTCAAGCAACAGATTGAAATGGGTGATCAGGACGCGCGAATGAATAATCTTACGTTGTTAGACCAGAGTCACATAGTGTGATGTTTTTGTATGAAACCTATTACTTTTTAAGAAGTGTTATAACTTGGGCATAACTTATTTATATAAACTGTTGACAAGGAATGTTTGTGACTGAGCCTTTTTTGCTTAAATGCCTAAAATATAACACAAACCTATTTCTTAGATTATTTCATATACATAGTAAGTTATGTACTTAGTAATTACAAAATAGTACTTATTTAAGTGCCAATATTAACAATTTATTACCCACTCGTGGAATGTTCTGTCAGAATCTTAGGTCCCGGGCACACACGATGCTGTTCTAAACGAATACTACTAAATTGCTTTTTAAAAACTAAAGAGATTGCCAAGCCTGTTTTATTTTCCTAATAGTCTAATATCTTGACTTGGCAGGTGCTGTTCTTCTCATGAAATATTGTCATTATTGAAAAATATATACTTACACTCGAATAAAACCCGGGCTTAATAGCCGGCTTCTGCATACCTTGCCAGGAATATTTTTAATTTTTAAATGTTTCTGATATCTATTACTAAAATATCGTGTGTACCCGCATCCTAAGTTTAGTCTAAATTTTGTTTAGCAATTAAATGTACAAGTTGTCACGATCAGTTTTATGGAACATGACAGTTGAATCTCTCATATAAATTGTGCAATTTCCTATCTCAAGTGTAAGAGATCAGCTTTTATACCATATGCTCAATTAACATTGCGGCAGAGTCGCAGCGATTCGCCAAAATCGTAGATAGCATAATGAACTTTAATGTCAATCGTATAATGTACAATCAAAGTATGGGGTTGCCGGCGACGACGCGCAGAGTAGCGCCGAAGTCCAGCGAATCGGCGCGACTCTGCGCGTCGTCGCAGAATGGCCTGATTGTAATGGTATAAGAATGGAGCATATATTTCCCCTTGCGTAAATTGTTACTGCGTTCAGTCGCATTATGCATGGGATAGAAAATTAATATTATAAATAATATGTATACTTACTTAATCGAAGAATACTGCCCGCAGTAAAGGCATACTTTGAGGTTTATATTACTTAACAGGGTTTCTTTTTATCATTCATAGTAGTCCATTGTTAATTTCCCAAAGATTGTTATTTGTTAGAAAATTGTAAAAGTGGAGAAAAATTAATGCATTTCAAGGTCAATTAAAAAGCTTTGTAAGTTAAAAATTACTGAAAATATTCGTTTCTCTACAGGCTGAACTGAACAGAAGTTTTCTTTTTCTCTGGTTTCTATTCTATTGTCTCTGAATGTTTAATAGAGGTGAATATTCAATTTTACGAAGACATTTTAACGATGGGAACTGTTGCTATGCATAAAGTAAGTCCCCCTTATAAAAAAAATACAAACGTTTGCTAAAAAAACATACATACATATTATCACGCCTGTTTCCCACCGTGGTAGGCAGATACTACGGACCTCCAATTTTGCTAAACTTATTTTAGATAATAAGTCTTTTTTTACGTAACTTTCATACAAGCTTTAAGGACTAAGTCTTATCAAGACAACCAAAATCCAAAATCTATGGGGTTGTGCTATCGTTTTATTAGACTTCCTATGGCCACCTTCAAGCTCGATCAGCTACATGTCAATAGCATTGTTACCAATCAAACCGGGACGTGAGTCAAGATTATCTTGCAAGATTTGATTACAGACAGATAGATAGACAACGGGACAGGTGATATTAAATAAAATCTTGTGATAAAAATATATTTTGTCTTGTTCTTGCAATGTCAAATATTGACAGGGACAAAACATTTTAGCGTTGGTATTTTTTTAAACATAGGGGCGGGGGGGGGGGAGGAAGTTTAAGATAGATATTAATATAAATAGCATCATGTTATCAAGGCTGCAGTGCCTTTTTATTGCGCTCAAATATAAAGACAGTTTAGAAACGGATAGCTCACTCTATTTTGGAATATCAGGTAGCAAGTACAACATATACTTATCCGAATATCATCATGTTTTATATGTAGTTCAGAAAATGTTTGTGTTGATCAAAAAATATGTGTCGTATATACAATTAGAAATGTAGCGAGCAATAATACGATATTGACTGTATGTTACTTAATAATCCAATAAGTACTGTGATATATTAATGATGTGTAATTAAAGTTTGAATATTAGTATTAGGTTTTATTATGCATATTATGTAACGAAATTTTGTATACATGAGGTAATGATTTGTACCCGTAAGTTTAATGATCTGTTATAATAGGTATCTAATACATTTGATCAATACAATATTTCAGTTGTTTGTCTATTTCACCGATCTTCTGGTTCAGCCATAATTCACTCTGTTCCAAAATAGCTCTCGCGTCATGCAATCGCTCCTGAGGACAATGTGTTAAAGTTTAATACATTTTTACTAGGTAGTTACAGGTCAGGCTTCAAAAATGGAGTCATAATTCCTCATACAAATAGTATGAGAGATTATGACCCCATTTTTAAAGCGTAGGTACTAAGATACGCTTACGGTCGTAATGTACCCATTACGACAAGAGTGATAAGCTTTTAAATAATAAGAATAATAATGTATTTTATTACTTAGGATTGACGAAATCGTGGTAGATTACCTAGATATATAACCGTGGTAGATTACCTAGTTAATATTAGATAAATGTAGATTTGGATACACAAAAACTAATGATCGATGATATCACATGTAATGATTTCTATTTATAAGAAACAAGCATTCATTCGAGCAAGTCTGCTAGCATAGAACTTAACCTATCAATGCTTGGACACTAAAGAAAAATAAAAATCTTAAAGATTTTTAGGTAAAAAGATAGTTTGGTATTACAAGTTTAATTTTTTATTTGATGGAGCGTAGTCCTTCTAAAACTATTTAGATAAGTTGCTGTAGGTATATAATTTGTTTATTAAGAGTTCCGTTGATTTCAAGCCCCGCCATAGAGGCGCGCGGGCGGTCGTATCTCTCACGTCGTTCTAAGGCCGCCTCCGTAAGATATCGTGCCTAGCATGGATGGTATATTTGAATAACCTAATCAGTAACGTCATCAATTGTCCGCGTACCTCATGAGACTAAATAAGGTTGATTTTGATCACCATAAGCCTTTCTTAGCAATAGAACAATCACTGCCGAGGACATTCGCAAATAACAATGGTTTGTGGCACATAACAATGGTTTTTGGCACCGCACAGCAGCTGCATGCTCAAACGTAACAGTTTGAATCGAATAATATCTTTTTAAAAAGTATCGAAAAATATTTGTATATTAAGTAACAGTATCTACGGGCAGCAGCGTTCCTCTATGCAATGACAATACTCCCCGACAAAAAAAGAGGGATTGTTATAAGTTTGACGTCAATGTCCGTCTGTCTGTCTGTCTGTGGCATCATAGCTCTAATGGATGAGCCGATTTCGATGCGGTTTTTTTACGTAAATAAGTTTCCATACTAGTTTTTCTAGCTTAGTGTATGAAGATCGCTTGAAAGTCAGGGGTTTTTTAATTTGCCTGGCAAATAAACTTTAATACCGTTTACTGCGATCTCCGATCCGCGTGCCCAGAGGGCGGTGATGAATATGGGCAAATCCTTGAGAAAGGCATTAAGTCAAGTGGTGGACTAATAATATTGTATGCTGTATAAAAGAAGTAGAAAAGGGAACGTACCAATACTACGTGACACATTTTTTCCCACTTTTTACCCCCCTTCGGTGACCGCGTAGTATAATATACCTATGCTAAGACCGCCAATAATGTTAGGTTCATATTAGTCTGCTTGCCGCGTGACGCCAAGAGTGCGTACACATCTATCATATGAATCATATCCAATGAGAAGTGAAAAAAAAAAATTCAAAAATGTTTGATCAAAAAAATTGCGGAAAAAATCTTCATCAAATGCATAACTACTTATATGCTTGTAAGTTTGAATATACCTAGGTCGAAAAAGCGTGAGATTTCCAAAAAGGAAATTGACGACGTGATGAAGACCTAGACCACCACCTCTCCCCCTCTGTGACCAAGCGTGCTATTTTGAAGACCCCATCCCTGAAACGGTTATATGGGTATATTCCCTAAAGGACACGATGCTCACCAGTGGAATAGGATATTGAGTCGGGAAGTCGCAACACTGTCTGATGATGAT
Organism: Acrobasis suavella; assembly: GCA_943193695.1. Classification (NCBI taxonomy): domain Eukaryota; kingdom Metazoa; phylum Arthropoda; class Insecta; order Lepidoptera; family Pyralidae; genus Acrobasis; species Acrobasis suavella. The sequence goes on from OW971932.1 coordinate 20,149,195, forward strand.
GTCGGACATCTTGGACATGATGCAGATGTTGTCGAGCCAGCTGCCCTCCTGCAGTTGCCCGGTGTGCATGTGGTAGAACCGCCCGAGGCCGTTCTTCACGTCGTTCTCCCAGTGGCCTTCGTAGCGGTTACCGTTTACTGCGAATTAAAGCTTTGGTAGACATCAATACTGGGCGCAGAAGAATACTAAGGTAGTTATGTATGAGTAGTCGTTGAGACGGAAAAGAGGTAGATATCGACCACCAGTCTATTAACTTCGAAGACATGAGAGAGAACTGGTATGTACTACTAGGCAGGCCCGGATCTAGGGGGGGGGGGGGCGAACCGGGGCACCCGCCCCGGGCGCCAGTATCAGCGGGCGCCAAAATCGACAAATATGCCCCTCCTGGAATGATGAAGACATGAGGCGGCACATTTAGGAGTATCCTATATGGATTTGGCTCGCCTTCACATTTTAATCATTTATACGAATTTTAATAATGATTAAAACCGCACTAAGAACCGGCCTCCATCGATAACTGATTAAAGACAAGGCTTCCAATAAGTATGACGATTTCAATCAGCCCAATTACTAACTAATTTGCACAATGGAGTCAATATATCACAAGGCCAGAGGAACATGTGGCCCCAAGTTTACGTTAAAGCAACGGTTCAATCAACTCGTCGGCGCTAATCAATGCGTCATTTCAAATGGCTACGGTTTCTCATGGGTATTTTATTTTTAACAGACATAATATGTCTGTTAAAAATCTGTGTGTCTGTGTCACGTCAGCATGAATTTAACGCGAGAAAATTTTCATGCAATGATTTTGTATTGTCATTTAAGTCAACAAGAAAGTTATGATAGACTTCGATTGGCCTTTCACGATGGAGTCCCATCTTGTGCCACTTATTACAACTGGTTTAATGAGTTCAAACGTGGTCGCACTAATCTCACCGATGATCTGCGTGAGGGACAGCCTTCTACGGCGACGACTGAAGATAACATCAGTGTTGTGCGGCGTATGATAGAGACTGACAAAAGAGTGACCTATCAGCAGATTCGAGCAAGTTTAGGCATCGGTATGAGCCAAGTGCACCAAATCCTGCATGACATTTAGCGGTCAGGAAGCTTTGTGCCCGGTGGATACCTCACGATTAGACTGAGGCCCAAAAAATCCGTCGTGTTGATTGGTGCCGTGAAATGGTTCAAAGATTTAACGGAGGTGACTCAAATGCTGTGTTTGACATACTTACGGGTGACGAAAGCTGGATTTACTGTTATAATCCCGAAACCAAAAGACAGTCTGCTCAGTGGGTGTTTCCTTCTGAGGAGTTGCCAACTAAAGTGAAGAGAGGTCGAAGCGTGGGAAAAAAGATGGTGGCCTATTTCTTCGGAAGGACCGGTCATTACGCGACAATTGTTTTAGAGGATCGAAAAACAGTTACTGCAGAGTGGTATACTAACAATTCTTTGCCACTTGTCTTGGAAAAAGTTCGGGAGAAACGAACTCGCAGTAGGATCCGCCTTCACCACGACAACGCCTCGTCGCACACCGCCGGGCGAACGATCGACTGTTTGGCGACATCAAACGTGGAATTACTAGGTCACCCGCCATATAGCCCCGACCTCGCACCTTGCGATTTTTATTTATTCCCGAAAATAAAAGAAAAACTTCGAGGAATACGTTTTATGGACGCCGAGGAAGCAGTGGCTGCGTTTCAAAACGCCGTCGAAGAGACCCCTTAAGACGAGTGGGCAGTGCTTTTCTCAGTGGTTCCATCGGATGCAGAGATGTATTGACGTGAAAGGACACTATTTTGAAAAGATGTGATAAAAGGAATAACTTGCTAGTGTGCTCAGTTTTTGATTTTCTAAGAACTTTCAGTTTGACCCTCGTACAGGTAGATGTCAACTTGATTTGGTCGGATAATGGTTTAAACCTAGTAACATAGGCAGTTTGGGTTTTATAATAAGACGGATTATGTCTGTTAAAAATAATACTCGTGTCGCTTTAAAAGTAAAACTCATATTATGAGCTTCTAAAGCGGTACGACGAAGTGTAGGTACCTACGTCATACGTACTTGTAGCTAATAGCTTGACCGCTTTGCAATGTCAAGCGATATTGAGCGCTACAAAATGAGTCAATTAATTTGGTTTGACATTGAAATAGGACCACTATCGGCATGACTGGTATCATTTTATGGAGTTAGGCTTCTTGTTATCGAGACGAGTTTCCGCCGGGGCTACTGACAGTTTTAATCCGTGTCTACGTCCGGTCATCAGTTAGGTATGGGACACTATTGGAGGCCGGTTAGGGTTCGGCTACACCTGTCAGCACGGAACTGCACTTTCTATGCTGCTATCCTTTTCCGTCGCTCAGAAGCGTCATTCGCTAGAGCGAGAGAGAGCGACGGAACGCCCACCGGTTATGCTGAAGTGTTTCGTCGCTCTAGCGAATGACTGGTGACTCGCACTTGACCTATTTACGAGTGGCTGTGATATATTTTTTTTCAGAGCCTGTCTCCGACGCCGAGTATATACAGGTCGCATTTTGTGCAGCCGGTCGGACACAAAGGACACGATAGGAGATGCTGTATTGTCTGATCGGCGTGACCACATTGACAATGGGCCTCAGTTTTTTACACTGAGTCGGACTCGCGCACGAAGGGTTCCGTACCATTATCTACGAAAAATTACGCTTGTTGTTTGGGAGGCCCACTTAAAAAAATATCTTTTGTCATAGTGGCAACAGAAATACATCATATCTGCGAAAATTTCAACTGTCTAGCTATCACGGTTCATGAAATACAGCCTGGTAACAGACAGACAGATACACGGATAGCGGAGTCTTAGTGATAGGTTCCCGTTTAGTGATAGGGCACGGAACCCTAAAAATATATTGCTACTCACCTTGCACAAACATCCCCAAACCTTCCTTCAGACCCATATTCCAATACCCAACGTAGAAGGTGCCACCTTTGTACCACATCTTGCCGTACCCATGTCGCTTGCCCTTCTTGAAGAATCCGAAGTAGACATCCCCGTTGTCGTAGTACCACCAGCCCACCCCTTCCGGCTTGCCCCGCACCCACTCTCCTCTGTATTCTAAGCTGTATGTGCCATTTTCCTGTAATTTGCTTAGGGCGCCGAAGCCGTGTCTAAAGAAGAAACATCATGTTAACGCAACATTTTCTTTATGCTGCTAGCTATATATAGCATATAGCTTACTAATTGCTAGTTCCTTCGGTACTTTTACGGGGTCGCAAAAGGGTTTTTTTTTTAAATTGAGGTTTTATAGTTTTTTAAAATCTTATTAAAAAACGACAATTTGAATGAAACTATTTATTAAATTTTAAATAAAGAAACAAATATACAATTGTTAAGAAACAGTGCTTTGTGGAATGTCGAGACGAATCGTATGACAATAAACGTGCAAATCTAGGTTGCTGACACAACGAAGATACGTCAGCGATATTACTTTATTACAATTAGCGGTCAATGGCATTATATAACCACAGAATAAGTACTAGTACTCACGTACCTACAGAAGTCTTACTTAGAAAAGAAACTCAAATAAATATCTATTGAACCATAGCGCTAATAGAAATATCTATTAGCGCTATGGTTTTATTTAGCTCGCGTCGGAAGTCCTCACCTATTCGTTTAGATACCTATACATCCATTGCAAGCCAATTTCATTCTTATTACTTTGGACAAACGATTCATGTAACTGAATATCCCCTTTGAAGTGATCGCCGCGCACATAGTAATAATGTAGGTATATTTTCGATACCTAAACGAGGAGTTAAACAGGCCTGTGATAACAGTACTGTATTAATAGGCTAAAACCATTCCAAACATACAAGGCTTTTGGCTTTCCTCTCTCTCGTCTTTGCTCCCGGTGTTCGATTAATGCCGGATAGATCCGGGACACACATACGTATGTACGTACGTACATCGGGTGTTAAAACCGGTCAAGTGCGAGTCGCACTATAAAAATCACGTTTGTTGTATGGGAGCCCACTTAAATATTTTTTTTATTCTGTTTTTAGTAAGTATTTGTTGTTATAACGGCAACAGAAATAAATCATCCGTAAAAATTTCAACTGTCTAGTCAATCACGATTCATGAGATACGGCCTGGCAACAGACGGACGGGCGGAGAGCGGAGTTCTAGTAATAGGGTCCCGTTTTTACCCTTTGGGTACGGAACCCTAAAAATGAACTGTGTGAGAAGTAAAAGTATCGAAATTAATCCTTACCTAAATCCTAAATGCCAATCTCCTTCATATAACTTTCCGGTTACAGCCTTAAATAGTCCTTTACCTGAATAATAATAGTATGTGTGATGTAGGAATGCCAAAAAGTTAAGTACTTAAGTACTAATTAGTCTTAAAATCTCCTCTGTAGCATGCAGCCTCGGATCTAGGGGGGCCAAGGCGGGGCCCATGCTCCGAGCGGCGAAGTCAGAAGGGCGGCAAAATCTAATATATCCACCACTTCCATGCTACCGATACGGAATGGGGGCGGTGTCTGGTTACTTTGGAAGTATAGCAGTTACTCAAAAATGTGCAACAATCGTATCTCGGTTTGAATCTTAACTGACCATACGCACCAAGTAATGTCAGCACCCCCACTACTAGTAAGACGGCAAAACCAAGCAGCGACATATTCACATATTTGCCCCGCCTCAAAAAATCCTAGATCCGGTACTGGTAGCATGACTTCGTAAGAAGCCATAAGGATCAATGATGTACAATAAAGTTGATCAGGCAACTAGGATCTATATCTATCATCATCCACAACGATAGAACTCTCACTGCTGGTAACTTATTAAGGGGATACCTGAAATTTCCGTGGTCCATTGCTGCCCCCATTTGAAATAAATCATTTGATAGGAAACGGAAACATCATTTAAAATTTTGTCTTGACCAGGCACTCAGATAACCCTTCAAACTATTTTATTAACTACTGTTTACAGTTAGAAGTGAGAACGTGAAGCTTTTCTACGCACAATTGTGAAAAAAGGCCACTTTTGGCGTATGTGCGTAGAAAAGCTTCATGTTCTCGCTTAAAACAGTTAACAGTAGTTCATAAAATAGTTTGAAGGGTTATCTAGGGTCCGATCAGACAAAATTTTAAATTATATCTCAGTTTTCTTTCAAATGATTTATTTTAAATAGGGCAGCACCGGATCCCGGAAAATTCAGGTATCCCCTTAAGTAGACCACTGACTGCCGCGCAGACAAAAAGGTGTGAGCGAAAGATAGCGATACTGTATTGGGGGTAAATATTAACCATTGCCACGGTTCTGCGCTGCTCTCATCAATTGGACCTAACTTTACGATGTCGCTATCGCATAAAGGGTAAGCGTGGCAGTGGTCGTAACCAGCAAGATGGGTCGTCGCCACCATTTATCCTACCTTGTTTTAAATCTTGTTTCCAATCACCGACGTATCTATCGAACCTAGAGGTGAATATAGCGTGGTGCAAGCCGTTCTTAACAGCTTTATTTTCTGCGGCTATGAGCAGCGGCGTAAAGTTCCTGGGTCTCCGGTAAAACGGCATTATTGTAAATGGTTTGTTTGTTTATAATAAACGTACTGAAATCTTGCAATTGTAAATACATTGCATTTGTACAATGAAAAAAAAAAGTTTTCTCTGTGACAATGACAAAGGACAATATTTCACAATATCAATTCTCCCGGATTCACTGTTTGATTTTTAATAGGTTACAAAAAAAAGTTTTTATGTGAGGGTCGACCAAAGAGGAAATAAAATCAAGTTGAGGCCATGAGGCCATAGCCCCAAAATATCTGGCTATATTTATTTTAGAAAAAAAAAAGTAGAGGGCGTTCGCGTTTTATTATTATCCCCCGTATTCAATTTAGCAACGTTTGCCAAATCTATTTTACTTACATCATGTTTCGTCATATTTTTGCAATGACAAATATTCAAAATAGAAAGGGACAAAACATATTTTGACTAAAATAGGTTTAGCAAACGTTTCTAAATTTTTATTAATACCGTAAGTATATTCTCTTCGGCGCGTTTAATCAAATCTCAATCAATGAATTTGTTGTAGAGATTACGAAGCAAACAAGACTAATAAATAGGAGAAACCGGTGACGTACTTAATTATTATTTTATCTGGGTTAAAAGTACGTTGCGTTAAAAATTTGTACTATTTTTAACTCGTTTGTCCGCTTTGACAGTGTTCACGATAATAAGATGATAATTTCAATTAAAAACTATTTTTTATTATGCTTTTTGCGTCGTTTAAGCTGTTTGGCTCTTACAGACGAGCGACAGTAAGCCAGCGACAGTTCGGGACATTAGTCGACGACAGTGGCGCGACCGTCGCGCAACCGTTGGGCAAACCTAATGGCAGTGACGTCACATTTCTTATGTGCTTCCTTCTGTTACTCGACAGTTTCCCTCTCCGCCCGATTTTAAGGCTTATTTCAAAACAAACTTATTTAAACTAATAAAAACTTTTATTTTCGATTTCAGATTATGTTACTTTTCGATATGAAAAATGAAAATTGAGTCAAGTATCGAATTCGCGACATTGATCGCTTAGTAAGGTCGCGAGCATTCGCTCGTCTGCCTGAGCCCTAAAGGCTACTTTACACTTTGATAAGTGACTCTGTATGACCTCGCACTAATCAGTAATAAATAAAGTGGCCTTAACCCGCGGCACGCTCCATTTGTTTGTTTCTATAAGTAAAAGCCAAAATTAAGTTAACATTTTACTTACATCGATTTGGATTACAATAAACTCAAACTAAAACAAATAAACAATCTCGTTCACACATTTCCGTGGGCTTTCTGTAGTCCCCGACTAAGCTCAATCAGCTGCTGGTAGTACTCCCTGAACCCTTGCAAGGCCAGTTCTTGTTGGCTCTTCATGGCTGAATTGCTAGCGATGTACTTCTCTACGCATTCTACGCATTTAGTGTCCAGTCGTATGTCTTCTTCGGTGAGACGCTCTTGTTTTGTTAATTGCACTGGAGTTGGGAGGATCTGGAACATACATTTTTGTCATTAAGAGTCCCCTTACCCTAGACAGAATCAGACTTTCCCATAAAAACGTAGTCTACGTTTTATTTTAAAACAACATGTCAGATGTGAGCGATTCTATGTAATTTCAAAGAAATTGCATATATTTAGGCATTTAAATAGTTTTCAAAGTTAAATAGAATATAGAGTATCATATTATATTTGACCATCAGTATGGAAAACTTCTAAACCCTTATATTTTCTTTCCAGTTCATAATTTTAATGTAAGAAACCAATTATAACCCTAGATAATTGCAATTTCTTTAAAATTACCGAAATCTGACATGTCATTTCAAAATAAAACGTAGACTACGTTTGTATGAAAAAGTCTAGAATAAGGGAATTCTTAAATTATTTGCTTTTCGTGTGTGTAAGTGGCCAACACTGGTGTCAGATTTTTCAGGCTGCCTAAAGGCATCTGACATAGCTTGACGACTGCCATACAATGATGACAGCCGAGACCAACGGCTTCCGAACGTGCCTTCCGAAGCACGGAGGAGTTCGAGAAATATTTATGGCCCACCCATCCATGTGCGGACCACGCCTGGTGTCGCTTTACTTGTGAAGGCGCCAGTAATGCGCACTCCCGCCAGGCCACTGAGCTCCTTAAGTCATGAAGTAGAAACTAGTTATAACAACCATCTTGTTTTGTTAACTGCATTGGAATTTTGACAATCTGGAATGTACATTATTTTATCATTAAGTAGAAACCAGCAATAGCATCTGTCTTGATTTGTCAACTGTACTGGAGTTGAGAGAATCTGGAAGGTACATTATTTTGTCATTAAGTAAAAACCAGTAACAGCAACTGTCTTGTTTTGTCAACTGTACTCGAGTTGGGAGAATCTGGAAGGCACATTATTTTGTCATTAAGTGGAAACCAGTTAAACTATACAGTATTTATATAAGATATAGATTTAAAAACTTCAAACCGACTATGGGAAGTATGTTGCTGATAAGTTTATCCAGTTAATGCAAGCGCAGTAGGGAGAAACACCTAATAAAGTATATATTTTTGAAGTGTGTGTGAAAAATTGAAGTCCCCTGGCCCTTAAAGGTGAACGCACACTTATCCGAGCCGAACGCGTCGAATCGATCGAAGTTTTTAAGGCCTCGCATATCTATCCGCACCGATAGAAACGACCGCGCCGAAAGAATAATTTTAATTTTCTTTACACCTGTCGCACATAATTACATGTTAATTGTGAGGAATCTTGACGAGATTTTTATTCTTTTTCTTTCTTTGATCGCATCATCCGCGCTGAATTTGATGACGTCATCCGAATTCGTCTAGGAATTCTGTTAACGCGTACGGCTCGGATAAGTGTGCGTTTGAAAATGTTAATATGGTTTCTCCTAAAATATAGGCAATTTCACATTCTTCTTCTTCTTTCTTTCTTCTTGTATATATGTATAATAAATATATAATGAAGACCTCGGCAATGGTTCCAAGGATTTTGATGAAACTCGGTGGCGAGGCTAAGGAAGTGACGAGGCTTAAAAAAGTCGTCTGAAGATTTAGCTAGCCCCAAAGTACGAGACTTGTATTATGGGATACTGGGTATCTTAATGATATAGCAGGAGTTTAATAACAATTACATTATAGAAAAACATCCAAGATCCAGGTCAATCTGAAAAAGATAATTTTTCATCTTGGCCTGACCAGGAATCGAACCCGGGACCCCCAGTGTGACAGTCTGGCATGATGACCACTAGGACACAGAGGTCTTCAAATACAATAAAAAAATAAACTTACTTGCTGAGTCAAGGCTTTGGCTAGGTCGCCATTGGCCACGTCTCCGTGTATCTCCTGACGAAGTGCCGTCAGGAGTACCGCCTCCCGCACGACCCCCGACTGTAGCAACTCCAGCATAAGGTTGTCAATGCTCTGATGCCAGGTCAGGTAGAAGGTCAGAGGCCCGAAGTGCCTCGTTGATCTGGAATACGCAATTACAATAAATTTTAATGAAATTAATTTTAACTAACTTGACGACTTCTGTGGCCTAGTGGTCATCATACCACGCTGTCATACTGAAGGGTCCCGGGTTCGATCCCCGATCAGGTAGAAATGGGAAATAATCTTTTTCAGATTGACCTGGGTCTTGGATGTTATCTATATTATCATCATCCGAGCGTATTCCCGGTTGCATCCTCAGCAGTAACGCTTCAGAGCCCGGGGTCCGCTATCTAACCAAGGAGATTTGACGAGGTTACTGGTTTTTACACAGAGCGACTGCCATCTGACCTCCACAACCCAAAGGGCAAACCAGGAACCAATCCTTGGATAGGTTGATGATCAAACGCTAGGTGGCGTTTGGGACCCACAGTTTTACGTGTCTTCCGAAACACGGAATCATCTTTCTTTTCGGATAATCAGGTGATTCAAGCCTGCAATATCCTATCCAGACTGGAAACAACTTTTCATAAAGTATGCTTCCCAGTGGGAATCGAACCCATGACCTGCGGGTCACAAGGCGAACGCCTTGACCACTGGACAACGGAGGCAGTCCAGTCTTGGATGTTATCTATATATTTATTTGTTATAAAATATAGTATCGTAAAGTTAGTATCCCAAACCACAAGTCTCGAAAGTCTAACTTTGCAGCTAGTTACGAATCCCGGACTTTTGAAGCTTGCATGGGGACGTATGTCCAACATGTGGACTTGAAGAGTGAGAGTTTTTGCTATAACTGTGATGGAGCACCCATTATTATTTTTAGCCCCTATTCTTTCTATCAAATGGGCCGTAACTGTTTACCAACTTAGTTGTATGAATATAATTATTCAAACTAAAAACCGACTCCGCCATGCAAACTACAAAACTGATTTCGATTCAATTTCTATGGGACCACATGACAAGTATACCATTACAAACAAAAAAAAAAACAAATTTGTCCAGGCGTTTCCTGAAATTCAGTGAACATATGTACATTAAAGAAAAGACCCTGACTAATTGATAACCTTCTCTTTTGGAAGTCGGTTAAAAAGGTTTTATAATACAAAATTGGTTCAATTCAATTCAAATCATTTATTGCATTTCATAATGTACATCAGTACTAACTACTAAAAGTCACTGTCTTATACAATATGAACCCTTTTGGGTATCGCAAAACAAAAAGTGGAATGGCAAGCGACATTTATGACATGCAGTTAACTTTTAAATATAAATATATACAAAATATTACTAAATAATATATAAGTATGGTAAAAATTACCTCAACAAGTTATAATTTGTCCTCATATCAACATGCTGGTATGTGATGCTGGTGATCCTCTGGTACGAATGTTCATCTGGTTCATACTGCACACAAGCTCGATCTAAGACAAATTCATACTGTTCTCTCTCGAGTAGGCTGTTTAATTTCTCATCATCAGTGAACATCATGGGTTCTCTCAGTTTGCGGCCGTTTGTGGGGAAGTATACTTGGTTAAGTCTCTTTCTTGTGTCGTGATCACAACTGCGGAGTGTGCCATCAGGGTCCCTGCAGAAAATAAAATCAGTTTGAGATGAATTGGTTCTTTAAAAAATTATATAAGGTAAATAAAAGAAATGTGGTGTCGTGGGACACCAGGTAGGAACGAAGTTCCTTCGGCTAATGTAGAATCGACACAATTTGCAAAAGAAAAATCGTGCTCAAAGGCATTATACACTACTCGCTTGTGTATACGACTGTCGCGCCTGCGCACGTCTCATTTAACGGTTTTATTTAACGAGGTCATCCTTACGGTTTTACTATCACATTTTTTTCAGTTCGGTCGCGCAGCAAAATCCCTATCTCCTCCAAGCCTGCCGTAAGGAACTTCGTTCCAATAATACAAAGAAAAAAAGAGAAGTAAAGAAATTTATTGTACATGAATTTTGTAAATAAATAAAAAAATAAGGGGAGATCAAAGTTGAAAAATGACCTTTTTCAAATTGTCCTGGGTCTTGGATGTTTATCTATATATGTATTTGTTATGAAATATAGTACCGTTGAGTTAATATCCCATAACACAAGTCAACAGTGTTATTTGTCCATATATATTTATATATATTTTATATATTTATATATCAATAATTTGTGACCCGCCTTAGGTTGCATGGCTAAGGAATACACAATGTAAACCTTCACAGAGAAATCATCCCTCTTTTTTCGGAGTTTATTAAGTACCAACACACATATATAATATGCATTCGGATAATAAGAATGAATTGTTACTTTCATACCATACATGCTATCATGCCTGTTGCCCACAGGAGTAGGCAGAGATTATGGCCCTCCACTTGCTACGATCCTGACAGACCTCTTTTGCTTCACCCACAATATCACTCTCTTCAGTACTAAACATACATCATTACATCACTTTAACAATTCCTGAGGCCTAAAACATTATTTAGTATTTATAATGAGAAGCAACTTACTAACCACCCTAATGAGCTGGCGTCCAAGCTAGTCAATATTAGCTACAAAAAGCGTCTAAAAAGAAACAATATTCAAGGACTAAGTTCCAGATATTAAGAAAGGAATGCTGCCAATGGAAGCAACAGCTGTAAAAAAAAAATGACACACAACTCATCCTGTCATATTCAAAAACGGATCGCAAATATAATACAAACAAAAAAAATTATAAAGAACTAAATGGAAGCAAGGAAAATAGGCCTTTGCCCAGCATCGGGACGGAAATGGGTTTACTAATATGAGAATTAAATAAATAAAAAAAATTACAAATGAATATATCGGGACAAATCACTCTGATTGAGCTAGCCCCAAATGTTATAGTATACTAACTCAATGGTACTATATAAATATACATATAGATAAACACACCCAAGATGGACATGGAGGACAATTTGAAAAAGGCCATTTTCTGACTTGCCCTGGCCACAGAGTAAGTTCTAGAACTCAACTACAGAAGTTTTCCTCAGAAAATAAATTCAAAGATACATCTACTTAATGTGGTTATCTATATGGTTTAATTTAGCTCAACAAACAATTAATGTAACTGAATTTTCCCCTTCCAAGTGGTCACCGCGCGAATAGTAGGTATTAATGTAAGTATATTTTTGATACCTAAACAGGGAATGACACAGGCCTGCCCTGGCTAGGGATTCAACCTAGACCCTCTAGATTGGTGGACTAGCGTGTTGACCATTACGCCACAGAGGTCGTCATTCTTAAAGGTTTATATTACCTTTCAACTATAAGCCTTCTTTCATTAGCAACACCAAAGGTAATGTCTGTGAAAAGATATTTTGATGTGTCATATCCAATCAGGGCCGGATCAAGGGAAAGCACATCCTCTATTGGTTGTTGTACCTGAAATTATATCAAACAAGTTTAATTTCCAAGTAAAAAAAAAACCGACTTTCAAGCAATCACCCCTCATAACTTTAAAATGGTGAATCTATTTCCATCAAACATAGCTTTAGAAAAAACTGAATTAAAATTGGCCCATTCGTTTAGAGGCTAGATGCCAAAGACAGACACAGACTTGTCAAACTTACAAACAACATTTTTATAACATAATTATTCTACAGAAGAAAGAATAAGGCCGTTGCGCAGTATATGTATATGCCAAACACTGACAAAAAATATCTACAGAAATACTTTTAACTCTTCAACAACCGCAATTTTGCAAACCCTTTGTTATCAATTGTTTTCTCGGTCGGATCCGACCGTCTGGAAGCTGACGGGTTAAGACATGTTTGCTCATAAAATTTTTAGGTGCTGCCAGTAACCAGTAAAATGTAACAATCATCCATTAAGGTTCAATGCATATTTGCAGACCAATCTCATTTATATAAGCTCAACCAGAAAAATAGTTATGTGTCATCCTTGGCCTAACCAACTATGTGTTTATCTCTCTTTTGTGCCCTGAGATGGCCAATGTGCTGTTTTAGGGTTCTGTACCCAAAGGGTAAAAACAGGACCTTATTACTGTGTCTGTCTCTGACACCAGGCTGTATCTCATAAACCGTAAAGCTAGGCAGTCGAAATTTTCACAGATGATGTATTTCTGTTGCTGCCATTACAACAAATACTAAAAACAGAATAAATATTTAAGTGGGCCCATACACCAAAAGTGATTTTTAAAATAATGGTACTGTCTGAGTCTGACTCGCAATAAGCCAGTTTTATCAAAAAACAATATTTCGTTCTCACCAGGTTTTATTTTGCAACAAACAATACTTAGATATCTCACCTTAACAACAGGAGGCATTTGTAAAAGCCTATCGGCCTTTTTGTTAGTTTTCTGCATTTCATTTTCAAGCTCTTTATCAGTCAGAAACTTGTACTTCGGTGCTCGAAGCACGGGTAACTCACGAGTGCTTCTCTTCCGAAATACTTTGGCAAAATCTGGTCGAGTTAACCTCTTTAGTAACAGTTGGACGTTTGATGAAAAGAATTTCGGAGCTGGATCTTGTTCTCCATCTGCAGTGATTCATAAGAATTAAGATAAATGTAATAAAATAGTTACTATTGTTGAAAACGAAAAGGAACTTGCCATAAATCGATGGGACGATATTAATTTTTCTATGTGAAACAACAATGACCTGTGTTTCGTTCTGTCTAATCAGCACATGTTTGAAGTTTTGCTGTACTATTTTTCTTACAAGCAACGACATTATTGTTATTTTCTTGTCACAATCAAAATGATTTTTAAATTATATGAAACCTAAAATAGAGAACACACAGATAACCTCAAAAAAACTTGTTTTGATCTGAGGTTTTGATCACTTGTAGTCTATTTGTCTATGCTATTTTGACAGTTATCTATATTTTATGGTTGGGATGTATTCTCAAATTAACTCTTCCATTCTTTTGTCTATGTTACAACTTTTATAAATTGTAATCGAAAACAAACCAATAAAAAAAAATCCGTCTGTGCGGTCTGTGTTTTCTGTGCCTGTGCCTGCTGCCTGTGCAGCTGTCAGTTTGCTGTCAAAATAATCTTATTTTGAGGTGCGCGTTCTTTCATTTTTCCTAAAACTCTTTATTTTGTATCAATAAATTACTCTCTGTATATAATACAACTTGTAATTTGATGAGGCATTTATATCATTATGTCGAAAAGAAAGGCTGGAGTGAACGATATCATTTACGAATTGGACAATGATGACATCGAAATTAGTAGCGAGGATGAGGCAAAGGATCCTAAAATTACTCGTATTGGTACAGAAAGTCCATTAAAGGACTCAAATAATATAACACGTATCGAAGAAATCAGCCAAGAAAATGTTAGTAAAACTATTTCCTTAGAAAACACTGTTAAAAATGGGTCAGCTTCTCTTGAACGGAATGGAGGGAAAACTTCGCCAGTCAGCACTTACACGGATGAGAAATCTGTTTTAGATATCGGAGTTTCTCCTCAGCGTGTAGAAAATAATGTAGATATTGACAAAAAAACATCCACAGATGGTACAAAGACAATGATTTTCAATGAGGATATTGTTATAGATTCTCCTGCTTCATATAGTGATTTAGGTGTTGTTGGGTGTGAAAATAGGACGCCCTTAGTGACTGTTAAGTTTAAAGACAAAAATTTAGCTAAAGGGTATAAAGAAAAGATTAAGGCATTTATGTTAAGACTGATAAAGATTCATGAAGTGGACAGCTCTGACACTGAGACTGATTTGGAACTTGATATTTGGCCAGAGGACTTAATAGAAGATGACTTTATTGTTCAAGAGGAGAAAGAAAAGGAACCAGAAGAAAACCTGTTCTTTATAGACACTGCTCCTTGTGACGCTCCTGTAGAAGTGCCTCGATACAGTCAGGTTTGTGTACAGCTACAGCATATTCAGCTAAAACTATCTTGTTTTTGTTAAGAGGAATAAAGTAAATTCTCTAGAGTAACTTAATACTAAAAGATTTTTGAAAGCATTTTTTTTTACCGAATCAGTTCATCATGTTGATATCATGGGTCCTACAAGGACTGGAGTCTATGTAAACATAATTCTAGTTTTGATCTTAGGTTGTAGAGTTGATTTAAATGTTCTCTGAATGGATTAGTGTTCAGATTCACACATTGGGTGCATTCACTGCATGAAATAATAACAGTACATACTTGCAAGACAAAAAATAAAGATTCTGATTGCTACTCTCATTACTACTTCCAGGTTTCAACAATAATATCCAACATCCCTGACCGAGAACCCACCCCTCCCCCTATGGTCAGGAGGGGTCCAACCTGCTTCAACTGTGACGGTAGCCATCGGCTACAAGAATGTCCAGCCCCCAAGAACAAAGCAAGGATAGCAGAGAATAGAAAGAATATGACCACCAGAGTTGGGTTAGTTTTTTAACTTGAGAAAATTAGAAAGAGAGTCAACTCTTAAAGTCTGTTAAACAATTGTTTTAACTTTTTAAATTGTATACTTGAATTCCAGTCATCAAGTTATGTCAGAAAAGCAGAAGCCTGCAAAACGTGACACCAGTATTGGCCACAAACTGAAATCAAAAATTTTATTAATTTTTTTCTGTATTTCAGTCGGTACCATGTAGAAGATGAACAAAAGTATGGGCACCTGATCCCTGGCAGAATATCAGGGCAGCTCCGACACGCTTTAGGCCTGAAAAGACATGAGCTCCCCCTACACATCTACAGGATGAGACTGCTGGGATACCCTCCTGGCTGGCTGGAAGAGGCCAGGATATCACACTCTGGGATCACCATGTTTGACTCATCGGTAATTATACTAATTATTTTTAACATAGAAACTATCATAAATAAATATATAGGGACAAATCACACAGATTGAGTTAGCCCCAAAGTAAGTTCAAGACCTGCGTTGTGGGATACTAACTTAACAATACAGGGAAAGAGACTAAGTCTCACAACATGGAACGGAAAAAGAAATTAAAAATAGTGTTGGGTTGCTAGCTGCATCGCCTATTAACATGATTCAAATCTCGCCCATTCCTTGATCGGCTTTTACGATCTGATCTACGAAAGAGAATCTGCTGGTACATTCTAAGTTTTTTCCCTTCTCCCAGACCAGCATGGGAGACTATTGAAAAGGAAATTGGAAATATAACAGATTGCTAACTCGTCGCTTATTTAGAAAGATTCCCAGGTTACTTCCTTTTGGTACAGGGTATTTTATGGAATCATATTTTTTGCAGCATGTTTGAGGGTAAAGAATATAACACAATTTTAAAAAGGAAAATATATCAAAAATGCATACTACCAATACTAACTTATGGTCAGACCTGGGCATGTATGAAACAGTAACAAAAACTAAACCACCTCTCAAAGAGTAATGGAAAGGAGTATGCCTAACCACCTGTCAAAGAGCGATGGAAAGGAGTATGCCTAACCACCTGTCAAAGAGCCATGGAAAGGAGTATGCCTAACCACCTGTCAAAGAGCCATGGAAAGGAGTGTGCCTAACCACCTGTCAAAGAGCCATGGAAAGGAGTATGCCTAACCAGGTGGTTAGGCATACTCCTTTCCATGATATATTGACAGGTGTCATAGAGCCATGGAAAGGAGTATGCTAGGCCTTACAAAAAGCGACAAGAAAAGTACCAAGGACATAAGGCTCTAACAAAGGTTGAAGATACAACAACAACTAGAAAACTTAAGTGGAAATGGACAAGCCACATGCTCAGGTAGAATAAAAATAACCAAGGATTTAACAGAATAGACACCTAGATTTCATACCAAACGAAAAAGGAGAAGATTAAAAAAGCATTTTTCTGATATAAAAAAGATTGGGGGTCCATTATGGCAGAGAACAGTAAAATTCAGAGAAGCTTGGAAAAAGCTGGAGGAGGAGGCCTTTGTGTCCCAAGAGTCCCAAGACACGCCAACTATGGTTGGCAAATAAAGGCTAATAAATAAATAAATATTTTTTTGCAGGGCACAGCTATACAGGATCCAGAGGAAGAGGAGGGCGAGGTGGCCGAGCCTGGCTCCAAAGATAAGTTTGACATCAAGAAGATTCTAGACTTCCCTGGCTTCAATGTAGAGGCCAGTTCCCGATATAAAGAGGTACATAATATGAATATTATTCGTATTATTTGTTGTCGAAATAGAATATTTCCATGTGAAATATTCTGGTTGTTTGTTTACCACTGTCAAAAAGCATGCAGAAAGTTTATTTTCGCCATTTTGGGCCCGATTTCTTGAATCCAAAATGAAAGGCGTCGATTGGTGGCCTGGTATATACGGAAGAGCAAATCTTTTTAGTAACTGAGAACAGAAGCAGCTTTTTTGCATTTTATTTATGTTCTCCTTTTTTATACCCATTGGTGCTATTTTTAACGCGGAGTCAGAGAGTCCGCCGCTAACAGCCACTAAACGAACGGTTTTTTTAGCGCATGCGCGTGTTGCTTCTATGTACCTAGCGTGCCTTACTTCGCTTTGCTTACACACTAGAACTTCTTATCGTGTCGCTGGCTCAAATTTCAAATTCTGTTCTTCCAATACGTTGCCACTAGAACTAATGCTTTGTGTATTATTCCAATCTGTGAACTATAAAAACTGAACTGAACTGTGCCTTCTGTGATTTTCTTCCGTGCATTTTATAAAAAAAAGCACAATTTTTTTGTTTGACTTTATATTGCATTACGATATTAGTGCGATATGGTGGTTATAACACACAAGACGGAATATGAGCCCGAGTCGAAGGCGAGGGCGTAATGGTGGCGAGTGTGTTTAACCAATATACACGTCGTACGACGTTTTTCAACACGCACGCGAGGAAAAATACCTAATAAACTGTTTTTATTTTGATTTTAAATAAACTTAGCCATAAAACTGTGAACACTTTCTTTTTAAAAATCAGCGCAGTCGTTTTACTTTTTTTAAATCAGCGCGGCGCGCGGTTATAGCTGGCGCCGCGGTGATTTAAAAAATAGGGTGGGCTAGTTAAAATTTGAAAAAAATATATAAACAATTTGATGCATTTAAATAGCAAATAGTGCGGTAAGAGAATATAACTTTATTTACAACGCACGCGTGTTTTATGAGCTGCTTTATACATCCAAACCAGTGAAATTAGTTCCACTTTAGTTTGAAAAAAAACTTGGTAATTTGCAGGAAGCCCACCTGTTCAACCTGCCGCCGATGTCGGAGCAGGACAGCAAGATAGCGATGCTGCAGATGCTCGCCCCCAACGCCATGAAGGCCTACAAGCGGAAGAAGCTCACGTTCTTTCCGTCGGCCGCCGTCAACACCGCCCAGGCGGGCCAGGCCGAGATGGACCTCGATAGCGGGGATGGTAAGGGTTGGGTTTTGTTAAATAAAGCCTAGGTATTTATGTCCGTAGCCCCGGCGGGACCCTTTGCCTCATCCAATTAAGACCTATTTAGTAAAATTTATATCAATTAAATTCCTACCTCGATAGGTCCACTAGTAATAAAACAAAATAATAATATTACTTCCAGCGGGGCCCTTTTACTGATTGAAGTCTTATTGATTATTTATATACATTTTTCAATAGCCTATTATTTCTACCTTCAGATTAGTATATTATTAAACTCAAATACATCTTGTAAAAACTGGTTTCCTAGCAAAGTTATTTTAAAGGAGATACAGCCTGGTGACACGGACAGACAGAAAGACAGACAGACAGACAGATAGACAGACAAACAGACAGACGGACAGCGGAGTCTCAGTAATAGGGTCCCGTTTTACCGTTTGGGTACGGAACCCTAAAAAGGATGTCTTTGTTGATACCCTAAACATTTTCAACAATTCTGCCGTAAAATGAAATCGATTTTTTAAGGGAAAATCTAATGACATAGTACCATAGTAGTAAACTAATCTGAAGGTAGAAATAATAAGCTATTAAAAATGTATATAAATAATAAATAATTAGTTAGATCACAGAATGTCCCTATTTTTATAGGTTAACTTAATTTTTTTATCGACAATTTCTTGAAAACTATACTTTTAATATTACTTTTTTTATTGTACTTAACTAAATATTATTTGAAAGGTACAAATGAATGGCTGCATGGAAATGTATTTTATTAGCCTGTACACCTTTCATTTAGGTAGGGCCCTGCTGGAAGTGAAAACATGAAATTATTTTTTTATGGAGAAATCTAATAAGATAATATTATAATAATATCTAATCTGAAGGTAGAAATAATAGGCTATTGAAAAATGTATATAAATAATCAATAAGACTTCAATCAGTAAAAGGGCCCCGCTGGAAGTAATATTATTATTTTGTTTTATTACTAGTGGACCTATCGAGGTAGGAATTTAATCATATACAAATCGATAAGTACTAATTGATATACATTTTACTAAATAGGTCTTAATTGGATGAGGCAAAGGGTCCCGCCGGGGCTACGGACATTAGGTATTTGTCGCTTTGTAGAAAAATCTGTAGCGTAGTAACTTATTAGTAATCTGTGCCACAAAGCACACGTGAGATTTGAACTCATGGTAAGCTAAAGCGAAACAGATATACGGGAAGCTTCAACATGGCCGGTGCAAATAAATAAATATATAGGAACAAATAACACTGATTGAGCTAGCCAAAGTAAGTTCGAGATTTGCGTATTAAGACCCAGGACAATTTGAAAAAGACCATTTTCCAACTTGCCCTAACGGGGGATCGAACCCGGGACCTCTGGGTAGCGGACAAGCATGGTGACCACTACGCCACGGAGGTCGTCAACTCTCTCGCTCTAGCTAATGAGGGTTCTAAGCGACAGAAAAGGAAAGAAAAGCGCTGTTCCGTGCTGACAAATGAATAAGAATATTTTTAAAATAAAAAACCGTTTGCTAATTAAAGAAAAATCTGTATTTATATTCAATTTGTCAAAAATATTAAATATCGTAATTTAAAGAGATTTGAGCACCGAATGAAATCATTTTTACGAAATATGGACTAAACTTGCTAGAGAAAATTATTGGTCATCCATCCAAGAGCAGACCACACCCGGTATCCCTTAACTTGCGAACGCACTAGTAATGTATACTTCCGTCGGGCCACTTAGATCCTCATGACAATCTTTGTCTTTCCTTTATATTCAAACTATTGTCGATCACATTTACGAAAAGTATACCAAACTTAATTTTTCATAGTAAAATAGAAATTAAGGTAACTTTCACACTCGTTATTACACAAAAGGAGTGTACTATTTTCAGGATTCATGCATGCATGTGGGTTTTTCATTCCGCTATAACTTAATGCCTGAGCGGATATGAATATGTCCAATAATAGTTTAGGAAGATTTAAAGATTCAAATAACATAAGTAAGCTAAGGTTTCTTTGGAAATCAATGAATTGGAAAAAAATATTAAAACAAGGTTGACGGGTCTCTCAAATTAAAATTTTATTTTTAGAAATAGCAGAGTTCCCGTCCAACCCGCCGCTACCAGATGAGGCACCACCTGTAGCTCCGCTGCCTCCCCCGCCTCTCCCTCAATCCCCACCCCCGCCACTGCCCAAATCCCCTCCACCTCTGCCTAAATCCCCTCCACCTCTGCCTAAATCCCCACCACCGCTGCCCCAATCTCCCCCGCCCCTTCCTGACGGTGTTGAAGTCATCACGGTGGACACTGATGGTGATAAGACTGACTCGGACAACTCTGCTGACGACCTGTTGCTCATTGAGCCGAACATCAGTGTGGTGAGCGTGGATGATTCCATTCTTGAAGAGGATGTAAGTTGAAACCTTTTTTATTTTAACCCCCAACAATAGAGTGGTGTTATGCCAAAGTCCGTCTGTCTGTGGCATCGTAGCTCTCGAACGGCTGGACCGATTTCGAAGCAGTTTTTTTCTTGTGAAAGCAAGCTTCCTTGCGTGGGTTCTTAGTTTGCCTAAAAAAAGTCAGGGTTTTTTTAGGGTTCCGTACCCAAAGCGTAAAAACGGGACCCTATTACTAAAACTCCGCTCTCCGTCCATCTGTCTGATTGTCACCAGGCTGTATCTTATGAACTGTGATAGCCAAATAGTTTAAATTTTCACAGATGATGTATTTATGTTGCCGTTATAACAACAAGTACTAAAAACAGAATAAAATAAATATTTAACGGGGCTTGCATACAACAAACGTGATTTTGTTGTAGATAATGGTACGGAACCCTACGTGCGCGAGTCCGACGCGCACTTGGCCGGTTACTTTTAATTTTCCTGTCAAATAAACTGGTTTACTGTAATGTAATCGTGTCCAATATTATTTAACCGTCTCAGCCCAAACTTGATGGTCCTGGCTATGTCTATCGCTCTTAAACGTCCCGCACCGCTGGGCTATCGTGGTTATCTATCGCACAAAAGAATCAGCTTTGACTACACAACTAGGTGTAAACAAAATTTGTTCTATTTAAATTCGTTTGTGCTAGTACACTACTAATTAAATTGCATAAAGCAAAAAGAAAAAATGCTTAAAAAGTATTATTCCAGATTTATTTATGTTTTCAGGAAAATGTAGAAGTAAATGATGGACGAAGTAGTCCGACGTTAGACGACCTAGAAGAGAAGAAACGGAAGTTATTAGACGCTTTAGAGGGCAATGTTTCACTGGTCGAATCTGATATAGAACTAGATAACAACGAAGACAAGGGAGTAACCAATGTAAATGACAATGACCAAAATATTGTTTTAAACGACACTGAAGTAACTGAAAGTAAGAACATAGACCAAGTCTTAAATGATACGGATGTGACTCAAAAGGACGTAGAACTTAATGTTGTAAGTGATAAACAAAAGACAATTGAAAAATCCAAAGTCTCATCTCCAGCGCCCTCAAATAATCTCAAAAGTAAATCCGACAGTGACTCAGAATCAAGAACTCCAGAACATAGAACGGGACAAGTAAAGACTACTTCATACGGCACGCCGGTCATGAACGTAGCCTCGCCATTCATAAAGTTGCCAACCGACGACAAGTTCGCCAAAGACATTTGCGACGTCATCAATTTCGAGAACCTTCCAAATTCGACGGGAAAGTACAAACAGATATGCAGCTTGTTGAAAAAGGTTAAGACTCAAGTGGATAGGATACAAGACTCATGATGCCAGCCCGCCGCCTGGCCAGAGGCGGAACTTTGTACAAGCGATCGTGAGGCGTGAAGTACCATATCTTTAAGGTATTTTTGTACTGCAGTCGTAGAAATAAAGTTCGTCCAGTTTTGTGGATGTAACGAAATAGTTTTTAATCTCTTTTCCGTGTTTGTGGGAAACACTGGTGTCGAATATTCAAGCTCTCACAGACATCCGATTTAGGAATAACCACCGGAACCAATTTGGTTTTCGTGCCTTTCGAAGCTCAAGATAAAACGCCGCTAGAAAGCGCTTTCTTCAATATATCTTTTAAATTAATATTTTGATATTTCTTACTGAAATTTTATGGTAAGTGCTCATTTTATGTATATAAATCTTTTATTTTCAGACCATTGATAGTAAAGTTTAAGGTTGAACTAGTCGCGGGCCCGAACTTACAGGTGGGCGCGGCCTAAAAGCATGCTGTCTCACCTAACATTGTGTTCGAGCGAAGCAGTGAGGTGAAATGCACGATAAATTTATAGTAAACCGAGCGCGTAAAAAAAAACGTTAAGTCCTTTGGGTAAAGGGGTTTTATGCAAAAACGAGTGCATTAATCGATTACAAATAAAGTTTATTAAAATCTTCGATGAATGAGCCTTGTCAGTATGGAATTAGTTTTGGAGATTTTACACTTCTTTTATTACTTATTCACGCCGCAATTTGCGTAAAAAATAATCAAAAAAGGCTAATCTTTGATGGCTCATTTTTGAATGACAAAATTTATAATCCGACTACGCGATATTATGTTAAACTTTGAATGTACAATGTCAAACAGTGGAGGGAATCCTCTCCGAAATTTGTATAGAAAAACTATCGACTAGTTCACTCTTAAATGGAAATATCAGAGAGTTTTAATGTAGCACTATTCTTTATCTTGTTCAGTCATGCATGGCAAGTTTATATTCAGTATGTATAAGTTGGTTAGCTACTTATTTTGTACTCTCAGTAGCAGTTTGTAGTTTCATGTCAGTCAACTAGAATGCCAATTTCACTATAAAACATAGTTATATTATAGTGTAATGATATTAGTTATAGCAAAATAATGATATTGTTTGTTTTTATCTTTTAATATTTTATGTTTATAACTTTCCGAAATCTGTTGTTGACGTCCGGTCATAAATGCATTTCTAAAAATAAAAAAGTACATAAGTAACTGTATATACATTTTTATTTACTTCAGTAATGAAACAATCGGTGTCATTAGTTTTATTTATTGTTTGCACATAGAATATAAACTAAACACCCTAAATACAACATAAACGTTAAACTTGAGTCTGCACTGGATGCAATATACCTTTTGAATGATTAGATGTAAAAATATGTTTTCCTAACTTAAACAATGTTTTTTTTTTTAATTTTTAAAGGTCTCGTCACATCTGCGAAATATATTTTAGTCTCAGATAGTTTCACGTAATAATTTCTCATACTGAAAAATGTATGCCTGTTCCTATGATATTTTTTGTGCAATAGAGATAAAAAACTAAAATGTGAAAATTGTACTGACATAACGGGTTAAAATTGACATAGCCGAGTCGAAACCATTAAAAAAATTATAGGTCTCTGGTCTAATCTGTGTGGTGTTGTCCAGAGACTAAACCATTACAAAATTTCTTTGTGTTCCACTAGAAAAAACAGCTAACGTTTTCATCCCTTTTGAATAGGAATGTTCTCAAAGATCAACATTCTACAGTTGTGACAAGACTCCGGCCACAGATAACTATTATTAAGTTACTATAATTATTCCGGCGAAATACTCAAAGCCTCGAATCTCATGATGTAAACTAAATAAAATATAATCTAGACAGTTATTGCATGAAATTTTAATGTTCCCGAGATAACCACATAAATAACACACAATTGAATTCAATTCAATTGTTCTTTCGGCCGTTTCCCGCCGATTGGTCGTTGAAGCATTAAGGGGCTACCTGAATTTTTCGGGGTCCAGTGCTGCCCCCATTTGAAATAAATCATGTGAGAGGAAACAGAGACTTCATTTAAAATTTTGTCTTGACCAGGCCCTAGATAACCCTTCAAACTATTTTATGAACTATTGTTTACAGTTTAAAGTGAGAAAGTGAAGCTTTTCTACGCACAATTGCGAAAAACGGCCACTTTTGGCGGATGTGCGTAGAAAAGCTTCACGTTCTCACTTTAAACTGTAAACAGTAGTTCATAAAATAGTTTAAATGGTTATCTAGGGTCCGATCAAAATAAAATTTTAAATGATATCTCTGTTTCCTTTCAAATGATTTATTTAAAATGGGGGCAGCACTGGACCCCGAAAAATTCAGGTAGCCCCTTAAGGGTCATTAATACATTTACAACAATTCAAAACTCAATCAAATCACTAAGTTAAACGATATGGTACTTTGTGGTATGGGTGATCTTAAATTATAATAACGCCAATAGTTAATAGTAATCAATGCAATGAAAATAAACCCAAACCGATGTGAACGCAAAACTATATCTAATGGAATATTTACGGTCGCTAAAATGTCACACTGTTTTAGTCGGGATCTTGTTCTAGTTAAGAATTTCGTTTCTTCTCGTTGAGTCACAACAAGATTAGTAACAATACTACGTATTGGGAAAAAAATTCCCAATACGTAACTGTGATACACATTGCAACTGACATTTTTCCCAATGAGTCTCACTGTTATTAATCGGCACTCTGTATTCCTGTTGAGTCACTAGTTTATAGCTTTTGCACTAAAATAATATTTAAAAAAAATACCCTCAATAAGAGATAAATTTATCCAACATAGATTAAATTTTTTTGACTTTGACTTCACAGTAATTAAATAAATAAATTTCATAAAAAAACATTTCTTAAGTTTATTTTTAACCTTTATTACTGTGACTCAGCGGGAATACAGAGTGCCGATTAGTAACAGTGTGACTCATTGTGAAAAATGTCAGTTGCAATGTGTATCACTGTTACTCATTGGGATTTTTTTCCCCAATGAGTAGCAGAGTTACTAATCTTAGTGTGACTCAACGGGAACAAAGGAAGAATTTTAGCGGAGTTGAATACTTTATTCGTATGAAGTAAACTGGTTCCTAACGTAAAGAGTCAGCTACTGGCCGACATGTTTCGACTTCATGTTTTTCATCAGGGCACAGAATTAATAAGTATACATACGGAACGGAATCCAAGTTCCCGCGCAATCTGCGTCCCCGTTCCCCGTCGTCACACCTCTCCCCGTGTGAAGGGTTGCTTCGCGACGTGTGAAGGGTGTTGAGCGGGCCATAGGGGTGTTATTAATATCCGTGTCTGGCTGTGGCATTGTAGCGCTCGAACGCATGGACCGATTTCGATACGGTTTTTTGGCGAGAAAGCAAATTCCCTTGCGGTGTTTCTTAACAATGAAAATCTTGAAAGTCGTGTTTTTTTTTTATTTCCTTGCAATATTATATTGCGCTACGGATATCAATTCCAGGAAACATGTAGTTCCGCTACTCTTCACTAGATGGTGTCTTGATGTTTTCAAATGAAACTAAAACGTATGAAGATTTTTTTCATAATTAATAATGTCCTTCGGCTACAAATATCGAATTGGGAATCAGTTCAGTGGTTCACAAGTTCTGGGGGGTGAGTCGAGTAGTAAAGTCGAGGAATTTTAATTTACTTAGCAAATAAACTAGTATTCAAAAATATCGGTACTTATTCATTTCTAACGCTTTTGTCAACGCATTTATTTTTTACTCTCACTTTATATGTGCGACGAAAATCTGTCCAAATTCTAAAGCGACAAGATCCCAATATACTAATAATAAATAAAGAAAAAAAAAAACTTTAAATTTGATTTAACAAAAATATAATATGAATTGGATATCTCATGTTGTCCAACTAAAGTATAAATTTCAATATTGACGGTGCAATGAAAATAAAAAGAAGTGAAATTGTAAAACAAAGCAAATGAGTGCGCTAGAACTTTAAATTAAACTAAAATCTAATTTCCAACTAAACTAGAAAGAATCACAGCGACTTGCTATGTTGAACAAAATGAAGATTTATAATTATCCATGTATAACTTACATGTAAGACATATATTTTGATTGTGACATATATTTTCTTATACGCTAGTTATTCAGATCTCGTTATTTAATGATATTGCACTTGTGATGAACTTAAGAGATGTTATAGGTAGGAAACTAATGGTAATAATGTATCAGATAACTATCGAAACGAAAGTACAAATGAATTTCAAATTATAGCACCAGTTGTTAAACTAAATTTGGAGTTACTTACTTCTATATCGAAATATATTTCTACACATGCCATCATGATAACCATACATAAAGTACATCAGCCTCCATAACATTCATTATGGGCCTTCCACATATAATCAGTTGACTGGTGTAGAGAAAGCCTAAGTCACCGTTTAGATTTTTGTAACAATGTTGAATAAATTAATAGAGTTGCTGCCAGCCGATAGCGCTAGATAAACGTTGCCGCCGATGCCATACTGCAAGGTCAAGTATCATACATACCCTATTATTTGATTTCTTCGCGAGATCTTACTACCCTACCCCGGGTATATTATTTATAAAGGAACACAATTATTTGCGCATCAAAGCTGTTAATATTCGAGATATTTTACAATTAGCTCTTTCATTTCTTTATATAATAAATTAATAAGTAGAATTTGCTTTAAAAAGCGCATTTTTTTATTTACTTTTGCCGCAAATAGTCCAAACGAGTTTATTACTCGTATCATGGCGCGAACCAGTGCCTGCTTTCGTCATGTACATTATGTCCTTAACAATATATATTCATAATCTCCACTTATAGCATACATATTATATTATTTTATACAAGGTCTTAAATTGCAACCTACTTGTTTTTACAATCAGGCGCAACAATACATATAAGTATAATACAATTTACTGGAATCAATTGCGTTGCGTGGAAATAATAGTTTCCTATTAGATCCGAGGCGGCGTCGGCGGGGCTCCATCACGGTCCTGTAAACAAAAATAAAATGAGGGTTTTAAAAAATATGGGACACCAGATCGCAGCACAGTCAGGTCCAATAAGATGTTAATGGATACATTTGACAGAGCAGAACCTGTCAACTGATGGGCCAACACAACAGTCAACACAAAAAGATATATGTATAATTAGCTCTCTTTCTATAAGAACACGTTACTTCGGCTGTAAGGAGTTACCTCCACGGTCGAGAGAATCGCAACGAGTTGACATAGGTTAGCATTAAGTCTGCCATTTGTTATAAGTATAATTTTATGTGAGAGGGATAAATAAATAGTTTAATTCATTAACTAGCCGCGATAATATCGCCGTGTGGAGATTGGTTCATAGAGTCACCAGTTAGGAATTTAGGCGGTACGACGGAAATATCGTCGCGATTCTCTCGCCCGCGGAGTTAACGCGCTTAAAAGAGAGAAATATGAGAAAAAATATTACTGTTGTGCTGGCGATAGCTTTAATAATGTAAAGAAAATCACCAGTTATTACGTGGATCAAGAATGTTCGCTGTATATACGGTTAATTACAATACGAAATCGACTAACCTTTTAAATAGTTAGTTACTTAAAATACCTACCCATCTATTAAGTTGGTTCATATACCGTTCTACAGTAGGTAGCAGTATCATTAAACTGGTTTTTCTAGTATTGCTGCATTTCATTTAAATAAATGATTACATCTCTAATCCAGATATATCTAATAGCAATTAAAAGTACATTAATGTTAACATAATGAAGACAAATTTACTCATACATGCTAAACCTAAGTACTGAAAACATTTTCGAAAAAAAAACATCTTGCGATCTGCCCTCCATATACACCAGACCACATATTCTGATATTTTTCAACAGATGTCTAACGTTTGTAATCATTACCTACCTTACATGAGAAACTACCAGTGGAAAAAAAAACATCGGTCTTATCTCAATAGACCAAAATATTTTTTTACGTGTCTTCTTTTTAAGGCATACCTTGTCATCTAGCTAAAACACAATAGCTTACATGACTTTCGAAACTGCACAATGCTACTAACGTTAAATACACGATGCAAAACTTCAATGGTTATGTATGTACTATGGGTTATACAAGATTGACGTTATATACACATGAGAATTCCTGTATTGCGGGAGTTGTTTACCTACACCTGTATTGCGGGAGTTGTTGACCTCGCAAATGTTATTTAAAGAAAAAAGAAATGTGGTGTCGTGGGACACCAGGTAGGAACGAAGTTCAAAAGTTCTTGTGTATACGACTGTCGCGCCTGCGCACGTCTCATTTAACGAGGTCATCCTTACGGTTTTACTATCACATTTTTTTCAGTTCGGTCGCGCAGCAAAATCCCTATCTCCTCCAAGCCTGCAGTAAGGAACTTCGTTCCAAAAAAAAAAATGCTCGCTAGGACAAGCGGCATCAAAGTCCCTAGCATCCTAATAAAATAATCGTTCTAGTAAAAATAAAATAATCGATATGGTAGGTCTGTTGATCACTTTGAATATGAGATGATTACATAATATTTAAGAGCATTTAAGATATTACATGGCTAGAAGGAAAAGGAAAGTGGAGTAATGTTGTTACCAAGTACCCTAGGACTTGAAAACAGAGTGTTTGGCATCCAGCAGCTGGGTAGCACGACGACATCAACCGGATTTTTGGAAAATACTGGATCGGATTACTAAGGCTAGGATTCAATGGTGCAAACAAAAAGAGGCTTATTCCCAGCAGTGGGCCTTTGAAAACTGAAGATGATGATGACTTGTTATATACCATGGGCATCCTACAAACCACTTTTAAGAAGAAACCCTTAAGAAAGGAACTAGCTTATTCTTGCATGCTGAATGTTTTTGATTGAGTACCTGTGTGTTCCGGTCCGGCTTGGCGACATCCTGGATCTGGTTGCGCTGCGGGCGCATCATGTACATGGCGACGGCGAGCGCCATCATCAGGAACATCACTAGAAAGCTGTTCCCGGCCGACTGCGGCGCCGGCAGCCCCGGCAGCTGCTCGAGGCATTCATTGTCTGTGCAGTACGACTGGCCTTGGCGAAGCTAAAAATATTTTTGGTGGTCTTCAAAAAATATTAGCATGTTCCAGCCTTTGTAGCATGGCACCAGCGACAGTGTTTATCAAGAGCTATAATATATCTGCAGCAATCTAGCTGGATACAGGCCGCTCTAGATCGGTCATTTTAGAAACCATTGGGAAAGGCCTATGTCCTGCAGCGGATGTTATGCGATTGAAACGATGATGATAATCTATCACTATCTTGCTCTTCGTAATAATAAAGAGCGGGATGACACTAGTCCGTTGAACGATATAAACTTTTTCTGGGTTATAAACCTACTGTGGGGAATAAAAATGATTTTATTTTGAGCTTCTCAGTAGTGGTTGTCACAAAGAGCTAATATCAGCTTTTCTTTAAAAGTAAATAAAATTTTAATATACATTACAAGAAATGTAAATTATACCTAGTGATGTGAAAAACATCAAAATTATTAATAGAATTTTAGAATTTCGACATGAGAAGAAGAAGTAGAAACATCTCACATAATGGCTTTAGGCGTAGTTAGGCAATAAAACAATAGAGAATAGTTGCTCCATAGACAAATACTTAGTTCTTTAAAAAGAAAAAGACAATAAAAATAAATGAAATAATACAAGACAACAGCCTGGAAATCATTAATCAGATTCTAATCTACTACTGGGACATCGAGACATAGAAAGTCGAGCAAAAGAGGTAACAACAGCGTGTATGACTGTGGGATCAGTTAGTCCAAAGACCACCTTTTGTCAGGTGACAGTTGCACTTCCTGGCCAAAGGCCAAAGCAATTGCTTTGGCCAAAATCAGGTCTAAACCAATTTAATTTTTGCCATTTTCGACTTTTTAAAATAACAACTTTGCCAACAATTAAATAATTGTTATAGCATATACCTGTCAATTTATTATTTATTTGATTTGATATTACAGCCTCAACATAATTTATATCTGATAAAGGAACAAGTAAATTTTGAGTTCAACAACTGTAAAATTCGTACTAACAAGTAATGTGATTCATGATAATAAAAAATTATATAATATTGTTATGACTGTATAGCAGTATGGGTGACGCACACCACAACAACTATGATAATGCATAACCAAACCACTAAAGATAAGATGCATATTGAGTACAGTGTGTTTAGCAACACAATGATTAAAACATGTTGGATTATTAAAAATGTTATATTTTTAGTCTGTTTTATTGTTTACATAATGAATAATTAATTATGTACACAATAAAATTAACAAATATATAAAAAACCACAGGAAATGGAACAAAGAAAGTGTTAAAGAGACCATTTCTACTATAAAAAGATCAAGGATTTACTGTAATTTGTGATGTCAGACTTTCTTATTGTTTTTTTTTTCAAATCCCATCTATAGATTCCCTATGGGAAAAGCTAAATGTTTTTTATTGACTATGCAAGGCAGTTATGATTTTTTTAAATGATCAATTAAACAAACAATAATTGCCAGTAGGGAGCGATAACAATCACATATAAAATGCAGTGCTGCAAAAATGTAGAGCAAGATGTATTAAATGTTTGTATAACCCACATATTTTCATGATATGAACTTAAAAAATAGGTATAAAAAAAATGCTGACATTCATATAGGCATGGTATAATAAAAATAATGTTTGTATACATTTGTCAGGCAAAGTTTGACTCATTTTTGTAGACCAACTCGATAATTATTCAAAAAAACTTATCAACTGTTGAGCACTTGAGTGTCAATGTAGAAACACCTAGTAGTGCTTGATATGTCAAGGTCAGCCAATAACTCACCAGGGAAATCAGCCGCCGCATTGCCATCTCGTGGTTCCACAGGCATTCGCAAGGATCCATTTCGTCGCCCATTTTACTACACAAAAAATCCACAATCAACCTTTTGTTATATGTCACACCCAAAAAAGCATATGGTAGAACTTCACAAGTACTTTACGTAAACAATATTCTATTTGGACACGTAGGACAATTCGGGCGATTGCTTTAATAACGCACAATCTTCACCAATACACTAGACTAAAATGTTAAAAGACTTTGTTATTATTTACAAATGTAGAAAACATTGGTCAAATTATGATCATCTGTCAAAGGAGAAAGTCACCTGATTTAGCATATAGACTCACCTATATTTTACACAAAATGGAAGCTACACAATAAAAAGGAATTAGAATCTAGAATTTTTAGAAACGATTTACGCCCGCGTTGAGAATCGGAAATATAAAGTTAATTACACTAATTACTACACTTGCGACGACATTTTTACACTGTGTGCCTGGTGCATTGCTATTGGTTGACAATTGAACAGTCACAACATGCGTCAACCAATCACGTTTTGGGGCTGCCAACATCAAAACTAAATAAATAAGCAAAATGTTACTATTATACAAAAAGTTTAAAGTTATAGTAGTATACGAGTGTTTCGGAATGTCGTCTGCTGAGAAGAAACGCTGAAAAATCTTGATGAGACAATATTGGTTGTCTACTGGTCCGTGCGGCTTTATTATCTATAACTCTATTTATGTTACATAGCTAATTAGGATAATAGATACAGCTCAACTGATGGCGAGTGGTTACTTAGTGGTTAACTGGTAACTATAGCTTACAATATAATAGCTGAAGCCCATGGCCTTGCTCTTGTGGTAAAATTTTGACAAACCTTACATTTTTCCTCTGTTTAGCTTTTTTTAACTGAGTTTTATACAAACTTTCACTCCTTATTTTATACAACCTTAAAGAAAGATTAAAAAACAAAAAAAACAATAGTCGACTATTGTTTTAAAAACATGTGCTCATTATACTTATTTATTAGTTTTTACATTTCTAAGTTCAAAAACGACCAAGTTTCATACAACCTTTCAACCCTCATTTCAACCCTTTATGGGAATAATTTCCTTTCTTAGTGCACACTTAGGTACGTCATAGGAAAGTTTTTGCAAAATTTCACGCTTCTAGACACCCAGCGGTTTCAGTCGTGCGTTGATCTATCAGTAAATATTGACACATTGACCATTCAGTTTTTTCTTCTGTATAGGTATAGGTATAATAAAGATTTAAGAATTTCTATCTTCAAGCTTTCGTTCTTGAGATTCTAATGTGTGAGGATAAATTTTCGGTTGATGGCATGACGTGCGATGGATCTAATTCGAATCAGGTAGGTAAGTAGTTATCATCTTTTAAGTCTCATTAAGTTGTCTAGTGGACAAAAGTCTCTCTGAAGGAGAGGAGAATCTGACCTTCTTGGGAGTAGGGAATATGTATGAAGGAAGTATATGATATCTAGCCAGTTCATCCATAAATATTCAAAAGTAAAGTACCTACTAACAATGAAAACAGAATAAAAATTGGTTGAAACACGAACGTGATTTTACGCAAATATGTCTATCTCACTCGAAAAAACGCTATTTTCTATTGCAAATGTATAGATGATATGGACTTTGACGTCACCAGTCTATATCGGATTTACCTTTCTAATTGAAACTTTAAAGTGTCACAAATTCGTCGCTGATTAAGATATTTTACAAATTCTTTCACATTTGTTTACTGTGGTTAATAAGGATTTTATTAAGCAAATAAAAAAAAAATACGTGCATATTCCCTATTAAATTTATACGCTTAATTCCTAAGAATAGGTTAGACAGCTTAAGATGAGAAATAAAGAGTGGTTTTCTTCTAGGCCGAGAACCACACGATACATTTCCTTAAACCTCTGCGTGGTCAACTTGCACCATGTCAAGTTTCAAACATTTCAAAATAAATATTAAAATAAAAAATGGTTAAATAAATTCCACGCGAGGTGGACTTGAACCGGCGACCTTACAGTCACTACTTAAGTCACTACCTGAATTTTACGGGGTCCAGTGCTGCCCCCATTTGAAATAAATCTATTAAATTTAATTTAAATAAATTTAAAATGCTGCAGTACAGTTTGTTACCGCTTCTTCTGTACTTGCGCTTTGGAGGCGGCAGTAAACTTAGTTGTAAATAAATGATCTGACGTCAACAAATAGCTATTAAGAAACCGAAAGAAAAAGAAATGACAATTATCAAGGGATATAAATATCCAAATATAAATAAATGATTTTTGACTTTGACTTTCTTCTTCACCTTAGCAGGTACTCGGTTGCATCGTTAGCAAGTCTGCTTCGGAGCCTGAGGAAAGCTTTTTTCTAAGATAAATATGTGCATGTATGTCAATGGTCACCCAAGGATGGCTGACTTTGCGAAATCAAGAAAAAATTGCCAAAGAAACCCAAAACGATTTGGCCATAGTGAAATTCAGTTTTGAAAATTTATATCTGCGTATTAAAATTATAAGACTTTTTTGTGGCATTTTGGGATATTTAACGCGTAGGCCAAGATTTTTTTTTTGAGAACCGGGAGAACCGGTCTTTATTACAGAACCGGATCTGTTTTAAAACTTAAAGAACCGGAATATCCCGGGAAATTAAAAATCGGAAATTCCCGGGTGCATGCTCTAGTCACGCTTATATCAATTTTCAATCTGATTTTAGATTTTTTATTACTGAAAAACCTGATATTAAGAGCGCTTTTTGACTCCAAGACACTATGACGTCATAGGCTATATTTCATAAAAATCTCATAGTTTGTTTTGACGTTTAGAAAAAAGTATCTGATTTGAGTTGTTGGAAAGAAGGGTATTCCATCAAGGGCTTGTGAAAGCTTGCAAATTTAAAGTTCAGGGTGGACTGTGTATGTCAGGTGTTGTACTTTTTCGGGACCCTTTTATCAGTATCACCTGAAGGTTGACTGGTTGAAAAGGCCTTAACTCAGCTTGTTTCATTTTTTGTAATAAAGTTAAATAAATAATTTAAAAAATGCCATTTCAACTGACTCCAAAAAATTTTATTCAAAAAATGTCACATCGAATGTATATGTTTTTCTATGTTAGTACGATTACTCAAAGACGCCTTGACCAATTTGAAAAATCCTATACCTAGTCATCATATTTGAAATATCCCATAGAATTTTTATCAAAATCGCTTGTTTAGCTCGGTGTTAATTAAAGTATGTTTTTAGTTTTGAAAATAGTAGATTGTCAAACAAGGGTTGAAAGTAAGTGATCAATTACACCCGAGGTATTTAGTAGTAGGAGCTTATAGTTCAAGGGTGTTATTGATCACTTACACTCGAGTTGAACACTCTACTTTTCATCATAAAAGCGAGGAAATTATGAAAAACTACAGTTATAACAGATTTAGTTATTTAAGAAATATCTACTTGCACAATTAATGAAAATTCCTTTGAAATCGGAGGTAATAAATTTTCCTTGACTGCCTTTCCCTC
Organism: Acrobasis suavella; assembly: GCA_943193695.1. Lineage (NCBI taxonomy): Eukaryota > Metazoa > Arthropoda > Insecta > Lepidoptera > Pyralidae > Acrobasis > Acrobasis suavella. The sequence continues at coordinate 20,183,576 of OW971932.1, forward strand.
TATTTTTTCCGATTCAGGCGCCGAATCGAATTTTTCATTTGAACCCGTAATTTTTTGTTAAAAGTATATTTAGCATTTTTATGCAACAAAGATTTCATTCATTCATCAAGCCGTATTTTTTATGGCCATATATTCAGCCATTCATAGTGGCCAGTGCGCTTGTATTAAAAATAAAACTCAATTTTTGCATATTAAAGGAGCCTTATGTAGCGGCTGCCTGGCCGCATTCGATTGACAAATTTACTAACCTCCCTAAGGATGTAAATGTTAAACTTACAACCCGGATTTTGAGTAAATACAACCTCCTTTCAGAGCTTGAATGATGAAAATTGTATTACAGTATAGTACAGTTAAGTAATATGTCAGTAGATGTAAACTGGTATTGATTGCCTCACATCTGCGCTCGTCAGTAATTGTCACGCCGCGGGTCAGGGGGCGTGTCCCGAGCCCCGCCCACCCGCCAGGGCGGGCCACCCGCCCACCGCTAATTGATTACAAGCAAAAATGCAAACAAAGTATAGAATTGTTGCAATAATGATCTGGTTAGACTAACACCGCATTGTAAATTTAAATTCATACATTCTCACACTAATCGCCGACGACACATGTTTGTTCTACTTTGGCAAATCCATTAACGACATAGTAACTGTTGCACAACAAGATTTAAACACCCTTAACGAGTGGTTACTACATAATATACTAACACTTAACACATCAAAAACGTCATATATGGTTATATCAGCAAAAAATTAAAATATTCCCGAGTTTAAACCTCTTAATATAAATGGTACAGTTGTCCAAAGATCAAACCAAGAAAAATATTTAATATCAAACAAACGACAAACTACAACAACTACTACAACCTGGAAACCACACTTTGGACATGTCACAAACAAATTAACATCTGTATTAGGAGCAATTCGAAAGATGGCACACTGCATACCAAAAAAAGTTAAACCAATCATATATAACTGTTATTTAAGTCGCATCTCGATCATTTAATAGAGATATGGGGTTCTGCTGCACCAACTAATTTAAAGGCGTTACAGAGATGCCAAAATAAAATTATTAAAGCGCTATTCCATTATAGTTTCCGTACACAAATTAAACAACTTTATGAAAAAAATAAAATATTTAATTTAACACAACTTTATACATACAATACATGTATTTGAATTAAAAAAAATACTACTAATACTACAAAATCCAACCTGCAGCTTAAAACAAGAAAAAAAATCAAACACAATCTTCGAACCAAAAATAAACTTAACCTAATTACACCACGGACTAATTACGGGAAAAAAGACAATACTTTTTAAGGGAGCACAGCTGTACAGGGAACAATCTGCCGAATGAGCTGAGAGCATAAACATATTCAAAAAGAGACTAAAATCACATATCGCGACCAGTACTTATTGTCCATTTGTATATTTAATTATTTAGTACGTAGATATCTCATTTCAAGTGAAATGTAAATTTCTTATGAGAATGAAGTTCTTTAAACCTAAACCTAAAAAAAGTTACAATTCATGGTCAGAAAGTCAACTTGCGACGCTCGTTTATTAACCGTCTTCCAAAAAGGAGGTGGTTATCAATTCGTCACGATGGTTTTTTTTAATATGTTCTCCTTTTATTCAAAGACGCCTGGACCAATTTAGAGAACTATTTTTTCGTTTGAAAGGGTATTCTTGTCAGATAGAAATTTTATCAAAATCGGTTGTGTAGTTCCAGAGTGAAGTCGGTTTTAGTTTTCAAAAATTATGTTTTTAAATAATTTAATTCGTTTATTGTTTCCATGTGTGGTAAAAGTTCACAAAATCACTATAAATACTAAACAGTACAGCATGGAACCCTGCAAGGGCATTAAAACATGTACATAGTTAATAAACACAAAACAATATCAAAACTAATCAAAATAATAATAAATACTTATAGGTATAGTCACAATTCATAAAAGCAGTGTCAATAGAAAAGGGATTCATCACAATGTCACATTAATTAATTAAATATTGATGTCAATTAGTAATAACTATTTATTTGGCAAAAACTCTTCGAGAGTGTAAAAGCATCCATCTATCAGATAGTTTTTAAGAGATCTTATGATTTTTTTTTTTCATCTCTTTTAAGTACAATATGGTCAGGTATTTTGTTGTATATTTTTGTACACATCACCAATGTCCCTGAGCTAACCAATTCTAGTCTGCTAGACGGTAGACTTAATTTTCCGTCGACTGGTCCGTATACATTTATTTTATACACTTATTTAAATTTATTTCTGTTTCTAACATGTGTAGGCTCCTAGACCCTTAGCACAGGGTATGCGCAAGAAGTGTTTGTTTGGCGCGGTATGCAAAATAAAATTGTGTATAATACACTTACCTTTTTTTTACATGAGAAATGACCAACCCACACCACGTACCGACGAAGTTGGGGAGTGGTAGCGTTGGGCTCAAACCCACTAAAACTTCACGTCGACTCCAAATTTCAAAAAATTTTTTTTACGAATAAAAAGTTGGTACTACTCGAAGCACCGGAGCCTTTTTACTTTTTTATAACGTTAAGGTTGGAATCGCTCGTAGCACCGTTGTATTTGTTGTCACCCTCGTTGCAAAAAGAGGGGTCGTAACTCTCAAGAAGAAGAAAAAAATCGCTAACATATAAAATAAAATAAATTTTGATAGAAAAGAGTTGGAAACCTTCGTAGCACCGTAGCATTCACCGTCGCGTCGCCCTCGTAGCACAAATAGGGTCGTCTCTCAAGTAGGCATGTTTCTTTCTTATCCCAACAAACAAATATTTTTTGTTTTTGATTTAAGAAAGTTGGAAATGTTCGTAGCACCGTAACATTCGCCGTCACCCTCGTAGCACAAAGAGGGTCGTCTCTCAAGTAGACATGTTTCTTTTTTATACTGTCAAACAAATAAAAATAATTGATTTAAAAAAGTTGGCAGTATTCTTAGCACCATAGCATTCATCGTAGCCCTCGTAGCTGAAAGAAGGTCATCTCTCAAGTAGACATGTTTCTTTCTTATCCCAACAAACAAATACTTTTTTTGTTTAAAGAAATTTTAAATGTTCGTAGCATCGTAGCCTTTGTCGTAGTCCTTAAAGAACAAGGAGGGTCGTTTCTCAAGTAGAAATGTTTATTTCTTATCCTAACAACCAAACAAAAATATTTTTGATATAAAAAGTTGGAAATGTTCGTAGCACCTTAGTATTTTGCGTAGCCCTGTAGCACAAAGAGGGTCATCTCTCAAGTAGAATGTTGGAAATTTTCATAGCACCGTAGCATTTATCGCAGCCCTCGTAGCACAAAGAGGGGTCCTATCTTTCAAGTAAAAATGTATCTTAACCCCAAATAGGAATAACATTTTTGATTGCAAAATGTGGTAATTATTCGTAGCATCGTGGCATTTATCGTAGCCGTCTTCAAAGCTTGTTTCTTATCCTCAAATAAAAAAATATACAACGTGAAAGGGATATACCCGTAATAAATTAAACCACGGGCTGTACTAGATCACTATAGTATAACGAAATTAAAATAACAGTCAAAAAGCAAAAAAAATTCTACATTCCTATACAAAATGCCCGAGCGGCTGCACAGTTTTGTGAGGAAATGCCAAACTTTCTTTTTGCCATTATTTTAATTTCATTATAAGTACTATAGTGATCTAATATAGCCCGTGGTTCGATTTATTACGGGTATGTCCCTTCCACGTGTTATTTTAATATGAATTCTTGGAAATGATTGTAGCACTTTAACATTCGTCTTAGGACAAGGAGTAGTCGTACCTCTAAAGAAAAAATATTTCTTAACGTAACAAATAAAATAAAAAACTTGAGAAGTGTCAAGGGACACCCGGATGGAACGCAGTAAAATATAAATAGGTCTAAATTACATTCAAACTCTTTTCTGCGTTCTAAAATCAAGTTTTCGTCTTCATAAATTTGAAGGAACAAAAAGTGTCGTTACAACTTTTGGTCTTAATTTTTTCCGTCTAGCTCCCTTTCGCAACGCGCGATAAGGAACTTCGTTCCAAAAATAAAAATAGTTGGAAAAGTTCGTAGCATCGTAGCATTCGCCGTAGCCGTCGTAGCATAAGGAGTGGCCGGCGCGGCCCGCCCCGCGCGCTGCGCCCCACACCGGTCGCCCGCGGCCCGCGGCCCGCGGCACTCACTCTGCCTCGGGCACGCGCCGCGCGGACATGGCGCGACTTCTCCGCCCGCCGACCCGCACGTAAGTCTTATAACTTTATTGAGCAAAAAGTTGGAACTGTTCGTAGCTACTTTCAATTCGTCCAGCACAAAGAGAGTCGTTTTCAAGTAGAAAATGTTTCTTATCCTAACAATAATATAATACATAAATAGGTAAAGAATTACCGAGCCTTTTTTATTTGTAAATATTAGTGTGTAATGAAATGTATTATTTTATCTCATTTTATATATCTTTTAAATAATTTTGTTTGCCTAATCAACTTTTTCCCGTAGTTATTTTCATCCTGCAAATGCAGTCAAAAACTTTTTTTAAAGTTTAAAAGCTAATGGTTTAGTGTATTAATTTATATACTTATATTTCTTTATTTCACAAGAAACTGTTCTTGATACGCATATGTCCAAAAATCTAATAGGTAGTAGGTATAATAAGTATTTTTTAAACGCTAAAAAATAACAATTGCTATAAGGTTTACCTCCTTACTTGTATAGTTAGCTACAGTTGTAGCTAGTTTAATGAGGCACCTTACTTAAATAGTGTCTAATAACGGGGATTACGGTTATAATATTTGATAGCCATTGATTAGTTATCTAAAAGCATTTGTATGAAAAATATAAAAAAAAATTAACCAAATTCAAAAATACATTTTTAAGTGCATGAGGAACCAGGAAAATTATGAACATAATTTAGATTAAATTATGAACTTTATTAAAAATGATTACTGTCTTATTTTCGGTTGAAAAAGTTTTTCCTTTTTGCCATATAATTCTGGATATATGTTCACCAGAGTACATCTATTCACTTTCCCACATGAAGTATCTATGGCAAGGTTTAGCTATTTATCTATAAAAAGACCTGTGTTATTGAGAAATTAATAAAAACACCCTTAAAATAAAACAATTGTGTCTAAAGAATAAAAATAGTGCTACATGCTACATTAACTACAAATATTTAATCAACTAAGTGGTATTATTTTGAAGGCAAAACTTATCTTACATCGAGTATGTAGGATAAGTTTTGCCTGTATAATAATTATGGGTCTTCAGTTTTCATTGATGGGCTGACGAGCTCGGTGGCCCGGCGGGAGTGCGCATTACTAGCGCTTTCGCAAGTAAAGTGACATCAGGCGTGGTCCGCACTTGGATTAGTGACCACAAGTGCCATAAAATTTTCTTGAGCTCCTCCGTGCTTCGGAAGGCACGTATAAGTCGTTAGTCCCGGCTGTCATCATTGTATGGCAATCGTCAAGCTATGTCAGATGCCTTTAGGCAGCTTGAAAAATCTGACACTAATGTTGGCCACTTATACACACGAAAAGCAAGCAGTTTTCATTTGCGAGCGCAAATTTTTTAATTATTGTTGTGGCTTTTTAGAGCCTCTACTCATCATTCAGAAAATGTATGTATTATTTAGAACTACAAATAAAAGAACTATTTCGACTAGTCAAAAAGAAGAATATATGTCTTTCCTTTTAAGTCGATTCTGGTAAGAGCGTGTTGTCTGCCCGGCGGCTAGTTCATAAAGGTGGACCCCTTATACATATCAGACACCATTAGTATTTCTTTCTCAAACTTGTTTATCTGTAATTGTTGACATATTTCAGATTTAACAACTGGCTAGATATTGTTCTTATTACATTCTGCATTCTCTGCAAAACTGATATGTTTGAGTTGCTACGTGCAAATTTTTACAGCAAGGTTTATTTAAAGCCGGTTCATTATGATACTAATTCGATCTCATATACTTGCGTGCATGTTAATCAGAGCATATATGTATATCGGTATACGAAAATTTCTTTAGATTTTGACTAAACTTCCACAAAAGAATACACTCTGAAAAGAAATCTTGCTGTTGATTTAGAGAAAAAGTCTTTTGCTAATATAAATAAACTTTATTTAACTCAATTTAAATACAGAACAAAACATAAACTAAATATTTTTTTATTATATAATTAAACTAAAATCTTACAATATCTGCCTACACTTAACGGAAACCATACACTGAAAATATATCTAATTACAATAAAACATTATATTGTATAAAAAAATTACTCCAGATCGCTACGGTTGTAGGGGAGGGTGCCGGAAAGTAAATGGTAGGTAATTATAAACTAATACTACAACGGTACCTAGGATTCTCTAATAGGAAGAGCACTTGTAAAGAATATTTGTGAATCCCAGTCATAATAATCAGTCATGCGAACAAATTGCCCCGGAATGCCTCAGCTCTACATTCACTGGAATTCGTGACAAACGAAAACCTTTTTTTCTCCATCACTCTTATTTTCTTTATATCTTTATTTTGATCTAGTTTTATTGTAACTGGGTACTAATAATCATATAATTATAACCCAGCAAATAATTCTACCTCTATGATTTTATATAGAATTTAAATTTATTTACTATTAACAACTTGACTGCTGGCATTGCAGATATAAGAGATTTTTAATTGTTTGACGGACACCAAGTGACCGTCATCACGTCATGGCGATTAAATACTTAAAATTATATCTGTGTAACTTATTGCCACATTCTTTGCAGATACAAATGATTTTTAATTGTTTGACGGACACCAAGTGACCGTCATGGCGTTTAAATACTTAACGATTTAATAACAAATCAGCCGCAGAAAGTCCACTGCTGGACATAGGCCTCCCCCAAGGATTTTCAAAACGACCGATTGGTAGCGGTCTGCATAATACTTAAGATTATATATCTATCTAACCATTTTTGAGACACTTTATCACCTGTTTCCACTATCTCATAATGACGACTAGGTACATTGCACTACTAAATTAAATTAAACGGGTAGCACTTTTTCCTAGTTGCCTAAGAACACTAGGGATAGGGCAACGTACACACTAGCGTTCAGTGAGTAAAGAAAGCTGAAAACTCGTGTACTATAATCAAAGGATAAGGGAATATACTGTAAGTCCCTCCATTTCGTAAATAAAAGGAACATACCCGTAAAATATAAGTAAAAAATAATATTCAGATTGCAAAATTGCAACCTTACCCTAAGAGAGGATGTGAAATAAGCATGTGACCTAAAAGTTTTGTAATTTATATTAGGTACCTATTCAATTTCAGTCTTGTTTTATTTACAATTTGACAAAGGGACATTAAAAAAACGATCATTTGGTTCAATCGTAACTTCGTTAAAGATTCATCCAGACATTGTTTACTTTTTTTTACGGGTTTTCGGATCCATTGTTGAGATCAATGGATCTGAAGATTTAAAAAAATTACAATTACTGTAAGTGTCTAAGTAAAAAAACTGTAGTTTCATTTCCGTCTACTAATTAAAACACACAATATACAAAGGTAATAAAATAAATAAATAAATATATAGGGACAAATAACACTGATTGAGCTAGCCCCAAAGTAAGTTCGAGACTTGTGTTATGGGTGTAATGGATACTAACTCAACGATACTATATTTTATAACAAATACATATATAGATAAATATCCAAGACCCAGGAAAATTTAAAAAAGGCCATTTTCCAACTTGCCCTGATCGGGGATTGAACCCGGGACCTAAAAGTAACACATAATTAAATCATTATTGAATATTTTAAAAAATCACAAACTTTTCTGCGGTATTTAATCTATTTAGAGATGTAAGTACAGCCTCCACGTGTGAAGTGCCCAGTGAGTTTCTAAAATCATCTCTGTTTAGTAAACTATGTCTTACTGAGTTTCACAATACACTACAATACCCATTATTGAACAAAATAAATAAATATAGGACATAATTAACTTAAAAACTAGGAAATGCGAAAAGGCGGCCTTATCGCTAACTATGCATTGGGCTAACTATCGGGTTTTACTGGAATTTTTACAGCGCGCATCCCTCTGTACTAAATTTTAATGAGTCTCAAAACAAGGCATGCATGTCAGAAATAGATTATTCTGTATCTTCCTCTCGGCGTGAGGACGGACATACAAACGAACACACTTTCATTTTATTAGAAACCATAATTTCCTCAGTTTCAATAAACACTGCGCCGAAGTTCCGCTGCTTATTTGTTTCTTTGTGTAAAACGTGTAATGGTGTTGCTAGTTATTGTAATAGGCAGGCGTAATTTCAACGATGTTACGTCGCGCCATTTCGGCAAAGAGTCAATTCGTATGCAATCGTCAATCAGCGATCGCAAATCCAATTTGCGTTAGTGGTGACCGTAGTGTTGTGTAGATTTTTCGGCAAGCGGGACGTTGGTCGTGACACCATGACATGCACTCTGAACTCCGGCGTCGAGTGCTCGAAGTAGGGTTGACAAATGCTATGATATTTATTTTGTTAGTGGTAATAGTAGTGTTGTGATTTTTTTTAAGCAGCCCGACCTTAGTTGTGCTGTGCGTGACAGCGTGACAGCTGATGTCGAGGGCCGCTAGAGGAGTTGGCAAACCCTGTGATTATATTTATTAGTGGTATTAGTCGTCGTGATGTGGAGATTTTTTGGCAAACCAGTCACGACCGCAATTAATTAGGTACTTAGGGTAATGTATATCATTTTGGGCAAGTTAGATATAATTTGTGCTCGTGCGTGGCGGCCTCTCCGACTGCCCGTGCTGAATTCTAGAAGCAAGGTTGACGAATGCTTTGATATCTAGGATATTGTTTAGTACAAGTTAGTACCTAATACTGATCGTACTGATGTGGAGATTTTGAGGCAATTAGGACGTTGGTATTGACAGCGTGACAGCACTCCAAGAGTAGGCGTCGATTGCTAGAAGTAGGGTTGACGAATGTTGCAATATTATCGATGTTGTTTAGTCGTAATGGTGACCGTAGTGCTGTGGAAATTTTCTGGCAAAGGATCTGCGTGACAGTATGACAGCCGTTCCAAGCGTCGATGTCGCGTAGCCACGCATGCCAAAAGCAGGGTTGATGGACATTTATTTGGATAGGGGTGACCATAGTATTAATACTGGTATGCCGCACAGTGGTCGTGACAGTTACTACGAATGTCATTGTAGAGTGTTAGAAGCAAGGTTGATGAACGCAGTGTTAGTTTTTACGGATTTCTTCAGTGGTTACCTTAGCCGATGATTGATTGGCCTTTTGGTGGATTTTGATAGTAAACGAAAACCATTCGAAATCATATATTGATATCATCGGTAGATATACATTTTAAAAGTATCCCCAAACTTTGCATTCTCTCGAAAGAAAAAAATGCGCGAGTGTCGTGGAATATTCGGTTGGAACGAAGTTTGAAAAACCATTCGTGACGGAAATAAAGTGACGGAAAAATCTTACACTTTTTTCAGCCAAATCCGTACCGTCCGAAAAGAACTTTGTTCCAATAACCGGAATAAAGATAGCCATACTTATACAAAACTAAGGTACTGATTCAAAACGCTTTTGAAAATTGTGTGCTGAAAAGAAAATTTATTAAAGCTAGCCCTAGTCGGCACGGTCCGATCAGCTTAACACGGTCGAGGGCCGGCCCTCCGTCACGCGGCCGTGATAACATTTGTCACTTCATTATGCCGTCCGGCAGCGCTCGCCGTAATGGACTGGAGTGGACACGATTATTTCTGTCCGGTTAATTAATTTCGATTAAAGGTCAAGTGCTAGTTCTTTACGATGACTGTGTGTGAAGGGGCTCGGCGTTTGTTTGATAACGATAGGCTTATGAATAAAATAATGATTTGAGTAGAAAATACAAACAATAAAAATTGTGACTAAAGAGCAGAAGGACACCGTCTACAATGTGAACTAAAAAAAATTCAAAAATTGTTTAAAGGTCTTTCTAGACGGTGATACAAATCAAATTTTTTATTATTACCATTTTTAGTTTTAAACAATTTATTTCAAATGAGGGCGCCACTTTAGCTACCACTTCGTCTTAAAAGTATGGTATACGTATTTTTATACACGCTGACTTTTCATTGGTTTTGAAAAAAAGAATGTCATGTGGTAAATAAATTCCTCTATCCATATACGTAATCCAAATTTGTGTATGAAATAAGATAAAAGAGTTGCGAAAATGATTTTCGATCGAGACCACGTTTACTTACGCCCGTTCATGGCTGACGCGTGACCCCGATGAACTCGATTTTTAACCAAAGGTGACATATATCACCCCCACTCGAAAACTTCGAAGTGCTATATCTTTCTGAATTTTTACTACTTTGCTAAACGAAAAAATATGGGTCCTTATTTTTGGATAATTTTGTTGACGAACTAAACATACATATTCTTTTTTCCAGTCCACATCTCTATTTCTACAAACTATAATTTCCACCTTACAATTCATATAAGTTTCTTTCAACACAAAGCTAGCCAAGCTTCATGGACGTTGCTTGCGTTGTCCAAAACAAAGAAATAAGCACTTTTTGAATTTCATGTCAAATATTTCGTATGGCTGTGGCGAGATGAAACAAAACACTCAGGGAACAGCAAATTAAAAGACTGATTTACGTAGGTACTTTTCACAAACTGTTACAGAAGTATTATAAACAATTAACTTAATAAACATTAAATAATATACAGTAGATGCTCAAAAATTAAAATATGGGTAAATTAAACTAAACTACAGATAACACTATGAAACTAAAATAATAAGTATATATTTAACTACAACCAGATGTTTTTGTTAAATATATAATTTATGTTTTATTAATAGGATGAGAGATGGAATTTTACTTCCATTTCTCATATTCAGGCGACTGAATTATGGAATGGGGATGTAAGAAAAGTTTGAAAATGGAATTCAGAAATTTATTTAAAATTGCAAACGGAATGAGATAATGAAGAAATAAGGTGGATAATAACAGCATGCAGCTGAAGTTTTTTTATGCAGCATCGTTATAAGGCCATTTTAGAGTTATAATGAAAGTATTAGGTAGGCCATAGTTGTATTTCAAGTTCCGTTACTTTACTACACTGAAAAAATAATTCCGTTAAGTTATGAAAAAAATATGCCTATGTTTATCTTCCGCATACTGAATTGGTGCAAGTATTTAGTCGGTTCTCTCGTCTCTCGCCTGCTTTCTAACTGCGAATGTCTCCTAAACTCTTTTATCTCTATTTACGAGTCCAACTGGTTTCTTGAGCTATAAGAATGGTATAACGAGGTTTGGCGTTGCCATGCTCGAGGGACTGAGGATGGTACACATATCGGCTTTGGTCTGCAAGCGTGATGACGTACTCTCCAAGGAAGACCTCATTCATACGCTTGCAGCGTAACTGCTGGCTGGACAGGCTCAGAACCGAAAAGAACGGAACAGATGAAAAATTATACCAGTCTTTATACCAGTAGGGTAGGTAACATATGCAGGGATGACTTCTGCGCGCAATGAATATTACAGTAAGGTCTTTTTGTGCGCAGGGTGTGGCGACTTCGTGTGGGGTAACATGGCGCTGAAGACGCCGACGCCAGGCGCCGGGCAGCGGGAGACCTGGGGCAAGAAGGTGGACTTCTTGCTGTCGGTCATCGGCTTCGCGGTGGACCTGGCCAACGTTTGGCGCTTCCCGTATCTCTGCTACAAGAATGGCGGAGGTCAGTCTACTTTATTATTTTTTCAAGCATAAAACTCTTTATAACGATTTCCAATAAAAGTGTTTGGCATAAAGGGGCAACCCGGCTAAAAAGGTATTGCTTGAAAGATTTTGTCTTCTTTCTTAATCAATGTTAAGAAAATATAGTATTTTATGCAACAGTTGTATAAGAATGAACAAAAATGCGAGTGGCGCAGGTTCGTAAGTAAGCGCTATCGAGCATTTTTTATTATCGACGTACTTATACAACGTTGCATACAATACTATTTTTACGACTATATTAACTAAATCAAATAAAAAAATAAACAAAGAAAAATGTGAAAATGTTTGACATTGTTTGGCAGATACTAGGTGAGATATCTATAGCAAACTTTTTTTTATTGATGTTTACTTCCTACAGTGACTATATCTGAGTGACTTCTTATGTTGGCAGTGAATAATTAATGTCGGAAAGTTTTATTTTTAATACCATAAATTGGTAGTTGCGCTTTTTTGTTAAGTTAGTGTTGATCAAGTAAAACCTTAACCTAAGTGTAATCTACACAGGCATTCAGGCGCCTAGATCTAAAGAAAAAAATCTAGGTCTATGGTTAGGCGTATCTTTTTGGCGATATTACGACACATGTGCTATTATGAGGAATAGAGTTATAGACTCTTCTGTGATCATATAATCAATGTTCTTATATTAGTGCTCGGGACCATTTAAAAGACAGATAACAGAACAGGAGTAGAATTTACAAAACCTTTAAAGGTACATGGTCGCCATTCAAGAACCTCTGCCCCATTGGCATCGATACTGCACGGACGTCTTAGATGGCTGGATTCACTATTAATTTTACTTTAATCAACTTTGCTACTTACTTTGCGTGAAGTAAAACTTCTACTACTTCAACGTCTTGGTATCCTAATTTCAACTTACAATACTTTCTTCTCTAGCACTGTATTGTCAATTTTATTCACCAATAAAAGTTACTTATCTAGCGTGCAATATGAATGGCCTGCAATATGAAAGCCCGGGGTCCACTTTCCAACGTTTTCTTCTTCACTTCGCACGTTCTTAAGCATCTTTGGTTGAAAGACGATTAGCACGCATATCATCCTTGATGACGTCAAGCCAACATTTCTTGGGTCTACCATGCATGCCGGACCCTAGCGAAGCCGACAGGGCTATACCTACATTTGTTTCCCACGTAACTGCCGGCTTTTACAAGACGTGACCGTACCAGCGTACGCGACTCTTGCAGTTTGTCTGCTATGTCAAGGATATGAAGGCTGCTGCGGATGCGAGTATTTCTTACACGATCTCTCTATGATACTCCGCACATCCAACACAACAGTTACATCTCCGTGAAACACAGTTCCTGCTTGTGCCGCTCAAGCAAAGGCCATCTGTAGCATTGAAATCCATATTCGGAATTCACCACATTATATGCACAGAGCTGCATTTGATTTGTCCCTGTAAAGGAAGATTGATTTTATCTCTAACTTACTTTAGTACAGCTGAGCTGAGGCATGCAGTGCGGCCCAACATGAATGGCGCTAAGTGGCTCTTGCCGCGCTAATTATTCCGCAGCGGCTCTATAACTGAAACACCCGTTTAGTGTGAGCTCTAAGAGCTCTTACAGACGAGCGACAGTATGCCCGCGACACAGGTCGCCGACCTGTGTCGTGGAAATTCTATCGCCTATGTTAGAGCGCTAATGTAACGTATGCATAGAGCTGCGTTCGATTTGTCAATAGATTAAACGAGTTATATATAAAGTACACAGTCGTTTTTAAAAAAGACTTTGTTTTTATAATCTGGTGAGATGAGGCGGAAGGATCCGATGGAATTTAATAGCGCTAAGTAGTTAACACATACACACGAGTATCAAACACGTCACTATTTAAACTGTTTTAAAGTTTATAAAATCCGTTTGTCCTATAAAACTCACTTACACTCAGCTGAAGCTTGCAATACGGCTCTGAGTACATACTCCAACTCCGACTGACTGAATACACGTAGTACTAAGTGGCTCTTGCTGCGTTAATTGGCGGTGGCTGTTTGAGGCGAAAGACTCGTTTTATTTGGCAACGAGAGCCGCAAGCAACTTGTCGCTGCAACGTAGTTTTATACGATAATAAAATAAGTTAAAAGGATAGGGGTGTTACTTAATTATGAAATATTCAAAAGTGGACATTATTTATAAAATTGGCATCGAAGTGCTCAAATTAAATTTTTGATCCATGAACTTTATAAAATTGGATGAGATGTTCTACTCAAAATATCTTTATATGTACAGTGTTGTAGTGTACAACTATAACATTTAACATTTGCCACATTAAATAGTTAATCAAAATGGAAATCAAAAGAAAAGTTCTAGACCTGCGCTGAATTGATCTATATATTAATTTAATTTTATGCACTTAGCTACAATATAGGTTACAAAGTATCTTTGTCTTTATTTTTAGAGAAATTGTTAAGAGATTTACCTGCTCGCCAGAAGAATTAGTTTTTTCTATAATAGGTTAAGACTTTTGACGCACTGATACGGGTATGATAACGAAGGAGTCTAATAGAGACTGAGAAAAAATATTTGTCAAGATTTCTGGGGTGTCAACTTTACCCGAAGTCAACTTTAGAAGGTCTGCGACTTCACGCCGTAACTCAAGGGGCACAAAGTGATGTTATTTACAAAGGTTGATATAATTAAGTAACCGATAGTAAATGTTGAGACGATAACATTAATGTTTCATAAATTTCTTTTGGATACCAATACGATCGATATAAATTTTATATCTAGGATTCCAAATTTGCGATGCATATTCTACAATACTACGGACAAACGTATACATAAATAAAGATTTTTAAAAACTATTTGTAATGACATATGTCTTAGCGCCTTATAATAAAAAAAAATATATATACGGACAAGTCACACCTAATGAGCTAACCCCAAAGTAAGTTCGAGATTTGTGTTATGGGATACTAACTCAACGATACCACATTGATCTTTCTGAAAGGCCGGCAACGTTTCTGTTACACCCTGGTGTTGCAGTTGTCCATGGGCAGCGGTGTTAACTTACCATCACGGTGACCCGCTTGTTCGTTTGCCGTCCTATAACATATATTTTATAACAAACACATATTTAGATAAACAATCCTTATAGGCTTTAAATCTGTCTTTATTATAAACCCACATACCTACAGCAAGCCATTGCTCCGACTGAATAGTTCTAAAGTGGCTCTTGCGCGCTAATTGTGCTCGCGGCGGCTCTTCAGCTTAAAGACTCGTTTAGTGTGAGCTCCAGAGCTTGGATATTCCACTCAATCTATCTCTGTATTTTATTTTGGGACACATTGATCCAACCCCAAAGAAAGCTTAAGCTTGTATTATGGGTTCCGTATCATTATCTCTAAAACAATCACGTTTATTGTTTGGGAGCCCCCCGTAAATATTTATTTTATGCTAAATTAATTATGAATTTTTAAAATAAATATACAAGTAAATATTCTGTGAATATTTCACATGAGATTAGGGAAATCTCACCAGGGTGAAGTAAGGGGTTCGAAAAATAAAACTCCTCGCGTCTTACACGAGATATCTGACGTACTTACGAGATGCAAAGACAGGCTTTGCCTCGAATACATATTAACTTTTTAAATAACTTTTTATTTTTAATTATGCAATAAAGAGTGAAACACACAAACATACATACAGTCAAAAACCTCCGTGGTGCTGTGGTACCTACCACGCTAGTCCGTGGATATTCCATTTGATCGATCAACGTTGTTAAAAGAAAATATTTTGAAAAATAAATTAAATTAGCAAGTATTGTTGAGTTGAATCAGTTAACTTCAAATAAACCATATTTAAGTTACCAACCGCATCAGAAATAATCAGAATTTGATGAACATTTTTATAATTTTACTCATTAATTTACATACATAACTCCAGGCTACTTTGTTCCCCATCAAGTGAGACCGTGAAGGTTTTCTAAGCACATTAGCCAAAAAGTGGGCGTTTTTCGCTAATATGCGTAGAAAAGCTTCACGTTCTCTCTTTAAAATGTACGAGTAAACAGTAGTTCATAAAATAGTTTAAAGGGTAATCTAGGGTCTGAACAAGGCAAAAATTTAAAAGATTTCTCCGTTTTCTTTCAAATGGGGGCAGCACTGGACCCCGAAAAATTCCAGTAGCCCCTAAATGCAAGATAGTGGAATAGTTATAAAATGATCTCAGTGCTAAGACTCTACGTGGATTGTGGACTAATTTCGAACTTCGTATGGAACAACTGATTATAAAGGCCGTCAAGGATTTTACCCCTCTTACAAACCGTCTAGGCATTCGGTCTGTAGGGCTCTCGTGATATAATAGTCGGTTAACAATCTACGTCGTGGCCGAGGCGAAGCGAGGCGAGACGAGGCAGAGGCACTCTTGCAGTGCATCGCCTCGCACGTCGAGGAGCGCTTACACTTGCCGCACTAATGAATGCTTCATGCAGTTAACAGCTAGACGTGA
Source organism: Acrobasis suavella (assembly GCA_943193695.1). Taxonomy (NCBI): domain Eukaryota; kingdom Metazoa; phylum Arthropoda; class Insecta; order Lepidoptera; family Pyralidae; genus Acrobasis; species Acrobasis suavella. The sequence goes on from OW971932.1 coordinate 20,199,798, forward strand.
GAAATCAACTTGTGTCTTGAAACAGACAATAGGATCAGATATCCAATTTCGTTAAGAATTAACTGTATTCATCTGTGTACAGTCAGCAAAAGAGATACCTGACCAGGCCCTCTACCTACATCTTGAATTTTCTCTGAAAATAAAAATAATATTAACAAGAAAATGTATAATTCAAAAAGACTTCATTAAAATCTTTTTGAATATACATTTTCATTGTTCACTGTAAACAGTAGTTCATAAAATTGTTTGAGGGGTTATCTACTTGATCAAGACAAAATTTTAAATGATGTCTCCTTTTCCTTTCAAAAAATTTATTTCAACACTGGACCCCGAAAATTTCTTATATCCCCTTAAGTAGGAATCGTTTGATTTGTCTTGATAAGCACTAAAAGATAGACGATGTCTAGAGTCTGATCACGGAGACAGAAGGTAGTCGATGGAACGTAGTTATAAAACGACGCAATTCCATCGATTGTGGGCTTGTACAAAAAATGTACTTTTTAAAAAAAAACTTATTACGCTATGAAAACGTGATTAATAGGCATTAGTATGGTGATAAGACCCATTTGTTTATAAGTGGTAGCCTGCATGTGACACAGCGGACGAATGCAAAAGCCGGTCCACACGCGCGGCTGGTGGCGGAAATGAGGCGGTCTAGGGGCGCCGCGCCGGAAGTCGCCCAATGAGATCTGTTCGTTTGATCTTCGCACTTTCTAGTTGAATACTGGAGGATTGAGAGGACTTCGTAGTTTTTTTATTAAATGCTCATACCCACAATATCATCGATGAGACTAATATGATTGTAGAACTATGCATGCATAGGTTAGTATTTTCGATGGTAGTTAGTAGTATACTCCCATTAGTCTGTAGAAGTGTCCCCCATGGTGACAAATTTTCCTTAACGCGAATTAATACCATTTTTTAAATCTATGTTTGAATTATATATACAAACATACTTGTCATGCACTAAGTACGTACGTTACCCTTAACAAGGGAGAAAGACATTCCCTTAGGGCTTTAATACCAATTTCGGCGTGATGCTTGGCTGTAGCCAAAAGGAAACAAAAGTGAATTTAGTACTGAGAGCCCCGTGATTCCGATTCCCGCGCATTGAAATGCTTAGGTCTTGCGATGCAAAGGAGGAATAGCAATTGACAAATAGGTATTTATTTGATAAAATATTGAATAAAGCTTAAACAAAATAATTATAAAAATTACAGATCTGTGAAAATAAATAATACAGATATATCAAAATATTATAAAAATAAAAAATAAGTGAACCGTTTTAGTTCTTTCCCTTGGCGGAAGGCGGCGTGGATGCGGACGGTGGCGGCGCGGTCGCGGACGGTGGCGGCGGCGGCGGCGGCAGCGGCATCTCGGGCTCTTCTTCCGTCACCGGCGTCAAAGGCAGCTCCTTCTCCGGCCACAGCCTCTTTATGTAGTCACACAAACTCACCAAGTTTAGTGTCTTGATCTTTGCCTTAGCCTTTGCCCGAGAGGCAGCGAAGATGTCGCACAATTCCGTCAGTAAATTTTCGTCTAACGGCACTTTCTCTGCAGATACTACGTTCAATAACTCCTTAATATCGATGGGTCTGCCAGACAAAATCTTATTCAAGCGCAAGAAGAACAGCGGCACGTCTACTTTGTGCTTCTTTGGTCTAGTACCCAGATATGCAACTCGTTGTAATATCATTGTTCTAGGATCGGGACCAATTATTTTCCAGTCCTTGGTGACGTGGCCGTAAGTGACAAAGAAATTATTTCGCGATTTCATATTCTTTACCTTTTTTAAGGATTCAACGAATTCTGGAGAAACGTCTATATTTTCGAGAAGTAAGTTCTGTAACTTGACAGATCGCTTTTTCATTTTGTCCATCAATACTAACATGTCTGCGGTAGACAAAGGATTTCGGGATAAATCGAAAGTGACTAGTGTTTTAGCTTTGGACAAACCAGAAGCCATAATCGAAATATCGTTTCCATAAAATCTGTTGTTACTTAAATTCAGTACAGCTAGACTTGGGCAAAAGAACATAATGTTAAGAATAGCATTAGCAATTTTTTCTCCTTCCATTGCATTCCAAGATAAATTCAGCTCTTCGAGGACTTCATTTTGTGCGATCATATTCAACATTTTTGCCGTGGCAGCTGGAGAAGTAAAGTTGTTTAGCGACAAATCAATACGCGTCATTCTATTTCTGAACTCGAGACACCCCGCGAGCGCCACGGCAGTGAGTTTGCCTAATTGATTTTTGCTTAAATTGACAATCGGAATCGACATTCCTGTTTCTATTTTTTCCGCAAAATTGACTCCCCCATCTTCGCCAACTTCATTCCTTGATATATCGAGAGTACTCAAGTGGCGATTGGTTCTTATATTGTCTATTAGACAAGCTAAGCCAGACGCTCCGATGCGACACCCCGATAGTATCAATTCCCTTAAAGTGACGTTGGAGGTCAACATTGTTCCCAAGTGGAAACAGGCATCGTCGTTTAAAAAATTGTCAGTTAAATCAAGGCGCTGAACATATTTGTTATATTGCAAAGCCATTGCCATTGCTCTAACTCCAAATGGATCTACGCAGTAGTACCTTAGGTTGATTTCATCGGAAATTAAGCCTCTATGGAACATTCTGACGGGACATTTGTTCATTTCCTCACATACAGCTATGTACAAATCTTTCCCATCGTCAGAGTACATGACAGGTTGTTCTGGGTCGAGAAGCGCCTTCTTGATGCCAGGGTCAGTCACGGGCGGATATTTGTAGTAGGAGTGCCTGAAGACGGAGCTATCAGACATCTTCATAAAGTGTGCACATAGTTCCCCACTGCCCGGCGAATACAGTCCTTTGGATTGGAGCACTTTTTTCTTGTTTTCGGGATGCAGTATTGATTCGAGTGAGGACCATTGGCTCATCGGGGGTTCTTCGCTGGAAACGATTTCCTCCTGCGCCGGCAGAATCACTTCGACCTTTTCCGTTTTACCGCTATCGCCAGCGCTGCTACTGCTACTTGACATTTTCGGGAAGTGTTATTCAATACTTATAAAAAAATACAAAAGCACAATAAAATAAACTCTAAATTAAAAATAATCAAAATCGAAATATATATAAATCAAACCATCACTGTCAAAATTTGATAGGTAATCTAGTTTAGAGTAAAACTTTCCTGTGTATAACTTTTCCTCTATGGGTTATAAATTATAATTCTATGGTGTAGATCATAGAATTATAACCCATAGAGGATCTATAGTATACAGGAATATCACTACTCATAGACCTAAATTTTTTTTACTACGTATATAGACAGAACTCACAGCAAAGTGAGACAAACAATACGTTAATGGTCGCCTTCACAAGAGCAATAGAGATAGCAGTTAGATTGACGTGTGACCAACTTTTGAATGATTCGACTTCTGGAAACCAGACTTATATTTTGTCACACGAAAATTGGATTTTTCTAATTGTAAACTGTGTTAATTCATAACTTTTCTAACCTTGGAAAGATAGTATCGTGCAGCTTTATCGATTGTGATACAACAACCTTAGATCATTTAATACAGGATAAACCTTACCTGCGCGTTCCCCTCTGCCAAAGTATAAGAACAAAAATTTAATACGTTTGTTAGAAATGAAATACCAGGATGAGGGAGGAAAAACAATTTATTTCAAATAATAATATATTTCCCTCAAAACAACTATTTTCTTAAAATAATTCTTAAAACTTTCTAAAGCAAAGCTACAACTATTTCAGTTCATCATATTTCACTATTGTTATAATTAGTAGGTACATTGATTTACTTGGAAAAGATTTAGTACATCTGTACTTTACTTATTGGTTATTCTATCACGGTTCACAAAAGAATCATCTTTACAATATTATTACAAACATATTATCAATCACAGATATCTGTAGCGATTACAATAATATCACATCATTACAATTTATTAATAATATACTCAGATAACCGTTAATAAAACAATTCAAGAGAAAACAGTAATTGTTACTTCAAGAGATACAATATATGAGAAATGAAACTAACCTTTACTAGGTCGCTGCCGGATCAAAAGTGAGGACCATTTGATTATCACAATATAAGTAAGCTTCGTATCCGCCATTTTGGCGTTACACTTCTTTTTAAAATATCTCGGCCAATCACCGCCAATCTTGCCACAAGAAATGTTGCCACATGAAATATACTGTTTTAACATTTGAAAATATAAAGTGACTTGTGTAAAAGAAATATTTAGTATTATTCAAAGAAATACAATTTTTATTTATTTTATTATAATATCTAACACGGCCATACTGACAAGTGCTGCGTCCCGAAGCACATACTAGCACTACCACCCTATAGTTACTTTATTCACCATAAATCCATTAATTTAATTGCCCATGTTTGGACGACATTTAACATAGTGCTATTAAAAAATATAAGTATAACTTGGTAATATCTGACACAACTTGTACATACATGATAGCGAGTATAAATCTACAAGATAATAGCTAAAATTCTTTACCGCCCGGCCTTACTGACCAAATTATAAAAATTTACTTTATGATTATCCTTTACCACAACATACACATGGCAGCCTGTTAAGCTGCTGCTGACATATGAACAGAAATATAACAAGCCATCCTCCTTGATCTCTGACGAGTCAGTAAAAATTCAAATATTCATCATCAACAACAACACACTTACGTAACGGCTAGTTACGTCTTAAACAACAACAGTGTAATTAAATTTACTTATTTATTCGAAATTTATCAGAACAGAAACACAGCATCTTGTAAATAGAATATGTAAAATTTACAAATATAACATATTTTAACAAGTTTTATTAAAATAACACTTTCACATATTTACTTCTGATAACTTTGGTAACAACTGCAATTATTCATTAACAACAACAACATACTTTACGTAGCAGCTAGTTACGTCTTAAACAACAACATTGTTAATATAATTATTTATTCTAAATATTTTCATTTGACCCTGATTAGAATAAAATTCCATTATATTTTGGTTGAACCAACTCGTATAATATTGATCGAACTTCACATGGCAAGTTCGTGTAATCTAATAACATAATTTGGCAAACATTTTACTTCGTTTATTTTTATTTGAAAACTTGTAAAAAATAACGATTTAATCGAAAACGAAAATAATGTATAAACTTTATTTTTTACAACTAGAACAAAATCATTTTTCCGTTATATGTGTTACGGCTAAAATAATTATTGTGTTAATACGAGTATGAATACGCTTAATAATCATTTCTAAAATAAACAGCAATTATAGTGACTTTGAAAAAAAAAAAACTCATAAACTTATATCTTACCATATCAATTTAAAATTGAATTTACGTAAAACAAACTTTATCTGCAAATCCATACGTCCATATAAATATTAAAAATGTAAGTAACGCTTCAAGCACTTAAGCGATTGAGATGACATAGGATATTTTTATCTCAAAAATTATCTATTAAGGCAACGAAAAGGGAAGTGAAACTTTGTTCTGTACTTAAATCCTATTTTGCTATACAAATAGAAGTTGACTTTTATAAAGTACTAAATTCACGCAGTAACGGGTAAAAACTAATAAAATAAATATCTAAACCAGATCATAATTCCATAGAAATGTAGTTTCACTTAATTACAACACGTCTTTTCAACAATATCATTTTAAGGTTTATGTAATAATGTCGTTTTTACAATAACCGAAAGGAAAAAAAACTGTAAAATTCTTTTCAACAACAACAGATTAAACACATTATTTATAGCTGAGACAACAACAGTAACCATATTTAAAAACTAAATAAATATTAAAGGTTTACCACTTCAACAACAACACTTAGTTTCATAACAATCAGTCATGACTATAACAACAACATTTATTTGCTACTCTTAGCGGTGTCAATTTTTATAGTTTTTTTTTGTACTTAACCATTGCATCATTTTAATACTTTATTAATGTACTTATGTTACACTTAATCACTAGTTTGGTTCCAAAGAAAACATTTCTTTTTTATATAATTGTACTGTCTAACATAAAGACTCGTGTACTTATTGTTTTTAAATTCTTACACTACATAATATCGTATGTTTTATGACTTATACTCATATTGTGACAACATAACTTTCATCGTCTTAGATCGCCAAGCCAAAAACATTGAAACATTTTATACTGTAAGTACCATACAAATTAATCTATGGTAAAATTTCGAAATAAAAACCATGCTTTTGGAGATCCTAATAAATCAATATTTGATAATATACTCATTTTTAATAATGTTTGTCTTAACAAATCCTCTTTAAAGCGTTATCAAAACAATTCAATATGCAATATTAAAAAAAAATTGTTCCAAAAGCTTTTCGATGAACACTACTAGGCAACGGGTCCTAAATAAGATCCATATTAAGAGTTTCAATTTTTAGATTGGCGAGTAAAGATAGTTTTCTGATAGGCTATTGAACCAAAAAAAGCTCCATAATAATAATTATTAACTCAAATTTTAAATGACTAAATTTACTTAATTGGCTAGGTATTTTATCAGTCGTGGTTCATGGACCTTATTTGATATTATTTAAGCCTGTCAGACCTTGTTATTAGGACTATCAAATTCTGATAAATCTGTAAAATTTATAGACAAAATGTTGCTTTGCAGCTGTGCAACACAAACACAATAAAAAGAAGAAAGTATTTAATTATACACTTAATTTCAGCCAGCACATGTTAGCAATCTACATTCTAAAAGTTTAAAACAGTGCTTATTTAAAATAAAATACTTCATAGGAATATTGTTTTGCTTTTACCCAAAGCATTCAAAATATTATAGGCAGTATTTTAATAACTGAAACATGTTCACCGACCGCTTCTAACGTAAAACACAGTTTTGATAATAAAATGGACGTTACGACTGACAAATCATGGGTTGGTATGAAGGTTTTTCACGTCGCTTGACTTTATTTTACGATTGAATAGCATGAAGATTTGAAATATATACCTTTAAGGAACCAGGTCTTTTATGAAGTATTCATACAAAATCTCTATTTTCACTTCAAAAGTTTACTTTGTGTTCCTATTAGATTTAAATGCTAATTTACGAAAATAGGAAAAGAAAAACATAATTTAGAAAAAGCATTTCATAAATATATTATAGGAATTGAGTTTGACGTAGATATGTACTTAGTTAAGAGTATTATGGCAAAGTGGCTGACACTGTCTGTAATAAATCACACTGTCTTTATTAATTTAATTACGAGTAATATTTTTATTTTCTCAAGTTTTCACAAAAACGTCAGAATGTATGTTAATGTGAAATAAATTTGAAATAAGATAAAAAATATATATTCTGTGTTGCTTAGTCAGCAACGTATACAAGAAAAGGATGACCAAAAAATATATAATTCATCAAACAAAAAGAAAAAACTTCCTTTTTATCCCCATAAAACGTGATTCTACGAGGCAATTAGTGGAGGCTTTACTGGGCTTGAGAGGTAAAAAGACTAAAAAAGTATATAAAACTGGATCCAAAATAACTTAGATGAAAAAAAGTAACTTCAATGAAACTAGCAGCATCAATATTCTTTAAAAAAAAAGTGTTATTAGGAATCATAAAAGTCTCAGTTATGAAATATAAACTATGTTCGAAAATTTTCAACAATTAGGCTGGGGAGGTAGTTAGGGGAGGTAAAAATGTAATGCCGATAATGGCCGACTACTATAGGGCAGATGCGTATTTTTTTTCATGTACAAGAAAAAACTACCTTGCTAACCCAAAACCTCATTAAGATATAAAGGTTACAAAGTCACGTCCATCTTTGGACGGCGTCTCGGAGCGCCTCTGAAAAACCGGACAGGAGTGATGTCACTTATGTCGCAGTTGTAGGCGTGATATAAGAACATTTGTTCGGGGGCTATGTCAAATATTGCGTTAACAGGATTGGCCTCATAACAAAAGTAGCTCTATTTTTTTAAGAAAATCCTATAGTAATATTATTTTTAAACTTAATCAACTAAAACCCTAAGTTTATGTTACAAAATCAGAGACATTTATCAAAATCTACTCATTACGCATCTTATCTATTGTATGATAAAACGTGAAGATCATTATTGGTCTCGAAAAAAATTCACAGAACGTTTCAAAAAAAAAAAGGAAAGGTCTCACATGATCACATTTAAAATGTCAATTTTATCCACCTTATTCAGAAAAAAAAATGTTTTATAACTCATTATTCAGTTATAGGTTTCTTTAACCTGAATACCCAAAAACAAAATATTTCATTTTAGCAGTTGAAAGTGACAAGAAGCAAAAAAAATATATACTATGTTATCTAACAATTTGTACAATGTACGTACGTACATACGTGTTTTTTTTTTAATCTTTGTCAAGAATCCGAAACGTAACAATATCTTAATTTAATAAATTATGGTAAAACTATATGTGTTGTAGGTACATGTAATACAATAAACTTTAAATTTAAATAGCATTTGAATTTCTTGTCTCGGTAGTTTTAATGGCACAGCCTCGAAAGGCCTTACCTCCTTTTCCAAAACTTCAAGTACTAGTTTATCCATTTGACTCCTTTCTTTGCTGTAGGAATTGCCTGGTTACCGCGTCAAGGCTCTCGATCGAAAATTTGAAGAGACACGTGGCTGCTACCGCGTCAACTCGCATTTTTGTGGGCAGGATTGTTTCCAACACGATTCACATGAAAAACAAAAAAAAATATTAGTAATTTTATTTAAGGAATCGTGGCATCCCACTTCTGATGTTAGAAATGAAATACCAGGATGAGGGAGGAAAAACAATTTATTTCAAATAATAATATATTTCCCTCAAAACAACTATTTTCTTAAAATAATTCTTAAAACTTTCTAAAGCAAAGCTACAACTATTTCAGTTCATCATATTTCACTATTGTTATAATTAGTAGGTACATTGATTTACTTGGAAAAGATTTAGTACATCTGTACTTTACTTATTGGTTATTCTATCACGGTTCACAAAAGAATCATCTTTACAATATTATTACAAACATATTATCAATCACAGATATCTGTAGCGATTACAATAATATCACATCATTACAATTTATTAATAATATACTCAGATAACCGTTAATAAAACAATTCAAGAGAAAACAGTAATTGTTACTTCAAGAGATACAATATATGAGAAATGAAACTAACCTTTACTAGGTCGCTGCCGGATCAAAAGTGAGGACCATTTGATTATCACAATATAAGTAAGCTTCGTATCCGCCATTTTGGCGTTACACTTCTTTTTAAAATATCTCGGCCAATCACCGCCAATCTTGCCACAAGAAATGTTGCCACATGAAATATACTGTTTTAACATTTGAAAATATAAAGTGACTTGTGTAAAAGAAATATTTAGTATTATTCAAAGAAATACAATTTTTATTTATTTTATTATAATATCTAACACGTTCATAAAAACTAGTTGCTTAATCGATTATGATCATTATGTGAATCGGTAAGGCATCGAAAAGACGTCTAAAAGTGCTCCGTTTAAAATGCCATGTTATGCAATTTTCTCGTGTACGTTTTGTATTGTAAAAAGAGGTCAAACACATTTAATCTTCCAAAAGATAGCATAATCATTCATTAGTAAGTATTTTTTTTATTTTACTAACGTTGTTTTCTATTTAAATGTAATTTCTGAAAAATCGGAGAAATATCTATTAGTATCGATTACGGAAAAAATAATCGAATCACGTTTGCATCTGATTTCCTTCCAGCCCATAAAATAATCTAAGATCGCACACGAGATTAGTTTATTAACCCCCGTTTTAAATGTATCAATTACATTCTTAAGGTTCTGTAACAAGATTCCAATTTAAAAAACGATTAGTTGATGACGTACGCACACTCCCCACGAGACTATATCGCACTGCTGCGCACTGCTCACGAGACTAAGGCGCACTCCTCACGAGACTATATATTTATGATTTACAACCTTCGTCTCTATTCCCTTTGTATTAGAGTTGATATTTTTTTTTCTTCTCTCTCTTTCTTGCCAAGAGTGTATTATGTGTATTTACACGTTTTTTCAGTGTGCGTTTTATTGGTGTGCAGAAAATAAGCTATTGTTTGAGTTTTTTGTAGTGTGCATTTATAGCGACACAAATTATTTCTGTGAATGTGTGATTTTGTTTAGATGTAGTAGTAGCTTACCCCCGCACCAAAAGCGGCAGAAAGTATTGTAAGAAGATTTGTCTGCGTAACTCATCCTGTATTAAATGATCTAAGACAACAACAAACTATAATCCCAATAAATACACTTTTTTCAGGTAACTTTGCTAGACTCGTCCTTTACCTGTTAGTCAATATTTTCTTCGTAACTCCACCAAAAAACCATTTAAAATCACGCATTTTATTTAGAGATAACACAATATTTAGCAGTTATTAAAGGAATTCAGTAATATATTGCATAAAATATAAAAGTATTTGATTTCGCTAGGGCTTGACTAATTATTGACGTCATGAAAATATATATCAATAAAAATCAATTTAACTGATTCGACCAAAAACAATTTGGTCGAATCAGTACAAACCTTTTTAAGTAAAAATATTTGCAGATTTTATATCGAGTTTCAGTTTTGGTTGGTAAAATTTATTTCCCAACATTTGTTGCGGTCAATTTTATCAGCATAGCGCAACTCCTTGTAAAATATCGATATTAGTTGTAAGAAACTCGTAATAAGTTCTCAAATTGTAGTACAAGTAATTAATGACTTATTATTTTTACAGATTTTCAATAAATTTAAATTATAAAGAAAAATAGATAACCATTGTAAATAGATCGGGTTGGACTCCCAAAAACATTTGTACTGTTTGCAGTAAACATTTTGAGCTAACGCGTTAAATACAAAGAAAGTAGATGCACGATCTAATCAAGGACTCTTTGCACGTTACACGTTTTAATCAATGATTCCTTTTTTTGTACCTGTAAGTGTACATAATGTGTCAGTTGCATGGTGGACTATTTTATGTTATTATTTCAAATGAAACCCTTTTTACGTGAGAAGTATTTAATACGTGGAAATTAAGTTCAAATTCGAACTTGAACACTGTAGAATGTCGCTCCTTTTAACGATAATCAACGAAATCGATTTTAGAAATCTATTGTAAATTTTCAGGTGAAATTGAAAATCAGAACACCAACTTCGAATGTAAATAGAGACATTTTATCTACATCACCAGAACCTGGCCCTTCAAATAAAACAGAAAAATAATTGCAAAAAAAATTAGCTTCTTAAAAATTTAAGAGCGAAAGTTAAAAGAAGTAAATAAAAGTTTTTTACATTTTCGAAATTATTCCATATTCCACTTACGGGTCTACTAATATATGTACATATTGACTTTTGGGCTTGGGCGAAGTCTACTCCGCTAGGGACAAATAGATTAAAATGTTTAAATATTTATTTATTATCATATATTAACAAGAATATTAATTCATAATCAATATTTTTTTTTATCGATATCGACGAACTATATGTGTCGTGTAGCAGGTGCAACCCTTTTAAAGTCAGACATGACATTTTATTTCTGGTCTCATTTTACATTAAGCTAGTTCAATCTTCTTACTTCTAAATCTATGTCACTACTTATATCAAAGATTAATGCTTCGGCCGCACCTGCACCTATCGTCACGAAGTTTCGTGCTATTACACGATACACTAGATATGAAACACATAGCATTAGAATATACAAGTAGACTTGTATATTCTATCAATGAGTGTAGATAATAGATAAATGATATTTTAAAATGTTTTTTTTTGCTCTACGATTTTTTTTAACTAAGAAGGTTACTCGTATGTACATCTAGAACAACTTAACATAGCGTTACGTTATGTCCTATAGCCATAGAATAATACTATAACTTAATGGTTATGTGATCGTTTCAAGTAACTAACATTTTTTTTTACTTTGGTTTCAAGAATATTTAGTAAATATTTATTACCTGATACTAATGAAGTACTTAACTTCATTTTCATAACCATTTTGAAAATTCAACATACCTACATTTTTTCAATCGTTTGACAGTAAGGTCCAGGAAAATTTAATAACATTATTTTGTTCAAGTAAACAATGATAAAAATTAAAATATTGAGAGTTACTTAACCATATTTATTGTAAAATTAAGACGAGAAAAGTTGGTAAAAGAACAAGTGCCGCCGCCACCGCTGATCAAGACTTTAACAAGTATCAGCCGCAAATTATTATAAAAATTTTGTTTATTTGCAGTAAATAGGGTTTTTTTAAGTAAAATTCAGCGTGACCTCAAACCTATTTAACTAATCATATAGACTGCAGAATTTATTTATTTTTAGTTATATATACACCTATGTACCTACATTACTATATTTTTATCGTCCGAACAAATCCATGCATCCAATAATTTTCTATTGAGAATTTAGAAATTCATCAGCAGCCAAGTATTTAAACTACTTTAAATCTATTAAAGGGTAACACTTTCATTTGCTCAGGTATATAATTGTAATTTTTTATACACATTGAGTAGCATTTTCTTTGAAATTTGCCTGATTTCAGCAGGTAGCCTAAGTGTATATTTCCTTTGCCTTTTTAAATTTATTCAATTTTTTTATGTACGAATAAGCCAACCTCTAATATATAAAGGCAAGGAAATGTAAGTATATTATGGGATTTGAAGTATGGTCGGCAAGATACGAATAGTACAATATAACATATATATAGCATGCACGCATCGTTTTTGGGCCAGTAATATATTTTGGTTTTCTATACCGTTGCCCTATATAATTAATATAATATATATAATTTTGAGATATGGCATATTTATCATTCCATAACTCAAAACAGACTCGACATAAGCATGATAGGCTTATCACTTATGTTGAGCTTCCAGCTAACTTTGACTACCTTTTGTCGAAACCGAAACGGACCATTTACAGCGTACAAGTATTAATACACTTGTATTGTACAATGACGCGAAGAATGTTTGGTAATAGGAAAGTGCCTAATTGCATCCTGCTTTCCACTGTGGTTTTTTAGCTCGACTTTACGCTTCACGTTCTCACTGTAAACAATAGTTTGAACGGTTATCTAGTGCCTGGTCAAGACAAAATTTTAAATTATGTCTCCGTTTTCCTGTCAAATGACTTATTTCAAATGGGGGCAGCATTGGACCCCGGAAAATTCAGGTATCCCCTTAATGACAATTAAAACGCACCCATCATCATCATCATCATCATATCAGCCACAGGAAGTCCACTGCTGGACATAGGCCTCCCCCAAGGATTTCCAAAACGACCGATCGGAAGCGGCCTGCATCCAGCGCCTCCCTGCAACCTTGCTCAGGTCATCTGACCATCTAGCAGGTGGGTGTCCTACGCTGCGCTTGCCGGTACGTGGCCGCCATTCGAGAACCTTTCTGCCCCATCGGCCATCGGTTCTTCGCGCTATATGCCCCGCCCACTGCCACTTCAATGAGCTAATCCGCTTGGCTATGTCGGTGACCTTCGTTCTCCTACGAATTTCCTCATTTCTGATTCGATCGCGTAGAGAAACACCAAGCATACACTTTCGTCTTGAGGCACTGAGGTATTTTAGACGATAAAACACTGCGTAATTTCCCGAACGCTGCCCAGCCGAGTCGGATTCGCCGAAAGACTTCTTCCTCGAAGCTGGAACTTCCTGCCTGGATCAATTGACCCAGGTAGACATACTGGTCTACAACTTCGAGGGTGGAGCTCCCAACAGAAACTGGTAAAGGCGCAACGTGCATATTTGACATGACCTTCGTCTTGTCAATATTCATTTTTAGGCCGACCTGTTGGGAGACTCGATTTAGGTCTTCAAGCATCGTACTTAAGTCCTCCATCGATTCTGCCATGACAACGATATCGTCGGCAAATCGAAGGTGAGTAATAAACTCGCCATTGATGTTGATGCCCAGTCCTTCCCATTCCAGGAGCTTGAAGGCATCTTCCAGAGCGGCGGTGAACAGTTTTGGAGATATGACATCTCCCTGTCTCACGCCTCTATTCAATGGAATATCCTTCGTACTGTACTCCTGTACTCGGACCGACATAGTGGCTTTGTTATATAGACACTTCAACACCTCGATATACCGACAGTCAATGCGGCACCGCTAGAGAGACTGAAGCACGGCCCATGTTTCGATCGAATCGAAGGCTTTTTCGTAGTCCACGAACCCCAAGCACAGCGGCCGGTTATACTCCCTCGTCTTCTCTATAACCTGCCGCAAAGTATGGATGTGGTCCATGGTACTGTAGCCTTTTCGGAATCCGGCTTGTTCGGGAGGTTGGAAGGCATCAAATCTGTTAGCGAGACGATTCGTGATGACCCTCGAAAACAACTTATAGACGTGACTCAGAAGCGTGATGGGCCTATAATTCTTTAATAGAGTATTGTCACCCTTTTTAAAGAAAAGGACCACCACGCCTCTGTTCCACGCCTCCGGCGTTACGCCCTCGAGCAGAACGGAATTAAAGAGCCTCTGAAGGACTTTCAGTACTGGCGTTCCGCCCGCTTTCAGAAGCTCTGCTGTGATTCCATCCTCACCCGGCGCCTTGTTGTTTTTGAGCTGTTTGAGGGCCATCCTAATCTCGTACAGACTGATGTCCGGGATATCTTCGGTATAGTGTCGGGTTAGCTTGGCTCTTGGATCTGTAGCCATATCCACGCTAGGTTTTGCAACGGATGTATATAACTGCCCATAAAATCTCTCGATCTCTGCCAGCACCCCATCTTTGGTCGACACCATGTTACCGCCCTCCGTCTTCAGCTTAGTCAGTCGGCTTTGCCCAGTAGACATAGTCCTTGCAAACACTTTGGAACCTTTATTTCGTTCTATCGTCTCCTCAATACAATTCGTATTAAAGGAGCGAATGTCGTGTCGCAAGGACTTTTGAATTCTTCTGTTGAGCCGCCGATACGACTCAGCGTCTTCGGAAGTTTGCAGCGTCATGGATCGTCGTTCTGCCATCAAGACTGGGGTCTGAGCAGAGATTTTTTGAGGTTTCTTTTTAGGCCGGGATTTAAAAAACTTGGAACCCACGGCTTGGACAGTTTCTACAAACCCGTTGTTTAACTCGTCCACTGAAACGCAATCCTGGAGGCCTTCAAAGCGATTGGAGAGCTCGACTTGAAAGCTCTCGGGGTTTTGGATCTGGCTCTGCGATGGTCGGAGCGTAGACTTCATCAGTTTTGACCTTTCGAGTCGGAGACTGATATTCATGATGCCTCTTAAAATTCGGTGATCGCTGCCGGTTTTAATTCTGTTAATCACGGAGACATCATTGAATATCTGCTTCTTCGTCGTCAGGAAGAAGTCTATCTCATTCTTGACTGGAGGCTGGTCGTTTTTACTAGGACCCATCCAAGTCCACTTCCTGTGTGGTGGCTTTTTGAAGAAAGAGTTCATCGCAAAAAGTGCCTCTTCCTCCAGAAAATCAGCCAACCTATGCCCCCTGTCGTTGCGTTCGCCATATCCAAATTGCCCCACCCTAATCTCTCCATCGCGTCCCTTGCCCAGTTTTGCGTTGAAGTCCCCCATAATAACCGTAAACTGGGTTTTGGAGGCGTGTATGGCCCTACTAATGTCCTCATACACAACCTCAACCTCTGCATCTGAGTGTTTTCCGGTCGGCATGTACACCTGTATAACCTTCAGCAAGTATCTTTTCGATACTCTGAGTATCAGGTATATTACCCTGCTGGAAACACTATCGATGGTAACTAAGTTATTAACGAGGGACCTGTGAACGAGAAACCCGACACCATGCTGAGACTTTATTTCGTCTCCCTCCCGGTGATATAGTAGGTTACCGGACTCTAGGGTTGTCGTGCCCTCGCCCTCTCTTCGGACTTCAGACAACCCCACAATGTCCCAACGTAACCTACTCATTTCCTCTTCCACCTCAGCCAGTTTTTCGTCCAACCTCAAAGTGCGGACGTTGTGTGTTACCAGGGCCAGTTTCCGCCGAGGGTGGTAGCCCGATCTCATCCGGAGATTCTTAGCACCCCCTGCCCCGCCGTTACCATGACCGCTACCGGAGTCAGGAATAGCGGGGCCGCCGGGTACTGGGGGCCTGGTCAATTTTTGTACCTTCATTGGAGGGCTTTGCCATACTCGCCACGCTTGGCAGGCGGGTTGGCGAGCGCAGTATTGTGTCACGATTTAGCTTCCGACGCTGCTGCCAATCGGAAGCCTGTTTTGGTGTTCGTGATGAATGTATCCTTTAGTCGCCTTTTACGACATCCACAGGAAGACTTGGAGTGGTTCTATTCTACTCTGCCGGAAACCACACGGCACTGCCGGAAACCACACGGCACCCGTTACCTATCAACTATATCAACTATATATTGTTAAATTAACGCAGATAAATGTTAGTGGATATTACGAAAACTACTGTTACGGACAAGCCATAAGCAATGAAATTATAGCGCAACCTATTCTCGACACAGAAATATTATGCAATATTATGACTTTTATAATTTTAACCACCAGCCAAATTTCGGAGCAAATTCAGTCTATGATATTAAACTACATCTCGTTAAACTATTAAAAATCAAATAAGAAAATTCATTCTGCTATAGACATTCCGCGACTGAGCGCTGATTTATGTTCCGAGTCAAATATTGTTATCTTTGTGGTAGAGTCACGCTACTGGCAAAACTCTGTTTTGCTAGAAGCATGAATGGGCCGGCTAGTCCGGGGAAGTACCACATTCTCACAGAAAATCGACGTCTGAGTAGTAGCGTCACCGCTTCTATGCTTCGTTCGGTGAGTGAGAGAGCCGGAGCCCCCCCCCCCCCCTATTCTGGAGAGGGCAAAATCCTGAAAGGTCGGCAACGCTTCTGTTACACCCCTGGTGTTGCTGTTGTCCATGGGCAGCGGTGACCACTTACCACAGGTGACCTGCTTGTTCGGTTGCCGCCCTATAACATAAAAAAATATTGTTTTTTTTTGTGTTTTTTAAGTACTTTTATAGAAATTAGATCAGTATTATGGACTGAACTCGTTTCAAAGATTTGGCTCGTTGATATAAAGTCAGCCTGTGCAAATGTTTTAGTACGATAAAGCATAATTAACGACGAGAAAAGTTGGCGAAAGACAAAAAAGTGCCGTCACCGCTTAGTCGGCCACAAAGTATAACAGAAACTTCGAACATGTAATTGCATCCTGCTCCTCACTTCGACTCCCTTTGGCTCGCCAGTAATTGACAATCAAAACGCACCCTTTACGGCTCAACTTAGTTAACTCCCCGATGCAGGGAAATTAGTAACGCAATAATGGCAGGCGGTAATAAGGTAATGGAGGGGGTCCAGTGAAGGCGATCGGGCCGAGAACGCCTTGATCTAATTAAATGGCAATTCTCGGACGTTCAAAGGTGATCTTGGCTTTCTAGCTGCTGAGAATATTGGACGGAAAATTTGTTTAGCTACGCTAGGACACTGTTATTTTCGCTTGTACATTTTTGATGTAAAATCAAAAATAAACAGTCAATTATCATGACATGTAGCCAATTAGGGTTCTTACATGGGTTTTGTATTAAAATTTTACCTTTTAAGATTTTTTCCTAAAGTTTGGTGTCAAATATGAATCGTCAAATACGGCCACAATTTTTCTTAAAGAAGCACAAATTTTCTGTAAAATTCAGCATTGTAGAAAATTCAATCAATTTTTCTTTGCCCAGATACTGCGATGCTGTTATTTTTTAACTAAAGCTAAAAGAATAATTGTAGTTTTTTTTTAAATTATGTTGTGAAAAATGCTTAATCGGTGATAATAAATGGTTGAACATTTAACAATGTTGAGCTTGCCATTAAAACATAAAAGTTAAAAAGCCGAGTTAAATTTAATTATATTGGTGTACACTTGAAAATTCACAAATAAAACAATTAAAATTCCGAGTACCAAGCTTCAGAAATTAAGCTGCACCACAAATGAAGAAAACTTCGAAATCTTAATAATAATAATCAGAAATATGAGTAATGATTTTCGCTTTGGCTAATTGCTAATAACGATACTTCATATTGTGACCCTCGCCATCTCTCAGATCTTGACGTATGGGTCCACTTCATGCGGGACTTGTTTATTTGGACCCACATTTGATATAACATCAATCTAAATCCATAATTGTATCTATAGATATAATATATTAAACTCTAGCAGTATTTCAGTTTAAAAAATATATGCAGAATTGATGGTGTTTAAAGAAATACAGATTGTTTCAAATAAATAAACATAAGTATGTTCTTTTTATTAACTCCATCATATAATAACGTGATTTAATATAATATTCACAATTCATTTTATATCTATTTTAATTGATTTCATATCTTTGTTTGGAAAATCGCTACTGGTGCTCATCAAGTTCGAGATATTCAGGTAATTATTGTACAATCTTTGTCCATTATACTTGCTGTTTTCCCAAGGATTCCGGTGTCTGGGATTGAAGCTCACTAGGACCGCGGTCTGAGCCGCAGGATTCTTAATTTTTTTTTTCTTCTGGCAACGAGGACCACTTACAATTTAAAAAAAAAAGAAATGTGGTGTCGTGGGACACCAGGTAGGAACGAAGTTCCTTCGGCTAATGTAGAATCGACACAATTTGCAAAAGAAAAATCGTGCTCAATTCGCGCCTGCGCACGTCTCATTAAACGGTTTTATTTAATGAGGTCATCCTTACGGTTTTACTATCACATCTTTTTCAGTTCGGTCGCGCAGCAAAATCCCTATCTCCTCCAAGCCTGCCGTAAGGAACTTCGTTCCAAAAATATATTGTTCAAGCCAAAAAGTACAGTCAGGTGAAAAAATTCCGGAATCCTCTTTTCCTTGAATATTGAGAGAAAAGCAGCAGCATAACAATTAAAACATTTTTTTTTTAAATTTACTTTGGGGTCACATAGTTGGGGTACAAAATAACATTAAATCGAAGTTGACCTCTTACTTCGCTACGTGTTTTCGTAGCACCTGCTAAGAACTACTACAAACCTCTAGACATTTTCTGCAAATATTGTTGTTGTAAAAACAGTACTTTTACTTTAAATATCCAAAATTGTTGCGTCGGTTTTTGTAATAACTTTAAAAAAGGTCAAAATTAATCTCCGCTTGTAACATTAAATCTATTTTATGAAATTGATACAAAATCAATTTCAAACAATTTGTTATTTTGTGTTATTTCTTCAAACCAATATAACTAGGAAATCAACCAGCTCATTTTAAATTGAAGGATATCCGAAACAGCTATTTACTGCCTTTATTCTATCCCACAACATAATAAACACATTTCCGGCCGTTTAAACCTTGTCTCACCCCAGATAAGATCTCCGGAACTCCTTGAAAGCCTTCGATGATTTAATACGTACCTCCTGGAATCTCGTAATACCCAATCATCCGGGCCGTCCCTCGGGCACCGACTCGATTACCGTCCGCCCGGAGGACACTGGAAAAATGTAAATTTTATTACATTTCTCAAAGCCGATTACGGTAATTGTTTAAAGTTGGTCTAATTGAAACGTCTGCGATGAGGACTATCAAGTCAGTGGATTATTAATTATTGTATTGCTTCATTATGGCTTAGATTTTTTTAATTACCTACGTTTTTTGTCGTTCTTTATTTAATACTCCCGGCTTTAATACTCTAGGGCCTAGGTGCTAGCTCCTTTAGATTAATATAAATGCGACCATTTCTTAATTATATAAGAATTAAGAACGATGGCTAATAATTAATTATGGCAAATACCTTGGGGCCCCGGTGCTAGGGGTCTCCTTAAAGATATCTCTTCAAGAGTGCTCTCCGCCGCTGGTGACAAAAGGGTTGGCTGTTTTTTGCCCAACGCAACAGTTTTGCGATCCAATGGGAAAATGCGGCCAGCATTCTTGGCACCATGCCACATGGGTAAGATTTTTTTAGATTAAATTTATAGCAGGTATTTCACTTTTTCTTTTTATTTGTAAAAATGAAAATTATTCTATCTTATTTAAATCGATGAAAATTTGTAATAATAAGAAAAATATAACACAAAGAAATAATTTTGAATTAAATGAGTACAATGGGCGATCTAATCGCTTAAAGCGATCTCTTCCAGACAACCATAGATAGAGAAGAATGTGAGAAAGAAAAGATGGTGATGCAACTGACTAAGCAGGAAAAATTATATCTAAATCAACAATAAACTTAATAAATTTAATATAAATTTACACATATAATATCTATACAATTACAATACACATATATAAGTACACATTTGAATTCATTATTCAATTAGATACTGTATACTAAAGTATTTCTCTTCTACTTGTAGAGACTCTAAAATGGCTTTAATTTTAATTTATTTTAATTAAGATATTAGTTTAGTTTTAATTTTTTTTAGTACATAGATTTACATTAACTTAATTATATTTTCTGCCATAATAGAAGTACCTAGGCTGTCTCTACGTACTTAAAATAAATTTAGTTATCTCTCTATTTCTTACTGTTTCTATATAATTTGTATTTATAATTGTAAGTCTTTATAAAATGTAATAATCTTCTACTCGTGTCAAAAGCTCAAAATAAAATCATTTCTTTTCCCTCCGATAGGTTGAAACTTTAAATATATACGCATCATTGTTAGCCTGTATATAAATATGTACTTACCTACATATCTTGATCTCCTTTGAGCCGCCTCTTGAAAAGTTTCCCTATTATCCCAAGTTGCGGCACTTCACGTCTTACAGACCAAGTTCGACCCATCTCCAGATCCGACCTGTTGCATCCGGCAATAAAGAAAATCCGCCTGTCGCTCCACTCAACAGAGCTCCCCTGCATAATGTACGCGATCTTCGTGGGCAGAATCATACAAGACATTTTCTTTTATAATTCTGATTTTTATAGGTTAAAGCTTCTTTCTTTCAAATGTGTTGAGGCAAATTCTGGTATCATTTACTTGACTGGAAGAGATCCCAATACGGGATAAGTCCGCCGTTGTATGTTTACTTTTCAGATTTGTAACTATGTTCTTTCTTATTAACAATAAAGATTTATAAAAAAAAGACAGATATAGCTTAATAATAGGTATTCTACAACTAGGACTGAAAGTAATAGTGCCTTTCAAATCTTCTCGGCATTACCATCGATGACTTTTTCATAGACAAAAAAAATTGATCTTCCACGGTGCTGACATTCATCACACTGTTGTTGTTTAAGCTCTATATATAATTAAATATATAAGGACAAATCACACTGATTGAGCTAGCCCAAACTAATTTTTTAAATTTGTCTTATGGGAAACTAACTAAACAATTCTTACTATATTTTATGATGAATACACACAGATATGTATAAACACCTAGACCCAGGACAATTTGGAAAACGCCATTTTCCAACGTGCATTGGCTGGGAATCGAACCCAGAACCTCCGGAGTGGCGGAATGGCGTTTTAACCACTATCAAAATCGTCGTCAAAATTTCTATAAACACAATCGGAAATCTTTTTTCTTTTCGACAAAGAAGTTACAGAAGTTCAAGCCATCTTCAGAACCAACCTGTTGCTCTGGCAATAATCCGCCTAACCCACTCCCCTTAAGAAGTCCGCCCGATGCATAATGGCTTTCCCGTGGATTGAATAAAATCTGGCTTTCAACGCACGGAAGGCAATACTTCCACAGTGACCCTGTTGCAAGAATATTTTTAGGTTTATATAGGTATATTATAGGTAAAAATCTGATTTTAAGTAGGTAGGTATTGGCGATTGAAGAATGTTATTTTTATCGAAATAATAAATTAAGTTGCTTACGTACTTTTAGCTATTGTAGATAGCTATTTTTATACGATCGGGAAAACATCATCAAGGAAATTTACTGCAGTAAGTACATCATAGGCTCCCACCCATTTGTTTAAATCGTAACAATTAAATTCATAGGTATTTACAAAAATATTAAATACCTAGAGTTACATACTTTTTTTTTGTCGAAAAAAAAAAACCGAATTAATATTTACTCTTTGTGACAAAGGTTTCATTTAGTAAAATTAAAGATGAGTTTTGTTTTTATATGCTGTTGCTTGTCAATTACACTAAACTTTTTCTAAATTACCGTCAGAAGCAAATTGATTACATGCTTTATATTTTTTATTTTATTTAAATACTCAGACCTAGAGTTTTACTGTTTATTGTACAAATTTTTCAATTTTGGCCATTTTCTATATATATTTTAATTTATGTAATTTATAATATTCGTGCTTTTATTGAGACGTGTACAATATGTAAGTAGATATATCGAAATTATATTTTTTTTAAGAATTTCCTTTTGTTTATTCTTACATTAACAAACTCTTTTACTAATGGTGCGTAGGATTCAAGCATTACGGAATTAACATTGCGTCGCCGTCGGAAGACCCTCGTTGAACAATTGAGGTAATTTATTAATCGTTTACAGCATTATCGAGGAAGTGCTATTTTAGACATTTTGCTTCGTAGATGTATCAAAAGTTAGGCATTCTGATCATAAAGGCATTTTGTTCAGGCAAGAGATTTGAGAATAAGAACGTGTCAGCAAAATTTTCAGTTATTTTTTAGGCTAATATTAAATGTTTATACTAATGATTATCTAGAAAATCTACAAAAGGCAATCTACCGTATAAAATTATAAGAATAAGTAAGTATGAGTATTTAAAATATGTTCCTTGATTATTCAAAGACGCCTGGATCAATTTGGAAAATTCTTTTTTTGTTCGAAAGGGAATTATTGCGAAATTTTATCAAAATCGGTTGTGATTTTTCTAGTTTGGCATTGAAGTCTGTTTATAGTTTAAAAAAAAAATATATACCTAATTTTTTTTTGATAACCTAAATTCATTTTAGGCCTGCTCTCGTTGTAGGTAGATTTTATTTTCAGGAGTAAGAAGAACATTAACAATCAATCTAAAAATAAGACTACATATTTTAGAATTCTAAAACATGTAGTCTTATTTAAATCAAAAAATTAGAATATGTAGTCTTATTTTTAGAGTTTTTCGACCGAGAGAGGGCGAAGCGCGCACGAATCGTCCCCATTTCAGCTCGAGTCAAAATGCTTTCTTATATCTGTCAGTTGTTTTCTTCTACAGGTTGCATTTCTAAATAGATTCTAGTGAAATTTTGTAAGCAGGTTCTTTAATATTTTTGTCATTTAGTTTTAGATTTTTTAAATGGCAGAGCGGTGAACATTATAAAAGAGTCGCGAGGTCTACTGCTCACAGAGGCACTAGTGATAAAGTTTTGAAACTTGAGATTTACATTCTTGTATAAAAAAGTAACAATAAATTGAGACCCTTTAATCAAGCAACTGAATTTTACAATAGCCTGCGAAGTTGTTACAATGGAAACATCGCAATAAAACGTCTCAACTTTCTTAAAAGCGAATCTGAGTAAATGGGACGCCTTAAAAGGGCAATTAGGACACAATTTGCGTCGCCGCCTCCCGCCCGTCCGATATGAAATTATTGCCAGCATCCTATGATCTCAAATTGCGATACTCTTCCGAAGAAATCGAGTGAAATTTTCATGAAAGATAATGTTATTGCCTCAGTGCAATTTATTTATTGGATTCACCATGCACGTAAATAATATCACTTGCATATTGTCAGTCTGTGTTCCAAGAAATATGTACGAAAATGTTTATTACAAAAAGTAACAATATTTTTTTGCGAAAATTTTTATGTTTATTATTCTACGAAAGTTTTGTTAAATATTTTTCTTACATATTAAAAATCCGTAAGATATATACAATGCCCTTTTTAATTAAGTACAAATATTTTAAGAGGTGATTCAGTCCATCATTTTGAACAACTTTTCCCAATAAATATATAACGAATTACAAAAATTTTTTTGCATTTTTCATAGTAACGATATCACGTGTCTACTTCGATTTGTATGAGAACCTAAATATTTTTTTCGTATTTCGATATACATTTATTGGGCAAAGTTGTTCAAAATGATCGACTGAATAACCCCTTAAAATATTTGTACTTAATTAAAAAGGACATTGTATGTATATATTTATGATAATAATGAAACATGTCGTGGCTAAATAACATCCGACAATGGATCAAAACAGTAAAACAAGTGCTCAGGCTTGTCATGTACAAATCAAGATTGCC
Organism: Acrobasis suavella; assembly: GCA_943193695.1. Taxonomy (NCBI): domain Eukaryota; kingdom Metazoa; phylum Arthropoda; class Insecta; order Lepidoptera; family Pyralidae; genus Acrobasis; species Acrobasis suavella. The sequence goes on from OW971932.1 coordinate 20,223,964, forward strand.
AATCTTCAGAAATGAAGCGGCAACTAAAGAATTAGAAGGTACATACGAATCGCCAAATGCCAGCAGTTAAAATCGGGAAGCCTTATTAAGGGGATACATTAATTTTTCGGGGATATCTCCGTTTCCTTTCAAATAATTTATTTAAAATAGGGCAGCATTGGACCACGAAAAATTCATGTATCCCCTTGAAAACAAATCTTGAAAATATTTATCCTATGATGTCCGAGGTCGGATCAAAATCACAATTTTTTCCTGCAGGTGCTTTTCTGGTGCCGTATTGCATCATGCTGGTGGTGGGCGGCATCCCGCTGTTCTACATGGAGCTCGCCCTGGGCCAGTTCCATCGGAAGGGCGCCATCACCTGCTGGGGCAGGCTCGTACCACTCTTCAAAGGTATAGGTTCAACCCTAACAAAGAAATTAACTTCCTAATATTTGTATGTATCTAGGTATGTCCAATTTTTGTATGTGTGTTTCAACAATACTCCGATTTATGTTGCAGATTTAGGTAACATTATGTGAAACGTGCCTTTTTAGGGTTTCGTAGTACCTACAAGGAACCCTTATAGTTTTGCCATGTCTGTCTGTCTGGCCGTCCGCATTTTTATTCAGAGACTATAAGTACTAGAAAGCTATAATTTGGTATGGATATGTATTTAATCATGCCAAAAAAGTGGTAAAATAATATATTGAAAAAAAAAATTTTTTATGGTAGTTCGCATGCAAGTAAAGTACGTGTGAATTTTTTTCTCGACTATCCCATCGTGTGTGGTATCGTTGAATAGGTCTTTCAAAAATATAGTGTGTTTGTCAACATCATTTTTCGATTTAAGGATCCGTTTCTGAAATATTTGGTTTTATATTGCAAATTTTTGTTAGAGTCAAGTGCCCCCCCATCTATCTATCAAACGGTTATACATGGAAACGTGAAGAAATTCACAGCAGTACATATAACGAAGTTTAAAGGAAAACTATCAGAGCTAAGTAGGGTTTACAAATTAAAAAGTTATGAGCGACTGACTTAATGTACTTGGAAAAGGAAAAGTTCATACAAATTCAATAGAAAATTAGTTTTTAGACATTTTTAGTGGCGTGAACTCAAAGTGGGCATTCGCAACTACGGAACCCTTCACTGGGCGTGGCCCGACACGCACTTGACCGGTTATTTTAAAAGTAAAAATAATTTTTTTATTAGCTTGGCATTTATGTCAAGATCTTTGGCTCTTTCTAATCTAATATCATAAGGCTAGAGATGTGAAAGTGTAGGTATTATGTGTCAGCTTTAATCCTACCTACCTAAATTGAACAACTCAGGTGTTCAATAAGTTGGCAGCTCAGTCCATATATCACTTTCAGCCAATAATAAATGTAAAAGCTCTCGGATTCACTCAGAATTACTGGAATATGAATTCCGAGGGTCACGTCTTGCGATGAAATCAGTCGGAATGGAGCCGCAACGTCGCAATCTTGACTTATTGCCTGCACTTAGCCGCAGACAGTTATTACGCCGGGGAGTGTTCTAAAACTTAAGCTTTATTGTAACCTCCAGTGGCACTCTGGATAAAAGTTCCCGTATATAAAATAAAGAGAAAATTGAGAGATTTTTGCGATTGCTTACGCTTACCCCGATCATTAACTGAATGGTTCGTACTCCTTTAAATAGAAGGTATAAGAGCGCGTGATCCGCGGCACCCTCGCACTTAAAACCCATAATTGACACCATTTCCCCGGCTCCCCCTAAGTGCTCGGGCCGGTCTCAAAAGCCTGCAGATTTGCGGGCCCGGCTTATGTCACTGATTTCATTTCACCCGATTGTCACGTCGCGCCTCTGAGTGCCGCTCGCCGATATGATTTTGAAGAGAAATAAAATTGGTAATGGACTGGAAAGGTGTTGGGAAACGCTCAGTGAACCCAAGGATTTTTAGTCCATGTGTTGTTGACCGATCGAACGTTTTATTTATTGTTTTTTTGACGCAGATTCTTTTGTTCCTAGAACTTTGGGTTATAGTATTTGTCATACTTTTTACTTTTAGTAACTTAGTAATGTTACACCGACTTTTGTTTAAGATAAGCAAATTATTCATCTCGTAAGTAAATATTTTATCATAAAAAATCTACTATAATTTAGCTTAACTAACTAAGCTCTAGGGAAAGTCGTGCCTAATTTTCTGTATCGTACTCATTTAGTATAGAGGAATTCTTGTAAGTATTTGGCAGATCTATATTAAAGCTTTACCTATCATCCATTCAATAGTTTCTAGGACTTTAGACCCTAGACTTTTGTCACGTCACACCTTGACGAATATTATATATACCTACCTTTACAAGTCTTAATAACTTTTTACGTACCTACTTGATTTGACTAGTTAGTTGGAACTAAGCTTCGGTTTCTTCGTATTTATGGGTTATATTTACTGAATATTATTACAATATTTCTACATACGAAGTTAAGGCCTAATTGTCCAACGGCCCTGTCAGATGAGGTGCGGGGCGATCTGCGAGGCACCCCGCAGATTTCCACATATTTCGACTGACTGGGTAATGGGAGGCAGGGAATGAATATGGCATGTAGATTGTTTCGGATTTTAATTAAAAAATAGGGTTAAAATGGATCCCTGCGATATTAGTCTATAAGTATTCAGTGGTTTATATTGAGTACGAGAATTAAATGTAAAATCAGTAGTATAGTCATAGTCTTGGAAAAATATTACAAAAAGGGGTTGTTTTGGGTCATTTTTTATAGGGTGAAGTTTGTTAGATCATGTAACTGAAGGCGACTTTGATTAGATGCCTTTTTTTCAGATTTTAAAACACTATTTTTATATATCAGATTTTTTAAAACTCAAAACTCAGCATACCTGGCCCGCTACGTCCGTGTACATATAGGTACCATGACCGACTGCAGAAATAAACCAGTGAATAGCATGCTATTCACTGGTTTATTTCATAGCACTTTAATTTTTTTCTGTAGGCATCGGGTACGCCGTGGTTCTGATCGCCTTCTATGTAGATTTCTACTACAACGTGATCATCGCGTGGGCTCTCCGCTTCTTCTTTGCTTCCTTCACCACTATGCTACCCTGGACCAACTGCAACAACGAGTGGAACACCCCAGCTTGTCGACCGGTATCACATCATCTTTTTTAAACTGCCTAGTCTTTTTTTATCATTTCACTGCTGGACTAAGACCGGCTGTAAATAATAAGATTTTTTTCTTTCAGAATATCACTGACCCCCTCCGAAAGGCACTCTGCCTATATGTTTTGTTTTAAACCCCGCATACTACTTATTAGAAAAGGGATGTAGACTGTGTAAAAATATATTATTTTCTTCAATCCATCAACTAGATTATCCAAAAATAAAGGACGCTTTTTTTTCATTTAGCAAAGGAGTAATACAGCGCTAGCGCTGTCAGAAATCTAGAAGCTTGACTCCATTTATATCAGATTGTATAACAACTACTTATGTATAGGTACTTTCATTAAACTTACCTTCGGACATTACGATATACGTGTACCTTTTCAGAATTGCACCATTGCCAGTTTTTCATTATTAGACACAGACTACGCATAAATCTATCACTACCAGATTTCGAAATTGTTATTAACTGCTAACTATACATCAATAAAATTACTTTATCATAAATTTCGGTTCTCCATTCTTCCAGTACTTATTCGAGTATACTTCTGTCTGTTTATCTTACTCATATTTTAGCAACTGTGACTATCCATCAAGAACTGGGCTTTAGGGGTATTAAGTAGTGATGGTTTTAGCGTTTTACATTCAGTCACAGAATAAGTAAAAGTACAGGTGAGTTTTTGGCGGGAAGTCAAGGGGTTCAGTTGGAGTTTGCCTTAAATTGTTTTGCAAATTGATTCTAGTGGACTTTATAATATGAACTTGGTGTAGTTTAGTGTTATAAATGCTAATGCTCATGGACAATATGTAAAAGGTTCAAAGTGGACATTCATAGTGCTGCTGTAGTGATATTTATTTGCGGTCGTTGATTTTGTGGTGGGCGTCTTTAGGCGCCGTCCGCCACTCATTCAACTATGAAAACCAGTGGGCTCGTATAGATTAGTCGCCAGAAGCTCCCTTGAAGCAGTTAAATCACCTACACCAACCTTTGATTGTAATTTTAAGGTTAGGGTTAGGATTAGGAATAAAGAAGTGAATAAATAAAGATAGACTCTAAAGGATTGGTATCCAGAGCCGTAAAAAAATTATAAAAAAGTATAAGAACAGAGCGGAATCTCCTAAGGTCCCGAGCAATATACATCCCCGTTCCCCGTCCTCGCACCTCTCCCCCGCTCTGTACTGCAGGCTCTGTACTCCGGCTGCAGGCTCCTGCAGCCGCCCGCTCAACCCCTCCACACTGCGAGAACGGGGGAGAGGTGCGAGGACGGGAACGGGGACGCATATTAAGCGGGACCTTAGGAGATTCCTTTCTGTATGTAATACTTACATTAAATCTGTGATTGAGTGATGTTTGACCGGCAGTTTGAAGTGATATCGGAAGACGCCTTGAACAAGACGCAGCGCAACAGCTCCTACGGGTCCCTGCCTGACCTCCCCCCCGCTGAAACTACTCCGTTCACCTCTGCTGCTTCTGAATATTTCAAGTAAGTTTGCGACTTCATTACGAAACAAGTAATTATTACAAAAACAAAAAACCCGACTACATTTTTTATATTTTGATATACACAGTGTCACACGTCTCACAGCAAATACGAATTTAACGACACCTCTCAAGCTAAAATCCATCGAGGCTGCAGAGCGTGCCAAACAATTATACATACATATTTTCGAAAAACATAACCCTCCTTTTGGCGCAGTCGGGTGAAAATTGTGCAGTCATCATGACCGCCACAGTAAGTCCACTGGACACAGGCCCCAAGAATTTCTAAGGGAACTATCAAGAGATTTTTATGGTTCCAAATACGTAGAAAGTAATTATTAGCTATGGTTTTATTGTTAAGAGTGGCATCATTCTGGATGGAAAAAAAAAATGTTTGAACCAACAACACGAAAAGAAGAAGCTGTAGTATTGTGGAACGGTCACTTATGAAGACCTGCTTTTTAGTAGCTACATATGACTCGTGTCTATCTCGAAGCTTCAGCGCCAAGTTTTAGATACACTATAATTGTTTTACGAGTACTATTGTGTCTGTAATCCCCGGCGGTGATGTGAACACTCGATAAGAATGTGGCAACGGCGCAAATTAAAGAGAAGAGATAATTAAATTATTATTTTTTACTTTTTATTACATTACCTACTTTCTTTCTTTACTTGCGTCATTAACAAGACTAGATTACTTACTTTATTATATCCATTACTAGTTGTGTCCACGGACGTCGGTCCCTGAGGCAATTTCAGGATATAAACTATCCTATTTCTCCCCTGGATCTCCAACTATATCCACGCCATTGCATTTATATGGGTTCAATGATTCAAGCGTAAAGATGTAAAATCAAACAAATAAAAAAGCTCACTTTCGTATTTATAAAATTTAGGATTTCGCTCTCGAATTAGATTTAGCCTTTAGCTTGCTAGCCAAAGCTAAAACTGGCACTTTACTTCCAGCCGGGCGATATTAGAATTGCAAGGCAGCGAGGGGCTCCATGACCTGGGCGCCATCAAGTGGGACATGGCTCTGTGCCTGCTGGCGGTCTACATCATCTGCTACTTCTCACTGTGGAAGGGTATCAGTACTTCGGGCAAGGTACGGTACGCTTCAAAATTGGAGTCTTAATCTCTCATACTAATTGTATGTACGACGACCTCCGTGGCGTAGTGGTCACCATGCTAGTCCGCCACTCAGAGGTCCCGGGTTCGATCCCCGGTCAGGGTAAGTTGGAAAATGGCCTTTTTCGAATTGTCCTGGGTCTTGGATGTTTATCTGTATATGTATTTATTATAAAATATAGTATCGTTGAGTTAGTATCCCATAACACAAGTCTCCAACTTACTTTGGGGCTAGCTCAATCAGTGTTATTTGTCCCTGTATTTTTTTTTTTAATTGTATGAGAAATTATGACTCCATTTTTGAAGCCTGACTGTACAATATGCATTTCGATGTTCCCATTTTTAACCCCCGACAAAAAAGAGGGGTGTTATAAGTTTGACGCTAATGTCTGTCTGCTTTTCTGTCTGTGTGTCTGTCTGTGGTATCGTAGCGCTCGAACGGATAGACCGATTTCGATGCGGCTTTTTCACGTGAAAGCAAGCTTCCTTGCGGTGGTTCTTAGCTTTGTTTGATGAAAATCGGTTGAGCCATTTTAAAGTAATTGTAGTTAACGCTTTAAATAAAAACAAGGCTTTCTCTAGCAAAATATTGGTGAAGCTACGTGATAGCCATCTAGTTGTGAGAAGTCGTACGTATCGGTAGTTTTGCTACTGATCTAAGAATGGCACAGAAAAAGTACTAGTACTCACGCACAAGTCTTAGTTAAAATGTTATCGCCGCGCGCATAGTATAATATTAATGTAGGTATATTTTCGATACCTAAACGGGGAGTGAGTGACACAGGCCTAATTATGGTGTTCTTGACAATCGGGGATTTTTTTTAATTTGCTAGCAAATTATCTTTTTATCTAAGTAATTAAAAGAACATGTAGAGTTGATCTACAGGCTTTTGATCAAATTTAGTGAATTATTTGATACCATTATGATATATATCTACATAAGGACACTTTCCAAATAACGTGAAGTTCCGTGTTACTCTATGCGTATAGGTATATACTTTTTCGGTCATAAAAAAATATTCTGATATGTACCTTTTTAGCTAGTCTGATAGTACACATAGTTAAAATATGTGTACTTATTCTAAACTATTCTTGGCAACAATACCTTTCAGTGAGAAACTTATCGAATATTTCCAGGTGGTGTGGTTTACAGCTCTGTTTCCGTACGCGGTGCTCCTGATCCTTTTAGTTCGTGGCATCACCCTCCCAGGCTCGGCAAATGGCATCAAATATTACCTCAGCCCCAACTTCGAGGCTATCACTTCGCCACAGGTACAAACATACAAATTCACCAGTTGGATATATAACACAAGGTGTTCAAATTTAAACCCATATCTTCATATTATTTATTTAACTTTATTACAAATGTAATGGGCGGACTTAAAGCCATAGACTTTATCTACCAGTCAACCCACTGGTGATGCCGAGATTAAGAGGTCTTTTGAAGGAGGCGCAAAATATGTAATTTTGAAAGATATATTACTAATAATAAGATTAAAACATATATTAATTAAAATAACACTACATTAAAATATATTTTTTTACTCCTATACTGTTATCTGTCTTTTAAATGGTCCCGAACACTAATATAAGAACATAGATTATATGATTTCAAAAAATTCTTTAGTCTATTCCTAATATAATAGCACATGTGTCGTTATTTCGCCAAAACGATACTCCTAGCCATAGACCTATAACTTTTTTTCTTTAGATCTACCATACTGCCATCATAATAAAATCGTTATTTTAACATATGGTGCCATTTTTCAAACGTGGAGTCACTGAACAAACGGTTTTTTTGTACGAAAAACATTCGTTTAAGTGACTCCATGTTTCAAAAATGGCACTTTTGGTCACTAGGAACACGTCAATAAAAAAAAAATAAGTCTTCCATAGATACCTAGTATCTACCAAACATATGGTAGTATTTCGTACTTTTCTTTGTTTATTTTTGTATTTATTTTAGTAAATGTAGTCGTAGAAAAGTATTATATGCAACGTTGTATAAGTATGTCAAAAAATGCTCGATGGCGTCTCCTTAAGATGCTCGTCAAGGCTCGCATCGTAAATTGCGCCACTCGCATTTTATGAACCTTCTTATACAACTGTTGCATAAAATTCTATTATATCAATAAACTTACATTCAAAATACACAAAGATATCTATCTATCTATATATATAAAAGCGAAAATCACTCACTCACTCACTCATCACGAAACCTCGAAAACTACTTAGCCAATGAAGATGAAATTTGGCAGGAAGGTAGATTGTGACTAGCAGACGTCCGCTAAGAAAGGATTTTTGGAAATTCCATCCCTATGGGGTGGAATAGGGGTTGCCAGTTTGTATGGAACTTCGTAATTTTTAGAGTGAGACACATAAAATTTTTTATTTATTTTAATAGTTAGTAGAAAATAATAATGCATTGATTAGATTTTGAAAATTACATCCCTATAGAGGTGAAAACGATCCTATTAGAACCATTTTCGAGTTCTACGCGGAAGAAGTCGCGGGTTACAACGAGTATGATATAATAACCAATACGTATACTACATATATATAACTTGTATTCTATCTAACAGTTCCCGAAGATAGAAGATTATCATTAGATATTAAAAATATCTTTTAGTAATAGTCATTAACAACATTATTCATCGGGCTCTTGCCCGCATCAATTTGCCGGCTGTCTTAAAACCAAACGGTCTGGTACGGGATGATGGCAAGAGACCCGACGGGATGACCCTTGTGCCCTGGAAGATGGGTCGGCCGCTTGTGTGGGACGCTACTTGCGTGGACACACTGACGCCGTCTCATCCTTCGGCCACAGGGATCAAAGCGGGCTCAGTAGCTGCATCAGCTGAAAACCTCAAACTGCGCAAATATAAAGGTATAGGAAATTAATACATATTTGAGCCGTTTGGGCTTGAAACTTTGGGACCATGGTCATCAGTTAAATTATTCGACGCTATTTCGACAAGGAAACTTTTTGTAGTTTCCCGTGACCAGAAAGCGGGCCTATATCTAGGTCAGAAAATAAGCATTACCTTGCCATACAACGTGGCAATGCTGCCAGCCTTCTGGACACGGTGCCACAAGGTAACAAAATTACGGGCCTTTTTAGGGTCCCGTAGCAAACAAGGAACCCTTATAGTCATCATGTATGTCTGTCCGTCTGTATGTCCGTCCGCGGTTTTGCTCAGCGACTATTAGTACTAGAAAGCTTGATTTGGCATGGGTATGCATATTAATTATGCGAAAGCAGTCGTAAAATTTGGTTTTAAAGTGAATTTTTTTGTTTGAGTTAAATGCCCCTTTCCCCCTTCCTATCCATCTGCGAAACGGTTATATATGGACACGTGAAAAAATTTACAGCCATAGTATATATAACGAAATTTAAAGGAAAACTATCAGAGCTAAGTAGAGTTTATAGTATATAGGTAAGTTATAGGCGATCAACTTATAAAATGTACTCGGAAAAGGAAAAATTCATACAAATTCAATAGAAAATTAGTTTTTAGACGTTTTTAGTGGCATGGACTCAAAGGTGGCATTCGTAACTACGGAACCCTACACTGTGCGTGGCCCGACACGCACTTGGCCAATTATTTATTTGTAAATACTAGTGTGCAGTATTTGAGCTTGGCGCGGGTCTCTCTTAAAGGTTTATATTTGTACACTCACAAATGACATAATACACAAGTACAATCGGTACATGTACTTTATTTACAAATTGACATTAATTTTTTTCAAATTTGACGTCATTCTTAATTAATAATTTTGACATAGCAATGTATTCTCAGTCCACATATCTAACTTTAGTATCAGTAAATGTAATTGTAAAGTTGACGTTTTTGGAGAAAATGCTGCAGTACAGTTTGTTACCGCTTCTTCTGTATTTGCACTTTGGAGGCGGCAGTAAACTTAGTTGTAAGTAAATGATCTGATGTCAACAACTAACTATTAAGAAATGGAAAGAAAGAAAAAAGAAATGACAATTATCAAGTGATATAAATATCCAAAGATAAATAAATGATTTTTGACTTTGACTTTTGTTTTTACTTTTAAGAATATTTTGTGTTAATATATAATTTTCGTTTTAATAGAAAATAATACGTAATAGTCATTTTGTATGATTTTACAAAATTGTTGACCTCAAAAATAGTTACTTACTACAGCTAAGTTTATTGTCGCTTTCTAGGAGCTACAGGAAAAAGCGGCAACTGGCAACAAACTGAACTACTTTCAAGAAATGTAAATGACATCCTGTCAAAATGAACAACTTGTTCGAGCGGTCAGTCATGTTTGGTGTCGAAATAGTGGTCATCGCATGTTTTTACCAGACTGCGTAAGAAAGAGGGTTGTGTTTTCGAGAGTATGTACTCTATGTATTTATGTCATGTTGTACCTGTGATCCTACCGATTTGTTCCTCTAGTGGGACCTCGGGATATTACGAGTACCATGAACTCGTAATCCTAATTGTTTCAAAATTGTTTAGCACGCTCTGCGGCCTGAACGGCTCGATGGATTTAAGCTTGACAGGTGTCATTAGATTCGTCTTTTTTCTTATATATTATAATTACAAACATTGATTACTATTTATGGTTTAATTTTGTACCTAACCTAACTATAAAGAATAATTCAATAATAATTAAATTTCCATCGCATCTGTTCACAGTTTTATTTCGAAGGTATGTTCCGTCGACTTAGAGATCCGTCGAACAAGTGCATAATATCAAAGAAGGGTTCTGTCGAAGTAGTGTTGACGAAGTATGTTCTGTCGGACTAATGCTAGTCGAATATAGGTAGATATGCTCTGCCGAAATAATGGGCGTCGAATTTTTTTTTTCGAAATTGGTACTCTGTCGAAATTCAGAATGACACTCCTGAGAGGAGTGTGACACTGGGTATTAAAAAGTCAATCAGGTTTTTGTTCTTTTTTAATAATGACTTGTTTTTTATTATAGGTGTGGGTGGACGCGGCAACTCAAGTGTTCTTCTCCCTTGGACCTGGATTCGGCGTGCTCTTGGCTTACGCTTCGTACAATAAATACCACAACAACGTGTATAAGTACGTGAAACCGATTTATTGTATAATTGGATCATCATCATCATCCGAGCGTATTCCCGGTTGCATCCTCAGCAGTAACACTTCAGAGCCCGGGGTCCGCTACCTAACCAAGGAGATTTGACGAGGTTAATGGTTTTTACACAGAGCGACTGCCGTCTGACCTCCACAACCCAAAGGGCAAACCAGGAACCAATCCTTGGATAGTTTGATGATCAAACGCTAGGTGGCGTTTGGGACCCACAGTTTTTACGTGCCTTCCGAAACACGGAATCATCTTTCTTTTCGGATAATCAGGTGATTCAAGCCTGCAATATCCTATCCAGACTGGAAACACTTTTCACAAAGTATGCTTCCCAGTGGGAATCGAACCCATGACCTCCGGGTCACAAGGCGAACGCCTTGACCACTGGACCACGGAGACAGTCGAATTGTATAATTGGATCATTCATTTATTTTAGCCGCATCTCGCATGACGTGCACTGGTGGACTGTTAGGTATATCAAACTTTTTCAATATCTAAATTAAGGAAAAAGTTTTGTTTTAATTTTAGCTAGAAACTGTTAAAGAGCAGGGAGAAAAAAGAATTGGCAGGTATTAATTTATGCTTTATTTTCGAATTACGACTATGTTCGTTGTACCACACATTCTGTTGCACCACCCGAATTCTTTATCCTACTTGGTCCACTGGTTGACTTTCAGAGAACGCCATGGCGTTCGTAAAGTCCGCCATTTTATGATGTGCAATAAAGTTTAAATAACTAGGTTATAATCCATTTGGTTAGGTACGTATTTAAATAAATATAAACAGTCTTGACATGACTTTATATTGAAATATCCACTTTATCAATCAATACCTTCACAAATTACTTTTTTTTTTATAAATCATAAATTACATAATTAATTTGTAATTTGCAAAGGTATTGATTTATAAAGTGTATATTTCAATATAAAGACATGTCAAGATTGTTTACATTTATTTAAATAACTAACCAAATGGACTTTATTGACAAATGGATCTTGTCAATTTTTTTCTAGGGATGCCATCTTGACAAGCATGATAAACTCTGCCACTTCATTCGTCGCTGGTTTCGTGATCTTCAGCGTGCTGGGCTACATGGCGCAGGCTTCTGGGCGAGACGTGCAGGACGTGGCCACCGAGGGCCCCGGCCTGGTCTTCGTTGTGTATCCCGCGGCCATCGCCACAATGCCTGGCTCTACGTTTTGGGCACTCATCTTCTTCATGATGTTGCTGACCTTAGGCTTGGATAGTTCCGTGAGTATAGTTGGTACTTTTCTAAAAATAGCTCCCGTACATTTTTAACGTCACGTTAACGAAAAAAAACTAGGTTATGCGTTTACACTACGCTCTACAGTGTTACCCTAATATATATAATATATATTAGAAACCCCTATTTTATTAGGACTAAACCCCCTAATATATAATTTTACGGTTTATAATTAATAAAAAAAATATTAAGGTTTATAATATTTTACTAACAATAATTGTAACATAATTATATCGGCGGACCGCGCATTAAGGGCATACCTACATTTTCCGGGGACAATGCTGCCCCCATTTTCAATAAATAATGTAAAGAGAAACGGAGACGTCATTTAAAATTTTGTCTTGACCAGGCCCTAGATAACCCTTCAAACTATTTTATGAACTACTGTTAACAGTTTAAAGTGAGAACGAGAGGCTTTTCTACGCACATTAGCCAAAAGTAGCCGTTTTTCGCAAATGTGCGTACAAAAGCTTCACGTTCTTACTTTAAACTGTAAACGTTACAGTATTTAATTCGTTTTATAGCTGTACTTGCCCAAATTCTCACCCAACACCACTGCTATAAAGAGTTTACTAAGAAACTAAGATAAAGTTTTATTCGCCTTTTCGGAAGATTCTTAGTCACCCGCATCATCCCCTGCTACATCCTAAAGTATTTCTTCTCTGAAAACACCGTCGGCTGGCTGCCCTCTTATAGCGTGTGCATCAGTGTGAACGCTATAGTATAGCGTGATGACAACATCATCATCATTTTTTATTTTTTCATAAACCACATACAGATTAACGGTTTTTCACCAAAGTATCTGTAGTGTAGTCAAGTAATAGGTATAATAAAAAATATTACAGGTTAATAATCCATAAGGTCAAATAACATAAAAACATAGAGAACATGCATATCGATCGATATTCATATAAAATTGGAAATAAACAATGTCAATAAGTACTATACTAACACTATGTCTAATAATATAATTATCGAATGAAGAGCTCGGTGGCCCGGCGGAAGTGCGCATTACTAGCGCTTTAGCAAGTAAAGCGTCACCGGGCGTAGTCTGCTCTTGGATGGGTGACCACAAGTGGCATAAAAAAATCTCGGGGTCCTCCGTGCTTCGGAAGGCACGTATAAACCATTGGTCCCGGCTGTCATTGTTTGGCAGTCGTCAAGCTATGCCAGATGCCTTTAGGCAGCTTGAAAAATCAGACACCAGCGTTGGCCATTAACACACACAAAATAAAAACATTAATCGAATTGAGATATTTCAATAAATACATTTATTGAGTCGCAAAACACATCCAGTTTAACGTGTATAACGAGGATGTCCCCAAGTAGTTGCAGGGCTCTCTCCGTAGGAGCATTTTTAGTATAATTTTTAGTGTAAACGGCTAGTGGAGAGAACAGTCGCTGTCTTCGTCTAGGTGCGCGGTGCGACCATGGCGCCCTCCCTGCGATTCCATCGCGTAACATAGCACATCTCCTGCTTTCCTGCTCCCTTAGCTTTTATAGTTTCTTACGTTAATTTAACTTATGCCTGGCCAAATACGCAATATCGTCGAGCCAAAAAAGAAAAAAAAAACTCGACTAGATTTACATTTCTCTGTTGAATATACGATTTTCAGTTCGGCGGTTCGGAAGCAATAATAACGGCTCTAAGTGACGAGTTCCCCCCCATTGGCCGCCACCGCGAGATCTTCGTCGCCTGCCTATTCACGCTGTACTTCATCGTCGGGCTGGCATCCTGCACCAAGGGCGGTTTCTACTTCTTCCAACTGCTGGACCGATATGCTGCAGGCTACTCCATCCTGATTGCAGTCTTCTTTGAAGCCATCGCTGTTTCTTGGATTTATGGTAAGATTTTTATGACCTATTGAAATAACCCTAACCTCTGAATTGATGTCCTGTCCTCCCATGTTGTACTTTATCTTCGGGATCCTACTTAATCCGATTGCTGGACTGTTACACGGTAGGCTACTCTGTCTTCGTTGCAGTATTCTTTGAGGCTATTTTTGGATCTGTATAAAGACTGTCATCACGTGTTGGGATCTTCTCATCTACAAGTCGTTATAGTCTGCTTTCAGCGAATCATAATTCCACTAGGAAGATGATAAGTGACGGCACTTCATCGTCACAGGAATGCTGTTTTTTCCTCTTCTTTCTAAACCATGCATTAGTTCTATTCTTACTTAAACTTTGGTAAATATTCCAGGTACAGAAAGGTTCTGCGAAGACATCCGCGACATGATCGGCTTCCGTCCCGGCCTGTACTGGCGCGTGTGCTGGCGTTATGTCGCTCCTATTTTCCTGCTCGTCATCACAGCATACGGGCTGATGGACTACCAGCCACTGCAGTACGAAAGCTACGTCTACCCGTTCTGGGCCAACGCCCTGGGCTGGGCTATAGCTGGCTCCAGCGTGATGTGCATCCCAACCGTGGCTATTTTCAAGATCTTGTGCACTAAAGGCACCTTTATAGAGGTGAGTGCTTGGAATTGCAGCTTATGTTCTCTCACGCAATAGACACGAAGACTTTTTGCGATGTTAAAAAGGATGTTTATCACCCATTTACCGAGGCCTATCGTGTTCATATACAGTTAAGTGTGCTGCTGTACTATTGATTAAGGGTCTGATTTCTGTCCGCAGCGTCTTCGCATCCTCACGACCCCATACGCGGATACGGAAAGCAGTGGAGCAGTTCACAATGGAGTAGTAGTCTCCGAGAGCGGTGGCGTCCGCCTGGCTTCCGCTGTCCACACCCCAACTTCTCCCCAGCCGCCAGCCACTACCCCTCCCGCTGCTCCCCCTCCTCTGGCACCTTCCCCTGCGCTTGTCTGAGCTCAGCTTTCCTTTGACGTGTACTACGTCTAGATGGCGCCTTTCTTATCACTCCTTCCTTCGCTCCCAAGTCTTCATTATTTGTTGACCTCTACCAAAAAAGGTTTTACGTCATATGTCGCAATCGAATATAGACGTATCGTAAAGTAAATTTGATATAAATTGTTTTATAATAATGTAGGTAAGGACCGTTGTACCTATTTTATTTACTTACCTAGTGTAATACACAAATGGTAAGTAAATAAAAAAGGTAAACTTACTGGAATCTATCGATTGTTTAGTAAATTCTCCTCAATGTTACTTTTGCAAACAGTTGCTTTATGCTATTAATATTTTAAAAGAATCATTATTTACGTAGATATTTTATATTTTTGATATGATTTATTAGGAATGACTATAGTTAAGAAAATGGGTTACATCAAATGATGGAAAATATACCTAAATGAAAATATGGTAGTTAAGGCCTATAATAACTGTAGGTACCTTTAAGTAAATTTATTAATATGCTTAACAAAAAACATATATGCTTAATATTTGTAGGATAGACAGTAAAGAGAGCTCGTGATTTTGGGGTCATAATTGTTGTGTAAATATTTCATCTTGAGAAGTAAAGTTCTGAAAAAGTTATGATACACATCACTTACTTACAATTTTAATCTTCTCTCTTGTAGTTATAACGTAAAGTTAACATTAATAGACTCTACAATGTTGAAATGATTTTATGAAGATTTTCAGACATTAATACTTTAAGTATCTGTAAAGAATACGAATATAATTCAGAAAACCGTCGATGTATTAGAGTTAGTTTTCTAGATTAGTCTCACACTGAGCACTAAGGTTGACGCTGGAACAATTATTTATATCTTTTGGGGGTGTAAAACATCCCTTTTTGTTTTAACACCGAGATTTTTGCCGTACCGTACATGTTCAAAAGCTATGTTTGTGTAAATCTCCCCTTGTACTCGTAGTCTTAAAGTTTATTGATGAAATGTAAATTTTGGCCGAAACGTGTATCGTGGCATTAAATATTTTAAAAGATATATACGTATTTATCAGTATTAAATAGCACTTAAGAGTTACTGGTTGTAGCAATATACGATTCAGTAGATAGAAGGTAGTACCTACGTAGATATTTTAAAAACCCTTAAACTTAACTATAAACATTATATAAATTAATTAAATAGTTATAAATATATCATGTGATTTGCATAAATAATGGAATGATAACTTAGAATATTACTCGCTATCTATAGTCAAATAATAAGTACCTACCACACTTATTTAGATTTAAGAAAAAATGAATGCTGTGTAGATAATAGAAAACAGTAGAATAGAAATAGTTATAAGTTGATGTTAAAAAGTTCATGTACCCACATGGAAAAGCGTATACTTAATCTCCATAATGAAATAATGTTAAAAATATTTAATCGATTTTACTCTGAATGTTGTGCTTTCATTGTAAGGTGCTCCATTTTTAATTAAGTTTTAAATTAATAATTATTTTAACTACTATTCGTCACTCCGTCTTGGGCAATGCGGACTGAAGAATGGTGAAAAATGATCATTGTTTTCGGTATGTTTGAATGGGAATTATAATTTTGTTAGGAAGGAAAGGTTTGGGGTAGTATCAATGGTTCTTCCATGATATTAGACAGTATGTTGGTTTGACACACGCCAACGGCATTACATAAACAGTTCTTGTGTAGTATAGAATTTCATCTTTCAACTTTTCAAAATATTAATCAATTTAAAAAAAAATAATCATGTTGTCTCAATTTAGTAGTGTAGCTTTAAGCATTCGATACTAACTCATATAAAGTACCTACTCAAAGAAACTTTTTGCGCATTATTATAACTTTTGATGTTAGACGTGAAGTCACATAGTCGTTGATGTTAAAGCAATCAGTAGTCATGCCAGCCATGATGACTACTGATTTAGAATAAATTTGTTTATACTTACTGTACATTGGACTTTTATTTTCTCCAGGGTTCCCTAAATACTTACTGTTAGTACATTCACATACTTAGACTAAGGTAGGTACATTTAATTTAGAATAATGGAAATAATAATATTGAATTTCGGAATAACGAAATCAAACAGCAAATTACCTAAATGGTAATAACACTTTTTAAAATGTTGGGTCTCTACGCTCTACCTCTCCTCTAACCTGAGAGCACCACGGGATTGCTCCCACCAAGTCGAGCAAAAGCAAAAAAACAAAGGTACAGCCATAGCGTTAAGCGCAGCATAAGTACTTTTCTCAAAGCAGTTTGAGGCACACGTTTGCCACCCCTGTAATTTTTACACTTCATTGTATAAGAAGCTACTAAAAATATTTCTTTTTGTGACCAAGAGTATTGCGTGTATTATTTTAAAACTTATTACGTTGGTAAAGACCGCAATGCAATTTTGCTCAGGTACATTACGTACGTAGGTACAATAGTTAAGTTTTAAAATAATTTCAAAGGTTATTTATAAAATAGTTTAAAGGTCTTTCTAGACAGTGATAAAAATTTAATTTTTAATTATCATATTTAGTTTTAAACAATTTATTTCAAATGAGGGCGCCACTTTAGCTACCACTTCGTCTTAATGTGAAAGTACTCAACAAACACAATATATAATTGGTAATAAACCAAAAAGTATCAAATCGGTTTATAGGGAGCATAGTATAATAATATACTTATACCATGATAGAAAGTGATTTTTAAAAAACCTTTACGTTTTTCAAATTTGCCGCCCGTATATTGTTGGCAGCTGTACACATAGAGTAATTTATATATGGCTGTACATTCAGGGGCAGCTTCAAGTCAACTTTCGTTGGACAGATTCTCTATGGGTTATAATTGACAACATTTCAAAAATTGTATATTCATATTTTATATTTTTCCTTAAAGAACTTCAAAAAAAAGGACATACGTATTTTTTCTTTTTCATTTCTTTTCATTATTTCTCCTAAAATTAAATTGTTTAAAATCTCTCCATTCTAAAAGAGCGTAAGTACAAGAGTTAGGATGTAACGAGTTTACATCTTTGCCATACATTATAATTAAAAAATAAAACTTTTACTGACGTCTATACAGTTGTGTTTTGTAGCAGTAAGATATCGATATCGATACAAAAACTTATGTATCGTAAAATATGGTTACTTTGATTAATTTAAAAATTCAAACGCTTCTATCTCAGCTATTTTTGGCATAAAAATATTATATTGACGACTTGGTATGTGGAAAACAAATGGCATAAAAATTATGCTTGTAATACTCGACAAAAAAAATTTGCCCTATCATCTCTGTACTTGAAATGGAGTTTTTGGGTAACTCACGTTTTTTAACGGATTCTCATAGTCGCCCCTTACAGAAATTAAAAACACAAAGAAAAAATGTTTCACTTTTTAAATTACAGCGTTTTAATGTTAATTGGGTTATTTTGACTGAAAATAAAAACAAGGGCTCCGGCGTACACGCGTTCAGAAATTTGGAAGATTTAATTAAAAAACCAAAAAAAAAAGCTATCATAAATGTCACCTTGTGTTTTGAAAGTCGCCCCATTTTAGGGTAGCATTTTTCCTTACTTAATTTTTTTATAGTTTTTAAGACCTGGATGTCAATATTATTTTTATTTAACCTGAAATATCAATCATATAAAGGAAATACCTATTAGCATTTTGTCACCAAACTATGTAATCATTTTAATGCATGTGTATTTTTTTCAATCCTAATTCTACTTTACTGAAAGAACTATCGATATTAGATGGTCTTCCTATCGAACTGATACTTCTATGGACAACACTACTTACATTGAATCTGTACCTCCCCAAATTTCGCTTATATCTAGATGGCGCTACTGAGTATTGTTTGTTATAGGTTGCCATAAAAATTCCGCAGCAGAAAAGTGTCGCTACCATCGTAGCTTGAACAACATACTAGTTAGTTTACATTTAAAGAACTAGATGGCACCACCATCTTTACAACACAAACGATCATTCGATTTATATTAGTAGATATCACACACGCACCGACGACTATGAAATTATTTTTCATCTCATCTACTCGAAAAACGATGTTTTTTTCTCCCAAAACATTTGGAGCTTACTGCTTATTCTCTCGGGACTAAAAAATGAAAAATATAACCTCTAGGGATCAAAACCAGTTTGAAAATTAAACACGAGTGTAATCTTAAATCTATGTAGAATTAAAAATAATGATGGCAGTTCAGCAAAAAAAAAATTAATTTTAAAATAATAAATAAATGGGACAGACGTCGTGATTTTTTAAATTTGAAACACACATTGTCGTCAACATGAATGAATGTAGGTAAACATTTTGATATTTTTCGCTTCGGAAAAAGAAATAAGTACCTATAAATCTTTTGTGCGTGTGTTTGTAATTAAACTTCTACTAAATGGCTGGACCGAAATTGTTGAAATTATTGTGTGTGTTCAAGTGGATTCGAGAATGGTTTAAATTTACAATTAGATGATTGTGCTTGTGTTTGTAATTAAACTTCTCCTAAACAGCTGGACCGATTTTGATGAATCCTCGAACAAATCGGAGCGTGCCTGTGACGTCATTATGCTAATCCATTCACTCACTCTATAGCGTAAAGAGATGTCGAACCTTAGAGGTTATCGTGCTTCGTACCATTATTTACAAATACTACAAAAAGAAACCTCCGAAAAAAAGTTTTTAAAAAGTTCCACATGGATGAAAACGACGAAATAAATGGCGTCAAGCAGTATGCGCTTTCCAAAACAACATCAATTTTGGAAGAGCTCGGGGGCCAGGGGAACAACGCATTTCTAGCGATCCGAGTGAGGTTCGCACTTGGATGGGTGACCACAAGTACCATAGCACTTTATCGAACTTCTCCGTTCTTCGCAATGCACGGGCCTTTGGTCCGAGCTGTTATTGTATGACAGTCGTCAAGTTATGTCAGATGCCTTCAGGCAGCTTGAAAAATCTGACACCATTTTTAGCCACTTTTTTATACAATAATTTTTCAAAACTAAAAACCGACTTCATCTCAAAACTAGGTACATAACACAACGCCGATTTTGATGTAAAAATGTGAGAGAACCAGATCTAATTAATGTAAAACATGTTTTTAGACTAAAATATGGCGAAGTCTGCCACATTTTATTTATAAACATCCATGAGTACCTCGAAAACGTAATCACGGTGATCTTAAATTATAATCTAAATAATTTCAAAACAATTCTTTACTAGTCCTAGTAAAAAAAAGACGGGTTGCACACCGGGAGTGCCGGCAGAAATGAAAACTTGAATATTAACGTTGTGCATTTTTGATATTTTGGAATGGTTAAGGAATAATTTTGCACGAATTGCTTTAAGTATCAGTATATATATAGTATGTACTATCATTAATGTGGTAGAATACAATATTTATTTATTGCGCTATCGTACACAAACATGACAATTTGTATTACATTAATTAAACACTTTATATACACGAATTTTACGAATATACAGCAGTGTGGCCACTACACAGATGGTCGAGCCATCAGCTGTCATTGTCACCATCCATGGATGCGCGTGGCACGCTGTAACATAAACACACACGAACATTCGCGCTAGCGCCCTGCGCCGCCTAAACGAAACAGCAGGCGCAGGCATACATTTTCGCCGCTTTCGTAGAAAGAGAGGGGGATACTTCCTCTCCTTCGCCGCGCCGGCTGTCTACTCTCCATCCGTCTTACGAATTTTCGATCAGGGTCACGTGTCCTGACGCCCTGACGCGAGTTTAACATTTTTTACCCATTACAAAGAAAGTGTACAACGCCGCTAAAGAAGTTTTCACTTCAAAAATGAAACAAATGATGTCCTTTTTAATGAATCCAACACATTTATACACAAAATATAAATTTTGAAATATCTCACGTGTCGAGGAAAATTCACGATAAACCAGGGGGGCGAAAAATCCTTAAAAATGCCTCGCGTAATTACTAATTAGTAATCGCGCACAAAGGGTTTCGTACCATTATCTATAAAAATCACATTTGTTGTATGGAAGCCCCTTAAATATATGTTTTATTCTGTATTTAGAATTTTTGTTATTGCGGCAACAGAAATACATCATCTGTCTGTAAAAATTTCAACTGTCTAGCTATCACGGTTTATGAGACACAGCCTGGTGACAGACAAACAGACAGACAGACGGACAGCGGAGTTTTAGTATTAGTAATAGGGTTCCGTAGTAAACAAGGAACCCTTATAGTTTCGCCATGTCAGTCTGTCTGTCTGTCCGTCCGCGGTTTTTTACGCTGAAAACGTGGTAAAATAAAATACTAAGAAAAATATTTTTCTAGGGAAGCTCCCATACAAGTAAAGTTAAAATTTTTTTTTCTCGACTAACCAAAGATGTGGGTTATCGTTGAATAGGTCTTTCAAAAATATTATGAGCTTTTGAACACCGTTTTTAGATTGAGGAAACCGTTTTTGATATATTTGGTTTTAAAGTGTATATTTTTGTTAGAGTCAAAAAGGAGTCCCCCCCCCCCCTCTCCTCTATCTGCTAAACGGTTATATAAGGATAATAAGGATACGTGAAAAAAAATCACAGCTATAAGTAGTATACATATTATAATATAACGAACTTTAAAGGAAAACTATCAGATCTAATTAGGGTTTATAAATAAAAAAAATATAGGTGATCAACTTATTATATAAAAGAAAATTTAGTACAAATTCAATAGAAAATTAGTTTTTAGACGTTTTCAGTGGAATGAACTCAAAGTTGGTATTCGTAACTACGGAACCCTACGCTGCGCGTGGCCCGATGCATACTTGGCTAATTTTAACCCTTTGGTTACGGAACCATAAAATTAACGTGAGTGTCGACACTTGGTTGGAATGAAAGTGCTTTCGTAGTAAAGACGGAAAAATCTTAAAAGCTTTTATTAATAATATAATAACAATAATAAATTAAAGAACAATAAAATTAAAAAACGACAAAAAGCAAAAAAAAAAACTTAAAAAAGCATATTGACTTAAGTTAGAATCGAACCAGGGTTACCGTGAATATCGACCTTCAGTCGGATACTTTGTCATCTGAGCTATGGGTCCAATGATTATTTTATGAAATTACTTTTTCGTGACGGAAAAATTGATTTTTTCGCCTAACCCCTGTACGTACCGTCGTCCAAAGAGGAACTTTGTTCCAAAACATATGCATCAGAATTGATAATCTTTTTTTATGAAGTCGGTAAAAAATAAAGTTTTTTGAATCACCGAATACAGAATACCCGATTTAATTCTAAGTATTGTTTTGGTAGGTACCTACCATAACAATACTTAGAATTAAATCGGGTATTCTGTATTCGGTGATTCAAAAAACTTTATTTTAGTACATACACAGAAAAGATAAAAATTAAAGGAATTGCGTCATCTAGTGAATTTGTGTGATACTACTATAATTACTTATTTGTGTCACACGAGGTGTGCTTGATGGTTTACGACTGATTTACAAAATAAGTGAGATTGAAACTGGTGGCGACATTTAAAAAAAAAACTTTATTGAGCCAAAAGCTACAATAGGTGGACTTAATGCTTAAGCATTCTCTCCCTGTCAACCTTTAGGAAAAGATAAACAGATAAGAAAGTTGGCGTCTTAATAGTAGATACTTAAAATATATAAAGCCAGATATCTTAATTACTTTTATTATCATAAATATAATAAATACATCTTTAATACATAATATATAAATATATAACTAAAATATAATATATACGTACATACATACATAAACTTATACATATATAGAAAATAGTAAGTAACGATGAATTCTGCTAATTGATTATGCTTTCAAAAAGTAAACCATGCACTTTTTTCTTAAATACATGTCTACTAGAGATTTGCCTGATGTTCTCGGGCAATGCATTCCAAAGCCGTATGGCTTGAGAAGTAAAGGAGTCGGTCATGAAGCTAGTATGATATACGGGAATTACAAGTTTAAGCGTGCCACTAGAGCGAAGTTGGCGGTCATGCGTGTCCGCGAGGTACTGAAACTTACATTTCAAGTATTCGGGAGAAAAGGGATTTTTAAGAATGGAGAAAAGAGAACAGAGAAGTCTTTGATGCCTACGTAGACGAATGGGTAGCCAATTAAGTTTAGATCGGAAAACAGAAATATGATCATACTTACGCAAGCAGAAAACGAAACGGATGCAGTTGTTAAGAAGGTGATCCAGTTTATTAAGAAGATCTTCATTTAGATCTGGATAACACACATCAGCATAGTCAATAATGGGGAGAATCAATGATTGGATCAATGTGATCTTAGTTTTAATAGGGAGAAAATTTCTGAAGCGGTTAAGATACTGAAGGGAGTAGGTAACGGTTCTACTAATTTCAGCGATTTGGGTCCATTTCAAAGAGGAATCTACGAAAAGACCAAGATTTTTGACCACCGGTTTATATTCAATAATGGCGCCATTGTACACTACTGGCAAAATAGTGTTGAAATTAATTTTTGCCAGCTGCTGAGGACTGCCTAATATCATTGCTTGACATTTGGATGCGTTCACTTGTATTCCGTAATCTTGCGACCAGGAAAGAAGATCTGCTAATGTGGCATTCCGTTGAGCAACTCCACTGTCAACGTCCTCAGCAGGGGTTTGCACATAGATTTGGAGATCATCCGCGTAGAAATGGTAAGTACAGCCAAGGGATGAAGAGAGAAGGTTAATGAACAAGGAAAACAGTAAAGGAGAGAGTATTCCACCCTGAGGAACACCAGAAACAAGATTATTCCATTGCGACAACTCACGATTCACTCGAACCGCTTGTTGCCGACCATGGAGATAAGAGGAGAACCATTCCAATGCAGGGGATGACAATTTGAGATGCTCAAGTATGGCAAGGAGAATGTCATGGTCTACCATATTAAACGCATTGGAAAAATCAATTAGACCTAAGATGGTGACCAATTGATTTTCCATGCCGAGGCGCACGTCCTCAGTGACATTGAGGAGGGCAGTTGTAGTGCTGTGACCGGGGCGAAAACCAGATTGAAAGGGACAAAGTAAATTATTATGAAATACAAAAGTTGAAATTTGGTTATACGCCACCGCTACAAAGATTTTCGATAAAAATGGTAATATGGAAATAGGGCGGAAATTACTAAGTGACTGAGGATTTGAGATTTTTGGAAAAGGAAGGACAAAAGCTTTGCGCCAGATAGCAGGGAATTTACTAGAAGAAAGGGAGAAATTGATAATGTGAGTGATAACAGGGAGAAAACTCCCAAGTGAATTTATAATCATTTGGCGACTCACATTATCACACCCCATAGCTTTTGATTTAATGGAAAGGATTGTTTTCAAAACTTCATCCTCTGAAACCGGAGAAAAAGAAAATGACTGAATAGGAGGAAAGGGAAAGGGAAAGGTCAAGTGCAGGCACGTTTTGATGTATGGAGGATAACTATCTATACTGGTAAAATTTCATCGATGGTTATACATGGTTATACGCTAAAGAGAGAAATTTTTTAAGCTTCCTAAGGTATCGGTAATCGTCTCAATTTTTGATACTTTTGGTACGGTAACGTATAAGTTAATCCGACTGGTAACAAAATTGAGTTGTTAGGAAACGTTAACATTAAATTTGTTTGTGTTAATCATATGAAATTTATCGCTATCATCGTCAACTTATTTTAGGCTCCATACTAAATTATCGTAAATTTTATAATGATAATGACCCTTTATATATTTTTTTTCCTTCAGAGTTCAAAATGAAACTATCTAAAAACCAGATTATACCAAGAATCAAGAAATAAAAGATATATTTTTTCTACTAGCCGCGACTAGTGCTATTCTTTTGTAATAAAATCTACTTTTGTATGCCAAAATAGGAGTTCTCATATAATGCTTCACTCACATTTTCATTCCCTCAATGAATTATTCTATTCTATGATCTCCCCGGCCCCGGGTCTCAAACCATATTCATATCAAATTTTATCTAAATCGGTTCAGTGGTTGAAGCATGAAGAGATAACAGACAGACGGAAGACAGACAGAGTTATTTCACATTTATAATGTTGTTTAGAAGAATAGATTGGATTGTAGAAGCAATTTCTAGATTCAGATAGATAAACAAAAATGTACAAATCTAAAGTACCGGTATAAACTAGTCCTTACTTCACAATTACAATCGAACTCAATTTTGTTGCTGTCCCCTAATATTTATAGGCGTTTTTTGTCTAAAATTGTTATGTTTTTAGATTACATTAATTTAACACATTGACATTACATATTTTACAGAAAATTATAAGTTTTGACAATGACCATGATACTTTTAGCCTAATATGTAAAATTTTAAGCTAAACGTAAAAAAGGGCTTAATTTTTTACCTAAGTAACAATATTGATCTTCAACCTATTGAATTTAAAATTAATACTTTTTAATCAAGTGTGTTTTGGTTTATACATAACTTTATTGTCCTTAAATTGCAATAATGTTAATATTTGACGTAAAATTACTATTATTGAAATTAATCTTTATTAAATAAATAGTAACAAAATTGACTACAAATAGTAACCATGTCCAAAAAAACTGCTTTTATACTTAAGCTGTAACTAATAAATTGATATCATTTAAAATTAACACAAGATGAATAACACCTACACCTAATTTTTCATTAAAAGCCAGTAAAAACAATTTTGAGAACTGCTCATATACTGCGACTGAGCGCTTCGAATATGATTGCACATTGAAATATTGTCTATGATCATATTTTTTTGTTAATAAAAAACGGCGGCATGTTCAAATAGCAAAACTTTTGACTGTAATATCGAAATGAAAAAAATAAAATTATTAAAATATTTAATAAGCCTGTATGCTGTATGTAATGAACAAGTTTCTTAAATTTAACAGCAATTAATAAACACCTACTTCCACGCAAGTCTGTCAGAAAAAAAATACTTGGTAAGTACTAGATGCTTCTCTTCCCGAGCAAATCGTACAAGCTGATCGAGGGAATGGGCGACGTTTTAGTCATGCTGATGGGCGATGCGGCTGGTAACCCATCACCATTTTGATTCCTTTTTCTCATCTTAAAGCTCATTTTCACCCAAAGCGTAACGTGGCCTTCGGGCCCTACCGCCCTGAGCTCTGCCTACCCCGTATAAAGACGTGAAAATTTATAGTATCTGTGTTAATAAAATTGCACTCAAGACATGACAATGGAAAATGCGCGGTATCCATCTTGATATTATGATTAATGACGTTTTCTAAAAAATAATTTTATTTTCAAGTTCCTTTTCCTTCCTCATCATTTCTCATCATTCCACTACCATCTCTCGAGCTGATTACATCATAACTGTATTATTAATTTATATATATCAGTATTGTAAAGTTATAATAAACAAAAATAACTCTGTGCTGTTTCTCTCAAGCTTTCCACTACGTACCTTACCTACTTCTTCATGTAGGAACTCCAACTGCCCCAGCTAGCGTGGCTACCTACCTACTAGGAGTCCCTACAGACAGAGCCCAAGGCTGTAGGACGAAGACGTGAAAATGTATACGTATCTGTGTTTATAAAATTGCAGTCATGACATGACAACTTGTATTCTTGATAATATAACATTTAGGTGACCCTAGGTGTAACATAGAACTTTTATAGAATATGATCATAAAATTTGACGGATATGACATCTTGTAAATATGATGATGAATAACACAGAATGTTAATGTAATATCGGCCTAACTGACGTTTGTTAAAAATATTGTCTGTGGTTTGCAGCATTAACTGACGTTTATTTGACATTAGCAGTCAGTTTGACAGCCCTAGGTTAACTTGTCAGATAGTTTAGATTTAGAGGTTGTTTGCTTCTGTTTGATTTTGCTCAATATTAAAAGATTGTGGTAAAATCGATAATGGAACCGAAAAATGAAGACAATGTTGCGGAGAAAACAATATTCGACGCTATCGCCCAAAATAATTTGCCAGAATTCAAGAACATCTTAGCACAACATAAGGGCAGCGTCGATTTCTTCGACGAAAATGGTATGACTGCACTCCAGCACGCCGCTTATAAGGGGAACAAGGATATGGTTCAATTGCTACTCGATAGGGTAAGTGTTAATGTTGTATGGAATATTAAGAATTCATTTACAATAGCCTTCTAAACTATGTTTCAGTTTGTATTGTTATGTAGATCACCTTAGTCTATTTCCAAGTGAGCTTCATTCTCTCTAATATAAGCAGTACCTACTATGACTCCGTAGTTTTATTGAGGTTTGGAAAGAAAAATATTGTTTTAAAGCATGTATTTTCTCAAATTCCAGGGTGCTGATGTGAATTCTGGAAAACATGAGTACAACTACACTGCCTTGCACTTCGGAGCTCTGTCTGGAAGCTCTGAAGTTTGCAAACTTCTACTGGAAGCTGGAGCCAAGCCTACTACCACCAATTCTGTAGGGCGCACGGCATCACAAATGGCTGCCTTTGTTGGAAATCACCATACTGTTGCTACCATCAACAACTTCATTCCTCGGAGTGAGATCGCTTACTACTCTGTGCCTCAGGGACAACAAGCAGAACCCTACCTTGCACCAATTCTAGTTGACCCACTTCATAAGTTTGTATTGGGGGTCAACATACATCCTGTGAGATTGGCTCTCAATCTCCAACACACTCCCACCCTTCTAGACAATGCTGATAAAGTCAGTGTCGTATTAGAGATGCTGTGTAAACGAGAAATGACTCGCGGCAGTGAGACTAATGAAGTGATGGCATTTAAATACCACTACCTGTCCTACATCCTTAGAGAAATACACAATATTAGAGACAAACAGAAACCTAACACCGATAAAGAGGAAAAGAAGCATGACATAGTGGAAATATTTTCAAAAAAGCTATTGAAACCTGGTAAAGATGGGGTTTCCTTAGATTTAATGGATTCATTCCTGAAAGATTGCGTGAGGGAGTTTCCTTACAGAGAATGCACTACATTCCACCAGATGGTGTCCTCCCTGACAAGCAAAGATCCGCCTCCTGCATTGTCTGTTATCAACTGCACTATAAATGGTCAGAGAGGTTTTGTTGATGCTATTCCATACTGTAGCACTTGTGGGGAAGAGAAGCCTGCCAAGAAATGTTCCAAATGCAAAACCGTGCAGTACTGTGACCGGGAGTGCCAGAGGCTGCACTGGTTCGTTCATAAAAAGGCTTGCAATAGAGAGTCGAGTGTTCCTACACCAATGGCCAATGCCAAGGTTAACATTGATGCTAATGAGCTCAGTTCTGAGCTTCAAAACCTGGTTGCTGGATAGAGTCAGACAAGTATAATCAAATATGTATTTATGTAATGAATGTGTAGTTAAGCAATTCCTCACTTTGTTATTTTATTAAGAATTATAATATAATGTATGTATCACTGTATTATGTTTCTTCATTTATTGCCCCTTCAACTGATATACCTTGTAGTGTTGCAGCAATCAATAGTATTGTCAATAGTATAGTTACTACTTTTCAAGGTCAACTATCAATAGACCTGCAACGCTAAGGCGATTAGCACACTGCTCCGGACCCATGCGCGAAGCGCGGGCCACCGTCATACAAAAATCACGCGCGTAGACACAGAATAAGTACTTGGCGTAGAACCGGTGTCACCGTGATGTACTGCGCGTGTTTTCTATACAAATTAAGGTACTTGCATACATTTCGGTCCCGCGCTACGCAGCGTGCGGAGCAGTGTGTGAATCGCCTAACCTTGGGTAGAGAAGCAACCTTAGGGTGTGGCATAGTTGCTTTCTTCTACTTAGTTTTAAAAATTATCGATAGATGGCGACAGGCAACAAAAAAGTAGGTCCTACATGGATTGTAAGTTGAAGTAGTGTGTTCACTGGCAACTTAGAATGCTCTAGTACTGTATACTGTAGACTAGGAATAGGCATTATCACGAGAAACATGTTTTATTTGACAGGTAATAAAAAAAAACCTGACTTTCTGGCGTTTACCCCCTACAACTTTTAAACCATTGAACCGATTTACATCAAACAGCTAACACCGCAAGGAACTTGCTTTCACGTAAAAAACCGCATCAAAATCGGTCCATCCGAGAACTAGTTTTGGTCTCATTGAGTTGCTCTACCACATTATGATATTTTTAATATGTGGAAAAGAGAGGGGTGTTATAAGTTTGACGTGTCTGTGCCGTTTTGTTTGATTAAAATCAGACTTGATCAAGATGGTTATTTAGTATGTTTGATGGAAATCAGTTCAGCGGTACAAAAGTTATTGGGAGTGAACGCTTAAAAGTCGGGATTCTTTTTAAATATGTCTGGCACATAAACTTGTTACTCAACTTATTCATGGATCTTTGATGAGAGATATAGGTTATCGTCTTTAAGTAATTTACTTGCCTTTAGTGTAAGTACCTACGTTGGTAAGGTTTTTAACCGACTGCGCCAGAATCGGTATCGGTAGCTTTTCTTTAAAAATAAATCAAATTTTAATATACTTTACACGTAACATAAATTATACTTATTGACATGTAAAAGTACCTGTAAAGGTCTAATTACTGAATAAACATTTGAATCTTTGAGAAGGTTTTTTGAGTATATACGAGGGCGGGTCAGTAAGTCCGTGACTTTTTGAATGAAACACAGGTTTTAAGATAAAAAGTTATTTTATTTTTCAACATAGTCTCTTTTGAGATCTATACACTTAGTCCAACGTTTCTCCAATTTTTTTATCCCTTCCAAAAAATATGATCTGTCGAGGTCTTCAAAATAGGCATTTGTTTGTGAGATGATTTCGTCGTTGGAGTCAAATCTCTTTCCGCCGAGCCATTTTTTAAGTTTGGGAACAAGAAATAGTCACTCGGTGCTAAATCTGGAGAATAGGGTGGATGAGGGAGCAATTCGTAGCCCAATTCATGGATTTTGGCCATGGAAACTGCACATGTGTGCACCCTTGCATTGTCCTGGTGGAAAAGAACTTTTTTCTTGGCCAAATGCGGTCGTTTTTTTTTCAATTCCTCATTGAATCGACCCAGCAAGTTTTTATAATATTCGCCATTGATTGTTTTTCCCTTTTGAAGGTAGTCAATGTGGATTATACCGCGTGCATCCCAAAAAACGGTCGCCATGACTTTATTGGCTGACAAACCCACCTTTGCCTTCTTTGGCGCCGATTCACCCCGAGAAACCCAATGTTTTGACTGCTGTTTGGTCTCCGGTGTGTTGTGGTGGATCCACGTTTCGTCCACGGTTACGAAACGGCGCAAAAACTCGTCCATATTACGGTTTAACAACGCCAAACATTCCTGCGAAATTGTCACACGGTTGCGTTTGTGGTCGATTGTGAGCAAACGCGGCACCCATCTTGCGGAAAGCTTTCTCATACCCAAATGATCATTCAAAATTTTAACTACTGAGCCATGTGAGATGCCTATGGCTTCCATAATCTCTCTCACTTTCAATCTCCGATCTGCTAAAACCATATCGTGAATTTTTCGATTGTTTCGGATGTAGAGACCTCAACTGGGCGTCCAGGTCGTTCGGCATCTTCCGTGCTTGTACGGCCACATCGAAATTCAGTAAACCACTTCTTTACCATGGAAATGGATGGTGCAGAGTCCCCATAGTATTTATCAAGCTTAGCCTTGGTTTCAGTGATGGTTTTTTTCCGCAAAAAATAATGCTTAATGAGCACACGAAATTCACTTTTTTCAATTTTTTTCTCAAAACGCGCGGTAGTCTGCTATTAACGGCTGCCAATTCAAACTAAATGACGCAGCTTGTTCAAAATTTGACATGAGTCAAATGACAGATGCCTGTTGACAGAAGCAGTGTTGCCATTTTAATTAAGAGGCGGGAAATTAAAAAAGTCACGGACTTACTGACCCACCCTCGTATGTATGTATAATTGGGTATTTGCCTGGGTCAAAAATAAATTATTTTGTACTGATAAGAAGATAAAACGTCGCAAAATAATGTCATTTGTGTCTGACATTTCCATTTTGACGTGATTTTAGATTTATTATTGCAGAATTACTAGGTAAATAATTAGGATATAGCTGATTATAAGAGCGTTATTTGATTCCAAGAAACTATGACGTCACATGCCTGTATTTCATACAAAATCCCATAGAAAATGTTTGTATTGACGTTTAGAAAAAAGTATCTGATTTGACTTGTTGGAAAATAGCGGATTGTTTGGCACGCTCTGCAACATGAACGATGAATTTTTGCTTGAGAGAAGTCATTAGATTCGTCTTAATTCTAAGAGTGACACTGAGTATATAAAAAGGCAGTCGGGTTTATTGTTTTTTTATTTTTTAATAATGACTTTTGGCTCATGAGTATTGAATAGGTACTTGGTATAATTTAATACTTATTGAGAGTAGGAACAAAAAGAAATCATTCGATCTTTAATACATATACTTATTACAACTCATTCATCTTTCGGTAGGTACAGAAAAGAGGAAGATGACGTTTTAACCGACTTCAAAAAAGAAGGTACCATACAAGTATTTTGAAATATATTTATGTATTTTTCCAGATAACTCGAAGATGCCTAACCCAATTGGAAATTTTATCAAAATCGGTTGTGTAGTGTTAAAATCGGTTTTTAGCTTTGAAACATTATATCAAATCAAAACAAAACGAAACATAAATTTAAAAATATTTATTTCATAATAATTAAACATTTGATTGAATTATTTACAATATGTACAGTATAATTTTGCTGCGTATACAAAAGGTATATAAAAATAAAAACTCTTACATAGAAGACTATATTTCATAAGATTCCTGCTATATCCTAATTATTTACCTATTAATTCATTTGTTATATTATTTATTTATTTTCATTAAGTAATATTTATTCTATAAGACATTGATTGCTAGTTAAGACATTGTCGATGCCAGTCTTAATTATATTGTCGAAGACAATATAATTAAGACTGGTATCTAATTATAAATGGTTATATTTACATATTTTTGTTTGTAAATACACTAGTCTTAGTAGGTACAACGTCATAGTAGGTACTCTACACTAAGATGCAACTGTTAAGGCACTGCTCAATATCACATACGTCAACTACGATTAAATAGATATTTTATTTAATCTACGAGGTAGTTCCAGCTGGCATTTAACCACATCTTAAATACTTTTTACAATCTAAAGTTATTGCTTATGTTGCCCAACCAAATAATAGAATAACCACATTAATACGCTGTGGTATTTGCAAACAAATCGTCGGAATAAATAATGAAGGACTTATTATTAGATATCAAAAAGTCTACTTGCACCTATGTCGTAAGCTAATATTTTTTCTATAGGCACTTAAGAATCTATCAAAATTGTTACCGCGTACAAACTCGTTGTCTTCAATAACTACTATGTATGTACTAACGTACTTATTTTTTCAAGTCTTGAAGATAAAAATGTACAATCATCTTTAGAAGCAGCTCAGCATTTTCTCATTAAATACAACTTTTCCAATGTTACTTAATCAGCCTTCACCGAGCAGGGCGCTGATCGTAAAGCTTTTAACCCGGCGGCAAGGAGCTGGTGCCGCGGGGGGTGGAGATGGAGCTCTTGGCGGCGGGGGAGGGAGGGACGGTCCCCACACGAAGCTACTGGACATTGCAGGGCTGGGCCAGAATCCTAGAGGCATGGGCATGTGTAGAGGTCCCAAATACTGCAGCTCAGGAGGGTACATCGGAGCAGGCGGAGGAGTGATATTCTCAGGAGGAACAACTAAGGGAGCCGGGGATTCCACTAATGGCGGCGATCTTGGAGATGATGATCTTAAACTCCCCTCTTCAGAGCACGAGGACGCGGCGTCAGAACACGGGCGCTTGGGTTCACTGGACTCTGTGCTCGGTTCAGTGCTGTCGCTGCCGGTATCCACGCTCTTCCTCTTGCACTTGGACTGGCCGCAGGCGCGGAAACCTTTGGCAAACGGGTTGTTGTCGATCTTCAATTTAGTGATGCGGTCGTTCTGGGGACAAAATATATTTCCGTTAGTTACTTGTTTTATTAATTTTAGAGCTGCAATTAAAATAACCGGTAAAACATGACATCAAAAACATCTGAACAGCACAGATTTCGATGTTATCCAACGTGTAAAGTCAACTTTTTAGCTTCCTTCGGAACTTTCGTTATCTCGCTCCGAGAATGCAATTTAAACATCCGTTTCCGCATACGACCCCCGTGTCTCTAATAGCTTGTAAGGGATAATTATCGCACATGTGCCGTGGCGTGGCTTGGCGACAGGCCAATTAGCATGACATGCATGCGTGTCGCCGCCGGCCGCCGCGGCGTCGCCTGCAGCCGTCGCCGGCGACACCGCATGGGTGGAAACACCACATACCGTGACAAGAAACATAATACTCCAAACACTCTTTGCATAAGTGAAGCCTTTAGAACAACAGACCCTAATTGGAATGGCGCTAAATTTTTTCAATACTTTCGACCCTTGTATTAACTGCATGGCACATTTCTCGAGCCCCAACAGTTATCTGGCAAAATCCTGACCGCAAATAGTCCCGTACCGATATGCGAAGTCACTTGTAAACGATTGTTTACATGCCGTGATAAGGCGGCGCCGGCGGCTGCCGTTTGCTCAACGCGCCACCAGATAACCGCCAGCCGGCCAAGATAGCGAGGAGTGCTAAAAGCCTGTTATTAGACGGCTGGAGTGCACTTTTTAAGTCGGTTGGTTAGCACAAGGATGCTTGAGATGTGCCGGGCGCCGCCCCTGGTCCGCCCTGTCGCCCATGACGTCACGCCAGAAACTCGCCGTCGCTTTTACTTTTTGCGTGACTATTTCACATATTGGCGACTGTCGCCAGTTTTTTTTTAGTAATGTGTAATTAGGGTCTGAGTAAATTTGCTTTATTTATCTTAGACTAAATTATCGGGTGGAGATTTACAAACAGTGTCGACGGGATACCATAGATGACGTGGCTTGTTATAATTGAATATTTGGATCGTCCTTTGTGTGGGGAGGTATTGTGCACCAATAATTGAAGTAGCGTGCCACCTAGTTACGCTTTCAGATAACGAGGCGGCGTCGCCGAAAGAGATTTTCTAATTCGTTGGTAATTCGCAACAATAAGTTTTCGGCAAGCGGTCGCCTGCGCGGGGATAATGTGCAATGATACGCCGCCGACCATTGTCCGGGGCTGGTCCCGTTAGTTGGACAATTCGAGGATAATCCCACAAAGCTTCCGATCTTTGTGAGGGTAAATGGACGCGAGAGAGCGTTCGCGCCTCGCTGCAGTCAACATGAGGCCGCCGCAGCAGCAAAGGGACCGGCGACCTAATTACCGACGGCAGGATTATGCAAGAAATCTGCACGCTGCGCTGCCCTTCAAAGATGGTGTACATGTTGGGAAACAAGCAGCGGGAGGCCAGTGTGCCACATCGTAATCGTTCACTAATAAGTGGATTACAACTCCAATCCAACAAATTACAAATGTTCCCATACGATTTAAACATATCAAACATAAACAGAGATGGCAACTGAAGAACAAATTCCAAAGGAACATTACTCATACTAGTTATCATTACTGTACAAAACGGTTAGTTAGAAATTAACTGTAGTTTGAAACTACTTCTCGCACTTCTGAGCGATCCCCGAAAACAATACGGCACCTTGTAGGTAAAGCGGCTCGAACAAACTAAATTAGCTGCTTTGTTTTCGTAACCGTCGGTACAATGCCCACTTGAGTCGCCGACACTCGGAATCCCTCGTATTTTTTTAACAACTGGCTCCATTCCTTGCCCCATGCGTTCGTAAAAGCTTTGGCGCCTGGGTACGGGCTAAAAAAATCAGCGTACGTAAATGCGAAATCACCGCGCGTTCTGGGAAATGTAGTAAAGTTTCTGGGAACGTAGTAGGTGTGATCATATCTATCGGAATGCCTTTTGATAGTTATGCGTTAGTTTACCCACTTTTATTCAATTGGTGAGATATTAGCCTAGGTTTTGACCGCCAAAAAAGTTCGGCATTATTTTAGAGAAAAATTTGTGGCTCATTTTTAGGCTCTAAAACTGTCTGTTTATTTCATGTTTATAAACTGCAAATTGAGAGCTTAGTTTGTGTCATGCTTAATGTATGGCCAGGTCCAAGGGTCATACCCACTCGTAGTACGAGGGAGTCGTAGTCTCGAAGCGTTATCGCAGCATCGTCTTAGCCCTTCATAACTTGTAAACTAAGTAACAAACAGTCAACACTTGTTCTTGTGAAATCGCAAAGATTTTACAAGTACAAGTTTACAGTACATAACTTAAATGGATATCTTAGTAATATTTAATTTACCATCCTATGTAGGTATAACAAGACCGATATTAGCTGCTTCTACTTATTATGATGGGCAAAGTCGAAGGCAAAAGACGCGTTTGAAGACGCAAAAAATCGTGGCTGAGGAACATATGAGAATGGACCGGAATTACCAAAGTTGAGAAATTGTTCCGCTTGGCAATGGATAGAGAAGAGTTTGGGAAGCTGACGGCCAATAACCAGAAATAGAGGGAGAGGCACTATAAGAAAGAGAAAGTATAACCAGTATGTAACTAACTATCCTATGTTACGCAAATAGACAATTTGGAATATATGGTCATGCAGGTTTATGACCAACCTGGTAAGCTGTGACCGCGATGAACTCTGTCTCTGGGAAGGAGAAGGCAGCATGAGGCGCACCCCACGCCAGGGCGGCGGCATCCCGCGCCCTCACCACCAGCACTCGGGGACGATATTTGTGCATTGAAGTCAGGACCATCTGAAACAAGAAATGTCATTTATGATTAACTATATTTTGTATTTATCAATTAACTAGTCTACGACGTTAATCCTCTGGTTTCCAATAAGTCAAATCAGAAAAAAAACAACATTTTCAATGGGATTTGTATGATATACCCAACCATGAGTCAAATGGCATCATCATTTTCCTCACCACTTCCCTATTTGGGGTCAGCTCTGTATGTCAACTGTTTCCACTTCTTTCTGTCATTTTCCATACTTGCACTAGCCCCTCGTTTCTTCATATCTGTCCTTACACATTCTTTCCACATCTTTCTCGGTCTCTCTATACCTCTGCAGCCCTCTACCTCCAAATGGACCATTCCCTTAGCCAGGTGTTCGGCATCCCTCCTCATGACGTGGCCATACCCCGTAAGACGATGGCTTTTTAACTTGTCTACTTTTGGAGCAACTTTTAAACGTCCTCTTATGTATTCGTTTCGGATCTTATCTATTTTCGTTACATCGCACATCCACCTTAACATTCTCATCTCCGCCTTATGCATTCTATGCTCCTCTTTCTTTTTGGTCGCCCTACTTTCCGCCCTATACAATACAGCAGAGCAGGTCTTATTACGGTCTTATAACATAGCACTCTAAATATCACTAAAACTTAAAACCACGCATAACATCAAAGATGAATATGATCAATGAAAAGTGACATTACTTTAAGTCGTACAGTAACAAATAATTGTTTATGACCCAAGAAACTACCCCATTATTTAGTTTCATCGGTCCCGTTGCGCGGATGTCTGTCTGACTGTAATCAAATGTTGCAAATTAAATTTGACCAACTTCCGGGATTCCGATTGAGATGTTGTGTATACTCGTAATAATGTAAATTCAATATTATTGAGACTAGAAGTTGATCTGATAATGGACCTGGAAGGTGGCTATAAGTACCCTGTAATAAAACGACGTAACCCCTTCGAGTTTGGACTTATAAAAGTTGTCTTAGGAAAAAATTGTTTATTTAAATAATAATAATATTTTTACTTAATAAGAACTTAGGCCTTACGCTAAAGCTTGTACCTATGAATCAATGAAATTAATAAACTAAAGTGTCAAGAAATCCGTAATTCCGTCGCGTTCAAATATTGTATGAATACGAGCTGGGGAAAAAATATAATCAAAGAGCATCATTTATTTTTGAGTGAAATCTGGATATACCAACACAACTTACCATAAGTATTTATACTAGTTCAAACTTGAAGAAGATGTTATGTTTAATCAATTTTATAACTAAGAACTAGAAGAAGTACTATTAATATGGCGTTAAATTAATATATTCCTATAACGTTTTCATATAAAAAGATAGATATTTCGTAATACACTGTATTATTGTCAAGAGTTCTCAGGCGCACGCGGGAGGTCGCGTCGGCCCCTGTAATCCTTCAAGAAGGCTTTATCTGCGATACTCGAAGCGAGAAAGCTACCTGCGCGGCGCCGTCGCACTTTATAAGGATTTACTTATTGTCTTTACAGATTAAGCTATTTTTCGCAACTGTTTGGTTTCAAAAATCTTAATATAACTTTGGGATAACGTAGGATTTCGAAGTAATGAAAGCAGTACTTCGAAATCTTACGCTAAGTAAAGTAAGACAAAGGTCTTAAGCCCGCATGTTGTAGGTGTCTTTCCCGCAATCCCGTGAGAATTTCATACCTTATTGTATACTGTTCGTTCTTTATTGTATAATTTTAACAGTTCTCGAAATAGGGGTTTCTTTTAGCTTTTTACCAACCCATGGCGTTCATTATCTGGGCAAAAGTTTAAATAATTATATCAAATCATTTCACATTTCGGTAGTTAGAAACGTTAGTGTTACTTACATAACATTTCCTCAAATGTTTCATCTATTTTTTTATATTTTCCCGGAATGTACTGTTTACTACTACCCTAGTTTACTGCTATTGGGAAACGCAGCATAACTATACTAGCCGTGTTGCGTCAGTCGTCAGAAGAAGGTCTAAAAACCAGCGTTACCTACTATTCAAAATTAAATAACCCAAACAAACGTTTCAAACCGGTAGAGAACCCTCTACTTACTGCATATTTTAGTCGCTTTACATGTTTTATATTTTTTCATTATTTTGCCAGGCTGGTTCCGCAAACACGTGACAAACGACAGATAAGGCTGTCTAGACGTCGTTGTCAGAAAGGTCTCGTTTTTTGCGCCCGGCGACCACGACACTTCAAACAAGTGCGTTTGCCACTTTATAATGGCGCGCCACTACTGTAACACTAATTGTTTCACTTTTTAACCCGAAACTTGGTAAAAACCTCGCTTTTTTCTTCAGCGTAAAAACTTATTTCAAGCATTTTTTTTAAAATGCTATACCGGTTTAACTTAGCCTCTTTGCTTTTTGAAGCAATGAGTCTTGGCAATGACCTTTTTATAAATAAGCTGAGAGAAATCCGTAAGCCTTTAGCAATGGGCTATGTATGCTAATAAATAGAATTGGAACAATCTTCTTAATACTGATAAAATCGAAGTAATTATATTTTATCTGCATCTTCTAACTTTTCAAAACAGTTATATTAAGTAGTCTGATATACATAGAAAGTAGCAATAACTTAGGTTAGGAGGTTATTCGGTAAAAATACAAAAAGCTTTGATGATAGATATAAATATCAACTCGTATAAAGCTCCCTCAAGTTTCGGAGGCGCGTGTGACACAGACGAGCTGACAGATAGACAGAGGCGTTCGGAAGCTCGTTCATCAAACTGAGAAGTCTTCGATCAAACCGATTGAAGCGGAGATTACATCGGCATTCTCATTTTTTTTGACATTTTTGCGTAAGTTTTAAATATTTAGAAAAATGTATAAAAAGTATTTATCATCATTTTTGGAGTCAATCAGCAGTCATCATTATCCTTTATTTTGTTTATGGTGTAATAACGAGTATTTATATTGTATTTTCGTAATCTTCGTAAGTACTGTTCATATAGGTCTTCGTACTGGTAAAGTATTAATTTACTAAGACTGTATTTTATTTATAAGTATAGAGGCAATTTGAATTTTAATTCACTTTTTGCTAAAGTAATAAAAAAAGAAGTGACTACGAAACTCCACTGCTTCAAGATCGTTTCGACTCGGTTGTGTATAATTGCTGTGTACTTAAGTAAATTGACGAGAACATAAAAATATGTACTTATATCAAATCTCAATTGCTGTTTAGAATTATTATATTTGACAAAAATAATAAGTATATTAGATCCAAAATATAATATATGTATTTTCTTCCGCAATATATGTAGGTGTGAGTATACCACCCTAACGTCACATAAGTAATGAGTCTAGATAAGTAATAATCAAAGTGAATATTTCATCATCTAAGCATAATTATCGCCGTTATAAGTATTAAGTAAGTAGATATTGTCTTTGTCCTGTTATATTTCTGCTTTTATAAAATGGCGAATACTTTCAAATGAAAGACATCAACGGGTCGTTTTATGAAAAAACTAATTTTACATTGCCTATTCAACGAAGAGTATTTAAAATAGGAATGTCACAATAATATATGTATTTTATGTCTAATTATCATATGGATTATGTACGTACAATTTTATATCTAGACTACTCACATTAAACTAATCCATATTACATACCTGATTAACCTACCGTTTTATATACTAATATATAAAATGTTTTTGTTTACTTTTTTTAATTTTCTGCGTTTTTTATTTTATGATATACTTAATTGTGTATTGAATAGAATTATTAACGTTGGTTTTTGTAGGATAATTTGCATTTTGAAGTACTTAACCCAATGAAGAGAAATTAATATTTATAATTTCTTTAAATAGATAAAATACGTTCAAGGGTAGATTCAGTCAAATCAAATTAATAAAAGTTAAAAAATAATAATCTTTTTTTCATAGAAATTTGGTCGATAGGTGATCGGTCACTTAGTACTTAAAAGATCTAAGAATTTTTGTTTATTCTCGTCCTTAGAAAAAGTCTTTTTAAACGAAATAGTTGTACTTATAGTATATAGTACCTATATACACGCAGGTTGACTGGAAGAGAATGCTATTAGCATTAAGTCCACCTTTTGGACCATTTATTATTGGTAAATAAAGTCTATAATAAATAGTACCCACTTTACAATGAAGCGAATTTATAAATCGAATTGTAATAAGTACTTACAACATTTTTTTATATGTTTAACTTTTTAAGCGCGTTTAAAAATCATATGTTTTGTTTTATATGTTCCACATCGCCATTAAATTCTTATCGGTTTTTGAACAGATTTAGAAAACTTTTATTTTATTTAAAAGGGTATACAATACATGCAAGTGGGTTCCACTAATGATCAAATCCTCGAGAATCGAGGGAACATGTCAAATTGTGCATTGTTGCATTCAGAAAGTGTGATTTGGAACTGATGAAAATTACCAAAAATTTAAGGCCCTTTTTTGTTTCAATTTATCATAAAATGAACGTACAAAAGTCATAATCGTAAATCAAAACTTTTTCTTTCGATTACAGGAATACCTTGCTTATTTTCTTGTTAATATAACGCCTAATTACAAATCTAGTTAGTTTTAATTACAATAGCTACTCTAATATAATTTATTACAAAAGTATAACGCAAAACAAGCTGGTAGTTAGCTAATTATTTTATACTAACATGACTCGTTATAATAAAGAAATATGTTAGTTTATAATCCTTAATAATACTCATGAAGTCATTATAAAATAATGAGTACGTATAAAAGACTTTCAGGTAACATTTCATATCCTTGTAACATAAAAGTAGCTTTTTATTTGTGATTATTCTATTTTAATTTTTATTAGACATAGATCTTTTAGACAAACATGGAAGCCATGGTCTAAAAGAAAAGAAAAGTAGAATGTAAGTACCAACTGCTTCTCTTCTGAAACAGATCATAAAAACCGATCGAGAATTTGAATCATTTAAATAGGCAATAAGCCTAGCAATAGCAACCCATCACTATTTTGATGTAAATACGTGATATTAGAAATATAATCAGCTATGCAGAGACCAAGACGTCGAAGGTAAAAAGGGGTTGTAGTGGGACCCTTACCTAAATATTAGTAGAGCGGCGGGCGCGCCGTGGGCGATCGTATCGCGATACCCTAATGTGTCGTTAACTACGGCTTACATGTGTTTTCTAGCCTTCAAATAAATGTAACAAAAAGGTTTTTTCACTTTTTATCTTACGCTCCCTTCGTTTTTCTCTACATGTGTATATGTAAGCAAAGTAAAAGTAGGAACTTTAGAATTAGAAAGTACAATTTTTCGTTCTTTTCATTCATATCCGTGATTCACATTTTTTCTTATATTATAAGTATTATAAGCATAGGAAACAATATACATAATAGTAAATTAAACAGAATGCTATAATTTAGCCTATCATAATTTCGAGAGAATGCAATAACCCCTGCTGATTTTACTATTTTTAAAGACAGATAGAAATTAATTTTATTTCATATTTTTTGCCTTTATAGCCCAAAATATATGTAGTACCAAGTAAGCGAAATAAGATTTTTCTTTTTTCAGAACCTAATTACTGCGCATAATCACGTGTGAATACTCGATACGATGGCAATTAATGGGCCTTTCCCAAATCTACAAGAGCATTCTAAATAATCCTTTAACCATAATTGCCTTTTATTTTGAGGACGTCACTAATCCGTTCCGTAATTAGGCAGTGTTCTCACAAACGTCGAGAGGCTTTGACGGTTAAAAAATTAAAAGGGTGAACATTGAAAAGGCTTTTTGCTTTTTATCGCAGGTGGCAAATCCTCAAGTGCACAACAAGTGATGCGTTTTCCGTGCGAATCGGCTGACGGTATCTCGGTAGCATTGTTAGGGTAGGTGCACAAAGGTGCCGCCCGCCTTGCCTCGTCGGGCATTTTCTGGGCGCAGTGGAGCGTGCGACGGTTTTTGCCGACCCTACCCATCATAATACATGTTATGATGCTTTGTAACGTGTGTGATAGCCATAAACGTTTGTTTTGATTGGTACATGACGTGTCATGGGATGTGTGCTCCTATAGGAAATGGATTTTATACACGTCTGATTGTATATTTCAAAACCCTTTCCGAATAAACCTATGAAAGGAGTATTTTTATTATTATTATTTAAAAATGGGAAATATCACGTTTATTTCATAACTCAAGAGTCATGCCTCAAGTCATGAGTGATGAACTACGAAAGTCACGTCTAACATTCAATGCATTTCGAAGTATTGGAAATATCGGCAGAAGACCCAAATACGAGCAGCGAAAATAAACATGGGCTGAACATACATTTTTCTACAAACATTAATAAACACCAAGCTGTCATTTTTACGACAGTTTTGTGTGTTTTTTCCATCACAGCGTTTCTCCAAACAGACAGAGCACATAAAGCCTAGGCAGAGAGGCTTCATTAATCGAGGCGTCAACCTCCCTGTCCAAACACGCCGCCCGAATAAAGAAGTACAGTTACTTGCCACACCAAAGCCTCCATACAATGCCTTTCAGCGTATTTGTTCCAGTGACGAAATACTTATAGACGTCTTTGTATTCCAAGACTCCTGCGGCGTATAATAAGGAACTATATCGGCATTACAAACTCAACCTTTCTTCGAGGCATTAAGACTATTTTTACTTTAGCGTGAGTAGAGTTAACTATCTTTTTTATGTCGAAGCATCGCACGGGTTTGAATCGATATTGGGTATTGATTGCTATGTTTATTGGAATAAAGTTTATATTAGTTTGTGGCGGGAGAACTCAGCTCGTGGGGAAGTGGTTGCGTGGTAGGCGTTTCCTCGGAAAGTATGTAGGCAGTCGGCGTAGTCACGATTGTCTCGACTTGAAATTCGAATGCCATGATAGAATGCTTTTGGGTTTTTTATCTCATGATAATGTTTAAGAATGAGTTGGTTGTTTGCATTTTATTGTTCAAACTCTTCATCTAAGCCGTCTTAGCTATAAAACTTCTATAATGTGTTCTATTTGGCTATAAACTTCCGATTGCCTATTGAGTTTTCTTAAAAGACATCACCGTAAATCTATAGAAACCTACATTTGCATTTCAATGCAAGTCTATAAATCTTATGTTTTATCTATCTTTCTTTATACAATGCGATAAATTGAGTAAATATCCTCTCAATTTATCGCAGGTTGACTGGAATAGATAGATCCATGGGATAAGTCGGCCATTTTATAAAATTGCTTTCGAATTTCTTGTAATTTATTTTGTTTTTTGGTACTTACAATCAAGTTATTACAAACAAACAATGTCCTATTACAAATATTTTAAGAGATGATTCAGTCCATCATTTCGAACAACTTTTCACAATAAATGTATACCGAAATATTTAGGTGATCATACAAATTTAAGTAGCCACGTGATATCATTATTATGGAAAATATATTTTTTCGAATTTCGGTATACATTTATTGGGAAAAGTTGTTCAAAATGATGGACTGACCTCCCCTTAAAATATTTGTACTGAATAGTTAAGGACATTGTATAGTTAATATTAATGTCCCTGGGAAAATATTAATATGCGTCTAAATATTTGTTGGAAATAAATCTATACTGATGTTTTAGAATAAAGAAAAGTACCTAATTGAAAGGTATCGTCTGAGTTAATAAATTATTTTGTTATAATTTTGTTTTAAAGTCCATCTCTTTTCAAGAAAAAGACATTCTCTTACATTCTCTACGGAAATGATATCTTTTACTTTGTTATCCACATAAGTGCTGTAAGTAATGAGTGTTCAGGTGATTTTAGCGCAAGCAATTTGAGATAAATGCTATTGTTTTCGACCCGAGATAAAGCTAATGACTCGGAATTTTCGAACTAGACATGCCGATAGCTGGGCATTCCAACATGCCAAAGTCGCAAATCATGACCCCTTATCTCGCATTTTAGAGGTGACCCTCTTAAATGAATATTGAACTTTAAAAACGTTTAAAACTCAGACAAAGCTAATAAATCACTCTTCTAGAAAATTTATAGTATTTGTTTTGCTATGCACATAAAACTCATATTAAAATGTTTAAAATTTGGTCCGATATAAAATGAAGTAGATATCTAGGTACCTACCTATTTATTTATATAAAATATTAATTATTAAGAAAATTAATGTATATTCTGTCACCGTTTCCGATGACTTAGTAATATAGTAATAAAATATCATTACTCTTACGACAATTCATAAAATAACTTGATTTTTTTGCATTCTAAACCTTGATCCTAAAATTTTTACAACAGTTTATTTTACTCTTTTAGGAAAAGAGTAAAATAAACTCGCCTTCTCTCTCTTTGGGAAAGGAGTAAACTAGTCATTATTATTTCTACAGCAGAATCTGTACTTTATTCAATAAAGCAATAAGTAACACGAAATCTGTCTCGCTTTGCGTTTATGAAATGTATTCCAGTGGAAATAAGGATGTCTCAAT
Source organism: Acrobasis suavella (assembly GCA_943193695.1). Lineage (NCBI taxonomy): Eukaryota > Metazoa > Arthropoda > Insecta > Lepidoptera > Pyralidae > Acrobasis > Acrobasis suavella. The sequence goes on from OW971932.1 coordinate 20,268,106, forward strand.
CACTAGGCTCCTTTAAATTTAGAGTAAATAATTTCTATCTTGAGCTAAGATCTCGAGTCATAAATTGAGTTATATAATGTATATTATGTATACACAATATGTAACAAAAACCCTGTCCGATCTTTGTAGGAGCAGCTCAGACCGTCAATATGAACAACTTTTCCTATGGGACCAATGCTTGAAACTCTAATAAAAAAATCTACACTTTCATACAAATTGCAGGACCGACCGAGGACTTTTGTATGAAAATGTCGATTTTTTTCGAGTCACAGGCATTGTCCCATAGGAAAAGTTGTTCATACTGACGGTCTAAGTTGCTCCTACAAGAATCGGGCAGGGTTTTTGTTACATATTGTATATATTTATTATATAATATATTTTATACGTGTATTCGTTATGTAGTATGAATTGTATGTATACTTGTAGTGTATTAAACCTTAATTTATACCTTTTGTATTTCGTTCTTCTGTACGTAAGGCTTCTGCCTTCCTATTAGTATATATTACTGTTCTTTGTTCCTCCGATCGACTGCATTCGACTGAAAGAGATCCGTTCTAGGATAAATCCACCAATTGTACTTACCACTGTGTTTAAAATAATGTGTAATTTATGTTATAAAGCGCAATAAAGTTTGTAAATAATAAAAGAATAACTAAATATAAAACTTTAGAAGTCTATACTTACATGTCCTTGTGCATCCATGGTGTTATTCGTCAGTTTGAGTTTGCTGAACGAGACCGGGTTAGCCGTCCAGTGGTGGCCCGGGGCCGGCGAGTCCGGGTGCAGCATCAGCCGGCGCGGGGACTGCGGCTCGGCGCCCCCCGCCGCGGCCCAGGCACCGCCGGCCCAGCGCCAGCGGCGGCGGCCTACCAGGGATAGCTCCAGAAGGACGCAGTACTCCTCCCGAGGGTCTAGTCCAGCAAGGGAGACGCGCAGGGACGGAAACATGCGTCTGAAATAAAACGTCATTTTTCAGAATCGGGCTGTTCAGTCTTTCATCGAAAGGCTAATTTAAAAAAAATGTTGGTATGTATTTATATTTCCCTTTTATACCTTGTATGTATAATTCAACACAAAATATCAGGGGCCACTATTAAAAATCAAAATCAAAATTAAAGTTACAGTCAAAGCTTGTCTTCTGTACTGAAGTAAGAACCTAGTGTTGTAGTACTAAATATGTAGATCTAGCAGATTAGCAACCTCATAAAAAGTCACTATATTTTACGGCTACAGGTTTTCTTATTTTGGTACACCAATGCCTACATTGTTTGTAATATCAAATTGAATAATAAGGTGGACCTCCTACCACAAAAACAAAACAAACCACCGTCTATTCAATCCTCAAAGGCTCTCATCAGAAAACAGAAACAAAGAAGGCGATAATAAAATTACGGCTCCCTAGAGACGAGCGTGGAAGGCAGACAGTTATCATGATTATAAAAGCCTGTGATACGAGTAAAAGTGTCGATCAACGAGGGCTTTTGGCACCCGTTGGTAGGGAGCGAGTGTCATAAATGCAGATATATCTGGCGCCGACTTATCGGAGTCCTGGCTGCCCGCCGGAGTCGATGCGGTGTCACCACTCAATAAATACCTAAGATAGGACCGAACACCAATGTGACCCTACCTAAGGTTTGTTAAGTTTACAAGAATTATTTGACAACATACCGGTAATCCTTCTAATGATCATGAATGCTCTTTCAATCTATATATATATATATATATATATATATATATATATATATATATATATATATATATATATATATATATATATATATTTATATATATATAGGGACAAATTACACTGATTGAGCTAGCCCCAAAGTAAGTTCGAGACTTGTATTATGGGATACTAACTCAACGATACTATATTTTATAACAAATATATAGATAAACACCCAAGACCCAACAACAACATTGACAATTTACAACACATTGAGTATTTTCTCAGTCTTATCATATTTATAACATTAGTTTTGCCAAACTGCTTCAATATCCTAAATACAATATAGCAAATGTCAGTTAATGTAGGTACTTATTTCTCCGCTTGAGAAATGAATATACTCTAGTTGGAAAATATGCTCCTGCCTCGGAATTTATAATTCGCGGCTACAAAGAACATGCATTTTTTAACAAAATGTATGACTGCATGCAACGCTTTAGCTTTAGGTATAATAGTGCTTAACTTTCTATTTATCGCTCACTCACTGCGTCGTAAAACTATATCGACATAATAATCAAAACATTGTAAATGCAAATGGCAATATCTAAAGGCTAATTGCGCGGCAGATTGCTCCGTTCAATTAGCAGAACAAGTTATACAAATAAAACATAATGTTGTTCTAGAGTGTATGATAGGAGTGCTGTAGGCCTCCATCCGTCATAAGAGGCTTTATCGAGGCTTCGGCGGCGGCTAATGCAGCGCGGCGATAACGCGGGACAGAAGCTCAATTAAGTACAAACTAAATTAGCCCCATTTAAACTTTATGATGCCGGCTACTGCCTTACGTGCCGCCGGGTACCGACAGCAACCAGGCGTAGGAGAGGCTGGTCACATTTTTGATTGGAGGACTACTATGTGGTATTCTTGGTGCACTGTGGTAAGACTCTTGCACCTGAATAACCTCGGATCCGTATTCCGGTTATGACAAGATATTATAACGTTTTTCAGACTGCTTTTGTTCTTTGTTATGTTATATTATGTAAATTCTTTATTTTTTTGTACAAAAAGGACACAATACAAATACAAAAGAAGGTTCTTTCCTTCATATAGCGCGTTCTCAGTTGCATCCTCAGCTGCTTCGGAGCCCGGAGTGCGCTTAACTGCTTCTATTTCTTCAAATATAATATTCATTACAATGGTCACCTTTGCCATAGTGCTATGTGTCTTTCTATGTTCTAACTAAGTAATGTTTACGATAATTTATTGAGACATTTTATATGAGCTCATGAGAGATGTAAGAGCATATTTATTTCATAACTAAAACATTCAGGTAAATAGTAAATACATTTCTAAACGGAGTATAATAAAATGTAACAAACATTTAGGTACCCTCTTGTATCGAAAAGCGTCCAAGATGGCACAGCACACATGAGCCCCGTCCTCAGGGATAAGATTATGCAAATACGTAAATACACGTGTATTCCACAATCGGAAACTGCTATCAGCTTGTAGGAAGTTAAATAAGTGATCTGACAGATGTGATTGAAGTCCTCCTTAATCCCTGACATCAAGTACAGCAGTCTATTTACTATTGCCCCACAAATATGACGCGACGGTAGAGCAAACAGGTAAATGTGTGTTTTGAATAGTGTACAAGTACGAGCCATCGACGCCTTCGTTGTTGACCGTACATTGACAAATCCGTTCACTCAGCTACCGTTGAGACGACTCTTATCACGCCAACGACCACTTATCGAGGCTTTGAGAGCCGAACGCCGACAAAGAGGTGACGATACAGCGAAATATATGCAAAATCACCAGCCGACGGTATTTGACCATACGAGACGTTTCAACCGTAATCTTAATTGTACCTTTTTCAACTAGAAGCCCAATTCATTTATATCATCATAGTCACTTTTCTTATCAAGAAGTGGTTGATTTAGATATCTTAGGAATTTAAGTGATTACGAGAATGCAAATGAAAGAGACAATAAATCGGAAGACTATAAAGGCCTCCCGGGACCGCTTAGCGGCAGAGGCATTTAGACGGGACACAATGGACCACCAAACTCGCGCCGTATAAACTTTAGAGTGGGTCGTAAATCGGTAACAACTCGCCAATTGCCACACAGAGGCGCTAAATGCGCGGAAAGAAACTGCCACATCCGCTCCCAATGCCATCACATCCGCACTCGAATTTAGCGGCCGCGGACCTGTTCCATCACATGCCGCCCGGTTTTTGTTTTGCCTTGATTCAGTTGAGTGATTTCTAAAAAATCTTGCAACGGGCCAACATATAATAAATCTGATTTAGTTTAGTAAAGAACTCAAAATGTTTTTTCTTGCAATTAAGTTTTAAACTTTTTATGCTCCTTTACCGTAAATTGTACTCATTGCATTGGTTTTATACCCAGCCACTAACATCGCTAGTTGCCATAAAAACCGTAATCTACAGAACATAATTTACCAGCCATAAAATCTTGCTATTCTTCCGGGGATAATGAAATCGTTTAGATAGCGTAAGACAGTAACTGTGCTGTGTATCTCCACACGTTTCAATGACGTTTATGTTCTAGCTGCACCCGACCTACCCCTCTCGAGTAGTAGTTATCTTTACTGCTAATTTCATGGGCTTTTTACGGTCCAAGTTCAATGTCGGGGGACGTCGTTACTGGGACAGAGCAGGCATTGTCCGAGACATCTGTGCTTCGTTTACACTGGCTAATGTGAACGATAAACACGGTCCTTCGAGCCTTCCCAGTCGTGGCTGGGAAGGCTCGAAGGAATGCTTGTGTGCAGTACGACCCGCGCTCATTAGCGCTCCTTCGAGAGGTCCGGTGAGTTTTTTCGTCCGCCCAGATGTGGCCTGTGTAAACACTCCTCCTCTATTGTCTGTACGGGTAAAAAATCGGACACCTGGAAGTGTCAAAATGTTCACGCGGTGCGAGCGGCCGTGTGAACCGCGACGGCTGTCACACGCCGATACGCTGCGCTGTGTTTATTTTATAAATTATGATACTCATATAAACTCGATATATATGTAAGTACAAAATACAGTGCAATCACATTTTCGAATGAGACTTTTATATTACTGTCGCTTTAGAGTTTTTTTTTATAGCACTTTAGTTGGTAATGAGCGAGCTTTTATCGCGCGTAAATGGAAGCTTAGCATGTAATCAGTATAATAGCTAGTGTGGTCGTGCAGCTAAACACACGCACTCAGATTCATGACACAGTTGCCCAAGCACAAATTGAGCTCCCTCCCCCCTCCTCTTACCACTGTCGAGCCCCGAACCGCACGCGTCGCGATCATTGTTGTTTTACTTAAGTGGGTCGTTAAGACACAACTTGTGCCCATGAATCAGCAAATAGTGCTCACAATACTCCACTACACATTAGGGGCGGTTCAGGATACGGTATCATTAGGCAATTACAACCGGAAAATATCCTTTTGTGATACGTCATAACCGATACAACATTGTATTTGTGGGCACACTTTACAAACATTTTACAAATATTTTCAAACATTAGGAAATGACAAAAAGACAAGTCACTCCACATGCTCGCCCTCGCAAACCAAACAAACTGCACTTATAAAGAAATATGTGGATAACAAAACAAATAAACCAATTTGGGTCCGACACAAAAACGGTTGCATTCGTCTCGGGAGATGTAACACGGTATTAACATATTGATGGGCATCTATCTGTCCCTTTGTTTAAAATCAGCGACAGCACCTTCAATCATATCGATTGTGACAAAAAACGCTCAAGTTTATGTAGTTTTTGCCGGCAGCTGCAGGTGGTGGCAAAAAACTGTTCGCAGGCAGAGCTGGCGAGTCTCACAAAAGTGTTATGAAGGGTCACTGACAATAAACTGGCAAAAAGTATTAATGAATTATAAAATAGTGCCTATTTTACGATTATTTTTTCACCTGTTGCTTTATATTAAGTTTTTACCGAAAAAGTCAACGTACGCTATATCAATTAAAGCCGAATTAAGAGACGAGTGAAACTTAAGTACACATTAATATAACAATAAGTAAAGGTAACATTATTCTTAAAGTTATTAAAGCCCAGCTGCCAGCGGACAGCTAGGTTAGGTTTTGTAATGTATTAATATTTTGTACTTTATTTTATATTTTACTTTTTATAAATTAATTATAAAACCTAACTTATGTTTAAAATAAATAAATAGAGTAAAAGTTTAAAATGAGGCATGGTCCATAATGAACTTACTAAGGAAAAGTCGACGTAAGAATACTTAGAAGAAAATGTTAATTTACTTTATATATTTTTTGAAACTTTTATTAGGCTGATATGTTATATATTTATATAAGTACCTACGTAAGTATATTTTTATACTTGTATATACCTACTCGTGTTGTTTATGTACTTGTTATGTTGTACTTGTTATTTAATATAATCATTACTCTTTTAATAATTACGAAAAAAACTACCATTATTTCTATACCTTTGGAAAAGACACAAAACAACAAAATATGTAACCATTAATGAAAAGTAAATTAATTAACAAATTAATAAATGCAGGGTAAAGAATTACCGGACATTTTTAATTTGTTAAGTACACTTATAATGCTGTTTAAAATTGTACAAAGCATATAAAACGATACTTAGTCACGGATAATCAGCAAAACAAAGGCTAGGGCGGGCGGTGGACGGCGCGTCCGCAGGCCGGCGCTTGCAAAGCTCAAAGCTCGCCCGCGGCGCTACACCTGCGACATGTTTATGCGCAGTTCCTCGCCAAATTTACAACCTCAGTGGAGCCCGGCCCGCCGCTAGCCACCACTAAGGATATTGGAAATTTTTAATCACCACGTCGGCGCCTTTACGCAGTAAGGTAGCCAGCAATTGCTTCGATAATGTAACATATATGTTTTCAGATTGTAAAAATACACGTAAGGGCACCGCCTCAATTATGTTCGACCGTTTCGCTCGATTGTTTAATCGTATTTATTGGCCTACATTTTTTTATTAAACGAGAATCGCACTTTAATGAAACCGATATTATAAAAGAATCCGCTCGAATCGAAACTTAATAACATCGTAATCTTTTTATTATACAATTTCTTCCAAAAATGATACTGAGATATAAATGTAAAAAATTATCAAGAATATATTTTGCGCGTCTACTAATAATGAAACTGCACCCTATTAAAAGCAATCAAGGAAGAATTAACAACCACTACATCGGGACTCATTAAATGGGACAGAAAAAGGTCCCGAATGTTATCACACGAGACATGAGCGAAGCGCCGGCGCCGCGCCGCCAAAGCCGTCGTAAATTGCAAATGTGCTGCGCCTGCGCCGATGCCGCTCAACGACGATTTACTTGACAGGCGTTATCTGCCGCATCTATAGCCTATTATGCGCCTTTTGACGCCGCTGCAACAGATCGTTAAGATAGCGCTGTGCACTTGTTGGACACGGCCGAATTAGTTTCGATCTCGTCTATTCATTGCGATATGCCGCGGGCAAGGGGTAAATCTAGCTGGGTGGTTCTGCAAGAAATGTTATGTTGAAGGAAAAATGCTTTAAACTATGCAGGTACTTAAATAGAAAGTAATAGTAACTACTAGTAAACAATTAAGGTCCATTATACATTGCTATTACGTTATGTGAACCATACCTACCTAGGTGATACGAAGTACCTACTATGGTTATTCATTACCTACCCTTGTATGTTTCACTTTATTCTAGTAATCTAGATGTTAACGAATTCGAGATCGCTTAATCCAAAGAAGTTAATCTGTTAGTTTTATTGTGACGCGTGAAGCAAAGCTTGATCAACAGTGGGCAAAGGACGGCTTTACAAAGTAAAGAGTACCAGATGTGGATATGAATTGGCATATTGGCCATACAAATATTGGCAAACAGAATTTTGTTTTTGTTTTCATTTACTTAAAGAATTTCAGAGTACTTAAAATTATACAAAAAAAAATATTAAAAAATATTTGTCAGACAAAATATATAAATATATACGGACAAATAACACTGATTGAGCTAGCCCCAAAGTAAGTTCGAGACTTGTGTTATGGGATGCTTACTCAACGATACTATATTTTATAACAAATACTTACATACATAAACATCCAAGAACCAGAAAATAACAAAATATATATGTACCTTCAAAGTTTGAACAAGATATATTAAATACATATAGGCAGACGTAGGTAGATATAAATAAATACATCTGCCGAAACAGATTATCAGTAAGTTTTCCTGTAGATAGAATAGATCTCAGATATTCCTTATTTTTCATTCTGAGAGATAGATACAGGGAATTTTGACAAGTATTGGTTTACTAATTCAAGAAAAGAGAGCAGGGTTTTACTTTACAGGGTCAATATCCAATTGATGAACCAACCAGCTCTTTCAAATACAATTTCCCCCTGGATTGTAATGGAGATGTCATGAAGTAGTAACGTAGTACTTACCACCAACATAGGTACTCACAGGAGGTTATCCTTCTGTCAGCGTATGCATTTTGTGCGCGGGCGCAGCGGCGACGGCTCGTTAGCTCCCGACCCGTATAAATCACGTCGCTTTATGACGACTCCCAATTTTTTTACATTCGAGTTAATGAAATGCGAGCGCAGTATGGGACCCGGCTAGCGACATTAAAAACGACAAACCATAAGGACGGACGGTTTCTAATTATAATCCTGTCAAAGCTGCGATATAACGGAAGAATTGATGATCACCTGAAAGCGGTGATTTCTATCTACAAGATAGTAGCGATCGGGAAGATAGTAGCCGTTTCATATTAATATTTCATATTTTTATTTGTTTTGGCGCCGGCGATGTCGGCCGGGGGTGAGTTTAGTTTACTACCTTTTTAAATGTTACCTTCTTAAAAAACTAAGTTAATTTGTAAACTCCATAGTGCCGATAACCAAAAGTGCATATTAATGACAAACTTATGAGTCCAGTCATTAGTAAAGTACACGAACAAGCAACAATTAATCAGACACAGGATCTCCGCTCTCCGTACCGTGATGCCGCAATCCCTAGAACTATCTGCGACAGTAACTCTAAAACCGCACTTATGTTTTATGAGATAGGGTGTAGATTTGCGAGATTTGTGATTAAGTGAACGGCGCCAGTATTTTAGGATGCTTTTCGAAGAAGAGAGCTGCGTTGGAGCGCAAATCTGAAGTACTACGGGCATCGCCGGGTTTGAGTACTAGTGCTGCCGACAAAGACACCGCCGCACGCGAACCGCGCCCGTTTCACAATTAAGCCAGTGTGAGTTAATTGATATTAATACTTTATGTATGGGATAAGTACTGAGATAGAAGCGAAACACTACAATATATGATTTTAGACTTTCGAGGTCACAATAACTGTTATTGGTACTACGGGACTTACCGCAATTTTTATCATTTATAGCCAGATCCCGCTGGTCGAACATCCTCACAGACTGAGGAACTGTGATGGATGTTCGGCTGTCAAGTGTAACCATATCGGTCTACCCTCCTTCTTCGTCGTTTGTTGCATAAGTCCCTACACACAACACTGACGGTGTCCATTCGGGTATTGTTTTTTGTTGTTCGCACACACTCTTTACACACTACAATACGTAGAGTAACTATTATCATTTCAAAGATATTATTACGACAGGCATGCGCTTTAAAATATTACTTTGGATATTAAAGTGATATGAAAATGGAGTTACAGACCTTTTGAGGGTTCCGTACTCAAAGGGTAAAAACGGGACCCTATTGCTAAGACTCCGCTGTCTGTCACCAAGCTGTATCTCATGAAGCGTGATGAAATTTGAAATTTTCACAGATGATGTATTTATTTTGCCTACAACAAATATTAAAAACAGCATAAAATAAATATTTAAGTGAGGCTCCTATATAACAAACGTGATTTCTATAGATAATGGTACGGAATTCTTCGTCCGTGAGTCCGACTCGCACTTAACCGGGTATTTACGTTTACTGTCTTGCTTGTAGTAAAAGTTGTACGTATTGACTAGCACAAGACAAATAAAATTTAGACCATTCATTATTATTTTCATTATCATATAATTTAAGCTATTTTCGACGCGATCAGAAGAAGTACAAGACAAGTAAGTTATATATGTGAAATAAACTTATCAGCTCAAAGCTGATCATTATAAATAGATGAATAAATCTGTGACAAAACTCCCTTTCGGCTTGAGATGTCATTTTCCTACGAATTTTGTTAAGACTTTTCTTAGGTAATTTATAAAACAACTACGAGTGTATTTTATAAAACAACAACAACTACGGTCAAGGTTCTTTATAAATAACTCATAACACTGCATTCATTAAACTTTTGAAATAATTAGATATTATTATTATGTCAAGGAAGTTTATTTTAACAATTAGATATATTCATGCATGATAATACAAAAAGGTGTTGAAATGACAGTGTATGGTATTCTTGCGTACTTAGATGATGTGATAATTAATGATGTGCAGAAACAAAACATGCGTGACATAATATGTATAAAACTGCCTTTTCAATGACATAACTTCATAAAACATAATTAAACATAGTCTGTAGACGTGATAATTATTTTTAAAAGTTGGATATTGTACATTTCAAGAGTTCACTTTTATGACTATGCTTGAAAATAATTAGCACTTACGCACTTATAATTCTATAGGTACACACTTTGTAAGGGGAACACACTGTAACCTTTGTCTTTTTTTTATTTCATTTATTTAGTTCGTTAACTGGCTGAACAACATGCAAGTTTATATACAAATTAGGGCATATATTAAGTTGCCAACCTACTTGGAACGAATACAGCATGATTGCACATTAGAATTCAATCAAATTAAATACAAAATAAAATTGCATTTTACATTTTGAAATTGAAACTTAATTACATAATAATTAAGCTTTTAATCAAGAATTTCATGCTAGTGTAAACATAAAATTTTGATCACATTTATAAATTTTAAAGGGAAACCCATTCTTCCTTCTAAGATTTCAAATAATTTCATCATTGGATTCGCAACTTAGGCTTCTTAGCACAGATTCTTAAAATTTTAAGAAAAGGTTTTGAAAGAGGACGCACCTAAGGGACAAAACGTTTTATTTGGCGTCCCGCCCGCCGCTTCCTTCGCACCTAGGCCACGGGTGCTGTATCAAGAATCGCGCCAAGAGGTTTTGAAAGAGGACACAACATTGGTACTGCAACTAAGGGTTAGCTTATAATCTTTGCAGATATCAGGTTATTGAGTTCCCAGCTTAGAGTATTTTTAGTTGGCGTCCCGCCCGCCCCTTCCATCGCGCTTAGGCCACGGATGCTCTACCAGGAATCGCGCCAAAAGAAGGTTACTACATCTAAGGGTTAGCTTACAATCTTTACAGATATCAGGTCATTGGCTCCCAGCTTAGAGTATTTTATTTGGCGTCCCGCCCGCCGCTCCCATCGCGCTTAGGCCACGGGTGCTCTACCAGGAATCGCGCCAAGGCTGTAACGTGCGAGTTCAAACGCGCCGCACATGCGTCACCACACAATGAGCGGGCGTCGAGGCGTTGACAAATATAAGGAGAGGACAAACGTTATCACGGATGGACAAAGTCACTTTATGGCACACCGATATATGTCAGTAGCTTTTGTTTTACTCTCATCATCATCATTTCAGCGCTTTCCTGCGACCTTGGTCAGGTTGTCCGACCACCTTATTTGTGGGTGTCCTTCGCTTAGCTTGCTAGTATGTGGTCGTCATTTGAGAACATTTTGGCCCCATCGGCCATCGGTTCGTCGTGCTTTGTGTCCTGTCCACTGTCACTTTAACAAGCTTATCCGCTGGGCTCAGTGACTTTTGTTCTCCTACAAATTTCTGATTCAATTCCGTAGAGAAACACCGAGCTTCCTCTCCATAACGCGTTGAGGGACCTTGAGCCTTCTTATTAGACCCATAGTAAAGGCCCTCGTTTCAGATGTTTTACTCTATCGTTCGTCATTTCAAGTGTATTTATCTACATATTCCACCCACCTTTTATTTGGCTTGCTCTATATGTGGCAATTATTGCTAAAATAGCTCTCCCTCCTTCCACTCAGATCAATCACCAACTGACCCGACCAACTTTTGTGCAGAATGGAGCTCGATGACGGGTTTTTTTATGGCCACCGCGCTATATTTGCGTAATGTGAGGAATTTAAACCCACAAAGGAATCAAAGTTTTGATTGTCAGTGATGATTAGTCTCAAAAATAAGCATAAATGTCTCATGAGCACCGATGCAAGCGATATTATGCATCTAAAGTGCGATGAAAATGAGGCTAGAGATTTTATATTGTCATCTGTCTACATAATAAATGCTACGATAATATCCCCTCAAAGAGTATGTTATTTTTGTAGAAAGTAGCGCGTGAAGAGTCTATCCTTCTTCTCTCTTTTTATTGTGAGTGGGCGTCCATTGCAGCAACGTTATTGACATTGAACCGCAGTTACATATTTCACAGAATTGTGTTTTGATGTCGCCACGTTGGAGGGACTCGTCTTTGCTAATTACGCTCACGATGTTTGATGGTGCTGGATTAACGCGACAAGTGTTAGCTTGTGAACTGTAAACACTGGTACTGTTATAAGGGCTTTCATGTTTGTTGTTTATTTAGTAAGAACTTACTCCATGAATAGTTATTTTTTTCATATTATGTATATATTATTCAGTCTACCGATTAATGCGCTTAATATTTGGTGTAAATTGTAATGTTATTTCGGGGGCATTTCTTCTGACTCGCTGAAATACCTACTTTTTTATTACGCCTTAACTGTGACATAAAAGAATTGCGCATATTGCCGCCGTGCCTTGCGAGTTTTCTATCACCTACACTATTAATTGATTTGTCACTAGATATCGTTTAAGATTTTTAGAATTAGAATTTGCTAAGCATTGGATTGGCAAATTCTAAAAAATCTTAATTGCTCACAGCAACTTAATAAGTTTTTTGGAGCAATCGCTAAAAAAAATTATGGTCGCAACATTATTTGTGAAGCGATAGCTGTTACAGAGAAGAAGAGACGAAACGTCTTTTTCTCAGCTATACTACTGTATGATGCCCATCAGATACATAATAATGCAACAAATCCAAGAAACGCAATGAAAACTCGGAGATAAACCCTGACCCGTTACCATAATCGTGACACGGTGACGACCCATAACGCTGCAACGACACGTCCAAGCCGTGCACCCAAGAGGCTGGTGAATGCGAGTCTGTTATCTTAAGATGCATGTTCGAATTATCTGGTCCGGTAGCGGCGGTGAATGATACGCATCGCGGCGTGATGTCCCGATGTCGCCGGCATCGTGCGATGCTATCGCCGCACGAACCGGCGCGGGTGGCGGCTGCGCCACGAAGAGACATTCAGTTCGGAATTTGAAAATCTAGGAATTACTTTTTTACATCGAAAATTAAAGTCAAAACCTATAGAAGGACGCTAATATATGTTACAGAAACTGATTATCGGGTCAGGAGGAATTGAATTGAAAAATCTAGTGTGCGCATCATCCGCCAAGTTTGAATATGTAAGTCTGTCATGACAGCATGCCGTACAAATCTACGTACTAGGTAGATTTGTAAGTCATGCTGTCATGACCACCTCCGTGGCGTAGTGGTCACCATGCTAGTCCGCCACCCAGAGGTCCTGGGTTCGATCCCCGGTCGAAGCAAGCTGGAAAATGGCCTTTTTCAAATTGTCCTGGGTTTGGATGTTTATCTATATATTTATTTATTATAAAATATAGTATCGTTGAGTTAGTATCCCATAACACAAGTCTCGGACTTACTTTGGGTCTAGCTCAATCAGTGTAATTTGTCCCTATATTTTTATTTATTTATTTTATGCTGTTGACTAAAATCTACTTACCAGTATCTAGAGTCATGTTGTTGATTAAAAGCTGTCAGATAATGGTACTTTTCTGTTCCAAAATTCTTAAACAGTTCTACATGATTATTTTTTACTCATCTCTCCAGAATGTTCCATATTTACCTTATTATTTATATCTTAAAAGCAATTTGAATAATGTATGTAAGATAATTAGAGTCAGAAAAAAAACAGCTCAGTATTTCATAGCAGTAGAAACCTGAATAACTGCGACAGAAATCAAGGAGAGTAGCTTTTCATAGAATGTCTTGCATTTATTAACCAGCTGACATTTCTGGAGCACCGGCTGTCGGAAGAAATAAGTGAATGTGTCTAAAATCTGTTTAATATTGAAATATTAATCTATAAATTCTAATCTGACATATTTGTCGGTGTACAAACTTTATTGGACTGTTTTTGTAAACTACTAAGTAAACTTATTTATGTACCTTCTTGCGAGAACATATATAAACTTTTAACTCTACACAAATTCAGCTGCGTACGAATTTCACTGGACCATTTTATATAAGCTACTAGATAAATTTATTTATGTACGTTTGATTGCATAAATAAAGTTTGAACGTTAGATACAGAGAATGGCTCTACAATGATATTCATTTACAAAGTTATGTTCCGGTATGAAGAGTGAGAATAGGCAAAGACTGAAACAACTATAGGTACCTACTTGTATGTATATCAATTTACAAAATATAACACCTAAGTATTTATTATCGGAATAACAAAGACACAGACAAGAGTTTGTTTCTTCATGTTATACTTATTATGATAATTCTTCGTTGCTATGGGATGTTCGTAGAGATATACAGATAAGTGTGTTCTGTAGAAATAATCATATATTTATGTCTGTGTGTATGTAAGGTCTGACAAAATATACTGAAACTATTTTAAGGGTGAATTCAGTCCATGATACTGAACATCTTTCCCCAAGCAACATAATTATATCGAAATATGAAAAATATTTTCCATACAGGAGGACGAAAATTATTTTTAATAATACGAAATGTTCTTAATAGAAAGTTGTTCAGTTACATGGAATAAATTCAGCCTTAAAATAATATCATCATTATTTATTGGAATCTTCTTAATTTTAATTTATATTGTTAATATTAAGTATACATATATTAAATTTCCTTCCAAATAGACATATGTATTTATTTAAGTATATGTGTAATAAATGTATGTAAGTACATGTATGTTTATTTATAGTTAGTGCAGTTTTATGTAATTTTAACTTCAGTCAAGGCATACAGGCGTGTTATACATATGATAAAAGAAGAAGTCCTTTATCGTATGTATAAACACGCCTGTATGCCTCTCTTACATAAGTATCTTCTCTCACAGGCCTACTGGAAGATATTCTTTTGAGATAAGTAGTGCCTTTGTACAACTTTTATTTGATGTATTCTCTGTATAAAATTGCTGTGTACATAAAGTGGTAAATAAAATAAGCAAATAAAATCAGTATATTTTGTTAGAGCCTGTATAATCAGAAATATACATAATAATATTTTCCATTCTGGCAGGCTATTTATTGGTCTTTGGTCGCTAGATATTTTGTTAAGAAACGAAGAAAAATGCCAGAAAAGATAACCCAGGATAAATGTGTGATCTCCTGTTTTGCGCCAGATTGTCTTTTCTCGATTTCAAACAGGAAAAAAGAAAAGTCAAGGAAGAGCATGCTGCTACTGACTTCCAGGAAAGCAATGAATGTATGAAAATTTAAAAGTTCCATTTAAAAAAAAAATGGTAAGTCATCTGTTCTTTTATAGAAGGCGGTGATGCGCCGGCGTCGGCGCCAGCGCTCGCATTTACATGGGATTGTAACGAGAGGACACGACACACGACTCGGGAGTACTTCAGATTGTATCGGGATGGAGCGCGCCCTCGGAACCTGCATGCTATGCAACTGGAGTGTGTAATGGTAGCTTGCTATACCTAGTTTTTTTTAAATTTGAGATTGAACGAATCATTGTCTAAAGGACTCTGAAAAGTGGAACCAGTTGTATGATTTTGAAATGAAAGTAAATTGAGTTAAATCAAATGCAGCTAAGACTGATGTTAGATAAAGAAAAGACTATACACTAGTATATACTGAACTGCATTAAGAGTCAATTAAAAAAAAATGTCTATTTATTTATTTTAAAATTGAGATGGAAAATCTTACAACATTGATAAAGAATTGCTACAACGACTAATGATTAAGATGACAAATATTTGAAATCATATGGATGTATGCAGATAATATAAAATTCAAAAACTTGAGTATGTAATATTTCACACACATGATCGCAAAAAAAAGGAGAGATCGGACAAAAATGTACACACACCACATACCTATGTTGTATTCATTCACACCAATGTATATCAACCATTTATGGACAAGAATACAACACGACTACAACAAATATTAGCAAGGACACCTCACGGTACGTAATCAGTCATCTGCGGTCATCATAATGGCAGTCGGGAGACGTTGCGTGAAACGTAACAGATTCACAGCGGACTGCGATGGGTGACGAGTTTTTATGTGTGTGCTTCGTACGTGCTAATATCTCTGAGACTGTTCTGTATACTCTGAGACTGTTTGGATTTATCAACTTGGTGAGGGAACGAGTACAGTGAGTGAGTGGAGGCGTCACTCACCAGAAGATTGAAATAGTGTGTATTTTCATATCTTCTTATACTCGTGTTATTTACATAACCATGAACTTCACTATACGTTAGCCAAAGATTGATTCTGCTTCATATTTCATCCACTCGCCTATCACTTGACCAGTATGATTTTCAGGTTCCTACGAATCTCCCAGCGATGTCGTAATGAGCACATCTCCTAGGAGTGGAATATGGTTGTAGAAATATAAGCACGTACGAGACGCATGTTTTCGGGTGCGAGATGCGATCTGGGCTCCCACTGGGTACCACGGTGGCTTCTCGGATCGGGTTACCTTGTCGCGACACTGGCTGTTTGAACTTACATCACAAAAAATGTGTTACATTTGTAAGTATTATACTCAAGATTGGATTCATCTAATTTCATTATTTAGGGGTTTCAGGCAAATTACTCGTAAGTTATAAATATAAATCGATACAAAATATGCAAATGTAATTAAATATAAATAGTACAAACTAAAATAAGCTTACAAAATACCATAGCTCGTTCCGTAAAATGCATTCAAAATGCCAAGTTGTCTGATTCGCTCGCATTACAATTTGTTAGCGATGCTGGCCGTGAGAATAATTCCCAGTTCCACGTAACATGGGTTAAACGCTTGTATCGGAGATACCGATCTAACCCGAGCTTCTCGTTGGCGCCATAAAAACAAAACACAGCCTCAACCACTTTCTTCCTTAAATTATTCGAGGAATTTACGACGATTCGACCGACAAAAATGTTATAACCTAATGAGAAATTATCATCAGTCGTCGTCCAGCAAAAAATGAGTCGTGAGCTCGGCCGACGGACGATCGAGAGACGCGCATTTTTTATAGCCTTAATTGGAATTATTGTTTCTTGTATTTTTTATGAACGTCTCGATTGTTTTAGAGTACGGCAGAGCAAAAAGGCGCGGGATCCGGCGATGACTCTGCGGTTCCTTCAGTAAGTCTCAGCGGATTGGCGAACGGCTCTCCGTGGCAGAGATACATTGCTTGTTACGTTTTGAATGTTGTCAAGTCAGCTTATTTGATGAGTGCGGTGGTGGACAAACGTGTGACAAATGTTGTGGCGTGTTCCCTGGAGATGTTGCGATAGGATCGGCGACCATCCGGCGCGTGCTTCAGATGCTTGGCTCGTCGCTCCCTTTAGCCGGAATTACCCATTACATAAAATGACGTTACGCTTTTTGACCGACGACAATTCCCTCTTTTTCATCGAAGCCCTGATTACTCTAAACGTTCTCTATCACCAAATTGTACAAACAACATCATTTTACAGATATAACAGTTAAAAGCAATTGTAGAGTTGTTTTGTACAAATGACATACCTAGTCGTTTACTCAGACTTGTTTCCACTGGACCAACTTAAATATTTTCGGAAAACATTGTTCTATCAGTCCTATGATTGCTTCTAGTTGGGTGCAGTCTGTAGAACGCTACAAATCGTTAATCAGATTAGCTATCTCGAGAGTGTGTAACATTATGTCAATGACGAACGCCAGATCGGCGTCGCACGTCGCAGGCGCCGGTTTTAACCGGCACCCCATCAGATAGCGGTAGTGCTGCGTTCAGTCGGGAAATTCTAATGTCAAGTGATCGAGACAGTGAAGTGACGAGTGGAGTCGATATAGAGCGTCTGCAAGACGAAGCGCTGTCATAATCTGATTATTAGTGCTGCGTGTGCTGGGCGGGGCGCGCAGCGTGCGGTCGGCGGCGCCCCAGGAGGTCGGCGCCCGCGCACCTCCCTCTCGCCCACATAGCCCGTTACTAACGTTAGAGCAGGACGGCACCACACCCGCGCAACATGCAGGCGACAAACGACCCGTGGTAAAACAAAAGGAATGTTGCCGGCGACGCTTTGAGGCGCCGGCGCCGCTCCCCGCGCCCTAATCACCCATTTTAATTACGACACAGATCGAATCAATTAATCGGTATTTCTGTTAAAACAAGCGCCGGCCGCGCTTACGGCTCGTTTGTGTTATGAATTCGAGATTGACATACGATTATGAATTTATCTCACCGACATCATACATGTTAATACGCAATCAATAATTTCAAGCGAGGTCAAAACTCAAAATCGTGATAAGTCGTCGGATTGCTTTCAGTGAGCGAGTCGTCAGTGATAAAAACTGCGCCGGCGCAGCCTGCCAGCCTCACTTACCTAAAACCACGGATGTTTTTAATTATAACTTATGATTTTTTCAAGCGAATTCGGACGCGCCCTTCCCATCGGATAACATGAGAATAAATAACGAGTTTTTGTGTTGTATGTTTGTTTTTAAAATGGCGGGAGGTCCGCGCGACGACACGCGAGCGATGTGCCGGCGCGCCTCGCCCATTTGTCATATTTCGGTTTTGAGAAAAAATAAATAACCTACTCTATCCTAACCAGTGTTTGTTTGTAGAAAGATTATTGAGGGTTAACAATTATCTACGAACACGACTCGACATATGGAACATTTCATCTTTAGGACTTTTTAGATTATTGTTGCAAGATACAATGTAAAGCCCCATAAAGAGAACAAATAAACAAGACTCAGTAGGTTACAGCTGTGAAGAATAGAATAGAATTATTTATTAATTTATTATAAATAAAAACTCATGAAGTAATTTGTATCGTAGAGGTACGGAACAAACAAAGGAATCTTGTTGATAGTGATTGTCTACTCTTTTTTTTGAGTGAAAACTCACAATAGAAGCGTACAACGTACAAGTATGTATGACAAAACCTTCCCATTACACATGTGTGCTATATACTCTACCAATTTACAGGTAAGCATATGCACAGGTGGGAAAATTGGGGTCCGTTGCCGTAAATCCAGTATCTAACACATAGAGCAAGCGATGGCGGCCGGCAGGTGTTAACCCCGCGGCCGGCCCTGCTGCACAAACGAACCGCCCAGATCCTGCTATTTGACTTTCCAATTCTACACCCAAACCTACGACCCACTCCGCGAACACTCCGGATAAAGAACTCGTAGGATTGCTTTTAAGTTTTTAACCCACTGTTTGCACAGCGACTAAAAGCATCGAGTTACACTTTCCAATTTGATCAGTCTAGTGTAGTCGCGGACGAATGCTTAGATCGCCAGAATAACTCAATTACTGCGCGCACGCACAGCCTCGGCTAGTGTTCAATACGAGAAATAAATGAAATATTTTGACCCATTTCGACCGTGGCGCCAGGGACGGCGGGCGCCCGGCCTCTCACACGGCATCATTAATACAAAACAAACAAAAGTTACCTCTAGACGGGCGCGGGCAACTAACGAGATTCACCAACCGCCGGATAAAGCGGTAAATTATTGGAATGTTAACCGGACCGCGGCTCGGTGGTCCGCGCAGGCGACCGGCAAAAAAACGTGTAGGAGATGACAGGAGCACATACGGACCTAGCTAATTATCCGCTTCGCAAAAAGCCGCAGCCATCGACATCGCTACAGAGCCGCGGCGCGCCACTACAGCCATTCCCCGCGACAGCTATTACTTCGGTGAGCCCTGCTTTTTGTTGAGTAATATTTAATAACCGCAAGCGACAAGCGACAATCCGGCGCGGCTCAAGAAAGCTAATTACGCGCCATTAATTGTTCGGGTATGCGGTCGGACGCGATATTCGTAATCGATCGACGTCGGTCCGAGGTGCTCGTGCTGGTGGCTGGTGGTTGCGACGAGTCGTCATCCGCTAATGACGAGATGAATAGGCCGGCCGATAATTACGCACGGCCGCGGTGGGCCCGCGCAGGCAGGGCGGAGGCGCCGAGATCGCGTCGACTGTGTAATTTCTTCACTGCTCGCTCCACATTATCGATCACGAAAAAAAATAATTGAAGGGGTTTCGTCGTAAAGCAAACAAGCTTATAATAAGCTGTAATTTGTGCTCGGCCATTTAGAGAAATGCACAAATTGCCGTCGAGGCAGCTGTTTGTTTTGTCTATGACGGAGGTCCGGGCTCCCAAATTATCCGTTAACAAGCCCCGCGTCAGATTCAGCAGCCCTAATGGCTTTTCGTTAAGTTTTTGTTATAATTTATGACGTAGTGATGTGTTTTGGTAAATTCATCTGTGGAATTGCGACAGCTGCGCCGTTTAATTGCTTCTCGGACGGCCGGAGATACTTTGTACCTTCGTCGAAGTTCAAGAATATAGCCTTATTGAGACAAAATACCTAGAAATGTAAATGATATTGAAATGTATGTAGTTTTCCAGTTCTTCAGTGGTCGGTGTGATTTCCTAAGCCTACCTAAGTACTCTACCGCATGGTGTCTAGGAACTTATGGTGCTTTGGAGAACACATTTTTCATTATTAGCGTTAAGATTTGTTTTTCCTATAAAACACCATTTAAAGGCCCATTTACTTGCACCGTCTAGGTGTAACTTTCTTGCCTGTTGCATACCATTTTATTGAAGTAATTAATTATTTGTATGGCTGACGTTTCGTTTAGACCATGCAAGTTATCTATTGTTTCAAAACAATTGTAAGAAACTTACACTATCTGAATGGACCATAAGACCAGGGGCATAAAAATATGTTTGTGAGTCTAACCCCCATTTTCATAAAAAATAACAACAGTTTGCTTATCCCATTTTAGTTAAAACAGGATTTGTCCGTCTCCCTCTTTTGAATATTTGACATTGAAAGAACGAGACAAAAGATAGATTAACTAAATAAGTTTAGCAAACCTTTGTTTTTTAATAAATAAGGAGGTATATCTATAATATAACATAGGTATATCAATATCTCACAAATCTGTTAGACGGACTCAGATCACGTAGACATCACGGCATTACCTAGCTTATGTCTGTTGAACTTTTAAAATCTTTTAATAGATAGTAATTTGATTCATCATCATTTTATGCCAATTAAAGACCGTCGTGATCCGAAAACGTAAAATAGCTGTAATTTAAGATAAGGCCACATCCTAGTGCAACTGACAACTGGTTTTTCGGTTCTCAAGTGAATTTTACTTTTAGAATTTCCCAAGTTTCTGTGCCATATTTATGTTTGTGTTGTCTGTGTTTTATTTACAAAGTATAAGCATAAGTATTTAAATTTTTTACTAAGGGTCAAACTCTTATAAATAAATCTTTGCCTTCATACGCTACAGTTTGCGTTAATTAAACTATGATAAACAATAAAAGAAGAGTGTTAATTTTTGAAATAAATTTACTTTCAAACACAAATGGTTATATTAAGGGCAAAGCGTGAAATTAAAAAAACACATCGCTATTTTTCCTGGCACGAGCATGCAAAAAAGGAGGTAGGTATTCAATATCTCATTGAATACCTACCTCCTTTTTTGCATGCTTAAGCACTTCTTGGCGGGTCTATAAGAGTAGATTTAAAAATTTCTGCATATATTTACATTAATATATCTAATATATTTAGTATCGTATAAGTAATGTATATTATTATGTTTAAATGTATATAGAAAATATCATATCATTGTATTTATCGTTTTTTATGTGCTATACTTTTATGTTGCAAATTACATTTAGACTGTCTGGACAACGCTTTTAGCGTTAAGTTCGCCTATTGTTCTGTACAATTTGTATTTTATGAACAATAAAAATGACAAAATAAATGAGGTAAGTATTCTTAATTTTTTCTTAAACTTCGAAGAAAAATGAAGATTTCTATAGTGTAAAATATATATGACTGACCGTCCTCCCTTGGTGATTATCATCTCGGTGCCGATGTCGTGGAACCTCCTCCACAGGTCTCCGTTGAGCAGGCGCGCCTCGCATGCCGGCGGCTCCGCGTCGGCGCCCACCCGGTGTTCTGCCGAACAGTCACTTGTTTTAATTTCGTTTACCGATTGTTTTTGTATTTAAAATAGTAAATATAAAATAAGAAAGAGAAATAATAGGTTTGCAAAATATACAAAATATATACCCGTAATTAATCGATCCACGGGCTAAACTAAAAATGAAATTAAAATAAAAGTCGAGAAAAAAAATTTTCATTTCCATACTAAAGTGTGCTGCCGCCCGGGCAATTTTTTTTTTGTTGTTTGAATATTATTTTAATTTCATTATACAATACTGATCTAGTATAGCCTGTGGTTCGATTTATTACGGGTATGTCCCGTCCACTATGTATATGCTTACTTAAAAGGCCCATTTAGACGGTGCCATTTTGTTTTTGCCTATTGCATACCATTTTAGTGAAGCAATAAATAATCTGTATATCTAGCTCACGTACCGTTTAGAGCATGCAAGTTTACTTTGCTTCAATAAAATTGTATGCAAGAAACTTACATAGTCTAAATGAACCTGAAATACCTAATTCGATTAATATTTATGCGTTCTTTGATTTAGTTATTTTATTTTTAAATCAATTATTTTTCTTATCGTGTTAATGGAAACTATTGTTGTTTAAATTATATTGGCCCAGAAATTGGCTACATCTAGATATATTTATTGGCCTCCAATAGATCGTCTCTAAGAGCAGGATACGGTAATTAGTTAAATAAAACATCCTTATTATCCACTTTTTAACCGACTTCCAAAAAAGGAGGAGGTTATCAATTCGTCGCGACCCTTTATTTTTTTTTTATGTATGTTCACCGATTATTCAAAGAGCCTGGACCGATTTAAAAAAATCTTTTTTTGTTTGAAAAGGTATACTTTCCAGGTGGTACCATGGAAATTTTATCAAAATCGGTTGAGTAGTTTGAGGGTGAAGTCGGTTTTTAGTTTTGAAAAATTATGATACAACAGCACAGATTCCAGTTTCATAAAAAAATGGGTTAACCTATGCGTTTTTGTGTCTTTTTCTCTTCTAATTCAATGACAAATAGAAATTTAAATCATTTAATCATCACAATATTATAGCAAATTGTTACAAATGTTCTACAACTAGGTATCTGCGTTTATTTGATTCAGCTCTAATGAAATTTTATATTCAAGCATTGCATGTAAATTGCACTTTGCTAATAATTTTCGAGATTAAAAGATAATTGCAACATAGCATGTAAGTACTCATAGTATTATTGTGAAATAAAAATAGGTAGGTATCTATTTTCTTTAAAAATGCTTCAGGCACCGTTGGTAGGTACACTGAATGGCAAATAAAACGCACCGCTTGTAATTATATGGCAAGGTATGATAAACACCGAAAAAGTTATGTTACATTTATAATATATGCCATATACCCAATAAAATATGGCTCGCTGTTCACAAGCTGTACTTAGTGTAAGCTATTAATTAGGCATTTTATTCATTTACTTAATTTAGCAGTACTAATTATATGTCCTAAAGAGTAATAATTTTATGTTCGCTGTAATAAGTGCAAAGTCAGAAATCGTTGTTTTTATTTTATTTAAAGTGCAGCTTTGCACTATCTTAAATATCGTTATACACAACTGAGTTATAAAGTTTTCACGCGCGTTAAACTGTCGGACGAACAAAGAGGCTAATAAAAAAACTTGGTGTGGTTAAATCATCTATCTTCATATAAGATAAAGAAATAAATTCGAGAGAAACGAGCTGAATGAAAACGAATACGTTTATTCTTTGATTAGGTATCTTTATTTCGCAAAACCCTCACATGGATAAATAATTTCGGTTTAACAAATGATTAATCATAATTAAAGCTCGCCGGCCGCCAACGGTACAATGCGCTCGGTACATATATTAAAGCAACGATAGTAGCGGCGTCTTTGAAGCTCACGATATCGACGTAGGAAGCCATAAAGTATCAATATTATCATCAGAGCCGAAGTATTATGTGTCTTATTTACATGTCACCAGAATATGTCGCAAGTGGCTAGTTAGCGTGTACCTATAACCTACCTATTTTTTTTTTAGATTTGCTGCAGAATTTAGTGCGATAAGATTTTGTTACTAAGGTACTTGTTAGGCAGGTGCTCATTCATTTTTAGGGTTCCGTGCCAAAAGGGTAAAAACGGGCCCCTTTTACTAAGACTCCGCTATTTGTCCGTCTGTCTGTCCATAAGTCTGTCTGTAACCAGGCTCATGAGCCGTGATAGCTAGACAGTTGAAATTTTCACAGATGATAAATTTCTGTTGCCGCTATAACAAATACTAAAAACTGAGTTATATGAATATTTAAGTAAATGGGGCTCCCATACAACAAACGTGATTTTTTAAAGATAATGGTACGAAAACACTCGTGCGCGAATCTGACTCGCATTTAGCCGGTATTTATTACATAAAAGTATGAAACTTTATTACCTACTCTTACAAAATTTTGAGAACATTTTTTTTTCTCCATTTCTGAGATACTTAGTATACCTCTGTTTTTTAAATATATTTTGGTAATCTGGTAGATAATAGGGTGGACTATAATAATAATCAAACATAATTTAATTTATTTAGAAGTAAAGGTAACTGGCTGTATACACTCAATGCGACAAAGATCAAATTATAATTAATTCGGTAAAAAAATGGGTAAATTATTAGGAGTGGTCTACCTACGCCAGCTAGACCGCTCCCTAATTTTTACCCATTCTTCTTCTTATTACTATTCAAGAGCTTAATTCTTTTTCTTCTTTTTAGTCATCTAAACTGTTTGCAATGCAAACATTTTGCTGCAATTTTTTCTTTACTACACTTTTAATTAAAATATCTATTTAAATTAGGGCCATATTACTTATTTCATAAGATATGATCTTGTAATTCTATTTAAGAAGATAAACCAAGGTGTTAATGTCAAACCAGAGATAATGACCTTCGATTAGCTGTTCATATTTAACAAGATTGACTTATGGAATTCATTAATTTTGTTTCCCTTATAGACAAGTTTCTCTTTAAATTTTACATGTTTACTCATTTAGATACACAACAAATTATTTTTAGCAGGTGCATTTTCCAATAAGATTTTTGTGTAATAGAAAATTAGACGGGTTGGCTACTTATTTAAATTGGTTTTAAAAATATGTATGTAGTTAAAATACCTTTATATAAAAAAGTTATAAATAAATCTTTAATCAAGTAGATACTTAAATACAAAATAATTAATATATACATATTGCACCTTAAATGTGTATATAAGTACTGAATTAAAATGAAGAAGTTTTTCCAAGAACATGAGAAGTGAACTAATGAATTAGTAAATTAAGATTGTTTATTATTTTAGTAAAAAGTATATTCAAGATTTGGGCTTACCTATACCTTTATATATAATTGAAAACAAGATGGTATTTCTGTTTTGCAATTTGTAACAAGTTTAGCCATTATAAACAGTTTTTATACAAACTAATTTATTAACAAATGTGTTAGTACTGAAATAAATTATTAAAGTCAATGACTTGTTTGTTTTTTATTACCTTCTAAGTCATGACTTTCTTGTAGATACCAAAAACATTCGAAAGAGCCAATATACTCGTAGTACAATGGCGAACTTATCCTATGTAGGGATCTCATTCAGTCAATCTGCTATATTTAACACAACTAAATGTATTTCCACAACTCAAATCAGATATATTTTTTCTAAACGGATAAATAAACATTTTCTTTGGGGTTTGTTTGAAATATAGACAAATGACGTCATAGTTTCTTGGAGTCAAATAGCTATCTTAATATCAGAGTTTCTGCAATAATAAATCTAAAATCACATTGAAAATAAATATGATGATGACAAGTGACAATATTTTGTGACGTTTTATTTTCTTAAGTACAGTACCAAATATTTTATACCCAGGAACTCAATCAATAATATTTTATTTAAATAAATAATATATTTTTGACCCAGGAAATCAATCAAACAAAATTTTAATCAATTATAAAGTAGTATTAATTTGTACTTACCTGACAAATTAATTAAATGATTACATTTAACTTAATAGATTATATGACGGTTTTTTTTTTACAATTTAGAAAAAAATTGTAAAATAGCTACTTAAGGGGGATGCCTGAATTTTTCGGGGTCCAGTGCTGCCCCCATTTGAAATAAATTGATAGGAAACGGAGACTTCATTTAAAATTTTCTCTTGACCAAGCACTAGATAACCCTCCAAACTATTTTATGAACTATAACTGTATTATAATACATACAGTTTAAAGTGAGAACGTGAAGCTTCTGTACGCACGTACGCCTAAAGTAGCCGTTTTTCGCAATTGTGCGTAGTATTAAACTGTGTTCATGACAACAAAAAGTGTAAGCATGTTATAAGTTGTATAAGAATTACTACTTCGCTAATCGAAAGGCTCATTATTATAGAGGTAAACAATGTGAGTAATATAATACAGTTTTAGCTAATTAATTTAAGTGAACAGTTGTCGCGTAACGATTTAACGATAATTAGTGTGAGTGACGAAAAGGGCTCAGTAACGGAGTTTAACGGTAGTGGAGCCTTAATTAATTTGGTTTGTAATCTTAATGTAGTAGGTACAAATATTAGAAAACATAATTAGAGATGACAGTTAAGTATAAGAAAAGATGTATAAAGAATAAAGAATAGATGAATAAAGACGAAGGTAAAAATTAATACTATACAAGAGTTTCCCACTTGATGGATCTATTGCAGTGAAACCTGGGCAAAAATCGTTTTTCTTACTTTCCATATAAATCTTCAGTGGAGTGAGTAGATAATGATTAAGTAAGTACTTACATTTAAACTATCTGTATAACCCAAAGCTTGACTATTTAACAACGTTTTGTACAATTTCTATTTGATAAACAATAAAATTAAATAAATAAATAAATGTTAAAGATTAAGAGTATGTTTTTTTTTAATATACTTATATTATAATTTCATTGTTATCAGTGATAAATCATCTCAAATAAAGTAAAGTGTGGATTTGAAATGTTGTTTAACTCTTCTTTTTAGTTTTGTAAAATTCATCTACTTACCATATTATAATAAGAACAAAGAAAAGCGAATGTTTGAGATTACTACATTATAATTTTCTAGAAATGAACCAATTATTGTAAGAAAATTTGACGCTCTTTTACCTGTACAAAAGACTTCAACGCGCGGCGTTCTCGACCTCTTTTTTCCTCATACATTTATATAACAAGAATATATATATATATATATATATATATATATATATATATATATATATATATATATATATATATATACATATATATATATATATATATATATATAATAATTTATTTATTTTTCTTTCAATTTATATTATTTACTACTTAAAAGTAACATAATAAAGTGAGTAGTGCTTAAGTACTTACATAAGTACGTATAAAATAATATTTTAAAGTTTCCGAAATATATTACTATCTCTTATTTTTATCTCTTATTTAGTCGTTTAGAAAAACGGTGTTGTGAACACTTTCATCAGATATAGAGGTAGGTAAACCTTTCTACTTATTCCATATATCTCTAAAATTAGTTTATTTTATCTGATAATCTGCCTAATTCTGAATTATACTAGACGAGTGTAAACTACTAAATATTACTGTTTAAAAAAAACTTACGCAATCCACTAAGAGATGCCGCATGCAGCATCTGCTGTCGCAGCAGATACTCCCCAAAGTGCGCCTGATCCATCATCATCTTGCAGAATTGAGATATCCAACACAAACCACGCTAACCCAATCACAATACCATCTCAAAGTCAACAGGAAAACGTCCGGAACCACTCAAACAAGACACTCGCACAAAAAGTTCATAATCAGATGACGTGACTGCGCGACAGCTGCGGTAACACTGAGCCAAGTTTGGACCTGCGGGCGGCGCGTGCGCATGGCCACGCCCTCGTGCTCTGATTGGTCGGTGAACGACTAATGGCGGCGCATCAAAGCCTCGCGAGCTTTCTTCAAGCTTTCCGCCCGCCCTTGACAGGTGATTGTTCGATTGACACGGCGTGGGCGCAGGTATCGATGAGTGCCCATTGTCTTTAGATGAACAGCGCTTGGCTTAGCATGGCTTGTCGCAGGTGGGTGCTGTACGTGCTGTAACGTCGCCTTGGTACAGTTGGACATCGGTGTTGAGTGTTGACATGATATGAAATCGTGTAGTGTTTGTATTGCGGAAGTTGTTGTTACTCGTACACGAGCAATGCGTCTTGGATTTGCCTGTTTGTTTATTAAACACATAAGAAGTTAAAATTATAAAGTACCTACACCTTTCTTAAGACTTTTATCAGACTTAAAAACGACGGACGAAAAACAAACGGAGTGGCAAGAAATGATCTAAAGTTTTTTTTTTCATTTAGTGATGACAGTTTATCCAACGTATCCTAGAGTAAGAGCATCCGGGCTTTTAATTGCCCAAAGCCAAGGCTTTGATGTTATCTTACACATACCTAGTAGGTACGGCTGAACCGCAGACATGCCATGTAGTAGAATCAAGAAAAGGGTTACTTATAAGTGGATGCTTGCCAGCTGCTAACAAAGCCTAGTTTCCCATTGCACTACAGATAATATTCTCAAATAACAAACAAAGAATGAGACTTGTAACGGAATATACTAAATCAACGATTGATATATCTATGTATAATTTTTAAAGAAGCTGATTTCTAAATACTTGATAGCCTTGACATTCTTAACACTCAACAAGTGTCAATTTAATGGAAGAAATAGTCTTTCTTCTTCTTCTTGAGGTTCAGATTCAATACTTTCCCCACGCTTCGATCGCAATCCCATCCTGAAGACATCCGACAACCTGGCTCTATCGAATATTACTTACAACATTCGTCCAACTTTCATATCTTTCCCACGACTTACGAATTCGTGACCGTCGTAATAAGTTTCGGATGTGACGTAATTTTATTATTCTTCTACGATTCTACGATTTCTAATGATGATGTTCTCCATAAAGAAGGTTTTTTTGGTGGTAGACGGTAGACATAACGTTGTATGCTGAAAGCATTTATAGCTCACCGGACGGTTGATTAAGCGGGATCAACATTTGCCACTTTAGCGAGGTTTGTTTCCCTTATCCATATGGATACGGGAAACCTCGGTGATGTGAATGATTGTTGCCTAAAAATATAGAATATATTTAAGCAACTATAAATTCTACATACTTATTACAAAGTGAGAAGTATGACAAAGACTTGACAAACTATTATGTTTTAAAAATATCTAATCTAATAGAACTCTATGACATTCTGTTTTGGGCGTCACTTGAGATCGAGCGGCTCTAACTTGGCTTTAAAAAAGTGTCAAGCGCCTCACGGGCCGGCTGGCGAAAAGCATCCGGGCTCGGTTCTTTGCGAGAGTTGGAATCGCACCCGTCATATTTCTATTTCTGATTTGCACAAGCTGGTGAGTGGGATTAGTAATCCAACTAATGTGTACCTAGATACAGGTAGAGGCACGAAACTCTAGCGCTGACCTCACTCGTGCGCAGAAGTCAAAAATTAATGCAGTAGATACACGTGCTTAGTATCCCCTATATATATACACCTACTTACATTTTGCTCAGAAGTCAGCGATAAACTTACTCGTACGCTAAGTGTATCTATTTTGTATCGGCGTTGTGCAGGTAACTCATAGAAGGGGGAATCTCCCGTCTTGGGGTCGTTAGAATCGTTGAGTAGATACCCTCTTGCGCTTCTTCACCAAGGGAATCGGACGGGAAGAATTTGTTATTTATATATCTACAGGAAATAGGCATTTAAGAATCTTCGAGTAGACTTGTAGAATCTCGCATATTTTAAAGTTGAGATCATGACTCTCTTTTAGTAAGGGGTTATAAAAACAAAGCCAAATATGCAAATGACGTGTCGACGCGTCACCTCACCTCTGATATCGACCAGCAATATTCCTTATCACCTTATCATTCCTATCACCAGTCTGAGTATTCGCTTACTCACGACCTAATCACCGGAACTGACCGTGTAAACCTTTCACAGATTGATGACTTCATCATCAGCTCTTTGTTTAGTCTTCACTGCAGGAGTACGACCCTCTCTGTACTACCAGAACACACCTATTTAGCCATAACAGTCAGAGAGATTTGATCTTCCCTCTCCCCGCTGGTCAGTTGTGTAGTTGTGTTGGAGAGATCTTATTAAAAGAACGAGCACAGCGAGCGAAGTTCTTGGAGTCAATTTAAACAATCCGGCCGCGGCGGGTGTTCCGGCCCGGGACAACCGCGGGAAGAGTTATCTTAGTTATCTAGCTTTGGGGTCCACATTTGGAACCACGCCGAACGTTTCGGTTATATTGTACTTACGTACCAACGTACCCCCTTGCCTTACTCACCCGCATCGGGATATCTGAAGAAGGACTGCATAAGCTTTAGAATATCATCTGGTGCATAGTGCCTATAGAATCAGGCCTGTATCACCCCCGTTTAGGTATCGAAAATATGCCTACCTATACATTACATTATAACTATGCGCATGACGACCACTCCGGAGGGGAAAATTCAGTTACATGAATCATTTGCACAGCCAGAGTTACAAGAATGAAATTGACTTGCAATGGATGACGAGGTATCTAAACGAAATGGTGAGGACTTTTGACGCAAGCTAAATTAAACCATAGGCTAACCACATTCAGTAGATTTTTCTTTGACTTTATTTTCTGAGTAAGAATTTTGTATGTGAGTACTACTTAGTACTTATTCTGTGGTTTGGGGCGTACTGCCTACGAAGTAAGATTGTATTTTTCAACATCCACGGAAAAACTTATTCTCTTATGTCCTTATTCTATGTTGCTTTTATGGCATTTGAAAGCACGTCGAACCTTTGGGATTTCTTAAGAAGGACTGCATAAGCTCATATTACCTGGTGCATAGAGGATATGCTGATCTAAAGAGGTCCATACACTTTTAAGCCATAGAGTCGCAGCTACACAAAATTTGTCTCATTATCTCCTCTAGTTCCTGACATGCCCGACATTTAGGGCTTTCACTAGTCTCATTTTGAAGAGTTCTTGACTGTGCGGGAAGACTTTTGTTCTACTCAGCCCGAAACAACTTTACATTATACCTACTAAATTTCTTTTCATCCATGCTAGTCCGCCACCCAGAGGTCCCGGGTTCGATCCCCGGTCAGGGCAAGTTGGAAAATGGCCTTTTTCAAATTGTCCTGGGTCTTGGATGTTTATCTATATATGTATTTGTTATAAAATATAGTATCGTTGAGTTAGTATCCCATAACACAAGTCTCGAACTTACTTTGGGGCTAGCTCAATCAGTGTTATTTGTCCCTATATATTTATTTATTATTTATTTATTTATTTATTCGAAAAACGATGTTTTCATCCCAAAACATTTGGAGCTAAAGTTACTGGTAATTCTTTCGGGACTAAAAAGTGGAAAAGAAGATCTCTAGGGATTAAAACCAATTTGATAACTGAACACGAGTGTAATCTATGTAGAATTAAAAATAATGCTGGAAATTCAGCAAAAAAAAAAGAAGAATTTTGTTTTAAAATGTAAAATAATTGGCACGTCGTGACGTCGTGATTTTTAAATTTGGAATACAAAAAGTCGTCAACATGGATAAATTTAGGTAAACATTTTTATGTTGAGTACTTTTATGTAAGAAATAAGTATCATTAAATAACGCAATTTTTTTCTTTGATTCAAGTAATTACAGAAGTTTTAGTTTTAGTTTAATTATTTGGGTAAATATTTTCTTTATTTTACTTTTTCGTGAGTTTAAGCCAATTGTAAGTAGGTAGTTATCAAGTTTACTTTTAAAAATAAAAAGATATGAAGGACCACGCAAACAAAGTTATGAGTGAACATATTATCTAAAAGTTGGTGGTCTTCGAAAAAATATTTCTTAGTATTTATTGTATGAAAACGATACCAAACAAAGGTTAGTATTCAATTGTCGGTTGAAGTCTGATTAGGTATTGTAGGTGTTCTACTGTTCTTTATATTCTGTTTTGTATGTGCTAGTTTTTCTCATAGATGGAGATGAATAGACGTAGAGTGTGCTACTCGGGTATGGTAATATTTTTATCTCGGGCGATATACTTACATGAATCCCTCGCTATACTCAGGATTCCATCGTGAGATCACGAGCGGAGCAAGTGATCCTGAGTCCTTCGTTTCGCTCTGGATTAAAAGTAGCGCCCTCGCCTTCAAAATATTACCTTATCCGCTTGTAGCACAATCTACTAAATATCACTGCTCCTTATCAGCCGTCATTCGCTTACTCATGACCTACCTAAGTACTCCTAATCACCGGAACTGACATCGTGCCCGTGCAAACCTTTCACGGCTTAATGACTTGGTTGAACGCTATTTGTACTATTTACGAGGAATTTATAAAGATTCGAACATATCTACATTGTTATTAAGGCATTAACAGATAGCATCTAATCGCAGGGCTGTCGTTCCAGATATAATAATGGTGATTAAGAGATAATAGTCGATGTTATGCAAGCTTATTAATTGCTTATGTGGGAAACCAAAAGTATGTACCTACCTATATTGATAATAATTTAAAAAAGTGTCATTTACTATATAGTCTTATGCATAAGTAGAAATTCAGAACACGGAATTATAATGCTACAGACCTCAGAGCTTTGCATCAGCATGTTAGGTTGAGAAGATGAGGAAAAACGAAATTAAGATCGGTTACAGAAACAATGCGCCTAGCAACCCTTCACTTTTTTATTTCGTTTCAGCTAAACGTGGCCCTTGGGTTTTACCATAAAACCCAAGGGCCACAGCCTAGGGCCGTAAAACTTTTACGGCCCTGGCTGTGTCTACATCGCTATTAAAACCCTACAAATGGCGGGTATACTTTTTAAATTTGGTTTTAAGTATTTGATTTAATTTGAGAAGTATCTACTCAGGAATAAGATAATGACCACAGGAGCATACAGATACTTACTACCAGCAGCTTTAGCAAAAAATATTAAAAATATCTGTGAAAAATTGTCAACCCTGATAATAAAAAGCGAGCTGTAATTTCAAGTGGTATATTGCAACGAGCTATTCTATAACACATAAAATGACCGTACAAAACAATAGATGGCTGATAGGCCTGGGAGTGGCTCCATGTGGCATGAATTAATGCCAATGTTCGTGGGAGGTATTCTATTCGGCCATTTCGGCACTACAAACTGGTCGCAACGTCATCTTACCAGTATTTGGTAATATATATTTTTTACTAGATGCACAGTTAATAAATTGTACAGATACACTTTGATCATCGCCGGGTCGTTTGTTAATATTTCAACGATTTTTAATGATCATTAATTAGAAGTTGAATAAATCTTTTCGTTTAAATGCGAAGTTTTAGATGTTTGTATGTTTGAGTGTTTGTTACTCAATCGCGTCACAAGTCTTACATCTTTCTTCACAGCCTCCATGAGAAGAACTCTCTTTTTTATCCTATAATAAGCACTTTTAAATAACTACAAACTTTCTTAACAGCCATATTATTATTATTATTTTCACTTTCTTATCGTACCTAATACTATTGAATAAGTACGCTAATATTATTACAATCTAGCATATTAATCTTAGTCTATCTAGTAACTTTACATTGACCTAATTGTATAATACTAGTCGACAAAATTTTAATTTTTCTTCCAACTGGAATTAGACTAATTGTCTCTTACAGATTTTAGTATAGTGTATATGGAAGAAATTTACTTTTCATTTCATCTACTCGATAAACGATATTTTCATCCCAAAACATTTAGAGCTAAAGTTACTGCTTATTCTCTCGGGACTTAAACGTGAAAAAAAATTCTCTAGGGATTAAAACCAGTTTGAAAACTGAACACGAGGGTAATCTATGTAGAATCAAAAATAATGTTGGCAGTCCAGAAAAAAAATGTTTTGAAATAAAAAATAACTGGGGCAGACGTCGCGATTTTTTTAAATTGGAACACCAGTCGTCGTCAACATGGATGAATGTAGGTAAACATTTTTATGTTCTTCGCTTCAGAAAAAGAAATAAATATGTATAATTAAAATTGTGTGAATGAGTATGAATTTGTAAGTTCAAGACTTGTTCGGATTAGAATGAAAGTTGGGTTGAATCGTATATTTGTATTGGGAGTATATGCGCCTACAGAAGGTACATCTAAAAGAAATAGAGAAGAAAGAAAGGAATTTTGGGAAAGTGTAAATGATGTTTTGAGTGGTTGCAAAGACAATGAGAAGATAGTCATGTTAGGTGATTTTAATGGATGGGTTGGTATTAAGCGAGATGGTTTTGAAAAAGTATTGGGTTCGTTTGGCGATGAAAGGGAGAACGAAAATGGAAAAAGTTTACTTGAAGTATGTCTGGAGAAGAGTCTTTGTGTGACAAACACTTTGTTTTGTCACAAAAAGATTCATATGTATACAAGGGAGCAGAATGAAATGAAAAGTATGATAGATTTTGTAATAGTGGATGAAAGAATGAAAAAGGATGTTATTGATACAAGATCGTATCGTGGTGTGGGGATATTTACCGATCATCATTTAGTGATTTGCAAGATTAAAAATCTTTTTAGAAATTGGCGTCACCATAAAGTGAAATCCCCCAATAGGTTGGAGAGAGTTAAGGTTGAAAATTTGCAAGGAGAAGAATCGAAAGAGAAGTATAAAAAATGTTTAGGAGAAGAGTTAAAAGATATAGATAATGAATGTGACATTGAAAATTTATGGAAGGTTTTAAAGGAAGGAATTATCAGTGCCGCTACCAAAGTATGTGATGGAAAGCACGAGAGTGATATAGAAAGAAGAGTGAATGCGGGAAATCAAGTGAATGGGGCACTACACTCCTTTATGAACAGCACGAAAGTGTCAAACACAGCACGTTTGGCTGTTCATAATGGAGTGCTGATACCGACGCTGGTGTATGGAAGTGAGAGTTGGGTATGGCAGAAAAGGCACGAAAGTAGAATAAATGCAGTTGAAATGAGAGCGCTGAGGAGTATGTGTGGTGTTACTTTGAAAGATCGGATTAGAAATGATGTCATAAGGGAGCAGTGTGGAATGAAAGAAGATGTAGTAACAAAAATTGAGAAAGGAATGTTGACATGGTTCGGACATGTAGAAAGGATGGATGAAAGGAGATTCACTAAAAGAGTCTACAAAGCAAACTTGAGTGGAAAAGCGGGTCAGGGTCGTCCTCGACGAACGTACCGCGATCAAATTGCAGACGTTCTTAAAAAAGGAGAGGTTAGAAGTACCCGTAACCGGCGGGCATGCATGAAGAGAGTGATGAGTGTAGATGAAGCGAAAGAGGTCTGTCAGGATCGTAGCAAGTGGAGGTCCTTAGTCTCTGCCTACCCCTGTGGGAAACAGGCGTGATAATATGTATGTATGTATGTAAAATGGCGCAATTTTTCTCTTTGATTCAAGTATGTATTGACATGTAATTATTTGTGTAAATTTGATAACTTTTTCGTAAGTTTAAGCCGATAGTGAATAGGTATCAAGTTTACATATAAAAATAAAAAGGTATGAAGGACCACGCAAACAAAGTTATGAGTGAACATTTTATCTTAAGTTGGTGGTCTTCAAAAATTATTTCTTAGTATTTATTGTATGAAAACGACACCGAAGACAGGTTAGTTTTTAAATTGTCGGTTGAAGTCTGGTTCAGTATTGTAGGTGTTCTACTTTTCTTTATATTCTGTTTTGTTTTTGCTAGTTTTTCTCATAGATGGAGATGAAAAGTAGAGTGTGCTACTTGGGTACGATAATATTTTATCTCGGGTGATATACATGAATCACTTGATTTACTCAGGATTTCTGTGGAATCCTTCGTTTCGCTCTGGATTCAAAGTAGCGCCCTCGCCTTCATTTGTAGCACAGTCTACCTACTTTTTGTTTCTAAGAGGTCAGAATTGGGAATAATCTTATAACAAAAATACGATTTTTTTCCCCAATTTCTGATTTTTTCAATTATATATAGGCAGTGCTTCTGTGCAGGTTATTTAATTTTGTAATACAAAATTATGTAGTCAACCATAAAAAAAAAACTGTTTTACCTTTACACCCGTTTTATCTATAGAGTTATTAAATACTTATAAAAATTTAAGTTATTATAATATTTCCCATACATTGTGTACTGCGCGCATTGTATGGCTTTATACCGACCCGCAAAAAATCGTAACAGAGTAGAGTTCCGTAGTACACAAGGAACCCTTAGGTATAGTTTAGCCATGTCTGTTTGTCTCCGCCGTCCGTCCGCGGTTTTACTCAGCAACTATAAGTACTAGAAAGCTGTAGGGTAGCTCCCATACAAGTAAAGAGTAAAGTCATTTTTTTTTCCTTGACTAACCAATCATGTGTAGTATCGTTGAATAGGTCTTTTAAAAATATTATAAGCTTGTGAACACCGTTTTTCGGTTTAGAGATCCGTTTTTGAAATATTTGGTTTTAAAGTGAACATTTTTGTTAGAGTCAAGTGAACCCCCCCCCCCCCCCTCCCTTTCCTATCAACTAAAAGGTTGTATATGGACATGTGAAAAAAGTCACAGCTATAGTATGTATATAACGAACTTTAAAGAAAAACTATCAGAGCAAAGTAGGGATTACAAATTAAAAAGTTAAAGGCGATCAACTTATAAAATGTAATCGGAAAAGGAAAATTTCGTACAAATTCAATAAAAAAAATTGTTACTTTTCAGTGGCAAAGTCAAAGTGGGCATTCGAAACTACGGAACCCTACACTGCGCGTAACCCTACACGCACTTGGCCAATTAGTTAGTATTATTAGTTTAGCAATGATGTAAAAATATTGTAAAAAGTAAGGTTTGCACAGTGTTAAACGGGTATTTGAAAATTGGAAAACACCTACCTAATTGAATTTTTGGTAAAATTTTGAAATAACCGTAAAAGTAAGAAATTTGAATTTAGACGTCTTAAAAAAATTGTAACTAGATTTATGTTTTGTGTACTGAATTCTTTTAGAAATCGCTGCAAGTATGCTTGTGGCAAAATTTTGTTATCCAGTGTAATCAATACCTAGTATAAGAATGTGTCCATCCATCGGCACTTTTCTTACCGTCTCTATTATGCGGAAGGCACTTTGTTCGTGTGTTTTTAATTATTGCATTGTGACTGCACTATGCACTGAGTCATATTCAAATATCATTTATATGAATTTAAAATTTAAAGATTGCAGACTTTTACCGAATTTGTAAAAAAAACTACTGAATTCTAAATCAGCAAAGCATTGTTCTTTATTATAATTTATAATATAGAACAATGCTTTACCTATTTAGAATTTGTTATATGTAACTGATTTATAGATTTGAAGATTTTTTGTGAATACGGCGCTAAGCAGTACTACACTTATTTAATCGTATGGCTATTACAGTCGTTATACAAATCACATGCAAATCTTTACATTCTGTCTGGATTGCCTCGTTTTCCAGGGCGAACAAGTCTGCCGGTTGCCTTCGTATTTACCAGCGACCTTGGTCAGGTCGTCTGACCGCCTTGTGGGTGGGTGTCCTACGCTTCGCTTGCCAGTACGCGTTCACCATTCGAGAAACTTTTTGCCCCATCGGCCATCCGTTCGTCGCGCTATGTTTCTTGCCCACTGCCACTTCAACGAGCTAATCTAGTGGGCTATTTCAGTGACTTTTGTTCTCCTACGAATTTCCTCATTTCTGATTCGATCACGTAGAGAAACACCGAGCATACCCCTCTCCATACACATTGAGCGACCTTGAGCCTCCTTCTTAGGGACCACGTTTCGGCCGGCACGTAATCTTATTCCGTCTTTATATTATAACATCAGGACTAACTTTGTTACTAGGTTTAAACCATTATCCGCCCAAAATGAAGTTAACATTGACAGCTGAGATAGTGTGATATTACTAGAGGTCAACTTGATTTGGTCGGATAATGGTTTAAACGT
This sequence comes from Acrobasis suavella, assembly GCA_943193695.1. Lineage (NCBI taxonomy): Eukaryota > Metazoa > Arthropoda > Insecta > Lepidoptera > Pyralidae > Acrobasis > Acrobasis suavella. The sequence goes on from OW971932.1 coordinate 20,306,047, forward strand.
AGTAAAAAAGTTAGTCTGGGTGTTATAATAAGACGGAATCTATTTAATTAACTTAATTACAAAAATGTAAAAGGCGAACTTAAGGCCCAGAACCTTTTCTACCCACGGCTTCGATGTCACTTCGATTGTGACAATCATAGATAGGAACTTATATCTAACTAGCTTTTGCCCGCGGCTTCGCTCGCGTAGGGGTGTAATTTATCAAAATTTTTTCTTAGGGGATGCCTACGTCATAGTAGCTTTATGCATGCAAAGTCTCAGCCCGATCGGTTTAAAATTGACAAAGTTTCATACAAAGTTTCATCCCCTATTTTATCCCCTTGGGGGTAGAATTGATCAAAATCCTTTCTTAGCGGATGCCTACGTCATAACATCTACCTGCATGCCAAATTTCAACCCGATCCGTCCAGTGGTTTGGGCTGTGCGTTGATAGATCACTATGTCAGTCAGTCAGTCACCTTTGAGTTATATATATTTAGATGGTAAAACCGCATCAGAATCGGTCCAGTAGTTTTTGAGAGATAAAACGACGCGGGGTACCTAGTCGGCAACGGCGACTAGTTAAGTTGTTTTAGTCTTTCAACTTTAGTGGTAGCCTAGTTGCCCAATAATAGGTGGTACACTATGAACCCTGTCGGGTATCGCAAAACAAAAAGTGGAACGGCAAGCGACAGGAACTATTTCCGACAGGCACCATGTATGCCCAAAAATGAAATTACCTATAAAGAAATAAAAATCATTAAATTAAGTTAGTTGCTACAATAATTCCCTATAAGTGAAGTAACAATTAGGTACAATGATAATGTTAAATAAGTAGTACTTCAATGAAAGCAACCTGTAATACCTTTAGTATACTTATGATTGTTGTCTGGAGCATTTTGTAAGAAATCAAAGACATCTTTCGTCGTCAATACTTTGGATTTTTACTGCGAAATCCTTCTGATTTCCGATTTAAAAACGCTGTTAGTTTAGCATAAGTATTCTTTAATATTTACATTGTTTTTCACTGACAAAGAGCTTTCCAGCATAGAATATGTGGACCACAAGGTACTTGGCTTATATTTTTGCGCTTTTTCGCTAGATTGTGATAGTAGAAAGTTTTCTGAGAACGATTGTGCATTTTTACTACATTTCCAAAATCATTATAAGTTTTGTCGTATTAGTCTCGACTCTCGAGGCTTCTTTTGAAGTAAGTTATGTATGACTTCTTAAACTGTATTTCTTATTTCTGGTGGCGTCATTCTATAAAATAATCACTTTACAATAATATGTCATTTTGGAAAATTATTTAATAGTCTTTTTATGCAACAGTTCTATAAGAAGGTTCATAAAAAGCGAGTGGCGCAGGTTACGATGTGATGATGCCTTGGCGAGCATCGTAAGGAGACGCTATCGAGAATTTATTGACATACTTATACAACGTTGCATAGAATACTTTTTCTACGACTACATTTACATTTACTAAAATAAATCCAAAATAAACAAAGAAAAGTATGAAATACTATCATAATGTTTGCTAGATACTAGGTATCAATTATGGAGGGTAAATGGAAGGAGAACTATCTTATATGGGGGATATTTGAAAAAGTGTCCAGCTGTACGCAGTAAATAACAGTTGAAAAATCCTCCAAGAGTGGCGCTAGCTGCAGCAAAGGGTATGGAATGAATGTAGCCGTTGGTGACAAATTGAAGTTAGCCGAGTCACAGAATTACTGGGTTAAATAATTTTTGTGGCTAAATTAGTCAGCTAGTAAAAGTTAAATTTAATAAACGTTTCTTGTTTACGTTGTCCAATATATTTTGAAAAATATAACCTAAAATAGTAATTATGGCGCTTGATTTAAAATTTACCCTGTTGCTACTGTAGCGCCACCCTAATTTAACACATTTCAGCGGACACTTTTTACATACAGAGACAGTTCTCCTTCCATTTACCCTCCATAGTATCAATGGAAGACTTAATTTTTTTTATTGACGTCTTACTAGTGACCAAAAGTGCCATTTTTGAAACATGGAGTCACTTAAACGAATGTTTTTTCATACAAAAAACCGTTTGTTCAGTGACTCCACGTTTGAAAAATGGCACCATATGTTAGAATAACGATTTTATTATGTTGGCAGTACGGTAGATCTAAAGAAAAAAGTTATAGGTCTATGGCTAGGAGTATCGTTTTGGCGAAATAACGACACATGTGCTATTATATTAGGAATAGACTATAGACTTTTCTGAAATCATATAATCTATGTTCTTATATTAGTGGTCGGGACCATTTAAAATACAGATAACAGTACAGGAGTAGAAAAATAATTAAAAGCGTAGGTATCTACTGTTAATTTATCAATTTACAAATTTACAGCTTGTTTTTTTTTTCGTAGTGCAGAAAAAGGTTGCCAGCCTCCTTTTCATTAGAAAATAGACTACAAAAAAAGCATTCCGATCCTAAGACAAAACCTTTCTGAGATTTGCCGTTTGTATTTTTATTTACTTTGCACATCTGTGTAGAGTCATAGGAAAACACCATCCTGCCAAACACCTCATTTGATCCAGTAGATTCGGAGCGAATTGGCTGTGACAGACGGATGGACGGACAGACAGACGAACGAGTGATCCTATAAGGGTTTCCGTTTTTTCCGTGTCGATCACATAATATTAAAAAATAAACAAAAATTTTACGGCGTTACTGATACTGTACTCTGTAATTTCATCTTATCTTGATAATAGAACTCAAAGAATTGAAATCAACAGAGTATCCATAAATAGTGCACCAGTGAGCATGGGTGTGCCACAGGGTTCAATAATAGGTCCATTTTTTGTTTTTGATTTATATTAATGACCTCCCCTGTCTTGCAGAAAAGTTGTGGTGTAAACAGTATGGTGGTTCAAACGCAGCACGCCTTGGAGAGTGGGAGGCCAGAGCTTCTTCTCAGGGTTTCTTCTTTCTTCTTAGGACTCCTCGCGATCGTATCGAAATTTCACGGACTGATTTCTGCGGGCTGACCCCGCTATATTTATAGCTGCGCGAGCGAATGCCCTGCCTCCCGCTTCCCCGCGAGCTTGCAAACTTTATTTCTCTTATATTTCTTATACTATGCAATTAACAATTATAAAACTTATATCAGCATAAAATATAAGATATCTTTTATTCATTTCTACATTTGTACGAATGCCAAGACTTCTATTTTCCGAGGAAAAGCCAAGGAAAAGTTGCCAGTATAAATACCCCTCTAATACGTACAGCGCCCCGCACCCCTCTAGCGGGGGGCCCTTTAAATACTCAGAACTTAGATTCTGGCGCTCTCATTGTTAAAGCGAGCGTCATGGCATTCATACAGACCTATTTTCTTAGATCCATGTAAACTTTATGTACTTTAAGGCAAGTGCTAATTACTTCAAAATCAGTGTACCTATTTGTATGTATGTAAGTGAGTATGAGGTACTCACTTCTAACGTGTACCTATCTTACGTTACTTTCTCTTAGCAAGCAAAGGCTAGTTATCCTATCTTGGATCTAAGGTACCTATCAGTAAAAGACAAACACATACTAATCTTTATTTTCCATATAAACCTATGTACATAATCTCTTATTCCTATTCTAAGTAAATAAATCACTGATAAAAAATTCACTACACATTATATGTCCAGTATGTATGCGCTATGTATTCCGTCGTGTTCAATTTCTGTGCTACAAAAGAGAGCTATTCGGTCGATCTACGGACTAAAACCACGCGATTCCCTAAGAGAGTTATTTAAATCTATAAATATTCTAAACATCTCAATTTATTTACGATAATCTTCTGTTTGTTAAATCTAGGTTAAATAGGTTTCAGGAAAAATAGTGATGCTCACAGTTATTATACTCGCAACAAAAATAAGCTTCATACGCCTAAATTTCGACTTTCTAAAACCAGAAAGTCACTCTTAGGTCTAGGTATACCTAACATTATTTAATAAACTTCCCGAAGCAGTCGTAAACCTTCCATGGGTACTATACTATCAATGATTGTTTAAGAGATAAAAACGCGTGGACACTTCCTTAAATGTTTCCATCACACACACTCCACACATGAAACATAAGATAGCTGTATTTTCTGTTACCATAATAAGCTTACTGTAAAAACACGTAAATGCTCTACGATCAATAGGTGACCAACATATAACTAATATTTCCTCTTGCCAAGGTCTGCGAGATCGGGTTTATCATGCTCACTAAAATGTTCAATCCGGTGGTGGCGTCGCTGTTCAGATCGTTGGATTCCCTCTAATATGTTTGAGTTTAACGATGGCTGATCCGTGCATCAACTCGTGAACGGGTGCTGCCGGGATGGACTGGTCAGCTCGGTTTCACTTTTTCTACTACTTAATATTTTTTATAACGACATTTATGTCTGTTTACTTGTTCGCAAGCATTACATGTTATAATGTGTCAACATTGTATTATATTATAAGTAGTTATTAATTAAAAGACAATAATAATATGACAAAGCCCTTCTGGCGAGTAGGCGACCAAAACTGTGAAAATGAGTTTATTTTGGTGTTTCTTCTCAGCATTGGTCGTTACGAAGCGCTGGTATCGAAAGCTTTTCTTTAACAATAAATTATATTTTAATATACTTTACACGTAACGTAAATTATATTTATTCACGTCACGTGTAAAAGTGCCTGTAAAGGTTTTATAACTGAATAAACATTTGAATCTTTATTTTTTGTACGGAACCCTAAAAATACGTGTATTTTGCCAGCATAATATGTTTTTGCAAAGAGCAAAAAAAATTGTGTTTGTGACCACGATAAAAAAAAAGTAGCAACACGTATGTGATTACCTTTTTAATATGTCTTCAAGACAGTGATAATCAACATGGAATCGGTAAATTTATCAAAGCAAAAAAAAGAAATCTTACAGAGGCCATAAAACGAGCGAGTCAATTCTTTCAATTCCTGTATCAAACCTTTGAAAAAATGGGTTCCTAGAGTGGTGTGATTATATTGCAAAAGTGTGCTTGCTTACGAAATGTATATTTCGTAATTATAAATAACATTTTTGAGAGACACTTAACCGCTGTCGAAAACGCTGCTTGGTTTTCTTATATAGCGGCTGTGAAAAATCTTAGGTACCTAACCACGAAGCAAACAATTATAAAGAAATTGTTTCATTACAAAATTACCAAAAAATTGAAGTGCATATGTCGTTTAAAATCCATTTTTGCACTCACATTTGGATTTTTTACCCGAAAACCCGAGAGGCATCATAAGTGAAGAGCATAGCAAACGTTTCCATCAAGATTAGAAGGCATTTGAAGAGTGTAGTACTAAGGTTTTTGGGACAAAAATATGTTGGCCGATAACTGCTACTTAGAAACTATCTATAAGATGGGTGGACCATGGAAGGCCATGCTCCTTCGAAGGCAAATTGTTAAAATTTCGTAGTTATTGCCATGTGATGACAAATTCCTTCAATTTACACAAACATTCATCGAACTGGAAATCACAGACGCGGCGGCGAATCACTCGCGCTACTATTTTGGCAGTACGGTCCCTCGATTCTTCGATATCGGGAATCGACGACGTTAAAATGAGGTGAGTGTACCATGGAAGGCCACTCTAACAAATACACAGTTATTATTCGTTTATTCACTGAATAAATGAAACTAACAAATATTTAAGTAATACTTTGTTTTATTACGTAACATATAAACCACTTTTTTAAATTGCAGACTTAATCGCTATACAGTAACTTTTAGTGTTAAATGACTGATTTATATAATGGCCTTCTAAGGAGCCTTGTTCCTAGCAAGGCCATTTGGAAGAGTTCAATGAAATTTAAGTTCAATCAATATTGATTAAATCTACAATAAAAAGAAGTGGTTTAGATGTTACATAATAAAACATAGTATTACTTAAATATTTGTTAGTTTCATTTATCCAGTAAATAAACGAATAATAACTGTTTATTTGTTAGAGTGGCCTTCCATGGTACACCCACCTTATCTATTATCTTAAGAGAAACCAACCCTGACCAGTATAAAAGAAGTACTTTGAGTCATTTTTTTATTGTATAACTAAAAAAATAATCTTTTTTTAAATAAATATTTTTATACGTGCATTTTTTTTTCTGCTTCAGTTTCGAACAAAGAGCAAAAAAATATATACCTCATTTATCTTTGGTTTCGAACTACATACGGATGGTTTATTCTAAAGATACATATTACTTTTAGTCCAAAAGCCGGTAACACTGAAAGTCCCGTCATAGCGGAATCAAAAAGTTTTTATTTAATTAAATAGAACATAAGTATGAATAAATTAAGCTCGGTATGCGTGAATTCCTATTGCTGAAACAATGTATAAAAAAATTATTAATAAAATGTACAAATGTTTTACCGCCATGGCGGATATCTTTTTTTTATGTATGCTACAGTAAATTTTATTGGCTTTTAGAAAAAATTCAAGCAAACCACTTTTTCTTGCCGGAAGGGTCTGGCATACCTATTTGAAGTGTGTTTTTGAGGGCTAAAATTTCTCCATCATGTCGGAAACTTTTTTATTTATTTTATTTTATTTATTTTTATGTTATTTATAAAAATATCTTGGTATGCGCGCTCAAAATCTGTTGAGAAAATCCCGCATACCATCTTGAAGTGCATATAAACTATATTAGCATCTACTCCAAAATGTACGATGTTCAATACATTTATTTTGGAGTAAAAACTTTTTGTCAAATTACCGTTGTTACATAATTATTATGATCTCGAATACATAAAAAAATTAAAAAAATTAATACTCGTATCCGCGATGACGGTAAAACATTTTTCCATTTTTTTAATATTTTTTTTTTACATTGTTTCGGCAATAGGAATCCACGCATACCGAGCTTAATTTATTCCTATACTTATGTTCTATTTATTTAAATAAAAAAAAAAATTGATTACACTATGAAAGGACTTTCAGTGTTACCGCCACCCCGTCTATTTCATGTTTCATGCGTGGGTAATTTTTGTTATAAACTAGTGAAATTAACACGGAAATTTATCGAATGGCAACAAGCAATATATCTTTCTTATTTGTGATAGCAACATTATCAAATGTCAAAATAGAGCTTCATCGGATGGTTTTTTCATAAAAAAAAATCGTAAATTTTGCTAAAATCAATCGCGATAAGTGTGTAAACATGGCCTAATTTAGTGCTGCATCGCTTCATAACTCATTTGTGGCAAAAATGTTGCGTCTGCCGTGATAAATTCATCTTTTACCATGAATCGGATCTCACTGTCCTGACAGCTAATAAACCAAATAGTGAAAACAAAGCCATTAATTTTGTGTTCATTGCGTCGAGAGCAGTCGGAAATGTTTCCAAAGTCTCAGACGAGTAAGGATACGTTCCTGGAACAGACGAAGGCGGCTCGAGAAGAGCGGGCACTGGAAAAGAAGCGAGAGCAATCTGCTGTTAAGATACAAGCTCTGATCAGGGGCTGGCTCGCTCGACAAAGATTTATAAAACTTATACTGTAAGTACCTATGTAATATAAATACTGTAAGTACCCTAAATACAGGGTAATAATTTCGATTTTGGCGATTCCTTGGATGTCCTTTTGGGGTTCACTCTACTGCGACAAAAATCTATACTTGATGTAATGTATTGAAACAGCAAAAGTACACCATATTCACTCTTATAATATTCCATTATAATTTTTGTAGTGAGTGAGCCACAGAAACGAACATAGTCGTATCTGTATACAGTCCTTAACCCATTCACTGCTGACCATGCATCGGTGCGGGCTAAATCAATGCAAAATAATTGTTATTTTTACAGTAGCAGTAAACAAGTTGAAATTTAACTTGATCTCTGTATCATATGGCTATGAAACCAACAAAGTAATTTTGAACAAGTGTCATGTTTACAATTTTGTGTCACCTATATTTTCAATCTAAGTGCAATATGTTTTTTAAATATAAAAATTCACACCTAAATGTATGTCGTAAGTTATAAAATACAACTAGTAGGAAATCATTTTAGAAATAAGAAGCTTAGTACATATAAAGTCATACTGGACTGAGAATAAGGAATTAGAGATGTGCCAATCGATAAATTAATAAATAGATTGTTATTAAATTATTTATTTATCAAGCAAATACTGTACCTATATAAAACTTTCAATAATTACAACACAGGTACAACCTGACCTTGGATGTACTCCTGTGAATAATAAAACAGAAATCAGAAATCTTTATTTGCCAGAATACATTTTAAAATAGGTGTTCAGTATAATTATAGTCACTGTATTCAGCCTGCAAGCAGACATGCAAAATATACATGGTAAGTGCTGGAACAAACTGGGCACAAGTTGCGTCGCGTAACAGCTAGAGATGGGCAGTAGAGAGTACTCAATCTACCCATTTGAGTATTTAATCACTTGATTTAATAAATACTCGTCGAGTAAATAGAGCATGCTCATATATTGACATCGCATTTGATGTCTGTTTACTTATTTTAACATATAATTACGTATTTGCACACCTCCCAGAAAAAAATGATAATAAGTCAAAGAAGCCTACTTTCAGTGTATGATTAGTATGGTACTTTCATATATTTTAGCGTTGCATTTGACGTTTACCTACATTTTAAGCATATTATAGCGTATGCACACACTTTCCAACAAGAATTGCAAGTGTAAAATAGATTTAAGTTTAAAAATTGACATGTAAACATGAAATAATTAATATAAATATAAATATGAGTCGCAACTCATATAAATCAGTCTAGTCACCAAATGGATAAATACTGATATTTGTCAGGTATTTACTCAATCTACTGAGTAAATATTCAAATGGGTTGATTTAGTAACTATGCACCGCCCATCACTGGCTGTTACGCGGCGCAACTTGCGCCCCATCTGTTCTGGCCCTCAATCATACTAATTCGTTCTAAAGTTGACATTTGTTAAATTATATTAACAAATGTCAACAGACAATTAACAGTTTTTGTTTTATTTAAATAAAAACATTTTGATTTAAATACTTTAAGATTTTCATAGATTGTTTTTAAATTATAATCTAAAATCACTATTTAAAAATAAAGTGTTATCATATTATGTTGGAATCATCACAGCACTTGTGAAAACTGACACAGAGATCCAGCTATATTTTAAGGATGTTGATGCTCAATTGGCTATCATTGTAACAGTTAGACCTAATTTTAAAATCCCTTCACTTTTTTTGTTGTAAAGTTTACTGATATTTCTTTACAAACAGAAATGAGTTTGATCAGCTGCTACCTGAGCCTGGCAGTCAAAGCAGCCAAGAAGAAGGTGCCTCGGCTGACCTCGTGCCAGCAGTGGACTTGTACAAAACATCATGCCGGCTGTTCCTCATCTTCAAACAGCAACGGGACAGAAAGAGATTCGAGAAGCTCTGCAAATACATTGTACATAGCCTGCATTCTGAATCTGTGAAACTATCATATGTTGGAGTTTTCCTGAATAAAGAATACAGGTGTGTTGATTTCAATCATTAGTAGGTGGGTAAAAAGTCGAGAAAATTGTATAAGTTTTTTGTTATTTATTAATTCTCAAGAGTCAGTTACAGTCACATCCATCCAGGCCATTTATCTGTATCTTGAATTGTCTTTAAAACCCTAAATCAGCACGAAAATCAATGGTTAAACAGATTTTATACAAGTGTTTCCAGATTGTATCAATTTTCCCTTCATATTCTTCATCATATTACTTTGCAGTATTCGCTGGATAACCCACATAAAAGAACTTCTATACAAATGCTGCCTATATCTCGAGGAGTTGAAGCCAGAGTCCCCCGTGGACATGCAGAGCATCCTCGTGCACCTCCACACTCTGGTTGCGTTCACAGCCACTAACACATGGGCACTGACAAGACTGAAAAACTTTGAGAAGCTACGCGGAGGCATGAACCAGCTGTGCGCTAATGTTATGGGGTCGCTGTTTCATAAAGGATACTACTTAACCTTGAAGGTATTAAATGTTAAATAAAATAGATGGTTATGGTATATGATCTCTTAATTACTTGTTAAAGAATCATGTCGTGGCAATAATATACAATATGTTACAAAAAGGTGAAAATCGACATTTTCATACAAATTGCCGGGTCGGCCGAACACTTTTGTATGAAAATGACGATTTTTTTTAGTTTCAAACATTGGTCCCATAGGAAAAGTTGTTCATACATATATTGTCAATCTGAGTTGCACCTACAAGGATAGGACCAGGGTTTTTGTTACATATTGTATTTTTTTTTTTGTTACTGTGATACTACAAAGGCTTGGGCTACATCTGGCAACATGGAACATCACTTTTCTATGCTGCTATCCTTTTCTATCGCTCAGAACCGTTATTTGCTAGAGCGAGAGAGAGTGACTCTTCAGCATGGCCAGCGCTGAAGCATTCCGTTGCTCTCATACTTCGCCTTTTGTTACATTGCAATGCTAAAATTAAACAAATGTATTACTTTCTGAGATGGCACTGCATGGTTCTAAATAATTTACTAACATAATAAAGGTATTTATTATATGTATTTCTTATTTTTATTTTCAGTCATTGCTTCTCCGAGGCCTCTGCCGCGAGAAAGTCTGCCTCAAAACTGTAGCTCTTACAGCCATCGTCACTCTTTCACTGCGGCCACTGGTCTCCTCACAGTTCTCGGAGAAACTGCTCACAATGTACATCATACAGATATTGTCAGTGCCTACTTTGGTCTACCACATGCATCAGATATCTCCTGAGGTAATTGATTTACGCTAAAATGTATAAACAAAAATCAGCTTACAAACAAAACTCACTTTTTCGCTCACTTATAGTTTTTTAGCTAGGCAGATCAGTGTCTACCATTTTACCAACAGTCTTTTGCTCCATGTGGGTACCTATTTTTGAAAACCTACTAAATAATGTAACTCAAAGTTTGAAACTCTGTATAAAGCTTTATCAATAAATTTTGTGCTTTTTATTTATAGGAAATATTTTATCAGTTTTAGCATGGCCACTATCAATGTTGCTCCCAATTATTTTATCATACGTTCATTAACTACTATCAATATTATAAAATAATAGTTTTATTTGTCCTTAATGCCTCGACTGGGCAATCATGACATTACCCACCACATCATGGTGTATCATGTGCATATAAGTTACCTACTGACTGATGAAAATGTTGTCAATTTATTCCACAGAGCATAACTGCATTCCGCACACACGCGATGTTCGACAAGTCGGTAGAGTTTCTCAGCACGGACCAGAATATGCGCATCGTGTTCAACACTCTCGAAGGCAACTACGCGCTGTGTTTGCTCGCGAACCTAGTGCAACTCGCACATTCCGAACGCGAACATGCTGTGCCTCAATCCTATTATCCCACTTTTGTGGTAAGTGCCTTACACCGTTAGTTTCTCGCGTGATTCTCGCTATGATCTTTAAGTTGATGGAGTTTTTCACCACCGACCAGAACATATATTTAATGTTCCGTACTCTTGAGGGTAACTACGGATTATGTTCAATAAGTATTGTTGTGTAGTTTAATGGCTTTATATGTTGAGGAACAATAGACTATTAACAGCTGTAACAAATGTGCGTGCACACATTTTTAGTTACACTCCAACCTCTATATCCCACATTTGGAGCAAAAGACCACTATCACTATAATAAGCATATGATGGAATTTATAAACAGGACGGTTGCCTAACATAGACTATATGTTACTTACATAAATCCTCAGCATTTGACTATAAGCAATTCTTTTTTCAGCTTGTAGTGACACGTTTCCTGGACTCCTGCCAACAGTATGTGGTCTGCAAAAAGGGGAACCTCAGTAACTGGCACCCGATCCTCGGCTGGTTCTCCCAGAGCTTCGACGCATACCTTCCCCCAGCGATGGGCAACTTGCGACAACAACTGAACTTATTATGGGGAGCGCCAATGTTGAAGAAAATGTTGGCGATGCCTTTAAAGGAGATGCTGGATGCGGGGGTGACGGGGGAGGAGGGCGCGGGGCCTTCGCAACCGTCCACTCCGGTGCAGAGCAATAATCCTGCGGCGATTATTAGAAGGGCTATTGAGGCTAGAACTAATAGGTGAGTTTCTCACCCTTTCTCACCTTGTCTCTTTTATTCTCTTTCTCATCATCCATAGCTGATCTGCTTTGGAGCCCACGGTTTTACCGTATAGCCTTTGGCTTTAAGCGGCGATCGGCTGTAAATCTTTTGTCCAAAAATACATTGACAAGGACGAGGTCGTACAGGCTGCCGGTAATAAACCACAAGGAAATCGTTTTATAGATTCTGGCTTAAAAACGGGACCCTCTTACTAAGACTCCGCTGTCTGTCAGTCTGTCACCAGGCTGTATCTCATTGACCGTGATAGCTAGACAGTTAAGATTTTTCACAGATGATGTATTTATTTCTGTTGCCGCTATAACAACAAATGCTTAAAACAATAAAATAAATATTTAAGTGGGGCTACCATATACAACTAATGTGATTTTTTATATGGAGATAATGGTACAAAACCATTCGTGCGCGAGACCAACTCGCACTTGACCGGTTATTTAACTCCACTTTGAGTGGTCTTCGGCATTCTTGGGGGACCGTTAACATACATTTACTGTGGTGAAAAACAACGAAAAGTCTAAAGAAAAGATCTCTACAAATACTATCAGCAAAATAAAATTCTGTTTAACCCATCAGCTTCCAGACGGTCGGATCCGACCGAGAGAACAATAGATTACAATGGGTTTGCAAAATTGCGGTTGTTGACGGGTTAAAAGTCAGTCAGTTGCACTAAAATTAATAAAATTAATTTTAAGTACTCTATTGATTATTTCAGGTCTAATTCAAGTAAAAATTATAGAAAACTAGGATCTCCAGATTGCACAAAAGCAGCTCTGATATGCTCGATGTACCACACGGCGCTGCTGACCATGAAGCAGATTAATCTTGATATACTGACAGGTAAGCACACATACTCATTTAATGGCAGAAAAATTAAAGGAAGAATTCTATTCTCCTTATATGTAGCAAAACTTTTATTTTCTTTATCGTCATTTCAGCTCCACAAGAAGTCCATTTCACTCTTTTGAATGATTCTCATTATTTTTACAGAGATGTTTTCAATCAGTTCTTAAACCAAATCTCTTACTTGCCAAGCAATAATAGACCGGCCATAGCAATAATAGATCATGAATGAATTTGTATAAAAGAAAAATTGCGCAAAATATCTGCGACTCTTTAATTCATAAAAATACGATTGTTTGGCTTGGCCCAACGACCCTTGGTTGAAATTCCGCAATAGCCTGATTCAATTACATACTCGGCTGTAGTTTTAAATCAAATTGAATTACAGATACAAATCCAAATTCTCAATCCAAAAAAAGAAAATATTCAGCTGCATTGCGTATGCTCCGTACCTCACGGAGCATATTGCAACGCAGCTGAATATTTTCTTTTTTATACAGCGAAACCTTATTCACTATGCTCAATACATCTTTTCAGGCCTGTGTAACCAAGACGAAATACTGTACTACCTATGGCAATTCCTCTGCACGTTGGGACCAAACTGCGGCCTGAAGTCGTTCCTTGATCTCTTAGCTGTAAACACGAAGACGTCGGCGCCGGAGTTCCAAATGCTGATCCTCTTCGCTGATTGTATGACGCATTATGTTACGTAAGTACCTTTTCATCATTATCATGTCAGTCACAGGAAGTCCACTGCTGGACATAGGCCTCCTTCAAGGATTTCCAAAATGACCGATCGAAAGTGGCCTGCATCCATTAGTACCTTTTATAACCACTGAGGCACGGGGTTAGATTCAGGCAAATATTAGTGCTTACAGCTTAGTTTCATAGCGTCTTATTATAAAACCAAGACTAACTTTGTTACAAGGTTTAAACCATTATCCGCCCAAAATGAAGTTGACATTGACAGGTGAGATAGTGTGATATTAGTAAATGTCAACTTGATTTGGTCGGATAATGGTTTAAACCTAGTAACAAAGTTAGTCTGGGTTTTATAATAAGACGGATTGGGTCTGTGGAATTACAAGCTTGCGTATGTTGACCCAAATAGCTTTATTTTTCTATCTCAGAGTCTAAAGCGCGGTTTACATATTGACAGTACTAGTGACAAGTGGCAAGTGCGTGTGATCAGGCACTGACAAATGCGACTGACAAGTGAATAACAGTACTACATATCCACTTCTCAGTGTGTGTGAGCACCTACTTGTCACTTGTCAGTGTTAACTTGCCACTGGTCACTCGCACCAGCGTAAACCAGGCTTATCTCTTGTATTGTAATCTACGTGGTTTTTAATGTATTTGTCCTTGAGTATGATGTTACTTTTTAAAAATGCTCTCCCCTTGGGACGTAAATGGAGTTTTACGCCCGCTACGCTGCCGTTCGTCCATGTGTTTGCCAAAGCAAGACGTTATCTTATGTATACGAAAATACACAACTCGAACGCCCTCGGGCTCTGTTTATATTCTAGTTTTTCTCAGAATGTTTGTAATGTTTTTACACACACATACAGTCCGTGCAAAATAACTCTGAACTTCGCGCGGAATGCTGCGCAGTAGACGAATACAGGTGTGCGCCGGGCGTCAGCTACCCCTCTGTCACTTGCAGCTACTTTCCGAGCCGCCAAGTTATTTTGCGCGATCTGTACCTACTTGCTTTTTTTTTTAGGATTTTAGACGACATGGAGATGTATGAGCAGCAAGAGCCGTTCAAGCTGCAGGACTTCATCAACATGTCGCAATTTTTAAACATGTTTGTATACAAGTCCATCATGGGACAACTATTTGGTGAGTCATGTGACTAGTGAATTTATGTATATTTAAAGATACTTTTTTATTGCTTAGTAAATAAATAAGATAAAAAAATATTTATTGTCAGACAATCAGAGACCATAAAAATAAATAAACACATCTATAACTTTTGAAAAAAACTATTTTTTTATTAATGAAAGTTAAAAGAAGTAACATTCCATCGACAGAAGATTCACTGATTGTCATGTAAAACATGCGATTCGCTACTTACCAAGAACTCAAGATAAAATCAATATAAATAAATAAATATGTATTATATAACTATACAGGGACAAATCACACATTACTTCTTTATAAATGTCAAAACAAACTTTTTCTATTGCATATTGTATGAATTATAGATTTTGACGTCATAGTTCCTAAGAGTCAAATGCGCTCTTAATATCATTTTTTCTGCAATAATAAATCTAAAATCACATTAAAAAGGAAAAGATCATGACAAGTGACATTCGTTTGTGACGTTTTATTTTCTTAACAGTACCAAATAATTTAATTTTGACCCAGGAAAATATCCAATTTAGTGAACTTTCTTAAAAAACTGTTAGATCGATCATAGTGTATTTATGTAGTATATGTACGTATAGTTTATCATAGTATATAATTAATAGTGTGTATTTTTTTGTATCTAGTTTATTGTTTCGACATGTAGTTTTTTCTTTTCGCCACATACCTATTCAAGATTTGCACTACCCCTGTCATTTTCTACGTCACCCGTTTAGTTGACTGGTAGATAAGGTCTTAGGCTTTAAGTCCGCCATTATACTTGTATGTGTGTATGAAGTTAAATAAATAAATAAAAACCTCCTGTAGATGGTGCATTCATCCTGTCTTTGTTTCTGTGGATTGAATATCACAACGAAGTAATAAAGCTTGTTCGTTACCCACCTGATCCCAGATCTCAAGAACATCCAAAGCAACGAGTTGTTCAACTCTTTGCACACGCTGTTGCTGGTGCTGTACCGCCGCGACTGCAGGCGCGCGTACACGCCCGCCAACCACTGGCTCGTGCGGGACATTCGGGACGCGCAGTTCATGGCCGACCTGGAGAAGGGGAAGAAACCGCAGCAAGTATGTGTTCCAATCATACATTTAGAAGGTACAAGATATTACCGGCAATGGAGAATTTTACTAGGTATGCAGAATAGAGAATATGCATGAAAAAAATATGTGTTATCTAACTAGTTTATCCATAAATATTCCAAAGTAAAGTACTAACAGTGAAAACAGAATAAAAATTGGTTGAAAAACGAACGAGATATAACGATTTTACGAAAATATGTCTATCTCACTCGCAAACACGTTATTTTCTATGGCAAATGTATAGATGATATGGACTTTGACGTCACCAGTCCATATCGGACTTCTCTTTCTAACTGAAACTTAAAAGTATTACATGTTCGTCGTTAATTAAGATATTTTATAAATTCTTTCATATTTGTTTACTGTGGATAATAAGGATTTTATTAAGCAAATAAAAAAAAGTGCATATTCCCTATTGCTTGAAAGTTTGTAGGCCTATAGCTTGTAGACAATGTCCGAGCCAGGGTAGTAATAAATATATAGGGACAAATTACACTGATTGAAATAGTCTCTAAGTAAGTTCGAGACTTGTGTAATGGGACACTAATATTTAGGGTGATAACGGGTTATATGTTTTGTATGAAAACTTGTCTCATTGTCAAATTGATCGCTATCTCTTTTGATCTTGTGAGGATGATAGTAATCGTGTTATCTGTCACCCTCGGCTAGTGTGGTCTTTTTACGCAGTAAAGTTGTAGGTTATGGTTTCAATCATAGATCAAATAACAGTAGAGTACCTAGTTTAGCAAAGTGATACATATAATTCAAAGTTTGTAACTAATTAAAATATTTTTTTTGTTTTGAGGTGTTAGTGCAAAAAACGCCACACATGATCGCTCATGGCGAGCGAGTGAGACTGTTTAGACGCGCCGTTTCTGATGAAAAGGTATGTACATAATTAATAAGGCACTGCTCACATGATAGATAATATAGATAATAAACAACATAGATAATAGACAACAGTTGCGTAATAGTTATTTATGCAACTGTAGTATAATAAGGGGCATTAAAACTCGAATGTGGGTTTATCACACGAGGCGAAGCCGAGTGTGATAATAGTATCACATGAGTGTTTTAATACCTACTTATTACAGTTGCATACAAAACTTTATCTACACCCATGATATGAATCTTCTAACAAAGGTTCTAAATCCATAAGGTGTTGTAGGAACTCATTCCTGGTAAGTTTATTGCTGAGTATCTGATACAAACTAACTATGTATGTATAGGTATAAATGAAAATATTTATTGTACATAATAATTTAATTAAATTCTGGATCCTACAATTATTCAAATGCAAATTATTTTTGTTCGATATTAATAACGTGAAAAAAAATGGCGAGGTACGACGTGAATTCGAATATCTAATAAGAAATCCTTTTTTAAATTACGGAGCTGTGGTAGTGAACGATGCATACATGACAATGTTTTTTTTTAATTCATAAGGAATGTGGCTGTTTGATAAGTAAGGAAGGAATCGAGTTTGCGTTGCATAATAAAATTTAGTACAATATTATAACACTCGTTTGGGTGATATAATGGTTAATATGACACCGGGTGTTTTAATGTTGACAATAAGCTAACTGTTTCAGAAACTTTTAAAGAGGATTTATAGCATGGGTGTAGATAAATAACTAGTTTATTTTTTATCAGGTGGTGTTAGGCCTAACGGAGCGCGCGTGCGCAGGTCGCTCCACACTAGTCACCGTCAGACGAGGCCGCCTCGTAGAAGATGGCTACAGACAACTGGCGGCTTTGCCGAGTCGGGCACTTAAAGGCTGTGTCAGAGTTAGATTTATTAATGAACAGGGGTTGGATGAAGCGGGAATCGACCAGGATGGAGTTTTTAAAGGTTAGTCACTCTGTCTAAACTTTGTTAACAATGATGATTGATGACTGAACAGTACGGTCGGTTTGTAGAAAATAGGTACAGATCACTGGTAGCTTTGGTTTGCTTTGGTGAATTTTAATTCATACGTGGTTTAAGTTCCAACTGCTCAGCTGGCGACCTTCACCAAGGAAGATTTCTGGCCGAAGGGTGTTGTGTTCCGGAGATCTCGCGGACGGTTACCTGACACCAGTACACAGTGCAATGCGTCACAAAAACAATAAATAGTCAATTTAAGTTTTTATATTTTATATGTATGTTAGTCTATAAGGTATCTATCTATATATAAATATATATAACTCAAAGGTGACTGACTGACTGACATAGTGATCTATCAACGCACAGCCCAAACCACTGGACGGATCGGGCTGAAATTTGGCATGCAGGTAGATGTTATGACGTAGGCATCCGCTAAGAAAGGATTTAGATCAATTCTACCCCCAAGGGGATAAAATAGGAGATGAAACTTTGTATGAAACTTTGTCAATTTAAACCGATCGGGCTGAGACTTTGCATGCATGACGTAGGCATCCCTTAAGAAAGGATTTTGATAAATTACACCCCTACGCGAGCGTAGCCGCGGGCAAAAGCTAGTTTATAATATGGGCCATTGATATTTTAAAGTCTTTTGTAGAAGACGACGATAAACAACTGGCAGCTTTGCCGAGTCGCACTAGCAAAACTTTGTTAACAATGAGGCAAAATCAAAGTTCCTTTTTTGCATGATAGAGGCGCTTTTCATAGTTGCATTCAAAACGTAGACGAAGGCGATACGAGTACTTTGAAGCAAATATTCGTGTTGAGGGTATCTACTGAACAGGGGGGTTACTCCATAAAATAATACGTTAGTCGTACGATGGTGCCGTCCTATTTCTATGTCAAACGAAATTAGACTTTATCATCATACATTAATGCTCAATGTTGCTCGACACTGAAACGCGGATACGCAGTAACGTCCGTCTTGCGTACCGCTTTTGGAGTAACCCCCCTGTATTTTCGTCTTGTAGAAGATGGCTACCATCAACTGGCTGCTTTACCTACTAGGGCGGTAAAACTTTGTATGCGTGTGAAGTTTATATGGGACTAGGTGAAGCAGGAATCGACTAAGATGAAGTGAGATCAAATTATTATGGATATTTATTTACTCACATAATATTTAAAAACGCTTTTGCAGATTCAAAAACGAATGTCGACTTTTCGCCTCGCTTGCTAATTCAATAAAATGGACGTGACATGAAAAAGCGAGCCGCCAATTTACACCTCCGACACTGTAGACTCTCGGAAACGAGTGCAAGTGAGAGGTACAAATGGCGTTTGCTCATCAAAACCTATCCGAGGATTGGTTCTGGTCTACCCTTTGGGTTGCGGAGGTCAGACGGCAGTCGCTCTGTGTAAAAAAAAGTAATCTCGTCAATTCACCTTGATTGTGTACGCGGACCTCGGACTCTGATGCGTTACCGCTTGGGATGCAACCGGGAAAACGCTCGGTTGATCATGACGGAGTCGGTAGCAACAAATAAATTTTATTTATCTACTATCTATCACTCCTTTGACTCAGACTACAAACCATCGCGCAAGGAAAAAGCAAGCAAAAAGAAAAATTAATCAACATTATATGTATATTGTTGCAGAATTCTTGGAAGAAACGATAAAGCGCGTGTTCGACCCGTCGCTGAACCTATTCCGCGTGACGAGTGAGGAGAGACTGTACCCATCGCCGACGTCCTGCCTGCAGGAGAACCACCTGCAGCTGTTCGAGTTCATCGGGAGGATGCTCGGGAAGGCTGTTTATGAGGTACTACCGGAATGAGTGTTAGCGCGTTACTGGCGCTAACACTTGGCAATACCGTGTGGCAGTCGGCAACATCGGAACGCAGCTGGCAACCCGAGCAGAGGAGTGGCGGTGACCCCCGGTCGGCGGCCTTCTTGATTCGACGGTCGCCACGTACGGTTGTGTCAATCCATATATTGTAACTTATTGCTGAATTTAATACATCATAGATTATTATTGTTTGAAGTACATAATTGAAGTAATAAATAGATATATCATTAAGTACTAGTGATCATTGTATTAGCTTAACGGTTTATCGAGCAAAAATAAATATGTATTATGTATAACTATCATCATCATCCGAGCGTATTCCCGGTTGCATCCTCAGCAGTAACGCTTCAGAGCCCGGGGTCCGCTACCTAACCAAGGAGATTTGACGAGGTTACTGGTTTTTAGACAGAGCGACTGCCGTCTGACCTCCACAACCCAAAGGGCAAACCAGGAACCAATCCTTGGATAGTTTGATGATCAAACGCTAGGTGGCGTTCGGGACCCACAGTTTTACGTGCCTTCCGAAACACGGAATCATCTTTCTTTTCGGATAATCAGGTGATTCAAGCCTGCAATATCCTATCCAGACTGGAAACAACTTTTCACAAAGTATGCTTCCCAGTGGGAATCGAACCCATGACCTCCGGGTCACAAGGCGAACGCCTTGACAAGACGCCTGGACTACGGAGGCAGTATGTATAACTGTGTCTAATATTAATTTTTCTGATATGAGTTTATGAACACGCTCGTTACTAGCACGAAAGTATGGTAACAAGTAACGATTGCTACTTAGTAGCTTGTGTCATAGACGTACCGAAAGGGGTATTTGGGGGTTTAACTCCCACTTCCCCCGAATTAAACGAATAACAACATGTTAACTATCTATATAAGGTCTGTCAATGTCAACCACATTAGTTTCCCCGCGCGTCTTGTTATTACAGCCCCCCCCCCCACACACACACACACACAAATTGTATAGTAGGAAGATAGGTACTTAACCTAAACCATACAACTACGTTCCTACTAATAGTAAAACAAGAAACAGCCGGGCCTACGCTTAGAGAAACTAAGAGAGGGCACGGATAACTCACTCCAATTCGCAATTTTTCAATAAAGACATTAGTCACCAATCTCATGTGTACATTTACAGTTACAGCTAATATTTTCCACAGGGTATCGTGGTGGACGTGCCTTTCGCATCGTTCTTCCTCACACAAGTGTTGGGGCAGACTCAACAAGCCTTGTACAGTTGGATCGACGAGCTGCCGTCTCTGGACCGTGATCTGTACAGGAGTCTCACTTATATTAAACATTTTCAGGTAAGATATGTCGACCTCACTTGTCATTCCATAGGTTCTTCCTCACACAAGTGCTGGGGCAGACTCAACAAGCCATGAACAGCTGGATCGACGAGCTGCCGTCTTCGGACCACAAACTGTACAGGTGTCTCACTTATATTAAACATTTTTAGGTAAGGTGTGTCGACTTCACTTGACATTCCACAGGATATCGCCGTAGACCTGAAAAGATGGCGCCAATGTTGTTTTTTTTTTAAATATGTGTATGAAAAGCGCCGTGACAAAACTAGTTCCAAATTTTCGTGTTTATACAACAAACTTAAAAATTTGTATTTTTTAATTTTATTGTTGTTTTCAGGGCGATATATCGACTCTTGAACTGACGTTTTCCGTAGACGAGGAGAGGTTGGGTGAAATAGTAACACACGAACTGATCCCGGGCGGCAAGGCCGTCCCAGTCACCAACGAAAACAAGTAAGCTAGTTATCATATTTAATGCAAATTTTTAAGCAAACTGACAGTTTCTATAGTGTTATTTGCAAAAATCAAACGTTGATCGAGGAAATGGGCGAGAACCTGAATCAATAAGCGATGCGGCTAGCAACCCATCACTATATTGGTCCCTTTTTCCATTTTCGTGCATACTATCACGCTAAGTGTGGACTTTAGGTCTTGTTGCCCTGGGTCTACCGCATAAAGTAAAAATATAATGATTTATATAGGGTTTAGGCTGCAGAGCGTCCCATATAAATATACATACACACACTCGAAAAACATAACCCTCCTCCTGAAGAAAACCGGTAAAAACTAATGTTTCAAGTTTGAAAAATTGTTTCAGAATAAACTACATCCATCTAATGGCTCACTTTCGGATGCACACGCAAATCAAAGACCAAACGAACGCTTTTATTAAAGGCTTTAGGACTATTATCAACCCGGAGTGGCTGTCACTGTTTTCTACGCCAGAGGTTAGTATTGGCTTTTTAACTATCGCGCTTTGAACACACGATATATGCATAAAAACGGGACTTCGACCCAAATAAAAAGTTGTTGTCTTGTTTTAGTCTTGTGAAAGCGAGACTTTATATATGGACGGAAAAATGAATAGAAAATTTGGTGTCTTTGTTTAAACTCCAAAAATCCGGTTTAAATTATTAATGATCCATGGGCCATATTGTATTTTATATGTATTGGGACTTCCATAAGCCAAAATATTAACCAAGCTTTGCAAATAAAATAAAGCGTCATAAGAGTACTATGATGATATATTAGCCTGTTGTTGGCAACACCGCACACACCACCGACAACCAGATGGCACTGCTCGCACGAACTAACGAAAATATACCTACATTATAACTATGCGCGTGGCGACCACTTTGAAGGGGAAATTTCAGTTACCTACTTGAATCGTTTGTCTAGATTAATAAGAATGAAATTGGCTTGCAATAGTTTTCTAGGTATCTAAACGGTGAGGAGTTCTGACGCGAGCTAAATTAAACCATAGCGCTAACCACATTCATTAAATATTTCTTTGAATTTCTTTTCGAGTAAGACTTCTGTACGTGAGTACTAGTACTTATTCTGTGGTCAAGTCCAGCAATGAGTCATTAAAAACTAAAATTTTGATGATGATCAGTGTGATAAACCCATGATAAATCATTTCATTTATTATAGCTCCAACGACTGATAAGCGGAGACAACGTACCACTAGACCTTCGGGACCTACGACGTCACACTCAATACTACGGCGGGTTTCACGACTCCCACCGCGTCGTGTGTTGGCTGTGGGACGTATTACAAAGGGATTTCAGTGAACACGAGCGAGCTATGTTCCTAAAGGTATGTACTCTTGTAATTCCATTTGGACCTACGACGTCCACACAGTAATACAGATTCCCACCGCGTCGTGTGTTGGCTTTGGCCGTATTTCAGTGAACACGAGCGACCTATGTTCCTGAAGGTATGTACTGTTGTAGCTTACCTCTAGATGTTCGGGACCTACGTACGCCATCACACACAATACTAACGCGGTTTGCTCTGGGTTTTAACTTCTTCTTCTTAGCGAGTCGGAATGGCATTTTCATAAGGCTGTAGACCAGTGTGTGGCCACACTTGCTCCCCTGTCATTAGCCGAGTTTAGATCTTGTAATGTACAAGAGGGTTGTGTACAGTGAGATTTCATAATTGTAGCCTATCTATCTCATCCTCGGACTCCTACGACATCACATAAATTATTTTGTACTAATAAGAAAATAGAAAGTCGCAAAATAATGTCACTTGACTTTGTACACATCGATTTTAACGTGATTTTAGATTTATTCATGCAGAAAAACTGATAATAAGAGCGCTATTTGACTTCAAGAAACTATGACGTCATCTGTCATACAAATCCCATAGACAATGTTTGTTTTGACATTTAGAAAAAGTATCTGATATTACTTGTTGGAAAATAGCGGATACTGCGGTGGGTTCTTGCTATAAAAGCTTGCACACTACCGTAACATCGAGCTCTTCAAAAAGCACACAGCGCCGATCTACAAAAACTACATCATTGTACGTATACATATAGTTAAAATTTTTGGCAATCTGCTTGTATTATATTTTTGCCACCAGTGTGTTGAGTGCAGAATGGCTATCATATTTTCAAACCTAGCGGCCGTGCTAGCGGTTTGCCCTGGCTTCTCACGGTATTTATTATACATTATGTAAATGACTATTTATCATCGTCTGATTACAATTCTTTGAAATAGATGACTGCAAATTTTAATTGTATTGTTTAAATATATAGTATAATGTATACCTAGCTAAAGTGTAAATCTGTATTGTAACTGTAACATAGCCCATCAGGCTGGGTAGAGACCAATACTGATTTGGGTTTCTTTCGGCGTAATTTTCCCAGCAGTGGTCGTTCCGAAACGCTAGTAGTTTTTAGCTTTTGCACTAAAATAATATTTAAAAAAAAATACCTTCAATAAGAGATAAATTTATCCCACATTGAATAAAAAAATTTTACTTTGACTTTTATAAACCTTCCTCTTGAATTACTCTTATCTGTCTCTTTATTATATGTATTGTTGAAATGTGATATTTTTGTATATTTTTAGTTCGTGACGTCTTGCTCCAAGCCACCGGTGTTAGGTTTTGCTCATCTGAAGCCACCGTTCTCGATACGATGTGTGGAAGTCGGTGACGACGAAGACACCGGAGATACCATAGGTAAGCTTCGAATAGGGAAATGGTTGGTAGACTAACTTTTTTCAGGCTAACAACTAGTAACTGTGGACCTCGCGAGTCACCCCCAAATCGTTGATGTTTATCGCATGTAATTGTGGACCTCGCGAGTCACCCCCACATCGTTGATGTTTATCGCATGAAAAAGATGCGTCTTTATAAGGATAGCAAAAAGTTGAAATTTAAAAAAATTTTTTTTTTTTGTAATCCCCACAGATCTGCCATTTTGAACAATTTTGAAAAATGGGTTCGTCAAAAAATTCTACAGAATTATCGAGCCTGCTCACAAAATTTTTCGAGAACAACTCTAACAAAGACCTTCGTTCGCTTCATTCACACGTTCAATAAACGCAGATACATATTTGTTTTTCAAAGCAATGCTTTCTTAGATATTATATCTTTAAAGATATTAGGTAGATAGATAGATAGATAAAGACTTTATTTGTCTCACTGAGGCACACACATATACATGTTTACACAAATCAACATAAAATCATTGACAATAAGTTTTAGAAATAAGGTGAACCGCAGTGATACAAAAAGGCAATAACTCAGCGTTAAAATTGCTCAGGGAGCAAATACTGATTTTCAGTCATCACCGTCGAGTGAGAGAACATGAGCCTGTCGGAAGAGCTATAAATAAAGATTAGTTATACCTAGCTTTAAACCGCTTTGGATATATTATTAACTACAAAGTGCCGATGTGTTGGCCTTTCAAAACGCAAGTCATTGTCAAAAACGACACCGAGATTCCTTGCTTCATTTACGCTTTAAACATTAGTTCCGGCAATTTTATTTAACTATAGGGTTATCAGCTAAAATAGTTTCAACCTGATTTTTAGATCCTAATACCATAAATTTTGATTTTGAAGGATTCAAGACCAAAGCGTTGCTTTCAGACCAAGTAGCGATGTTAGGAAGATCCTCATTAAGTTTCCGTAAAGATTCAACTGTATTCCCTGGATTGCAAGCTATGTAAAGCTGAACGTCATCAGCGTAACAGTGATATCGGCAGTGTTTAATCACATTAGGGAGGTCTGAACTATAAATAATAAATAGTAAAAGACCTAGTATGGAACCTTGGGGGACTCCTCTATTTACAGGTTTAGGAGTGGACGTTACAACAGACCCATCACCCTTTATGAGCTTTACAGATTGATACCGATGTTGTAGATAGCTATGGAACCATTGAACCGTCATCGGGTCGAAGCCAAAGTACGCAAGCTTAGACAAAAGCAAGGGAACGTTAAGACTTTCAAAGGCCCGTGAGTAATCAAGAAGTGTTAGTATAGTTCCTTTACCGTTATCTTGATTAGAGAGGGTATTATCTGTTACGTCGAGCAAAGCTGTTACAGTGCCACGTCCTTTTCGAAAACCTGATTGGAAAGATGGCAAAATATTGTTAGATTCAATATATTTTATCATTTGAACATTGACAGCTTTTTCCAATATTTTCGACAAAAAAGGCACTATACTGATAGGGCGGAGGTCCTTGAGCTCTGAGGGTTGACTTGTTTTTGGTATTGGTGTGATCGACGCCATTTTCCAAATCTGAGGGACTACACCCGTCGCTATAGATTTGTTAATTATATGAGTGATCACACTCAGAGTACGGGGCAATGTGAGAAGCACCATATCTCGACTAATTCCATCACTGCCGCATGCGTTTGACTTAACAGAGAGGATATACTTAGCAACATCATTCTCAGATACAGGTTGCAACTTGAAAGATGCAGAGGAATGTCTGTAATGTTCAAAAAAAGTTATTTTCGATAGTGGAACCTCATCAGGACCAGGAATATCTAAAAAGTGATCGTTTATGTCGTTTGGATCACTAAATTCTTCCGGAAGACTCATTTTAACCAGTATCCATTAAAATTTTTTCTTTGACATTTTTCCAGAACACTACTGTTATTAGTATTCGAGTTTACGATATGATTGTAAACTCGAAGGAAAGGTGTATGCTAAGCGTCAGATTCCTTCATCGGCCATCACCATTTCACCAATAGTGACTTTGTTTAGTCGCTTATATTTGAGACCAGCTTTTGCCCGCGGCTTCGCTCGCGTAGGGGTGTAATTTATCAAAATCCTTTCTTAGGGGATGCCTACGTCATAGTAGCTTTATGCATGCAAAGTCTCAGCCCGATCGGTTTAAAATTGGCAAAGTTTCATACAAACTTTCATCCCCTATTTTATCCCCTTGGGGGTAGAATTGATCAAAATCCTTTCTTAGCGGATGCCTACGTCATAACATCTACCTGCATGCCAAATTTCAACCCGATCCGTCCAGTGGTTTGGACTGTGCGTTGATAGATCACTATGTCAGTCAGTCAGTCACCTTTGAGTTATATATATTTAGATGAAGATGATAGATGAAGATGACTGGTGGACCTTATATTTCAGAGGCACTTTATGCCGTCGATACCAGTTGTCATCACTAGATGCCAGTCGTGAAAGACACACGCCTTTAGGCAAAAATTGGATATAGTGTAACGACTGTTACGAAACTAACAGCTTAACATGCCGTTAAATGGGCCGAACTATGTAAAATTTTAGCATGCGTATCTATGATTTGCAAGGTGCGGTGGAGGGAGTCAATCCACGATTCGAGTGCGTTGCACGTTATGCGACCATAATATCAGACTGCACCAACTCAACAAGGCTTCTCTTTCACCTATCAAAGTAATGTTTACTTAACAGACTACGATTTCGCGCACTGAGTACAGTATTAAACAAACCTTAAATAAAAAAAAATGCGTGAGTTTCGTGCAACACTCGGTTTAACGAAATTTGAAACAAATTTGTGACGAATAAATTATACACTTTTTTCGCCGTCCGAAAAAAAACTTCTTTCCAAAAAATAAAGTTATCTAAAATTTTTATTACAGGCAGCGTGATCCGAGGCTTCTTCACGATACGCAAGAAGGACCCCCTGAACCGACTACCGACGTCATCCACTTGCTTCAACCTCCTCAAGCTACCCAACTACCAAAAACGAAGCACTCTGCGTGACAAACTGCGGTATGCCGTGAACAGCAACACAGGTTTCGAACTCTCGTAAAAAAACACGTTTGTAAGAAATGGTCAAAGACGGTAACAGTGGCCACAAACAACTGCAATCACAAGCTGGTAGCAGTAACCTACACACGACCTCAGAATAAATAC
The DNA here is from genome assembly GCA_943193695.1 of Acrobasis suavella. Classification (NCBI taxonomy): domain Eukaryota; kingdom Metazoa; phylum Arthropoda; class Insecta; order Lepidoptera; family Pyralidae; genus Acrobasis; species Acrobasis suavella. The sequence continues at coordinate 20,333,365 of OW971932.1, forward strand.
TAGTGCTCACGTACATAAGTCTTACTCAGCGATGAAATTCAAAGAAATATCAACTCAGTGTGTTTATCGATATGGTTTTTCGAACTCTCGTAAAAATCACGTTGGCAAGAAATGCTCAAAGACGGTAACAGTGGCCACAATAAACTGCAATCACAAGCTGATTACACACAACCACAGAATAAGTACTAGTACTCACGTACATAAGTCTTACTCAGCAAAGAAATTCAAAGAAATATCTACTCAATGTGGTTAGCGATATCATTTAGTTTAGCTCGCGTCAGCACCAATTCGTTTAGATACTTAAAAATCCATTGCAAACCAATTTCATTCTTATTACTCTGGACAAACGATTTTTAATAGGTATTATGTATATAATAATCCAGAGCGGCTGATTTAGTACTGAATTTTCCACTCCGGGCGGTCGCCGCGCGTTGGTATATTTTCGATATCTAAACGGGGAGTGACACAGGCCTGACACGACAACATTTGGCATACAATCTGCAGTAACAACTTGGTGCTTGGTTGCAATGTATTAAGACGTGTTGTGGCCGATAACACGTCTACACACAGTACAATCTGCGCCACTGTTAAATAACAAGCGAAGTAGTTTACAAGTTTATTTCAAGAGTTACCCCCCATAACTTTTGAACCGCAGAACTGATTTCTATGAAAAAAATATCTTAAAACCAGCAGGATCAAGTCAGCTTTCGAACAAAGATACCGCATCCTAATCGGTCTATTTGTTTAGGAGTTACGATGCCACAGACACAGACACGTCAAACTTAAAACACCCCTCTTCTTGCGTCGGGGTTTAAAATGAAACTCATTTACAGCAATGTAAATATATAATTTTTAACCATCTTAAATAAAAATACATTATTTTAAAGAAGAGTCAGCAAAGTGATTTTCAAATCTCAAAAGTCTTTCCATTGTGACATTAACGGCTCATGTTAATATCGAAGATGTTCCTTGGAGAATGTAGCTAAAGGTCATGGACTGAATATACTCACTAAGGGGGTAAGTGAATTTTCCGGGGTCCAGTGCTGCCCCCATTTGAAATAAATTATTTGAAAGGAAACGGAGATATAATATAAAATTTTGTCTTGACCAAGCTCTAGATAACCCTTCAAACTATTTTATGAACTGCGGTTTATAGTTTAAAGAGAACGTGAACCTTCTCTACGCACATTTGCGAAAAACGGCCACTTTTGGCTAATGTGCGTCGAAAAGCTTCGATTTCTCTCAAATTAAATAGTTTCACTACTCTCTTCGTTTTGTCAAAAAACAAAGAACTTCACCATTGTGATGATGCGCCTTGTTTTGATCTCGAATTTGATTGTTTTTTATTTTTATTGTAATCACAATCTCACATTCTGAGAAATTAGGGCGAACTTGAATTGAGTAGAATAAAAACACACTACAAATCAAAATGTGTGAATTTAGTTTCTTTACCATCGGATCTCGGCGGTGATCGAACACACATAAATCAGCAATAGTCTGACGCAGAAGTACAGTTTAGGCACCTTAGCCATATTTAGGGTTAAGTGTAAGTGACGTATGCGAAATAAATCAACCCACGTACTATATATACTAGATCACTATAATACCTATAATATAATACTCAAACTAAAAAAAAAATGGCGGCAGCACGCTTTTGTATAGAAATGTCGATTTTTTTGTCTGTTATAATTTCATTAAACTATAGCGATCTAGTATAGCCCTTAGTACAATTTATAACGCACATGTCACTGACACGTTGTATTTACTCCTTGGAAGCATCTTTTAGTGTGCCACATCGTCATATTAAGAAGTACATGGCGGATCGAAGACTGCGTAGACAAGTTGAATTATTTCCAGAGTTCCTTACAAGCACGCGGGCGAATTTTTGTTAAGTATATCGTAAGGGTCGACCAATAAGTTTACAGACCTCGCCATACAGCGGAAAACTAAGATACTAAAACTATGACATCGTGAATAGCAAAAGAAAAAAAAACAAACAATATAGTAATATAATTCAGTGCCAACAATATACGTTCAAAATTGGGGCTAACTCAATCGGCGTGATTTGTCCTTTATATTAATTTATCTATCTATTATTAGTGGTCTATAAAATTAGAGGTTGACAATTCAGCATTTGTTCACTTTAAATCGTGACTCGACCCGACCTTGCAAATGTATTTATTACGAAAATCGTTGGATTGGTTTTAATAATGAAGTACAGCCTTCTTGGCTTCTCTTTTGTGTGCTAGGGCAGATAATGATTTGTATAAAAAGAGTTTAGTAGCATGCGTGAATTAGGACTTTTTGTAGTGTATTAGTAAATAAAACTTATAAAAAGATGAATATACTTTTTGTAAAGTTTTTTATACGTGTGAATTATTTGCATTCGATTCTACGAAATCTTTAATAATATTTGCACCGTTTCAAAATAAGTTTGAATTCTTGTGTGACACAACTTTGTCTACGGTTTTTAGCATATTTCTTCAACATTTATGCACATCAAGGCACCAATATATTTTAAAGGGCAAAAGAATTTAAATTTTTTGCGAACTTTTCTTAATATTAATTATCTATCATCGACAATTACTGAAATTCAGTATTTCATTTCACATTCATTGCCTGCAATGTAATGATAAACTTCATAATGATTTACAATACGGGCGATGTATTTAACCCTTTCACCGCGAGACTTTATATCAGTTGCCGTGCCCCCAGCGCGAGGGGTATGAAATCTAAAATAAATACCTACAACCAAAAAGGGATTTGGATACTTAAGTTATGTGCAATACGAGTGGTTTTTTTTGTCGGAAGTATCCGACGCTCCCGGAATAGGCACGACAATGTTTGTCGGATAAATCCGACCTTCGCGGTGAAAGGGTTAAAATAAATACGAATTTTCGGCACCAGAAGCCAACGGAATTTAATTATTAGCATACTACTACATATTTTTATGGCCTAACTTTACCAATTCCTAGATTTCGAACCTAAAGTTGCCACTATATTGTATGACGTAAAATAAGCCTAAAATATTGATACGAATTATACTGTGCTTACGCGTAAGAATTATTGTATGGTCATAAATTAGATCTCGTCGGATATGTCTTAAGGATGTGAATGCTGTTACGCATTGTATGGATTAGACCTCGTTTATGGAAAAAAATGGATACACAAGATGATAGCGTATAAAATCAGTAAAACGCGCTACAGAATCCATTTTATTCTGTTTTAGACGCTCTAATATACATATGGCAAAATATTTATTTACAAGTGCCAGTTAGCGAGTCAATTCAATTCAATGACCTTATCAAATCCATTTTCTACCACTCGGACACATACTATAGTATAATATCATTCACACAATGCACAATGTGAGCGAGAGGGATAGTTAAAAAGTATAAAAGGTCAATACACGCTATTTACACGATAACTGGCACTTGTTTGTTTGTAATAACTTTATGGTAAAAATATAAAATATGAAAGAGCAAATATACAAAGGCATCTTATGTAGGGATCTCTTCCAGTCACCCTGCGATAGATTGAGAGGATATTTACTCAATTAAAGGTAGAGCTAGAACGTTTAAGCGATTCACACACTGCTCCGCACCCCGCTGCGTAGCGCGGTGCCGGATTGTATGCAAGTACCTCAATTTGTATAGAAAATACGCATAGTACAACACACTGACACCACGTCTACGCACGTGATTTTTGTATGGCGGCGCAGTGTGCCAATCGCACGCGTGGTTGCGGAGCAGTGTGCCAATCACCTTTAGTTTATTATTTAGTTCAAAGGGTCTATAGCGTTATGCGTTGCTCTTGTCATACTATGTCCGTAAACGAGTTCTTAGGGTTGGACTAAACTTTGCTACTGCTATTATGCTTTCTTACTAATATGATCAGCAATATATGAATACTCATGTATTTATTAGATTGGAATTATTGTTGAATTTTAACCTCCATACAGCCGTTGGATGAGTGCTGTCAAATCCAAATTAAATACCTATGGAAATAACTGATGGATAACAGTTATGAGGAAGGCCAGAATGCAAGATTTTTTTCGTATCTGAGAATTAGTATCTAGGGATTCTAAAATATCAAAACATCCATCTTGAATCAATATACATTCAAACTACCAAAAAATTGAGATCTACATAATATGGATCCATGTAGCAAAGGTTAGTCGAACCCTTAATTGATATTCAAAACGAATTCTAAATGACTAAATCCAGTCCAACTTATAAATAGGTGTACATAGACAATAAAGCGTTAGTTATTGTATGAATATCGAATTCATTTATTTATTTAAAAACCTTTATGTACAGTACAAACCTTTCACCTTGTTATTTTCCTAGACGATATTTCGCTAATTTTGTACTAAAATTTGTAGATGTACTAGATCATGTATGTATTGTATATTCTTATCTTCCCCCCTTAGAAGTCGTTTTTATTATACAAATATTGTATTGCATAGTCATCATAATCATTTATATAACATAGTGTTTGATGTAATTTTATGAGTGTACAGGTTGTTTCAGAAATGCGAAGTAATTATGGCATGATTAGGGACATACATGAATTATTCGACGTCCAGTGCCATTTGAAATAAATTATTTGAAAGGAAACGGAGATCATTTAAAATGGTGTCTTGATAAAGACCTTGACAAAGATAACCTTTCAAACTATTTTATGAAATACTATTTACAGTTTAAAGTGAAAACGTGAAGCTTTTCTTCGCACATTTGCGAAAAACGGCCACTAGTGCTTTATCAAGACAAATTTTTAAATGATATCTCCGTTTCCTTTCAAATAATTTATTTCAAATGGGGGCAGCACTGGACCCCAAAAAATGCATGTATCTCCTTAATCCGTCATGTTGAGAAGCTTGTTCAAAACAATATGTCATTTTTCTTTTCTTTTCTTAAACTTAATCAGCTGAACACTTTATTAATATACAAGAACAAAACAAAAATATTGTTCCAAAACTACTGTATTTTTCGTCCGAGTAGTCGTTCTATATCAAGAACAAGAATTATTCTGTAAGGCTTAGTAATTATTGTTTCAAAACTCTGCTGTGTTAATCATCTGGGGAGTCGTTCTATATCAAGAACAAGAATTATTTCGCTTTTCTGTAACGCCCTGTATATAAATGTTACTTTAAATTGTATAATATTTTTTATAATTGTGTCTAATGAAAGGAGTGTTATACATACTGTTCGTGTTCATTCGATAATATGGCGGATATTAAACTTTTATTTCAAAGCATATAAAATTCAGAATTCAAATGTTTATTCAGTAATAAGACCTTTATAGGCACTTTTACACGTCAATAAGTATAATTTACATTACGTGTAGAGTATATTCAAATTTAATTTCTTTTTAAAGCTACTAATACCAGTACTTCGCAACGACCACTAAAGAGAAGGAACGCCGACAGAAACTATTTTTTATTCATTCATACACAGATTGGGTTCCCGCCCGCCTGGTCTGGAAGGATAGAAAAACGCAAAATGTACCACCTGCTTCCCTTCACGCGCATATCGTAAAAGCTAATAGAGGGAATGGGCGAGAATCTTAATTACGTCAGTAGACACTGTGGTTAGCCACCTACCACTATTTTTATTCCCTTTTTCCATACCATCGCCCATCTCGCTAAGCCTTTGGGTCTTAAGGCCTAAAGCTTGGTCTGCCCCGTTTGATATATTGACGTGATAGCGTATCAGTTTGGGACATGTCGATTTTGAACCGCCATTGTAATAATGTACTTCAGACTTGCATATATATATATATATATATATATATATATATATATATGTGTGAAAAAGACATACCCGTAATAAATCAAACCACGAGCTGTACTAGATCGCTATACTATAATGAAATTAAAATAACAGTCGTAAAACAAAAAAATAATTTGGCACTTTCATACAAAAGTGTGCAGCCGCCTGGGCAATTTGTATGGGAATGTCGATTTTTTTTTCTGGTTTTTTGACTGTTATTTTTATTTCATTATACTTTGATCTAGTATAGCCCGTGGTTTGATTTATTACGGGCATATCCCTTCCAAATTGTATTTTCGTCACATGTTAGTTTTGGTTGTTTTAGTCTATTTCAAATATTTTATGAGGCAAAATCTATGTTTTGTTATAATTTGTGCAATTTCTTACCGAACCACTTGAACAAAGGTCATTTTGTATCAGTGTTTCAGTTTTGATCTGTATCTAGTATATAACGTGTATACATATAAACATGGATCATTGTATGGAATATTTTGTACTAGCCACGTAAATATGTTGTATAACACAATGTGATTCTCTGTGATAAAATAATTGATATTTATTATTGCGGTGTTTTAATAATTGTTTGTGTCCCCTGCTTCACTTTCCTCTTATCCACTTTAATAATCTGGAAAGTAGGCATGGGCGTTTTCCGTTTTTTACGAAAACCGATACGTCGGTTTCATATCGATATCGAAAACCGTTTTCTGATATCGATATCAGTACCTAGCCCGATCAATCAAGCATTAGCGGCTGCAAGATATTCGCTTCATCCCTTTTACTCCACTATGCGTACTCTCACCACAAAAGAGATAAAGCGAATATGGATATGGAGCGCATCGTCGTTTGTGTGTGGTTTGCGTTATTTTGCTAGTTTATAGTTTACAGAGTTTCGAGTTTCGTTTCGTGTGGACGACATCTAGCGATGGCGCGCTCGTCGCGTAAATTTTGACGTTTTCCCTATAACGAATACGTGAATACGCCATATCGATATGGTATGATAAATAGACCAAAACCGTTTTTAGTTACGTTTTGATATATCGAACCCATGCCTACTGGAAAGGTAGTAATTCCGTTTATTTTACGCGGTTGGCGGATATGACGGATTAAGGGGATACATGAATTTTTCCAGGCAAATTAAAAATAAACCCCAGACGACACCATCTAGTGATGAGTGGTGGAACTACATATTCCAACCGATATTAAGTGGAATTGATATCCATAGCGCCATCTATTATTTATCAAGTAAATTAAAAACCTTGACCCAAAAACTTTTAAACGGCTGAACCGATTTTTATTCAACATTGAATTTATAGGTCAAAGTTACCTGAAACAAATGTATTTTATTTTTATTTATAGCTAAGAGCCACCGCAAGGAATTTGTTTTCAAGTGGGAAAAAACCGTATCGAAATCGGTTCATCCGTTCGAAAGAGAGGTATGCCACAGACAGACAGACACAAACATTAACTCATAACACCACTTTTTTTTTGGGGTTAAAAAGATCATAATCACTTTGCTTCGTCACGAGTTACGCTAGCATATAGTACTCTGTGGTCACGAGCTTCGACAAATTTAGTTGATTTCATACAAAAGGTCACAAATTATGTGTCCATTAGACAAATAGAACTAAAAACAAGTATTTATTACAAAAACAAAAAACCCACCTGCCGTTTTTTTGTTTTTTTTTTTTATTTTTTTATTTTGATATACCAAGTGTCACTCTTACAGTAAATACGAATCTACGACACCTCACTCTCAAGCTAAAATTCATCGAGCCTTTCAGATTTCAGTGTCAAACATTTGAATTTGGCGCCAAAAATCCGTCATTTTTTTATTTTGATATACCCAGTGTCACTTTCTCAATAAATACGAATCTAACGATACCTCTCAAGCTAAAATCCAGCAAAAATAAAGTTCAGCAGGCTGCAGATCGTGCCAAAATATTATACAATACATACTCTCGAAAAACATAACCCTCCTTCTGAAGAAGTAGGGTAAAAAGTTGAAATAATATGTCCAGGTGGCAGGTGGCTGGCTATTGTATTTTCATTGATGTGAGTGCGCGTGCGTGTGTGTGTGTGTAGATTGCATTGAAATCGGAGATATAAAATATGGATCCTTTATTTTTGAATAATCAATTGACGGAAAGAATTATAAAATAATATATTTTTAACCCAGTCTACATCCCTAGACTAAAATTGAGGTGGAAACTACCTGTGTGATGAATTGATGATACCAACGAAAACTTTGTGAACTAGTTATGGTTAATTCGATTTTATTTTGAGCTTTCGACAAGAGATAGTATCCTACGTAAGCTACCCTGGATCTACCTAAGTATACTATGCACATACCTCAGAATAATAACTTATTCTGAGGCGTGACATTCCATAAGCCTGTTGATTTCGGCCAGGAAGCACACAGGCCTTTGTAGTTAAAATTCGCACTCCAAACCCCAGAGCGTTTCGGCCGGTTTCCCTACAGGCAATTGGAGTAAGTATTATCAAACAAGTGAGGTTACAATTGATTTCGGCCAGGAAGCACACACACAGGCTTTTGTAGTTGAAACTCATTCCAAAATCCAGAGCGTATCGGCCAGCCCGAGCCCTACAGGGTATTGGAAAAAGAAAACAGGATTAAGTGAGATTAAATATATGCCTGTCTATTTCGGCTACAATGCGTTCTGGGTTTTATTGGTGGATCTTATAAGTTTTTTAAATGCTGTTTAAATAATTTACGCGAAGTTGTTATACTAGATACAGCTAAAAAACTGACTTTGTTTAATAAAATGGTTGTACAGTATTCTTGTTTTACTAACTCATTTTTTTTTCGCCGCCCGCGCCGCCGACCATTCGCCGCATAATTCTTTACATTTTATATGTATGACTCGTCCGTAAGCTCCTTAAAGGAAGTAATTTTAAAAAGTCTTGATGATAATTTAAAGTCTGTTACAATATTTATTGATTTAGCTAAAGCTTTTGACACAATTTCTATTCCCCTCCTGTTATCCAAACTTGAACAACTAGGAGTAAGAGGTCTAGCGTTGAAATTATTTTCTAGCTACTTAACCAACAGAAAGCAACGTGTCAAGATTGACCAGTGGCTCAGTGATGAATTGCCTGTAACATACGGGGTTCCTCAGGGCAGCGTACTTGGTCCCACGTTGTTTCTAGTGTATATTAACGGACTATGCAATTTACAATTGCCTGGCTGTCAAATTTTAACGTACGCCGACGATACAGCACTCTTTTTTAGTGGTATATCATGGCAGGATGTGTTTACTAGAGCTCAAAATGGATTTGATGCAGTTTGTTCGTGGTTGCATGCTAATATACTTACTATTAACGTCAGTAAAACTAAATTCTTAACACATGCGTTTAGATCAGATTTCCTACCCCATGAATCATATACCATCAAGGCCCATACCTGCACTAATAGATCAGCCTCGTGTTCCTGTCCCACTATTGAGAGAACTAGTAGTATAAAATACTTAGGCGTTATAGTCGATCAGACACTCAATTTTAAACCGCATATAGATATTCTAGTGAACAGGCTACGTAAACTAGTTTATATATTTAGGAATCTGCGACATGTGGCTGACTTCAAAACAATTCGTATGGTTTATTATGCTCTTTGTCAGTCTATTATAGAATATTGTATTAAATCATGGGGCGGTGCCGCTAATTGTCATATCATTGAACTAGAGAGAGCTCAACGGTTGATTCTAAAGGTTGGACTTGGTCTACCCTATCAGTATCCCACTCAAAAACTATACAGTAAGTGGGATGTTTTGACAGTCCGACAAACTTTCATTCTTCATATAATTCTTCATCAACACTCTCTACTGGTTTTTGATCCAGATCTATTGAGAAACCGCCGCAGAGCGGACATCGTATGTCGATCCCAGGCCTTCCGTACCATCCGTATGCATAATTTCTTTCCTTTTCTTGGACCTTTTCTATATAACCAACTCAATAAAAATCTGACCATCTATCCCTTGCTAAAATACAACTGTAAGCGTACAGTCTCTGACTATTTAAGAACAATAAACTATGAGGATACTGAAAAGCTTCTTACACCATTAAAATAGTACACTGATTTAAATGTATCTATCTGTATTTATTCACTTCACTTTTAATTCTGAATAGGAACACCCTGATTTCTTTCATATTTCTAAGAGCAAATGTAGGAACATATAGGTATTCATTCATTTACTTTTATCTATATATTTACTCACTCAATCATTCATTCATCATATTCATTCAACATTTAAACTTTCACCACTACTCTCCCGAAAAACGCACTCACATACATCACTCCGCATACACACAAACACCTTTATATCGAGTTTGTAACTAAGATAAAACATCTTTTGTTTATCGTATTATAGGTTAGAAGTTATATTTTATTATTATCATCTCCCGGCACATTATCACATTGTCTATTTTCTAAATGTTTTCTACTCGAACCTTGTGTGATTCATGGTGATCTGTATTACAGGTTTCTTCTGAGACCTACTTCAGACACCACTCTCTCACAATTTCTAGCTTAGCAAAACTGTTCTTTAGATTTAAGGAAAACTGTATAAATTGTGTGAGATGAATAAAGAAATTATTATTATTATTATTTTGATATTTTGTACATTTTTCTCTCTTTACCGAAAGAGGTGAATAAGAGCACGGGCCATGGCCAAGTGCAAAATTGTTATTTTACTGACGGTTTGTGTGTTCTAGATCTACTTACTTACTGTAGAAACTTACGAGCGATACGACAGGTATTCAAGATGACAGCTTTCTGTAGGGTGTGTATGATATATGTGGGTATATTCAGTATTTGTAAACTAGTAAGTAACGATTGGGGCATGACTGCGGTTGTGGAGAGTATGACAGGTACTATTTTGACGATTCCTACTCGCCACTGTGTTTGAATTTCTATTGCAAGGTCCTTATACTTACTCATTTTTTCAGTGTAGGTGGTCTGTAGGTTGTGTGTGTTAGGGATGGCGATGTCTACTAAATATACTATATTATTAGATTTATCGTAGATTGTGATGTCGGGTCGGTTGTAGTGTATGGTTTTGTCTGTAATTATAGTGCGGTCCCAGTAAATTTTAACTAATTGATTTTCTAATATCTTGTCTGGTAAATATTTATAATACGGTTGTTTGGTGTCAATTAATTTGTATTCATATGCTATGTGTTGATGGATCAGTGCTGCAACTTGATCGTGTCTGTGCTTATAGTCACTATTATTATAATTTTAAAATCTTTACCAATGACCGAACGCGCACCGAAAAGCTCCGAGTATTAAAGTAAAACAGATACAATGTCCAGTTTGAACTGGATGAGCTACTCGGGGATTCGTAGTTGCATTAACGCAATTTTTCTGCTCCACTAACCCGTAGGGTTCGGCCCGGCCGAAACACTCTGGGCTATGGAGTGAGAGTTTTAAACTACAAAAGCCTGTGTGGTTCCTGGCCGAAATCAACGTGCATTTGTAACCTCACTTGATTCATATTTACTAACTCCAATAACCTGTGGGGTTCGGCCGTCGGACCGGCCAAAACGCGCTGGGGTTTGGAGTGCGAATTTTAATTACAAAGGCCTGTGTGCTTCCTAATGTAGAGCTTAGTGAAGTAAAATATACATTTCTATCTATCAACAGGCTTATGGATGTCGCTTCTGAGGCACATACCTACCGCAAACCTAGAGTAAAGAAAAATACAAAAAAATATATAAGACCGGAGGACCAGAGAGAAGTGTGTAACCTTCGATATCCTGCTGACAGGAAATAAAAATTAATCATGAAAAGCGACATGGAAAAAAATATATATAGGAAGATAAAAAACATTTAAACTGTATTATTTACTGTACGGTTAGCAACTACTGTATTACGCTTGGTTCAATGCACCAACTACTTTTACTTTAAGAAGAATTTTATTTTCAGCTTTGTGCTGCTTTTCTATACTTATTGGCATCCTTAACCGTGTATTTTAATTTAGCTGAAAATGCTGATAGATTGGCATCGTCCATACAACGAAAGGGTTAGAAAGAGTATCACAAATATTCACGCAAAATAAGCACGCTGGAAAAGCTTAGTGAAGTAAAATAAACATTTCTGACCCTCTTTTTTGTAGTTGGTTAAAAGCAATCGACAATGACACTAGGGTTTTTTTTGGCAGTCAAACAGTACAAAAAGTGGCGGCAAAATTTTAAATTAAAAAGTTCGATGTTGACAAAGAGAATCTCGAAAATAACCTTACGAAGTACTTATTAATTTGTATATATAATAAAAAAACAATTTTATTTTGTACCCAGTTAAAATATTTACAGCAAAAGCAAAAAGTGCAATGGAACCAACCAAGCCAAGCTCGAGTTGAGCAGCTGTTCAACGCGTCGTCGCCATTGTTGTAGGCTGTCTCGCTCTATCGCCGCGTCTTCCCTCCCCCGTCCCCCCCTCCAACTCCTAGTTTCGCTCGATTTTCATGGCGTGCGGACGGTTGTGTTGCGCGGAATTAAAATTTACGGTTCATTCTTTGTCCTAAAAGAGGCTGGGGTCGAAGACAAACAGTTCAACGCTTGAATTTCGACTCAAAACTTCTTCTCATAATCGAAATAACTGGAAATCTATCGGTGTATTCCGTTCCGTGTAGTGTGCGTTCAGTGATTCCCGCATAGTCGATTGAGCATGAATAATAAAGAAGTAACCGGTGATATTGTCGTGTGTTCTCTGGGTGGCGAGGTCTGGTGATCGGGCGCAGTGTCGAGGCCGTGGGATTCGTCGTGTGATGAGTCTGCGGTGACGGCTCGCCGCGGAGCGGTTGGATGGCGGCTGTAAGCGGCCCCGCGCGGCACTCTCGCGTCTCCATGAGTGTGTCCATGTCTCTGATGCAGGGCGGTACGCAGAGCGCGCCGCAGGGCGCCATCCTGGCGGCGGCGGCGCCCTACTACCAGACGCCGGCCATCCCGACCGACGTGCAGCCTGACCGCCCCATCGGATATGGTGCCTTCGGTGTCGTATGGTGAGTCATCCTCATATCCCTTATTTCCTGGATTTAAAATTCTTTTGTCATGTTTGTGTGTGGTGTGTTATTTCTTACATATTTGGAAATGAAGCAGGGAAGGCAGCAGCAGCTGAATCATGTGATAGTCATGTGTATAACTAGGCAAAAAAATAAAGTTTCCCAAAGTGATCTTTAACTAACAACAGGATGAATCAGCAAGTTTTGAAGTGCTATAGGATAATGTCAGGTAAGTGATGAGACTGACTATGTATCTTTACCTCTTTACTTAGCTAAAATAGGTGCCTACTTATACTGGACTACATATGCTGACAATGCTTTTCCTGTGACTCCTATTACTTTCTTACTAACTTTCTACAATATGCCTCCTACCAAAGTCAAACTAGGCTTTGAAATTGAATGATTGATAGTATCTACTTAATGGTTTATTTTCTTTATCTGACTCGACATATACATAGAGTCAAGATCATGAACATTCCTTGCAGTTATGGTATCTCTGATGAAAATAAAGCCTAAAAATTCGTGTTTCTTTAAAATATATGTAAGTAACCAGTCAGACACCTCAAGAACAGCCTCATAACATAAGGACAGCTGTCAAAGTGACTAAGTCAATTGAAATTTGTAGTCAGGTGAGCGATGATCATATGGTTTCCTTAGATCCCCTGCTGCAGCCACTAGCTGGAGTCATTGGCGTCTAGTACCTAAGGTTACTGTCTTATTGCTGCCAACCAGGTCCCTCTACTTCTCAAAGCTACTTCTGACTTATGAAAATGAAAAGATATCATATCTAAGTTATGAGATCATTCAATTTTTAACAACAACAAAAAAACCGGCTTTAGTATCTTTCATATCTCCAAAGTTTTCCATGATATCGTCACAAAATTAATATGGGACCAACTTGGTGCTACAAGCTTTCAAATAAAAAAGAATCCTCAAAATCGGTCCACGGTTAATGAAGATATCGTGTAACAATCACAAAAAAAAAAACATACGGTAGAATTCATTACCTCCTCCTTTTTTGAAGTTGGTTAAAAAATAAATAGGCAGTATCTTATCATAAAAAATATCATAAAGGCGAATTCAACCAAACTAGTTTAATCTGAGAATAAATGGCAAAATACTCTAGAATACCTCGATTTTGCATTTTACCAATTACTAATTCAAGAATAAGATGTCTACAGAGTAATCTATACCGCCAATTTTATAGGAATAGTTAACTAGGAGTATTTTAATGGTGGATTGTTAACAACTGATGAGATGACATCTGTGATGCATGGTATAATTTGTTATTGAATTTGACAAATTTATCTCATGCTAAATTAAATGGTCTCAGCAATCCAAGTCAATCTGTGGAAAGAGTACTATATGGATTTTTGTCAGGTAATACTTTCACTTCCTTATTCATAAATTAACAATATCAAGGATTACTTCTCAGGAATATACTTAGTGGTAAAACGTCAACAATGTATTCAAGCTTAAATTCAAAGATTGAAGTTATCCCAAGATAAGATTATACTGGTGTAACTTCATGTTTGATTGAATGCCCAAGTCATTTTTCATTGTAGTCTTCTCTAATTCTCCTCCCTTACTCGTCCTTCTAATTTGTTCTTCTACTAGACATGGCAAATTCATTATTGACGATGAATATTCCATGTTTTAATGTTAGAAGACCCAAAGTTTGCAATAACTAAATGCATTGCAGCTATTTCTTTTTATATTATAAAGGTTTATTCCAAATGGATTTCAAGAGGTGTGGAATAATTAAAAAGTAATCCTATGATATGCTCGAGGGGAAGACATGCCTGCTTTTGATGCAGAGAAGTAGCTTAAGATCCAAGTATCGGGAATAAGGTTGCCAAATTGGTGGGATTCACTGGGATATTATCCTGATACTTCAAAGTCCAGATAACTGATGAAGTACAGTATTACCTGATACAAAAGATTCATAACCACCTATTGCTTTTTTAAAATAAATGTGTGTAATAAGTGGATGGTAAATTTTATGATATCTCGACACATATTGTTTTTAGGATTTCTGAATCACAGTAACTACAGTGCCCAAATCCTGACTTTTAAATTTTTGTCCTCCTATCTGGCAATCCTAATCGGGAAACAGAAAGGGCAGGCTCTTGCCCAATTATGGGATCTCAAGAACTAAAAAACTCAACACAAAAAAGAAAAAACGGTATGGTGGGAAAAATACGGTTCGAATTGGTAACCACCTCCTTTTTTGAAATCGGTTAAAAAAGGTCTCTTCATACCAGAGCAAAACAGAGGATTGTAATTTGTTTGCTTAGTGAATCTTGAAGGAAAATTAGAACTGTTTGCTTTCGATTCTATAGACACATTATTTGCTTTCAGGGCACTACTTTTAATAAAGATAGTCACCATAGCCGAAATCGACTAGGGGTAACTAATATAACAATACCTAAACCTTTAGACCAATTTCAAATTCTACTAGGTACCTATTTTTAAGATGTTAAAAAACGTTGAAAAGAAAAAAGACTTGTTAAGTTTACAATCAAACAATTCAAACCAAATAGTGCAAGGTCAACTGAGTTATGTAATTTGGTCAGCTAGTACAGTTGGTTTTACACAGTGTAGTCTTTTCGCTGTATACTGATGCTGAATTCGTACGAAGTCCTTTATTTTCTGCTGATAAGTAAAACGCCACTGTGGCCAATTACTTGTGGTTTCTTATTTGCAGTTTCGTTTTATGACCCCTGGACACGGATGCTCATTAAGCAAGCTTGACCTAATTCAGGTTTATCATCTTTTAACAGTTAAGTAAACCGTATTTGAGGACCCGGCAATAAAATATCGCAGAATCATGCAGTCGAAGAAAAATTTCGTAAAGTCTGACTAAGTTCTAGATACTTGTTTGAGTCTAAGTAGGTATGACACTTTCTGTATGTCGCGATGAACTTGCAGAAACGTGACATAAACTTTACTCGTACAACATATGCGCTAAAGTTAGGCAGTCCACTGTTCTAATCTGCACCAGTTGCCCTGTGTAAACACGTGGTGTTTGCCTCCTCCGCCGCCGTGTATTCAATCCATCGCGAACGACATAAGAGCTGTTTTCAATATTCGTGTTCTCGGCAATCGAATGCACATTGCGTTCGACGACCGCAACCTCTCTACGTAGAATTCTATGCTTTATTGCTGCGAGGTTTGGCTCGTTTTCGAATCAACCTCGATTTTGATGCAGCGTCCAACCAACCGTTTCCGCTGTAATATTAAGCCTTGTATATTTACATTTAAGGTTGAATATTGCTTAAAGTGGTTTGGGCATGTATCCTGAAGTAGTGCAGCGGGGGTAGCGGCAGTTAGGTATGGGTGGATGCTTTGTGTCGACTCTTCGTGCGTAGGTAGGCCCCGATGGTGCTTCCCGCGTCGATTGTGTGTGAACGACCGACGAGGGGAGGCGCGCCTGATTATTCAGAGACCGTCGATCTCCGGTCGAGGGCCCTAAAACCCGGTCCGTAGTCTGTTCTGCTGGGAAGCCATCCTTCCCCGTGCATGCTCGTTGAATGCAAATAAGAATTTCACTTGAAAGTTTTATCCCCGTCTCAGTTCGGCTCGAAAAACTGATCGTAACTTAACAGATCCAACGAATACGTTGGTTTCTGTACTTTTGATCGGATCGTGTCGAGCCATTTCTGTTTCAAAGACAATCGTAATTCATACACAATGCGATTTCTCCTGTTGCTCATCTTGGCGTGTAATGACGTGGTCGCATTACATACCTGCTTGCTGGTGACAACGTAATCACGATATTGTCACTGTCATAATAACCTGTGTGTACTGTACAATAATGCGTTGGGAAAGCAGCAAAAATAAATAAAGGGAATGGAACACTCGTGGATACTAATGAGCTACGGATGGAGATCGTTTGCCGCCTAATTACATGAAGATGCCGCTCTAGTTGTCATTTTGTCACTTGTCGTAGCGATGCGATGATGACACTGACCAGTTGGCCATGAGACATCACTCGTGGCTAAAAGTGACGAAGGTTTTGTTACGATTCGTGTTAAGAAAAAACAACGTCGGCGGCCTACTTTATTGACCAGCCAAAAAATTTCGTTTTAGTAACATGTTTTCAGGGTTAATGTATGTGGGTAGGTAGTAGTTACAACGATAATGAGTGTGACTGCTAGAATATCTTGTTGACATTAAGGTAGGTTAGCGTTTATATTATAGGATTGCACTAAATTCTTACCATTCAAGTAGATAAGTACCCCACACAGACAATACAGCGTGTTCGGACATGAACTAGCGATAATTTAAGGACATGCTGTCGTCATCAATACGAACAACTTTTACTAAGGGAAAAATAATGAAATCGCGATAAATTGTTGCTCCATACATTTTTATGCGATAGGTATGTAATTACTATGGAGCAACAAATGTTTTTTTGCCATTTCCTAATTTTTCCCTTAGTAAAAGTTTTCGTATTGATGACGACATCGACAGCATATCCTTAAATTATCGCTAGTTCATGTCCAAACACACTGTATAAAACACCCTAGTTACTCTTATGTAATACTTTTTATTTATTACTTGCTGTTATCCTCGGCTTTGCAAGCGTGGTCATAGGGTAGGTGATGTTTTGACAATCCCACAAAGTTGTCACATTTTTCCATGTACCTAAAGTAAATAATATTTAAAAAAACCATTATAGACAAGTTGATGTGTGCAAATGCAATTGATGGTGTTTGCAAAGTCCAATACCAACACAATACACAAAATATCCTAAATAAGCGCCTATCAAGATCGTTCTTCTATGTCATCGTTAAAGGTTACTCGACAAGACTCGCTCGAGCGAAAATAACCTTATGTTTTTGATGAATTACGCCTGCCGGTGCTTGCGTGGCAATTTAGCAAGTACTATCGATCATAAGAGTGTAATAGCGAATATAGATATAAAAGTAGGTAGCTCCGGGCCCAGGGTTCAGGTCCAATAGTAAATTAATTACCAAGAGGGTGCGGGCGGACTGATTGATCGGCATTGGCAGCGGACCGCGCCTTCCGACGCGCCCGGAGTCTCCGCGCCCCCAGAGAGCAGGGTTGCGCCCGGAGTCTCCGCGCCCCCAGAGAGCAGGGTTGCCACTTAGAGACTAGATTTCAAGGGCTTTACTCTAAGCTCTAAGGAATAAAAATGTCTAATCAAATAGGTATGTTTATTTTACTAAAGCTTTAAAACTTGAGTGTTTGACAAGAGCTGTGATAAGGCGTTTTCCATTTCGTCTCTATAACTGTAGGCAGCCCTACGTGCCCGAACTCGCCGCTCCACGCTGCTAGCCGCATCTAATTGCTGCCTTGCCTACGTTGAAAAACCCGATCCTTTGTGCGACCATCCCGTCCCTACCCTGCCACGAATTTCGAGCGCTTTTTACAAGATTGTTCCCTCGTAAAGCAAATGCTTTCTCATCAGGAGATTCAAGTTTCTATTCATTATTTTTGTAATGCCGTACTCTGTGGTCGTACCTAATCCTTCTTGCCAAGTGTCTTGAAACGATGTGTTTGACTCTTGCAATATCGATTGTAATTATCCTAGTAAAACCACTTTCATTGGATTTGAATCTTGAATAACATGAGAATAAGACTAGTTAGCCTTCTTTGGTCCAGTCAATCATTTGCTTTAGTTTTAACCCGGTCGTAAGTTTGGTCACGAGTTTCATATACCTAGGTAGGATTCAACAGATGCATCGTGATTTTTAGTGGCATTTGGCACCGAATTTTCAATACTTCTTGGATTATTGTGGCTATCTCGGCTGCCGGTATAAATCAATTGTTTTACTATTGTGCCTGGTATTATCACCACACAAAAGGTTAAAATCAGTACTGCAGTAACTATGTTACTTAAGTGAAACGGCGTGATATTCTGTATGCATGTATTTAGTGTTGTTATTTCATAGGTTCCGTACCCAAAGAGTAAAAACGGGACCCTATTACTAACACTACACTGTCAGTCTGTCTGTCTGCCTATTTGCTTGTCTGTCTGTCACCAGGCTGTATCTTATGAACCGTGATAGCTAGACAATATAAATTTTCACAGATGATGTATTTTTGTTGCCTTTATAACAACAATACCGAAAACAGAACATAAATTAAGTAAATATTTAAGTGGGGCTCCCGTACAACAAACGTGTTTTTTTTTTTAGATAATGGTACGGTACCCTTCGTGTGCGAGTCCGACTCGCACTTGGCTGGTTTTTTAATTAACGTAATGTAATTAAATAATGATACTGTAGTACTTACTTAATCGTCTTATTAACCCACTAGCTGATGCCCGCGACTTCGTTCGCGTGGACTTTATGACTCCGGCGTATAAATATAAATAAAAACTAATGAGAGAGAGAGAGAGAGAGAGAGAGAGACAGATGGAGAAAGTACTTGTAACAGTGTTAGGAGTTAAAAGTCAATATTATTTTAATTCTTTCCTTCGGGAGCCAATATGAAAAGAGCTGAAGTGTTACCGACCCTGGAGAAAGCCACAATAAGTAGGCCTTGCGAAAAACCAGTCCTTAGATCGACATCAGCAGCTTTAAGCCTCTAAAACTGTGACTTTTTTTCATAGCAAAGCAAGTTAACATATGGAACTGTGTATTTTCAAAAGGAAAATTGTTGGGGATGAGTGGCATACGCGGAATAAATACAGTTTCACTGGCATCACTCACTTACTGTGAGCTTTAAGTGTCTCAGCAGACTATGCCGAAGTTTAGTGGCTAAAGTTCAGTGTCTAAAGTTCGGTGGGGATGACACACTAAATAAGCTGAAGTTCAGCTGCTGAAGTTCGGTGGAAACGCCGGACAGTAGTGATGTGCCGATATGAGAATTTAATCTTCCGTCTTTGGCGCGTCTGCGGCGAACGGAAACGGGAGCGGAAGAGGGAACGGAAGTGGAAGAGGAAACGGGAACGGGAGCAGAAGCGGAAGCGGGAGCGGGAGCGGCAGCGGTGGCGGCAGCAGCGGCGGCGGAGGCGGTGGCGTCGGCGGTGGCGGAGGCGTCGGCAGCGGCGGCGGAGGAGTCGGCGGCGGCGGCGGCGGCAGCGGCGGCGGCGGCAGCGGCGGCGGCGGCGGAAGCGGCGGCGGCGACGTCGGCGGAAGCGGTGGCGGCGGCAGCGGCGTCGGCGGCGGCGGCGTCGGTGGCGGCGGCGGCAGCGGCGGAAGGTGCGGCGGCGGCGTCGGCGGAAGCGGTGGCGGCGGCGTCGGCGGCGGTGGTGGCGGCGGGAGCGGGAGAGGGAGCGGGAGCGGGAGCAGGAATGGGAGCGGAAGTGGGAGCGGGAGCGGAACGGGTACGGGTACGGGTACAGGTATGGGTACGGGTACGGGTACGGGTACGGGTACGGGTACGGGTACGGATACGGGTACGGGTACGGGTACGGGTACGGGTCCGATTCAGGCAAAAGCATCGGAAGTTCGGCGTTATGTGTTGCTAGTAATGCAAATAACATTGCAGACATGCATTGGCTGAAATTCTGCCGCTGAACTTCGGCATACAGTACTGAGACATTAATTTGGGTTCCGTTACACAGTTTCGGCGGAGTCAAATTTCGCATCAGCATTATTGGCCCTCCGACATTAAGACTTATTTTGTAAGCCGTGAGTCCATTTGCTGCAAGTGAATTAAGAAACTCAACTGGATAATTGGTGGCGTCGTCAACAACACTATCCAAGAAATCTAAATATATATCTATATATCTAAATATATATAACTCAAAGGTGACTGACTGACTGACATAGTGATCTATCAACGCACAGCCCAAACCACTGGACGGATCGGGCTGAAATTTGGCATGCAGGTAGATGTTATGACGTAGGCATCCGCTAAGAAAGGATTTTGATCAATTCTACCCCCAAGGGGATAAAATAGGGGATGAAAGTTTGTATGAAACTTTGTCAATTTTAAACCGATCGGGCTGAGACTTTGCATGCATAAAGCTACTATGACGTAGGCATCCCCTAAGAAAGGATTTTGATAAATTACACCCCTACGCGAGCGAAGCCGCGGGCACAAGCTAGTTAACAATAATTTGCGTCATAAGTTTTTTATTAATTGATTTTTAATTTTTTGGTGCCAATATGGCGCGTTCACATAACCAAGAATTTTCTGGTGTGTTATGCTCTGAAGGTCCGCAAATACTGAACTTATAAGTTCTACTTCGGACGAAACAAGTTTTTTTTTGAAAAAATTTCAATGTACACTCACATTTTTTTTACTCTTTTATTATAGTATACATTTAGTATGTTTTTGTTCAGCGGCAACAAAAAACATCATCTATAAAAATTTCAACTGTCTAACTATAATGGTTAATGAGATACAGCCTGGTGACAGACAGACAGACAAACAGTCGGACGGTCTAAGTAATAGGGTCCCGTTTCTACCCTACCCTATGGAACCCTAAAAATCGAATAAAATAAGTATTTATCGGGGGCTCCCATACTACAAACGTGATTTTTCATAGATTATGGTACGTAACCCTTCGCGCGCGTCCGACTCGCGCTTGGCCAGTTGTATTATAACTCAACAAAAAGTTCTCATCAAACTTAACAACTTTTGCTAAGGCGGCATTTTAATATTTCTTATAGTTTAGCTGGACCATTATAGTTCTGCATCATGTGTTCCATTTTCCAAAATCAATTATAGCCTATATGTTGCCCAGGCTTCACAGCTATATAACAAAAAAAGTTTCATTCGAATCCGTCCAGTATTTCCGGAGATTAGCGTGTACAAACAGACAAACAGACAGACATTTTTTTTTATTTTCTTACTCTATTACTATATCTCCATCGCCCCAAATATTTTTTTTTGAAAAATTTTCAATGTACAGACTCATTTTTTTTACTCTTTTATTATAGTATAGATAACACAGTCGAACTGTAACATTCATTACATTGAATGTGCTAAGGGACTAAGGGCCTTGGCAGACACGCTGCTGCTATTGTTATCGAAAATTCTTTTGAAATCCGGACTGTAAAGGTCTTTTCTTGTTTCGCGTTCTAACAATATTCAAATACAAAGTCTCTACCTGTCTATACTCTATATATATAACGACTGCTCATTTACCGTATTAGTTATTCGAGTAAATTTTATTTAGGTAGGTACGGTGAGTACGCTTCAGAAGTAGAGTCCCAATTTCTCATACTAATTGTATGAGAAATTGAGACTCCACTTTTAAGGCTTACAGTACCTACTTACCTATTCTTTTAGTATGATAGTACAAAACAAGTGCCTATAATCCGTGACGAGTAAAACGAATAAATATTGCAGATTATATATATCGCACAATAACCATTATTCTTACTTATAATTGCTTATTTCAAAGCAGTTGCATGTCTTGATATTTTTGAATATAGTCTTGTAGGTCAATCTAGCTTGACTGATTGAAATATAATATAGTACTTTATATACCGAAAAAGAATTGGTTCCTATGGGATTGTCGATAACCCTTTGATCCCTCGGGCTAAAACTAATGACCTAATAAATTGGTCCAACAATATTACAACGTTCGTTAACAATCTGTTTGTGGATGTAAAGTCACTGTCGTTAATAAATCATTATTTAGATTTGCTCTGCCAAATGACAATGCGTAATGATAGCATGTGATTTATCATCAGAATATGGAATAACCATATCAGTATCATCATTTGCTAAAATTTTATCTTAAACTAGCGGTTTGATGTCATCACCTTCAAGCAGCTCAAAAATCTGACGAACCAGTGTTAGCTAATAGACACATCTGATAAGATCTTTTATCCAGTAGAGAGAGTACAATGTAGTTACTTTAAGAATGATAGTTACATTCATAGATTCTTTTTGTATTTTTTTTGTATGTAAAATCTTTATTGTACATAAACACAGGACAAAAGTACAGGTTAAAACTATAGAACAGTACAATGGCGGACTTATCCCAGATAGGGATCTCTTCCGTTCAATCTTGATATATGAGGAAAATTTACAACACAGGGTAGAGAGAGGGTACAATACACAGAATACACATAACAGAAAACAGAATTCAATGACACTTAACTATTAAGGTACTACACTAAAAACTATTTAAAAGTAATACTTGTAAAAAAAGAGGACATAATAAAAGCATAACTACCTGACATTGATGGTTAGAAATTGTCACTGAATTCACTAATCCTGCTCGCGTGGTATTCTCTCTCAATATCTTAATCTATCTGTGACTTCAATGATCCGCCTAGGAACAATTTTTAACCGACTTCCAAAAAGGAGGAGGTTATCAATTCGCAAGACATTTCTCATAGAATCGGAGTATCATTCATGCATACACTACTACAAAAGAAACTACATCCGTGCACACGGCAATGTGCGTGTGTTCGCCGGCAGCCACCTGCACAACACCCTCGAGCAAGCGAGAACGGGGGAGAAGTGCGGGTACGGGAAATGGGGACGCATATTGCGCGGGACCTTAGGCACAGTAGGTATACATAATATAGGAGATTCCGCTTTGTATGTAATACTTATATTAATTCTGTCTCTGTGTCAGAAGCGTAGTCTTCACGAAGCTAGGCCTGCAGCGCGAAGTGGCTAGATAACGGGCGTGTGACGAATTGGCCTGGTTACAACCGGGTCACGGGGAACCCGCCTCGCTATCATGACGTGACATAACTATCGTTAGATAATGGCTGCTATGGCATTCACTTTGATTGTTTACTATGGTTGCACGGAATGTGCAGTGGCGGTAATTGAAAATGTTATCGTTACTGTGAATGGAATGTACACTTACTGATCATGGTAATATTCCGAGGGAATTCGGTTGAAGTATTGCTGGTCTCCTATTTCCTAGACAGTTTGGATTTTGGCAAATCTGTCCAAAAAGTCACCTCTTACGATATCCATAGTAAAAGATAAAGTGAATCTATTCCAAGGTCACACGGCTACGGCTAATACCAGATCCCTCTATGCTATTGTTAAAAATTTAGCGTAATAGCTAGTACTTTGATGAGTAGCAGTTCGAGTAGTAGAGTAGTAAGT
Organism: Acrobasis suavella; assembly: GCA_943193695.1. Lineage (NCBI taxonomy): Eukaryota > Metazoa > Arthropoda > Insecta > Lepidoptera > Pyralidae > Acrobasis > Acrobasis suavella. The sequence continues at coordinate 20,357,162 of OW971932.1, forward strand.
AAGTTATTCTACCAGCCCGACCTTAAATCCGACATCGAATAATAATCTGACTTGTTCATGGTAATTTTCATCGACTAACTTTACTTTGACTACAAATTCTAGACGGAGGAAACCTATCAGATTTAGGCAAAACTTTACATGGAAAGTACAGATTTCTACTATAACTAGTTAGTCTCGAGTTTTTAGTGCTATTTTGACATAGCTATCGCCAGACCCTGCTTAGAATCAAGCAAGCATCTAAGCTTGCTTTCTAGATAAGAGATAAAAGATCTATCTGTTAAACTAGGTACGCAACGAATTTTAATGCGTAATTCACCGATAAACGCAGTGATTCAAGGGGATAAAATATTAGGTTGGGGAAAAGTCTTTTCGCATAAACTATGTATGAACTTGTAAAAAAACCACTTGGCTACATTATTTGTACCTGGCTGGTTTTGGTATCATTTAAAAGTTTAAATTTTAAAGAAGATAATTCCAAATTTAAATTAGGAAAATGCGTGATTTTCATTTGTTTTTCTTACCGTCAAGATGAGTGAATCTAATGAAGAAATTAGATACATTTTAAAATTTTACTACCAAAAAGGTAAAAATGCAAAGCAAGCCGCGAAAAAAATTTGCGCTGTTTATGGACCTAGTGCAGTGTCTGTGAGAGTAGCACAAATTTGGTTTAAGCGTTTTCAATCCGGAAATTTTGATGTCAAAGATGCACGTCGCTCTGGTCGCCCTGTTACGGATAAAATGGATGCTATTTTTGAAAAAGTGGAGCAAGATCGGCATATCAGTAGTTACGACGTAGCTGAAGAACTGGGAATTGACCACAAAACAGTTTTGGCGCATTTGAAAAAAAATGGGTACACAAAAAAGCTCGATATTTGGGTACCACACGAGCTCTCTGAAAGAAACCTAATGAACCGTGTACTCATTTGTGATTCTTTATTACGACGTAATGAGACCGAACCATTTTTGAAGAAATTGATAACTGGTGATGAAAAGTGGATCACGTACGACAAGAACGTGCGAAAAGGTCATGGTCAAAGGCCGATCAAGCTTCACAGACTGTGGCGAAACCCAGGTTAACTCGCAACAAGGTGATGCTGTGTGTGTGGTGGGATTGGAAGGGCATTATTCATTATGAGCTGTTACCACCAGGCAGGACCATCGATTTAGAACTCTACTGCGAACAACTGATAAGATTAAAGCAAGAAGTTGAGAGAAAGCGGCCGGAATTAATCAACAGAAGGGGTGTGGTTTTTCATCATGATAACGCTAGACCTCACACATCTTTAACCACTCAGCAAAAATTAAGAGAGTTTGGCTGGGAGGTTAATGTATCCGCCGTATAGTCCTGACCTGGCACCTTCAGATTTTGCACCTGTTTCGGTCTCTTCAGAATTCCTTAGGCAGTGTCAGGTTAACATCACGAGAGGACTGCCAAAACTACTTGACCCAGTTTTTTGATCAGAAGCCCCAAAATTTCTATAGCAATGGGATCATGTCCCTACCTATAAGATGTCAAAAAGTTATCGAACAAAATGGTACCTACATACTTAAGTTGAATGTAAATAAACTATATTAAAAAATGTTTTGAATTTTCATATAAAATACGAAAAGACTTTTTCCCCAACCTATTAATAAAATATAAATGAGTAAAAAGACTTATAAAATTTTAATTTTACTAGTTACTTATAAAATTTGTTAAACATTTTACTCGTTTGACCATGGAGCCGTGGACCTCAAAGCTGTATATTAGGGCGAGTATAATTAATACATAAATATTATATATTATATTATACATGCATACATACATACATACATATATATATATATATATATATATATATATATATATATATATATATATATATATATATATATATATATATATATATATACATGGAGCTCAAACATTATCAGCTTATACTTTGATTGATTGTCTCGCTAGGCATTCGCCGAAGAGAACACGTATGGTAGTTATAGCAAGCTCAGTTTTCTTGTTTAAAATCAATATCCTTTGGCATGTTATCAGTTTCTTTAACCCCCGGTTTCTTGCCGTTGAGCCGAAGCCGGTTTACTCCACTAGATATTGAAAGTGTGTTAACTACGTTTTTACCACTACTCCCGTATATATGCAATATCTTTTTAGACGGTGTCGCACCCGTTCACCGGCTGCGTTCCTTCCTTAGAGTCAATATTCGCATTTTACGACATTTACCTTACAAAAATGTATTTTTACAATGGAATGGGATACGGTCCGTTCATAAAAATTTAGTTCCTTCCTAGCTTTATGAGAACATTTCTGATGTAAACGCAGCCTGGAGCATGGGGCGGGGAGATAATATCGTCGCATTATAACGCGAAACCAAATTAAGGTTATCATTTTGTAGTGCTCAATGTTGATTGAAGCAGTTACTATACTATGTATTGAAGCAGCAACGCCGCCACGTAGTACTTTGTTAATGTAGTGTTGTTTTCCAACTCCCGACAAAAAGAAGGGTGTCATTTATATATAAGTTTGAAGCTAATGTCTGTGTGTCTGTGTCATCGTAGCTCTTGAACGGTTAGACCGATTTCGATGCGGTTTTTTTTACGTGAAAACAAGTTCCATTGGTTATTCTTAGCTATGTTTGATGAAAATCGATTCAGTCGTTTAAATGTTTTTGGGGGTTAATGCTTGAAAGTAGGGGTGTTTTAATTTACCTGGGAATATTATAAATGGCGGTACGGATATCAATTCCACTAAACATCGATTGGAATATGTCACTTTACTCATCAATAGATGGTGTCGTCGAAAGAATTTTTAATTTGCCTGGCAAATAAACTTGTAAAGTAAAGCCCCTTCTGCCTGAGACGAAAGAGCGCGGGACCTTTTTAGTGCACGCATTAGTCTATGTCCCGTTTTTGCCCATTCCCATTGAGATAATTGCTGTCGTGAGAAAGCTTCAGATCCGTATTGGTCCAATCGGATTATAAGATTCTTCAATGCCATTATCGTCAGTGTCAATCTAATTATTGCACTGTCATAATCTTAATTAAACTTGAGAAAGAATTGTCTTGATAGCTGTTATTTGGTATTAAAAGACATCTTAAGGAGGAAGTTTAATAGAAGTTTAATTTTTGCTTTATTATCCTCTTAACAGCTTAGATGATGACATAAAAAACAATATGCCTAGTTTTGAGACGTTTAGTTTGATGCTGTTTTTCATTTACTTCTACAGCATAATTTTTAACTTGTAAATTGTGATTAATAAACTTATTATTAATTAAAGTATTTACTTAAATTAAAAACTAAATAAATGATAAGCTCTCAATTTTTTATTTAACTTTATTACATGAAATTGTAATTGGCGAACTTAAGAATCCCCTTACCCTAGACTTTTCCATACAAACGTAGTCTACGTTTTATTTTGAAACGACATGTCAGATTTCGGTAAAAATTTGAAATTTAAAAAAAATTGCAATTATCTAGGGTTATAATTGGTTTCCTACAGTAAAATTATGAACTGGAAAGAAATTATAAGGGTGTAGGAGTTTTTCATATTGATGGTTAAATATGATATAATGCACTATATTCTCTTTTGAGTTCATAATTTTACTGTCGGAAACCAATTATAAACCTAAATAATTGCAATTTCTTTAAAATTACGTAATTTTGCCATTATACGACATGTCGTTTCCAAATAAAACGTAGACTACGTTTGTATGGGAAGTTCTGATTATGTCCAGGGTTAGGGGGCTCTTAAGGCCGTAGGCATTTTCTACCAGTTAACCTACAGGTGGTGCTATTGGTATGGATATATAATGAAGAGGGACAAAAAGATGTTAAATTTTAATATTACCGTACATAGGAACAAAGGACAGCCAAAGAAAAGGTGGATGGAGTGCGTTGGAGGACGATATGGATAAAAAAGCATGTGACAAGTGCCTTGACAAAGGATAAAAGAAAATGGAAAAGACTCATTTGCTGTCCCGACAGTCCCGTAAAGTGGGATATGGTAAGGAGGAAGAAAATTTATAACGTCATTCGTATTTATATCACTCGATTCGCAATGCTACTCGTACTTAAAACAGCCAACATAACACATTAACTACTAATTTTATTAATAAGGACTCGAGTGATTCGGTTCGGTGCGATTGTGAGCTATGACGTCACACTCGAGAATCGAGTTTGCGTACATTACCGCGAAGGCGGTTCAAGTTATCGGCTTCTGCAAGCCTACAAGGTAACGGTAATATACTCTGTATTGTATCTTTAAGTGGGTTGGGTGGATTTGAGCCAAGCTAATCCATTGGTTGATAAATCCTAGAACTAATTAATTTTTTATTATTTTTACAATGTTTATTTGTTCTATCTGTTGTTGGTCAAATTAATTCATTATAAAAAAAACATGAATTCATAAAATACAATGGTTTCACACAGTAGGCTCTCGTCGATAGCTGTTAACGGTTATCGCTTTGTTAACTCTAACTAGTTTAGTTTTATGTTGCGAAAACGGGTTAATCAATTTTTATACTACGTTGAGGTAAAAGGTCAGTCAAAAACGCGTGAGATATAATTTTTACAGTTTTTTTTTAAATCTCATAATATTTAACTTGCGTTTAATTTATTCTGCCACCTAACTGTTTCAAAAGTGATTAAAAATCGATATGCACCATAAGTAGTTATTTTAATAGGCTTACTGTAAAAATAACGACTGTTCTCCAGAAACATAATATTCTTATATGTGGATCAGCATCAGAGGCTTTTTTTAAAGTAAGTATTGCTATTAGGAAAGTGGTTCAGTGTCATGGAATATATCAAACCTGCTTTGCGTAGTTGTCCATGTCATGACTTATGAAAGTAAAGTACCCCTTGATGTACGTGTTGTACCAGAAAGAAATCGGCACATTTAAGTGTACTAGCCAAGTGTTGCTCCTGTTTAGTTGGAGTTTTGTAATGTTAGTCCTGTCCTGAGGAGTTAGCTTAAGACAGAGAAAGATGGAAGGGATGGGTTGCTCTACATACAAAAGCTTATTATAGGAAGAAGACAAGTGTTATTACTTCTCAGGATTTCAGGTTTGCGATATTCGTTTTTTCTAGACGCGTATTGTCACTCAGTTAATCAGGTTACAAATATACAAAATGTAGCGCGTGCTGGAATAATTTCCTTTTTTTTCCTAAGAATCAATATCAGCAATTGTTCTAATCGCACGTAAGCCAGATGCGAATTGAATTGAACAACCAAATCGGGCTGATAGAAGCCACGTGTGCAGCCGATCACGTACGGTTTATTCCACTTTGGTTACCTGAACAAAAACCTGATTGTTATTTTTAAATTACTTTCAGCTTGGCCCAATATTGCGATGTTGCAAGTCGCCTTGGTGAACATGATGTTAATCTGTTAAAGAGTGACCGTGATAGCATAGGTGTGGTGAGCTTGATACATTTTTTATGATATTTTTCCTTCTTTTGTTTAAAAGGGGATACTTGTCAGGTGGTCCCATGGAAATTTAATCAAAATCGGTTGTGTATACTGGTGTTGAAGTCGGTTTTTAGTAAATTATTGTGTAAGTTCTTACACACGACACACTGACGGCGAAAGTGACAGTTCGGGTATATTTTTTACCTTTTCGTCTCCACTCCTTCAGTCTTCAGCATTTTTAATTGTTAGGCCGGTTGCGTGTGTAATATTCGGTGACATCTAGCCTTTCTTGTACCGTAACATACATCTAAATATATATAACTCAAAGGTGACTGACTGACTGACATAGTGATCTATCAACGCACAGCCCAAACCACTGGACGGATCGGGCTGAAATTTGGCATAAAGGTAGATGTTATGACGTAGGCATCCGCTAAGAAAGGATTTTGATCAATTCTACCCCCAAGGGGATAAAATAGGGGATGAAAGTTTGTATGAAACTTTGTCAATTTTAAACCGATCGGGCTGAGACTTTGCATGCATAAAGCTACTATGACGTAGGCATCCCCTAAGAAAGGATTTTGATATATTACACCCCTACGCGAGCGAAGCCGCGGGCACAAGCTAGTACATTATATGCCCCTACAGCCAAGGCGTCATGGCCAGACATTTGTTTCTGTAAATTTTCTATTTCCGCAAGACGTGTCTGTATCAGATGTAGCCTAATTTCTTGCAAGTCCTCTAATAGACTTACTCAGCAGAGGAAGAAAGGGCTGAGATGGCAAAAATGTTGTTACGAAAAAGAAGTAGTATTCGTCCAAGGTGAACTAAGAGGAATAAACTGTCACGTTCCATCGGCTAAGGCTGCAATGTGACTTATGTGACCTTAAGCTAGTATCGGTCATTGCATAGTGGCTTCCTATCTATAAAAATGTTTGCGTAATGTTATTGTCGTTGAAAGTCATCAAGGCATGAAACGTAAGTGGCAAGTCGTGTTAACGTAGCTACATTGGGTAGGGTATCGATTTGTATTTTGTATGGTCTCTGAGACATATTTATCTTGTACTAGCGGCCAGCTTCAGCTTCGTTCGGGTATGTTTTATATGTATATATGAACCTTCTTCTTGATATAATATAATCTATCGATAAAAACCGCTTAAAATCCGTTCCGTAGCTTAGAAGATCTAAGCATAGGCACCATATACGTATACAGATACAGAGAGGTCTTCTCATCGTGTGTGGTATATCAACACTAGTGTCATAAATGACATCTGGGGGAATACGTCTGCGCGCCATTTCAGGGGATATCAGATTTGTCGTGCTACCTAAAGGCATCCGTCTGACGTACCTCAATGAATGTCATCTAGATACGTTAAAATATGACTTATGAGGTATCTTCGCGATGTTTTCCTTCATCGGAAGCAAATGGTGAAAATACAATACAAACTCAAGAGGTTACAAGTCGCGCCTAGTGCAGATCGAACTCCTGCCTCATGGACGCAGTCAGTGCCCTAAACCACTTCGCCACCACTTACGCTGCATAACTTAGAAATTGTTTCAAAAAATCTCAACTTATTCTCGTGAATTAAAAAGCGCCAGTGAAGTTATCGTGGCAATAATAATTTACACGTCTTAACTAAATCACGTCGCTTTCTCCGCGGGTTGTAAAAACCGCGCATTGTCAATGTGAGTACACCACGCGACGGGATTGCCTGCAGTCCCACCAGAGTCGCAGTCATGGGGGTGAAAGTCCCATACATTGCGAATTTTTCGTTTTGAACGACGTTATCTATTACTCTTATTCCGGACTAAATATCAAAAGCACTTTTAGTTAATATTTTCCTATAATTTGTATAGATGTCGCACTACATGCTTTCTCATTCTACCGTTTTACGGTATAGTAACCAATAATTTCTAATACATAGTACAAATCCTGAATGGTGTAACGGTTTGGGCGTCCCAAACTATTCGGGAGACCTTAAGTTCAATTCCCCGCAATGGCAAAAAAATTCAAAGTCTTTTATTAGTTTTTCTATTAATTTAGAGTTAACTTTATAAGCGATAATTTCGCATGTGCAGTACCATGCCTGAATGGTGTAGTGGTTAACGCAATAGACTCAAATTAACAGAGATCTCAGGACTCAGGTTCAAATCACACCGCAATCAATGCTAATAAATTTTATATTTGAATTTTATTTTATTTTGGAATTACATTAATAGATGACACTACATTTGCAGGTTTGCAGCTTAAATTGTTGGCACAAAAGTTACGCGAGATGGCTCTCTATTTCAGTTATATTATAGTACTCTATGGTGGCAGTGGAAAAAATAAACGCTAGAGCTGCCTGTTACGGTTACGTTAGAATGATGATCAAAAGATATATAGGAGACAGACAGACCTACGTCCTATATCCGCGTCAAAATTCCCCCATATATTTTTATTTAATTTCTTTTGATAAAACAACAGAGAACAATAGGCTATTATTCTCGTTGGTCAACATTAAATTAATAAATTATGTTATTTACATAGTCATCACTTTAAGAAACACGAATATAGCATTAATTTTTTACAAAAACTTGTGATTGATTTATAATTTCAAAAACAAAATCATACTTTTATTGTCTGTATGTCACGTGATCGACCGCCATTTTATTTTCATAAGTGACGTCCAAATAGCAGACACGAGATGTAGGTAAACAGTGAATTAATGATAAATCTTTATATTGTGACTTATATTTAGTGGCATTGCACACGATTTATAACAATAGCCGTCTGTTATGTATAGTTAAGTGAAAAATATAAATCTACTGAGTTTAGACACGGTGATATTAGCAAAGTTCTGAGCTCATAATACTGACTTATTTTTTACTGAATGCAGACATATTTAATAGAAGTAAGTACCTACTTTTATTCAATTTCATTTGTAAAGATAGCTATTAATACAAAAGACATGAAACTGTGCATTATTGATGAGAAGTTTTTAATCTAGCATTTGGAACTGCTGGTATGACGTCACCATGATGGCGGCTGTCGTTTCGGCGTAAGTTTGTTTTGCGTAATTTTAAAATTGTACTTTATAGCATTTAGCGTCTTAATTTTAAGAAAATAAAAATACCAGGTGTCTTAACGTCTCATTAAGAACATATTGAAGTTGATTTTGAAAAACCGTAGAATTGCCTATTTTCCGTAACTATTGGTAACTAAACTCTATAAACTTAATTCCCTGTAAAACCTATCGTTGGGAAGGACTGGTACCTGAAGTAAGTTTTGTGAGAAAACTTGTGACATAGGTCACAGAGAGAGAGAGAGAGATAAACGATTGTTCGCGAATACAGATTTTTAAAAGTATCCTATTTTTTAAGTCTAAGTCATCAGTTAATTATTTACTAGATTATTCAAAAGTCAGTGAACAAATTATTTATCTACCTCAAAATATTACCCCTCTTCTGCCAGTAAGGTAAAAACAACAATAAATCTCTTGCTACCTCACTCACGTCAGTTCCCGAAGTTTTATCACATCCCGAGTTCAATCAACTCGAATTTGTTTATCATTATCGCAAATAGTTAAACCTCGTGTATGCGTACATCGCAAGTCGTTTACGTGCCATTGACATTCGGCCCGCGAATTCGCGACATCCGAAATAGCCGGCGGTGTGTACCCGGGTTTATTTTCGGCATATAATTACCCGCAACAACTGTGTTTGAATGTACGATGCTATTTGCCAAATACGTATCGGGTGCGATTAACGCTCTCGGTACGAAGAAAACGTTCGTTGTGTTGTTGTTGTTGTTTTGTGTGTAAGTGGTCTACACTATGATAACATTGATAACTGATTTTTCGAACTGCCTAACTAAAGGCAGATAGCTTGACGACTGAAAGCCAAAGTCAAAGTAATTTTTTTTTATTCAAATTAGATCTCTTATTAATGGTCATTTATTAAATACAATTTTAGTGCTAAAGTTAAAAACTACTAGCGTTTCGGAACGACCACTGCTATTATTAGTCTCTATCCAGCCTGATGGGCCGGTTTCAGTTACAATACAGATTTACACTTAAGCTCAGTATACATTATATTATACATTTAAATAATACAAATAAAATTTGCAGTCAACTATTTCCAAGAATTTTGATCAGATAATTATCATGTAAATGATTACATGATAATGCGCATTTTTTAATAAATGATTTTTAACGGCAGACTGACATCTAATGATGGCAGGTAGATATATTTTTTGTGCCATTCGTGGGTCAATCCAAGTGGATAACTACTGTCCCAGCATTGATCCCGTAGAAAAAGTTGTCCATACGGTCGCCGTCACTGACGGTCAGTATCACACGATATTGGAATTTTCCCTGCATCATATTTTCTATACCTTCTATTAATATTGAATTTTATGATGATGAATTAATGAAAGTTAGGTTGCGGCGGAACATACCTTTAAAGATTTAAAAAAATATGTTATCTATGTAGTTTATAATTTCGTAGACGAAAGTATCGTCCAAAATGCATTCTCCCTCGAAGGCGTCCGTGACGCACCAGGGCCGCCGCAGGGACCGCACGCCGCGTCGTCCCCGCTTCTCCCCTTAGTACGTTCATCAATCATATCCTAATCGAATTTACCAACGTAACCTTTATGTTCTGCTTCTACAGGGCTAACGATGTAAATTCAGAATAAATTCACGCATATTCTTGCGTTAATCATGCGTCATATAGTTTCTTTTGAACGCTATGAGATAGGCAGCGTTCGACTTAACGCGGTGTCTCCTCGTCTAAAATACCACATGTCTGGATACGTATGTTATAGTGAATGTTACCAGTGATGGATTACTTACGGCTGTGCTCTGAAACGTGGTCACTGGTCGCTCAACGCGCTATTGAAAGTGAGAGATGTGACCAAATCAGAAATGAGGAAATTCTTATGAGAATATGTCACTAACAAAGCCCAGCATATTCACTTCTTGGAAGTGGCAGTGAGCGCCACGTACAATTGTTGATCAACTTGTTATGTCAAAATACAGATTTTGACGCTGCATTGTTAAACCTAAATGACAAACTTTTTAACAAAAGGTGTTTTTCCTGACTGACGTTAACTCCCCAAGTTTGAAGGGAATCTTTAACGTTACTTAAACTTGTGCATCATGGCGCATAATTGACAAACTTTACAATTTTAATGAAAGTCGTTCCCGTCGTTACTTTAGAATTAATTCTCTGTGCTTCAAGCGCACCCTATCGCTTACTTACGCGTAGGTACTTAGAAAATTGAAGATCTTTGCCCTCAGTTTTCCACCCTTTCATGCGCTTTAGGGTCAATAAACAAACCGAAGATTTTCCTTTACTACGTGTTTATACCTACGGATAAAAATGTAGTTATCTACGTAATTTTTTTGTTATATATCCCCTTACCTGTCACTGGGAGGAATTCCTCCCAGGTCAATTGTTTATCTATTGTTCTATTTTTTGCACCAGATGATGAATACCTTTGTATCATACTTCATAACATAGCAGTACCTTCAACTTTTTATATTTAAGAGCTGGGCTCTTGTCGAAGTATGATTTTACGTTAAATATTTCTTTAATTTGATCGAAAAAATTTCTTCTGGCTTTTCCTACTCCTCTTTCCATCTATTTTTCCTTTAATTATTGTTATAACCAGGTATTGTATATGTAGATAATCCGTAAACATGCTAAAAGTAACATATTTACTTAATCACATTAAATTAACAACAAAAGCCACATTTTGTGTGTTATTTTCATAACGTAAAGATTATAATCTGGTAGAGAAAGTGATACACGCAGGAAATTTCGGTTCCATGATCTGCTCGTTTCCCAATTTGTGACTGTGGCGCGGAACTGCAACATCACATGAACTACAGTCAACATCATATGAAGTTAACCAAATTAATTGCAATTTCGCCACTATTTCTTCTGCATGAAGATGCGTGCGTGGAAAGTACTTGTTACATTACGCACGCACTGCTAATCCACAACGTTAATTAGACACATGCCATTCGTCTAATATAATATGTGGTTATATTATAATAATTAGGTTTAATATTTAATAATAAATTAATTATGACGGATGATACTGGTACCTAGTGATATTTAAAATGATTGCACGTCCACAAGGTACTGTTATCAAGGTACTCTATTGAAATTATGCACGAAAATCATTAATTCTCAGCCTCACTCATGCATGAGAGACTGAGACCATCCATACTGCGAACATATCGCAAAGTTGAGACATCGAGTTTTTATTGTAACTTTACGGTGGGCGAATTTTGTTTTATATATGCAAGGAGCGTGACCCAAGTTTCCGTTTTCGGCCCCCATGTGAAAACGTTTACACAATGTCAAATTGCCTACCTGCCATTGCAAAATACGTCCTTCCTGCGGGGCCGCCATTGTCGATTTAGCTCTGCGCTCGCGACAATGTTTAATATTCACTTTTGTCATTTATTGTTAATTGTAAACAAGAAAATAAGGTGCCATTTGAATAACTACTTTACTTTATCTGAGGTTTTCACGGTCAGACTATTCTTTACAATAAGGGTCTTACCGCTGTTCATTTTGTGTTTGGCCTGATAGGTATTATAGATATTTTAGGGGCGCCATTTTGAAATTAAGAAATGACGTAAAACGTGAGAGTTGTGGGGTGAAAGGGAATGTAGTGACAAAAATTGAAAAAGGAATATTAAGGTGGTTTGGACATGTTGAGAGGATGGATGAAAGAAGATGAACTAAAAATATTTATCGGGCGTATGTGGATGCGAAAACCGGACTGGGTCGACCTCGACGGATGTTCTGCGACCAAATTGCACATGTTCTGAAGAAAGGTGACGTAAGAAGTACTTATAACCGGAGAGCATGCATGACAAGAGTAATGAGTGCTGACGAAGCAAAAGAGGTTTGCAAGAATCGTAGCCAGTGGAAATCCAGTCTCTGCCTACCCCCATGGGCAAGAGGCGTGAAAATATGTATGTATTTTTTGTTGTCTTTTCATATTTATTAAAGGAAGAAAAAGTTTTTTCTTTTAAGTTTTTTCCTTTTTTCTTTTCGAGTTAGTTCTCTCTCTGTATATACTGAAATTCGCATCACCATTAATAGTTCTAATAAGCATTTTAAACTCTTGTTAATTCGCTTGTCAAGTAATTTGAAAAAAAAGATCTAATTCGCAAACCTTTTCGAGGAATAGCCTCTAGGAGAAGCTTTCTCTTATCAGATTTTAAAATAAGGTCTTACTTGTTTAGATATTTGCAAAAATCCAAATGACCTTCATTTTCAAGCAAGGTCAAGCTATTTGAGGAACTGAAGTCACGATGAAGATTGGCAATTTCCGCTTTCAGTACTGTACCCTCACTGTCACTGTCATCTCCCTATAACTCTATATGTCAAACGACTACAACCAACATAACAAAAGTAATTTAAACAGGTGACATGACAGATAACAAAATATCAACTTCGATTGCTGTGTGTCGTCACTTCCGGTGTAAAGTTTAAAATTATATACAAAAATCCTGACAACACTAAGAAATTTTTTATTCAAATTACCTTCTTAATATGGTCTATATTTTCTATTAAAACCATCTACAAAACTTTTATATTATTTAGTTGACAAGCCAATTCGAACTAACTTGCTATTAAAGACAAGGTATATCACGTAGGTGCGTGGTGCTTACATGGTTAATATTTCGCTAGGCGGATCACCCGATCGATACAACCTTTTCAAGGCTTAACAAAAATATTATTTCCACTTTTGTAAATATTTTATCCGTTTTTGTTCCCGTTAACTGGGGATCAATTATACACATTCGTCCGGATTAAACATTCAAAGAGATCAGTGCGATTTTAGTTACCTACGTAAAAGTGTGAAGCGAAGTTTTTTCATTTTAACTTAAATTGCCTGTCCGAAAGTTCAAATTCCAGTTAAGTGTCGTTTGCCTTGATAGTAAATTACAGTGTATCGTGTCTGTGACTGGTCACTTTAATCTACGGTTAAGTTTCAACAACGTGACTAGTGACCGTCCAAATTATAAGTTACATTTTAGCTACGTACTCGTACGGTTGGCTAAGAATGTTAGTAATCCTAAGTACTCCAAAGCTCCAGTGTTGCTGACATTATACACACATATAGAATCGAGTGTGGAAAAAAACGAACAAAGCACCACTTTTGAGGCTCCGTAACAAAATGTGTTTTGAGTTAAATGCTTAAAGCCGGTAAAGGTATCTGACATAGCTTGACGACTGCAATAATGATGACAACCGAGACCAACAGGTTGACCGAATACCTGAATCACGATCACAGGAAATCCCTCATTTTTGTTCCGTACCCATATGGTAATAATTGGCCAAGTGCGTATCGGGCCACGCCCAGTGTAGGGTTCCGTAGTTTCGAATGCCAACTTTGAGTTGATGCCACTGAAAACGTCTGAAAACTAATTTTCTATTGAATTTGTGCGAAATTTTCCTTTTCCGGGTACATTTTATAAGTTGATCGCCTATAACTATTTAATTTGTTAACCCTACTTAACTCTGATAGTTTTCCTTTAAATTTCATTATATATACTATAGCTGTGAATTTTTTCACGTGTCCATATATAACCGTTTGGCAGATAGAGGGGGGGGGCGACTCTAACAAAAATGTTCACTTTAAAACCTAATATTTCAAAAACAGATCCCTATATCGAAAAACAGTGTTCACAAACTCATAATATTTTAAAAAGACCTATTCAACTATACCCACTTGATTGGGTAGTCGAGAAAAAAAAACTCTTTACTTGTGTACGGGAGCTACCCAAATAAATTATTTTTTTCAGTATTTTATTGTAACACTTTTTCCGCATAATTAATATAAATATCCATACCAAATCACAGCTTTCTAGTACTTATAGACGCTGAATAAAACCGTGGACGGACAGACAGACAGACATGGCGAAACTATAAGGGTTCCTTGTTTACTACGGAACCCTAAAAACGGGACCCTATTACTAAGACTCCGCTGTCCGTCTGTATGTATGTCACCTAGCTGTTGTATCTCATGAATCGTGATAGCTAGACAGTAAAAATTTTCGCAAATGATGTTTTTTTTTGTTGCCGCTATAAAAACAAATACTAAAAACAAAAAAATATATTTATGTGGCGCTCCCTTACAAAAAACGTGATTTTTTTATAGATAATGGCACGGAACCCTTCTTATGCGAGACCGACTTGCACTTGGCCGGTTTTAAAGGTCATAGAGTGATTTGAGCCCTATGATGATTAAAAAGGACGTTTTGGTTCCGCTCATTCACAGACATCGGTATTGTTTTGAAATTTTGAAAATGGTTAATCGCATTGTAAATTATATTGAAGTCATAAATAGGGAACCCCTAAGTAAGCAAGTCTGTATCGCACTTTACCTTTTTCCTAGACGCATTGACCGCTCACTCATCCCTATTTTTTAGTACCGTTAGACGACCGGAAACATATGGTCATTGCTGTGGTTATTAGGAATGGTATGTGGTGACATCACCCAAATTATAGCATAGGCCATCGACCTACTTCCAACATGGCTTCGACACTGTTCTAAAATAAGCCGGATTACATGGACTTGCAAATGGAGTAAGTGCAATTATGTGCACTTATCGTTTGTTAATTAGGTGCGTTGGGCTCTTTAAGGGGCTAACTGAATTTTCCGAGGTCCAATGCTGCCACCATTTGAAATAAATCTATTATAATTTTTCAAAACTATAAACCGACTTCTCGCCCAAACTACACAACTGATTTTAATAAAATTACTATGGGACCACCTGGACAGTATACCCATTCAAACAAAAGAATAATTTTCCAAATTGGTCCATGCGTCTTCGAGTAAACAGTGAACATACATAAAAAAAAATAAAGGATCGCGACGAATTGATAACCTCCTCCTTTTTTTGAAGTCGGTTAAAAAGGAAACGGAGATATCATTTATTTTGTCTTGATCAGACCCTAGATAACCCTTCAAATTATTTTAAGAACTACTGTTTATAATTTAAAGTGAGAACGTTAAGCTTTTCTACGCAGATACGTCAAAAGTGGCCGTTTTTCGCAATTGTGCGTAGAAAAGCTTGACATTCTCACCTCAAACTGTAAACAGTAGTTCATAAAATAGTTTGAAGGGTTATCTAGGACTACTTTTCTTTCCAATGATTTATTTTAATGGGGGCAGCACTGGACCCCGGAAAATTCAGGTAGCCCCTTAAGTTAAGCCCACGAGTTTCACCATAATGTACTTACTTAGTAACAAATCAAGGTTCTGTAAATCTGTATCAATTTATAAGTAGTTGTACCTACATAGTTACACACAGTTAACGATTTCATAACAAAAAATCACCTTTATTTTTAGACAAATCTCGCTACCTATCCGACTAGACCAGAGTATATGTTACGGAGGCAGGCTTATCCGTGGCATGCCATAGAATACGAAAATCCCTCAGATATTTCCTCCGAACCGTAGCTGTAACTCTCAGGGCTGAACGCGGTTGATATTGAATATTCCTTGTGCGACACTGCTCTCTTTCTCTCACCAAGCCGTAAAGTACATTTATCTGGCTGAGTACATCCCTAGGGATTTACTTATTGTAATGAATAGCTCAGCGTCAGCGGCCATAGTTCGCTCCTGCCTACTTTCGTCGTTTTATATTTCTTTGAGAATATTATTCCTTCACCTTCTATTATGTGGTTCGTATTCATAATTGACTTTCGAAAGCGTTGAAAATAAACTCGTAAAGCGATTAAGGTTTCCTTTATGCGATAATTTACTAGGTCTTTATTGTTCGTATTTATTTAGAAAATCGGTATAATATTGTTTGTTGGCAAATAATTTTATAAATTTAATACTTGTTTAATTTCGTGTTTGCCAACGTTTTCGTGTTCCTTGTTTTACATTTTGCAAATTGTTTTATGATTAGTGATGCAACGAATACTACTTTAACGAATACGAATATCCATCCTTCTATTGCGAATACGAATAATTCAACAAAGTAATAATTAATACACCACCTTCTTTTTTTACTAAGAGATTTTGTAATTAAATTTTACCAATGGCAAATATTTGTTTAAAATCACAACATTTGCAACTTTTCAGGCATTAGGCGATTTCTTTTTTTAGAAAATTGTAAATCCCAGCGGTCGAAAATAATCTTTCTGAGGCGACGGCGACGGTAGACGGCTCTAATGAAAATAAATAAATAAAATAGGCTACACTTTTATGCACAACGGAAAAAATGACACGAACAATACGTACTTACTATAAAACAAAAACTATTTAAACTTACTAAATGAGCACCTTATCTATTAATTTAATTTAATTTGACGACCTCCGTGGCGTAGTGGTCACCATGCTAGTCCGCCACCCAGAGGTCCCGGGTTCGATCCCCGGTCAGGGCAAGTTGGAAAATGGCCTTTTTCAAATTGTCCTGGGTCTTGGATGAAATATAGTATCGTTGAGTTAGTATCCCATGCCCATAACACAAGTCTCGAACATACTTTGGGGCTAGCGCAATCAGTGTTATTTGTCCCTATATATTTATTTATTTATTAATAAGTTAATAACCCAACGAAACTAAAAAGAACGAATGTTGTGCTGTGAAACATTTACATTTGGCAACTTAAGAACTCGACAACTCCATTCATTCAATGTTAGAGTAATCCCCGATAATAAGTGTGTAGGTGTGTCCGGATACACAGTGCACAGCCAAACCGTAATTTGCGTTTCGTTCAGTTACAAATATGTAGTTTGTTTTTAATATTCGTGATGATATTCGCCTAGTACGAATATTATAGTATTTAGAAAACTGTATAAAGTTTTATAATAAGTTGCCAGTATCGGTCTTTGATAGGCCAGATATAAAATTTAAAGCTTATGAAAAGAAAGTACTTTGTAAGAAGGCTTATTACGGAACCGATGATTATCTTAAAGACAAAATGT
This sequence comes from Acrobasis suavella, assembly GCA_943193695.1. Lineage (NCBI taxonomy): Eukaryota > Metazoa > Arthropoda > Insecta > Lepidoptera > Pyralidae > Acrobasis > Acrobasis suavella. The sequence continues at coordinate 20,374,511 of OW971932.1, forward strand.
CTGGTTTGAGCTTGGCGCGGGTCCATCTTAAATGTTTGAACTTGTTCACTCACAAATGTCAAATTTACATTAATTTCAAATTTGTCATCATCTTTAATTAAAAATTATGACATAACAATGTTTTGTCAGTCCACATATCCAATTCTAATATCAGTATAATTGTAAGTTGACGTTTTTGGAGAAAATGCTGCAATACAGTTTGTTACCGCTTCTTTTGTACTTGCGCTTAGGAAGCGGCACTAAACTTAGTTCTAAGTAAATGATCTGACGTCAAAAACTAGGTACTTATTATGAAAAAGAAAGAAAAAATTGACAATTATCAAGTGATACAATATCCAAAGATAAATTAATGATTTTTGACTTTTATTCGATAAATACTTACTATTCGGCGAATAAAAGTTTTCGTTGCATCTTTATTTATAATAACTACGATGTAAATCATATTGAATGTTTTTGGTTATTAAAATAATTTAATTTATACACTAATACAAGTGAAATGGCGGACTTAAAGTCTAAGGCCTTATCTACCAATCAACCAAACGGGCGATGTGGAGAATGACATATTATGTTTTTAAAATTTAAATTCTCCCTTTATTGGAAAAGATTTATAATCTAGTAGTGAACAATGGGTGTAAACAAGAAAATTAATATTTGCATATACCTCCTTGGCAATCTACGTATTTGTATCCATAATATATGTATAGGTATCCATAAGTACTGCAATAAGACGCGACATTAATTTGGAGTCAGGGAGAGGCGCGAATGCAATCACAGGCGGGAAACTCGTCTCGACTGCATCTCCGCTCTGCAGCGGGGGTAGCTAAATTAAGGATTCCGAACGTGATGCGTCTACGACGGTTCTGAACGTACGTCCGCCACCGGAAACTCGGATTGCAATTCATTCTTTTAAATGTTTTAGGGGTAGTCGTGGTGTCATATTTTTAAGCTGCTTGAAGGAATCACATAGACCAAGGACTAGCAACAACAGGTTTTTTAACCGACTTCAACGATGGAGGACGTTATCAATCCGCTATCCGCGTACAAGTCAAATCAGATATTTTTTTCTAAACGTCAAAACAAACATTTTCTATGATATAAAATACAGGCAAATGACGTCATAGTTTCTTGAAGTCAAATAGCGCTCTCATTATCAGTTTTTCTGCAATAATAAATATTAAATCACGTTAAAATCGATATGTTCATTGACAAGTGACATTATTTTGCGACTTTTTTTCTTATCATTACAAAACAATTTATTAATAACCCAGGAAAATTCCCAATTAACAGATTTTTTTTGTATCCATAAATATGTTCACCGATTACTCGAAGCCGCGTGGACTGATTTGGAAAATTCTTTTTTTGTTTGAAAGGGCATACTTGTCAGGTGGTCCCATAGAAATTTTATCAAAATCCGTTGTGTAGTTTAGGAGTGAAGTCAATTTTTAATTTTGAAAAATTATTAATCTACTGCAGGCGCACGACCCTCTGTACTACAAGAGCTATACTTGGCCAGATCAGCCAGAGGTCTTGGCCTATACTCTATGAGAGGTACGAGGGGGGGTCAAAAAGTTCGCGGAACGGAGGGGAAGGGGGGTGAAATAAAATACTGTACTATTTTTCTTTTTCAATATATTCCCCCTTAAGTCGAATACATTTTTCAGATCTCTCTATTAACTTATTAATACCGTCGAAAAAAAATGATTTGTCTTTGTCCTCAAAATAGGCCGAAATCGCCGACTTGACTTCTTCATCATCGGAAAATTTCTTCCCCCGAAGCTCTTTTTTTAATTTGGGAAATAAAAAATAATCACAGGGGGCTAAGTCTGGACTATAGGGAGGATGGTTTAACATTTCGAAGCCACAGTGATGAAGGGCAGCCATCGCAACGCGGCTCTTGTGTACCGGTGCGTTGTCATGCAAAAGCAGCACACCCTTTGTCAACTTTCCCCGCCTTTTCTCCTTGATTGCTTCTTTTAATTGTCTTAGTAGATTAGCGTAGTATTCTCCCGTTATAGAAACACCCTTATCTTTATAATCTATTAATAAAATACCCTCTGTATCCCAAAAAACAGTTGCCATGATTTTTCCAGCCGATTGTGACACCCTGTATTTCTTAGGGGGGGGCTGACCCTTTTTATGCCACTGCATAGACTCTTGCTTCGACTCAGGCTCATAATGATGAACCCAAGTTTCATCTGCAGTAACAAGTCTTGCAAAAATTCCTTCCTTGTCGGCGCTACAGAGGTCTAAAAACTCCTTTGAATACTCGACGCGCAGCTGTTTCTGTGGTGGTGTGAGCATTCTTGGCACCCATCTTGCGCTGACTTTTGACATCCCAAGATTGTCGTGTAGAATATTTAAAATGGTTGTAGGTGATACTCCAACCATTTCTGCAAGTTGTTTCTTCTTCAAACGAGTATCCTCCAGTATAAGATTCTCCACTTTTTCAACGATGTTTGAGGTGGTGGCCTCAATCGGCCGTCCTGAGCGAGGGTCGTCTTCAAGAGACTCTCTGCCTTGCTTGAAAAGGCTATTCCACTTGTACACCATGGTTTTCCCAGGGCAAGAGTCCCCGTATACTGATAACATTTCTTCCAAAATTTTCTGAGGTGGTTTTCCTTGCTTAGTGAGGAACTTTATGACGGCACGAAACTCGATTTTTTCCATGTTCAAGTTTTTCTTCCGGATTCACTTGTTTGATCGACGACAGGTCAAAGGTTATTGACACAATCAGGTTCAAACTTGGCATATATACTCACAAAGAGTTGCTCATTAGTTACTACCTGCGGCAGGTCCCCCACCCCCCGCTATCCCCTCCATTCCGCGAACTTTTTGACCCCCCCTCGTATCAATAATGCTTTGCTCGTATTTACTGCTTTCAATCAATATATTTTTTATGTTACCGAATAAAGCTATCAGCGTGTGTGAATTCCGATTTAATAATAATTTAATGAAAAATATTTTGTTTCAGGTAAGACTTCATTTGATACTACTCATTATTGTAAGTTGAACGAGTACGTAAGTACCATATCTCAACGTATTACTAACGACAGCAATATTTCAGGATCTCTGAATGAATGAAATCCATGAAGTTTTAAGGATGGTCGATACAAAATTTTAATGATATCTCCGTTTTCTTTCAACTAATTTATTTTAAATAGGGGCAGCACTGGACCCTGAAAAATTCAAGAATCTTCGATCACTATTAGACGATCAAATCATGCAAGCCAGTGCCAAATGCTAGTTACACTTTTTTGTCACAATATACCTAAGTACAAAAGTTTAACCAGCAGAAGAAAACGCAATCGAATGGAATGAACATATTAGGATTAGGACACCGATAATAGTTCATCGTGAGTTCATCCAAGCGGCTGGGTCGAAAATCATCACGATATAACTAACCCAAATCAAAGGTGCTGGTCCGACCGGCAAGGTCGAATCCATGACCTTTTCGGCCCAGATGGGAATACATACGTATTCCCATCTGGGGAATTATACATACCCTAAAATCACTTTTTCGGAAATTTACCATCCAAATTAAGAATATTCTCCCAAAATTAAAGAGTAATATTCGCCTTCAGCCGGTGTTAGAAATAGCCTGGTTTTAATAAAGGGGCAGGTGGTTAATTAATTAAGTTCATTTACTAGGCTGTAATTACGGCAGCGTGAGGGCCGCGGGTTCTGTCCTGGCTTCGGTAATTATGGGACCGGCCACGTTCTAGTCCATTCCGGTATCTGCCACATAGGGAGCTAGGGTCCATCTGAAACTAGTTAGATATTGTCGCTTCTAGGTGTGATATTTGCTTGTTATAAATCCGGTTTGCCATTTGTTTTATATAGCATTGACGCTTTTAAACTCTTGGCTGTGGTTAAAAGCCAAGTTCTATTTTCTTCTTTTCCTTGGCTATATAATTATATATATTACATATATATTATCAAATTTTTCCTTACGCATTGCATAGCACGAATTAACACTACGTTTCTAAAAAAATAAAACATTTTCCCTATATCATTTGCTTCTTACAATATGGTTTTTTTACGATAACTTTTTGATGACATGTAAATGTATTCTGTTATTACGTCATTCATTATGATAGTTTGATATAATTCCAAAGAACACACGAAATGCTTTTAAATCAATGTTCATCTGAGCACCACCACCTCTTTGATCTCACTCCATCTAAAAAGGCTATGTTACTTTATTAGAAAACTTATTATTCGAACTTGTTCCGTCTTCCTTTTCCTCATTAACCCGGTCCTTTGTCAGCCGAGTGATCCAGTTAGATGAGAATACAGTAGGTATATTCTCTGAATAACTCGGTTGACAAAGATACTCCAGGAGGCTACTGTCAATGACAACTATCTGGTTTCTCGGTGTAGGGTTTCGCTCCGCAAACCCGCACAATGGAACGTTGAAAACTAGCCCCAGGGCTGGTTCAACTAGTGCAATAGATACGCGGATACTATGCAGTTCACGTATTTTATCTAGATATATATTACTAGTTCATAGTAAGTATGCGTTAACGTAGAGAAGTTGAACTGCCTTTTTTTGCAACATGCATAGCGAACCCAGAATACAAAAATAAATTCGTTTTATAGAAGTTAGTTACAACACTCTCATATTGACTTCTCTTAACACTTTTTAACCTTATCACATCATACATTTTAACTAGGTATTTAATACTCGTAGATTACATGCTGTTAAAAAAAAAGATTCGCATAGATTCCATGACACGTGTTTTAATCTCAATCGTCAACGCCCAAGAGAGCTTGTTACAATCTTTCACCAAAGACATTTTATTTTTACCTTCATCATTCGTTCAGAATGCATTCACAATAACCGGTCACTTAGTGTTGCTAATAAAATATCTGTCTGTCCGTACTTGCCACTGATAACCGACCGTATAAACGTACCCAACGTACCATTAGACATACCACTTCTGACGGTACTGTTTACAAATAAATAATAAATAAATAAATATATACGGACAAATAACACAGATTGAGCTAGCCCCAATGTAAGTTTGAGACTTGTGTTATAGGATACTAACTCAACGATACTATATTTTATAACAAATACATGTATAGATAAACATCCAAGACCCAGGACAATTTGAAAAAATCCATTTTCCAACTTGCCCTGACCTGGGATCGAACCCGGGACCACGGAGGTCGTCATTCATCAAAATTGACTTTTGGTTTCTTTTTACAAAGTACAATAGCTGGTCATCAGGCACGCATGACATAACCACGCTTAGTGATGTGCCGTTCCCGTAAATTTTGGAAACTTTGTGAGATATTCCCGTGTAATAGTCCCGGCAGATTCCCTAAAAATTAAATTTTGGGGAATATTTCTAGAATCAGGAATATTTTCGGAGATATTGGGAATATTTCCAGAGGCACATCACTTACCATGTTTCATGGTCATGCAAACAGCACTGAAATCACACCAGAATTGTTACATACTACTATGAATGGCACAGAAAGGGTTGTTGTACATTTGCCACAAAGTTAATTCGTCAGTAAAAAAAAGTATGTGTAAATTTGCCATACCTTTATTTTTTTAAAGTTAAATCGTCACGTTTTAAAATCGAAAATTGTAAGTTCGTCACATCGATTATTTTCTTATAGACAGCAAAAATAAAAATTAAACAATTATTCAAATAGAAACATTTGTTCTTAATCACAGTTTTAGGTTTTCAACCTTACATCTAACAAACACAAAAATAACAGTTCAATTTGATGGATTTACTAATAACACATGGAAAAGCAAAACAAAGATAAATTTTCTAAAAACCAAGGAACGTTTGAATCATCTATTTTTTAAAGTTTGTCATGCCATGCGTCATATCTAGTTTAGACAAGCAGCGTAAAAGGGTATTAATTACAATCATATCGTTAGTTTTAAACTGTACATTCGCTAATTAATTAAATGAAGGATATGTGCCTATTTTATTCCAATTCTTATTTAATTATATTTTGGAATTCGGATTAGATCTTAGTGCAGTTTAACTTGCGAGATTATAATTACTAGAATCAATCAAATCAACACTTGATTCGTTGACATTTCAGTAAAGATAACCAGGGTTTAGTTTAACATTACAACTTTAATTTTTAAATAGGCCATAGGCTGTCGAGAGTTACATCATATCAGAACAAAGTAATAAATATCACTGAAACTATACTTCCTTTTATCGAAGAACACTTGATGAAGTAAATAATAAACTTATAGTAATGCATTGTATAGAAGCAGAAAATAATAAAATACTTACTCCATGTCTTCTACCTGTGACGAACTAACACATACTTTTTAATGCATGTGACGAATTAACTTTCAATGTATGAAGTTTAAAAACGTAACGAATTAACTTATGGCAAATGTACAACAACCCCACAGAAACGGGAGCGACAAAAACATACAGCTTGTCAAAAATGGAAACAAACCAATAAAGTTTAATCTAATAGTCCAGTAACTTTGTGGCCTGAAAGTATGGGGAAGTATTTGCAAATCCGGTAGTTCTGATTTTTTGCAAACTGGTTTATGATGTTGGCCTGAATAATCCAAGTTTGTGACCTCGAACGTCGAACGCAACTTTGTAAAAAATCGAAAAAACAGCAAATAAATCGTTTGCTTTTAAAATTTTGGCGATTATAACTTTAAAAGACTAGTTTTTGAAAAAAACTTTTAAGGACTTTTTAAAAAAGACTAAATTTGCTACAAAATGATAAACTTTGTAGGGCTTTATCTCGGAAACGATTGGGTTTACAGAGACAATTCTACTATCATATTGTAGCAAATTTAGTCTACTTTAAAAACGTCTCAAAAAGTTTTTTTCAAAAACTAGTCCTTTAGGGTTATAATCGCCAAAATTATAAAAAAGACCATTTTTTTGCGGTTTTCTCGATTTTTGACAAAGTTGCGTTCAGCGCTTCGGCGCTCGAGGTCACAAACTTGGATTATTCATGAGGCCAACATCATAAACAAGTTTGCGAAAAATCAGAACTACCGGATTTGACGCATACTGTGATGTATAAATTTACTGGACAATAAGTAATTTTGACAAATATTATTGTCATAGATAGCCAGAAACCTTTAACAAATCAATGAACAAAAAGGAGGTTGCTAGAACTTTGCTTTTAGGTGTTTCAGTAAAGTGTAGCGGAAGAGCGATCTTAACTTAAATTGAAAGTGCTTTAGCACCTAATCTACTCTAGTGCTTAATAAAATTCCGAGTGCGTTTGCATGTTTGCAAGTAATCGTCTAGCTGAATAGTACTTTTTAATAAATGAATTATTTGGCGTCCAGTTTTGAATCCATTTAAAATAAGTTATTTGAAAAGAAACGGATATATTATTTAAAATGTTCTCTTGACTAAGCCCCGAATCATTCAATCTGTTTTATGAACTACTTTTTAAAGGCTATTGTGCGTAGAAAAGCTTTCATTTTCTCTCATTAAACTATAAACAGTGGTTAAAAAAAACGTTAATTAGGGCTTGGTCAAGAGAAAATTTTAAATGATATCTCCGTTTCTTTCAAACAATTTATTTCAAATGGTGGCAGCACTGGTCCCCGAAAAATTCATGTATTCCCTTAATACCAAAAATTTAAAGTTATACACATATCATCAAAGTTTAAATTGGTTTTGTAAGTTTTGTACGTACGTACACCATTTTAATTAAGTAATATGATTTTGCTTAATTAAAAATAAACATTGAACACAATCACAAATTGTGTGTCGATTTTAATTAACGCACTTGTTTTGGAAATTCGTGGGAATTGCGTGTGTTGAATCAGTTTTTAATGAGTCACAGTTATCATTTACTATTCGTATCTGTAATTAGTGCATGGCCGTTATTTATTACTTTGCCAGTAATATTTAACACCGTATCCATTTATTTTAAACTTGACTAACCATATTTTTAACCATTTTATCATTAATAAGTGATTACTTTATAAAAAACAGAACTTAACAGAACTGATATCAGAAAATTATCTGATACTTCTTCATTAATATATGTATATCAATCAATAGTAATGGGTTTGTATTCTATATTCGCTATTTTTTTTTATACTAATTCCACAGACTACTAGCATAGACCATGCTGTGAAATAAGTGCCGCAACAGACGGGACGCAAGTTGCGTCGCGTAACAGCTAGAGATGGGCAGTGGATTACTCAATCTACCCATTTGAGTATTTACTCACTAGAGTAAATAACTACTCTACTAACTCTAAACTACTTTAATAAATAGAGTATATAGAGCTTGCTCATCTATAGACATCGCATTTGATGTCTGTTTACTTATTTTAACATCAAATTACGTCTTTGCCCACCTCCCAGCAAAAGATGATAACACTGGTCAACAAGATTTTGTCACAAGGACACTTACAGCGATTTATAAAAGAATTCAGTACAAAAAACATGAACCTGGTTATAAAAAATGTGTAGGACGTCAAAATTTTCAAATATTACACGTCAAAATTTCAAATTTCTTATTCTTTCGGCAATTTCAAAATTAAACCATAAATTCAATAAGGTGATTTTCAATTTTCTAATAGCAGCTTAACACTGTGCAAACCTTACATATTACAATATTTTTTACATCATTGCTAAATTATTTATAAAAATGACTTATTACAGGTTTTTTATGGGTCGGTATAACGCCCTATAATGCGCGCAGTACGCAATGTATGGCAAATATTACGGTAATTTAAATCTTTATATATATCCATAGATAAAAAAGGTACAAATGTAAAACAAATTTTGTTTTGATATAGAAGGCTGATTCATCATTTTTTTTTTACAAAATTAAATAACCTGCTCAGAAGCTATTTACTATAAATAATTATAAATATCAGAAATTGGGGAAAATTGGATTTTTGATATAACATTATTCTCAACAAATACTATACTTCACTATACAAAAATCTGTAAGAGACAACTAGTCTTTCTCCAGTGGGAAAAAAAATCTAAAATTTTGTCGACCAGTGAATTAGTCAAAGACGCCTACTTTCAGTGTATGATTAGTATTGTATTTTTATATATTTTAGCGTCGTATTTTACGTTTACCGACATTTTAAACATATTATGGCGTATGCACACACTTTCCGACAAGAATTGCAAGCGTATACTAGATTTAAGTTTCAAAATTGTCATGAAAACATGAAATAATGAATATTAATATAAATATAAGTCGCAACTTATATAAATCAATCTAATCACCAAATGGATAAATTAGGATATTTAATGGGTATTTACTCAATCTACTGAGTAAATATTCAAATGGGTTGATTGAGTATTTATGCAACTCCTATCACTAGCTGTTACGCGGCGCAACTTGCGCCCCGTCTGTTACGGCCCTAAGCCTCGCTTTCGGGCCGCGCATGTGGCAATGAGCTCGATGCAGGTAAAACCATAGACCTAATTTTTTTGTGTGTAAAAGATGGTCACTTCCAAAAATTTATCAATCACCGAACGCAAAATAAAACACTGATTCAAAGATTTAGCTTAGTCCTCAAGTCTACAATCGTTTATATATAATTTTTCAAAACTAAAAACCGATTTCAACCCCAAACTACACAACCGATTTTAATAAAATATGGGACCACCTGACAAGTAAACTTTTCCAAACAAAAAAAATCCAAATCGGTTCAGGCGTCTTCGTATAATTGGTGAACATGCATAAAAAAAAGATCGCGCGAATTGATAACCTCCGTTTTGGAAGTCGGTTAAAATTACTTACATTACCTTGATAGTTTTCGTAGAATTTTAACGCATCAGTAAATCCCAATAAAACCAGAAAAAAACATAATCACTTCTAATTTTTCGCCAAATTTACTAAACAAATAGTTTTGTAAAATATCCAATCTCGCTTCAATATTTCACGATTGGCCATATTGAATCATAAGCTCAGTGGCTATAAAAAGGCCTTCCACGGCTCGTAGTTTGGTGGAGTGCGAGGCGAGCCCGTTGCGGCAGATGCGGCGGGCGGTGACCCCGGCGCAGCTGGAAATTGAGCCAGGGTCGGACTCACTTTTTGTGCCCCTCGCCTCGGCGAGCCGAGCCACACCAGGGGAATGGAATTCGAACCCTCTGCCCGCTAGACTTTAGCTCCTTACAGCTAACAGCTTCTAAATATTTTTCAATAAACAAGTTTCACATGTTTGCTTAAATTAAATTAATTTTTGAACTTATATAACCTAACAAGTTAAGGACTATTTGTATATGTTTTATGGGATTATTTTTGTCTGTATTGCTTCGTACACTGATAGTTGTAGTAGGGTAAACAAAAACTGAAATAGTACGTTAAATGATCTAAGGCTCAATTTATCTATCAATAGTAACTATCGAGAGTACAAGACATTCGTCATTAATTAGCAAGCAACTAAAGGACACATTCTATTTTACAATATTGACATATTCAATATCGACCTAGTTTATTTTTCTATAATGGTTTTAACGTGGTGTGAGCGCTCTTCAGCGCCGTTTTCCATTATGAAAATCCACCAATAAATTAAAATTACAGTCTTGTCATAAATTATAATTTATTGGAATCGCCGCCCAGAGATTATGTTCAAAAAATGTTTAATTCTTGTTATCGTTATCAATTTTTATGAAGTGGTTATACAATTAAAAATCCAAGACCAGGAGAATACGGTTTTCTTGAACAAAAGCATAATCATAATGCTTTTTTTTTGTGTAACAAGATATGAACTTGAAAAATATTTGTTACATTCTAACTCTTAGTTCAAAAGTTTTCACAATCTAAATACTATAGCTATAATAGTCTGGAGATCATGCATTCTTAGGAAATGTTTTAGGATTTTAGATGGGTTTTATCTTCACTGCTTCGTGACTGGTCCCATCTAAAGCGGCACGCCGTAATTTCCTCGTTTGGAGTGGTCATTAGTTTCACGGGACAGGACTTCGTCTGCCGCTCGCCCATTAACCATACACGCGTACCTGAATGCTCGACTATTCCAAAACTTCCTTTATTTTTGCTACTGACATTATCGCTGAATAAAATGTGGATAGTTGTAATTTTTTTAAAATATCTGACTTAAAGTTGTAATAAGATATTCCGAAAATCAATACTAGTACAATTTGTGGGATTCCGGGATTCAACAAATACCTCTTTTATTAACAACTTGCATGATCAATTGATCACTGACGTCGTAGCAATTGAACGCACATTTGAATCAAATTAGGTCTCTTTACCTTAACTATTTTCTGAGGGTTGTCTTACTTGTATTATCCAGTTTTGTATAAGTTAATTGTCGAAAATCCATCCAGTAAAAAGGATAAAAAAGAGAGTAATTCAAGTTTGAAATTTAGTCCGTCTTGTACAAACCGTATGCAAATGAGACGACGGGTACGATCCGAATCCGAACACGATTGTGTCGGGGAGCGGCGCAGCATGTTAAACATAAAAACAAAATTATCAAGTTTTATCGCTGAGGCAGATACTTTATCATTAGATTTGAGAGGGGTTTTGCGAACTGCGTGCCGCCTAGTTGGGAGCGGTGCTCCGTGTTTGGGGTGCGTTCACCGCACCGCGATCGATGCCGGCCCCAGGCCAAGTAAGTACAAAGAACCTACCAACGTCTGTTTTTGTTTAAATCAATGAACGCAGCCCCATGCTCCTGTCAACCGTGACTGTGCACTTGAAATCCACGCGCGCAATCAACCCATTCGAAACTAAGACGATTTAATTTCCATAGAAAATGAAGTGATTTATTGTTGTAGCATGTAAAGCAATTTATATTTCCGCACCCGTAAGTGGCTGCTGGGAATCTTGCTCCACTTGTATTTTCTCACAGTCATACATGTTATGCGGCGACCATTATTCTCGATCAACTTGTGGTTACGGTTCGTAGTGCGAGCACTGTAAAGTAAGCTCCATCACGCCGCTGGAATCTACTGAATTTCTTCTACAACAATCAGATATTTCCTAAAACGGCTTACTCATCGATTGCACATTCGATTGATTAGACAGAGGTGTGAACGCTTCGATGTAATTTAATTCAGTGGATTATTTCAACTTAGTGATTACCGACGGCGTGTTTAAAAAACGGCCGTAATCTCGTTGATCGAATGGACGAGATAAAAGGACGGCTGCCGAGAACTTCTACGAATACTCGTAGTCGGCATTAAACAGGTTTAGCTGCAGGTACGCGGCTAAAAATTATACGTAGACAAAACGGAGCGTCTCCGAGCGGAGCCGATTTCGGCATCACGATTCATGGTTAGGTCCTTTGACAAAGGTGCATTCCGATCGGGTATCACCCTGACAAAAGGCCCTGGGTGTAATATGGCGGTGCTGTATTCACGAAATTACACGCCTAGAGAGACACTTGAGCTTGAGGAATATTGTTTACACCATTATTGTCGCCAAGAACAATATCTCATTTCTATCATCGCACGTAATGCCGCTGATAAAATAAGTATTTCATATTTATTGTCAGTTGCTCTTCAGAAGTTTTCGATATCCGGAGAGTAGTGCGGCGACAGATAATACATATTTGACCATTCCCCTCCGATATTATAGGGAATCGATATCGCTGCGGTCGCCGAGTCCCACGAGCCAAGCTCCGCCGCCGCGCCGTTCCGACGTGTTTTCCTTTCCTACGAATTCATTTTATTTTTTCGTCGTACCTTTAGACAATCATGTGCCACTTTTGAAACTTTGAGAGGTCCGCTGGGATAAGTTCGGGTTGTTATAAACTGCCTTCCCACACGTGCTGTATCGTGACTATAAAATTTCATGAAAGACTGAACAAAACTTCTCTCGTTTCCGTCCTTAGTCATAAAACTACTCGATCGGAGGTTGAAAGATTGGGTTTGTTTAATAACTTTCTTTCATGCGGCCTCGTAAATTACTGCACACGGGCTCCAGCAAGATTTAACGGCCCTTAAACATAGTAAAGTGGAACCAGGGCTACGGACGAAACATTTTCCTGTGCCGCTCACCTTTGTACGCAGGTTCATTAGCTCCAATAAATGGGCGTACGTTTCTGCAAATACAAAATGGAACCGGTCCAAAGCGACAACAATTCAGGTTTCGCTATTGATGTTGGTATGATTTTTTTTATATTTTCATTAATTATTCGTTTATTATATGTATAACGTTTTCAATTTCCGGCCTAATATTTTTCTCGTAGTCAGTTGTTTTTGTTTGGATCTTATTAAAATGGGCCATCATCGGCTGCAATTTGAGGTTTGATCAATTCCAGGGAGTTGGCTGGAATGTCCGGCGGAAACCGCATCAGGTAAAGATAAGCGTAGCATAAAACGAACTCCGGGTTCGTTGTAACAGTCCAGTCGTTCGTCTCTTATATGCTTGGAATAATTTGATAAATCCTTATAGCCTACGACAAATTAATCTCAAACTTCTTTATATTCATTGAGGTTTTATTAATTCAGATTTTTATATTCGCCTGGGAGAAACAAAACTGTACCAGTTGATTATTTTTAGGGTCCCGTACCCAAGGGATAAAAACGGGACCCTTTTACTAAGGCTCCGTTGCCCATCCGTATGTCCGTCCGTCCGTGTGTGTCTGTCACCAGACTGTACTGTATCCCATGAACTGTGATAGCTAGACAGTTGAAATTTTCACAGATGATGTATTTCTGTTGCCGCTATAAAAACAAATCATAAATCAGAATAAAATAAATATTTCAGTAGTTCCCATAAAACAAAACTAATTTTTCATAGATAATGGTACGGAATCCTTAGTGCGCGAGTCGGACTCGCACTATGCTGGTTATTTACTGCAACTGTAGAAACTAATTAAGGAAATCGCCAAAAATCTGAGGAATCACGGAAGGTGATGCGGATAGATTAATCACTATTTTGATTCAGTTTTCTCACTACCAATGCCTTTTGGGATTCATGGCCGTCCTATCTCTTTAGGAATAAAATAAAGACGAGAAAGCCGCTGGGGTGCCATGTCGTCTAAAATTTGCTATTATCAGCACCATCTATAGGTTGGCTGGTAAAAACTCAGTCAGGCACAAATACAGTTCGCCACATTAGCCCGAGTTCCGTTCGTCCCCATCTCTGCGAATAATGCAAATTAAAGTAAATTGACTGATTTTCTGTTACTAAAAAAATACTGAGGTTCTATCAAAATGTGCTATCGTCAGGTACGATTTGAGGAGCGGCTGGAATGTCAGCCGGAAACCGCGTCAGGTAAATACAGTCCGCCGCATCAGCCCGGTCGTTCGTCCCTGGCCCTGCGAAAAATGCACATTAGAATAAATTAACGATGAGTCGATGACGGCCATGCTCGCGCGTCCGGCCGTTTTTGTTGCTCCTAATTGATCTGTAGGTGGTGTAGTTTTAATCGTCCGCTATGTACATTGAAAGGTTGTTTTATGATTTTATTTCACATTGTAACAAAGATCTCATAAAATATGAAGATAACTGAAAAAAAAATACTTATCAAGAATCATTGCTTTTGGTTTATCCCAAAAATTTAATATATCCGAGTGATCTACGTATTATAACTTATATCTGTGACTTCTACGTACGAGGTCATTATGATTGCTGAATTAGTTGATAAGAAAACAAGGTTAATTATCAAGAACGGAATCCCCAATAGTGTTGTTGGTATTGCATTGACTGGATCCCGCTGATAATGGCGGCTCGTAATTTCGTTACACGCTAAAGTTTCTCACGCGCTCATTTGCTAATTAAAACTGTTCTTGAAAACCTCACTGCTCGCCCAGCTTATCTTGATTAAGGTTTCGGGGTTGTTGATCCGAGGAGTGGGGTGTTAGTACATCCCCCTCTCCCTTACCATCTCGGGACCCCCCGCACCTACCTCCATTCATCGGTAAATGCTGTTTTCGTAAGTTTGCGACCTTTAACGAAGAATGGAAGGTACGGCAGATGTTGCCTGAATGGATAAATAAAACCAATTTGACGCTCACAAATTGGAAATTTGCTTACATTTGTTCGAAAATTGAAAAAATTACTTTGATTGAAGTAGTTACTTAATTAGTATTTTCTTTGTATGTCCAGAAAAAGTCGACGGGGTCTAAAGCAGTATTTTTCACATATTAAACTCAACGACTAAATTGTTTTGACTGGACACGTTGATTGGAGAGTTAAGCGCATGTCGTGACATTAATGGCTCAGAATAAAATGTTACGAGTTTCAATTTTGAACGGTCGAAGAAGGTAAGAGGACCCGGAGCTTGGGCTGTGGAGATCAATCGATTCGATACACGCACTTGCTGAGCGGGATTTCGTGATATGAAATAATGTGTTGAGCGATGGTATTCTCAATATTGTGTCGGTGAAAGAAATATTTTCTCCATTTATCCTTGAATAGATATACTCAGAGTTTATGCAGATTCTAAAGATTCGAATTGAATAAAAACTGCATCCAAATTCGTAGTTTTCGATTAACACCGTATACACCTATTAGAAATGCTACCACAGAATGCTACAGTGTGTGAAGCCTGTGTACTTACTTATTTATAGTCATATCATAACCTCCAAAATTCTGTATAAAAATCACATCCGATCATGATGATGATTTGTCATGGTTAACTAATTGTATATTATAAATCTTTGGTCATGGTCGTGATATGCATTTGATAATATGCATTTGAAAATTCATAATTTTGACACTCTTGTAAACGATTGCCGTGATG
The DNA here is from genome assembly GCA_943193695.1 of Acrobasis suavella. Taxonomy (NCBI): domain Eukaryota; kingdom Metazoa; phylum Arthropoda; class Insecta; order Lepidoptera; family Pyralidae; genus Acrobasis; species Acrobasis suavella. Next base: position 20,390,174 of record OW971932.1, read on the forward strand.
TAGTTGATAATGCTTGGTTTTCCATATACAATTCTTCCATTTATACTTGTAATTCGAGGATGGTGGGCTGGGTGGGATTTGCTTTAGGTATCTTTAAATGTATTCTACAATTTTATAAAGGTTCTCAACAAAACTTTGTAATTCTTTGATCATTATAATCTAACTTTTAATCTAAGTAATTTTTAATACATACATACATAATATCATGCCTATTTCCCACAGGGGTAGGCAGAGACTATGGACCTCCACTTGCTACGATCCTGACAAACCTCTTTCGCTTCATCTACACTCATCAATCTCTTCATACATGCCCTTCGGTTACGGGTACTTTAACCTCTCCTTTTTTTAGAATGTCTGCAATCTGGTGGCAGAATGTTCGCCGAGGCCGATCCTTTCCTACTGTTCCTTTCACAGTAGGAAAGGGTCGGCCTCGGCGAACTATTTTTAATCTACAAAATTAATAAATAAATACTTACCTAAGTACTTAAATAGTTTTTAGGTAATTTTTTTTTTTTCCGTTGTCCCTCCCTAGGGCCTCTTATTCTGACCTACCACCAAGTTGAATTTAAACTCCCGAAGCCTAATGTAATTGAAGCCCTGGGGAACGATAAATAATGCGAGACAATTAGATAAGTCAGCTCCGTGCTACTAATTGCAATTATCATGATTTATTCGTTATAGCGTCGCGTGGCCTGCACACTGTATTGAGAATTTTAAATATTCGTTTAATAAATGCCCATCTTGGTCTTCCCCTTCCTCTTCTTGTTTCGATCTATATTCATATTAGTATATATTATAAGTTCTCATCATAATTTTTGATCGCATCAACCTACTATAGGGCTTACATTTGTTCCCGCTATTTCCACGGTCTTGTGACAGTCTAAATGCTTTCATGTTAACCTACAATCTCGACGACGTCACAATACATACTTTCACGTTTTAATCCCTTCAGTAACAACAAATTCGTGATCAAATGTATACACCAAACGTTTAAATGTGAATGTTTGCTAACAATTAACCCAAAGACCTTTGTACGTGATACCATCACCTGATCTCTTGGCGCAGTCGGCTGGCAGCAGTTGCTGACCTATTTCCTGATGAGATTGCGATCCCAAGTGCCTCACGTGGATCTAATCGGTTCAGGTCTCACTTGAAGCCCAGAAAAGTCTCCATTAGTCGTGCCCTGCTTGAGCATTATACCTATTCTGTGCCTCGATTGCCTAAAAATTGTAAATGTATTAAAAGTGTTGGCGAGCTTATAAAGCACATTTTAGGTGATATTCGGTTGGCAGCACTGCACCGCAGCGACCTACTTCCTGACGTGATTACGATACGGCTTACATACCTATATGACGGAGTGCACTGGAGTGGACCTAACTTGCAGCCTAATGTTACCAACATTACCAGCGAACACATGGGAAGCAATGTAACCCTAGACTAGATTTTAAGGGAATTAGAGATCAGCTTCACAAGCAATAGATAAGTTCAGACTAGTCGATGATTTTGTATGCATCTGACACTGTCCATTTTAGGCTTCACTCACACTGAAACGGCACCGGCTGGCAGCGCACTTTATTTGTTAAACAAAATTCGACTTTATTTATGTTTTCAAATTGCAAAGTTTAGCTTGAACAAAACAAAAGCATCGCAGCAGCTGCCAGCAGCGCCGCGTCCGCAAGCGGCCGAGTGTTTTTCAAGCTGTTCTTTGCATTTCGTAGATAGAAATAAAGGTGTCTATGGTTTGCAAAGTAAGCTGCCAGTCGCTGCCGTTTTGGTGAGAGATGACCCTTTGCCCAATGAAATTGCCACATGCGGACTACTAAGCAGAATATTTTAGGTGGCATTAGGATAACATGGCAGCCTATGAAACATATATACAGTATGAACCACTAGACACTTGAAAAACACGACATAATTGGTCGATTAAAGACATAAGAACACTGAAGAGAAAATCCACTTTTGCCTTTGAAAGCGCTTTGAGCCCACGGGAATTGTAAAGTTAGTTTTAGTGCCGAACTTACTTCTCGCTCCCGAACAATGTCAACAGGGACCGGGACCCACAATAACTTGGAAAAGTCTAGTCTTAGTTCGCAGATTTTCTATTAAAGTGCAAATTTTATGGTCGTCGTAAAACGCCTTGTCACTCGCGGCCGCGGTGGTTGCGCGACGCGAAATGTTTTGAAATTTTCCAGCCCTTATAAACTAAACAAGAAAATGATTTGCGAATGATGAATGACGAAACATTTTTGTCTTTTATAAAAGTTACAATATTAACTGTAGACTACCATTGCTGTCTTATACGAGCAAGGCTAAGTACGAATTTTAATAATTTTTCAAAACTTAAATCTACTTCACAAGTACCTTACCTGACAAGTATGCCCCTTCAAACAAAAAAATTATTTTCCAAATTAGTCTAGGCGTCTTCGAATAATCGGTGAAGATACATAAAAAAGAAAGATTGCGACGAATTATTTTAATTTTAATTTAAAATATTACCTCCTCCTTTTTTGAAGTCGGTTAAAAAGGATAGTTAAGTAACAGTTATACATAAATGACGATCGTAAATACTCTTCTTCTCTACAGTCTGTGTAATTCCACTGTTGGACGAAAGGTCTCTCCATCAAAGCGAGGTGTTAGTGTTACCCATAATTACCATGATGAGCAAGCAGGTTACAACAAACACTCTAAGCCCATTGTAACTCTGAGCTACAAATAAAGGTCTTCGGACAATATAAGACACACATTGCAAGCTAATTTTGATCGGTGCCAGCTTGAAGTCGTTAACCTATATTTAGGGCTGCCAGCTTCTTCCCGGAAGTCACTGCACACAATAAAATGTATAGAGAATCGATCACGGATTTAGATTTGTATTTATATTATGCATGGGATCTATTTTCAGATACTTCAGTTTAAAAATGAAACTACTACACCGATTATGATAAAATTTCTATAGGATAAACGACGGAAATGTACCATGACATCCGTGGCAGAATATGAAACTGACTAGCAAATAGCATTAACCATTTTGTTAAACCTACTTTACACTATTATTCAAACGAATTTAAGACTAGGTATCTAAATTTACGTTTAATTTTTTTACTTTTTTCTAAAACTTACCTCAGTTTTAATGAATGCAAAATTATACACGAAGAAAGTTTTACTGAAGTGATTCCAAGTTGGTCTCACTTCAATGTGCAATTAAATTAAGCAAACCGGCACTTGAAACTATAAACAAAGCCATTAAGTCCGATTATGATGTACGATATCTCGACTGAGTCATGATACTGGATTACTCTCAATACTGAAGTGCTGGTATGAAACGAAACTATTGAAACGTAAAGGAATATCTACACATCTTTGGCAAATCAACAAATTGTTTTGTTAGTCGTAGGTTTTTTTATTAAAGAGGCAACATTGGAACAATATTTTTAGTAGGGTATCCCTCAAAAACACCTAGGAAAATGCATTAAGTTGCAAATTCGTTTTGCACGTTCTAGATCGAATGCATCGAGAATAGGGAATATCATGCATGAAAAAAATATGTGTTATATTACCAGTTTATCCATACTCGTAAATATTCAAAAGTAAAGTACTAACTGTAAAAACAGAATAAAAATTGGTCGAAAACAAACGAGATATAACGATTTTATGAAAATATGCCTATCTCGCTCGCAAAAACGCTATTTTCTATGGTAAATGTATAAATGATATGGACTTTGACGTCGTCAGTACTTATCGGACTTCTCTTTCTAGTTGAAACTTTAAAGTATCACATGTTCGTCGCTAATTAAGATATTTTATAAATTATTTCATATTTGAAACGTAAAGATCATAGTTGATCTGCTTAATAAAATAATTAATACTGTGAATATTCCCTATTAAAGATGTCTGTATTCCTTTGCTACTGAAAAAAGTCGGTCCGTAGCAATACCTAATATACAGTTTCAGGATAAACGAAGCAATAAGGAAACAGTTGACATACAGAGTACAGAGCCGACCGCAAATAGGGAAGTGGCGAGGAAAATGCTAATGATGATGAAGAAGGTACTAGAAATAGTAGGAGAGAGACGAAATATTTTCCAAACTATTGGCAGAGGGAATCAAGAAATTGATTAGACATCTAATTAAACATGACGATCTCTTCAGAATAATAGTAGTAGAAGGTAAGATAGATTCCAGGAAGGAAAAGACGGAGGATAAAGTTTTTGCATCAAATTAAGAGTTGAATCCTACCAGAACATTAAACGGATGACAGAGAGAAGAGATGAATGGAGGCATCTCTACTTAAACTCTTTCATCATTTTTTATTGTAACCCAACTGCGCCAGAAGGAGGGTTATGTTTTTCGAGAGTATGTATGTATGTATAATTGTTTGGCACGCTCTGTAGCCTGAAGGCTCGATGGACTTTAGCTTGAGAGGTGTCATTAGATTTGTATTTACTGTAAGAGTGAGACTGGGTACATCAAAATAAAAAAAAAAGCGCCAAATTCTAATGTTTGGCACGCTCTGCAGCCTGAACGGCTCGCTTTAAGCTTGAGAGGTGAGGTGTCATTAGAGTCTTAATTCAGAGTGACACTGGGTATATAAAAAGGAAGTCGGGGTTTTTTTAGGGTTCCGTAGTATACAAGGAACGCTTATAGTTTCGCCATGTCTGTCTGTCTGTCCGTCCGCGGTTTTACTCAGCGACTATTAGTACTAGAAAGCTGTAATTTGTTGTGTATTATTAATTATGCGGAAAAAGTGGTAAAATAAAATAATGAAAAAAAACTTTTTTAGGGTTGCTTCCGTACAATCAAAGTCAAAAGTCAATTTTATTTTCCCTCAATCATGTGGGGTATCGTTGAATAAATAGGTCTTTTAAAAATATTATGAGCTTGTGAACACCGTTTTTCGATTTAGGGATCCGTTTCTGAAATATTTGGTTTTAAAGTGAAAATAGCTACAGTAAATATAACGAAATTTAAAGGAAAACTATCAGAGCTAAATAGGGTTTACAAATCAAAAAGTTATAAGCTATCGACTTATAAAATGTACTCGGAAATGGAAATTTCATAACAAATTCAATAGAAAATTAGTTTTTGACGTTTTTAGTGGCATGTTCATGCCGTAGTTACGAATGCCAACTTTGAGTTCTCAAAGTTGGCATTCGTAACTACGGAACCCTACACTACGCGTGGCCCGACACGCACTTGGCCAATTATTTTTAAATAATGACTTGTTTACTTCATTAATTCATCGTTTCTTATTATTTTACATATATGTATTACCTACATACATTTATGTAGGAATATTATATTTTATTAATAAATATGTTATGTATTTATTGTATTTATAATAATTTTAAAGTAATTATGATATCTAGCTTTATATCTTTTATCTGTTATTTAGACGCCAACTTTAGTTTCATCTAAAGTTGGCATCGTCTTTTCTTTTCCTAAAGGTTGAAAGGAATAGAATGCTTTAGCATTAAGTCCACCTTTGATATATTTTGACTTAATTGAGATTTTCAATAAAAAAGTAAACATAATGAATTAATTACTTCCACCGACAAGATCTTAATGAGTCGAACAACAAATTGGTCGGGCCAGTATTTCACTGGCCAAATAATGCTTAAAACCGAAGTGATTAAGAATAACCCAGAAATTAGACCCCAGGATGGATTCATACTATTAGCTAAGGGTCCAACCGGGAATACGCTAAGATGAGAGAGAGCTAAATGCTGGACAAAGAAAACTAATCGTAGTCATTTGCTTTAAGATGAAGAAAAATTTGTTACTATGTCCAGCAGTGTAGGTAGTTACTTCCTGCGGCTGAAATAATATGATGATAAAGTAGCAGTAATTTTTTCTAGCATTTCGATGATTGATTTGCTTGATACTCACCGTTTAAAGACATGCCTTATACAGACAGAGGCGCATTATTTACTAGACAGGCTATTAAAAGGGCAATACGTTTCGTTGCACGTATTTATCTCCTGCAACGTGTCTGAATAGCTATTCAAAAGCTGTGAATGCGTCGATTAGAGGCCTCGGCTACAAACTAGTACATTTACGTGGATTGGAACACGTGTTCCGCCTGCTCTGATAAATGGTGTTGACCTGTTTTTGGATTTTAAAAGGCCGTATACCGTTCAGGTTATGCTTTTTTCTCTGTGTTTCCTAACTTGGTTATTTCTTTACAATTAAAACAAAACTACGACCTCTGGCCTTAGTGGTCATCATTTCACGCTGTCACACCGGAGGCTCCGGGTTCGAACCCCGGTAAGGTCAAGATTTAACATGATCTTTTTCAGATTGACCTGGGACTCGGATGTTTTTGTTATAAAATATAGTATCATTGAGTATCCCATAACAAAAGACTCGATCTTACTTTAGGGTTAGATTAATCAAGAAGAAAAAATGTAAAACTTTACGTCACTGTTTTACAAGATAACCGAATACGGAACAAATGATAGTTATAATCAAACTCGACGCTAAGACAATTTAATAAAAAAACTAAATACGAACCTACCACAACGTATATTACTAAAGAACATATTAGTTTCTTTTCTTTATGGTACAGCATAGCGACGAGCACTAATTATGTGTAGACGCTGTCAATTAATGATCTGGAGTTTCCTGATACTAATTGTCACTTTCCGCGTTGTTAACAGCTTAACGGCGCATTCTAATGTCATTTACAGTAGGCATAACTGCAAACATGTTTTTTACCCATCGGTTGGATTATTTAAAAATATTGTACGCGTATTTTACTTTTCTCTGAGTAAAAAAAGTGAAGATACTTTTAACTTTCGCATGACGTCACGGCTAAGTACAAGTGGTGACGTAGTCGCAAGCCCCCAGTTCGGAACTTAGATGATCCGTATATTTGTGAATTTTTCATATATTGATAAACTGAAAAATATGGGTCCATTATATTTTGGATTATCTAAACAGTTTAATTAGAATACTTTCTGTCCCTGTCGTCACCCCTATTGTTGGCGGCAGTATTCTAAAGATAATATAAATCATGTAAGAAGTTGGAACTATGTACGAAGATTATTAACCACTCACGTTCACAATCATGCTAACAGTGGCACTTGGGTCTTGCAGCCTCAAGCTCTGTCTCGCCCTAGTCGCCCTTTAAAGATAAAGTCATGATAGTGTGTCACTATACATATGTATAAAACAACTCGTCAATCACAGATATATAGTCTAACTATATATCTGTGTCGTCAATTCAATTTTACAGAAAAGTAACTGATGCCTGCCTACAATTTTCAGGGCATACGAGATACAGAGCTCTACTACGGTATGAATAAAACTTCTACAAACCGCTTGTTTTCGTATACCTAAATTGCGACGACTGCATTCTCAAGTATTATTATATCGAAATGGCGATAAACGTGCCATTCGGATCTTCCACTTAGCGCAATATTGCGTTCCGAACTGCCGACGTGACAGCTATACTATGCCGCGCCGTCTGATTCTGCTCACACATGCCACAGCCATAAAATATGTGATTCCGAGAGATATCAGGAGATTTTGAGAAAGATATGCCACGTGGTTTATACCGTACGTGGAACTTGTGCATGTGTCATGGATTCGATAAACAGGTACGCGATAACCGGTGGCGCGGAACACTGTTTCGACGAACTTTGCAGCGACAATAAATGATAAATGAGAAAATTTTAATTTATGTTTTTTATACATATGTTGGTCCATCTACTGGTCTCTGTGTCATAGTGTCGGCCATGTGGACTGTCAGAAACACGGGTTGGAAAAGTACCAAGGGATTTGATACTCACACACGTGTGTGTGTGTTGTGGCTAAAAGCTTCTCTCATATTTCTTAATGTCACTGTCGATTACTTGCTCAATTATTGTTTCAAAATATTCTAATTTTAGTCAAATCATCTCTTAATTGAATTAGACGTTGCAGCGTGGAGCTCCCACCTTTTGGAACGAAGTTCCTTATCGCGCGTTGCGAAAGGGAGCTAGACGGAAAAATTAAGACAAATTGTAACGACACTTTTTGTTCATTCAATTTTTTGTGAAGACAATAAAAACATGATTTTAACACGCTGAAAAGAGTTTGAATGTAATTTACACCTATTTATATTTTACTTCGTTCCATCCGGGTGTCCCTTGACACCTCTCAAGTTTTTTTGTTCCTCACTTGCTTTAAATACAAAGCAGTGGCTTTGTTTTATATTTCATATTATGTATTAATGCTATTATGTTCACGTAATATTGCAGAGAACCAGCGCATAAAGAAGGCTAGCAAATACATAAATAATACGGCCGGGATAAGGGTAAGCGAATGATTGATATCTACGCAACACGCCTTAAAACTAAAGATATTATAGAACCGACCCTTCATAAAGGTTTTCACCCACGCGATAACACGTACGTCGTGATGGAATAGATTATTTTTATTATATAACTCTCAACATTTTGTCAATAAAATGTTTGTATAGCATATTAGTTTATTAAAGTCCGAAATAGTATCATACGGAAACGCAGTGAAGTTAATAATATCGCAATAATAGTGACCAAGTTAAAATGGAGATGGGCTGGACAAATAGAGCAAAAGAGAAGATGGTCTTTCGGCGCGTAAAATGGCAGAATAGAGACATCCTCCTGGCTGGAGAAACGTTGGGAGGTCGCCTATGCGCTGGGCCGATGACATCTACAAAATATTATGTAACACCTGAAAGACCGGGTCAAATGGAAACACCATGAAAAAGTCTATACTCAACAATGCGTGAATAAAGGCTGAAGAAAAAGAAGAAGTTTATTTAAGCTTTTTAGGCGCGAGTTCAAAAGTGTAATTGAAAATAAGTAAGTACCTATGTCATCCGTCTGCATTATCTTTATTTATCGCTGGGCAGAAACGAAGCGTACATTTAAATTAAGATGATCACTGTGATTAAAAACAGCTTCACTATGCGTGCTTTATGTTATCTGCAGAAATAGTCCAGAAACCAGGCTTTAATAAAATACCGGTTGCGGGCGTCTCATTTCTTTTAAAACATAAACACAACAATTATTACATTGCTGCAGAGGCCGGGAAGTATCGTATTGCCAGACGAGTAGTTTCAAAATTTTAGGCTCATTAGTTTCGGAGATCATAGGGCGAAGGGTCAATTTTCGTATTCTGTCATGAAAAAAAATAAACTATTTTACAATAATAACAAATATATATTTGAGTTCCTCATAATGAGCCCTTTCATTTGATATATAACACAGTGAGGTTTGTCGTAACTTTTTTTTCTCTAATTTGTAGCTCAAATATTACCCTTATTTTACTTTGCACATCTGTGTTTGGGTCATAGTTTTACGCCATCCTACTAAATTTCACCTGACTTTCAAATTGGCTGTGACAGACGGTCGGACAGACAGACGCACGAGTGATCCTATAAGGGTCCCGTTTTTATCATTTTTTGTATGGAACCCTAAAAATAAGAGGCAGTCCCCATAAATGTAGTGACCCCTAATGATGGTACGAAACCCATCCGTGTGATAGTCCGACTTCCAACTTGGCAGGTTTTATTTTAGTATATCATAGTGCGATTAATATTATGTCGTAATTGATAATTAAGTTTCTACTCGTTCCTGTTGAACCTGACGTTGGCAATAAATGTTAAATCTAATGTAACATATAATTAAAACGACTTAGCCGTTATTTGCTCGTGTTTACTTTACGATCTAAGCTTCGCGGAAATGACAAAACTTTATGATTCTAAGATATATTCAATTAACGTTATGACCAGGTCATAATTTGCAGAATGTGTTGTTTAAAACTTCAAATAGAATCAATTGAATTGTTTTCCTGCATTCGTTTACTGTTGTCGTAAATAATTGAATGTATTCATCTTTGTTTTCCTAGTTTCTTGAATAGAATGAGAAATACATTCAGAAGGCACGTCATCGCAAAAGTAATAATATCGGAACGTGCAAAAGGCGTCCGAAGAAAAAAAATCATCCAAATTTTCTTAATAGGAAAATGACGCACTCTTGCCAGGAACATGTCCTGAAACGACAGATTGTTAGTTGTTTTTTCAGGACGAGTTGTATGGTTTCAAGAGTAAACCTACACCGAAATTGGGTATTTTCCTAGGTCAAAAATAAATTGTTTTGTACTGATAAGAAAAGAAAACGTCGTTGGCACATAACGCTTTTAACGTGATTTAAGATTTATTATTGCAGAAAAACTAATAATAAGAGCGCTGTTTGCCTCCAAGAAACTTTGACGTCAGCCTGTATTTCATACAAATCTTATAGAAAATGTTCGTTTTAACGTTTAGAAAAAAGTATCTGATTTGACTTGTTGGAAAATAGCGGATTGATAAGGTTTTAACCACTCTGTTTAACTTTACAGATTGTTGTATGTGTTTCATTAACCATTAGAAAATTTACCTCTGTACGAATAAATTAGTACACGTCCCGCAGCTAAAGATTCACCCACAAACGCGCTAGATTCCAGAGAACGAGAGATTAGACCAGTAACACAGAATAAGTACTAGTACTCTTACTAAGAAAAGAAATTCAAAGAAATATCTACTTATGTGGTTAGCGCTATGGTTTAATTTAGCTTGTGTCAGAAGTCCTCGCCTCTTCGTTTAGATACCTAGACATCCATTGCAAGCCAGTTTCATTCTTATTACTCTGGGCAAACGATTCATGTAACTGAATCCCTTCGAAGTGGTCGCTGCGCGCATAGTAATAATGTAAGTATATTTTCGATACTTATACGGGGAGTGACACAGGTCTGCCAGTAGCAATACTTTCAACGTGTCTGTACAGACGAAGCTAAAGCTAAAGTATCCTTTTAACTTTGATTAATGAAATAACTTCTTTAAATAAGGCTGACTCGGTCTCTCGGCACAAGTATGGTGTCCCTTCACCCTCCCCCTCGTTCCACCCCAGTCACACCCCTAATTACCTTGTTAACAAACCTTATAGTGCACCACTGTTGGTAGACGTATCACGGTTTACGTACCTTTGTAATTACATACCAGGAACGTATTTTGGTTATATTGCATTAAAAAAAAACATTACAATATGTTATTGCATATACTTACGTATCGTTTTTAGGGTTTCGTACCCAAAGGCTAAAAATCGGACCCTATTACTAAGACTCCGCTGTCCGTCCGTCTGTCTGTCTGTCATCAGGCTGTATCTCATGAACCGTGATAGCTAGACAGCTGAAATTTTCACAGATTATGTATTTCTGTTACCGCTATAACAGCAAATACTAAAACAATAAAAAAAAAATATATTTTAGTGGGGTTCCCATACAACAAACGTGATTCTTTATAGATAATTACCTGCGCTCCGCGGTATTACCCGCGGAAAAAGTAGCCTATGTGTTAATCCAGAGTGTCAGCATACCAAATTTTGTCAAATTGCCCCAGCCGTTTGCGCATGAAGAAGTAAAAACATATACACACTCACAAACTTTCGCCCTTCGTGCGCGAGTTGTTTTTTATTAATTTTCTGGTATTTATTACATTTCGGTAACTTTATTAAAACTAAAAAAAAAGGACGGGTTGCGGTGGGTTAGGGATTGCCGGCAGAAGTGAAAACTTGAATACGAACATTCGCGCAAGCGCCCTGCGCCGCCTAAACGAAACAGCAAGCGCAGGCATATATTTTCGCCGCGCCGTAGAAAGAGAGGGGGATACTTCCTCTCCTACGCCGCGCCGTGCCGGCTGTCTACTCTCCATCCGTCTTACGAATTTTCAATCAGGTCACGTGTCCTGACGCCCTGACGCGAGTTTAACATTTTTTGCCCATTACAAAAAAAGTGTACAACGCGGCTAAAGAAGTTTTCACTTCAAAAACATTCTATAAGTGCGTATTTTAATCATATTCATTCATTTATTTTTGTATTCATCGTTAATACAGTTTTTATATGACATTGATAAATGAGAAAAAAAACGAAAAAATCGACAGCCGTAATTTTTTTATGATGTTTTTTATTTTCCTTCTCGAATTGTTCCCGAAACTTTGTTTTGCCATACGATATTATTAGAGAAGCCCTTACCTCAGCAGGGGTCTTTACAGGCCTTTTTGATTTATTTGGCCGTAATATTAAGCATAATAAAATAATCAAGATTCTGAGAAATACCCTAATTATGTGATACTCATTGGAATCAGAGACGTGTACATCCTTTAATTCTCAATTCAGACAATATTATCTCGTAACACCAAGGTCGTATTTAACCTACGCAATATACGCAATAAGAAGTACAGATAAATTCAAATAATTTCATTTTCGCCACTATTACTTCTGCATAAAAACTCACCTACTGTTGACTGTGCACACAACAGAGTAATTAACTTGAAGGAATTTCCCACGGGATCTCCTACCAGCTAGCCGGTTCATGCATCACTCTAGCGGGGCTCTGGTCGACCTTTGCGCTTATTGATTTTATCAGAGATTCTGATGGGCACAGTATGGTTTAAAAAAAAAAGAAAGTCTTTTGTTTTATTGTATTACTACTAGGTTCCTACAACCTTTGATATATGTATTAAGGGGTATGTGAGTTTATTTATATGCCGGTAAAAGGTAACAAGTTAAACTTTCAGTATTATATATGAGATAGAGAACCGTATTAACTACACTACTTAATACGGTTCTCTATTTATACAAACATATCACATGATAAGTTTTTACCTCATTTAAATTTCTGATCAAATTTTTAAATATGAAATATTTACTTAACATAATTTTGTTTTACATTATTTAACATAACACACCTAAGAATTATCACTACAAAATAACTATGGTTATGAATTATAATAAAAAAAGGAGAATAACGGAAATCCCAATAAAACGGACCATAAATGGAAATCATGTAATCATTTTGTAATTCACATCAGACGTGCGTGACAATAAAGATCATTCTTGAAATTAAAAGTAACTAGCTGTTTTACATACTATTCATTTATTACATTATTATTCATTACATTTGCATTATATTCTCTCTCTCGTATGTAGTTTAATTATGTTTTTAAAATTGATTCCATTTTATAATTAGATCAACACATACATCTACTTATAACATAAAATATTACAATTGGGAAGCAACAGGATAGCAAAATGTATATTTTTGTCGGGCCGGTTTATTGGGAAGCAACAGGATAGCAAAATGTATATTTTTGTCGGGCTTTTTCAACGAACGTTTTCTTTAAATGCGTATGAAATATTTTTATTTTATTTTACTTATGTATGTCAAGCAAGTCATGCATGAATTATGAAAGATAAAATTAAAAATGTTGTCTTTGTTTGTTGCAGGTAAATATCAAACTTCTTAGCCTACATTCAAAATCCTGGTTTACGTAGGTAAGTGTTTCTAATTTTAAGTTTTCTTTTTGCTATGCGAATTCATTTATAGCAATTGTCATATTGTTCTATTATCTTGGTGTCACAAAAAATACTGCTACATTTCGAATGCAAGTTTACATTGTCAAGTTCAGATCACCGATCAATAACCAATGGAAGTGGCATTAAGTACAACACTTCTTTACGTATTCTGCTACTTTCTTCTTACATTTTCTTAAAAATTTGATGCATTACTCTAGTTTCGAACGCGCGTTGTTAAATGTTTTGATTAACATATCTACTCGTCACTCTACTCGACCCGTCTCCTCGAATAGTTTGAGCTAGGAAAAGAGAAATTGTGCCCGACAGCTGACATATGGTGCACTGCACCTGTCCGTCAGGGGCCTGATGTGTTTAATGCATCCTTTTTATTGATAGTCAGGTTGTGCTGAGTTCATGTAATTTTATATGGAGATGCTGTAGCTAAGTGCTTTAAATTTTAATTTATCCCAAAAAAATGGCATCAATGCAGAGAACGGGAAGTAAAGCATTGCCGGACGAGTAGTTTTAATAATTTTTTACTCATTCCGGCTGTAGCAAAGTGCTTTAAATTTTAATTAATCCCAAAAAAATGGCATCAATGCAGAGAATGGGAAGTAAAGCATTGCCGGACGAGTAGTTTTGATAATTTTTTACCCATTCCGGCCGAGGCATGTATAGTGCTTTTCTCTAAAATGTGAGGAAATAATTAAAGAAATAACCAACTATGCAAATATTTACCGAAAGCAATGTTTACTGCAAAGAGTATATAATCAATCACTACGTGGTTTGGAAGAAACGCATTTTTTTAGTGCAAAGGGAACATAGCCCATACAACCAAGTCGTATTTTAAGATAAAAATGTAATACCGTAGATTATTGTTTTTTTTTTTCTCTGACAACAAAAATTAAGCATATTTTCGTGTGATTTTATACAAACATTTTAATAAAATTGTTGTCATATCCGTATAAATGCTCAAAAATTGTATTTTTTATAATGTGGGTAGCAATTGGGTGTAAGGCGGCAAGTAATGAAATAAAGCGCTAAATATCTTTGCCAAATGAAAACTGTATTTTGAAACGTCAATGTCACTATCTTGACATTCTGAATCAGACATCATAATTCTATGTTCTAAATACACTTATTGTCTTCTTGTTTTGAGCAGCGGCCAGGAGTGAATTTTCATTCTACTTTCATGACCTAGGCCGGTAAAGTAATGCATGAGCCAAGAATTACAAACTTCGTGTCTTCTTTTTACTACAATAATTCCCACATTTCCGAGCACGTTTGAGAAAATATATTTTGTTGTGCTCTCACATCTTCGCCATCTTCTGGCCCTCGGCGTGAACATCTCATTCAAGTAGCACTTACCGAAGTACGGACAGATAAGAAAGATTTGTAGCATAGAGACCACCGGGACGACGAAAAATTTCGTGTAGTGGCTAGAGGAAGTTCCTGTCATTTTATTTTGTTGATTATGCCGGCTGATGTTAACAAACGTTCTGTAGTGGGCAATTGGGAATGAATGTGTTCAATAAACGAGTGGCCGAATCCCTTCGGGTGTACGGGAATTACATTCGTTCATTCGTTACCAATTGCTCCTGATGCCGATTATTTTGCCGAATTCTGGCCGAGCCCACACTCGAATTTATCGATTGGCGTGTTAGAAATAAAAACAGGCACAGGTATCAATAGCCCACTGCTAGAATAATTTGATTATTCGATAGCGTTTGTTGGCATTGTGTGTAGTCTGGCTACAAAGGAAAACGATAGCGCTGAGGTTACGCGGAATGTATGAAAAACTGTACGGAAAAAAATCCGGGATGGCGCATTCTCATATAATTTCCACGCCTCCGCCCAGCGCTGGTTCTACGCTTCACTTGAGCTTTCATTATTTCTGTGCTTATGGAGACCTTGCCCCTTAAATCTCGTTTACTTCCAATATTTGCTTTATACTGATAATGCATAAAATTATTGATTAGTCTTTCTTTTTCTGCAGTCTGCACAGCTGAATCGATATATTATGCTAAATCAAAGGTGAAAACACTTTATGGACTTTTAATTGCTACTCATTATTATGCATTAGCTATTAATCATAATCGATTCATAGAATGAATTACGGTAGCTTGAAATCGAATGGTCAACTCATCATTGTAAGACGTTAACTCTTGGTAATACATAACCATTACAATACAATGAATTTTAATCGGCAAATACTTATGTATGCATATGTATTCATACAAGCGCTGAGTTCCCACCAGTTTATATTTCAATATCAATGTTAACAATCGAGAATCATTTGCGATATTTCTCAACCGGCCGCTGTGTCGATTTTGAAACGGTTGTTTCACAAGCACAAGTCATCTGACGCCCTAGGTGCCTAGCTTGCGGTTCACACGGCCACCCACACGACACTCGGGATTTGTGAATTTTCCTAGATTAACTCCGATACCTTTTCGCTCAGCTCCTCCAAGCAATCTTACGACTTACTACTCCTAGCTTGCGGTTCACACGGCCAACCACACGACACTCGGGATTTGTGAATTTTCCTAGATTACCTCCGATACCATTTCGCTCAGCTCCGAGCAATCTTATCACTTACTACTCTGCAAATAAAATCCCTATTTGGGGCTTTATTATGTCAGGAAATATTTCCACGGCTGATGTACCTACTTGCGTTCGGCAAAATGTTTCGACTAAGTACAATTTTGCGTGTCGCGAGGAAATATCCTATTGAGAAAATATTGGTTTGCGAAACTCTTTACAATACCTAATTTGCAGTTAGTTAGGCGCCGTCAGCGATAAGTTATGTTTCGACAGTTAGGGCCGTAAATTGGTAATCGTACCGTGAGATTTTCGACCAATCCACGTACTGTTGACCACACTACAAGCTAAACATCGCACGAATATACCCTTTGAGCGTATAGATCTCTATAAAGCGTTTCTGTTGATGTATGCAATTTGATTGTACGATTGGGCTTAGTCTGATATCATGAAATGCAATATTCGGGCCGTGCCACGTCGCCCGAGGCACCGCTGCTGATAGTGCTCTATGAGTCACCTAACATTGAAGTTAGGGCACCGCTAACGTGACTCACATAGCATCGACATGGTGTTATTCCGGAAAATACAGAATTCAATAAGATTAAAACGGGAATCCAAAGCGAGTTTAAAATTATCCCCTGATGTCTCATACAAGTCCAAGGTTAGAGTGTTGATTGAGTTCCCAAAGCTGTTCTTAAATATATAGCTATATATATATATAGCTCCACATGCTCCACAAAAATGTCATATCATTGGATAACATTTTTACAGTCTTGCTGTTACTTAGTCAGCAGTTTAGTCTATTTATTAGTACTGATTTCTAGCGAAAAAAATTGCAAACTTTGATTTGAAAAATTGGTTAGCTTTATCTAGTTTTCGTCAGCACTTATAATCAGACACTGCCCAATGTCCGACACAAAGAAATGGACGTGCAACGCGAACGATAGGTCACGCGGAAGCGGCCCGGCTGCGCCGGCGCACAATTGTTGCGAATAATCTGGCTAACTGTTCCCGCCTCAGACCCTCGTGCCAGTTCCCGTTACGTAAAGCTGCTTTACCGTACGTATTATGTAGGATATGGGGAATGCGTTACATACACATAAGAACCTATATAAACCTGGCCATGCTTTGGATGGAAAACCGTTTGTCAGCATTTAATAATGTTCAGCTACAACTGTCGTTATGCTGTAGCCATTCATCTATGTATTAGTTTCTCTATTATAATCTGTTTTCTATATAATTGCACGTGCGGTAATATTGCATAAGATCTAAAAGTGTTTGGAAGGCTTTTAGAAACCACGCCGCCATACTGCATGGCATGAAGATTCACTCTTTGTCTGTACATAGTATTTTACTTTGTAGTCTCTATTGAATTAGCATCAAAGTGTTAGTCAATGCCTAAATACTTAACTGTGCTAGCTACAGAGATAGCATAAAGACCAACAAAATAGCCTAGTCCACGTATTTCATGCGTATCGCCCAATTATAGCAATAAAAATATGTGTAAATCGATTACGTTCATTATACAGTAAGTACTTATATCTTATATGTATATTGGCCAAATGTACGTAAATACGATTAGATAAATAGACAACAATTTCGATAGGAAGGGATAAGCCTATGCCAAGCAGTGGGTTGATGTCGGCTTAAATTATTTGATTGATATAAATAACTCAAAATGTTACTGACATATAAATACGATTGACATCTATCCAATTTTACAGAAAATCTATTAACGTTATTTCCTGCTACCGAGAAGTCTTAGGACTTAATTAAATGCTTAGATCCTATGACGTCAGAAAGGTCAGAACTGGCCCGAACTTGGTGTCTCGGATGTTTTTAAGTTTAGCGATTTTATTACATCTTTAGCTGAGAATTTAAACAGTTAATTAGTTTAAGAAGCAACTTAAATACATGGTTAAATTGATTGATTCTTTCGACTATTACAATTGATTAATACCGTCAAACAGAAGATAGAATAGAGAAATCTAAATAATGTCTCAAATAATTTCACGTCTAGTTTAGATAATACATTAAATCTTATCTCTCAAACTCGGATGCTATAGCTAAACATTTACGCGGGGCATACCTAAAAGCTAGTCACCTAATTTGGATCTTTCATTCCTGCTCCATTGCCTCGGTCCTTAGGGGTATTTGTTTGTAGTTCTAAGAAGTTATCTGATATCTATCTAAGTATGTACACAATTTAGATAGAGTTGGAGCGTAGGCGAGTTTTGTTCCCTCAGCTGTTCTCGATATTGAGGAGACCAAACTAATACCCATATACCACACCAAAACTCCTGCTTTTCACAAGCAGATTGCGTGTATTTTGAGGCATCATTCAAGGTCATAAAATCAGTATTGGGTATGCACAATGGAGCAGTTCTGTGGTTGTATTATGGAAATGTCAGGAAAAGCAGACTTGACGACGTCACGGATGATATGCGTGCCAATAGTAATACCACTATCAAGGATGCTCAAGACCGGGCGAAGTCGACCGTAAATGTCGAAAAGTGGACCCAACAAAGCTTCGATATATAAGATGTGAGGACAGATCGAATTCTCAGGATACGCTGTTTTTACTAAGACGTTGGAGCACACTTGTCGACCACTCGTTTCGATGTCCGTAATTTAGCTGCGAATAACCTGTCATTTGTGTTGTACCATTAAACCTCATTAGTATGCTCCGCAAGCTTTAATCAGTTCAATGACATCAACCTGAACAATGATTACAATGGGCCTAATATTTTTTGTTTAACTTAATTTATTCAGCCTTTTATTAGAGCACTAAACTGTTAAGGCTGATCATTACATTGATACGAGGCGCAATCGTAAATTAAAGGCAACTACTGCCTTAAAGTTAACTTCTGCTACTGTCATATTATATCATGACTTTATAAACAAAAAATAAACATTCGTGTTCACTTTCGTAGCTATTTTAAGTGCACAGAATTTATGAAGAAGTTCGAGGTGTGTCGTGTTTTAATATCACGTGTATTTTTTGCTGGACATTAATTACGGTTTTTATGGACTTTTATTGAATTATTTGACATCCACTCTGGTTAAGGCCGCTCCTTGATATTTTCTATAATTGTTGTTGGTGTAAATTTGTCCTACAACCTTGTCATACCCTGAGGTTAACCTCGCTAAATACAAACGAGTTTATAAATTGCAAAAGGCATCGGTCTTTCAGGTATTGTTCATTTTCTCGTTACCTTTGGGAATATTTTCATTATTTTTACAAAATATTTTGCACGTAACGTATTTCTAAGAATGTTTAACGCTCTCTAATTGCGCGATATTTTATTCACGAAGCGACATTTAATTTGTCCCGATTTTAATCCCGTACCTAATCCGGCTATTACGACGTGCCTACGCTTTGCGAAATAATATGCAAATCTGAATGGGCACATTTTCGCGATAATGGACAAAAGCAGGGATATTGCTAAACGTGGATCACTGAATTTATTCATCGATTTTCCCCATTAGGTGGCATGCGTCGCGGTGCGGCCGGCGGCTGGCGCCGTTGTTGCAAATTTCGCGGCGCCCCTTCCTCGTGGCTTGTTTGCGAAAATGTCACGTCGTTGAGAATACTCTCTCGCCCTCACCCTCCCTCCCTCCACCCCCTCGGAGCTCGTCGACCGCTACGTGTTCTTCTGTTGGTAACTTGAGCCGAGGTGGAACGTATTCATCGTGCGCCACAAAACTTCGTATCTCTCGCTATACTAATATTGGCAGTATAACCGTAAACATGGGAATACTTGGTGTAGCTGTTATAGCATATAGCTGTATTTTGGTAAACAAGGACGTGATATTTTACTAAATTGGTTATTGTTATGATCTGGCAGCAGTTGCTTGCGGGCTGGTTATTTGACTTTATGACAGAAGGTAAATTTTTTCTCAGCTTGCATATTGATAGCAAAGATTAGCAGCACAGTGATGTTTGCAGAATTTAATGATTTTCTTATTTCGAATTCCCTATATTGCTTTATATGGGATGGATATGAATACCTCCTTTTGTTTTGGTTTACCTGAGGGCTACAAAATGATAAACATTAAGGCGTGCATCAAAACCTTTAAGTACAAAGTCTACTACAATTACATCTAAATTCTAAACATTTCTCTAAAGGACGCGGGAAGCGAGGAGACAAGACCGACACATTCGCTCAAAGTTTCCCATTTCACCGAAGGTACACCATATCCCCTAAAAGCCGAGGCAGCCATGTCACTCAAAGCCCCAAATTCCGTACGCACTCTGATATTTCCAAAAGAGGGTACGCCGGTACGCCTACGCCTTGAAATGCGTCACGCCGGCCTTAACTCGAACAGTTTTATTGAGAATTCCTGCCCTTGGGAAATACATTCGCTCAACCGTTCGGGCGGATTACTGCAGTCTCTTTCTTATAAAATTCACATTAATGTTAGCACAAGTGTATATTTCCATGCAGCACGACTCTGTTTCGGCCAACGCGCTTGTCGTATTTACACACAATGGAGGCACGAGCACCATTGCGTGTGCAAACCATGAAATATTAGTGTTGGACGGTCCACCTTCGTTTATCGAATGTTCACGAGCGTGCGCATGCCTCGGTCGATATGCTGTTTTAAATTTGAAGTTCGCTCGCTGCCGAAAATCCACTATACGAGCGGGGCCGCACCATCTGGCCTTTGTCGTTCTTTAGGCCTAAGCCGATCTTTGAGCCGCCGAATTGCAAAGAGCATCCGCCCGGAATCTCGCCGACCGTCCTCGGGACGGGCCTATCTCTGACGGCCAGCGGCTTGCGGATTATCAAAACTTAAATCAAGCCTCCCGCGTATTATGGCAATTTGCAAATTTCCTATTCGACGGAATAATTATTATTTCGCCCACAAATTTTCGCCGATTGCTTTCATGACATGTTTTATATATTTTGCGTACAATTGTGAATTGCGCCGCGTAAATTAGGTATTTCGCTTTGCAAACCTGTTTTGGCATTACCTCTACAGGCCTTTTCTGTCGACTGGACTATTTTACCGGACTTTCTCTCGTTATTTGCCTCTTGTATAGGGGCGGCTAATGGTCTGTCAGGCTCAGATATCTAAGAGACGGGGGGCGTTCATAAGCGTGACACGCTCCTTGCTTATCTTGGCGTGCAATTTCTTTGTTTGCAGTGTACGCAATTTCCCAAAGCGTCGTAGTGGCGGCCCGGGACGAGATAACAGTACAAGGCCTCGCCCGAGCTGGAGATGGTAGATATCTTGGATGCGCAACCCCTGGGCCTGTTCACGGTGAACGGCGGCCGCGGGAGCGGTGACATTTATATTTTTAGACTTCCTTGTCACGTTGAAAACTCACGTCAATAATGCTGTCTACTAAATGCAGTCTGCTTAGAAATGTGAAAATTTATGTCAATTATGACTCTTAAATAGAAATTAGAAACGCTGTTACTATTTAATTGATGATTGATACGTGTCACAAACTCGTTACGTTAGTATTCATGCGTGTAAGAATAAATATGAACCAATAAGAAATATGAATTATATAAGCTCTGTACATTGTCGTTAAAACATTTACTCTCCTCTGTGTCATCTAATTGCCCCACAAAGGCCGCCTTCAACTTCCACATTTGCGATTTGCACTAACAAGCACTTTTACGCCACCGCGCGATGTTTCTTTCCAACGTAGAAGACGTTGGAAAGAAACATCGCGCACAGCACGTTACACGCGCCGCTGAAATATGAATGAATAATTGATGACACTCTGTGAAACATTTACCTTCTTCTGTGTCATCTAGTTGCCACGACGAAGGCCGCCTTCAACTTCCATATTCGCGATTCGTACTAACAAGCACCTACGTCACCGCGCGATATTTATTCTCTGCGGTCTCTCCCATATGCAACACGCCTCGCTGAATATGAATATCAGTTCTGTAAATTATCCGTGAAACATATATTACCCTCCTCTGTGTCATGTAGTTGCCACGACGAAGGCCGCCTTCAACTTCCACATTCTCGATTTGCACTAATAAGCACACCGCTCGATATTTCTTCAATTCGATAGCGTCATTCGGACGCAACGTGAATCATTACCTTCCTCTGTATGGTGCCACCACAGAGGCCGCCTGCAACTTCCATATTCGCGATTTGCTCTAACCTAACAAGCACCTACGCCATCGCGCGATATTTCTCCTCAGGGTCTCCCGAGCGCAACACGCGCCACTGAAATATGAATATATTCTGTACATTGTCTGTGAAACATTACCCTCCTCTGTGTCATCATGCCACCACGAAGGCCGCCTACAACTTCCACATTCGCGATTTGCACTAACAAGCACTTACGCCACCGCGCGATATTTCTCCCAGGCTCCCAGCGTCCTCTCCCGGGCACAACTTGCGCCGCTGAAATATGATTTTGATTATGAAATATGACGGTGAAAATTCTCCGACTAGGCGTTTCGAGCAAATTTATTCGCCGGCTCGCCCAAATATTGCCGTGAAATTGTTTATTACTTGCTCTGGAACACATTTCGATCATATCTGAAAACTAGCAGTTTTTATTATACTTCTGTGATTTACACAATAAATGAGGATAGATAGTGTAAAGGATGTGTTCATATTGAATCAGACATCATTTTTAGGCCAAGTTAAGAATTAGCACACATGTTCCATAGTTGCATACAAAACACCTTTACTTTTCACGATTTTGCCCCATGTTGACAATTTGACAAGTTGACAATGTCCTGAAGTTGCCATTTAAGTATGTCTCCTAAATTACCAGTTTATGAAAGTTTGTTTAATGATTCTTACTAACTATAATAATGAGTGGCATACTAAGTGACCCGCACGAACTATACCTACCTTACAAAACTGCTAATCAGTTAATCGATTTAGTATGGGAAGTCCCAATATTTTTTCTTCATATTTCGGCCTATTCGATGTTCCTTGGGAAAAGTTGTTCAATATGATCAGTTAAGGTACGTTCGAGAATATAGCGAAGTTGCAGATTTACACCCTGTATATGATGATGATTATATAATCAATTAATCATAGTTAGTTTATGCATTAGCGTGGAATATCGCACCTACTCGTAGTTTTTGTAGGTGTATGGTTTTTATACCAAGCGCTGGCATGAATTTTTACTGTATATTTTAATTTGCGTTGGTTATACTGGACACAATTGACTAATCGTAATTCCTTGCATTGATAGTTCTTCTTAACAAGCTGGAATCCATTTAGGTACATAAGTTGGATTCAACTTGAACTGTTACGAAGCTATCCCATAACACAAGTCTCGAACTTACTTTGGGGCTAGCTCAATAAGTGTAATTTGTCCCTATATATTTATATTTATTTATTTATTTATTATTTATTTTACTGACCGTGTACATTCTGTAGTGGTAGACGGTCTAATGAGTTCGGAGTTACCAATTTATTATGGAGTTCCCCAGGATTGTATACTGGGACCTAGTTACCCTCTTTTTGATTTATTTAAGTGATCTCTTTTCTCTCACCATCCCCAACTGTAGGATCATCTACTATGCTGACGATACAGCTCTTCTTTTCTTAGTCAAATCTTGGGAAAATGCTTATCTATATGCGCAGCATGGTTTTGATATTGTTTCTAACTGGCTTCGTCTCAACCTTCCTTCTTTCAACGTACAAAAAACTATGTTAGTTAATTTTTCAATTTATAATTTAGTACGAACAAAATAAAATTTTATCAAAATATGTATTGTTGCACACTCATCCTCATCCTGCACTTGTTCTGCTCTGTCCCCCGTTGATAATGAAACATATTTAGGAGTAATCATTGACAAAAAATTAAATTTCAGAGAACATATAAATGTCACTGCTGGGAGAATCCGCAGGTTAATGTATATTTTTAAGGGCTTAAGGCATGTTACCGAACCTAGTGTCTTAAAAAGGTGTATTTTGCTCTTGGGCAGACTTTACTACCATACTGTGTCTTTGCTTGGGGTGGAGCTTGCAAGACAATATTAATAAAAGTCGTACGAGCTCAAGGAGCCCTTCTTAAAGCATGTACGTTTAAACCCTACTTTTGATTCCATTCAATGAATTATACCAATACTGTGCGGTCCTCTCTGTGCTTCAGCTATACATATTAAATTCCATCCTGCAGAAACATAAAGTTACTCCTTATAACCCTAACTCTCATAAACGCAACAATCTTGTAGCTGTCTTCTCGTTTTTCAGAACGGAATTTTCGCATCGCTTCTTCTGTTTCTAGGGTCCATTTTTATGTATAACACTCCAGGCTAAACTTAATATGATATCCCACTCAAATTGCTCCTGTAAACAACTTGTGTTTAAATATCTCCTCACGCTCAACTACATTAAAACTGAAAATTTACTCCTCATTCCTAAATAATTTACTAGACTGATTAGATACTTAACTTACAATTCTTGAAATCCGCACTACCTACAAATACACCCACTTACAACTTCCAAATTCGAAATTTTATCTGGGCACATCTGGAACACCTACTCACAATATTTTATTGTTTAATATATTGTATGTATGTGTATGTATATGTACATGTATGTATATGTATGTGTGTTTTTGTTTTTTTTTCTTCTCTTATAATTTTGTTTGTTGTATTCATTAAGCAATAATATATATGTCATATTCAAAGGCGGTAGCACTGGATAACAGTGGCACAGGCCTTGCCTTCAACAGTCTCCAGTCTCCTTAAATCGGTGCTGGCAACATTTATTCTGTATTTATCTAGTGTGATTTTTGGAGAAATAAATGACTTTTTACCTTTACCTTTATAGTACTCTTTCTTTTGTGAACTGCTTGGACGCAGGTGACCTGACCAGGTGACGATCACAAAGCAGGTGCGCTATTCATTGCTCCTTACTCGCCTTCGATTCCTACTTCCAATGATCCGATTTTATTGCGACTTTCCCATTTTTAACCACTTTTAAATGTTAATTGTTTGACTATGACATTTAATTACAACGCGCTTTTGCAACTTAATTTAAATTATTTTTATTCATCAGTCTGAGAGTGTGCGGAGGTTTTTTTTTTATTAAAATGTCATACGGTTTTAAGATACATATCAAAACGTTTACGAGTTGGAATGCTCATCGCTTTTAGCTATAAAATTGTTCTCATACATAATACTTCTATTTCTAAAACCTTTACCATCTATATAAACATTCCGTCGTCATCAAGAGAATTATATAAAATTTACTTTTTTAATATTACCGTTTGTGTGTGCGAGGTTGAATCGAAGTGATCTTAACTAAGAAATTTGTATATATCTTAATATAGCTGCTCTTTATCGTGTACAGAAAAAAGCATTCATATCGATTCCTATTACAAATTATATGCTGATTACACATACCTATGCTTCAATTGAAGATTCATATCATTATTTTGTTCACTTTCTATGACAATTATAAATCATTGATAATGTTCCAACAAACAATCGTTCGAATTATATTTTTAAGTCCATTTATTAGTCTAATACGACTTATGTAAAGCTGTTTACAAGCCTTGCCTTATACCTTACATTTGAAGATTTTGAAGACGAGTGGATGCCATTTTTATGGGACTCGGGTCTCATCCTGTGTAGTTGACCCAATTTTATTTGATGAAGTGCTTACTACTAATTTACAGGCTTGTTTTCGAACTCTGCCATCTTTTTTGCACATTTATTTACCCACATGACTCTCATGAAATAGCTGTTAGCCCTAAGCGTTTAACTACATCTGGCAGCCTACGTACTTGTCTATGCTGCTATCCTTTTGTGTAGCTCGGAACCGTCGTTTGCTAGAACGAGAGAGAGCAACGGAACGCCGCGGAATCGCCGATGCCTGATTCATTCCGTCGCTCTCTCTCTCGCTCTACAGACAAGGACAACAGAAAAGGATAGGAGCACAGTAAAGTGCTGTTCCGTGCTGACAGATGTAGCCCAACGCTATTTTCAGAGCCGTTTCAATTGGCTTGTTTTCGAACTCTGTCATCTTTTTGCAGTTTTACTCACATCACATGAATCTCATGAAATAGATGCCGCGAATACAACTGTTGGCCCTACCTAAATAACCTCGTGTAAGCGGGCCATAGTGTCAGTACCACCGGTGGCATCCTGTGTAGTTGACCCGTTTTCATACTGCGATATTTTTAACTGATAGCTACCTATAACTTGTTAGAGCCGTTTCAATCGATAACTTGTTGACAATATGCAATAATTGGACACCTTTTCGACATCCGTAATTAATGTAGAAAGTTTCGCCTCTTCGTAAGAGCAAAAATCCAAATTTCTAATAGTCTGAATTGCTCCTATTAAGACATACGGTTTACGGTCTGTGTCTCAACCTAACCGTCCCATTTTATACCAGCTATAAATGTGGCAATTTTTGCCTTACTAGAGGCAACTACAGGACAAAAGACGAGACAAGTGACTTGCATTTACACAATTCGCGTTGTTGTTTGGGGATCGCGTGGAACACTACTTGGGGTCGAGACAGCATGTGAGTCTTTTACTTGTTTCCATTCACATCGATCCTTTACAGAATAAAATAAATATTTATGAGGGGCTACCATACAACTTTTTTATAGATAATAGTTCGGAACCCTTCGTGCGCGAGTTCGACCCGCACTTGGCGTTGGTTTATTATTTTACTTTTCACATTCTGTTTACCCATATCCTCCCTGGCACACTCCATCCTCGTTTTCTTTTGCCAGTAACCAGTAATCTTCAAATTCCTTAGCGATGAGCGAATTTAAAGGTTATTGCTTAGATACTACTCGTCAATCGCTATGTGCAAAAACACGGAAAACCTATGCTATACAGTATCACGTTTTTATCCCTGTTAGGGTAGACAGAGCATTTGTCATTTAGCTGAGATGTTGGAAGATTAAATATTCGTAGCGTAGCAACGAGTATCTTATCTGAAATGAATTCAAGCCAGCTCGCACGATAAATATTAATGCGACCTATTCTCAAGCGCCGGAGTGGCAAGTCGAGCGTGGGAGCTATACTATGATTTGTTTACTGTGGGCGAGTAGTCGCGACTCACGATCAGCTGACGGTGACGCGGCGGGCGCGGCGTGCGCCCCGCGGTCGCGCCGTCCGTCTGCGTCACGCGGTGACGTGTGTACTGTACACTTGAACGGCAATTGGCTTTTCAACTAACGATCTTATCTTACTAATGATGTTATGTTGAGAATTGTTGCAATCATCTCGGGCACTAGTCAATGAGGTGGTTAGAACTGTTATTAATTTATTACTTATACATTTCTTTTATGCTTTATTTTGGAAAACGACGTATTTAAAAGCTAGACAACTGGGTCTAGCTTTTAAATACGTCGTTTTCCAAAATAAAGCCCCGTAAAAAGGCACCGGCGACAGCGTTTATCGTTACTATCTTGTTCTACAAAATAAAAACGAGTGGGATATTAGTAAGTCGCGCGATATTTAATTTTTCATTTCATTTAGTCGAAAAACAATGTTTTCATCCCAAAACATTTGGAGCTAAAGTTACTGGTTATTCTCTCGGGACTAAAAAACGAAAAAGAAGATCTCTAGGGATCAAAACCAATTTGAAAACTGAACACGAGTGTAATCTATATAGAATCAAAAATAATGCTGGCAGTCCAGCAAAAAAAAAAGAGGAATTGTGTTTTAAAATAAAAGATAACGGGCATAGACGTAGTGACTTTTTAAATTTGGAATACATATCGTCGTCAACATGGATGAATATAGGTAAACATTTTTATGTTCTTCGCTTCGGAAAAAAAATAAGTAAAATAAAAAAGCGCAATTTTCCTCTTTGATTCAAGTAATTACAGAAGTTTTAGGTTATTTGTATTGAAATGTAATTATTTGTGTTAATACTTTTTCGTGAGTTTAAACCAATAGTAAATAGTTAGGTATTAAGTTTACTTATAAAAATAAAAAGATACGAGTATGACGGACCTCGCAAACAAAGTTATGAGTGAACATTTTATCTTAAGATGGTGGCCTTCGAAAAAATATTTCTTAGTACCTATTTATTTATGAAAACGACAACAAACAAAGGTTAGTATTAAATTGTCGGTTGAAGTCTGATGATTTGGTATTGTAGGTGTTCGACTGTATATTATTATATATTGTTATTGACTGTATATTATTATATATTCTGTTTGTATGTGTTAGTTTTTCTAATAGATGGAGCTGAAAAGTAGAGTGTGCTACTCGGGTACGGTACTATTTTTATCTCGGCCGACATACATAATTCCCTCGCTACACTCAGAATCCCACCCTGGATTCAAAGTAGCGCCCTCGCCTTCAAAATGTTACCTTATCTCCTTGTAGCACAATTTACTATTTTAATTTACAAAATTCAAATGGCGGATTTAATGCTATGAACATTTTCTGGTAACCTATATCATCATATAAACAATACATTAATATGACTGCCTCCGTGGTCCAGTGGTCAAGGCGTTCTCCTTATGATCCGGGGGTCGAGTGTTCGAATCCCGCTGAAAAACATACTTTGTGAAAAGTTGTTTCCAGTCTGGTTAGGATATTGCGGGCTTGAATCACGTGAATCCGAAAAGAAAGACTAATCCGTGCTTCGGAAGACGTGTGTAAAGTGTGGGTCCCGATCGGCATCTAGCGTTTGCTCTCAAAACTATCCAGGGATTGGTTCTGGTCTTCCCTTTGGGTCAGACGGCAGTGGCTCTGTGTAATAACCAGTTACCTCGTCAAATCACCTGGGTTAGGTGGCGCACCCTGAGCTCTGAAGCGTTATCGCCGGGATTCACGCTCAAATGATGATGTTGATGATGAAACAATACATTAATACTTAGCTTAGCAAATTCCTAACTATTGTTCAATGTAAGTCACTGTCACATTTATGATTGTTCAAATTAAGTTAAGTAGGCAAACTGTTCGGCTGTTGGCCTCTATTTGGTCTGAATTGGCCTCTTGATTGTTACGCTTGACCGAGATTTCTAAAAATAAAATGGTGTGCATGCTAAGCATATCCTTATTTGTGCCCGCTATGCTGGGCAGCTAATGCTGTCATTTGGTAATTGTTGAATTTTAATTTGAAAATGCAATTTTACTTTGTTTAACTTTTGTCACGTTGCGTGAGTTTTGATGTACATACATCTATCTGTAATTTAAGAACTAAGTTCATGTCGGTGGGGTTGTTAACATGTCTCTATCTATTGAGCCATCCTTT
This sequence comes from Acrobasis suavella, assembly GCA_943193695.1. Taxonomy (NCBI): domain Eukaryota; kingdom Metazoa; phylum Arthropoda; class Insecta; order Lepidoptera; family Pyralidae; genus Acrobasis; species Acrobasis suavella. The sequence continues at coordinate 20,419,247 of OW971932.1, forward strand.
TCACCTCCTCATACGACACAGTGTGAACTTATCAATACCGACATATTATATTATAAAATAGTAAAAATCGCGTAATTATATGTTATTTATACCTCCATCATCATCCGAGCGTATTCCCGGTTGCATCCTCAGCAGTAACGCTTCAAAGCCCGGGGTCCGCTACCTAACCAAGGAGATTTGACGAGGTTACTGGTTTTTACACAGAGCGACTGCCGTCTGACCTCCACAACCCAAAGGGCAAACCAGGAACCAATCCTTGGATAGTTTGATGATCAAACGCTAGGTGGCGTTCGGGACCTACAGTTTTACGTGCCTTCCGAAACACGGAATCATCTTTCTTTTCGGATAATCAGGTAATTCAAGCCTGCAATATCCTATCCAGACTGGAAACAACTTTTCACAAAGTATGCTTCCCAGTGGGAAACGAACCCATGACCTCCGGGTCACAAGGCGAATGCCTTGACCACTGGACCACGGAGGCAGTCGTTATATGATTAAATGTTATTTATACCTATATGATTAAATGCGACTTTTACCAAGCAATGAGACAATATAGGTGAAAATGGTTTTTCCAAAAGTTTACATTACAAGAATTTTTCGAGAATATTACAAGAAGTCAAGACATATCAAGGATGGCTTTTAGCACTAGCGGGTCACAATCACAACCATATGTGCTAGGATGAATCAGAGGATGATGAGGCAGATAAAAAAAAATGATTTAAGAGGCATTACATATTAGGATGGCTGTCTCGCATATCAAACATATTTAAAGATTATTAAAAAATGTGTTTCATAAAGTGTTTCATTAACATTCAATATAATTATATTGTGGATAATTTAGACATGTTTGTATATTGTGTAGACATTGACTACATCGAGAATGAGGTCATCAAAATTTAAAATTTTTGATGACCTATTTCTCGATACACACACACACAAAAATAATAAAAAAAAAACATGTCTACAATATCTAACATATAATTATATTGAAAGTTAATGAAACACTTTTCTACAAATGAGTCACATTTTTTAATAATCTTTGAAAACGTTTGATTGTGCTAGCGAGACAGCCAACCAAATGTGAAATGCCTCTTAAGAACGTGCCCAATGCCGATAATGGAAAAGCTACAAAGTATGTTGCATTGTATTTGATGCTAAATAAAATTGCAATAATTACGATTAAAATCAAATACATTTTCATGAAATATTACTGGCCCGTTTAGTCTTGGCATGGATATCTGTTTAACATAGGACTTACATATATAAATAGTATATAAAAATTCTCTACACGGTAATGAAACCTGCATCAAAATCACCACAATAGCAGGTTTTTGTAGCCTACAATCGCAGGTAAAGGGGAAAATGTAAGGAAACTATGGAATGATCATTCAACAGATCCATTTAGATATATTTTTGCATTCAAAATGGTTATTACAAGAGCGCTGGGACAATATTTTATGGTAACCAAGCTGTGCTATAAATGAGTCAAGATTCCCTATATAATTTTTCCCCAGATGCGAATGGAAACCCGAGCCGCACACTGTGGTCACAGCTGCGCCAACGACTAGCTAAGTACACAGATACTTAGGTCTCGTGGCTCTCCCTTATAATTATTTGATGTACAATTTGCGCTTTATTCGCTGGTAGAAGCATGATAAATGTTTATCATACTTCTCTTACGTATGGATAAATAATCAGCCAAGTGCGAGTGGGACTCGCTCGCGCATTAAGGGTTCCGTACCGTTATTTCCAAAACATCACGTTTATTATATGGAAGCCAAACATTTATTTTATTTTAATTGCGTTCTGGTTTTTTTTAAGTGAATAGGTATACAATGAAATATTCTGTGAATGTTTCAAGCGCCTCCAGTTTGCCGTTTTAATATAAAAAATAAAGCGGCAAAAAACACGTTTGTTTTATGGGAGCCCCCCTTTAATATTTCTTCTGTCAAATTCTGTGAAAATTTTGAACTGTCTGGCTATCACGGTTAATGAGATACAGCCTGGTGACAGACAGACATACGGACGGACGGACGGACGGACGGACAGCGGAGTCTTAATAATAGGGTCCCGTTTTTACCCTTTGCCCACGGAACCCTATCCTATCCTACTTTACCTTCAAAAATTCATTCTGAAATTTCGCTATGACCCGTAATCAAAAAATTAAGTTTAACCAACTACGTTGTATAACGTAGCTGTATTGTTGGCATGGTATATTAATAAGCGGTATTAGAATAACTTTGATTATTGTTATTTCCAAGTTTGTTCATTTTGACTTGCAAGTTGAGACTCAGGCAATATTGATGTGTAAATATAGGTGATATTTTACGATACAAAATTATTGATTAGGTAATAACATGTTATACATATAATATGTCAACTTAAAAAATGGCCTCTTTAGAATTATACTGGGTAGTAGGCGTAGGTGTTCATCTATATTTTTATTTTAAAATATACGATTGTTGTTTTTGTATGCCATAAAAAGTATCTTTATTTAAGGAATATAGTATAATACCAAGTCACTGCCATTTAATATTCCTAGTATCACTCTCACAGTAAATACGACTGTATATTATTATATATTGTTATTGACTGTATATTATTATATATTCTGTTTGTATGTGTTAGTTTTTCTAATAGATGGAGCTGAAAAGTAGAGTGTGCTACTCGGGTACGGTACTATTTTTATCTCGGCCGACATACATAATTCCCTCGCTACACTCAGAATCCCACCCTGGATTCAAAGTAGCGCCCTCGCCTTCAAAATGTTACCTTATCTCCTTGTAGCACAATTTACTATTTTAATTTACAAAATTCAAATGGCGGATTTAATGCTATGAACATTTTCTGGTAACCTATATCATCATATAAACAATACATTAATATGACTGCCTCCGTGGTCCAGTGGTCAAGGCGTTCTCCTTATGATCCGGGGGTCGAGTGTTCGAATCCCGCTGAAAAACATACTTTGTGAAAAGTTGTTTCCAGTCTGGTTAGGATATTGCGGGCTTGAATCACGTGAATCCGAAAAGAAAGACTAATCCGTGCTTCGGAAGACGTGTGTAAAGTGTGGGTCCCGATCGGCATCTAGCGTTTGCTCTCAAAACTATCCAGGGATTGGTTCTGGTCTTCCCTTTGGGTCAGACGGCAGTGGCTCTGTGTAATAACCAGTTACCTCGTCAAATCACCTGGGTTAGGTGGCGCACCCTGAGCTCTGAAGCGTTATCGCCGGGATTCACGCTCAAATGATGATGTTGATGATGAAACAATACATTAATACTTAGCTTAGCAAATTCCTAACTATTGTTCAATGTAAGTCACTGTCACATTTATGATTGTTCAAATTAAGTTAAGTAGGCAAACTGTTCGGCTGTTGGCCTCTATTTGGTCTGAATTGGCCTCTTGATTGTTACGCTTGACCGAGATTTCTAAAAATAAAATGGTGTGCATGCTAAGCATATCCTTATTTGTGCCCGCTATGCTGGGCAGCTAATGCTGTCATTTGGTAATTGTTGAATTTTAATTTGAAAATGCAATTTTACTTTGTTTAACTTTTGTCACGTTGCGTGAGTTTTGATGTACATACATCTATCTGTAATTTAAGAACTAAGTTCATGTCGGTGGGGTTGTTAACATGTCTCTATCTATTGAGCCATCCTTTTCACCTCCTCATACGACACAGTGTGAACTTATCAATACCGACATATTATATTATAAAATAGTAAAAATCGCGTAATTATATGTTATTTATACCTCCATCATCATCCGAGCGTATTCCCGGTTGCATCCTCAGCAGTAACGCTTCAAAGCCCGGGGTCCGCTACCTAACCAAGGAGATTTGACGAGGTTACTGGTTTTTACACAGAGCGACTGCCGTCTGACCTCCACAACCCAAAGGGCAAACCAGGAACCAATCCTTGGATAGTTTGATGATCAAACGCTAGGTGGCGTTCGGGACCTACAGTTTTACGTGCCTTCCGAAACACGGAATCATCTTTCTTTTCGGATAATCAGGTAATTCAAGCCTGCAATATCCTATCCAGACTGGAAACAACTTTTCACAAAGTATGCTTCCCAGTGGGAAACGAACCCATGACCTCCGGGTCACAAGGCGAATGCCTTGACCACTGGACCACGGAGGCAGTCGTTATATGATTAAATGTTATTTATACCTATATGATTAAATGCGACTTTTACCAAGCAATGAGACAATATAGGTGAAAATGGTTTTTCCAAAAGTTTACATTACAAGAATTTTTCGAGAATATTACAAGAAGTCAAGACATATCAAGGATGGCTTTTAGCACTAGCGGGTCACAATCACAACCATATGTGCTAGGATGAATCAGAGGATGATGAGGCAGATAAAAAAAAATGATTTAAGAGGCATTACATATTAGGATGGCTGTCTCGCATATCAAACATATTTAAAGATTATTAAAAAATGTGTTTCATAAAGTGTTTCATTAACATTCAATATAATTATATTGTGGATAATTTAGACATGTTTGTATATTGTGTAGACATTGACTACATCGAGAATGAGGTCATCAAAATTTAAAATTTTTGATGACCTATTTCTCGATACACACACACACAAAAATAATAAAAAAAAAACATGTCTACAATATCTAACATATAATTATATTGAAAGTTAATGAAACACTTTTCTACAAATGAGTCACATTTTTTAATAATCTTTGAAAACGTTTGATTGTGCTAGCGAGACAGCCAACCAAATGTGAAATGCCTCTTAAGAACGTGCCCAATGCCGATAATGGAAAAGCTACAAAGTATGTTGCATTGTATTTGATGCTAAATAAAATTGCAATAATTACGATTAAAATCAAATACATTTTCATGAAATATTACTGGCCCGTTTAGTCTTGGCATGGATATCTGTTTAACATAGGACTTACATATATAAATAGTATATAAAAATTCTCTACACGGTAATGAAACCTGCATCAAAATCACCACAATAGCAGGTTTTTGTAGCCTACAATCGCAGGTAAAGGGGAAAATGTAAGGAAACTATGGAATGATCATTCAACAGATCCATTTAGATATATTTTTGCATTCAAAATGGTTATTACAAGAGCGCTGGGACAATATTTTATGGTAACCAAGCTGTGCTATAAATGAGTCAAGATTCCCTATATAATTTTTCCCCAGATGCGAATGGAAACCCGAGCCGCACACTGTGGTCACAGCTGCGCCAACGACTAGCTAAGTACACAGATACTTAGGTCTCGTGGCTCTCCCTTATAATTATTTGATGTACAATTTGCGCTTTATTCGCTGGTAGAAGCATGATAAATGTTTATCATACTTCTCTTACGTATGGATAAATAATCAGCCAAGTGCGAGTGGGACTCGCTCGCGCATTAAGGGTTCCGTACCGTTATTTCCAAAACATCACGTTTATTATATGGAAGCCAAACATTTATTTTATTTTAATTGCGTTCTGGTTTTTTTTAAGTGAATAGGTATACAATGAAATATTCTGTGAATGTTTCAAGCGCCTCCAGTTTGCCGTTTTAATATAAAAAATAAAGCGGCAAAAAACACGTTTGTTTTATGGGAGCCCCCCTTTAATATTTCTTCTGTCAAATTCTGTGAAAATTTTGAACTGTCTGGCTATCACGGTTAATGAGATACAGCCTGGTGACAGACAGACATACGGACGGACGGACGGACGGACGGACAGCGGAGTCTTAATAATAGGGTCCCGTTTTTACCCTTTGCCCACGGAACCCTATCCTATCCTACTTTACCTTCAAAAATTCATTCTGAAATTTCGCTATGACCCGTAATCAAAAAATTAAGTTTAACCAACTACGTTGTATAACGTAGCTGTATTGTTGGCATGGTATATTAATAAGCGGTATTAGAATAACTTTGATTATTGTTATTTCCAAGTTTGTTCATTTTGACTTGCAAGTTGAGACTCAGGCAATATTGATGTGTAAATATAGGTGATATTTTACGATACAAAATTATTGATTAGGTAATAACATGTTATACATATAATATGTCAACTTAAAAAATGGCCTCTTTAGAATTATACTGGGTAGTAGGCGTAGGTGTTCATCTATATTTTTATTTTAAAATATACGATTGTTGTTTTTGTATGCCATAAAAAGTATCTTTATTTAAGGAATATAGTATAATACCAAGTCACTGCCATTTAATATTCCTAGTATCACTCTCACAGTAAATACGAATCTAACGACACCTCTCAAGCAAAAATTCATCGAGCCGTTCAGACTGCAGAGCGTGCCAAACAATTATACAAACATACTCTCGAAAACTTAACCCTCCTTCTGGTGCAGTCGGGTAAAAATAAATCCAAGAAATGGTAAGTATAGTGCCCTACTACGAATAATGTGCCCTACGCTTCCGTTGTCTCGTCTTGGCGGTAGTCCCAGGTGTCTCGAAACTCTCAAAGCATACTGTTTTTCAATTGTTAAATAAAATAAACATAACGATAATTAATTTAATATCTGTACCTGTACGTACTTACGTATAGTTGAAGTACTTCTTATTCCAATTTAGGTTAACTTCCAATAGAAGTTTAACTTATTTAATTCTGCATCTCTCAACCTTTGTGACCTTTCTGTAAGTTAGTTTCGCATATAAGAAGTACCCGTACCATGATCTTTGTACGACGTACACGTATTCACTGGGTATTTATAGCGCTGTCGACGTGCTGGGTCGTTTGAACCGTGAAGCCCCACATGCGAAATGGGAGCATGAATTACATAGACCCCTCTAGACTTCACTTGTCGTAAATATAGTCCGACCCAGGTAGCCTTCGGATTACACATAAAAACTAAGGAGTTCGGCGAGAGTATGCATAAATAAGTACAGCATGTTAAGCAATCCCGGGCTTGGTCACCATTTCGATAGGTGCTATTCTTTGCTACGGAAATCTCGTTAGGGATACATGATTTTTCTGTCTAGTGCTGCCCCCATTTAAAATAAATTATTTGAAATGAAACGGAGATATCACTTAAAATTTTGTCTATATCAAGCCCTAGATAATCCTTAAAACTATTTTATGAACTACTGTTTATAGTTGGAAGTGAGAACGTAAAGCTTTTCTACGCACATTCGCAAAAAGTGGCCGTTTTTCGCAAATGTGCGAAGTTAAGGCGTCGGTGTAATCATTAATTTAGAAATCAGTTGACAAGCTATGTCTGGTGCATTTAGACAACTCGATATTTTTTTTTACATTAGTGCTGCGTCATAAAAACAAGCAATCAAAGCATGTAAAAACTCGGTAGGTGCAAGAACTATTTAATCAAAAATAATTTCATACCTACTCGTAACTTACGCAAATCATAAATCATAATCGGGTTTATTGGTTGGCTTTTTAATTACATTGTAATTTGGCTTTAAAGGAGGCTTTGTCTTTAATTGCTAATTGCATTAATGAACCAATAAATCATTAGCCACGCACATTGCTTTAGTAGTAATTATAAAAACGCTCAGTTCAACTTGGCTTATCGTATAAAACTTAATATTCTGTAATGTCCGATGAAGTAAAAAATTGGCCGCTAAAACGTGACAGCAATTATTTTAAAAATGAACTCACCCAGCAGTCTTCGATGACCTCAGTGGCCTAATGGTCACCATGCTAGGCTTTCACACTGGAGTGTGGAGGTCCCGGGTTCGATATCCGGTCAGGTCAGATTTTTCAGATTGACCTGGGTCTTGTCTGGATGTTTATCATATATGTATTTGTTAGATTTTTTTGTCATTTTGTCACAACACCATTATTTCCATTAAACCATGTACATTCTGACATTTACACTATCAAAGTTTAGTCATGTGAACAGCTATGTTCCGGAAGGTAAAATCGTTGAGTTAGTATCCTATAACACAAGTCTCGAACTTACTTTGGGACTAGCTCAATCTTTGTGATTGACCGTATATATTTATTTTATTTAGCAGTGTTCCTGGCAGTTATAGGTCAACCTCTCGAATCTCGACTTCCTGGCGACCAGGACCTAACTGCTCCGCTAAAAATAAATAGCTGCCCGTATGTCCGAGTTACTCATACATAAAATACCACGGGCGAAAATAGACTAACGCCCAGCACGGCGCTAAGGGCCTTGTACTGAAACATTATTTTTCATCACCCATTGTCTCCTCTCTTCCGATTACACTAACTCTCAATTTCGATAAAAACCTGAATTCTTTTATATACTCCCCGAGGAACGCTATGCCGAGGCTTGCGATCGTTCTTTCCACTTTAATATTTCTTTTTATTGGTTCCCATTTCCGACTTAGTACCACGTTTTATGACTTGCACCGGAGCGTTTGGATAAGTTAATTATCTCGATATTAAATGTTATCTAACTTTTGGGCCACGAATGTTTGCAAGAAAATACCGTATAAGTGCTGATGTAGTAATACGCCTCGCGATACCTGCCTCCCACAGTAGTGTCGCCTACACGTGTATTTTATGTGCGACTAGGACCCCCAGCACAATAATTCACCGGGTCCGTTGTGAAAAAAGTCGCCGATACGCTGACATTGACACACTTCCCGCGATGCCCTGCCCACTGCCGCCCGAATTCCCATTTGTTTTACTTATTTTTTACCCGTTCAACTCGCTTTCGAACCGCTTTTCAGTTGAATTTTGTGGAATTTTCAGATTTTTATTTTTTATTGCAAGTTTATTCGCTGATCCTGTCTCGGCGCTTTTCCTCTATTTTCTTTCTATTGATCGGTGTGCTAACTTTATTCGAGATGTATTAGCTGTTAATCGATGTTTTGTTATAGTTTTGGAGAGCTCTGAATGGGTTCAGTGTATTTGTTTCGTATGCGTTGAGTTGGAAATGTATTGACGAAGAGATAATTGCGGTTGCCCGGGTATTATATTATGTGGAGGCGAAGGTTTCGTGAGATAGCGCGGGTTAGCCTGTTGTGTGTACAAGCGCCGTAAATATTGCAAAGTGATCGTCATACGCCCACGGGAAATTGGCCTCTCCCCGCTCCCTTTATTTTTATCAGTAGATATTCAAATTGATGGTGCGAGTACAGTCAACAAAAAGATCAGATCGAATTTGATATGCTCCGATTTCCTACGACCTAAAAACAATAAATCTTTATTTTATTGACCATAATGGTACTAAAGGTGGACTTAAATAATTCATTCCTATATAATTAATAATGCATTCTCTACCTTTAGGAAAAATTTATTTACCTTTTTGCTGTAAAAAAAAAACCGTTATCATCGTTAAAGAACGGAAGCTCATTGATTAATTATCTCCATAGTTAGTTTCGTAAATAGTCCATAGTTAGTATGAAATTTTACGATTGATTGATAGAGATCTTCGACTGAAATATCAAATATTTGTTAAAATGACTGATGAGAAACATGAGGAACTTTCTTATTAATAACAACATTTGATAGCGAGGAAATAATTCACGTTGGAATATTTTTGTGACGTGGGGGAGGCCCGCCCGGGGACGCGTAGTAGGGGCGGGCGGGCCGAAAGTTTGGCGCGCCGCGTTGACGACCGCATACTTGCTGCGAAAAGCATAAATATGTACGTATTTATGTACATACCGATATGTATGTATACTAGTGCCCACAACGACTAGCTATTGGAGTTTATTACCCTAGCCTCGTCTACTTATGGGCTTAATTATTATAGGTAAAATATAATCCAATGTTTGAGTTTTAGACCACTTTTTATATTCGACTTGTCTGTGTACAGTTTTATTTTAGTGTGGCTTGTTTCCTTTCTGTTCTATATCGTATTTTAGTGGTTATATGTATCGTACAATAATGTACCTTCTAGTCAAAGTGACAAAACTTTCCATTGATAATATTTTAATACATGTATGTAAAAAATTGCTATTTAACTAAAACAGTTTCAATATTTTTTTTAACTTCTGATTGACCTGAGAGCCGATCCATAATATATTCATAACTTGGTGCTTAAAACTTAAAATAAACTCTTTTTATGTTGGAAACTAGCTCCGGAATGAATTATTAAAAAAATAGCACTCGATTCGTAGAATAGCTTCGGAAAAATGAGAATCGTTACAGCAGGATTTCCTTTTCTTCTGGAGCTCCGGAGGGCGGCGGCGCCCGATCGTCTTGAGTCTTGTAGAGTAGGTATTCGTTGTTTATTTCTACCTAATCTTTGTTTATTTAAAATAATAATAATAAATAAACTTTATTTCTCTCTTCACAACAGAATGTAGATACATAAAAGGTAGGTACTTGATAATTCACTAAGGTAAGTAGTATATCTGACATTCTAGTCCTTGTGAAGAGGCTAGTCCCTGAATTTTATTTTAAATATATGTACTTAGCCGATTCAGCACAAACATTTTCATTTAATTTTAAAACCTTCATTTAGATAGCATTCACTGGGCAACTTTCATAAACGCTAAGTTTTGTTTTTTTTTTTATGTTTACGAATTTTTTTGTACGATTTCTTCACCCTTTGACACGTGATCTTGATGCTGGAAGTAGGTATGATTTCGTTTGGTGTTTATTCTTTTATTGAGTATAATAATGTTGATCATTTCTTTCTTTCTTTTGGTAACTATTTAGTTTAGCGTATTCTTAATGGAAGTGAATTAGTTGCAGGTACTTTTTTTTCTATTACAGCTTTTCGTAGCCAAGTTACGAAACTAGTAAACCTTATGATTTTTATCTTCGGTTTTGAGAAAATATGTAATTTATTTCAGGGCATACCCCGTTCGTATAGCCTTATTTTATAAATGAGTTCGTAGCTTATTACGAAATGTATGACGATCATTCGTAGAGCTGCTACGAAAAAGTGTGAGTTAAGTCCGGACGTGGCATTGGAGCTTGTAGATGCGACAGATTTTCCGTCCCAGTGGAGTTACCGCATTTATCACGTAGATAGTCTGAATCCGCGGCCACATAGCCGTCACCATCGGCGAATGAATAGACTTACTCGAACCTGTTAGTACAATTGGCAAAGTTATTATTAGTTCGGTTTATGCCTATGGCGTTAAGTCCGCCAATTGTTAACGATTGTTTAATGTGGAACATTTCAGTTTTAATAAATAAATAAAGGACATTTTGATTTCCATCTTCGTTTTCGAGAAAATATCTAATTTATTTGAGGGCCCTTGTACTAGCGTTTCTTGTCCTTATAAAACGCGTTTGTAGCTTCGCCTACGAAACAAATGATAATCATTCGTAGAGCTGCTACGAAAAAGTGAGATACATACGTCCGTACGTGACATCGGAGCTTGTAGAGGCGACAGATTTGCCGTCCCAGTGGAGTTACCGCTATTTATCACGTATGAGATAGTCTTTACGCGCTACCACATGGCTGTCACCATCGAAAAATGAATAGACATTTCTCATACCTGTATCATATAGTATCTATCCTGTGTCATAGACTACTGTTATATAACAATACAATACAAACACTCTTTATTGTACCATAAACAAAAGGAAAAACAATTAACAGAAAAAAAAGAAGACAGAATTATGATACAAAGGCGCAAAATTTATCGCATAGCAATCTCTTCCAGTAAACCTTTGGGTAGAGGGAGAAGTGAATATTTAAAAATAGGCGGTGCAGTATGTCAGACTCTAATAAGAGAGCCAACTCGTGTAATTTTTCTATCAACAACTTAAGCAGCAAATGTACTCGTAGTGTCATCTATTAATGTTATTCCAAAATAAAATTAAAATAAAAAAACAAATATAAATGTATATGCATGCAATGAAGAGGGATTTGAACCTGAGAACTGAGAACTCAGTTGATTTATTTTGATTGCGTTAAACGCTTCGCCATTCAGGCTTGAAGCTAGGGACGCGGAATTATTGCTTATACTTTAAGGGGTTTCCTGAAATTTTCTGGGTGCAGTGCTGCCCCCATTTGAAATCAATCATTTGAAAGGAAACGGAGATAAAATTTAATTTGTCTTGGATCAGACCCTAGATAACCCTTCAAACTATTTTATGAACCACTCTTTACAGTTTAAAGTGATAACGTGAAGCTTTTCTATACGCATTAGCTAAAAGTGGCCGTTTTTCGCTTATTAAAATCGATCAAGAGATTCTAGTTACGAGTATCGTCAAAAATCATACATACTCTCGATTGCCCAAGTAGATCTGCGATCGCTTCGTGCATTCCATCAATTACTTTGTTTGAAATGTATATATCCGGCATATTGTATACTCCGCATAACATTGACTTAAGGATCTTCGTTAATTTATAAAAAAATAAAAAAGTCAATTTTGCATCAATCCCTGTTAAAATCAATTCAAATCGTTGTTTACTTATTTTGATTTAATTTTTTGAAACTCTTTCCACAATATCACTATAGTTAACCCAAAGTTTCCAAGTAATTCAGGTCATTTCAAATAACGTCAGCTTGACGCGTTAAATATTTAACGGTGATTTTACAGCGTAAACTTTTTCCATCCGTCAGCTGTCAATCCATAAAGCCACGTCGGGTTATTGCTTTTCACGCCTTTTGGACAGTATGCACTTCGATATTTTACAAAATATTGTGTATTACAAAGTAAATATAAACGGTACTTAGCACGAACCTGTTTTGTTGTCTAACGTTTCGAATAGGAGTTACATCCCTCGTGTTCGTGTCATGTGTTCAAAGTGCGACAATTTGAAAACCAATATTGTTTATTTTAATTTGGTTTGGAATACTTTCTTTAGTACGGTTCTTTCTAAGAATACGAGGGTTTTTCCTTAATCGGCTTTCCGATGAGGAAATACATCGACTTTTGTTTATTGGAGTTTCGAAGATCAACGTTTTGTTACGTTGTTCGTTTGATTTTTACAATACAGACGTAGACTTTTTTAAGCTATAACTACTCCATTTGTTTAGTTAGGTACTTAAATAGTGTATAATATAAACAATCTTGACAACAACCCTAGCGCAACGCTCACTGAATCGGTTTTGTGTAGGTACCGACCTATTATAAATCTTTTGTCCAGAGCAATAAAAATAAAATTGGCTTACAATGGATGTCTGGGTATCTTTACGAAAAGGTGCTGAGTTCTGACGCAAGCTAAACAATTCTATATCGCATACTATATTAAGTAGATATTTCTTTGAATTTCTTTGCTGAGTAAGACTTCTGCACGTGAGTACTAGTACTTATTCTGTGACACGGATAAGAATATAAATATATTATGTAGTCGAACGAGCTGACTGGTTTCAGTCTAATTTAACCCTTTCACCGCGAACGTCGGATTTATCCGACAAACAGTGTCGTGCCCATTCCGCGAGTGTCGGATATTTCAGACAAAAAAATGCTCGTATTGCACATATTAAGTGTCCACATCCCTTTTTGGTTGTAGGTATATATTTAAGAGTTACTACCCCTCGCGCTGGGGTCAAGACAACTAATATAATGTCTCGCGGTGAAAGGGAAACTCAGTTCTACATACAAAATATGTCCTACATATCATCTATTCAAGTTGTATTGTTTACACAGTTTACTTACATTTTAGGGATTTCCATTCGACAAATAAGAACGAGTCCGAGTAGTCCTAACAATTAAGTCCTATCAGTAGGCGAATTGAATGTAAGTAATCCAATTTTTAAAATTAAATGGTCGCATCAAAAGTACTTGCGTTACATGTTAACATCTCGGCATATTCTTATCGTCCTGGCATGTTTTCTCCATCACAAGAGCTGATATCTGCTAACTATCTGAACCCCAAAGAGCTATTATGTACCTGACCCCATTCATTTCGTAATGTTTGTTCTCGCAGGTGTCTCGAACTCGCCTCGTTTATTTGAAGACCTGTTTCGGAAACGTTATTGTACTCATTATTATCACGAGTTGCTGACGCGAGTTGTAACGACTTTTTTTTAATAGCATCTTGAGGTTTTTTTTCATGCCGTTTCATGTTAGTCATGCGTACGGCGCCACTTAACGTTTGAAGTGTTCAAGTTATTTAGTTCTCTTGCGCCGCGATAAACTAGAAAAGTGTCAAGTGCAACATTTTAACACCAAGTTTGATCCTTCAGTAAAGATAAAACAATTTTATTTTTCCTAGAATTGACAAAAATGTGTAGTCTGTTTTGAAGTTTAATAGTATTTTATGCAACAGTTGTATAAGAAGGTTCATAAAATGCGAGCGGCGCAGGTTACGATACTTACGATGCGAGCCTTGGCGAGCATCGTAAGGAGACGCAATGATCGGTTATTATAACAAAACAGATCAAATGCATCTATGTCCAATGACGACCTACCTCAGTATAGCCACTGAATAGTAATCACCTGAAGTCTCACTCAGCAAAGAAATTCAAAGAAACATCTACTCAATGCGGTTGGCGATATGGTTTAATTTAGCTCTAATATACCTAGAAATCCATTGCAAGCCATTTTTTTCTGGACTAGCGATTCATATAACTGAATTTCCCATTCCGGAGTGGTCGCCGCGCGCATAATAATAATGTAATTATATTTTTCTACTCCTGTACTGTTATCTGTCTGTTAAATGGTCCCGAACACTAATATAAGAACATAGATTATATGATTTCAGAAAAGTCTATAGTCTATTCCTAATATCATAATCCTAATAGCACATGTGTTATTTTGCCAAAACGATACTCCTAGCCATAGACCTATGACTTTTTTCTTTAGATCTACCATACTGCCAACATAATAAAATCGTTATTTTAACATATGGTGCCATGGAGTTACTGAACAAACGGTTTTTTGTATGAAAAACATTCGTTTATGTGACTCCATGTTTCAAAAATGACACTATTAGTCACTAGGAAGACGTCAATAAAAAAAATTAAGTCTTCCATAGATACCTAGTATCTACCAAACATATGGTAGTATTTCGTACTTTTCTTTGTTTATTTTTGGATTTATTTTAGTAAATGTAGTCGTAGAAAAAGTATTGTATGCAACGTTGTATAAGTAGTCAAAAAATGCTCGATGGCGTCAATTTACGATGCTCGCCAAGGCTCGCATCGTAACCTGCGCCACTCGCATTTTTTAACCCTCCTTATACAACTGTTGCATAAAATACTATTTCGATACCTAAACGGGGAGTGACACAGGCGTGGTATAGCAACTAATATTATTTAAAAAAACATTACTATCTTCAAAAACGAGGAGCTTATCAATTCGATCCATATATTTTTTTGTACGTGTCTTCGCCACTTTTTTCGTCACGTCTTTTTTTATTTGATCCTATAGTATCGAGTTGGTTCTATATTGATTGGGTGAAGATAACTATGATAAAAAACTTAAGAGATATGGAAGAAACTTCTAAAAGAAAATTAAGTCGATAATTTTTTTTTGTTAAAAATTTACATAATAATTACTTTAATACTTTTGAAAAAAAAAATGTTTTTACTTACATTCTATTTGAGTTTAAACATTATTAGTTCTATTCTATAGAAATTTCTTAGAAAACAAAATACTTCAAAATTGGAGAACTGCATAAGTCAACTTTTGCAAAAGCTTTAGCAACACTTTCTATTTAGGGCTGTCTCAAACGAAGCCGAAATGTACGCAGAATACGGCACTTATAGTGAAGGTGTAGTAAGGAGAGTACCACGAGTAGCATGGCTCATTTAACCCTCTGTTCACAATTATAATGCTTATTAGCTGGGCCTAGTTAAACAGCGGTGACCTGTATCTCGACATTTTCGACCCAGAAGATAGTACTTATTCTGCTAATGAGCCGTAATTATATTGACATTTTAGATAAGATTTATTATGTTAGGTGCGATGTTATAAAGTAGTAGAGATAAGGTTGATATTCTCGCTTCTGTTTACTTCCGGTTAAGGAAAACATTTAGTACAAGATCCAAGAGGGTTCGACCTTCACCCATTTGCCGACCGGATAAAACTTATTTATTATTAAATATAATATGTTCCTGCTGAACACATATTAATAGGTTACTCCAAATAACATTAGCTATTTGTCAGTAAAAGTCTTCAAAATCGGTCCAGTCCAGACGTTTCGGAGATTAGCCGGAACAGACAGTCAGACATTTTCTTGGAGTAAACCAACCCGTTAAGTCTTTTCTATTCAGAAAAAAAAGACTCATTTTTGTATATACCTGCGCAATAAGTTGGCCCGGACCGTAGCACGGCGTTGCTCATCCCTGAAACATTCCAACCAATCAATTACCCGTATTTGTTGTCCGCGTGCTCGGGTGTCCAAATCCGCCAGCAATGAATCAGGGATATCCCTAATTTGAAATGTTCAAATGTCGGTGCCGGGTGGCGCACGGTCGCTGGGACCGCTTCGGGCTTCGGTCGTTGCTCTCTCCGCCGCTGCCATCCCTATTTCCCGGCGACGGATATTATCGCAGCTCCACGATAATAATCGCAAGGGCAGACCTAACGGTCCCATTAATGCGAGGGGACGTTCTGGACTCCCTACAATACCGATTGCATTTTCATATCGTTGTTTTTCGTGTCAAACGAGTTTTATTCAACGTTTATGCAGTAAAAGCTTTTCGGAACTCCAGTAAATTTTTATATGATCAGTTAAGGAGCAGTTGATGTTTTGATGGAACAATGGAATTTTGCCCCCGATGCTCTGGAATGGGCCTTTAAATTACTTTTCTTCGTTCTTTGTGTTTTTTGTACGAATTTTGCGGTTAATTTAAGTTCGAAATTCTCTCTCTCTTTTGCAGATACCACACTCGTTATTATTTAATGAGTTTGGTGTGTTGACGATTGATTTTCTGGCATTTGAATTAATATCTTATAGAAAATATGTGCTTTCCTAAAGGTTTAAAAATTTAATGTGATAAGAATCTGCAATTGTGAATATTTTATGATGTTCATTATTTTATGACAGCTTTAAGATTTGAAAAAGCAAGACGGAACGGAAATAGGTACTCAAGAAGATCGTGAATTTGTTAAGCATCCCAGTGATTGGTCCACGATATAACACCAGAAAATTAACGATGTCTCTTATTCGTCGAAATTGCCCAAGACATCGTCGGAAAATACAGCTCTTTGAGAATCGGGTGAAGAGATCGTTTTCTCAGAAAGCCTTTTGGGGCATAAAGGAATGGACTCATAAAAACCATACACGTCCTTTGCTCGTTCAATGGCGCTGAGATTTCCCTTTATTTGAATAAAACTCTTTAATAATCTCGCAAGATTGTGGAGGGGTAGTTGGGTCTTTGTTTACTGAAGACTCTGTTATTTTTTACTATTTTATTTAAATCGTAGAATTTATCACAATCAAGTAATAATAAATAATAAATCATACATACAACCTCCTTTTAGTTGTGATGTGAGTTTAGAACATGGTAGAACATAATCTGAATTTAAAATGTATTTATTAGTTTTGTACTAGATACTAGTCTTATTCAGCACACTGCAAATAAATAAATCATAAGGAATATATGTATTAAATTTTATACTACAACACGAACAAAACTGTTTTCATTGAAAATAATTCTCCACTGTTATGGTTTCATTTGAACCGGTATTGTTTTTGAGCTAAATTGTTTATTTTAAAGTACCAGAATCCTTTCCCAAATCCCATACAAGTAGTAAAAAAATTCAATACCTACAATAAAACAAGTAGCCGCGTGTCTGTACATTTATTAAATTTATCGAAAATAAGGGCAATAACAATAATTGACCAAGTGGATGTCCGCCCACGCGCAGTGAAGGGTTCCGTAGTTACGAATGCCAACTTTAAGTTCATGCCACTGACAACGTCTAAAAACGAATGTTCTATTGAATTTGTACGAAATTTTCCTTTTCCAAGTATATTTTACAAGTTGATCACCTATGACTTTTTAATTTGTAAGCAGCAGATAGAGGGGCTACCAACAAAAAAATTTAGGGTATCTCCCATACAAGTAAAGTGAAAAGTCAATTTTTTTTCTCGACTAACCAATCATGTATGATATCATTGAATAGGTCTTTTAAAAATATTGTGAGTTTGTGAACACCGATTTTCTATTTTGGGAACCGTTTCTGAAATATTTGCTTTTAAAGTGAAAAAAAAAAAAATGTTAGAGTCAAGTGTATTTCAAATATCTGCTAAATTGTTATATATGGTCACGTGAAAAAATTCACAGCTAAAGGTTATATAACGAAATTTAAAGGAAAACTATCAGAGAAGTAGGGTATACAAATTAAAAAGTTATAGGCGATTAACTTATAAAATGTATCCGGAAAAGGAAAATTTCATACAAATTCAATAGAAAATTAGTTTTTAGACGTTTTTAGTGCCATGAACTCAAAGGTGGCGTTCGTAACTACGAAACCCTACTGTGCGTGGCCCGACACGCACTTGGCCAATTATTAGTACTTATAGTCGCTGAGTAAAACCGCGGACGGACAGACAGACATGGCGAAACTATAAGGGTTCCTTGTTTACTACGGAACCCTAAAAAACAATAATAAATAAAATACAATATAGATTTTTTATATGTATGTTGTATGTATATACAAGATAGTCTACAATTACTAACTAAAACTACTAAACAGTTAAATTATAAATTTAAATGGATTGAGCTCAGCTTGCAGCAACATTTAGGCTTTGTTTGAATGAAATATTTAACGTCTGGTACGCTGACACCAGTTAGACTAATTCGTACGGGAAATTTTAATGTACGTGCATACAATCTGTCCTTGAGAATTCAAAGTAGATCACTATCGTTTTTCTTCTTATTTAAGAGCTTATTGGCTCTTGTGGTGGAGTATGTGGAAATTTCTCTTTTGAATTAGAATAAAATAAAATTGCATTTGTTTGTTACAGGGCGGTGACGGACCCGCGCGATGGCCGGCGCGTCGCCCTCAAAAAGCTGCCAAACGTTTTCCAGTCGCTCGTCTCCTCTAAGCGTGTCTTCCGGGAGCTCAAGATGCTCTGCTTCTTTAAACATGAAAACGTAAGTGTCCTTTGTTACCCCGTATTAACCCTTTACCACGAACGTCCGATTTATCCGACAAACATTGTCGTGCCCATTCCGCGAGCGTCGGATATTTCCGACAAAAAAGAAATGCTTGTATTGCACATAACTTAAGTATCCACATCCCTTTTTGGTTGTAGGTATTTATTTTAGATTTACTACCCTTCGTGCTGGGCACGTCAACTGATATAAAGTTAAAAAAGGGGGAGAATGTAGACGCATTTTCACACCTTAGCTCGGTGACCCTGCGGGACTTCGCATTACTAGCAGTTTCCCAACTTAGTGAATTGATCACGAGTGGCATAAAACTCTTCGGGAGGCACGTCAAGCCGTTGGTCCCGGCTGTATTATTATAGGTAAGCAGACGTTAAGCTTTGTCAGATGCCTTTATAAGCGTGGCCTTTGAGTCTTATGGCCCTGGGCTCTGTTTACTACGGCAGGGATAAAGATGTGAAAATGTATGTGTAGATGCCTTTATAGGCAACTTGCACACAGTAAAAACAAAACAAACTCCTATATCCTTTAAGTTACGGCGTAGCAAGAGTTGAACATCGCAAGGCTATGTTGGTGGTGGCCATGCAAGTTGGTGGGCTTAAGAATACCTAACCTTTATGTAGTCAACAAAATAGACATCAGATTAGTGCTCCATCATTGGGTTGCAATTTTTTTAGTAAGATTCTATATAAATTATTATGGTTCCGTACAAAAAATTTAAAAACGTAACCCTTATAGGATCACTCGTGCGTGTGCGACTGTCTGTCACAGCCAATTTGCTCCGAACCTACTGAACCAAATCAGGTGAAATTTGGTAGGATGGTGTAATCCTATGACAAAAACACCATTATATTGTCATTATTGTAAAATAAATAGTAATGATTTTATTTATGAAGGAAGACGAAAATTGATCATTCCCCCTAATCTCCAGAACTACTGAACCTGAAATTTTGAAAAAAAAAATTAAAAAATAAAGTTAATATCTTGTAGATAACAAGAAAATTTATAAGAATTCTAGCAATTGAAATAAAGTGGTAAACTCAATATAATACATTCACTTACGGAAAATAGTTCAATAAAACACCACTAGATAGCGCTAGTAGTAGATAACTCGCGTCTAACTGTGAGGATTTTAAATGTGATTTTTTGTATTAATTGTACGGTACTTAAACTGGCATTGTACGGAAGTGCGAGTTTAACACACGTGGCCTCTCCACGTGAGTTAAACTCGCACTTGGCTGGTCTTATTCTTAGTTTACGTCTATATTTCGTATGTTTAAAGAAGTTCATAAGAACAATAAGGTGTTTATATAAATATTCATCACCTCATTTGCATGCCATATTTTTACTTAGCTTTATTGACGCAATATGTACTGGGGCTCGGAAACAAAAGGACTCGGCGGACTGTTTTGAATTCATTGACTTGAATTTAAATTGCATTGCATGTTGATTTTCATTTTTAATGTCATCCGCATATTGTTCTTTCACACACATAGAAGTTCAACCAAATTCATTTCAATTTCGGCTCTTTTCTTCTGCATGAATGTGCTTCCTGATGATAGCACATGCATTTCGTTTTATTTTTTCTAGAACACTAGGAATTACATTTTTATGTAGTAACTAGAAGCGCCCCGCGGTGTTACCCGCAAAAAAAGTAGCCTATTTGTTAATCCAGGATGTCAGCTAACAGCATACCAAATTTTATCAAAATTGGCCCAACCGTTTGCGCGCGGAAAAAAAACACGCATACACAATCACAAACTTTCGACTTTCGTTTGCGCGCGAAGAAAAAAAAAACACACACACACACACTCACAAACTTTAGACTTTATAATATTAGTGTGACTTGACTGGGATTGGGATCACTTGCAATCACAATCTAAAAGATGTCATAGATTCGCTAACCGTTTAATCCACTGCTTGCCTTTTATTTTAAAATACTTAGTTTCAGAGGTTCCCAAACTTATTTTGTTTAACGCCCACTTTAAAAATCTGTTATTTAGTAGCGCCCCCATTTATTTTTCACCTCAGTAACCTCAATAAAATATTAGTCTCGCCTGAAGTTTAACTAAACCTATATTCTCAACGAGACTTTTCTTACCAGAGAGAGCAGTAATAATGCAATAATATGCAATAATAATGCAATATTAAGACTATCTTTTATTCAAACTTTGAAAATAATGAACATTGAGCAATAATAATACAACTTTACAATAATAGTAAGAGTATGTTTTACCATAATTAAAAATTAACAAATAATCAACAGTTATTTTAAAACTAACCTAATGTGAAGGATGAATCTGATGATTTTGACAAGTTTGTTAATATCAGGTTCCAATTGACTCAAGAACAGCCGCAAGTTGCCGCGTTCGGTAACGTGCAAACGATTTCTTTTCCTAGTTAGCAGCATTGTAACAGCACTAAAGCCACATTCACACAAATATGACGATGGAAATGCAGTTTCGTTCCATTGTACTTGCGAAATGGAAGCAGATTGTTTTTGTTATGCTAGATGCTAATTTGATAGCCAAAGCACCGCAGAAACACACAACATTGTTGTTTAACCCAACAAGCTGGCTTTCTAGCCACAAATCAAGGCAAACAATATTGTTCGTTTATGTCAATATTGCTCTTAAACGTCCACTTGTATTGCGTTGGATTGCTACGATTCGGTTAGATAACTTATTACTTGGTTGGCTTTTCGATATACTTATTCCCTAAAATAACAATATTTTGAAATACCCCTTCTGGCGCAGTCGGGTAATCACTAATCAACGAAAGATTCCCGAGATATTCGTAAGGGGCCGGCGCGGCGCCCATATGACGAAGCGCAGCGCAGAGCATTTTTCACTGTCGAACTATTATCGACTTTGTCTTCTTTGAAATAATATCCAAAATTAATTAACACAATACTTATAGCCCTATCGAAATATGCGTTGCGCTTCGCCATATGTGCGCCGGCCCTATTTTATTTTTATCGATTTATGAAATATTTTCAGAAAGAAAAATGTTTCGCTTCCCATTGACACAGGCACAAGATGTTTATGGGTTGGGCTACATCTGGCAGCATGGGATAGCATTTTTCTATGCTGCTATCTTTTTCTGTCGCTCAGAACCGCCATTCGCTAGAGCGAGAGAGAGCGACGGAACGCTTCAACACCGGCCATGCTAAGGCAGAAAGGGACAGAAAAGGATAGCAGCATACAAAAGTGCTGTTCCGCGCTGACAGATGTAGCCCAACCCTTAGTAAGAATGATGATTTTTATTTTACCAACATTTCTGTACAAACCGACTGTATATGAAAATCGTCACGTTCTAATGATCTGAAAAGTACCTAATTACCGGGCAAACAGACAGACAAACGCGTTAAAGAGACGTTGATTACTATGAACCATTTTTTTAATAGCCATTTAGGTCCCGAAGTTGGGCTAAAGCCTCCCCTTTTTGTTACTATGGCCCATATTCTTTAATTAAAAAAAAAAAAAAAACAAAACAATTTCATGATGGTGAAAGTCTTATACGTCGTTAACTGTTCAATCGTATATCATCTGTCGGTATCGGTAATATAAGAAACTTGCAAATTATCCGTTTTCCACCAGGGCCGACTGACACGCGATTTTGTTCAGTTCTCTGAGTGGACAACATAAATGGTCATTCACTATTGGATTCAGACAGAGGTTTGGTTACATGTCCAAATCTGTTTATCAATTAAAAGTGTCTAGAAACTGAACACACACATCACACATGTGTCATTCACTACATAATCACACATAATAATCAGCTTCGGCGACGCAAGCACACCTGGACTGGCGGTAGCTGAAAATCTGTGTTTTGCTCACTGGGCAATTCACCACACAGCTACAGCCTTTTGTAATACGTAGCACACACATGCCTGTCAGGTACTTTATTTATATTCGGTTAAGTTTTTCTTTTTTTATGTATTGTAGTGCTTTATATATGCAGTAAATAATTTATCTATCTATCTACATATGTGTATCCAGATGCTATATGTTTTAATAAATACATTTCTCCCATTGTCATCTGGGAAAGAAACAAAATATTGAGTAGTTTATCAAAATAAATAACATACGTTGGCTTTGTTCATTAAAAAATGAGAAAAACTTACAACATCAGCTATACACATGAAATCTTTTATTACTACCATGCTTATTCTATCCCTTCGCTATCTTATCCTTTTTTGACTGAATGTGGATACCTACATTAAAATAAGAATCAAAATATTTTAAAATTTTAAGAGTCCCCAACCGAAATGGTTTACAAGTTTTTTATATATAGCAAGCGCCGCAGTGAACCGTACATATATTTTTCTCGTTTCACCAAGTGGACACAAGTATCCGGAATTGTATATCCAGTTAGAGTTGGATGTCACTTGTCAGCACGGAACAGCACTTTTCTATGCTGCTATCCTTTTCTATCGCTCGTTCCGTCGCATTCACTCGCTCTGGCAAATTAGGATTCTGAGTAGCATAGAAAAGTGCTGTTCCATGCTGACAAGTGAGATCCAACCCTGACTGAATATCCCAATCCAATTTCCCCGTCCAAACACAATTTGTACGTTAAAACCCGTGACAAGTGCACACAAACACCAAACAATACCGGTTGATCGATAAAACTCATTGAAAATGAATATTTTATGAGAAGCGCACGGCGCATTATAATTATTCCGTGATAAACTCCAATCGCTGGCCTTATTAACATTAAATATATCGAGTAGTCAAAACAATATAAATGCGGAATATAGAACTGGCCAAGTGCGAGTCGGACTCGCGCAATAAGGGTACCGTACTATTATGTAAAAAAAAACACGTTTGTTGCATGAGAGCCTCCCTTAAATATTTATTTTATTGTGTTTTAAATAATCTGTGAAAATTTTAACTGTCTAGCTATCACGGTTAATGAGATCCCGTTTTTACATTTTGGGTACGGAACCTTAAAAAGAAAACAACGAAAGTATTCCTAATAGTTCCAACCATTTAAATGTTCTAAACGAACTGTAGTAACAATGGATTTGAAGATAAATCTTTGACTGTAAACCACCTTATACACTCAAGATGGAAATAAGAAGAAATAAAGAAAAAAAAAACATTTATTTATTAAACTTTATTATAAATGTAATAGATGGACCTAAAGCTTTATCTACCAGTCAACCTACTATTAGATATAAATATGTGATTTTTAATATCGTAAGTCGTAACAGAAAATATCAAATTAAGATATGGTATACATAGGTGTTCGGAAGCGTGTTTATTAACATGCATAAACCCGCGCTTGGAACCCGGACGTCCCTAATTAAGAGAGAAAATAAATGTGCTGATAAGCCTGTAATTCGAAAGCATAGGATTGCTACTCAGTTAATTAATGGATTCAGAAACAGCATACGTACTTAAAAACGCTGTCAGCTAGTTGAGTCAACAGAACGAATTAGAAAAAGAAAAACAACTATACTATGGAGGTCTCGATTTGTTAACTCGATCAAATGAAGCAAAAATTCATAAATCCGCCCACTAATTCTTGATCCTTACCGCAAGGATTTTTTTATGTATAAATATTTTGTCACCGTCGTGAAAGATTTCAATTTGATCGAATCTTATAATTGATCTAGTCCAGAGGTTCCCAAACTTATTTTGTCAAACGCCCACTTTAAAAAATCAGTTATTTTGTAGCGCCCACCATTTTTTTTCACCATAAAAACCTGAATCACATATTTGTCTTGCCTGTAGTTTAATTCAACCTATATTCTAAACTAGACTTTTTTACAAGAGAGAGCAATAATAATACATACACCAGTACATTACAGTATCTTATAAAAAATAACAATAATCAACATTGTTAATTTTAAATAAAAAAAACAGCAATAATTATACAATTTTACAATAATAAAGAGTATCGGAAGTGGGGACCTCACCTGCGAAACTTTAAAACACGAAATTTTTTCTGTGTTTGATTCCTTTAACGATATAAATAGCGTTGTGAACGCATTAAAATAATAAATATTAATAACATTTTTAGTTTATATTTGTACAATAAAAAAGGATATAAATATGAACTAATAAATGGATGTTGCGTAGTAAGAGGATTTTAATTTCAGTGAATTTTAAAATATGAAATAGCTGAAGTTATAAATCACTCATTGCTTAAATCACATCAGCGCCCCCCAACTTTATTCTGGGCCCGTTACTGCCCCCCTTAAAACCTCCGGCGCCCACAAGGGGGCGTTATCGCCCACTTTGGGAAAGACTGATCTAGTCATTAGAACAAGTAGGAATAAAGGACAAATTTACTTTCATAAAAAGGGAAACGGGTTTCAAAATATTCCCGAAGCATCATAATAATTAATGATTAAACGACTTACCTCAAGTGAAGTTCTATCATATTTTTAAGAGAAATTGCTTCGAAAACACTTAGTGGATAGTAAGTAAAGGACAGAAGCCTTCTACCAAACAGAGTGTCTTCGAAGCAATTGCGAAGTAAAATTCGGGAATATTTTGAAACCGTGTGTTTCGGTGTCGGTCTCGGAAAAAATGATATTAACATTTCAAAAAAGCTTCTCGTTTTCTCCGTGGGTGTCGAAGCCAAATGATACGCAACACAACACAGCAAAGTCTCAACTGAAATTAGTTTATACAATTTTAAATGAAAAATCTGCAGAACAGACGCGCTAGGATGATGGATTGTTGTTGTCGGCAAAGTTTGCGAGGTTCGCAATTTCGTGAAATTAAATAATTGTGTGATTAAAGAAACTAATATTGTTTACAATTTGTTTATACTTTTAAAAAATTTCAAGAAACTAATTTCAGCAAAGGATCAAATTTTTCATTTAATCAAAATTCCAGAACATGACCATGAACGTTAAATAAATTATAAAATGTAATTACATATAAATATGTTTTTGCAGGTACTATCGGCGTTAGACATCCTCCAGCCGCCCAGCCTCGACTTCTTCCAGGAAATGTATCCTTTAGCAAACTTTAGTTAACAGTGTTCAGTAATCAGTTATTTAAACACGTAAGGAATCGTATGACTGCGGTTACGGACCCTGAAACAGGTACGTTGACCCCACACGTGAGCCCGAAGATTGCACTTCTACTTAGAATCGACTGAACTAAAGCCTTTACCAAACAGCCGTGCCGTGGAATAGACGATAGTAGTAACCGTTATGTATTGCAAACTTTTTTACTTAAAAATTGTTTACGTACGGGAATGGATGATTAATAGTATGCTTATTTTCTTGCAACTCGTCGATATTTGGTTTCATATCAGTTCTTCGCAAGTGCTATTTTCCCCAGTGCTTTCTATTATAATAATAACTCAAGTTTTCTACTTATTTTCTATATACTAGTATTTTCTGGAAGAGTAATAATAACCGAACACGGAATCATATTTTTAATACATCGACTGATTGTTGATGATAATTTGGAACATTGCGGGTACCAAGAGTCAAGACGCATTGTCGCAATGCTGCAGATTTTCAGCAACGAATGGTCCGTCCCAATGTTTTCTTTATATGTTTTCTCTGCTCTAGCGTTATTGAGGCTTGCTCAGAGCTGGGCGGTCAGCAGCTATCTTGGTACTTTGTCTCTGCTGGATTTTCAATCGGGAAATTTATTGCCGATTGAAGTCTAGCCTCTTCGTTCTTATTAAAAAGTGACTAATGAGTAATGCCCTCCCTGGCCTGAATCGCACCAAAGTCAGTGCCTAAAGTCCTAAGCCGCTTTGCTCTATCGCTTTGTTCATATTAAAAAAATTACTAATGATCTCAGCGAAATTACCCTGCCTTGTCACCCGAGTAATGTACTTGAAGTATTTCGAGTAAATTACTGGAATATGAAATGCGAAATGTTGGTATTTGTGAAGTGTTCGTAAGGAGTGTAATTTGGTGCGGTGTCGTCGACGTGGCGTGCCAAGGCCGCGGTGCCGTGCCAGTGATATGTGGCGCTCCAAACGCACCCTTCGCTCTTATTGCCGATTTCCTTCGCTTTCTTTGTTCGCTTTAGTGCTTTTGTTTTATCGAATTTGTTTCTACGAATTTATATTTCATCATCAAAATGCTTTTGTTTCTTATTTACTTTTTTAGTAAAATTATTTTTACTAATAATAATAAAGATCTGTCATATTGTATTTATTCATCCTCATATGTTTTTAAGTACATAGTTTCGGTTTTACTACTTCTAAATAGGACTGCCTTATACTTGACTAAGGGTTAAAGGTATTTGATTGAATTTGTAAATGTAATTTTAAAACTGTAGGAGCAGGCGCCACTGAATTGAAATACTTTTTTCTCTAATACTTATAAAAAATCAATAATAGATATATGCCCCGCCGACAAAGACTTTTTATTATTAATTATTCCTTTCTTATTATTTATTCCTTATGATATAATTATCTAATTAAATTTGCACCCCATCTATCATTTTTTCTGCTACGTCCCAAAGGTGAACTGGTAGACAATCTTAAGATTTTAACTGCAATGAATTAAATAAATAAATAAAGACTAGGAGGCTAGTGCGCGCTTGGAAACTAGCGTAATAAGCAAATTTTATATTAAAACTTTCTTCAAAAACAGCAAGTTATTTATCGATCGCGAAATTACCTTATTTGCACCCGTCAAAGGGGCAGGTAGGCGGTATAACGGTAGACTGGCAGGCAAGCCGAAACCTAATTTCGTCCGAGTCAGATCGGATTTTTGTGACATCAAAAGATAACCACGATTAATCACTAAGCGCGGCAGTATCCAATTTTGCGCCGTCTCGTCTCACCAGTCCTGAAGTTTGGCTCACATTGGTCGAGTGATAGAATGATAGTCTTACAGCGACTCGACCAATGATGTTTGTGGCGTAAAAAAATTATCACGATTCACTTAGCGCGGCTGTATCCAATTTTACGCCATTTCGTCTCACCAGTCCTAAAGTTTGGCTCGCATTGGTCGAGTGACGCCGATTCCTACAGCATCAAACTTATTTTTTTTTGATTCAGAACAACTCATAGGTGCTCATAACACTCCCCTGGCGATCCCCAGATTAGCATGGTTATTTTAAAACTAAATAATATAACCAGCGAATAGTGTTATACATACTTTTATATAACAAATCTAGTGTAGAAAAGAACCAGCAACCAGAATTAAGTAAAAAAATGAATATTTTTTTAGCTCTGACGTTGCAATCTTAAAAATGATAGCCATGAAGCTGAAGAAATCATAAAAAAATCTACTGGACTTTATCAGTAACTTTAATATAGATAAAGTCTAGTTTGGCCAAATTTTTACTGATCACTCGATCAATGTGAACATCGTCTACGACTAGGTTCCAACATCAATGTCCAAGCTTCAAGTTTCGTCCAATTTCGTCACATCCCAATAACAACATTTATCTTCTTCAGGCAGTGATAGGTGTGATAACTAACTAGGTTTATGGTTCCATACCCAAGATGATTTTCGAAATAAAAAATGTAAAGCCGCTTTTAAATCAACACTACAGACTCCGATCAAATCCTATCAAATTACCGAATATGCCAAAAGTCTGAGATAGTCGCTTTTGCCCGACTGCGCCAGAAGGAGGGTAATGTTTTTTTTTAAGTATGTATGTATAATTTTTGGCACGCTCTATGGCCTGAACGGCTCGACAGATTTAAGCTTGAGAGCTGTCATTAGATTCGTCTTAATTCTGAGAGTGACACTGGGTATATAAAAAGGCAGTCGGTTTTTTATTTTTTATAATGATTCGTCATGAGTTTATTGGAACTGTCAAATAAAAATTTAATTGCGCATTTCCTACTTCTTGCTTGTAATGTTATGAGAATTCTCACGTGATATTCGAAATCTGATACGAGTATTTAGCCATCAGCCAATAGACTTCAATTGTCGGTCGACTAGCAATTTCTGAACACCATATGTGGATATCGGAAGATACAATTAGGGACCTTATTTCGTTTATTACTTATTACTGCGGTCTGGATAGCGTCAGCTGGCCGGAGAAACACAATATCCCTCGTCAATTTATTCCCCTTCAAGTTTTATTGAAATTCGAATGCCGCCGGGCTGCGAGCCTCATAGCTAGTGATGTGCCCTTGAGAAATTCTCTGTTCTCGGAAATTTATTTCCTAGAAAATTGCCGGAAATTTTCAACATTTCACGAGAATTTTAGTTGAAAATTTTCCTGAAGTAATTTCTTGCGAGAAATATCTCGGCAATTTTTTCCATATCGGAAATTTCTCGAAATTTTCAAGAACAGCACATCACTACTCGTAGCTCGTAGCGCAGAGGGCAAATGAAAACACTTGCATTCTGCCGTGCAGGCTATATTGTCGAATATGTTTGTACGGTGAATGCTTTACGTTTTAGTTTCGAAAATAAATTGATCGGTATTTGGAAATTAGGATAGAGATGAAGAGTGAAAAAATAAGTCTATTTCACAAGCTTCCCTATATGGAACATAAAACAATAATATGGAGGGAATACACCAAGATACAAAATATGTAAATAAATCAATGCTACAACATACATAATATTACATAACAGAAATAATACGGGTGCGCACTTACTTTCTTTCTTACAATTGATTAATATTTTGAGACGTTTTTTTCAAATTTTGTCCATTCGTGTAAATAATCCAACATTTAAGCATAAATAAATTAAGACAAAGTTTATCTTGACGTAGCAGCGGTCATTATGACGTGAGTGCTAGGCCGTATGTTAATTAAGCTTCCAAGCGGCCACTAACGCTTGTGAAGTGAAGCCACGGATTTGCGGCATAAATATAAATTTTACTCATTATAACATTTATAATTCAGATTACAATCATTATTCAATGAGCCATATAGCTATACCGACTCCCGGTATTAATCAATTGTTTTACTATTGTGTCTGGTTTTTGCAACACACAAAAGGTTAAAAATGCATTTTACTTTATTTTAATTAATGTACTCGTATGGTAAGTAATAAATAACTTAGCAGAAAATATTAAAATATAAGAAAATTAGCTTTCTGTCCAATTCAGTTGATTTGGAGAATATTTTGATAGTTCGTGCTGTTTTTAAATTATCAACGTGGATACGGCTTTTCAATCTCAATTCACCAAGAAAACTTGGATATGTTTTTGTAAAACATAAAATAAATATCAATGGTTTGTTTGAATGCCTAAAAGCTCGTAAAGACAATGTTGTAGGGATTGTTTTCGCGTCGGCTGTTATTAAAGAAGCGTTAGGCAAGAACGAATTATAAAAGTTGAACGAGCTCCTTTTAGCAAAATTAGATTAGAAACTTGATCGAAGGACACGCAGCATTACGCGCAGGTACTCGTAAGGATACAACATCTTTGTTTTTAAAATTTTCAAACATTCGTTTTAACAAGTATAGTCAGGCCTGTGTCACTCCCCGTTTAGATATCGATAATATACTACATTATTACTATTCGCGCGGCGACCACTCCGGAGGGGAAAATTCAGTTACATGAATCGTTTGTATAGAGTAATAAGAATGAAATTGGCTTGCAATGGATGTCTAGGTAAATCAAAGTGGTGAGGAGTTCTGACGCGAGCTAAATCAAACTAAGTAGATATTTTTTTTAACTTCTTTTCTGAGTATGACTTCTATACGTGAGTACTAGTACTTATTTTGTAGTATCGTTAAGATTATTCTTTTTGTAAAGTAATACTATATTTGAGTAAAAACAATTTTTTTACGTCAATTTATACTTAAATAGTTATCCCGATTCTCTGACCACATCGGAACTCCGTCAAAGACAGCTCCTTTAATGTTTGGAAATTTCTTAGTTATATTTATTGTACGAACTAAATAAAAGTCATCTTCAAACTTGAAAATGTAAAATTAACAAGTGAAGCGTAAAATTAAAATATTTAACACATCCTGCGTCAATGTTATGAAGATTATTCATTTGCTTTACCATTGTGTAATTTGAGTGCCAACAAATATGTTGTTGTTGGAGAGTGTTTACGATCGCAATAAAGAGAGATGCGTTTATGTGTCCCGATGAGTTGTTTATACGGGCATGGCGAGGCTTGCTTTCCCGCTCGCCGCCGCAGAAATAGAACTAAGTGCT
This sequence comes from Acrobasis suavella, assembly GCA_943193695.1. Taxonomy (NCBI): domain Eukaryota; kingdom Metazoa; phylum Arthropoda; class Insecta; order Lepidoptera; family Pyralidae; genus Acrobasis; species Acrobasis suavella. The sequence continues at coordinate 20,450,215 of OW971932.1, forward strand.
TCCGCTGAATAAAATCCACTGTCCAATTTGTATTCATTATTCTATGCTGTGATGAAGCACATTTTATTTGGAATTCGTGCAACAGTTCCGCGAATTCCATTTCTGTTGCGCTCCTTTGTGACATTGTTTCGCACATCCTTATTCATTTTGCACTATTCCATTAAATTTTCACGTCACTTGCGCCAAATGTAACAATATTAATGTTGAAATTCAAACATCAAAGGAAATGACAAAGAAATGGTGCGAAAAAAATATGGCTTTAAAAAAAATGGAAGTCCGAAAACAAAGGAAGGAAAATTGGCAGTTGGAAAGTGTCGCTGAGCGATGATTCGAGCTAAAGCATTTCTGGACTGGCGCAGTCGTATAACTTTTGTCAAAGAAATATTTCGTTTTGTTGTGGCCCGTGCCAGTGGAATATTTCGAAAATCTCCGTTCATTTTCAAGTTACGTCAACTCGTAGGTTTAAATTACCTATTCATGCCCAAGGGCTTCCAGCTCGCATAGTGCTAGTGCCATAAAAAGCAGACGTGTAATCTTTGACACTTGTCATATGACACGTCAGGGTTTTTAATATAACACACACAATTTCGCACAACATCCCTTTGTTTCTAAACAACGCGTCATTCTAGTACGCGTCCATTGTTTCAGTTGTTGCCGTTTTGTTCTTGGAGTGGTTTCTTTTGTTCTGGTGCCTGTTTCTTTTGTTTCGCGGTGTCGGTCTTTGTTCCTGTCGCGCGCGCATCTGCAGCGCGGTGCAGCGCCCTTGCGCGCGCGCTTCCTAATTAGCGGCTTGCGTGGGCCGCCTGGCCCGATTTAACCTCGCCGCGTCACGCCTGCCCGTGCTCGCAGATATCGCACGATGTTGCCTGACCTACCATTAGATGCTTTTGTAATTGCTATATTATACACTTTAGCTAGAAAGGCAATAAGTACAAACTTTACAAGCGATCTGCTAATAAAACATCGATCAAACATCATTACGCGACAGCAAACCCTTACATTGTGACGCAGTGTGTGCTTATATTATGTGAACATATTACCTGACTCTGATTCCTTGAACGTTAATTTAACAGAGAAGCCTTAATACTTGACATGTCATCTGTTACCGTTGTGCCTCCTTTTATGCAATAAGGAGGCGCCAGAGAATCAATTGAAAGTCAAAAGGTCGTGTCTCGTCACAAGACGACAGACGTTTGAATGGTTTCAAAGTAAATTAACTTATGAATGCTCAAATTCTTAGCCTCAACCTTTCTTATTTATGAGGTTGACCTCTATATGACGCGGCTCGTGGTCGTTGTTGGCTCGGCGCTTAGAACTTACACGTTCCTAGAGAATATTTAGTGCTTGGCCTCTATTTCACTCGTAAACCGAGCGAAATGGCGGGTTTCAAAGGCTAATTTCTAAGTAGTACTTATAGTTACGATGCACATCTCAAAGCTAGAAACACATTGCACATTCAGACAAAGAGATCCTTTACTAAAATATTTCGACTTTGCTTCTTTGTCAGGAACAAAGAGTGATAAATTTCAAACCCGAATATAGGATAACAGGCAACAGTAAATCCAAACGCTCTTTTATGAAACCGCGTAGGATTATATTGTAAACATGTAAGCATGTTCCTGTGGCTGGCTCCTTTTATAGGACCCCAGAGCTCGTTCCTCGAACACTTTTAATATTCACTCGTTTATTGACAGAGAAACATGACAGTGACGACGTGCGTGATTCACATCCGAGTCTTTATGAATGCGACGTTGACGCGAACGACTTTAAATTTCCAAATTTATTTCCAACGCCCTTCCTCTGTCACGGCATCTGAAAGTATGAAAAAGAATGTCTTCATCAGTACTAAAACGGCAGTAAACCACGAAAGAATGCTGGCTATGACCGCACATCAGTTTTTTGCCCAGCATTTTATAGAGGTCACCTCTTGGGTTCGGATTGGATTAGTTTGGCTCGCGGATAATGTCCACTTTTATGTTGTAATTATGTCCAGTTTTATCTAGGTATTATCCTTGACCCACGGCCGCTTGGTATAATTTCTGGAATTTCGTTAAAACACACCGCCCTTTATAAGGTTCATGTTTTTTAATGGCTATTAGGGACGCCTTAATGTTGCTTTCTGCTTTATTGCCAGGAAGAACAACATTTATGTTTCAAATCAAAAGTATTTTATAGCTCTGCCTTAAGGATAAATCACCGCTCTGTTGACTTTGTTGTTGTTTTATCGTTTAATACTCTGACAAGTATTTTATACATATTTTTTTTTTAAATGATTATAAATTTACATCTCAACGTTGGCCTACAATTGAATGATGTAGGCCAACGTTGATGCTTGGCTTGATGCTTGTTATTCCTACATCTCTGACACCTTCATGGTAGAATAGCTAATGTTTTATACGTGTCAATAATTCCAAGTTTCCAACACCACATGTTTCTCACTTGTTTCTGTACTCGTATAATATAAGTACTTACGGTAAACTTTGTTTACTTTAATATTGTTTATTCTGAGAAATCTTGAAATTTTATGTGTTGTTGGACACCTAATTGACCGAGCGAGCAAAGCGAGTGAAGCGTCTCAGTTTTGACTAGCCGAAAATTCTTTTGTCCGTCTGTCTATCTGTTCTCGCCTACGGGTCGCATTTCTTAACCGATTCTCATGAAATTTTGTGAACAGTTTCGGTAATTATATAGATTTTTCTTGTCGAGCCAGTTTTTCGAAAGTTTAAAAAATGGCGGAAATATGGGGTTTCGTAACTTAAAAGATCTCATATCTCAGCTATTTAAACAATAATTCAAACATGTCACTAGACTTTTTGTTTTCTTATTAAGACGCAACTTTTTTGTCTGAATAACCTTTTTATACGATAAACTTGAACGTGTTTATAGTCGGCGATTCGCCCAAAAGTTGTCTAGAAATCGATTTTCTGTATATTTTGTATTAGTGCATTCAGTATGATGTCGTAAATACAAATCTATGGGATGACAAGTACGAAAATGGCGGGTAGAAACTGTGACGTCAGCGATACAGTAAAAATATATTTTGTATACTCATAAACATACAATTTGCGGTATCAAATAAAAGGGCTTTAAGAGTAGATTACACAGTAATAAACTTCACTCCCATATTGGTCAAACCCACAGACTAAATGTAGTACAAAAGTTAAATAGTTGTAAGGACTCGCGAGGTCTACTAACCGCACAGAACCACTAGTATTTTATAGTGACTCCTCTTTTCTTTTATAAAACATCACAGGAGCTTCCTGAACTTCTTGAACTTATTTCTCATTAAGTTAGAATTAACCACACAGTTACAGTAAACCACATCAAGATTTACACCTTGCAATCGTTATACGGGCCGTAATAATAAAAATAGTACGTTTTATTCCTTTCAAAGGTGTAGGTAGGTACCCGCGTATGGCCGATGAGTGTTATAAAGCGATTTACATTTTATAGGACCCACCACCTACGTGCAATGACAACGTGCAATGATATTGTGTAACTGTATTCTAAGTATTTCTCCTCATACTGTTCCATCTCCTTCCATCACGTGTTTTTCTTAATTGAATAGAATCTAAAATATTCCAAAAACTTGTATTTTCCTCAAAGAAAATTACTAAGGATTAACCAAGTTAAACGTTGATTCCTACAAGCATATGAAACGCGCCAAAAACGGGCAATTTCATCTCGATCGAACCATTTCAGTTTCCAATGTTCGCAAAATTATCTCAACCTAATTTCTATTAGCGATTGTTTGTGTTTCTTGGGGATAAGACAAGTCCATGACCAAATATAAGTTCAACTTCGGCCGGTCTTTTGATCCGTTTACACAGCTTCGTGATTGATTCACAAACATGCTGATATTTCCAATCTGTTATTCATAAATGGGTAATGGTATTTTAGTATCATATTTTGGTGCTTCTGTCTCATTATGTGTTCCCATTTCAACATCAAGATTGGAATTGATGCCTAAGCCATATTTGTTCAAATAAGTACATATTTGGACGCAAATGAGATAGCTATCAAAGTGGCTCGGTGCTGGAGTGATAAAATCTAGTAGTACCATTCATGCGAAAAATACATGATAAAAGTTTATTCAATTACATTTTATTAATTAAATTGCTATTAAGACTAAATGACAGGTAGATCATTTTACCAATGTTCGTTGTAGGTTTATATAATTCATTGTTATTAATTTCGAAGAATTAATATTTGACTTCTTACTTGTTATATATGTTAGACAAGTCATTTTGACGACCTCCGTGGCGAAGTGGTCACCATGCTAGTCCGCCACCCAGAGGTTCCGGGTTCGATTCCCGGTCAGGGCAAGTTGGAAAATGGCATTTTTCAAATTGTCCTGGGTTTTGGGTGTTTATCTATATATGTATTTGTTATAAAATATAGTATCGTTGGGTTAGTATCCCATAACACAAGTCTCGAACTTACTTTGAGGCTAGCTCGATTAGTGTAATTTGTCCCTATATATTTATTTTATTTATTTAGTTATTTATTTATTTTGATTTATATTAGGTAGTATTATTATAACGTTCGCATATTTAAGACAATACATAATTAAACGTGAATAAAGCCAGCCTTTACGAGGGTCTTCATGAGCGTAAGACTTTAAAAGAAGTATCAGACTTATCGTAGGTTAAGATAATAAAGTTATGTGATAGAAGTTGCGTTTTCGATTCCATGGAGCCTTGCAAGTTTTGCTCCCGAGGGCAATCCAATGTGCAACATCTCATCTGACGTTACGTTGCGCACATTTTGTAGTTAAGTTTAAAGGTATCTGATGTCAGTCTGTGTAAAATTATGAACGGGGTATTAGGTCCTAGAAGGTTTCGGTTTTATATTAAGAAGCTGCACCAAGAAAGTAATATATTTGCATAACTCTAAATTGAAAAGTTAAACTTAAAGTAAGTACAGAACTTAACTAAATAGTATAAGCTATCCTTCTGAAGTCCCGACACACACAAAGCTCCTTAAATTAGAGTACAATCAAATGACATAAACTAATTCGTATAGCACGTGTCTCTTTTTCATCAATACTCAATACTTAATAATTCTATTGATTTTAATTTGAGTCAGATACCTTAGAGACTTTCATGCACTCTTACTGACTCTCAAAATCATCTGCTTATACGGACTCTAAAGAGATCACGAGATTATTCGCGAGTTTCACAAATTCTAGAATCTTTGACAACACGAGACTTGCCTGTTTTGAAATATTTCTTTAAGCTCCTTCACGCTCTGTTTGCCGGAGTAATCAGAAGCACGTGTCACGTGTTATAAACTTTGAACTTTATGGCTCTTGTACTGTTGTGAAATGGGTCCAAATGGCAAGGAAACTGAAGGACTTCAGCTTTAATTACGAACACGACCGCTAACGGTTCTATGTACTTTAGGTGTGGACGGAAATCGCACTGTATGTTCATACAGGTGTTCTTTTAATATATAATGTATGTGTAATGTGTTTGTTTTGTAGAAGTGATACTTAAGATAATAAAAGCTACTTTTAGACCGGGAAGGAGGTTGGTTAGGCTCAACGAACTAGCAATGAATCTTTTGAATTCTTGCCATATCTTTTCCATTGTCTAAATCTTCGAAGAAAAGGATATAGCGTTTTATGAACACCTCTTATTAATATGTTACTAAGACTTTAAACGTTCATATAAAATACACATATACATACTTAAGATATACCGTGTAATATTAAATTAATATATGAAGCCTTTTGGTACACTGAGTTTCTGAGGATATCTACTTAATTTAATGTTATCTCGTCTTCATATGTTAAATCGATAGAGTAAATGTGGAGCACCTAAACTTCTTGACGTGCCCTCAAAATCGACTCGTCAATACGATCGAAGTCTAAAGATCATGCTTCAATGATTCAAATATATGTAGATTAAAATTTATGCATTCTGTCGCCTGTGGTCGCGTATATGAAATAGCACCTTTACTGTCGAGACAGGGACAGAGATCAAATAAATGTTTTCGGTGTTTGCATTTGTGTGAGTACCTCTATAAAAGGAAAGTTCGAAATGGGGTTTGTACGTCACAGACGGCAACACGTTTCCGTTTATGATCCACTGCGAAGTATTAATGTTGGCTTTTGATGGGAAAGCGTTAAAGTACTGAAGAACTTGTTTTTAAAGTTAAAATGTTGCTAAAATTGTTACACCTTGTAACATTACCTATATTTCAACCTTTTTTTTCTGACATTTGAGTAGCAACGTATCGGAGGTAAATGATAGCAAACAAAATGGGAGGCTTTGCCCAACTATGGGATATTGATAGCTAGAAAAAAATAGATATTAATAGATCGCAACTGCATGCATCTAAGTTTTTGATTCAATTTATGCGAACACGGAAGACAAGAGTTGGATCTGACTTGTCAGCACGGAGCTGTACTTTTGTGGCCGTGCTATAGTATTCCGTCGCTCTCTCTCGCTCTAGCTAATGACGGTTCTGAGCGACAGAAAAGGATAGCAGCATTGAAAAGTGCTGCTCCGTGCTGACAAGTGAGATACAACCCAAACTCAGTTTTCAATCTCAGAATTTGTAGAAATTGGGCTTATTGGGCTGAAATTATAATTAAAAGTAAATAAATGATGATAATGCTGAAATCTTTGAATATAACGACCTTCTTTTCAACATAATATATGTATATTCCATGCCTCCACTAGCGGACATAAAAACGCTGTAAACTTATGATGAGCTGTAAAATTCGATGCGTTGCTTTATCGTCTAGTTTTTATTATTGACCGACTACGGTGCGTGAAGGAACGGGTAATGTTCAGACACTCTATTTATTGTTCGTACTCTTTAAGTTCGTACTTATACTAGGCAGTAATGAAAGCCATTACTTACATAAGTAACATTATAATATTAATGAAAAAATCGTAAATTATTCTAACCTTAGGAATTTATTAGTTTTTATTTTATCCCTATGCCCCTTTTATTTGGAGTTTGTAAGCTTCACTACAGCGTCTTATTACTTTTTTTTAATTCTATTGTCTTTGGAATATAAAAATAGTTTAAATATATTTTATATAAATTGTATATGCATAGTTTATAACAAATCCAAATTATTCACACCGTTTTTTTTTAAATTTTGAAATTTATTCAATCATATTTTTGTTGGATTTTAGAGTTGAATTTTTGTGCTCAAATTTTATTGCACTAAGCGAGACTGCAGGCAGAGTTGATCGAATACCCCATTAAACCATTGATATGCCCCTCCCCTGTGGCATGCATGTTTTATACTCGTAGTATCCTATAATAGCGTATCATTAATAATATCGAATCGATAACGGCAGCATGACTTTGCTTTCAATACAGAGGCAGATTCAATTACCACATACAAATAATGATTATTACAAGTATAAAGTGAAGATCTATAGCGCGAAATAAAACTGTCTCTCTGTTTGTACATGTAAACAAATTACTGGGGCGATTTTGATACGTTTTCCACTAACACGTAGAGAATTTCTACAGGTAGGTTTACATACAAATATTAGCAAAGCCGAGGCGTGCCGTTAGTATTACTAAATTATATCTTTCCGTTTTTCCCTTCCATATATCTAAAGGTCTGTGATGTTTTTATCGCGGACTTCTGTGGAAATAAAGATTATTATCGTAATACTCAGATTTGTCAACTTAGTCATCTTACCAAAGGTACAGATGCATCAGGCTTGTTTTAGTAACTATATGTAGTTTTTTTTTTACACAAGAAAATGGTTGTGGAAAGTCGGGCACGCAATTTTTCAAGTCAATTATTTAGCAAAAATTTCCTGGAGCAGAATTTCTAGTTAAAAATGTTATGTCGTTTATAAGGACTTAATGAACGTCTTTAAGGGAGTTTATTTATCACGTCGAGATTCTTTTACCTCCACAAACGACGGTTTAGAGCTCTCGGTAGCCGTAAGTTACCTTTATGTGCGTAGCGTCACTTTTATAGCACTTTCCTTGGAGATTTGCATTAATGTTCGTATTTATGGGACTTGTATTTATAAAGTTATAGTTTCGGAAAGTTTTGTTTTCATCCTTGTCATCTTAGTGCTTTGCTGGGGTATGCGGTCTAAGGCACAGATTATTAATATGTTACTCTAAGCCTTTGTAGTTTTTAAAGATCATAGGTATTCGTGTCCTCAATGATGAAGAAGACTGCGAAATGAAGAAAAAAAGCCTGAACCATTAAAATTGGCTTTAATCTTTGTTCTTAAAGTCTTATTTTATGGTAAGACAAAGCTTCTTAAAAATTAAGATAGATACTTTTACAAACAAGTGTTAAGAGTTTAAGAAAGGAGGTATAAAATATAATGGAAGTTTAAATTGTATTGTACTGTATATTTTTTTATAAAAAGCGTGGACAAATTCAAATATTATATATTTCACTTTGCATTTATATTTGCGTAATTTAGTCTTACTTATCCTAGTTCCCAAATAAATTCTGTTCATCCTAAGCCACGTCTAACGTAAGTTATTCAACGTCTAACGTAAGTTAATAAACGTATCTTCTTGCCCAATTCATATTCCACAAACTTGGCGCATGGGCTTTATCCTATTTTACTCCTTTTTTCAATCCACATTCATAAAGATATTTAACGATTGACTTACTTTTGTGTTATTGTGAAATTAAAATATTAAAGGTAGTTTAATAGTATTATGATTTATAAGTTAGCTAGGCTTGGCAAAAAGTCAACGACTTGCTCGTTCGAAATTGCTATCATAATAAGGTATTGAGCGGGTAATAACAGTTTTTATAAATGGAATGAATATGGGATGAATTTAGCGTGTCGAAGTTTTATGTTTAGAGACAACTTTTGTACTTCATCTTGAATGCTTATAAATCTATTGTTTCGTCCCTATTTAAAGAGACATCGGTTGCTTTCATTTAATTTAAAGTAAGTCACTGCTTATTTCTTCTAACTTCACTGGTAAACATTTCTTTTTATACATACCTTATGTTTCTCTTTACTCCCTTCCATTTTGGAATTTCTGCACACTTAAGAGTTCGAAGATCCCACCCAAAGTATAAGTAATACTCTTAGTATTACTTTGGGTGGGCTCTTTGAACACCTATTCGGTGTCTCGATATTGTTTTCTAGCAAATAAGATTTGACGACCTCCGTGGCGTAGTGGTCACCATGCTAGCCCGCCACCCAGAGGTCCCGGGTTCGAACCCCGGTCAGGGCAAGTTGCAAAAATGGCCTTTTTCAAATTGTCCTGGGTCTTGGATGTTTATCTATATATGTATTCGTTATAAAATATAGAGGTAGATGGTTGAGTTAGTATCCCATAACACAAGTCTCGAACTTACTTTGGGGCTAGCTCAATCAGTGTTATTTGTCCTCGTATAAAAAAATGACTTATTTTCCATTCAGAACGAGTTAAATCGTAGCTTACTGAGCACGTTGTTGAGATAGGGCGGAGCGACCCTTGCGTTAATGTATTCTGGTAATTTCGCCCCCGCGCCACCCTGCGTCCCGCAGTCCGCACCCTCCTGCCTCCCGGGAACTTGAGCCCTGCCTAGGCCCTAGATTAAATTTGTACCCTTCTGTTTATCATTACTTTTGTTACTTTTATCCCACAAGCTCAGTCGGCTTAAAAAATACTGAGCCATTTATCAATTGGATGCAAAAGTTTTCGTGGTTTGTTTTTAGTCTTTAAGATTATCACTCTAACCAAAACTGGCAAATTTTGTAGAAAATTGTCTTTCAAAGAAGTTATTTATCCAGCGCAGTGTTTTTTATTAAAATGCCTCAGTCTCAACGAGATTTGATTCATTAAAACAACAAACAAGTATTAGAATGCCATTTCCCTGGTGTTTGTTGTAATTTATAAGCAAACACCTTGCCTACTTTGTTTTGTTTAGGATTGTCACTTGATCTGTTTCCTTAACCTATTCCGGAACATCAAAGAAGCGAATGTTTTATTTATTTCTGCCCTCTGTTACATTGATACTATTATACCGTGTTCTCGTGGGCCTAAATGTGGTTTCCCGCTTCTCATAGTAACAACTTCCTGTATGGAACGAGTCTGTGTATCTGTCTGTGTATGAGAGATCACATGCGATCACATCGGAACTATTCGAAAGGGTTAATCAGCCGATCATCGATTACAGTGTACAAACACTTGTAGTCTGTCAGCTGATTAATCGAGTGTATATATAGGGCTCAGAGTGGATTCGGAAATAGACCAAACTATATCTGTTATCATCACTGTTTATGTTGTTTATAGTTATGTCAGGCAAAGTAATAGCTTGGTTATTGTAACAGCAGTGTCTGACAAGCGTACATTGTTTTTATTACTCTTGTATGCTCGTCTTTTGCTTCGAGATTCGATCAACTTTGTTTCCATAAGTAATGAGCAAAACAAATTACACATATGTTTATTGAAATACTTGCTCTATTTTGTATTTCTCATTCACTTCAAATACTTGTTCGTTTCTAAAATTAATATTTAGCAAGTTATGAACGAACTTATGGGCTGCGTATGTGTAAGTACGTATAACGTTAGTTAAAATACACGTGTGACAAATAATTCTACGGAACGTGGGCGAAGGCGTGGCTTTCATAATTAATGGCACCCAATTCGGAGCTCACGTTGCTCAAAGAGCCCCAAATTATGTTTGCAAATGCCAGAATCGTTTTAGATGGAGCAAAGGCGGCTTAGTCGCTAGGAGCTTGGTCACCTTCGTGCCAAGAGGCTTCTTGGCAGTTCTTGGCTCCGCGTTTCGAGATCAGCTGGCGTGGCCGCTCTGCCAGTCTCGATGACGTCTTGGAAGCTTGCCCGATAGGCTTTAGATAAACGGTACCCTGCTGCGGCTCTAGCCAACGCTTTTTGCGAGCCAGCTGCGCAACTTCTCATTTGACGAATAGACGCGACATCACGTAGAAGTACAAAAACATTCGCGATTGTTACATCGTGCCACCACCTCATTGAAGATCGTGTTGCATTCAATCTACACCTGCCACCGGTATTTGCAAACGTGCATCACTTTTTCGTCACGCGTTTTGCTTTTAAAGTTTGTTTTGAAATGTTGGAAATATTTTGACGCTTCAACGATACTCCAGAATTATTGCGGCTGACATGTTTTCCTAACTGGAAATGTGCCTACATTTCTTTAAGAACTGATTTACGCTCGGTCTCTAGGGTCGATAAGGAATGTGGTTCAGTAAAATGTAGAGTATAAAATGAACGCAATAAAACTTGATTGATTTACTTACGCTTGTTCGAATGGCAAGTTACTATTGCTAACGAGTAATTGTTGTATTTTCCCTGCACAGCGTGATTGACGGTTTTATATGCCCATGAACGCAAACAGTATAATCACATATCGTTTAATGTCCCGCCGCGACTTTGTCTACTATTTGAAGAGGTTGTTTGCGTGCCTGATTAAACATGTGACTCGATTCCGAAACCCCTTACCGATTTCTCCTCCCCGAAAAGTTCTTTCAAAATTGCTTTCGCCTTTTCAATACTCAGTTCTATTAGTATATTTTCTCCAGGACTTTGAAATTGCTTTCATACTCTGGAATTGTTACCTTATTTGTTAAAACCGCGGCGAAACTGAATGAAAGAAAACTGAACTTCTAAAAGTCGACTTTGAAATAAGCTCTCATTATATTATCAAGTTCAATTGAATTTTTAACTGAAAGAGCGATGCAAGTCATTCCGGGTTTTTCTTTTACCCCTGGAATCCTATTGTCTAGATTAGCATCCTGTAGATAATTCAGTAGGAAGGAACAGGCAGACGCCGTCGGAAATTCGTTCGCGTCGCTCGGCGCCACCACCCGTCGGTTTACGTTTTCATTCCTGAGGATATTAGAAACGTTATAAGCTGTATTTATACGTCTTTTAATCGTTTTGTAGACGAATGATTATAGCTTTATGCTTTACGCTTCTCAATGTTTTATCTCAAAAGATTCGAACCTCATCTTTATCAATATTAATTAAGAATTCGTGTAAATTAAATATTTGTCCAATAAAATAATAAAATTGTTACTTAGTTTATCTCTATACAAGTACATGATATAGGTACTTCGAAAATTCCGTGAAAACTTGTAATTGTTTCCTTAACCTTTTACCATAATACACGTCGTTAATAATACTTACGCGTTATTTCCTTTTATTTGTTAATTATATTACACTTAAGTTTCTCTAACACACCTTGGTTATATGTTTAACCATCTCGACATATTAAACCACTACATATTTACTTTAAGCGAAGATTCGTTTTCATTAGTGTTGTTTAGTGAGGTAAGTTGTTAATAACAAATTATAATGAAGAAGTTTTCATCACCATCCTTCATGTAGTTATTAACATCTAAGTATTTTATGAGCTACCCAGTTAACAAATGTTATATTTTGCTATATTAATTTATTGCATTTGTATTTTAGCTTGGAAACTTTTACATTACATTGTCTTTGTTTACTTATTGGATCAATTAATCAGCGTTTGATATAAATTTTCTTCACAAAAACTCGTCAAACAAAAGCTTCAATAATCTCGTAAAATTAAATTTTAAATACAAATCCAATTTTACGAGATTATTGATGTTTATTGTTGTTTCTTTATTATTTTGTTACTATACATATTCTTGCTGGGGCTGCATTGATGTCAATCTTAGGTTGAGAAAGCTAACCCAATCTTTTAAGCATCCATCCTAGTTGATGATTTAATATGTATAAATTTATGATTTTTTTTTTGAATAATGCAGCACTTTCTGTTAATTAATTTTTTAATACTAGAAGTCAGTTTAAATTTCTCAATCCACTGAGTTTTACATAAAATAATAGGTCTTTACCTATGAAATTGCCGTTTTGTAGTACTGGCCATTTCAAATCAAAATAATTTTTGTTTGGCTAAGAATTCTAATTTCAAATTAATTTTATTTAAAAAAAATGGAATTCTTTTTCCAAAAGTAGTCATTTGTTTATTGATTAGTGTAACATTTTCATCGCATTTCAATCTTTTTTGTCATCATGGATACGTTAAAAATTCGAGTAATTATGGAATATGAGTACCGTCGTGGCAGCAACGCGGCACAAGCGGCACGCAACATCATCGACTTTCACGGAGCTAACACTACAAACCAACGCACCACCTGTTATTGGTTTGCTCGCTTCCGTTCTGGAAATTTCGACCTGAAAAATGAACCTCGCGGTCGTCCGAAGACTTTGGTCGACAATGACGAATTAAAGGCGATTGTGGAAGCTGATGATACACAATCTCCGGCTGAATTAGCAGCAGCTTTCGACGTTAGCGTCAAAACAATATTGGTCCATTTGCGTCAAATTGGCAAGGTAAAAAAGCTTTACAAATGGGTGCCCCACGAACTCAATGATCGCCAGCGCGAAGTACTCGTCGAGACGTGCCTTGCACTGCTCAACAGACACACAAATGAAGGAATTTTGAACCGCATTGTTACCTGCGATGAAAAATGGATTCTGTTTGATAACCGCAAGCGCTCAGCAAGTTGGTTGGATCCTGGTTCAGCACCTAAACAATGCCCTAAACGAAAACTTACCCCTAGAAAAGTGATGGTCACTGTTTGGTGGTCTAGCGCCGGTGTGATTCATCACAGCTTCTTACCAAACGTGCAGATGTGTACTGTGAAGAACTGAACACAATGATGGAGAAGCTTGCCAGCTTCTCCATCATCTCCAACCAGCATTGGTCAATCGCTCCTCTCCGCTGCTCCTGCACGACAACGCGCGACCTCATACTGCACAGCAGACGGTCTCCAAGTTGCAAGAACTGGGGTTGGAAGCTCTCTGGCATCCTTCCTACTCACCAGACATTGCGCCTACAGACTACTACTTTTTCGAGAATTTGGATAACTTCTTGGCGGGAAAAAAATTCAATACCCGAGAGGCAGTACAAAATGCCTTTGAAGAATTTGTTGCCTCCCGTCCAGCTGATTTCCTTAAGAAGGGCATCAATAAACTGCCACTCCGTTGGCAAAGATGCGTTGATTGCCTGGGTGAATACTTCGATTAATACAAATAAATAATACATGAAAAAAATCGTTTAATTTTTTTCATACATAACGGCAATTTCATAGGTAAAGACCTAATATTTTATCATAAAACCTATTAGATTTTCCAGTTCCATTAATCATTTTCGGTTCGGGGAAATTTCGTGCGTTTAAAATTTATTTATGTCTTGTCTGGCTGGGTTGGGATTTGGCAGCTGTGTTGTAGTGGAATATGCATAATATGAAGCTAAGTATATATTGCAGAATTCTCAAAACAATCTTAAAGTTATAAGCGGGTATGCGTGCGGTATGGTTACTTGTTACAGCTCGTAGCTGTAGGCCCCCGGGCAGCCTATTCATCAACGTCCGACCTTTGCCTTCGTTTACTTGGCGAATGGCGTGCCCCCAACTTTACTAACATATTTTAATATTCATTAAAATTAGGCCGCCTCGAAATGGAATTATTTCCTTTACGTCAGTCCGAAGTTTATCTTCAGCCACAAAAAATATACTACTTTAGCAGTGTTTGACTTTTTAATACAACGAAAACGAAAATATTACATATAAATTAACTATTGCGTGGGTTAGTTTTGCAAGAATATTTAAATGATATTAGATTATGTATTCCATGACACTATGCCGTCGTAATGGTTCCCAAAATATATTTAATATTTAGGCATTTGTTTTAGGCGTAAACGTTTCATTCGCCAGAACTCATACACACGTCCTCGTTAACCGAACTGCAGACCAATGGCTTATTTTGTGGCACTCTGACTGAAATAATGTCTGCCTTGCTCGCGAACATGCTAGTTATCCTGTTCGAGCTAACTGATTCATAACCTGTCCGGCGCAAGACAGGGTAATCACGTATTAGGACGACACGCGATCTATCTCGGTGTCTGCCGTGCAGGTCTTTCCCCTAATCGCTGTTGTCTTGTCAATGTTGAATCATGAATAGCGGTACACATTTGCGGAAAGTATATTTTTTAATTGTCGCTGGTAAAGGATAAACTTGACTTTAGAACTATCTTTTAAATCAGACAATGATTTAGTACTTTGCTGCTTTAAAACTCAAAAGGATAGTATGTTTCCTCAGTTATAAAACCTGACATAAATCTCGCAAATGCTATTGATGTGGCCGGGTTCCAATGTGAACACAGCTTAGCAGCAGCGTCCGACACTGATAGATCACGCCAGGGGAAAGAGTCCGACGGATGACACCCATCCTCCGGGATTATCTCTGGCCGTACATGCGGGAAACGCTCTTTGTGTGGATACTTAGATACGAGATTAATGCTTTTATGTTCGCCGGAGGCAGTAACGACAAGGGACTGATGATTTGGAAATGTTTTTGGGAAATGGACGCCTTGATGTATTGTGTATGTTTAACTTGCGAAAACTGCTATGATTATTTTTAGCAAAGCATATATAACATGATTTAAAGGTGTTAGGTTTATTTTATCTGGTCACATGTCGGTGAATAAATCACGATTGGAAAAAGCGAAAGATCATCGGCCAGGATTACCTTGGGACGTCCCATGCGGGAACTCTGCGTGAGTACTTCGATATGAGATTAATTTATCGTTTGTTGAAGGCCAACTGAATGCTTATGATTTGGGAAGACGCTTTTTGAAATGGACAAATTTACGTATCTTTTCGGGTAGGTTTAACCGTAACCGTAACATAAATCTGGACCTTACCCTTTGTCTGTTAAATTATATAATCACTTGCTATATTTGAACATAAAAGACGAAGAGAATTACAAAACATTTTTAAAATTATTAAAATCTCATCTGCTAAAAAAATCATATTATTCAGTCGCCGAATACCTGCAGGATACGATAAAATAAAATAGAAAATGTCTACCTCCCTCTGGTCCCATTGCAATGCCTGACAAGGTGCATGTGAGGTTTTTATTGTATAGAATAGATCATGTGCAATGCAATGTAATTATTAAATAAATAACTTGTAGAACAATACGAGAATTTTTTGCAAATTATGTACGAATCGGATGAGGTTATGATTTTAGGGTTGCCAGGGTTACTTTACTCAGATAAGTGTCTGTTTTTGACATGTCCTGTTAATAGATCACGCCAGGATATAGAGTCTACGGATGACATACATCGTTCAGAATTATCAGGATGTAATCTTAAAAATCAAACCAGCAATGAAATCGTAGATAAAGAAGATCATTCAATTTAGAATTCAAAGAACTAGTCATTTGCAAATCTCTAGGAATGAACGGCGCCTGTTATACCTATAGCGCTCGCCTTTCAATTTGTTTATTGGATCTCTTTAATACGAGTTTTCTCTCAAACCAGCATGGAAATAAAAAATACAATAAATTTTCGTTCTAATCTTTGAACGAAATTCAAACGAGGGCTTGTTATGAGTTGTGTAAGGCCCAACATGAACCTAACCTATTGTTATCGTAATCAGGCAACATAACAGTCGTAAAATGAGAAACGACGTGGAAAAGTGTCAAACAAATACCATTCAAATGAAAAGTAGCTTATGAATTGATTCAGTCACTTGATATTAATAGTGGTTTCCATCGTCCTGCTTATAATAATATGCCTTTGTGGTAAACCACAATCAAAGGTACTTAACTTTATACTTACCTTCCAAGTAATAAAGGTCACATTGGCTTGCTATAGACCGCTCGAGTACGATCCGTCAATGTCGCCCTAACCCGGGCTTCTTCTTAGAAATGGGCATTTGCTCTACCATCTGGAAACGTCCTTTATTATTTCCGCAAACTTATTTGTACAATCGTCCATCTCTTTCTCTGTAACAGCTTTAAATAGGATTTTCACTTAGATCTGTGCCTAATATTGCTACTTTGTTTATTATGAGAGAAAGAAATGAAAATCCGAATAAATCGTCAACAGTGAAAAACTTGCAATGAAATTTTAATCACAAAAGAATAACTCATTTCTTAGACACTATTCAGAATACTAATAATTCAGAGCGGGCGGTTGAGGTATTACAATACAACTACTGCTAGTTATGTATTTATTAGCAAATATGTAGTGGATGTCGCACGTTATCTGCCTAGTAACAGTAGTTGTTTGTTGCCATTATCGTCCTTCAAACAAAGTATTCCAATTCTGTTTTCATCTTCTTGACCTTATTCCTAATTCCTTTTTTCGTTCCTCCCATTTTATTTAAACAATTCATCCATCTCTACTTAGATCTTACTTCATTTGGGACTCCATCTACTTTCATGTCCAAATTCCTATTTATTGTAATACTGTATAGTACTCACAAAAGTAATACACTAAAAATTTTACAACATTGTTATTTTGCTTATTAACAATACATATCAACGTAGCCAAATAAACCAAGACCGGTCATCGATAATATTTTGCAGTCGTACAATCCATACCGTTTCCCACGCATCCAGTGCGTTTATGCAAATGTGAGTGTGCCACTGGTAACCGGTTTTGTCTGGCCCAGTGCGATGATCTGTCAGTGTCACCTCCTCGCCCGCTATGCAATAAGAATTATCAAAGCCAAGGCTGAGGATCACGCTTGGTGTCAAACTCCCACATGGTAGAGACCTCCCTGGTCAGTCTGGAAGTCTCTCAATAGACTCCGGGCTGGTGTGCGGAGTTGTCGAGAAAACCGAGTAAGGTGGCGTCACGCTGATAACGTCCTTTGTGACTGCAGTGCCATTCAGTCGATGGACCACCTTCTATCATGTCCGAACTGCGCTACGTCGTGTACCATCGAGGACTTAAATGAGGCTAACGTCAGAGGGATCGCGGTGGCCGCATACTGGTCAAATATCATTTGAAATAGAAACTATATTGGAACCTTTTCACTCGACAAAAAGAAGAAGATACAAGGAAATGGTCTAATCTAAAAATTTTAAACAGTACTCACTCGGAATTTGAACCTCCGAGGTTTCAATTCTCTGAAAAATTTCTCCATTGTATTTTAGAAGAATTTGTACAAAAATTAAAAATAAAATTCCGTCGGTGCCATAAAAAACGTTGTCTAAACGTCAATTATTTAAATTTAAATAACTTATAAAGAAGAAAATACATTGAAAATTGTTATCCCGTTGGATGAATTGTCTTGAAAACAAAAAATGCCTGTAAATAGAAACATTGAAAATTGTTTGGGCCGAGCCAAGACTTACCCTCAAATTCATAAAAAATAAGAAGCGTTTGCTATACCTATTTTAGATAAAACATGTTTCGTCCCTTTCCCTCTTTTTAATATTTGACATAGTGAGAACGAGTCAAAACATATTTTAACTAAAAGAGGTTTAGCTAACGTTTGTAATTTTTTATGAATAAGGGGGTTAACAATTAACGAAAAAAATCCGCCGAGTGCGTTCAGGCCGCGCGCAGTGTAAGGTTCCGTTTGAGTTTACACCTCAACTCCTCAAGGTTTAAAGACTTAAAACGCCTGAACAAATTTTATTGAATTTGTGTGAACTTTTCTTTTCCCGAGTACATTTTATTAGTTGGTTGACTATAACTCTTTAATTTGTAAACCCTATTTAACTCTGACGGTTTTCCTTTTAACTTCGTTTTATATGTATGTATCTATTGCCGTGAATTTTTTCACGTGTCCTTTTACAACCGTTTAGCTGATAGAGGGAACTTTCCCCAAATTGAAAAGTGGTGTTCACAAACTCACAATATTTTTAAAAGACCTATTAAACGAGACCCCACATCATTGGTTAGACCGATCGATCTACAGCGGTCTGCATCCAGCGCCTTCCAGCGACCTTTGTCAGGTCGTCAGACATGTATGAATGGGAGCCAACCTTAAAAAAATGTGTTCAAGATTTTATTTTACTTTGTCGTCGTTGTTGATATACGTACCCATGTCAAATTACAGCTTTCTAGTACTTTCATATAGTCTCTTAGTAAATCTGCGGACGGACAGACACAGATATGGTGAAACTATAAAGTGTCCTTGTTTACTACGGAACCCTAAAAACAGATAAACAAAAAATACACGTGACTTTGGCAATATATCAGCTTCAAAGTGCATTTAATTCCAAATGACAGACAAGCACTTCAATTATATTACTTGTATGTATGGATATGGATACGCTAAGAAGGTTAACGTGTGTATGACACTTAACCATTGCGCCACTTGTGCATTTCGTTTCGCATTATGCATTTGAGTCCAATTGTCATGCTTATTTGAGAATAGGGGTGACGACAGGGTCACAAAAGTATGATTGTACTTAGTCCGTCTTTTTATTTTTCCGAAAATATTGGACCCATATTTTTAAGTTCGCCAAAAAGTAAAAAATCACAACCGTCAACCTCTACAAGTATGTAGAAATGGTAAGTAGCTGTGACGTCATGCGAAATTTCAATGCGCTGTATCTTTGTTATTTTTTAACCGACTTCCAAAAAAGGAGGAGGTTATCAATTCGTCGCGATCCTTTATTTTTTTGTATGTTCACCGATTATTCAAAGACGCCTGGACCGATTCAAAAAATTCTTTTTTCGTTTAAAAGGGTATACTTTCCAGGTGGTACCATGGAAATTTTATCAAAATCGGTTGTGTAGTTTGAGGGTGAAGTCGGTTTTTAGTTTTGAAAAAATATTGTGTCTTAGAGAAAAGACAAAAGACGTGTTCTATATATATATTTTTAATCTAACCAATGGGCTTAACATATTTTTTCCATTCGTCATGCCTATTGTTGTCATTGTTCCAGCTTTAAACTCACTTTACCGTTCCAAGGACTTGCTCTATTTTAGCATTTAGCCAAAGTACTGTTTTAATAAAGACAAAGATTCGTGATGTAGAAGTATGATGTAGTTATAAGAACTGCATATAGTAATATGAAATTAGTTTAAAAAATCTGTTGCAGTAAACAGAATATGGAATCACTTGCTATAGTCACCCAGTCGTATATTTTGCGAAATAGTGTCATCAACCTTGACTTTATTCTCATTTTCCAGCTATCTTGGCAATAGTTGTTGCTATTATTAAATTTCTTTGTTCTGACCATGATCATGCACATTGTCAGGCGACCTGAGCAAGGTTGCAGGAAGGCTCTGGATGCAGGCCGCTTCCGATCGGTCGTTTTGGAAATCCTTAGGGGCCTATGTCCAGTAGTGGACTTTCTGTGGCTGATATGATGGTGATGATGCAAATTTCTAAATTCTTCCAAGATCTGATTGAAGTCAGCTAACTTCTTCACGAGTTGATCTTATACATTGATCAAGTAGTGGACGTGAACCTGCAGATTATTTTGGCGATAAGATAGTAAACTTTCACTTTAATGTACTGGTTCCCATATTATTAATATTTGAAAATTTAGCTGCCTACGCTGTAAAAGATAAAACTGAGAGAGTTATTTCGGTAACTTCGTCCACCAAATTCAAGAAAGTGTTATCTTTTAAATGATTAGTGGTGCTAAAAGAAACTATACTGAATGATATGCTATCACGTGAAATGTTATCAATAAGAAGCAACAGCTATTATGGCAGGCGACAAACGATTTATCGGATGTGAGCAAAGATGTACGATAATTTATGGAACAATCGTCCAGATAACTATCGTTTTTGACTCTCGATGACCGGCTTACATAGTTCGAGTAGTGCCTGATAGTTGGGACGAGTCAAGTAGAAAAGGTTTCTATTTTATTGTTGTTGTATCTATATATTTCTTAGTTCATCGACTTGACATAACTGTCCGAGGTACCGCAGGTAACATATTAGTCTGTTATGAGTTATGACGGTATCCGTACGCGTGCTCTACGTAAGATACACGCAATCTAGCAAAGTCATTCAATACGTTTTATTTACTCATATCAATACATCAATCAATACGTATAATAAAATCGTAAACGATCGCTGTCTGTACATGGAAGATAAATGAGAAAAAATATTGTTGGGGGCTTTTAACCACGCAATATAACACAAAACAATAATTTTTAGAATTTTTGTCTGATTATCTATTTGTCTGTGCGTTTGTGCACGCAAATCTAAGAAAAAAGTGTGAAAAAGAGCAAAATATGTGAATATGCTGGTATTGGTTTTGCAACCTAATTAATTACCAGTACCAGTACCTTGCTTTCTGAACAGGACGTCGTGTCTCGGTGTGTCCTGATCCTAAGGTTACATTTTGCGGGCCCCTAATAACCAGACGCCATCCCCATTCCGTATCGGTAGCATGGGAGGGTTTGATATATTCGACGATTTTGCCGCCCCTCTGATTTTACCGCCCGGGATAAGTGCAGCTCCTTTTAGTAATTAAACTAAATATGTAAATTAATTAATTTTTTACTCTAAATCGGCATTCGCAACTACGAAACCCTTCACTGTGCGTGGCCCGACATACATTTCGCCGGTTTTATTGAAAATACTAAAATGATGGTGCTTTTAAACTAAAATCCACGCTGACGAAGTCGTAGGCAACAGCTAGTGAGTCATATATTTATCAGGAAGTTATAGAATGGCTGCAACTGTTAGACAATTATATTATTTAATTCCTAAAAAGTCAAGGAAAGTTCTAATTTGGTTAGTTCCTTTTTGATTGATTAAATCTGTAAAAATAATTAATGATTAACTGATCAGCCGAATTTTGTTAATTTAGCCGCAACTCGTTCGACTCTTTTATGAAATTCTACTTACCTATATAGACACATAAAAGGACTTCTCGTTAGAAGCGAACCCTACATCGGTTTTGGGTGCACAGCTGCATAACATCCGGAACAATATTATACACAGTTCCACACACATTGCTTTCGGAAACTCACCCTTACTAGTATAGCTTTAAAACCTAGCTTCCCGAGCCATTAAAATAGAAAATGAAAAATAATAGCTGTAAATTATGTGAAAGGAACATAGGAATACACTTAGGAACCGTTAAAGTTATTGTGCTTTCCGTATGGTATGTCTCTTAAAGAAGTTTAGGTTCTTGCTCCTTCAATGATGGTCTGAGGAAAAAAGAATAACCGGCCAAGTAAGAGTCTATTTTTTCTATAAAACACGTTTGCTGTATAGGAGCCCCCTTAATACGCATTACATTTTAATTTAATTATTAATTTTAAAGTGAATATACAACTAAATATTCTGTAAATAGTTCAAGCATTTACCAGTTGCCGTTATTAATATCGAGCAAAAACCGGCAAATAAAAAACACGTTTGTTGTATGGGAGAGCCCCCTTTTATATTTATTTTATTCTGATTTTAGTATTTGTTTTTATAGCGTCTACAGAAATACACCATCTGTGAAACAACTGCCTAGCTATCACGGTTCATGAGGTTACAGCCTTGTGACGGACAGACAGACGGACGGACAACGGAGTCTTAGTAATAGGGTCCCGTTTTTACCCTTTGAGTACGGAACCCTAAGAAACTTACTTAAATTATGTCAGGACCGGTAGCAAGCCTCCATAGTAAGTGTCATTCTGAAATTCGGCAGTTAATTATTTCCTTAAATTCTACACTTTAAACGAACAATTCCTGAATGTATTATATACATAATGAAGATTCAACAATTTCGATGAAACTCGGAATTTAGGTAATAACGAGGTTAAAAAATTTAATTTCATAAAAAGTAACCGCCCGATCCGGTCGCCCAGCTAGTATTTATAAATGCACCAAAAAAAAAAAATGGAACAATTAGCTCGTAAGGAGATAAAAATTAAGTATTTTATCGCACCAATAAATATAGAGGTACTATACCTAGTTGAAAGCTTTTTAAAGCAGTATTTTTGCGTGTGAAACGTATTTCAATTAAGTTGAAGCGATAAAGGTAAATAAAAGTTTCCACCGCGAATTTCCGACTATCGAGTGTTATTTTCTCGTTACTCGTCCCGTTATTCACGACGACGGAATAGAAAGATTTTATATTCACTTTTAAACATTTTAAAAATTCTCTGGCGGCGTTTTTTGCAATAAATCTTTTGAATTCATAACAAAATAATTACTGACTTTTTAGTCTACGTGCTCCAGCTCTTCATTTATTTAATAAGTAGCCACACTTTATTAGCTCCCTAAGGCGCTGGACATACAGAAAAGACGTAAGACGCCGACGGGGCACGTACTGGGCACAGCGGGGAGCCGCGCCGTGCCGACTTTTGAAAACATAGAAAAGACGAGGCAGGGACATGACATATACCAACAAATCCTTATCATAGACATATACAGGGTGACTTTTAACCCACCAGCCAAATTTTTGAAGCAAATCCTTATCATAGACATATACAGGGTGACTTTTAACCCACCAGCCAAATTTTTGAAGCAAGGGCTGTCTATGATACTGATCTATTTTCCATAAAAATAGTTAGTGAAAAATGAAAACAAAATTTCGGCTTCCCATACAAATCAGCGCTCGGCCAAACGAATTTTGTATGGGAGGAATATTTTTTTTTATCGATTGTTAATAACTTTTATTATGAAAAGTAGTTCAGTATCATGGACTGAACTTGCTCCAAAAATTTGGCTGGTGGGTTAAAAGTCACCCTGTATGTCTGCACCCCGTCCACGTCCTACGTCTTTTCAGTGTGTCCGGAGCTTGAGACATACATATTTTACATAATAATAATTACTTGATCCCCTTGTTTCATATACTGATGTCATCAGCTTTGCAAAGTTTTCGATGTTGTCAAAGGCCGTATTTATTGGATTTTTCAAAAATGTTGTTCTAACTATACAATAATAAAATATTTTTTCTTAAATTTTACTTACTTACCAATAAGCAAATTATTAAATCAAGAATAAACCGTTACTTACGAGAAGTAATACCCGAGACTCGTGTAGGTTATCCAACACCAGCCTACTTCAGAGCAGCTGCTATCCCTCTATATTTCAAAGTTTATGCCGTAGATAAAACTGTAGGGCTTCATCCAACGTTGTATATCAGGGTTTGTTATGGAATCGCGACTACGGTTGCGTGCCTGAAGATAGCCGGGTATAATATCACGCCCGGCAGAAACTATGTACCTACTTGGATATATCGTGTTTTCTTATGACAGGGCGTAATCTACTTGATTTGTTTTCCGACGCACGAAATTATAATCGGATACAATGTATTCTATTCTAGATGTTCTGGCTGTATTGTTTAGCTTCGTTTTGAGAGCGTTGGATTGCTTCATATATTCTATAATTTTACTTATCTTCCTTTTATCGTAAGAAAATCTTTACATTTTCATACACAACTGTTACAGTTAATATTTCAAAACTCTGAAACCGAATGAAGCTTCAATGATTCATACAAACGAATTTGAATTTGATGATTAATAAAAATTATGGGTGTCGTGTACACTTCGTGGGGTCGAAGTTCCTTGCTGCAAAATAGAAAACTGTATGCTGTTCCTCCGCGGTTTTGATGCCAGTCCCAGTTTTACTTAAAATTTCTTCAAGAAGATTTTCCTTTTCCTAAAATAATTTCATACATTATATTTTCCGCCACCATCCACAAATTCTTACTCATTACTGAAACACTCGAGTTCGTAATTGCTTTTAATCAAAATCAAACAAATACTGATTGCATTGGCTATTAATCAAACCTGCGAACGTGTGGGTGTCGGCGGCTTTAGGCGGTAGGGACGGCTCCACTCTACTGCTCTACCACGGAGACCAAAGAGACGAGGAGATTTGTGATAGCTTCTTGCTCATCATCAATTAATTTGAGAACTAGATTCTCGTCGGTAGAGTATTTTCCATGTCTCCCTATTTTCGGCTAAATACTTGACCCTATATGACACGACTTTTGCCTTTTCTTTTAAGTACTCTATCCATGAACTATTTTCTTAGTCTTTCTTTAGCTTCTTGCTCTAAGTTAAAATTTTTAGAAGCTTGTATTTCTTGTATACTTTTTGAGAACAATTGATCGAAAGTGGCCAATTTTATCTCGAGTCGAATGTTTGAATAAAAATATATACCATAATAAAATAGAAATCTCATGTCTCCTTGTGTCTTGTTTCTCTTTAATCTGAGTTCGGGACGGAATCTCGAGCCTTCTGTAAATAAATTGCTGAGATAAGCCGCAACGTAGTAGCAGTCTCTCGTTTTGTTTAAATAGTTTGCGCAAAGTAATCCACTAATCGCTACGCCTCTCCACGTCTCCTCGTGCCTTTCGTCCGAGTTTGGGGCGGAATCTCGACCCCTCTATAAATAATTGCTGCGAGACAGGGCGCAGCTTGGCACAGCCCTAGCCAAAACGCGTTACTGTAGCTGGTTTTGCTTTTTACTTTTCTTATTGTTATTTTCTTGCTGTTCTAGGAGCATTGAAAGTGTATGAAGCATGTACTATCCTATCCCCTCATACCAAAGGCCGATGTCTTTTAGTAAGTAGTACGCTGTAGTAGTACGCCTATTCCTTTGATGCACATCATGAGACTGGGCGTACGTATACCTGAGGAATTTTCTAAATAAGTAGGTAATTGGCTAGCGACCAGTTATTTATGATTCCCGTTCTCAATCTATTTATATGCCTCACCTAATATAGTAAAGTGTCTGAGAAACCTAAAAGTAATTATTTCTGGAAAACTACTTGAATGCTACTTTTAATGTACATTTGGGTTATAAAAGACCCATCAATAATTTCCAAACCACAGCAGCTTCACAAAACATGAATGGGCCTAATGACATTATGAAACAGCTTTATTACGGCGGCCTTGCTACTCGTAGAGCGAGCCGAGCCCGCGGTTGGCAACTCCGTAGATCTTATTGGGCAACCCGCTGGACGTGACTAAGCTTCACTTGAGGCATTCTACATTATTCATATTAGATTAATATTTCGGATTAAATTAGATGAAACCACAGAACACGGAATCACATCGTCGTTCGGTGGGGCGCGAGTGACGACGTGTTTCTATTCTACGCTCTGTGGAAAAAATTAATGCGATCCACACGTTTTTTTTTCTAAGAAACTGCTCTACACGGCAGTTAAAACTGCATTAAAATCTATTGACTGGTTTAGAATTATTACTAGCGCACAAACAGATTGACTACGAAAGGGGACTTCATTATAATATTTTTCATAATCAGGTTGGGCCACCTCATATATTTTCCATTTCTTTTTATGGAAATTTTCATTCCATTTTCATAACATTAAATCATCCATAATTTTTGTTCATGGTCAGTTTGATTGAATTACACTATCATTTCTTCTTCTATCAATATTAAACATAACACACTCGGAAGTGTATATGCGTGTGTACATGCTACACATACGTTACCGTGTTCGCGCAAGGTGATTTATGCACTTGTCACTTATCTGAGGCGACTTCCTTACTCTGGCGGCGGGTACAGCAAACAACACAATAAGCTACACGATTTCATTGCTTATACGCCACTATTGCCGCTGTATAAAGGTGCTTAGTAGGTAATGTATCGATCAGTTGACTCTTGTACAACATATGCTAAGTCACGACTCACGAAGACAAACCAAACAGTTCCGACCAAACCAAAGAATTTATTACTTTGTAATACACGGGTAATATATGAATTTTTAAATCAATAAAGATGTTACGTGGAATAATATAAAAAACATGTTTATAGGCCAGACAAATTAAAAAATAACCCTGACTTACTCCAGTATGTAGGATTCAAATACGGATGTCCTATTAAAATAAATCATTATCTTATACATAACCACTGGCCATTCACATAATGAACGGTAATTTACATTAAGAAAATACCAAATATACATATTTTCTATATGTACTTAGCTGACAACCTTTTTAGCACGACGAGTATGACGTGCAAAAACTGAAGAGCCTATTTTGACCTTCAACGCTGTCCAGTTTTACATATTTACGTGATTATGCCATGTAAACTCAAATGTAATGTAAACTAGACATATTTAAGTATGTAGAGCCTTATTCAGGCAAAGTAGAAGTTTTCTGCAGTAGTTTGCACGTTATCAGAGCCTTTTGGTCAGAACGATCTTAATTCTATGCCCTTTTCATATACTGGTATTGGTACCTGGTACGTTCAAGGCCTTTTAAAGCGTATGATTTTATTGTGTTGCTAAAAAGGCCTTACGCGCTAGCCAGGTGGCAGTCATTATTTGCTACTCCTGTTGCTACCTGTTAGGTTTATTATCTTTCTAAAAGAAGCCTTAGGGATTGGGCCATACAATTCTTAGCTTTATCATGTGTTCCTCTTCAGAAATGGTGACTAAACGATATAAAAAGTTGTAAACAACCGTTTATTTTTTTTTAGTTTTAGTACATACTTCGGTACGAGAGGCGATACCTATATTAAACATACATACAGAACACTAACGAAAATGTTTATACTTTTGCACATAAATTTAATTTCGGAATTAAATTCCCAAAGCTTTAAAAAGTCGGTGGTCCGTTTTCTTACCACATTCTGAAATTATACGAGTAGTAAAATGTAAGTTTAAATGAAGTTGTACCTTCTGTACGCTTTTACGGACCGTACTAGAGAATAATTTGCCTCTATTACTCTAATGGTTATGTCTACTTGGACGAACCCCTCAAGTCCAATGTCAAGCCCGTTGGAGACGCGTAGATAAGGACCGGTTACATTAAAACGTCATCAACAGAGTACAGGATATACTTTCAAAAGTGAAAATAATGTCAAAGGTTAGCTTCCTCTATTTTTAGTGTGCGTTTTGACAGAAACAGATAGAAACGCGTTATCTTTTATTCAAATCTTTTGAGTATTTATATCGCTATTTAGAAATTTGTTTTAATAGACAGTATGAATTTTTACATGACATTCATCATTGTTTCATTTTATTAATAGCCCAAATATTTTATTAATGTTTTGACAAAGTATAAATTTTATAAGTAGAAACTAAAGTTAGTGGACTGGGAATGATGATGGAGCCGAATGTTTTTTAACCCTTTCACCGCGCGACTTTATATCAGTTGTCGTGCTCCGCGAGGGGTAGTAAATCTAAAATAAATACCTACAACTAAAAAGGGATGTAGATACGTAAGTTATGTGCAATACAAGCATTTTTTTGTCGATAATATCCGACGCTCGCGGAATGGGCCCAACAATGTTTGTCGGATAAATCCGACGTTCTTGGTGAAAGGGCAAATAAATAAATATATATATATATATATATGGACAAATGACACTGATTGAGCTAGCCAAAAAGTAAGTTCGAGACTTGTGTTATGTGATACTAACTCAACGATACTATATATTGTAACAAATACATATATAGATAAACATCCAAGAGCCAGGACAATTTGGAAAAGGCAATTTTTCATCTTTCCCTGACCGGGGATCGAACTCTGGACCTCTGGGTGGCGAACTAGCTTGGTGACCGACTGACCACTACGTCACGGAGGTTTGATGTGTCATGGACCATTCAGGGTCGGTGCCATGTTCAATTTGGTTATGATTTTCTACGCAATAAGGCCATGTCCACTAAGTTATATGTGTACGAGAACGTTTATAAAAAAATAACATCTGTTATCGCACACATAAATCAAAATATATCACACAATAGATAGGTCATAAATAATAATATTTCCATGAATTCACCCTCAGCAAATGTAGAAACTGTACCTAACTATAGCTAATACCGTAAATTATATGTCTACGAAGGGCGCGATACTCGTATAACATCTATCGAACACTATACTCGTATTTTATATTAAATTAAATATATACTTAAGTACATATCATACATTTATAGATAAACGCCTTTCCAGCTTGCCCTGGTTCATACCCAGAGTTGACTAGATTACAAAGGAAGTAATTATATAAATAGAAATTGATTGCTATCAAAACTGCAACGATTTGTTTGACAAAAGTAGATTTTGTTCGGTTCAAGATTTACATAAAAAATTGACTTCTCCTTTAGATCAATATACGCCTTCAAAGAAACTCAAATCATTGTTTTTTGTATGCCTTTACATGCCTTACTGCTGAAGATGAAGGACGTCATTTGTTCGCGATTAGCTTGCTCAGTCGATTGAAAATTTTGTCAAGTCGTTTCTTTTATCTGCCGTTTTCAAAAGAAAAAAGGATAGACGATACAAGAGACGGAATTAAATAAGGGTCGCTGTGATGGATGTGCGTTTGAAGCGATTTATTCGTACTTATTAGTGGAACCTTTTAAGTTAATTTGAGGCTAATGATTTTAATGTAATTTTAAAGCCATCTAAAATAACTCTAATACATGTAAGTTTTCTTTAAAAAGAAGGATCCTTTTATAGTAATAATATTAGGGCTTCTTTTGTGACTTGCGCTTTTGTACTGGAAATATCGGGATGATTTTGACCCATCCCGTCTCTCACCAGTGCCTTGGGGTTGAGGTGATGCGAAAATCTTTGTACTTGAACATGTACTATAAAAATCTGCTCTCTTCAAATCCGGTATTAGTATAAAGCTACTGATAGAAGGAGCACTGTTTTTTCTGTCATTTACATTAAAAATCTGCACTCCCTAAATTAGTGGAGTACTCACTATACTATGATGATAATAATACGAGAGTAAATCGTATTCGAGATTTCTATAATACCATCACGCCAAGCGTGGTCTTTGAGTCTTACGGCCCTGTGCTCTGTCTACCCCGTCAAGGACAAGGACATGGTAATGTACCTTTATCTTAGTTGATTATTATATGAACTACCCACATTTTCAGAGTATGATCCTGCACCCCAAGGGCACAAGAAGGACGCAGGACTCCCTGCGTCGTTAAATTGCGTTTCGTGTCACGCTCCGTAACTCCCAATGCGAGTTTACTGTACACGAGTTAAATTACACGTTCATAGTAGCTCTTATTTCGTCGAGATTGTGGAGATACAGTGTGCAATAACCTCTGTTTTGGTGTTCGCAAAATGTTAGTAATCATCATTAGTTATAAATTTGATGTGGTATTGTGGTATAGTCAGTATAACTATTTATATTTGTTGTTTTTATTTTTATTTGCGTAAAATTATCTTGTTTTAATCGTACAACCTTAAATAGACTTCTTAAAAGTATTATATAACAAAAAATAGTAACATTTTGGTTAATGTTTATATGCCACTTCTCAAGTCAAGGTTTTCATTAATTGTGCAATTTATTAAAGTAATGAATGAGACTCAAGTTGAAAATGTCGCAATGGTAAAATCAATTGATATCTTTATTGCATTACTGGAAATAGGGGGAAAATATTGTAACATTTCGTACCTGCCTAATTAGATTCCTCGTTTTAATATATTTCGTTCTGTACCTGTACGATTCATAAAATTATCATCTAGATACACTACAGCCAGAACACTCAATTTGTTAAGTTTTGGCTGTGATCATATAATGACCTTAATGACACAGCACGTTTTTTAATACTGTTCTTATAGTTAATATATGTGCCATGTTCCTTCAAAGATTTCCTTAACCAGCAACCTATAGATACGTGATCACGGAGTTGCTCCAGAGCGACCTGCACAAGATCATCGTGTCCCCGCAACACCTGTCCGCCGACCACATCAAAGTCTTCCTCTATCAGATACTAAGAGGTATGAATCTCTATAATAATCATCATTATTTCAGCCGCATAATCATTACTGGTGGATTAGGCCTCTTCTAAAGATTTCCAAAATGACCGATCTAGATTTACGTGTATAATTATGCACTTAGGTAAATCCAAGTTCATTTAATACATTAATCATTACGTTATCAGTGCTCTTCGTCGAATATAGTCTAATTTAGTACTAGTTATAAACCACTCTTTTTTAATGTCAATATAAATTTCAGTTACAAAACAATCCAAGTATTAACGTATCAAAATAACCTCGTTTCGAACTAATAATAGGCGTGTCCTAAAACAATTCGCATGCTAGGCGGAAACACGGTAATCCATCATGAAAAACCAATTTTAACGGAATAAAATTCTTTAAAAGACAGAAGGCCGATAGAGGGCTAATCTGTGTTAGGTTTAATAAAAGCAAAAAATGCAAAAAGAGCTCGCTCGCGTCCATTACACACACAGGTGTGGAGTTGCGTCGCTCGCCGCACGCTGGCATTTGTAAATATTTTGCGGATCGGATTAATACCTTTATCGCACTCTCTCGCAGGTTTCGTTTTTGTCACGTACCTTGGATTTTGCGATGTGGAAATACCTAAAATACTCGATATTGTAGTAATGAATTTAGGTTTCACTATCAACAAAGCTTATGAAATTTTACCAAAATGAGTTCATTGCGGAGGATGAAAGTACCAAGATATTCACCAACAGAGTGCGATGATGCCGGATAAAAGTCTCAAGATATCCCCATTATTATTTGTTAATGCACCATGAAGCAAACCAGAGCTTTCGAGCGATATGAATGACAAATTAACGTCAAGTAGATAACCTAAAGCCATTAACTTTTCATATTAAAAGAGTGCAATCTTTCACGTATTACGCGGCTATGAATTTATATTTATCCTTTTAACCGAATTAAATATACGTGACGTTGTAAAAGCATAAATTCGCTGAGTTCATACTTTCATTAATGAAAAAGCAACGCGCAGAGTTCGAATGAATACGGAGCTTCTGCCCAGGGCGGTAAACAGAGGCGGTTGATTATAGATTGCGAGTTCGGGACGATGCGCTCCGTAAATTAGAATTAAAAGTAAACCCGAGCTAACCCGAATGCCTTACATGTCTGCTCTGAAAGAATTTTTCTAAAGGGTCCTCGCTGCCCAACAGGTGTTGTGAGATGTCAAGAGAAAAAAGTGGCGTTTCTCCAGTTGATGTGACTGTGAAGCTGTCCAGTCAATGACCTACATATTGTCCTGTCCGAAATCCCCTATACAATGTACATTGCAAGATCTCAATAAGACAAATGATCGATCAGTCGTGGCCAAACATTGTCAGATTTATTATAATTTAGTCAATTCGATTCGATAGAAGATCTGGTTCTGCTGATGTATACTATTTTATCCTTGAGGAAACAATCCTAACATTAGGCCTGATCAGTGATCTCATCATTGGAGTTTATACATATCGGCATTATGTAATATTCCATAATGCGGTACAACATCGACAGACCTAGGGTTTTGAAGTACCACAGATAAGGATATAACCGGGAATGAGTTTTTGATCAGGAGGATGACCTATTTTAGTGGCCAGAAGAAAAGGTCGTACGTCTAGATGCGTATTCAGTTATGAAAATAAATAGGTATTATTTCCATTCTATTAGGCTTAATCCATTTAGGCATAATAATTTGTCTCCAAATTGATGATTGAATTTGCCCATTGTTTGATCTACTCGCTCTATATTACTGGGATCTGCAGTGTTAATACATATACACTTTGTTTGCGAGCATGCGGGCTTATTAAATAAACTAAATGCTCGCACGTACAGTTTAAACTTCCTATACAAAATTTGTTACAATAGGAAAGACCTGATGACACCTAGCATTAGTATTTTTTTTTACCTAGTATACGTTCGAATCGTTTTCGAATTGCGTCTTTGTAAATTGCCAGGGTGCTGAAGTCTGAAAGCTGCTTTACTGCACCCACACCTGAACTAAATCAATAACAACTCCCAAGTGCTCAAAACGTTACTGCAACACGAAAAATACGCCAATACTCATTCCCGCTCCCGACATTCATCGTCGTATGAACACTAATTCTGCCCCCGTCAAAACTTAGGGTGGCTCTACTGCATGCAAATGTAATCCACTTTGGATGAAAAGTATCGCCTGGCCGTCGCCATGTCTCCTCTCCCAATTTCGCATTATTAATTTGCACAATTATTCGTACTGTTCCAAGAGATTTCCTGGGTGTGGCAGAGGGGGTCTAGAAAAATGCAGTCGTTAAGCTCTACCGCTTGCCGCGTTTAATTAAAACTTTATAGTTGCAGCGCCTTGATGGCTCCCGTTGCACTCCACTGCAGTCTAGAGATTTTGATACGTGCAATAAACATATACAACACAATCGCCGCATTCAACCCCATTTTCTCACGAATGTTATTGCCAATATTGTTTAATCACTTTGTCTAAAGTACTGATTACGTTCTACGGCATTAACTGTGACATGCTTTTTATTTGATCCTCTCTCAGATTAAAATTGTCTTATCTAGTCTAATACCATTTTCGAGCCAGTCGGAGCTTTTAATGAGGTCCTTTCTAATTTTAACTTGTATTAGTGAAGTCGAGAATAAAGTAAGGCACCGTATCTATCCGCATACGCCTTTGAATCCCATCCCATTAATTTGCGCTCCAAATGAAACAGGCATTCAAATAGAACAGCTGATGTTGATTTCACTATATGTATTGTAGTCAGTTTGTCCTTAGTACGTTTGCTATCTGTTATGTTTAAAACTAACAGATAGCAAACGTACTAAGGACAAACTTCGAATGAATTACCATTATATCTCGCTTTCTATTGCCTGAAAGTGGAAATCGTTCGGGGCAAAATTAACGTTTCAGACACTCGTATTTTCAAATTCTAGTTTTAGTCTGTGCAGCTTTCAAGCGACTTATTCTGACATATATTCATATGATTAATTTTGCCAAAGTGACAAAATATTGTTTACAATAATCAATTTTTCTTCCACCTTCCCAATACGGGGAATCCAACTCTATGCGTTGCTTACTTGTCTATGCACAAAGCGGGTCGCATTCAGCAGATGCCATTGTCTCGGCTGGTGCGGCCACCATTTATGGTTACTGGCTAGTTCTGCCTGCATAGCCTACATTGCCAGAACATCTGCATGTAATCTTAGCATTTACACATACGCAGGTGGAGCATAGGGATGTGTGTTGAGAGTATTTTTGTATGATACGATTTTTATACGACGAAAATTTCCAAAAACTCGAATAAAAAGAGAAATAATGGAAAGTATTGTGGAAGATAAAGGAAAAAAATAAGATAAATTATATGCTGTAGTGAGAAATGGAGACTCACATATTGATAAGATCCCACATAGAGTGGTATTTCCCCTCTGTGACGAGGAAGAAAATAATATAATTAATCGATAATAATCTTTCTAGATGTCTTAAACCCAGACCAAGTCTCATCTTATATTTCTCATCCCTGTTGTTCAGTTAAATTGTCAGTTGCCAAACGTGTCACGCTCTGTTGCTATCCGTCCGTTAGTTATTGTCCTGCCGACTACATGCTAATGACGCGTAATGGCTACTTGCTATGTGCCGACTCGTGGTAGCTATTAATACGCTCGTACATGAACACTGGTCCGGTTGCTTGCCATTTTCCCAATTTGGTACTTCAATTGCTACAGGCAAGTTGACGTCGAAGAGACTCGAGTTGCTGTAAAGTTCGATATGACTTCACATACTTTCGCTTTCCGTCAAAAATGTGCTGTGTGCACAAATACCCGCACTTTGTCCATCTAGAAAACAACGATAGAGCTCTTGAGGTTGCCCTATACTGGAGTAACTGCATAAGTACATCATCAATAAAAGAACTAAGTTCTTGTCGGTGGAATATTTTGCAGTTCTGTTATCATTGCGCAATAAATATTTCCCGACAGATATTCGTTGACTATTTTCCTAGTTCATGTAATGTAACAAAAAGCGATTGAATTAGGTAAATGCGGCGCGGCGCGGTCCTCTCGATTCCACGCATGCACCGACTCTAATATTATTTTTGTGCGAGATTTTTTCCTGCAGGAAATCATCTCGCCGCGCACCCGCGTAAGCTACTGTGGATTTTTTCTGATAAATGG
Source organism: Acrobasis suavella (assembly GCA_943193695.1). Classification (NCBI taxonomy): domain Eukaryota; kingdom Metazoa; phylum Arthropoda; class Insecta; order Lepidoptera; family Pyralidae; genus Acrobasis; species Acrobasis suavella. The sequence goes on from OW971932.1 coordinate 20,484,790, forward strand.
CAACACCATTTTGCTACCTAACAGCCGATACTTCAACAGGATTGGGAAATTCAATACTGAAGGGTGTATCATATACTTGTTAACTATAAGTGTATGTTTCTTCAGTGTTTATTTATTTTTAGGCTTATGTCCAACGAATTCCTATCTTTTGCTCTTTATTTTTTATCCCTGCCTAAACATGCCAATTTGCACTTTTAATTAAAGAATATCAATGACCTGGATAATTTGAGATAGGTCTTGAATTGAATCTACAACTGGCACACGTAGCATAACATAAATATTGTTAATAAATCTCTAGTACAAACAGTTGAGATTATTTCTCAAAAATCACTGTGTGACGAAAATTTTGTATTTCGCAGCGAAATAATTAAAAATGTATTTAATATTTCATATAAATGAGCAACTTACGTCAATGTGGTAACTTGAGCGTTCACTATGATCAGCTAATGCGAATTAATGACAGAGAACTTTGAAGGTTTAATGGAGAGATGGGGTTGCAAAAACCGCAGCCTTGGAACCGTGTCGCTTTCGATCCCACCTCTAATAGAATTTATGGAGCAGTAGGCCCCTAATAACTGCTAACCCGGGAAATCGTAACGAAGTTTGAAATACTTGGAATGGTACCTGTCCCTCGATGATGTATTTATGTTAAATTTGGAGTGGTGGGAGTAAAATATAATCCTCCCCTTAGGATAAATTGATCGTTCGTTATTGGAGTTGCTGTAAGGGATTCTCCTGCTTGTATTCGTAAATAAACGATGGGCTGGCTTATCATTATTTATTTCCTCTTTATTCCAAAGTCCAAAGGCGTATCTAAAAGAGACGAATGATTTGGGGGCTTTCCCTAAAGTCTCTAAACTTTGCCGACTATATCTCCTTAAATTTTTTATAAAGCGGTAATGTTTACCATTCATAATTTCTGCGTGGCGTTACGAATTTCCGATTCTCCTACGAAACGATTCAACTAATACTTCAAACCCGTCATTGCTTCGAATGATTGGATTGGATGCCATCTGCCGGAAAGAGATTACAATGCAACTGTGCGGTAAGTATTAGAGTGTCGCCAAACCCTGATGAATACACACGGATGACACGGATCATGTCCTGACACGGGGGATTTCGTGGAACGTGCGCAAAGATTACACATGTCACGTGTTTCCGGATATTTTAGTGACATCTATACAATCTTAAACACAGTTGCTTGGTCTGGACCAAGCAACTGTGTTAAAGATTGTATAGATAAAAGTTTAATCCTCTTGAGGTTTAACGTTTTATTTGCTATGTTTTTGAAGTTGCTGTGGTTTAATACGTAAACTTGATCCCTTCGCCATTTCTTATTTCGAATTTAGTTGTAGTGCTTATTTTTCGAATTAGGTCATTTATTAAAACGCGTTTAAAACATATAAAAAAAGAATGCGGCGTGTACTTGCTTGCTTTGCGTGTGTGTGAGTGGCCAACACTAGTGTCAGATTTTTCAAGCTGCCTAAAGGCATCTGATATAGCTTGACGACTGCCATACAATGATGTCAGCCAGGACCAACGGCTTATACGTGCTTTCCGAAGCACGGAGTACTGTTGTGCCGTCAGGTTTAGGTCTTGTATCATTTGACTGGTCAATGATGATCCATCTGATAAATTGACAATATCCGGATCACGGTCTGACACGGGAATTGCGTGAAAGTGAACGAAGATTACACATGTTTCGTGGTTCCCGGTTTCTAACAATGCTGTACTCGTAGCAATGCTGTACTCGTAACAATGCTGGACTAAGCAATTCAATTTAATTCAATTTCAATTCAAATATATCTTTATTGTCATAGGATATTTATAATATCCCTTAATAATCGACACTTTGTTTGTTGCACAATTGTTGACGTCAAAAAGTTACTTAGAGCTAAGTTTACTGCCGCCTCCAAAGCGCTAGTGCAGAAGAAGCGGTAACAAACTGCACTGCAGCATTTTCTCCAAGGACGTCAACTCACATAATGAGAATGCATTGTTTGTAATGTGATAATTTTATTTTATTTTTAAATGTTGTTAAAATAATGTCAACTCAAGTTGCAGATTCAGCATGATGACCAATTGAGTATACAAACCTTTAAGAGTTAGGCTGTTAGGAAGCTGTTGAAAAGTAACTTTGAGTTCTTCCGTTAAATTAAAAATGCTATTTGATCTTTTGGATGTCCAGCCAGTAAATTGAAACAAACGTTCAAAACTCGTCAATATTACTCGCGAACTATTTAGGAATTTCACTGTGCCCCTTGACCTTTTAAATTAAGGGGAAACACTACAGGAATTTTAAGGTAGCCAACGGTGCCTTCCATTTAGACTCCTTAATAAATAGACCTCCTTCCAGAATAACAGATTTTGTGGAACGTATACGCTAAAATTAGGTACACTTGACATGTGTTTCCTGTTCCGGACCTTTTGTAGTCACAGTGTTTATCTACCAATTTCGCTCGCATTCACATAATATAAATTATAGTAGTGTATCTTGGACTCATTTGTTTTCCGGAAGACAAGTAAAACTCTCAGTTCAGATGACACCAACATTTCCTCTCGATAGTGGCCTCAAATTTCGAAACGTCTTGTCCAGTCAAAACTTATCAGCTGAATTAAATATGTAAATCGGTACCCAGGAAAATTTGTTCTTTGCCAACAATGCAGGTTTACCAAGGCGTTAATTGTGAAAGCAGTTCAACCTGCCAGAGACACGGCGCCCGGCGAGAACAAACACCCACTGTTAACAGTACCATTGTCTCCGGGAATGCTGTTGTAACTCGATCGCGATGTCGATCAAGGCAAGCTGCGTATTGGATTCCTGTGATTCTGTGCAACTACGTTTTCCAAGATTGTACTTATAATAATTATTTATTGACTCTTCTTGATTTCTTTTGAAATTTAGAGATACAAATTCACTATACGACTTTCTCCCTAGCGGGAAGACATAGAATAGATAAGATCCCCGCCTACTATCACGCTAAAATAAATATAAATAAAAATAAATATAAACAAATTACACTGATTGAACTAGCCCCAAAGTAATTCGAGACTTGTGTTATGGGATACTAACTTAACGATACTATATTTTATAACAAATACATATATAGATAAACATCCAAGACCCAGGACAATTTGAAAAAGGCCATTTTACAAGTTGCCCTGACCGGGGATCTAACCCGGGTCCTCTGGGTGGTGACCACTACGCCACGGAGGTCGTCTTACGTCGTCGTCAAAAGTGGTCAAGGAATTCAGGGAAGAAAGAAATCTCAAACTATCTAGTCCTATTCTCCAGGTTTCTAGTAATCAAGTTACTAAGTTATTGAAGAATGGTCCAATATATGAACTGATACATTGGTCAAGTCCATAAATCACGATGAGTGATGACTGATTCTAATTTAATTGCTTTTAGCTATCGTTCAGTCCCTTATAGTCCTAATATGATCATTTTATTAATTGACATAAAATGTATTAGTATGCCTGTGAAAATGGGCCATTAATCAATCACTCGTCGAGCTAAATAGATATTGGCAATAGAAATCCTGTACGAGTGATAAGCAATTTTCCGTTTATTGACGACTCCTAAACAAATAGAGGTTGAACCAATTAGACTTTTTCGTTGGGAACAAGGCCACATAATCTTCAATAAAAGGTAATTCGATTGAAGTTTGTCGATACTTACCTATTTATTCCGAGATCTTGTTAACTTTGACATTAGGGATAGGATTGAACGTAATATATTGGTTTTTGTAAAGATGTAAGAAACACACACGCTGCGCAGCCAGTACTCATTTTTTCTATGGATATGCCTATCTTAACCTAGATAGATTCTATATCGAAACTGCCTTAGTTTTCATCCGCCCTCTTTGATATTACAATCTTCTTTGTTCTATAATCAGCATTTTATTGATGACGTAATTTGTAGGTTGTGTGGATCCGCCAAATCTCTGTTTATCCTTATGGTTGACTGGGAGAGAACGCTTTTAGCGTTAAGTCCGCCAATTATAAACATTGTGGATATGGTGGATCAAATAAATGAATAAATCAAAGAAGAGTTAAAAAACGGGTGGGATGCGCCAACTAGTCGGCATCTATTAATGTATCGTACCAGGTTGCCGATGTAAGCGCCAACGCCGGTCAGATGTAAAATACTTTAGCATTGTCCTAGCATCAAAAATATACTAAATCTGTGCATCAAAGCAGATCAGAATATGAGAAGTGCTTGTTAAGTAGTGAATTAGCTCGGTGCATTGTACCAGGAAACAAGGAGTAGGCGGCCGTCGGGAATGGTGGGTGAAGCTTTTCTTTGTGGATGATCATTTTCTCGCACTTTTTTTCTGGAAAGTCAGCAGTGTGGAATCTGCTGCATCACCATGGAAATTTCAGCTTTCTTTTCTAAACTGGATCGACTTTTGAACGCATTGTATGAACGATGAATGGCTCGGTGCATTGTACCCTCGAAGACCAGGAGCAAGGACTAGCGGGCGTCGCGGTCGGGTGCGCGCGCGGCCGTCGACCCGCCCACACCCGCCATAAGGCCTTACTATGGTGAACCGCGACGCGGGCCACATTATGAACTTTATATGACCCAGCAGCAGGCTTCCGTGAGAAGGCATGGTAGATGTGACCGTCAAAGTTTATATCTCGTGATGGTGTAGAGCCTCATTACTTGAGATGCTAGCAGTCGACAACACCGAATAAATGTCCGAACTCTCTTTATTTCTCTGATATCTCAGATAGGAAATTTAGATCTTTTTATCCCTCGTACCTTTCAAAATGGCATTGATGCTAGCTGACTTATTTAATTTAGAACTAACAGTTTGAGTAAAGATCGATTGTTTGTCAAGAGCTGAAAAATCAGGTCGGCGACAGATTTTTATTTTGCTAGGATTGTATAGGTACAATTTATTTTAACTACGTGTATTTTTAAACTGTTGGATTTTTTGAGAAACATTTAATGTCCGTTATTTAGTTTTTGTTAGGGTCTGCCCGCGTCCGCATATCACTATGGCTGATGTTCGTACATGCAGCTTTTACGCGCGTCTTCTCTCGCCTGCGTATTGTCTATGTTTTTGTCTCTGGCACCGCATCGTAACGATCCTTTTTTAATTCTTTTTTAGGAATCCGGCAGTGACAGGGCAGGTGCTTAGGCGCAACATTGTTTTGTTCAACGTGCCTGAGTCGTTTCGTAATGAATTTCGTTCGTATTAAATGAACAGTATCACCAATAGGGGTGACGACAGGGTTAGAAAATAATAATTTTAATTAGTCCTTGTTTCTTTTAGATTATCCAAAAATAATGGACTCATATATTTCAGTTTGCAAAAAAAGGTAAAAATTCACAAAGATACGAAGCATCAAAGATCCAGAGACGCTTGCGACGTCACCTCTATGTAAAAATCGTACGTAGCCGTGAAATTTCAATGCGCTGTATCTTTTTCATTTTTTGTTCCTCAGAGAAAAGAAGAAATACGTGTACAAATTTTTTTAATAATCACGTTTGGTGGGAGAATATTTTTTTTATAATTTACAATATTTCGTTATGCCTATCTACCATGTATCGCTGACAGTAACCAAACTATATATATATACTAGCTGACCCGGCAAACGTTGTTTTGCCAAAATTGAGGATTGTATGTATTTTTGTATGTTGTATCATAAAAAAATAGAAATTAAAAATTTTGTCTTAAAAATAAAAATAAAAATTTAGGGGTGGACTACCCCTAACATTTAGGGGGATGAAAAATAGATGTTGGCCGATTCTCATAGATACCGGATAAGCACAAAAAATTTCATCAAAATCGGTCAAGCCGTTTCGGAGGAGTATGGCAACGAAAACTGTGACACGAGAATTTTATATATTAGATATAGAGAGATAATATATATATATTAGTATTCTGCACTTTTGGCGTAACAAATACTGTTTATTTTTTTATGTGTAGGTGACCTACACTGGTTTCAGACTGGTTAACCGACTTCTACAAAGGAGGACTTGTCACGTGGTCACATAATTTTTTTATTGAAGTCAGTTGTGTAATTTAAGGGCGAAGTTGGTCTTTAGTTTTGAAAAATTATGAAATACATCATCATCATTATCCGAGCGTATTCCCGGTTGCATCTTCAGCGGTAACGCTTCACAGCCCGGTCAGCGGACTAGTAATCTCGTCAAATCACCTCGGTTATGTAGCGACATAACCGAGGTGATTTGACCGAGGTTACTGGTTTTTAAGCAGAGCGACCGGCGTCTGACCTCCGCGACCCAAACTAAGAGCAAGCGCTAAATGGCGTTTGGGACCCACAGTTTATACGTATAAACTGGGTCGTGTTTGAAAACGTTCCATAACACGGAATTATCTTCTTTTTAGATAATCAGGTGATTCAAGCCTGCAATATCCTAACTAGACTGAAAACAACTTTTCACAAAGTATGCTTCCCAGTGGAATTCGAACCCACGACCTCCGGATCACAAGGCGAACACGCCTTGACCTCGACCACGGAGGCACTCACTTTTTGAAATACATTATCAATACATACAGACTATCAAGACTCATCCCGTCTCGTCTGTGCACAATATTTCCTGCTTTTCCATTTGTTCCGTTCATCCCGCACTCGATTAGTATTCATTACGGGCCCCCACGGGAAACGTAATTATTGAAACGGCATTCAGCAAAGTTAAATTAGATGTTACGAGTTCTTGGTACAGTTTTATCATAAAACTCGTATTCATACTGTGTGCAGGTGAAAACTGACCACCTCGGGGGAAATTAAACTCGCTCGCCGGCCGAGTGTTGTCATTAATGCCCTGCGACGTCACACACTCACTTAGCCCAGTTAGCTTTGACAGTCATTTTGATAATTGCCAGGTCTAATTTTAGCCGGAACGATTACTCCAGCTAGATTCATTCCTAGTGAACCGATTCTGTGTTTGTAGCGTGTCTTGTGTTCATTTGAAACAACTATTTTAGTAATTATTTTATGCAACCATAAACATAAATGTGAAAATGGAGGCCAAGTTCAAAATTTTACAAAAGAATCTGCCATTTTTTGTAGGGAATCGTGATATTTATTTATTAGAATCTTAACATTTGACCGTCGTAATCGTAAAATGTAAAAACAATAACTTTCTTACAACGTAAGATGATAAGTTGCTTGACAAAATATAAGACAACTAGTAGTAGTAACGTTAGTGAGCGATTTTTGAGTATTTATTTCTTTGCTACCACGTTGCGAGCGCTATCGTCTCCCAGATGAGACGAGCGTTAGTAACATCGTCGAAATATCAGGCCAAACTCAAAATATAGAAGATTCCTCGAATAATTCATACAAATGTTGAGAACTGGAGATTTACTGCAGCACCCGACCTCCTTCAGCGTTCATAATGTGGCTTCACCGTTATCATTTATTATTAATGTTTCGGGAGAAACCCCGAACTCTGCAAATACTGTAATACCGGGTTTATAATGAACAATCGATATCAAATTTTTATGGGTAAATTAAATAGAAAGCGAAAGACGGAGAATGAAAATAGTGCGAGATCGGATATAAAGCATCGGGGTATCAGTTTGAGTATAGACAGAGGGGGTAAGATAGATGTACTGTAGCGTACTCGGGTTTTAAATAATGAAACCAGCAGAGTCACTAACAAAATTTATTTTTTTAAAAAAAGGACAAGGTCGAACGAAGGTCGTGGGTGGTAAGGACCCGTCAAATTTGCTTTGGCAGCGGTACTTCCCGGGCCCGATGCGACGATAGCAGCTCCGCTGGTCGGCCCCCGGCTCCACATCACCCGCTCCATCGACGACCTTCCACGCAGCCGACCGAGTACCGCTGCCAAAGCAAATTTGACGGGTCCTTACCACCCACGACCTTCACACGACCTTGTCTTATTTAAAAAAAAAAAAAAAATTTTGTTAGTTACTCCGTTGGTTTCATTATTTAAAACCCGAGTACGCTACAATACAGGGCGACTTTTTACCCATCACCAGCCAAATTTTTTGGAGCAACTATAGTCCGTGATACTCTTAACTACTTTCTAGAAAAAAAAGGTATTAAAAATAGAAAAAAAAAATTGTCCCCTGAAAATTTAGGTATTCCCTTAAAAAACTTCGTATTTTTTATGAATGCACTGGGTTACACACATATTTACAGAATTTAAAGCAAGTAAAATATTATAGCGGTCATGCGCTACGTCTCTGTTAGGCTTTGATCACGGACGGGTTTAATCAATAATGCATAAATAATGCATTTCATTATGAAAGGCTCGCTGATTCCAGCTCTTTTATTCATTTTATACAAAGCACTCGATTGCACAGTGAAAATATAAAATATCGTTTTTGCTTGTAATTTTGAAATTGTATGGGGTTTGGTTTTTCAATTCAAAGATTGTCAATAAAGCTATATTTTTAAATTTATTTTTTCTCATTAGTGGCAGGAACTCCATTTTGATTTTACAGTTGTCGTTTCTTCAAAGTAAAGTAAAAAAGTTTATCTAAAAAATGGCTTATTTTTAATTTCATGAACTCTGTCTCATATTTGTTGATTCAATTTCGTTTCGAATCCAAATTCGATATGCAAAAAAATCTACGTATTCAAATAATCCGATCAATTTATCTCATTTTTTTAGCTGTACCTAGTACCTAGTATAGTAAGCTAAACTGGACTTAAAGCAAACGTGGAATACTGTTTTTTTTTAGTTTTTTCCAAGTTGTGCTTAAATATCCATCGACGAGATTTCTCCAATATTCAGAATTTCATTTTTCCACTCTACACGTCATTTACAAGGATGGAGCGTGGAAAACGTCACAAGTAATGAGTTGTGCTAGTGCTATATTCCATCGCCATACATTTATTTATCACCAGGATATCTGGCAGCGAGGAAAGCGAGTCGCATTTCCGGCCGAGCTTGGTACCGTTTTAAGTAAATTGGCTGGCTGCCGCTCAAAAATTCTTTCTGTATACTTGAGTATAATTTTGCGCTAGTAAGTACGTGAATTCCCCTCTGTCTAGAAAGTTCTGCTTTTTATTTTCCATTAGCGTTAACTCGAAATTTTGCTGCATTTTTTTCGAATGCCTAGCACGGTGCTTCCTAAAAGTTACAGGAAATATAAGTTGTCTGTTTGTTTTTGCTGTGTGAAAGTAGCTTATATGCTGTCGGATTTTCTGCCTGCATGAAGGCATATGGCATAGCTTGACGACTGCCATATATACCTACGTTGGTAACAACGCTATAACAACGCTAGCAAAAAGAGGCTAAGTTTTGATAAAAAATCCACACTTTTTTTGGAAGCCACTATAGAGATAGAAGAGATATATTAGGTATATTATTATTATTAGTAATTAAGATATCTAGCTTTATATCTTTTAAGTATCTGCTATTTAGACGCCAACTTTCTTATCTGTTTATCTTTTCCTAAAGGTTGACAGGGAGACAATGCTTTAGCGTTAAGTCCACCTATTGTAGCTTTTGGCTCAATAAAGTTTTTAAATAAATAAATTTGCAGGTTACATACTTGAAAATACATCTGCTATTTCTCTCTTATCTTACCGCATTACCGGGTGCCTTCTTAGCTATGGTGCGTTTCCGCGAACATTACCTCTCCTATTGCGTTATTTAATGAAACATTACTATCTTTCGAGATATTCTAGTGCATGCCTACTAGACAAATTGATACTATCAAATAGTACATGGGAAGTTGCTCTACTCCATTATATTTATCACCATCATCATTCAGTCGAAAGCAGACTGAACTAGATCGAATCCTACGAGAAGACACGAAACCAGCCGGGCCGATTCAAAGCAGTATATTTAGCTTTTAGCAGACACCTAGTGGCCGAAACCCGTTGCAAATTGCCACCGATACAATGGACAATAAATTAATTGACTGACTCCGAATGATTGCAGCCTATTCACATATTTGTAAATAATTCGTGTTTGAAAATTGACGTGTACCAGGAATTATAATAGCTAAGTTTATGAGACTCACCCCTTTATAATTGATATAAGTTTTACAATAATATTTATGTGTCACATATATCTTTCATTCCATTGTATTATTTTAAATCTGCTTGTTCAAATTCAAAAAAATCTTATGCGTTATAGTTTAATTTAACAACTTAAAAGTCGTATTAGTTGCGGCAATTTCAAAGGAAGACGTGTTTATTAAAGGTAGACAAAGTATGTCTAGAAAAAATAAGGATGCCAAATCCGATAGTTGAGCGCTATTTTGAATATTGTGGGAGGAACCATTTATTAAGGGGCTACCTGAATTTTTCGGGGTCCAGTGCTGCCCCCATTGATAGGAAACGGAGACATCATTTGAAATTTTGTCTTGACCAGGCTCTAGATAACCCTTTAAACTATTTCATGAACTACTGTTTACAGTGAAGCTTTTCTACGCACAATTGCGAAAAACGGCCACTTTTAGCGTATGTGCGTAGAAAAGCTTTACGTTCTCACTTTAAACTGTAAAGAGTAGTTCTTACAATAGTTTGAAGGGTTATCTAGGGTCTGATCAAGGCCAAATTTTCAATGATATCTCCGTTTCCTTTTAAATGATTTATTTCAAATGGGGGCAGCACTGGACCCCGGAAAATTCAGGTAGAGGCAAGAAATTAACCAATTTAGTTTAGTTTTCTTTTTCTTTTCTTAGTGTATTCCCAGTTGCATCCTCAGTTGTAATGCTGTGAAGCCTGGGGTCCGCTTGCCGGCTTTACTTCTCCACTTTGCAGGATTTGAACAGTAGAAAGACCACTGGCACGCATATCATCTTTGAAGATTCTAGACTTATTTATAAGTATTGATATTGAAATGCAATTATTATTACAAAAGGACTGGCAGAACTAATGTTTGTTGAATTTCTTGATGGATACAGTAGGAATAATTTATCGAGCTAATGCAAACTGAAACAAATCTGACACAAATAATACAAACAGTTATAGATGATGCTTCGCAATCTTGAACAGGAAGCGAATGGCAAAAATGGGCAAGAATCGTCGAGCGGACTCGAGCGGCATGATGGCGATCGCTGAGTCAGCTTTCCGCTTGTTTAATATGTGCACGATCCTGCAGAATTCTCATATTTAGAGGTCAATAACGGTATAAAAGGAAACGCTTTTAATAAATATATAAAATGGAATATTTAAACACGCATCAATTCGTTTTACCTCTCTTATCTACCCTTGGGATTTGTGTGTGGAACTTTCAGTAAGTAGTTAAGTTTAGAATATAAGAAAAATAAAACCGTTATACATGTATTAGTGTTATTTCATCTTCTTTACCTCACAATTGTGTGCTTTGAATCGTCTCCCATGCTACGGGTAGCATTATGAATTATAATCATCAACTTGTTACTAATATGAACTTGAAATATCTGATTTCCGTTTTCTATAAAATCGTGGCCTTTGGTTCTGCGTCCCTTGCCTAAGTTTACCTTTAGGGATAAAATCCTCGTAAAATCAATGTTATTTTAAATAGAAATCATTGCGTTGTTTGGTGCTATATATATATATATATATATATATATATATACTGTATAGATATATACCGTATCTAATATACTTATCTGTCTTAGAAAACAACAGTATGAAATAGCCCCAGCATCGTAAGCAAATTTTTGTATGCGGAATCCGCAACTGAGAACAACGACGTAATAGAAATGATCCTCATTTTCAATTTGCATTGTTTACTAGAAGGCTTTCCGTTTTCTTCTGGCCTTGGCAGAGAAATAGCCTCGACTCTGGCAAGAGTTCAGAATACTAAAATTATTGAGCAATCTTTTTCTACTCTTTGAATTTAACATATATTTTGCTTAGAGAATTTAACCAACATTGGGACATTTTTATACACTTACCGATTTATCTATGAGATCTTTGCGAATTGTCTACGTGTTTTCAGCAGATCTGTTCATCAAATTCATTAGGCAAGATACTCGTACAAAGTTTACCTCTAAAAGTCTAAACAAATATATACATTATATGTACATAAACCCAATACCTTTAGTATTGGATTATTTCACAAAAAAATATTTTTTGATTGATGACTTGATCAAGATTAAACTTTAGTTATGATTTAAGAAAAAATAAAAGTTCGTGTATTTTAATAACATAATAAATGAAGGTTATATTTTTGGATTATTACCAAAACACTATTGTCACCAGGTTTAAAATATCTCCACTCGGCGCGCATCCTCCACCGCGACATTAAGCCCGGCAACCTCCTGGTGAACAGCAACTGTGTGCTCAAGATCTGTGACTTCGGCCTGGCGAGGGTTGAGGAGCCGGACGCCAGCAAGAACATGACGCAGGAGGTCGTCACGCAATACTACAGGTACTCTATTGTAGATCTAAGATGACGTCACGAACACCTACATCCTTTTACACCTTCCGGTGAAAAGCCACTGTGTGCTCAAGATATGTGACATCGGCCTGGCGAGGGTCGCGAGCCCGGACTCCAAGCAAGAACATGACGCAGGAGGTGGTCACGCAGTACTACAGGTACACTATTGTAGATCTAAGATGACGTCACAAACACTTTCATCCGGCAAACAATTAGTAAACAGCAACTGTGTGGATTCGAATCCAGTGTAGCGAGGCTCGTGGAGCCGGCACAGAATTTGAAAGGAATAAAGAAGAAGAAAGAAAAATATTTTATTCAGTGCAAATTTACATCAGTTGCATTACTAAATAACTAAAATTAGTTTTACACTGAAATGGCACCACTCAGCATAGGGCAATGATGTTCCTTTACATCATGCCGCTGTCTTCTGTGGTACCAAGAGATAAGAGAGAAAGCACTACCAGATATCCACTGACAATGATCAAGTCGAAACCACGTGATGTATAATACTGTTGCCGCGATAATAATAATACATATTTAAGTGATACTGCCAAATTAAATATATAATAGTCAAATAAACAATAAAAATATATGTAGGTCTATATATATAAAAGCACAGAACTACTTTCTACCGATGATTAAACAATTGGATGTTCAGAAAATGACTTTTGTATTTTTTCTTAAAAGTTCCAATAGAACTGCAGGCTCTTCTCGGAAGAGGGAGATCGTTCTAGCATTTCGTGGCAGCAAATCGAATGCTGCCTCGAAAATAAAAGTATTACATACAGACGGAATCTCCTAGGATCCCGCGCTATATGCCCCGTTCCCCGTTCTCGCACCTCTCCCTGCTGTCACCTTGTCGCCTGCAGCCGCCTGCTTAACACCCTCTACAAAGAGAACGAAGGAGAGGTGCGATGCTGTTATAATATCCAATGCTGTAAAACCAGAAGGATGAATGCAGATCACGAATAGCATTTCAATTAGTAGCTTTAGTTGTGGTAGAGCCACGCTACCGGCAAAACTCTGTTTTGCTAGTAGCATGAATGGGCCGGCTCGTCCGGGGAAGTACCACACTCTCACAGAAAATCGACGACTGAGTAGTAGCGTCACCGCTTCTATGCTTCGTTCGGTGAGTGAGAGAGCCGGAGCCCCCCCCTCCTCCTCCCCGCCCCCTCCTCCTACATCTTCCCTTCCTGAAAGGCCGGCAACGCTTCTGTTACACCCCTGGTGTTGCAGTTGTCCATGGGCAGCGGTGATCACTTACCATCAGGTGACCCGCTTGTTCGTTTGCCGCCCAATGTCATAAAAAAAAATCAACAATGCAAGATCGTCAAAAAAATAAACGAGTTTAACTCTATCTTCGAGATGGCAAGGTTTTTAGTGGTGATTGAATGACCTGTGCCCCCGCCGACGAAAGTGGGCCAGTGGTTTTGTGCCTAAAAACCATTCATTCAAACTAACTAGTTTCACAGTCTGTTACGCTTTTCCGGTGCTAGGCAATGGGTGGTACTAATTGTGGTTGTTGCAATGTTTATGTGCACATTTATATAGGCAGTGCATTTTTTTGTGATATTTAATAAATTTTAAATTATGGTTGTGTTGGTATCTGAGCTTAATAATAGATAGATAGATAAATAGATAAATGATTTATTTGTTTTCTGTAACACCCAATATACATGATTTAAGGAACACAGTTACATATCTTTTTTCAATATATACTAAAAACTAAGCATGCATTTGTGTGGCACAGTACACAAGAGTGCTACAGCTCAGCTAAACGCTACCCATTAAGAGTAACAGTAATAGCTGATTTTCAGCTGGCGCCCTTAAGAGTGCGCGAACTAGATTTAATAAATAGGTACTTATATCATAACTATATATAATATTTGTAATTTAAATAAATTTAAAACAACAATCCGCGATACTTAGAATAAAACATTGAAAAATTGCACTAGATAGGAAAATGAAATAATTCATAATAAAAAAAATGCTTAGTAACAATAATGAATTAGATCAAATAAAAATTAAGCAAAGAATTATGATTATTCATTTATTTAAACTTCAAATACTTAAATAAATTATTCCACATAACTACAATTTTTTTCTTACTTTACATTATTAATGCACACACTCGTAGCTATAATAACACTAGCCGACAATAATATACTGCTATGTGGCATTATGTCAAGTATTTCGTTTTGCAGAATTCAACTTAGGACCTGCGCACATATGGCAAAGCGCAGCGCATTGTCGCTAATAGTGTGACAGTGAAAAATGCTCTGCACCGGCCCTTAGAATGCTACTTATAAACTTGTAGCGGGAGCGAGGTGTATCGTCGGAAGTTGTATATATGCAGCGAATCGGGCGAACTCTGAGATCGAGATGTAGGATACTGCTGGCGCCATCTTATATGCTTCTTGTGAACTATATTGTCGGTTGTCTCTTGATTGGTTAGTTGTTGTAGTTCCTCGTAGTGGCCGTAGAAGTCGCCACAAACTTTTAAGGTGATACCGATATGGCTTTCATGAAAAGGCATTTAAAATAAGACAGTACGTGTAGCATGCTGTGATGCTAACAATTATATAGGATTTTTTGATTAAAACTAACGTTAGACACTAGTATTGACAAACGGTCAACTCACGATTCAACTATGCGCTCGATGACAAGTGAGAATGCGGCTTGGACGTGTCATCGTGCGCGTCGCAAGCCACATTCTCCCTGATGAAGACCTCCGGATGAGGTCGAAACATGTCGGCGACTAGCTGACTCGGATGCAACACAAATAAGTTGGACAAAAATGGCGAACTTCAAAGAATTTTTGTACAAATTCCCGGCACGTAGGTTGAACCAAAATGGCGGTCATCGACGCAGGTACAAATATAGCGCCGACGACCGCCATTTTTGTTCAACTTATTTTTGTCGCATCCGAGTCAGCTAGTCGTCGTACATGTGTACTTGATATGAGCCGTTTTTCAAATATTAATTAAATTATATACGAGATCATTAGGGCGTGGGACGAGAATTTGATTACTTATTTCTTTGGAAGATTTTATACACTATTTTTACACTATTTTCAGGAACTAGGCTCTAATTTTACGAATATCTGATGCTAGACTGATATTATGTCGATGAAAGTTGTCAAATGCATGCATTATCTATTGCATTTCACACGATTTGATCTCAGTACGGTATTCGCATTACGGCATTTTTCAGTCGAAAAGCTGTAAAATGCCGTAATGCGAATGCGGCAGCCATTATAATTTTAGCGCTAAAATGTCGCAATATGAATTTCAGAGCGCCCGAGATTCTGATGGGCGCGAACCACTATACGGCCGCGGTGGACGTGTGGTCCGTCGGCTGCATATTCGGCGAGCTGCTGGGCAGACGCATCCTGTTCCAGGCGCAGAGTCCAGTACAACAGGTAACTACGATTCTTTTTTTACTTAATCGGATTTTAGATACAATATGACCATCCAATAATTTTTTTATGTTTCCGTACTGACTGCAGTTTTTACTCATATTCTCAACTGGACATTATACCTTAGTCAACCTCAACAGCTGTATGAAAAACCGTGGGCTGCTTACAGCCCGTCGAATGGCAGAAAAGCAAATTTTTACACTGTTGCGGCCTGGGCATAGTTATCAATTCCTTCCTTTAAGCGTTGGCGGAACGACCTTGAGTCATGTTCAGCGGTTAGAAGCCTGGACGAACGATTAGTAAAATAAATGTTTCAAGTTAATTTCAGCGAGAAAGAAAAATAAAAAATAATTGGGTGAGTGCGTGTCAGGCCACTCGCAGTGTAGGGTTCCGTAGTTACGAACGCCAACTTTGAGTTCATGTTACTAAAAACGTCTAAAAACGAATTTTCTATTGAATTTGTATGAAATTTTCCTTTTCCGAGTACATTTCATAAGTTGAACTTTTTAATTTATAAGCCTTACTTAGCTGTGATAGTTTTCCTTTAAATTTCGTTATATACACTATAGCTGTGAATTTTTTCACGTGTCCATATAACCGTTTAGCAGATAGAGGGGGAAGACACTCGACTCTAACAAAAATTTTCACTTCAAAACCAAATATTTCAGAAATGGATACCTAGATCGAAAAGCGGTGTTCACAAACTCATAACATTTATAAAGACCTATTCAACGATATGATTGGTGAGTCAAAAAAAAAACGACTTTTCACTTAATATGTATGGGAGCTAGGCAAAAATTTTTTTTTTTTATTTTATTTTACCACTTTTTTGCATAATTGATATACATACCCATGCCAAATCACAGCTTTCTAATACTTTTAGTCGCTGAGTAAAACCGCGGACGGACAGACAGACAGACAGACAGACATGACGAAACTATAAGGGTTCCTTGTTTACTAGGGAACCCTAAAAAAGGTGCTCTTGGGAGAAATGATGATATATTTTCGATATTTGTAAATTTTTTACGCATAAATTTCTGTGATTGGTCAATGTTATTATGTAGTGGCAGTGGGCGGGACACATAGCGCGACGAACTGATGGCCGATGGGGCAAAGAGGTTCTCCAATGGCGACTGGCAAGCGAAGCGTAAGACACCCACCCACAAGGTGGTCTGATGACCTGACTAAGGTCGCTGGATAGCGCTGGATGCAGGCCGCTCTAGATCGGTCATTTTGGAAATCCTTGGGAGGGGCCTATGTCCTGCAGTGGACGTTGTGCGGCTAAAATGATGATGATGATGATTATGTAGGTATAGGTATGTCATTATCTAACGGTCTTTACGATTTAAATTATAAAATTATTTTTGTTTCTCACACATTTTTAGCTCACGCCGCTAATTCCTTTGTAAGCATGATAAGACAGAAGTCAGAACTGTTCAATTTCACATTTCAGACTTTTGGCCAAATTCAACGTTTCGTTCGAAAAATAAAAAAAAAATTGTTATTGTTATTAAACGAATTGAACTAGGCATCCCACCACTAGATGTCATTTTTTTAGATTCATATCTTCTATGAATCATATCAAAGTAAACTTGGACTTGGAAGCGCATTAGCGCTAGTATCAATTTCGTAAATAAACAGACTTTCCTTTCCAGCTGGAGCTTATCACGGAACTCCTGGGAACGCCTTCGTTGGAGGACATGAGACACGCGTGCGCAGGCGCGCGGGCGCATATGCTGCGTAGGGCGCCCAGGCCACCCGCGCTCGCCGCTTTATATACGCTGTCTGTGCAGGCTACACACGAGGCGGTTCATCTTCTTGCACAGGTATGTAATTCTAGTTATGATGGTCGACACAAACTAAGGAGGAGTTCGAGGGCATATTCTCAGACCTTAGCAAATGAGGTATAATCCATAGCTCTAGCTGTTCTCGCACTACGCAGGAGGTAGTTCATCTATTCGCTCAGGTATGTAGGTCGTAGGTCTAGTAATTTAGACATTTGATCAAAAATATAGATATAAGTGCTAGTTTATAAACGATGAATTGATTTAGTATACGTAGTTTGTTTTCTTTCGAATCTTTGTTTAAACCAATCGCACGTTGAGGTTTTCCTGTTGATCTATTTATTCAGATAAACAGGAAAAACAATTCACAAAATTCTAATAAATCGTTTCCAAGAATTTACTATTTTCCAACAAGTCATACTTACTTATACTTTTTTCTGAAAGTCAAAACAAATATTTAATATGGGGATTGTATGAAATACAGGCAGATGACGTCATAGATTCTTGAAGTCAAATAGCGCTCTTATTATCGTTTTTTCTGCAATAATAATAAATCTAAAATCACATTTAAATGGATATGTTCAAAGAAAAGTGATATTATTATGCGACGTTTTATTTTCTTATCAGTACAAAATAATTTATTATTGACCCAGGAAAATATCCAATTTCAGATGCTGGTATTCGACCCGGCGAAGCGCATTTCCGTGGTGGACGCCCTGGCCCACCCCTATCTCGAGGAGGGTAGACTGCGCTATCACTCGTGCATGTGCAAGTGTTGCTACAGCGCGCCACCCGCCGCCAGACATTACTCGCCGGACCTCGAACCGGTGGCCACGCATCCTTTCCACGACGCCTGGGAGAGAAAGCTTACATCTGTTCATCAGGTTAAAGGTACGAAGACCGTAGACTGCCTTAAGCGCTGAACACACAGAAAAGACGTAAAACGCTGACGGGACGCAGACATATGTCTCCTCCGCGTCCGTTTCATACAAAATGTATAGAAGCGTTGCGAAGAAGAACACACAGAAAAGACGTACGCCCCGTCTTTTCTGTGTCTGTGTCTTACATTCTTTCAGAGTGTCCAGCGCCTTAGGCATGACGGCGGAACCGAGTTATAGAAGTACAGGCATCCTTATCCTGAGGATGGTAGTGCATGAGCAAATGTTGCTAGCACCGTCCGATGCAGGTCACTATTTCAAAGAACCAGACATGTGAGTTATATCCATCAGGTCACAATTACGAATCTCATTTATTACGTGGTTTATAATGTACTACCAGAGCCCACAGTCTGAAATACTGAAGCTGCAGAAGTTTGTGAGTAATGTGGTAATTTTACAGTCCAAAGATTAACTCTCTTACGACAGAGACAGGCGATGCGCTACGCTCTACATAGCATCAACTCTTTTATCACAAGATTACTTTGAAATTTCTACGTTTTTTTTTAAATTGTGTTTAAGATGCTTAAAGCCTTGTAATTCTGGTGTCTATGAAATATGCATTCACGAAAAGTTGTCAATTTAGTTTAGTTTCATAAAAAAAACGGTCAAGTGCGAGTCCAGCTCGCACTCTGAAGCTTCCGTACCATAGAAATAATACAGGCCGACTGGTTAATCACGTGTCATACTTAACGACATATCATCATAATCAAACGTAACGACAAAAAATGAATAACATAATAACAAAGAAAAATTTAATCAGTTTTTTTTTTACAATATATTGGTTTAGGCATTTGTCCTCAATCTCACCTGATGATAAGCGACGATGAAGACTAGGATGAAGCATGCCTATCCAAAAGATACCCATTCAATCTACTTTTGAATGTCCCGGGACTGTATTTCTCTGGGAATATAGACGCAGGCAGTTCATTCCACACCTTAGCTACTCGAACCAAAAAGGAATTGTCGAAGCGTTTAGTTCGAGACTTAGGTATTTCAACGACAAAGGGGTGAAACCCCTGTCCGCGCCTCGTAGTCCGATAGGGAAATAGTGAGGGTTTCACGAGATCAAAAAGAGCCTTCGAACACTCTCCAAAATGTATTCTATAAAAAACCGATAAGCGGGCTACTTTGCGACGATGCTCTAGGGACTGCAATTTTCTATTCGAAAGCTCATCGCTGTTTATAAACCTGCGGGCTCTTCGGTCAACAGAGCCTAGTGCCTCAAGTTAGTGCGCAGTTTCGGAATGTTTGGAAACCGGGCACTCGCTACGCGCTCGGTACCTTCCTACCTAACTCGGCTCGTTGTTAAACTGTTTATCATCGCGCGCAGCGAGAGTGTCCACACTTCTTGTTTTTATTGGATAATTTAATTTAATCATCATTTAAGCACCTATTTTTTATATATTTGGAACGAGAATCGAGTACTGAGTGCCCCCTTTCAATGTGTAACGTGATTTACCAGTCAACCTAAATAAATTGTTTGTTTGTTTGTAAAAGCTTTATTGTACACACATAAATACAAAATAAAATGTAATAGAACAAGCACAGTACAAAGGCGGACTTATCCCAGATAGGGATCTCTTCCAGACAACTTAAATTGACATTAATTTGATGGAAAATGATATCATGCAAGTATGATTTTTTTGTGTATTTACATTTATAATGTATGTTTATGAAGATATAGATTAGTATATAAATAATAGTATCGTAAAATGTATTTTTGGTAAGATTTTTAAGATAAGATAGTAATCAAGTTAGAATGTAGGTACCATGTCGTTCAAAATTAGATTTATCGACATCACCGGTTGACTCGTAGAAAAGAATCTGGGCCTTAAGGCGACCCTTCCCGGCCGCTCTGTTTTCAACGCGAGCATAGTTTGGAAAGCTTGGTGTTTCATCCAGGGCAATGCTAGAAAAAGAGGCAAACCAAAAAAAGAGAGATATCGCCTAAAAGCATGGTTTGCATTCTATTAAATGAAATTAGTATTATTATTAACTATCCATTAAACGAATATTAAATATTCATACGTGTTTATCAGTAAGCCTTACAAGTGTGTAAAACAAATGTTTTGTATTCAAATATTTCATTATATTTGCGAGGTTTGTATTGAAATATTTTCTTTACTTTTACAATTTCTGATTACTTTATGAACGGTCGAAGTTCAGCTAAAATTTGTGCAAAAAAGCAGATTTTAGGAGGCTAATACTGTCTTTGTTTTTCTAAATTTCAATATTTTATTTCGATAGAAACCTAGAAATAGCGCCCAAGATACTTGTGAGTTCAAAAGTTTTCAAGAAAGATCAGATACAACGCCATAATCACGTACGAGCGTTTGTATGAAAAGTAAGAAGGGAAGGCCGCTCTTAAGTCCGCTTACAATTTTTGTAATAAAGTTAAATAAATAAAAACGCCCGTTTTCTACTTGCATGATATAGCGTACAATTTTTTATGTCTGAAGACACTGGAAATTTTAGAATTAAAAAAAAAAATAAAATTTAATATGCAATCCGCAGAGGAGATCCACAAGTTCATAGCGGAACAGCTGCAAACGTCGCGGGTGCCGTTGTGCATCAACCCGCAGTCGGCGGCGTTCAAGAGCTTCGCAAGGTAAGGCGCCGCCACCACAATCTGCAACCAACTGCAACCAACCGACACTAGGTGATTTCTTTGCGATATAACCTAAGGCCCGCCTCGCAAGGTGAAACGCAAACGCGATGGATTTATAACTCCGTTGGGTCGCTTGGATGCTATTGTTATTTGTACTCTAAAAATAATAATAATAAATGTATATTTTTTTTCCTCCACAAAATTACTGTAACTTAAAAGGTAATCAAAAAATGTATGTATTTTTTGTTACATACATTGCACATTTTGGTCTCATTACAGAGACATTTGATATTTGTCTCTTGGTATGTCTGGAGCTACCAAAGCATTTAATCTATCTCTATGCAGTTAGCGTACTTAGCTTTGAAGTATAAGTAACTTTTGACGAATTTTAAGCTCACGCTTTTTTAAAGAGCCATCCAAGCGAGCCGACTTATTTCAATTTCAAAACTTTATGAACAAAAACCTAAACACAGTGCAACTCGTGTCAACCATTCTGAGAAACACGTATTGTCAAAAAAAGAATTAATATAAAAAGGTATTTAGTTTTTTACCATAAAATAAAAACCATGTAACCCGATTGCGCAGTGTATGGATCAAATACATTTGTTTCTCACTAGAGTTTCGGATAGTTTCCATTGCAGTTGCGTTTCACCGTGTGTTGTGGGCCTCACACGCTCATAGCGACCACCCGCACCCTATTGGGCCACGCCGTTTAAAATTACGCAACCGGGTGGCAACACTGCTCTTTGGAAAACCTTAAAACTACACTATGCTCGTAGTTCGTAGTTTTAGTTACCTGTTTTTTTTAATGGAATTACAAACGCAAGTTTAATAAGAATTGGTACTCCTGGTCTTAAAAGCGTCAATAGGCTAATGGTAATCACATCATTATCAGTCCCCGTAGCATGCCACCGTTGATAAACCCAGATAAAGTTGCTTTCGCGTGACGAATTAGTAGCTTACTCGTTATTTTAGACGACCCCAGTGGCCTAGTCATCATGCCATATGCCATTCTGTCACAGCGAAGGTCCTGGGTTCGATCCCCGGTCAGGTCAAGATGGAAAATGAACTTTTTCAGATTGGCCTGGGGCTTGGATGTTTATCTATATATGTATTTTTATAAAATATAGTATCGTTGAGTTAGTATCCCATAACACAAGTCTTGAACTTATTTTGGGGCTAACTCAATCTGTGTTATTATCTATATTTATTTATTTACATTTATTTTATATAATGAGCGACGATAGCGCTCGATAAATGTGGTCGCCAGTGCCATGCTGCGGGGGCAGGTGGGTCGAATGAATGGTTTAAAAAATATAAAGTACTATAGTGATAATACATATGGTATCAAAAGGACGTTAAAACAACGTTGTGGTCCTCCTGGGCCCGAGAAGTGATACGTTTTTGCGATAATGAATAGCACAAAAAAGAAACCTGTGAAATTGAGACTTTTTCTTTCACTTTATTTTGTGAAAGCGCTAGTAGCCTATTGTTGAGCCATTGATCTTAATTTGTATGATAATATATTGTTGTGTATGTAAGTGTGACAAAGTCAAAAACTGGCCTAACAATTCTAGCCTTCATGCAATGAAGACATGAGGGCTGGTTTCGCTTGCAACATTCTGACCTATTCCTATATGATATGGTTCGGCTCGCGAATATTCTGCCTCTATCTCGTTCGCGACAATATAATTCCATAATAATTGATATCTTTGACATTTGCGTTTGTAATGTTCATTATGTTTTTTTATAAATTAAATCTATACTCGCCCAATTTTGAAAGTTTCAGTGTTACCCCCGGCTGCAGTGACAGATAATAAATCAGAGAAAGCAAACGGTCATCACAACTAGGTGTGGCACGGTGCGATTGTTAGTGTGTGCACGTCCGTGACACCACTCACCATGAACCATGTACATGACGTGCCACGACTTCCACGTTCCAATATTTTAACCGTGTAGAAACGTCGTCAGTGGGATTTTTTTATGTGGATAATAATTTTACTAGTAATGCGATTTTTAGTGTCAGTACGTTTTGTTTGATTCGTTGTCAATCGTAATAGAATCTGAAACGTTGACGTCACGCTTCATTTATAATCATTTAAAAGACAGACCTAGTTGAAAACAAAATCATAATTGACATAAACCTATCGCAATATAATAGTCTAATTCATTGCCCTATTGTCACTTGCTGAAATCCACTGACGATTTTTTCACGTCACTAAATCAGTAACTCCAAAACTAAATGTTAAATGTCGAAAGTCTAAAGGCGAAGTTAGTAATCCGGTGGTCGCAGAAGTAAAGAGCAAATGTCGCTATCCCTTTCCAACCCCTCCTCCGCCTTTCGTAGTTGTTTTTTTGCAGTATTATCGTGCCTTTTCGTACCGTGCGGGCACATTTTTGTCATACCTGCATGGGTTTTAATTTTTTTCCGTTACCTCCCAAGCAAATACTTCTTTGTACATACCACGCAAGAACCGCTGTTTTCAAGCTATATCAACCCTCTTGAAATGGTGGTGTCTTCACGCTTCTAGCACCCCAGAGTAGTAATAACCTGCTTTTTCTGTGTTTTGCGACAGCTCTAGAGCGGGTTCGAAAGCAAAAGTTTGTTCCCCTTTCAAGACGGCGGCAAAAATTCTGCTACTATCGCCCGTGATTTTTCTGTGCGCGGCGTAGTCGCCCATCCGAGTAAGCGCCCCATAGCACGCTATACCTGTGTTGTCCATCCATACTTACGCGGACGACGCTCGGGAACGCAACGCTCGCCCATTGGCGACGATTCTGCTAAAACATGTTTTTTTTTTCGATAAATGAGGCAATGTTGATAATTTAACTTAATTAAAAGCTATAACTCCAAACTTTATAAACATGAATGAACGGGTTATTCACGTAAAGAGTCAACTACTTTAATTTAGAAAAAAATAGTTTTATAAAAAAAAAAAAATCTAACTTACTGGCAAAATTGAATAGTTCAGTGAAAACTTGAAATCTTCTATAAATAAATTAAAACTTGTCTTTATAAGATTTTATGTATCCATGCGATATTTCTCATTAGATTAATGCCAGCAGAATCGAAGCCGCTTGTTGAAATGTTTCTCTTTCTTCCAATGAGGATTCTTTATTTTTATCAGTTGCGTTGCCTTTCCGAACTGCTGTCGTTTCGTAATTTCAAAAGGGTTGATCGTTACAGTCCGCAGTTGTTCGGACACGGTTCGGTTGCATTGCATGACATTTCTATCCTTTTCGCCTCAATCTTGAGTTTTGTCTATTAGTTAAAACAAAGATTTATATTAATCCAATCATAGGATTTAAATTTTCTGTTGAATGGCTAAAGCAAACCAGTCTTGTTTTTAAATCACTGTAAGGTAAACGTACACCTACGTAAAAATACTGCAAAAATTATGAAATGTGAAAAAATTTATTTAAAATCAAATTCATGATTGAGGCGACTTTTTAATGCTTCCCAAATGTGGTATTTTTATTAAATACGGGGAATGCAGTTAGAAACGTCCATTGGGAGTTGTTATGGTATTGAAGAAATTATGAATGTTTCTATGGCAGGGATGTCTATTGTCTTTATACGCTAATGCTGCGTTCACACCGGACCAAACGCATGTCAACGAATTTGCTGCATCTCTTTTGTTTTGATATAAAATAAACGAGACGAAGATACATTCGTAGGCGTTCGTTGGCCCGGTGTGTACATTGCTTAAGACGGAAAAGAGACACTGACCTATTTATTATATCTCTGTTGTTTGTATTGAATATAAACGGCAGAGACAGAAATAGGCTGTCGTTTCTTTTCTCTTAGAAAACAGAGTTAATTGTCTATGTAGTGCATGTGTAGTCGTATCGCACAGTGCCGTGCACTTGGTTGTGGTGATATTTTGGTTATTTTGATATCAGTATGTAGCTAAACAGTAGAATTTTGTGATGCAGTTTTGCTATTCAATTTCTCTTTTATTATCATAGTTTAAAAGAATATTGAACAATTTGCATGATTCAGTTTGTTTGGTGGATTCCGATGATTCTAAAAATAAATATTGTTGTAAACTTGTTTAATGAAAATAATGAAAAATAATGAAAGTTCAATAATTTCTAAAATGGGTTATTGAACTAATAGGTTCTTTTCAAAATACAGGCGGGCATATTTATTCAAGCAAGTTTATTTGTCACAAAATGTTTTTTTTTTAAGGATATGCCGGTGTCATGTGACGCACATATCTATAACGACCTATGTTACTAGTACTATATAAAATCGAATAGAAATAAATACAATGCGACACAAATAAGTTGAACAAAATGGAGGACTTCAAAGCATTTATGTACAAATTCCCGGCACGTAGGTTGAACCAAAATGACGGTTATCGGCGCAGGTACAAATAATGCGCCGACGATCGCCATTTCGGTTCAATTTACGTGTCGAAAATCTGTACAAAAATGCTTTGAAGTCCGCCATTTTTGTTCAACTTATTTGTGTCGCATTGTATAAGCTTGCTCCTGTAAAAGGTATTGCGCAGAAATCTCAATTTGATAGTTATTATTGCATTGGCTATAAAGTTAATAAAATACATTATGCCTCTTACATAAACATCTCCTCTCACAGGCCTACTAGAAGAGCTCTCTTTTGAGATAAGTAGTGCCTTTGATTTAATTTATTCTCTGTATAAATTTTCCGTGTACATAAATTGGTTAATAAATAAATAAATACACTTTTCTGAATCCACCAATCAAGTGGCGTGGGTGTGGGTCCTACCACCGGCACTGACTAACCTCGCGGACCTGAACCTTGCAGCTCGACCGTGGCGCACCCGTCGGAGCTGCCGCCGTCGCCCCACCAGTGGGAATGACGCGAGACCAAGCGTGGCTTCGACAAGCGACGCGCCGTCTACACGGACACACGATAACCGAACTGCTGACCGTGTTTATTAATAAACATTGACGGATTTATCGCTAAAACTTTTTAGGGTTCCGTACCCAAAGGGTGAACACGGGACCCTATTACTAAGACTTCACTGTCCATCTCTCACCAGGCTGTATTTACCGTGAATATGAACCGTGATAGCTAGACAGTTGAAATTTTCACAGATGATGTATTTCCGTTGCCGCTATCTATAACAACAAATACGAAAAACAAGATAAAATAAATATTTAAGTGGGGGGGGGGGGGTGTTGTGCGTTTGATATTGGCGCCTAATACGTGTTCTGAGACGATTATAATGCAGTTTTCGCGAGACAGTGAGACAAAAATATTCTGAATAAAATTGCAATTAACTTCTATGATATTTACTGCAGCGGGTTAGTATTTTTTGACATTGGCAAATAAATTCAAATGCTTTTATTACATTGTTGGATATTAATAATATTTTAGAACGGTCGGCCCTCTTCGAAAATGAAATCAAACCAAATGTCAGTGCTTCTTTCTTGGCAACTCTTAAAGTAAGCAAGCATCAACTTTTCATCAAAGCATTAAGACTGTAAAAGTATAATTTTTGCACACGGACAAAAAATAAAAGGAAACACCCGGATGAAAAAAAAATATTATGCAATGCGATCTTGTTATCCGACAATAAAGAAAATTTGAATTTGATACCTAGTTTCAAAGTAAGAAGTTTAATAAAACCGTCAATGTTTATGACCCGTTTCTATTTAATTGCTGCTTTGATTCAATTACTCTTATTTTAAGTATTTTGTATATTTGCGAATAGCCAATCCAATTTGAACTTTATTACCATGGAATTTAGTTTGTATTTAGGTGTTAGCATCCTTCTTGTATACAGTGTGTTCTATGTCATGTTGCATCGTAATAGAGTTCAAGGGATGTTACGATTTGTTTTAATCAATGCAGTTCTCAAATATGATTCGGATATATTTTTTTCAATTGTGATTGTTATTAAAATCTCAAATGACATATTTAGTGAAATTGTAAAATATACCGCACCATACCTCATTGCGATAATAATATAGAATTCAACTTTAGTCCCGTTTCGGTTACGTGGCGTTTCAGACAAGTTGTACCATACAACGCTCAAGAATATCGACTGTCTGCATTTATACTTTATTGGAAACGTGGGAAACGTTTTAAACGCGATTATACAGGGTCTAAAAAAATATACTGAAACAATTTTAAGAATAGATTCAGTCCATTATATTAAAAACTTTCCCCAGAATGTGTATGGTGAGGTTTGGGCAACATTTGTTAGCACGGAACGCCGCGGCATCGCCGATGCTGATGCGCTCTCTCTCGCTCTAGCGAATGATGGTTCTGAGCGACAGAAAAGGATAGCAGGGTAGACAAGTGCTGATCCGTGCTGCCAGATGTAGCCCAACCCAAATAAGAGAAATATTTTTTGGCCTCCCATACAAACCCGATCAGCTGATCCAAGTTTGTATGGAAAGCAAAAATTTGTTTTTTCATATTTCGGTATATGTTCCTCAAGAAAAGTTGTTCAATATCATGGACTGAATTCACTCTTAAAATAGTGTCAGTAAATTTTATTAGACGTTATATACAAAGTAGCGTCATTCAACCAAATATTTTGTCATTTTTTCTGACGTATTAGTGTAGGACGTAGCGAGTGCGTAGGTTAGTGTAGTTGGGATCGGCGACAATCATACGGACAGCAACAGAATAGTTGCAACACAAAAATACAACGAAAATGTAAGTCTCTCGCAATTTGGAAACTTAAGAGAGAGACAAAACATACGCCACGACTGGCGCGAGAAAGAGGTCCACACAATTTGGAAACGAGTTAATGAAAAAAGTCGTGCAGACCTCACATTTTACGTAAGAGACATGCTTCGTGTAGTATTAGGTTATTTTCATTATCTTTGCGATTCCATGTAATTATAATAATGTATATGTGATGTAGATTTCAATGTGTGCCTGATTGTGTTTCGTACGTTGCAAGCAATAAATGTTGCAATATGATTACTAAATGATTAATTGGAGAATTGGACCGAATGTTTATTTGCTTCTATGAAAATGAGAGGCAGAATAGTACCCGTACTTCAATTTATGCGTGATTTACTTATTAGTAATAATAACACTATCGAATTTTATTTTAATGGACGACTTATTGAATTTATTGATTTCTATGTGTTCTCTTATTAATTAATCTCTAACGGCTGCATGCGCACGCGCTTTGTACTTAACGAGACAGTTGACCAACTGCGAATCTCAAGCGTAAGTGTGTAAGCAGCCTAACATTTTGTACCATACTATTTTTAAGCTTATTCCTAAACACCATTGTATGTAACATCGACTGAACATTTTTACGTAGCTAGAATAGATAGTATTAGTATTAAAACTTACTAATTTACTCAGCAATGATTATAAAATGATGATAAATATTGTATGAGTAACTTTCACATACTATCATTGCAGTAGTGAGATATTGTATAGCGAAGTGTTGTAAATGTAATGGATACATGTGTATTTCAAGCATTTAATAGGTATATTAGAGATTTGACGTAAGGATATGGAGTGTGTTAGTGTGCGTGAGTAAGATATAGTTATTTTTATTGGCAAAATTACTAGGAAAAAAAACTTTCATACTTACTATATGTTCCAAAATTGATGTCTGTTGTGTTTACTTAGGAATAGACCAGTATAGATGAATAGGCAAGTCGTGAGGGTTGTAATAGAGTGTAGTATTGAAGAGCGTAGCGTGCATATTCAATGCTTCAATGTGCTTGGTCGAGTTCAGTATACAGACACGCACGCACACTACCGCAACGTTCACGACTCGCCTGCCCGTCTGCACAATCACGCTGCTAACATGTTAACTAGCATAGGAAGACTTTGTGTGAATGTCAAGAGACGTCGTAGCCTTAAAACTAGTTCAAAACTATATAAATGATAAAAATAAAAAATGTAAATAAATAAATAAATGCATAGTATTAATGTTAGGATCTAGAATGGTATGGAAAGCCGTTGTAGTAAGCCCACACGAGTAGGAATGGCGTTCTTGGTGTACCGACGGGCGACGCGACTCGTTTTGGAATTTATCTGTACGTAATAAGGTTCCAAATCGCTTGTTGGTCGAGCGACGGTATAGACAAGGATCTTTCTATGGTACAAAGGAGGCGAGTCCATGTCCCGCAATTTTTACGTACTTGGTGGAACTTTTATATTAACACTTTAAAAAAAGTAATTTTGATTTAAGAAATATATTTTAGGATATTGGCTAGTAATTTTCATTAGAATCACTAAGTTAAAGTTATGTCCCGCCTAGTACGTATAAAAGAGTATGACGGGCAAACAGTAACAAGTCATGGTAGCAATAATGACTTCAATTCGAACAAATGACGACATTCGAACAGTCGAATGGATTCGGACTTGCGTATTGTTTGTCTAAAGACCGGACCGCGACACACCCCACCTTGCCTTATCTCAATAAACTGTCACTGTGATCCGCTAGGCGTAATTATTGGATTCTGAGCCCTATTGCCTGCGGTTAGCGTTGCTTTATATACGCGTGTTTCTAGGCTTTTTGACGACTTATTGACATTATTATATTTAATATTAATTTACACATACAGCTGTGAACTAAATTGGTTAACATTGCGCGCTTGATAAACATATTTCACGAAGTCAAACTTAACTTTTGTTTTTATTCCGTATATAACTGAATTATAATAACTAGTAAATATATTAGCCGCGCTTAAGCTTACCTACTAACTGAACCATACAATTTAAAACGTCGCATTGTAAATCAAATGAATCATTAATCAAATGAATCATAAATTAAATGAATCATCAGACACAAATAAGTTAATAAAAATGGCGGACTTCAAAGCAATATTGTATAAATTCCCGGCACGTAGGTTAAACCAAAATGGCGGTTATCGACGCAGGTACAAATAATGCGCCGACGACCGCCATTTCGGTTCAATTTACGTGTCGGAAATTAGTACAAAAATGCTTTGAAGTCCGCCATTTTTGTTCAACTTATTTGTGTCGCATTGTACTTTATTACTTCAAATGACACAGTGTCTAAGCTTTAATCGCGCTCTCCATTGGCGCCATTTTAATTTAACACAACTACGTGAAGCGCGATAAAATCTTAATCGTGGGGTCATAGTTGTTATCCACTATGTATGACACCGCGATAAAGTGTTTGTCCCGCTGTCATTAACTTTCTTAAATCATATTGGAAATTAAAAACAAAAACGCATGTATGAAGCATCGTACCCGGTGGCTACAGGCCTGAATGCAAACCCGTTGAACCGCGCTTCACCTGTATATATAGGCGAGGGAGTTTAGAACTAAGATTCGCTTACAGATGTAATTCTGCTGAACGTGTCCTCTGATGCTCGATGGATGTTTGTAAATAGACGTATGTTAAGTAGATGCAGTTATCAGATAGGATTGTTAGGCCGTTGTGCTAGAGGTTAAAATTACATGTGGGAGAAAATATACTAATTGATTCGACCCTGAGCCGCCAGGGAAACTACGGGAGTTGATACAGAAAGTCCACAGATCGCATATTTATTAGCGTTGTCGTCTCTGACGGAGACAAATGTACCTGCCGTTGGTGTAGATGATTTTAAGCATTTTCATGGCTATTATAAGTATTTTTTTTAGTATGGCAAAGAAAGGAGGGTTTTTTTTAAAAATGATTATCGTGACGTACAAAGGGAAGCAGACCAATCATTACATAATTGGAACGCGTGGCAATTTTTCACCCGTAGCTTATTTTTAATTGCCTAAATAATATATTATATAAACAGTTATTGCGAGTGTTTGTATACTAAGTACCCTTTTACATTCATAAGTATAGAACTTTACTCGTTTTGTTCCAAATATTACTAATTATGATTAAGAAAAAAAAAAAAAACTATAACAGTTATGTAGCTCAAGTCTCAAGTCATGCCATGAGGTTGTGGAGGTGTTCTTTGTATTATTCAGTAATGTTTAGTCTGCTCTCCTTTATATGTCTGTGGGACAGTAAATTGATTGACATTCCGTACGTAAAATTTATTGATATTTAAAAATTTATATTGAATAAATGGGAATTAAAAGGGAAATATAGCCAAGTGATTAAGATAGAATTCGCAAATGCCCCACTAGCGCAGCGGCCACACGCCTTAGTGGGTCGCGATACTCATGCATCGCCCAATATGCACGCTTTTATTTTATGTAATTGTACGTATTGCGTTTCCAGCCTTTCAGAGATCTCGTATATGTTTAAGTTTAAAGTACACGACTGTTCATTTTACACACAAGTGATGTTTAGTTTTAAGGTGTCACGTTTTGTTCAACCCTACGGCCAGTCAGCCAAGGCTTCTAGTTTAAGTTCAGCTTCCACTGGAGCACATGAAGGTTTTAGCCCTTTCCCTTGTAAATATATCGATAATAAGACTTTGATTTTCACTATTAACGTATAGCATATGCTGCTTAGTTTGTGTTCAGTAATCACTTTAATTTGTATTATAATTTACATAATAACAAAAAGTAAAAAAAAAAAATACAAAATATGAAATAATAATTGTATTGTACGTGTAGTCTCACGGCGATTTTATGTTAATAC
Organism: Acrobasis suavella; assembly: GCA_943193695.1. NCBI lineage: Eukaryota > Metazoa > Arthropoda > Insecta > Lepidoptera > Pyralidae > Acrobasis > Acrobasis suavella. Next base: position 20,516,404 of record OW971932.1, read on the forward strand.
CAGTCCTATTGTAAATATTAGGTATTTTGTGCACTGATAGTCGATTTTAAGTTACTGTAATTTAGATATTAATTGGATGGCTGTATTGATTTTATGTTAAAGCCTAAGACACAACATTCATAAGACTTAGTAGTTGAGGTGTTTGCTTTGATTTGCCCTGCGCTGCTCGCTACCGGCAACAACGTTTTATCGAGCACTATCGATTAGTGCCATCTCGCTTTACGTAGTAATAAAGAGCGAGATGGCACTATTCCGCTGTGCAGTATAAAGTTCATCGACGGTGCGTCCGCGTGGGGATATTTCCTGTGTATAAATAGGTTTAGTTAATGTTCGGCACGACCGATGTCGTTCGGGAACCGAAGCATGTTGATGTAAATATAAAGATACGTGTTTCTGTCGTGTACCGACTTAGTTGCATTTTACCATTGTTGGGAACTGCCAAAACTATTGTAATAATTGGCGCTGTGCGCGACAGGCCACACGGCACACTATCTCAGTACGTGACGGCACATTAAAGTGAGATAGACGCACTTTCAATGTACTTATATGAAGTCTCATAGTGATACATTTACTTTCGACGATTATTATAATTTTACAACATATAATGAAGTATTATTGTGATGTATAGTTAAAAAAGAACGGGTGTCTCACTGGCATTAAGTAGTATGTTGGGAAGTTTGTTCGTATGGCCCGTTGCGCATAGAGCGCGCGTGCGGCGTAGCAGCTGTAGAGACGCGACATTGTAACAATAAACTACTGCATAATTATTAATTTGTTTTATTTCGAACACTCTAAACACAGAATTAATGTAATTATTACATACAGAACAGAAACTCATAAGGTTCCGCACAGTATGCGTTCCCGTTTCCCGTCCCCGCACCTCTCCCCCGTTCTCTCCTTGTCGAGTGCGTTGGTGGGCGAACACACACATTGCCGTGTGTACGGATGTATAGTTTCGTTTGTAGTAGTAGGCATAAATGATACTCCGCTTCTATGGAGTGCAATACCAAGCGCAGTTGGGGATGCAACCGGAACATTCTGAGACAAGCTCTGTGAGCTGTAGCCCTCGCGACTAACCCAACTCTTTGAAGTTTATCGGATCTAAAAGTTGTTCAGACAAAAAGCAACACCAAAGTTTTGACAGATTTGAAATATTTTCGAAATTGCTGAAAAATGTTTTTAGGGTTCCGTAGCCAAATGGCAAAAAATGGAACCCTTATGGATTCGTCTTATCTATCCGTCTGTCCGTCCGTATGTCACAGCCACTTTTTTCCGAAACTATAAGAACCATACTATGTTGTTAAAACTTTGTACCTTAGTAGATGTATTCTGTGAACCGCATTAAGATTTTCACACAAAAATAGAGAAAAAAAAACAAATTTCGGGGGTTCCCCATACTTAGAACTCATACGTCTTCAAAAATGATATTGAGGTTTCTAATATCATTTTTAGGGTTCCGTAGTAAACAAGGAACCCTTATAGTTTCGCCATGTCTGTCTGTCCGTCCGCGGTTTTACTCAGCGACCATAAGTACTAGAAAGCTGTGATTTAGCATGGGTATTTATATTAATTATGCGAAAAAAATAGTAAAAAAAAAATACTGAAAAAAAAAATATTTTGCGTAACTCCCATACAAGTGAAAAGTCAATTTTATTTATCGATTAATCAATCATGTGGGGTATCGTTGAATAGGTCTTTTAAAAATATTATGATCTTATAAACACTGTTTTCAATTTATGGATCCGTTTTTGAAATATTTGGTTTTAGAGTGTTAGAGTCAAGTGTCCCCTCCCTGCTAAACGGTTATATATGGGCACGTGAAAAAATTCACAGATATAGTATATATAACAAACTTTAAGGGAAAGCTATTAGAACTAAGTAGGGTTTATAAATTAAAAAGTTATAGGCGATCAACTTGTAAAATGTACCCGGAAAAGGAAAATTTCGTACAAATTCAATAGAAAGTTCGTTTTTAGACGATTTCAGTGGCATGAACTCATAGTTGGCATTCGTAACTATGGAATCCTACACCGTGCGTGGCCCGACACGCACTTGGTCAATTATTTTCTAAACTGAATAGTTTGCGCAAGAGACACTTCCAAAGTGGTAAAAGGTGTGTCCCCTCCCCTGTAACTTCTAAAAGACAATGATAAAACTAAAAAAAAAATTGGTATATGATGTACATTACCATGCAAACTTTCACCGAAAATTGGTTTGAACTAGATCTAGTACTTAAGTAGTTTTTTTTTTATACGTTTACGAGTATTAGAACATCGATCACAGTTACAACGATCTACAAGAATTTTTATATTATGTTACTTAACTGCTATGCTACCTGAATTTTCCGGGGTCCAGTGCTGCCCCCATTTAAAATAAATCATTTGAAAGAAAACGGAGATAGCATTTAAAATTTTGTCTTGGTCAGACCCTGGATAACCATTCAAACTATTTTATAAACTACTGTTTACAGTTAAAAGTGAGAACGTGAAGCTTTTCTACGCACAATTGCGAAAAACGGCCACTTTTGGCATATGTGCGTAGAAAAGCTTCACTTTCTCACTCTAAAATGTAAACAGTTGTTCATAAAATAGTTTGAAGGGTTATCCAGGGTCTGATCAAGGCTACGGAACCCTTCATAGGCGAGTCCAACTCGCCGTTTTTTTTTTAAGTTTTTAACCTCATATTTCCACCATTTTGGAAAAGTTTGAAAACCTGAATCGACTTTTTCTATACAATACGTAACAAAAACCCTGTCCGATTCTTGTAGGCGCAACTCAGACTGCAATATGAACATCTTTTCGGGATCAATGTTTGAAACTCAAAGAAAATATCGTCATTTTCATACAAATTGCCAGGCCGGCCGAACACTCGTATGAAAATGACGATTTTTTTTCGAGTTTCATGCTTCTGACGGTCTGAGTTGCTCCTAAATGGACCGGACTGGGTTTTTGTTACATATTGTATATCAACCCTCCTTAAAAAAATTAATTTATCGCGATATTTGCCTTTGCATTAGATGCCGCATTCGCATATCTGCCCTATAATGGATGCAGTGCAGGCCGCATCCGATCGCCCTACGGGCTGGTGGTCCCACTGCTTATCTTCACTAGTGGAGTCACGAGGACTTTTACCCCTTTCACCGCCAGACTTTAAATTAGTGGTCGTGCCCCCAGCGCGAGGGGTAGTAAATCTAAACCGAAAAGGGATGTGGATACTTCAGTTATGTGCAAAACGGGCATTCTTTTTTGTCGGAAATACCCGCGCTCGTGGAATGGGCACGACAATGTTTGTCGGATAAATCCGACATTCGCGGTGAAAGGGTTAATTAATATCGGTCGTTTCGGAAAACCTTGGGAAAAGCCTATGAAAGCCTAGTAGTGAATTTTCTGTGAATACTTATTTGTGATGTGAGATAGTTCTTCGTGATTATATTACATTTACATAAAATTGCTTGAAGTTGGAATTAGGATGGTATACGTAAATATAAATAGTTATGTATCAACATTATTATCGATTACTTATCGGAGACCTCAATATTAATTAAATATAACGCAGAATTGTTTACGCCAGTTGTGTTTGTTGTGTTCCCTAGAACCGATGTTTCTCTCCGAAATGTTTATTATTTGTGTTTTGATTGGTAAGATATTTTATAAAACGGGCTATTCATATATGGGGACGGCATTCCTTCCAGATGACTATTAGGACGAAATATATTAGATACTATTTTTTTGTGTAAATGAAAAATCTGATCCCATTCGTACCTATTCTCTATATTGCCCATTGGCGGTAATATTTTGCACATCTCTCAGTGTTCGTTTGTTTTTCGTTTGGGTAAGTGGCCAACACTGGTGTCAGATCAGGCTGCCTAATGGCATCTGTCATGGCTTGATGACTGCCAAACAATGATGACAGCCGGGACCAACGGCTTATACGTGCCTTCCGAAGCACGGAGGAGCTCGATTTTTTTTAATGCCACTTGTGTTCACCCATCTAAATGCGGACCATGCCCGGTGTCGCTTTACTTGCGAAAGCGCTAGTAATGCGCACTCCCGCCGGGCCACCGAGCACCTCATAAAATCTCAATAATACAGTCTGACAAAAAAGTAAGGGCGCCACTGTTCACTAAAATGGAAAAATTGCAAATATTTTTTTACTTTATCGTACATATTGACACGACAAATTGTTGCCATTGATAAAACCTAGACTGCAGGTATCTTGGTTCATTAGATTACTTATTAGCCTAAACAATCTCTACACCACTAAACCAAAACCACCTTATATGTGTTTTGTACATTATAATGTATAAATAAATTTAAAAAATGTTTCCCATGTGTTAAAATGCGTTATTTAAATGAATAACACGCAATCTCCCGGACTACTCCGATGATTTAAAAGCTTACTGCAATTTCAGTGTTTATTCCACTAACATCAACAAAGCAATACCGAACAGACTACGTCTACAATGCAAAGACAGACGCGTTCTACAACCTTCACATAGAGAGTCGAGACAAATGGCACGCGGCGACGGTGTGCAAGGCAGAGGGGGCGAAGCTGATGGTTCCAGCGGCTGACCAGGACATAATGCAGTTCCATGCGATGTTCAAACAGTTTCCGGACTTGGGGTACTACGCGTGGGTGCAAGACGACGGGAGGCAGCATGAGCCTGTGGCGGACAAGGTTTTTGTTTGTGAGTATATACCCGTAATAAATCGAACGACGGGTGAAATTAAAATAAAAGTCAAAACACCAAAAACAAAATCGACATTCCCATGCAAATTGTCCCTGCGACTGCACAGTTTTGTATGGAAATGTCGAAATTCATTTTGGTTTTTTGACTGTTATTTTAATTTCATTATACTATAGTAATCTAGTATAGCCTGTTTCGATATTACGGGTATGTCCCTTCCACGATAAATTGTTCTTATATGTTTTCTATAACTAATAACATAGAATCTACTTGGAGCTTCTCCTACCGCGCAGATGGTAAAAACCGACCAAGGAATCATCATCAAGTATTTGTAGTCACGGAGCACGAACCTCTTTAAATTACTATAGCCATACTTGGCCAGATTAGTCCGAGGATTCGCCAATCTTCCTTAAAAGAACACGTGACCAGTACCTATATATTAGTTTGGGTAACTATGTTTATGTTTCCGCCTATAGGTAAGTACCTACATTTTTGACGTGACAACGTCTTATAATTCGATGGAGCCGGCTGCACGCACGAAAAAACATGACGCATGCGGCGTTACCTCGATCTGAGGCGTTCCATTTAAGGCTTGAAGTGCAAGCGAGAGCGCGCAACGAGCGACAAAGAGGCACAATCGGCCTCGACGTTGTCACGTTCAACTATCGTCAGTAAACCGACATTACAGACAACCGTTTTTTTGTAGTTCTTGTGCCCCCATTGCTGGGCAAAAGCCTTCATTCTGTAGGTACTTACTAATAGATAAATAACCGACCAAGTGCGAGTCGGAGTCGCGCATGAAGGGTTCTGTACTATCTTCTATACTTATATATATATATATATATATATATATATATATATAAAATAAGAAACTGACTGGCTTACATAGATAGATAGATAGTGACTGATCGATCAACGCACAGTCCAAACCGCAGGGCCTTGATACTCCAAATTTGGCACATAGGTTTCTTATGAAGTCCAGGGTTGCACTAAGAAAAGATTTTTCAAAACTCACCCCTTTTGGGGGTGATACGGGGTTCTAAAGTTTGTATGGAGAAACAAGGAAGGGGAAGGGGAAGGGGCGGATAAAGTTTGCCGGGTCCGCTAGGCCTCGCACTATAATAAAAGTTGTTGCTCGAAGAGATAAAGTGAAAAACGTTCTCCGAGAAGTTCATGATGGTGTAACAGGTGGACATCTTGGCGTATAGAACGTTAACAAAGATTCGGGAACGGTTTTACTGGCTCAATTGTCGGGAAGATGTACAGGATTGATGCCGCAAATGTACAACTTGTGCAGCCGTGAAAGGCCTGTCAACAAGAACTTGAGGAAGTCTACAGCCTTACAATGTCGGCGCGCCATAGGAACGAATTGCGGTAGACATTGCCGGACCATTCCCTGTAACTAAATCAGGAAACAAGTACTTCATGGTTGTCATGGACTACTTCAGCAAGTGGCTGTATTTGTTATACCTAACCAAGAAGCCACAACAGTAGCCTCGAAGTTGGTGGAGGAAGTAATCTGCCTGTTCGGTGTACCATTAGAAATTCAGATCAAGGGAGGAATTCTAATCGCAACTATTTCAGGAAGTAAGTAAGAAGTAAATCCCTACACAATCTCCCTTCATAAAGATTGTTAAACTTATATATTTAATAAGTATTCAAACATTTTAACTTAATAATTCGTATGTTATAACAAAATTAATAACGTAAAAAATCAATTATAAATCCCATTAGAACCATTTTCGACTTCTACGCGGACGAAGTCGCGGGTTAAAGCTCGTTATCTATTTAAAAAATCACGTCTTTTGTACGGGAGCCCCACTTTAATATTTATTTTATTCTGATTTTAGTATTTGTTGTTATACCGGCAATAGTAATAGTCTGTCTGTCTAGCTATCACAGTTCATGAGATACACATTTTTTACGTCTTTGGAGATACAACCTGGTGACAGATAGACAGACAGACGGAGGAACGGACAGACGAACAGCGGAGTCTTAGTAATAGGGTCCTGTTTTATCCTTTGGATACGGAACCCTAAAAATAATATTAATTTAGTTAATATATTTAGGTGTTAGCTCTCCTTTTTCCCACAGGGGAGGCAGAGACTAAGGACCCCCACTTGCTACGATCCTGACAGACCTCTTTCTTTAAGGATCTGCCTCTTTCTTACTTTCTCTTTCCTATAGGAAACAGGCAGGATAATATGTATGTATGTATTCAGGTGTTACTTTGCGGAAGTCAAAGTTACATGCTATGTGATATGAATTACTTCGTGCGATTCTGCCACCAGTTCATGCAAACTATTGCCGGCCGGCGTCCACCCACTACTGTTAGTCCCAGCATACCTGCCACCAACAGCCCTTGTGCACTCGCCACCAACAGCTGATGCATGCTCCCTCCCATGCTGCTGCATCCGCTGCAGCTGCAGCAACATCGGACATCGCATAAGCGACACGTGTATGAGTGCCTCTCGAGATATCCTCAGGCGCCACAAGTTGTTGATCGTTCGGTGGTCAGGCGTCGAATTTGACGCTTTTACAATATAATTGAAATCATATAATAAGTTAGGTTAATTTAGTCAATGTTATATTGAACTGACCAGTGGGAGAACCAGATGGCCCGCAAGACTACTTCTCCAGGAGATGCGATGTGCTGACCCGCAACGGGGAAGTTGAGACGACCCGGTGTCTCCGGCAACTGCCCTTCATATGCAAGGTGGAGGCCAAGGATGCATTCTTCGATGCCACCTGTGAAGTTTATGGGAAAAGTGAGTGTTCGTTCTTTTGTAGTTCTGTTCAGTATCTTAACTAGAATAAGACGACTTCACACAGGAAGATAAAATGGGAATAACACAGGACTAACCGGACCGAAAGTATAACCTTTCGTAACGGCCACTGCTGAGAAGAAACGCCGGAAGGAACTCAGACAGTATTTGCCGCCTATTCGCCTATATAATGAGCCTAATGTGCCTAGCAATGTTGTCACAATATAAGATGTATAAAACTTGTGAACGGGTGCCAAATCCGATTACCAGAATAAGTAATGTGTCCAAACACCTGCACCTTGGATGACTTACAATGCAATGCACCTATTCTGGTCCAATAAAATATAAATACACCGCGAAATACACAACACAGGTTCTTCGTTCTATAATTTGAATAAGTTTTTAATTTATAGACAGGTGAAATTAAAAATATTGTTACACAAACAGCAAACCTTTTATATTCAACAATCCTTCCAGACTACAACTACATACAAGACGTGGGTAGCTGCTACAAGGTATCTCAAATAGCATACACCTGGAACGAGGCCTTCGGCGAATGCCAGAAAGAGGGGGCTCATTTAGTGGTGCTGAACTCTGAGGCCGAGCATCAGGCTGTGTGGAACATTACCACGCATGCGCCGTACGTTCCGGAGGCTAAGGCTCATTTTTTCTTCTTCGCTGGATACCGGGCTAATGTAGTGCCGAAGGATCAGCCAAGGAATTTCCGAACTATTTTCAGTAAGCAATCTTTGTTTGTGTGTTTAAAAGCGAGCATACTTTGAAAAGCTTGTTGTTTCATCCAGGGCAATGCTAGAAAAAGAAGCAAAGCACAAAGAGAGAAATTGCGCTTGAGGGCTCGGTTTGCAATCTATTGAGCGAAATTAGTATTATTATTAACTATCAATTGAACGAATATTAACTATTCATAGGGTGTGGAAATTTTTTAAAACTTGTTCCAGGTGATACTTGTTTATCAGTAAGCCTTACATTGTGTGAAATAGATGTTTTTTTTATTTAAAATTTTCATGACATTTGCGAGGTTTGTATCGGAATATTTTTTTACCTTTACAATTTATGAGCACTTAATGAACGGTCGAATTTAAGGTATTTCTCCAAAAATGCAGATTTTTGAAGGCGTATACTGAATTTCTTTTTCCAAATTTAAGTTTTATATTTAGATAGAAACCTAGAAATAGCGCACAAGATACCTGTTAGTTTAAAAGTTTTAAATAAAGATTTGATACCACGCCGTAATCACGTAATCACGAACGAGCGTTTGTTAGAAGAGTAAGAACGGGTTGTTCGCTTAATCAATAACAACACGCTAAGATGTGTGCAATAAAACACCTAAGTATGCAAATACCAATGTTTTCTGAGATACCCACACTTTCTTTCCAGGTTTAATTTTCTTTTTAACCGACTTCCAAAGAGAGGAGGCTATCAATTCGTCGGATTCTTTTTTTTTATGTATGTCCAACGATTAGTCGAAGATTTCTAGACCGATTTGGAAAATTCTTTTTTGTTTAAAATGGTATACTTGTCAGGTGGTCCCATAGAAATTTTATCAAAGTCGGTTGTGTAATTTGGGAGCATAGTCGGTTTTTTGAAAAATTATATATTACCAAGTTACCATTGTCTTCGGTAATCCGTGGCAATAATTTGAGACCATATTGGCATGCATACCTATCATATTAAGAAAAAGGGAATCCTTTGCTTTAAAGCCATTACTACGCTTCTTCTTATTTTCGTGTCGATTGGATTAAATTATACTACATTTTGTCCCTCCAGTAGGTTGCCACTCAATGCCTCTCTCCCGTGAAGTTCCGTGTTGCTCTATGCCTCTCTCCGACGCCGCGTAAAGGTCGAATTTGGTACGAGTACATTACGCTTCTGCGGGTGCGATATATAGATAGATATAGTTGCCAATGTTATGTCGACAAAAACAGTTAAATAGTTTAAGTATAACCCGAAAAAGAGATGACTTTAAGGTATGATCTTTCAGCACTATGCAATACGATCGTTGTACAATTTAAAATTTGTTACTTTTTCAGATCAAACCCTAGTAGAGGCTGGCTACTCCCAGTGGTCGGATAACGAACCCAACAACGCCATGAACAGCGAATACTGCGGCTCCATCTTTAAGAACGACGGAAAACTGAATGACTTATGCTGCTTCGATTCATATGCCTTTATATGCGAGAAAGAAAAAGTTTAGGCAGTTATGAATAACTTTAGTAAAGACATTTAGAAAGACTTTTGTGAGTGCGTAACATTTTGACAGAAAGTTCATTCCTTTATAGTTACCTACTGATTACTTAGGGACCGGATTAGTTGCAACTTAGAAAGCTTGAAATTTGTGTGCGAATTGTCATGAAAAGTGTCAAAAGATGTTACTAATTTTATGTATTTATACTTACTTACCAACTGGTAAGTAAGTATAAATACATAAAACCACATTAAATGACAAAAAAACTGAATATGCAAGTCCAATTGCTTAAATCTAAACCTGTAACCAAGAAAATATACATTTATACAATTCCCCCTCTAAAAAGTTTATTTTATTCACTGAAAACAGTAAATAAAATACACTTTTACTCACTATTTTGATGTTTGAATTTAGAACAATTTACTCTTAGTTTTAGTAATTGTTCCAATTTTAATTAATTTTATTGGTTCATGTACACTTGAAAATTTACAAATAAAACCTTATAAAAGTTAACATTTCTTCAATAAAAAAATAAATAAATACTTATACCTACAAGAAACATAAATTAATTAATAAACATACCCACATAGAACGTACGTACGTAAAATAAACTTACATAAATACATAAATATATACTGATATATACAATTAATGAATACATAAGATAATATTTCTAAATATGATGATCAGGATGATAAAGACAGATAGTAATCTTTTACTAGTTTCTTAAACGTGATTATGGTTTTTGATTCACGAATTTTTAGTGGTAACTGATTCCATAGCCTAACTGCTTGCACGGAAAAGGAGTGGGTATAGGTAGCGGAGCTATGAATTGGGAATTGAAGGATTAATTTATGGCTGGACTGACAGGGAGCGTTGACAGGCCGTGCGAAAGAGAATCTTTCACGTAAGTAGGGAAGATAGGAAGGATTGTACAGAACATTGAAGAGGAGGCAAAGGATTCTGGTGTTCCGGCGAAGGCGGATGGGGAGCCACTTGAGTTGTTTGCAAAAGTCGGAGCCGTGGTCAAATTTCCTTAAGCCAAAAATAAAGCGAATACACAAATTCTGCAAACGTTGAAGCTTAGTAAGAAGCTCTTCTGTAGCGTCAAGGAAACAAGATTCAGCATAATCAAGAATTGGGAGTAATAAGGAATGACAGAGGGAGATTTTAGTTTGAAATGGTAAGAAATTTTGAAGAAATTTCAGAGAATGTAAAGAATAGTGTAATTTACGGCTAATCTCGGAAATATGGGTAGTCCAACTTAAGGTTCTGTCCATAATAACCCCTAAGTTTCTAGCAGACTCAGTGTATGCAATTGGAGAGCCATCGAGATATAAAGGAGATAAAGCATTTACGTCAACGGTTCTCTCATAATAACTACTACCAATAAGCATAGCCTGAGACTTTTTGTATTTTTTTTTTAATGTCCATTTTAATTAATTTAACCTTCTTTTTTCTTCATTAAATGTCTATTTTCCCTTAAATTTTTCTTTTTAACTGACTTCCAAAAGAGGAGGTTATCAATTCGTCGGAATCTTATGTTTTATATATGTTGATCGATTTATTCGAAGACGTTTGTACCGATTTAGAATATTCTTTTTTTTTAAGGGAATATCTGTCAGGTTGTCCCATATTTTTTTTTATAAAAACCGGTTGTGTAGTTTGATGGTGAAGTCGGTTTTTAGTTTTGAAAATTATTCTCTTAGTCATGGTATAAAGTATAGTATGCAATTCTTGAATAAAGCGGATTTACATCGAGGGCCATAAATCACTCGCATTGCTCAGGATTCTAACACTTGAATCACTCGCTACGCACGTGATTCAATCATCATGAATCGTCGTTAGAATCCTTCACCTGCTCGTGATTCATCTATGGCCCTCGAAGTAAATCCGTCCTTTATTCACTAATTGCATAATATACTATTACGTTCGATACAAAATCACGGTCGACTGATCAAAGCTATGGAAGGTTCATGTTTCATAATTTTTTTATTTTTAGTTTCACCTGTCCCGTGGTCTGTCTGTCTGTAATCAAATCTTGTTTTTGACCCACTTTCCGGTCATGTATATCACATGACAACGCAATATTATGATAATATGGAGCTGATCTGATGATCGAGCCGGAATTTTTAATTTGCTTAGTCTTAAGGAGCGCTTTGTTAAGTTCATTGTTTGAGATAAAAAGCTTTTTTAAATATATTTATTGGTAATTACTAGTTTTGCTTCATTTTTTTTTTTGTAATGTATTCGGATCAAATTTAGATCACCTTACTTTGAAAAAAAAGCGCACTGGGAAAAGAAATTATTCTGTAGAATATAAATAAAATGACTGAAATGTTATAAAAGACTTAAGTCTTACCTAAGCGCACCCTGTGTACCTAAATAAATGATATTCATGATTATAATGTCGCTAGGTTATCATTACATGCTTATTACCTACTACATTAGATACTAATGTCACTAATCATATCCAAAGCATAGAGCTCGGTGGCATAGCGTGCGATTAATTGAATCAAACGTCGCGGGATACGGTGTGAACCTGGCATAGAGCAACACGGAACTTAACCTGGACGGCACGCTGACACTTGATAAAAAATTAAAACAATTATATTTGGCTAAAATGCGGATGCTAAAAACCGTAAAAATAATTACATTAAAAATCAATTAATTAGGGCAAATATCACAGATTAAGCTTATAATTTTTCACCTAATGTAGTTCTAATTCTAAGTATTAATGTAATTTGATTTTATTTTTTGACGCTTCTATTAAGGCTCCGTGCTTCCAGCGACGACGTTCTTTAAAGTATATTTTATAATAATAAAATAGCTAGCTTTTTATTCGTTGAGAAGTTTCTTTTGTATCTCTAATGTTCTATATCAAAGCATCATCAAATTGATATAACCAACTAGATAGGAAAGGCTTAAAATAAAAATCATCAAAATCGGTTCACAATTGGCAAAGACATTGAGTATAATAGTCGTACATATAAAAGAATACCGGCCAAGTGCGAGTTGAACTCGCTTGGATAGGGATCCGTACAATGATAAAGACAAATATTTTTATTATATCACATTTGAAATCCTCACAGTAAGACGTGAGTGAACTACTACTAGCGCTATCTTGTGGTGATTTTGTGAACTATTTTCCGTTAGTGAACGTACTATATTGAGTTTATCACTTTATTTTCAATTAATAAAATTCTTATAGGTTTTATAATGACCTCAATTTAAAAAAAATATATATTTATATTGCACATATGTATTTGGGTCATAGGATTATACATCCATCCTACCAACCAAATTTCAGCTGATTTGGTCCATAAGATTCGAAGTAAATTGGCTGTGACATAAGCTTATAAGGGTTCCGTTTAATTTTAATTTATTGAACGGAAACTTAAAAAACAAAAATTTGAATTGATAAACTCCTCTTTTTGCACGCCTCATAAAAGGAGCGTTAAGGTAGTGCTCTACTTACAAAATATATTATACAGATCAGGTATTTTTTCTTTTCTTCATTTAAGCTCTGAAAGGAGGTTGTATTTAACTCAAAATGGGTTGTAAGTTCGACTTACATCCTAATTTAAAAATCAAAGGCGGCCTGGCAGCCAATAAGGCTGTTAATATGCATGAATTGAGTTTTATTTTTAAAACAAGCGCACTGGCCACCACCAAAGGCTGAATACACCAGGAGCGCAAGGCATAAAAAAAAATATGGCTTGGCGCATTAAATTTTCTTTTTTGAAATCTATGTAGCAAAAATTGCAAAATATACTTTTCACAAAAACTTACGAGTTCAAGTGAAGCGTTGGATTTGACGCCTGAATCGGTGAAACTAGAGACAAAAGCAGTCAATCAAAACTTATTAACTAAGATTTCAAAAGAAAATTTAAGAAATTTAATTGAATTTCATTGAATACTTCTTAAATAACCAAATCTGATAAAAATAGTTTTCCATTATTTTCTTGCTTTTATGATGAAAATTAGAGTGTTTAACTCGAGTGTAAGTGATCAATAACACCCTCGAACTATAAGCTCCCTCGCTCGCTTCGCTCGCTCGTGAGCCTAAATATCTCGGGTGTAATTGATCACTTACACCTACCTTAACTTTGTTTAATAATTTACTATTATTTAGGTGTTCAGGTAAGTACCTACGGCCAAATACTCAAATTTCAGTAATGGGATTCTTTTATGTCTTTTCCTAAAGGCTGACTTATAAAGAATGCATTAGCATTAAGTCTACCTTTTGTACCATTATGGTCAATAAAGATTAATTAAAATAAATGTCAAGCTATCCTTGAAGGATAATATTAATGTAGCCCTTTACTTTTTAACAATGCTTATTTTTTTTTAATCAGAATTCGTAGATTGATTTACTGTTTTAAAATAGATTCGTTTGTGTAGTTTACTCAAATATTTGAGCGCCTCGCAGCATATCATTGGCCATTCATTCATACTGTAAAATCCCACAGGCATTCCGTCAGCGCCTTACCTGAATTTTTCGGGGTCCAGTGCTGCCCCCATTTGAAATTAATCATTTGAAAGGAAACGGAGATATCATTTAACATGTTGTCTTGATCAGACCCTAGAATAACCCTTCAAACTATGAACTACTGTTTACAGTTTAAAGTGAGAACGTGAAGCTTTTTCTACGCACATTAGACAAAAGTGGCTGTTTTTCGTTTTTATGTTCACACTTTAAACTGTAAACAGTAGTTCATTACAGAGTTATCTAGGGTCTGATCAAGACAAAATTTTAAAATGATATCTCCGTTTTCTTTTGAATCATTTGTTTAAAAATGACCTAGTGGTAATCATGTCACAAAGTCACCAGAGGTCCCGGCTTCGATTCCCGGTCAGGTCAAGATGAAAAACTATCTTTTTTAGATTGACCTGGGTATTAGATGTTTATCTTTATAATATGTATCTATTAGTATCTCATAACACAAGTCTCGAAATTACTTTGGGGCTAGCTCAATCTGTGCGATTGGTCCGTATAAATTTATGTATTTATAAAATGGGGGCAGCACTGGACCCCGAAAAATTCATGTAACCCCTTAATAATATTGATGGAAAATACAAACAAACATGTTTACTTTAAGTGCTGTATTTGCCGGGGGCAAACGCCAATAAATCTACTAATGTAAATACCTACGTATCTAGTGTTCTTATCAGCCTGTCCTGGTCAGTGGTCTTGAAATAACTACAAATAAATAAGTTAAGACTAAGTTATTACTGCGCCCACAGTGGTTTTGAGTGCACAAACGAAGTAAAATGATTATTTTATATGTTTTATTGGGTGAGTGAAAAATATTTTTATTCTATTTGGTCTGGCAGCTAGAATCTCACAGACAGACATGGCGAAACTATAAGGGTTGCTTGTTTACTACGGAAACCTAAAAATGGTCTAAAACTGTTTCTTGGGGAATCCGTTTAGTAAGTGTATTTTGATCGGTGTTTTTTCTTACTTTTTGTGGGTGTATGATGCGAAAACAATGCTCTTACTCCTAAGGATGCCCAAGATCGTGCCAAAAGTGGACCCCAGGCTTTACAGCATTACCTACAGCTGAGTAATGCATGGGGATACGCTGAGATGAAAGACACAAGCGAAACTATTGTTTGATGCCTTTAGGTAACTCGAAAAACCTATTTACTAAAATTGAATTAAAATTTCAGCCTCAATCATATCCTCGTCATCATCCAGCAGAACCTTCAGACAAGACTACGTCTACAATAGGCAGACAGACGCCTTCTACAAACTGCATATAGACAGCCGCAACCGCCATGATGCTGGGAAGGTCTGCGAAGCCGAGGGCGCCAAGTTGATGCTGGTGGAGTCTGACCTAGATGTCGTGCAATTCCATGGGATGATCAAGAAGTACCCAGACTTGAATGACTTTGCTTGGGTGCAGGAAGATGGAAAGGACCATGAGGCAGCAGAGGAAGAGAACGTCGTAGTCAGTAAGTACCTTCGTTAGGCTCACGTTGATAGTTAACCTTTTATTGGGTTAATTTTTTTTTTATTAGCTTGAGTTTTTATTTTGAGTAAGTATATTTTCATTATTATTTAACTCGAAATCCGGGTTGTAAGTTCGACTTACATCTTTAGGGAGAGAAGTAAATTTGAAAATGAAAGGCGGCCGGGCGCTCAAGGAAAGCATGAATTTAGTTTAATTTTAAAACAAGTGCATTGGCCACCACGTATGGCTGAATGCGCCAAGAGCGCTAGACCATTGAAAATACTACTTGGCGCGCTAAACTTTCTGGTTGAAATCTTTCGATCGAAAGTTGCAAACTATATTTTTAACAAAATATTACGCGTTCAATTGAAGATTTGGATTTAACGTCTGAATCGGTAAAAATAGAGGCAAAGGCAGTCATAGAAAACTTAAAACCTACGGTTTCAAAGTAATTTTTACTGAATTGTAATTAGATACTTAATAAACAAATCTGTTTAACAGTTTTCATAATTTCCTCGCTATCATGATAAAAAGTAGACTGTTAAACTTGAGTGTAAGTGATCAATTACACCCTCGATCGCATTCCTTGCTCGTGTATATATCCAACTAGTTGAAGTAGGAAAATTTAAAACCCCGATTGTCAAAAACCCCATCTAGTAATGAGTAGCGGTATTACCGATATGACTTCGGTAGTTCTGCTACTCATTACTAAATGGGATTTTGACAACCAGGGTTTTTTTAATTTGTCTATAGCAAATAAACTTGTAGCTTCTATAATTTTATTATATCAATGTTTTTCAATCAGTGGGAAAAGAAGAAGACGAGACGGACCTTTCCTGGTCACCAGCGATCTGCGAAGTGGTGACGCGGCGGGGTGACGTGGAGTCCTACCATTGCTACCAGTCGTTACCGTTCATCTGCAAGGCAAAGTCGGCGGAAGCTTACTATGATACATCGTGCGATGTGTTTGGAAAGAGTGAGTATTAATCATACTTATAGGGTTATGGACTCTATCAGTCATTTGACTTTATATTTAGCTGACATCTTTGATACTCTTTACTTTAGCTGCAGGCAGTGTTCCCGTTTTAAAAGCAACCTTAATTAATAAGGTTTTATTGTGTTCTGTTTGCAATGACTAGAAATTTACCCTAGAGTATAAAGATGTACGCTATAGTCATAAAAGTTCAGCAGTCACAGATATATGGGGCGCACTATAAGTTTCCGGAATGAATATGAAAAAATACTATTAAAGGTACAAAATTAATTTATTGTTTTTCAAAATATTCTCCCTTGGCGTCTATGCACTTTTTCATTCGATGAAACCAGTTTTGAAAACTTTTGTGCCACTCCTCTGTGGTGACCTCTGAAACGTGTTTTTCATACTCCTCGACAGCCTCTTCTGGTGATGAAAATCGTTGACCGCGTAATTGGTTCTTAATTTTTGGGAACAGAAAAAAGTCATAAGGTGCCAGGTCGGGACTGTATGCAGGATGACTCATGAGTTCTACATTTTTCGCCTTCAAAAAGTCGTTTGTCTGTCTGGCCGTGTGAGAACTAGCATTGTCGTGGTGCAGGATGATACGGCGTTTACGGTTATTTTTACGGAGTTCGTCAATAACTTCCGGCAAACAAATGGTCGTGTACCAGTTACTATTCACTGTACGACGATTCTCTAAAGCAACAGTAGCCACGTGTCCAGTTTTATTAAAAAAAGAAGCAATCATCCGCTTAGATGCACTTTTCACGCGCGCCACTTTGGTTGGTTTCGGCTCATCTTGAAAGACCCATACGCTCGATTGCTGCTTTGTTTTGGGATCGTAGCAATAAATCCATGTTTCGTCACCTGTTACTATGTCCCACACCAAATTTGACGCACCTTCGTTGAATCTGGTAAGCATGGCACTGCACCAAGTGACGCGGTCCGTTTTTTGAGCCTCGGTCAAGTTGTGTGGGATCCACCGCGAGCACAGCTTTCTCACACCCAAATGTTTGTGTAGGATTAATTGTATTTGACTCATGCCTATTTCTAAGGATGCGCGAATTTCATGGTAGGTCACATGCCTGTCTGTTTCAATCATACGGCGCATGGCATCGATGTTTTTGTTGGTCACAGCGGTGGACGGCCGACCATCGCGAGATTCGTCACTGAAATTGATACGACCACGCTTGAATTCTGCAAACCAGCTATAAACAGTTGTCTTGCATGGTGCTTCATTGCCAAAAGCTGTTTCAAGCCGAGCGATGCTCTGTTGAGCTGTCAAATTACACTTAAAATCGTAGAAAATTATACTACGAAAATTTTCCCGAGTTAAATCCATGTTGATGCAGACACACAAATTTTTAAATGGCGCCACAAGGTAAAAACAAAAGACAGTCAGATGAAACAAACTGCATTCTACAGCCAAAGAGTTCTATTTTCAAATGTTGCAATAAATTTTTAAATATTGTTTATGTAAGTGGCCAGTTCCGGTAACTTATAGTGCGCCCTATGTATGTAGTATTATAGTGCTACTGATTTTAGGAGCGCTGATTTTTCTGTCACGTATAATTTTGTCATCACTCCTGATTTTTATGAATATAGTGGTTACTTCATCCCGGTTTTCCCCTTACGAGCTAGACAGAGCTTAGGGCCATAAGTCCCAGAGGCCAGGTTTAATGTCATGGTGCGCGTGTGGAAAAGTTTATTTAAACAGTTTCTATTGCTAGCCCATGATTGAGATCACGTCAATTCTCGCTTTTTACGACATTTTTCAATATCATACTACCCAAGAACTAAATTGCCACACCTTTCATCATCACCAGTGATCGGATAATCGGGCGCTTATTTACCTACACTTCACGCGGCACACAACACAGCGTTGATACAACCACCAACCTGATAAAAATAATTATGTTTCGCAGCTACATGTAGCTGTGTGGTCTACTTGTTTAAAGCTACATGTAGTTAATGTAAATCGCTAGAATGATGCTGCGAAACATAATTATTTTTATCAGGTTGGTGGTTGTACTAACGTTGTGTTATGTGCCGCGTGAAGTTAAGACAAATAAGCGCCCGATTATCCGATAACTGATCATCACTGAAGAGATCATCCTGTAAATACCTTTCGTACTAAAAAAAAAAATTAAGTCTTTAATTCAAATAAATAATGAATTTATTCAAAATGTTGATTTTAGATTACAACTACGTGGAAAGCACTGGCAGTTGCTACCGAATATCAGACATAGCTTACACCTGGGTCGGAGCCTACGACGAGTGCCAGGCCGAGGGGGCCCACCTGCTGGTGCTCAACTCGGAGGCCGAGGCCTTGGCTGTGTGGAACCTCGCCAAGGTGGCCCCGCGTGCTAACGACGCCAAGTATCACTGGTTTCTTTTCGCTGGCTTTAGAGCTAACCATCCAACTGATGGCACGCCCAGAGTGTTTCGTACAATATTCAGTAAGTTATAGTAGTCCATCGATCCTTATTCTATGTTGGTCTAGGAGAAAAGAAAAAACTAAGAATGTATAAGATGCTTCTCTGCCTGCGCAGATCGTAGAAATCGATCGAGGGAATGAGCGAAAATGCGAATCATGATTTAATAGGCATCACTATTTTCAATCACGGTAAAAGAGGCCTTTGAGCCTTTTGCCTTTCAAACTTTGCCGCCCAAAATTCTTTGTCTTCTCATTACTCTTATTAGGGATAAAGACGTGATCGTATGTTATGCATAGATGAAGTTTTTTCAACAAATAAAAGTTAGGAATAAGGTCCTACCAGAATTTTAAAAGATGACAGAGAGAAGAAAAGAATGGAAGCATTTCGACTTAACTCCACTGACAACAGCAAGCTTAATTCGTTGTTCTCAAATGGCGACCACTTACGAAAGACACCTACCCACTAGGTGGTCAGACAATCCAAACAAAGTTTCAGTAAAACGATGGAAAGATGCAGGCCGCTTTCAATAGGTCATTAGGGAAATCGAAACTTATGAATAGTAAAAGGGAACTAAAGATTTCAATTCAAGTAAAGGCAGTCTCAGTATAATATGTTTAAACTGAAGTTTGTCTGTTTTTTTTCTAACGTGTGAAAAAATGTGTCTGCGTGCCTAACGATTAATTTCATGGCTAGGGCTCCAACAAACGAGCGACAATATGCCCGCGACAGTTCGCAACACTTGTCGGTGACCGACCGTTGGTGACAGTGCAATCTTGATTTCCGAGTGTGTTTCCGCTTGCCCCCTAGGCATACTGCTGCTGTATCTTTTCAGTTATTATATTATTATGTTAGACGTTGTTTAACGCAGTCGTTTGTTTTTTTTACTACTTACTAAAAATTAAAAAAATGAATCACTATAGGATCACTCGTGCGTGTGTCTGCCCGTCAGTCTGTAATCCGCTGGTAGGAAGGTGTTATCTTATGACCCAAACAAAGATGTGCAAAGTACGTGCAAATAAATATTTTTTAAAATAAGTGTCATTTTCGGGGGACCAATTAGGAAATTATTAAAGAAGTTTTACAAACCTTACTGTATCATTCATCAAATGAAAGGGCTCGTTATGAGGATCTTAAATACATTTTTGTTGTTATTGTAAAATAAACAGTATTGATTTTATTCGTGAAAAAGGACAAAAGTTGACCATCCCCCCTGATCTCCGAAACTACTGAGTCTAAAATAAAAATAAAAATACATACTATAGTTGATTGCTTGAAGATTACAGGAAAACCTATAAGAATTCTATCAATTGAAAATAAAGTGGTAAAGTCAATATAATACAATCTACGTCTTAAACTTCACTTAATAAATAAATAAATATATAAGGACAAATTACACTGATTGAGCTAGCCCCAAAGTAAGTTCGAGACTTGTGTTATGGGATGCTAACTCAACGATACTATATTTTATAACAGATACATATATAGATAAACATTCAAGACCCAGGACAATTTGAAAAAGGCCATTTTCCAACTTGCCCTGACCGGGGATCGAACCCGGGACCTCTGGGTGGCGGACTAGCATGGTGACCACTACGCCACGGAGGTCGTCATCGTCACTAAAACACCACTAAATAGCGCTAGTAGTAGTTAACTCGCGTCTTACTATGAGGATTTTAAATGTGATATTTTGTATTATTATTTTCATTGTTCGGAACGCTCTCCACGCGAGTTCAACTTTGGCTGGTTTTTTAATAACTACATTTATTTCCCTCCAGACCAGACCCTCGAAGAGGCCGGCTACAACCAGTGGTCTGAACACGAGCCCAACAACTCTGGCAACAGCGAGTACTGCGGCTCCGTGTTCAAGAACGACGGCAAGCTGAACGACCTCGACTGTACGCATACATATGCCTTCGTGTGTGAAAAGGAACGACGAGCTTCCTCTTAGTATTAGAAAAAAAACGAGCTTAGTATTATTTTTAAATGTTTATTTAATGCGAGCAACGGTACTCTATTGATTCTCATAAAAAAAATGTTCATAAAAGCAATTTCTTCACTTAATGTACTATTACCTATTTTTTTATCGTAATATTTATTAAATATAATTTTATAAAAATATTTCATTATTTTTATAGCAAATAAAACTTTCAAACTTGCAAAGATACTCGTATTATCAAATCTTATTTAGTGTACTTCATAGAATTATACAAAGAGATATGTAATTCTATGATCTAAACACTGATATCAGATTTTACGTGCTTTCTACTCAATGCTGTAATCTAGTCACAACATCGTCAGCTCTCAACGACCCACTGCTGGGCATAAGCCTCATTTTGTCTGCGCCATTGAATCCTTTTCCTAGCCTCAACCATCCAGATTTATCCAGCTATCCGTTTGATATCATCGACCCACCTAGCTGCCGGACGCCAACACTCCGTTTTTAATTCCTAGGGTACTCGATGATAGCAGTGTCGTGCACTCCATACAGACAAATAGAAATTTGTCTATCCTGAGCCACCCTAATAATGACGGCAAAGTGAGAAATGTACCTATTTTCTTCGACGTGGAGCCGTTCTTGTAATTTAGGTAATCCTACCTAATTTACAAGAACAGCTCCATATTTTTATAGGGAAGGCCCTGTGATCATTGCCTTCACTATAAAAATAGCAGTGCACGTCACTGAGTGATAGCCTACTCCACCTTCCATCGTTCCTTCTAGCCAGGTGTCCTGCCTAGTTCCATTTTAGGTTCGCGACCCTAGAGAGCACGTCGTAAATTTTAGCTCGATGCCGGGTCTCCACATTGCGGACTCGGTCTTGCAAATATTATTATTTAACTCTAGTGACCTATTGTACAGGTTTCATAGCGATGTTATTTTTCACTAAAAGCGAGTTGTGTTGTTTAAAAATAACAAGTCGCGCTTAGTGAGGATCGAACTTGTGTCTGACAGACGCTGACCTAGTGCTTATATCGGTTGGTGGCGAACCGATTTAGGTCTGGTTCTAGGCACCGCTTCATAATCAAATAATAGCAGTGATCTGATAAAGGCTGCAAGGACAACTTTATTTGCTCCAGGCAAATTAAAAAAAAAATCCCCTATTGTCAAAAACGTGATGAAACAAAAAGTGATGAGTTGCGGACCTACTGAAGTCGTACCGCTACTTATTACTAGATGAATATCCGTAGCGCCATCTATTATTTGCTAGAGAAAGCCCTAACTTTCAAGCGTTAACTTCAATAACGTTCAAACGGCTCAACCGATTTTCATCAAACATGACTAAGAACCACCGCAAGGGAACTGGCTTTTACTTAAACAAAACGCATCGAAATCGGTCCATCCGTTCGAGCGCTACGAAGACACAGACAGAGCGACAGACATAAGCGTCAAACTTATAATTACGACATTACCATCTTTATTTTCAGAGGTTAAAAAGACAGATGCAGAGATTTTATATGCTTAGCGAAGGCCGAAATCCAAACGGTCAAGTCTTACTAGAAAAGCGTAATATTTGGGTAAGTATTGTTTACAGTTTGCGAACTTATCTCAAACTGTATCGTGACCTCTCCTTACTTTTATAGCAAAATTAAACTCAGTTAACATTTAAAAAATCAACGACAATAGGCATGGTAAATGAACTTCCGACTATTTATTTTAAATTTTTAAAAGCGGATTTGTATAAAATGAAAATTTACTTAGGTAGGTAAAAAATACGATGTTGTCATATAATCATGCTCCATCATGTAATATCATCTCCACATTTAATCATATTCAATCGTTGTAACTTTCAGAGTTCAACTTCTTGTTTACGATCCCACAAACATAGGTGTCTACATAAAGAGTTAGTTTCAAATCAGGAAATTGGCAAAATGAACCTCTAATATAACAATTGTTATGATCATTTTCATTAAACAAATTGAAAAATCAAATTAAAAAACCCCGACCTAACTAGTTCCGCTTTTATAGCGCCATCTATATTTTTTTAGGGAAAGCCCTGACATTTAAACTGTAATCCCTTAGTAACCTTTTTATCCCTTAGTAAACGAACCGATTTATCTCAAACATAATTAGCGCAAGGGAACTTGCTTTCACGTTAAAAAAAACCGCATCGAAATCGGTCCATCTGCTCGAGCGCTGCGATGCCATAGACAGACAGACAGACATTAGAATCAGACTTATAACACCCCTCTTTTTATGTCGGGGGTTAAAAAGTACTATTATTGCCGTCGTATATATGCCGCCGTATATTTAATATTGCTGTCAAATATATTTCTCATTGATGGATTTCTTTACAGGTATGCATATTTTCGGCGCCGATTTTCGGAATAGAAATCGTACGTTCAACGAAAAAATTAATACACGTGATATCTCACTATACTGTTGTATTTCGTTTTTTATACCGAGTCTCATCATCATAATTAACCGCATCGTTGTGGCTGATTCAGTAGGTCTAGGCATTAGGCAGGTCTGTGTCTACCCGTTATGGTATCGAGAATATACCTGCATTATTACTATGCGCGCGGCGACCACTTCGAAGGTAAAGTTCAGTTACATGAATCGTTTGTCAAGAGTAATAAGAAATTGGTTTGCAATGGATGTCTAGGTACGGTACAGATATATACAGTATTGCATCTTCATACAAACTAAACGGTCGGAACGCAAGTCATACCTACGCCTCCAAGGTCAGCATACACTTGTTCCGTGACTCGGCGTACAAACAGCGATTGGGCCGCAGTGGTGAACGGTGTGTTGTAAGCAGTAAGCGTGCAATTTGTAATTACAACATTTATTAAAATATTATCTTATTCGTAGGGTAATATTGTGATAGAACTCTTACTTATGTATATAATATACAAAGTAAGACACCCGTGGCTTCTACGGTTATTCCAAATCACATGAGCTATAATCGTCTAGTATATACAGGGTGGCCAAAAAGTCGTGGATCAAACGAAACAGGGAGATAAAGGAGGTAATTTCCAACAAAAAATCTTTCCCCAGCATGGCCATAACTTCAATACATTTTTTTTCAAATAAGTGCTCTTAAAGTGAGAAGTAATTTTTTGTAACGCTTTAAAATTTACGGGAAAAAAATCATTGCTCGTTAAGTTTGATACCAAGAGCTGCAATACAATTTTTGTAGTATTGATACATTATCGACTCATAATACAACACCTTTTGTTTTATTGTTTTTAATCAATTTAATTTTTTACTGATTAAATTGTAAAAAAACTCGGTAGTTTCATTGAAAAAACTAAAATAATTCATATCTTTTCGTGCAATGAAGTTACGGCCATGCTGGGGAAAGATTTTTTGTTGGAAATTACCTCCTTTATCTCCCTGTTTCGTTTGATCCACGACTTTTAGGCCACCCTGTATATTTTTTAACCTTAAGTATAGTTCATTATCAGATACCCCAAGCTGTTCACTCTACTCTAAATTTATTTTAAAAGCTTAAAATGAGGATATCGATACTAGATATTATTTATTACGTAATTTAATCCCTTATTGAAATAGTCGTATTACAGAATTGTTCTTTCGCATTTGTTATGGTTTATATCATTCAAATAATTGACTTCGTAAAGCGAAGGAAAATATACGCCTTTCCTGAAATATCAGGTAGATCGATCTATATTTGTAATCAGTTAGGTCATAGGTTTGCTATAGCTTAATTATATGTAGTAATGTCGTACAAAGTACGATAATAGGCGTTGAGAGTCTTGGATATTTGGTTAACCAATGTAATTTTATATATTCGCTTACGCGAAACAGGTATGTTGGTCGCGATGACAATCGCGAAGAGCTCTTAAAATAATAATAATTATTTCGAGTAAACTCGATACATCTTGGCGATACAAAGTCAATATATCTGGTTTGCTGTGTTGCGAGGAATGGGATATTATATCGTCATGAACAGCAGATTTCCTCTTTAGGAGAAAGATGTCACGGTTTGACACCTTTTGCACTAACATGCAAAGAAAAATATACATAGTTTTGATTAATAAGTCCACTCTGGCGAGAGTATGTCTGTTTAACCTCTCGATTACTCAGACATAATTTTTTTAATCCTTAATAGCCTCGGAAAAACCAAATTTCCCGATGAAATTTGATAATTCTTACCACTTATTAACCTTTCCGTGACTCTAATATTACAATGTAGGAAAGCAACCAAGATCTAAATGATCTTGAGCCAAACAAAAGAAAAACAATCCTACCCGGCTAACCTAACAAGAATCCTAATCCTATCTGCTCTGTAACTACCAGAGCTTCCACGTAAATTCTATTCTTTTTACTTATTTTCTAGTTTAACATGCTCGCAATGGTTGGCGTGTCAAGATCCTGAGAGCAAATATATTTGAAACGGTAATTTAGATCAAAAGTTCTATATAACCTTTCTCGGGTGAATAGATGTTTGATATACTAGTTACCATAGATCCCTATAATCTCAATATATACATAACTATCAAATATCATAATCTGATAACCTTTAGATATTCACTATCATATATAGGACTAAATTGATCGGATCCTATATCTTTCAATTATATAGATCTAAGGTAATAAATGAATCATAAGAGACCCTTAATTGTAAACTTGTAAACAACAATAATAGTCTTACATTTAACCCAACTATAGAAATTCAAGTAATTTACGATATATATATATATATATATATATATATATATATATATCGTAGATTACTTGAATTTCTATAGTTAGGAAGATATATATATATATATATATATCTTCGTTCTATCGTATCTATATTTAGCGAATTAATTAATTTAACCGTATGCAAAAACCTCACTATATTCCGATACCGAACCTAATCACGAATCTACGTCTGAACCGACCTATGAGCAGCCGCAACTGCTCACCTAACCTAAATCTAGTCTATTATAAAACCTACTGTGAACCTAGGGTCTGTTATTAGCCACCACGCTCATGACAGTTGTGTGAGAAGTTAAACGTGTGTGTGTGTGTAAAGCGACTTGTGTAGGATATGCAAAATAAGAACTAATCTAGGGATATATTAGGATAAGGTTAACCCTCTGTAAACTTACAGGTTAACCTAGGATACCTAGGTGAAAGGAAAAAGGAGGACCCAGAGCGCCCGAATGCCAGTCTCAGCACCCAGTATAAATTACCTATTCAGTACTTTTCTAACGCTCCAGCAGAATTTTGGGGTTTGTGAGAAAGGTATAGATAAAATATTTAGGAAGTCTAGAATTCTAGACCCGTCACTTCACAGTAATTTACCCGGACACAAAGCAATGAGCTCAAATCAGTGAATGAAATTTATAACACAAAATTTTACACACTTGATTTAAACTCGACACACTTCTATGTCAGGCAAAGGACGCGAAAAGACTCACCCCCTCTTCTCGCCTCGCGTTACTTTTATTAGCTCCGTCTGATCCTCGAATCTTGACGCGTCAACGCCCATTACCATGCACAAAAAAGGATATAATTTATCACCTCGGTGCAAAACGCTTGCATGCATCAACGTATCCATCCATGATAACCTAATATATATACATTCACATAGAGATCTTCCACAATCGTCATTCTATCGAATAATATGACATATTTATAATTTATTTAATTGATGAATGTAACACGATATATAAATCAACTGTATCTTGTGATTTCATATATACCTATAGTATATGATTAAATAGAGGCAACCTCACCCTTGTATATATTTGAATGTACAATTATAAATATGTCTGTGTATAGAATTCAATTTTCAGGAAGTATCTAAGCATTAGATCTACCCAATCTCTGTCCGCTGTTGTCAGCGAAAATTTAGACCTGAAAAGCCGATCTAAAGATATGACAGAGTATAAACTCGCATTTACACAAAACAGCGTAAATATAAACCATGTAATATTGCATAATCACATATATTTATCACGCAAAATTTTACCAAGTAAAAACAGCTCTGCAACCCCGCAAACATTCCAATCTTTTTTTTTACAAACCATCTAAACGCCCTCGTCTTCGCAAAAAAAATCTTAGGTACACAACAAAACATCTTTATGATCGTGTGACCGTTTCTACATGTCTTATGTGACCACTACAATATTGCAGAACATAGACAATATTGTACTGTTTTTACCTACACCTACCTACCTACCTAGGTAGGTAGGTAGTAGTTTCCTAGGTTACATAACTTACAAATGTGGGTACTTAGCTACGAGTACTTACGTATATTAGTATTGGAAATAGAATATCAGTAAAAGTTATTATAATGTTACCTACCTACCTAGTAAGATTTACGATAAGTTGGTGTTGGTACCTACCTATAAATTTATTTTAAGTAAGATTTTGTATTAGGATTTTGATTGCTGTAGGTAGCGCTCGCGATGATATGGTTGATGTTAAGTAACATCAGCAGCGTTTCGATATCGGATGGGTGACCAAAAAAATTTCATTACGAGTTGTTCCGTGCTGTCTAAAGTAGAGATTGCAGTCCGGCCTCATTTTCAATCTGACTGGATTGAATAAACCAGTATAACTTAATTTGCATTAACCGACTTCCGAAAAGGATTTTTAATGTATGTTCACTGATTATTAGAATTCGGCTTTTTATTTATTAATAATAAAACCTTTCGTACTTATCAGTCGAGGCGCAAATATTTTTCTGTCATAAATTTATAAGTATGCATGTGTGCGTTTTTTTTTTAAATTAAATCTATTAAAAATCTAAAAACATAACATGTATGTTTATTTAACGCTTCCCTTTTCATTCACCTTACAATCACAAAAGTGTAGGCGGGGCAGCCCTAGCGCACGCGTGGCGTAGGCATATTTTTCAAGGACAGCGCCGAGTGCCAATACTGTATGTCTCTGTATACTGTGGTCTAGGTATCTAAACGAGCTAAATTAAACCATAATGCTAACAACATTAAGAAATACATACTTCATTGAATTTTTTTTCTGATTAAGACTTCAGTGAGTGACTACTAGTTCTTATTCTGTGGTCTAGGTAGCGGTTTATCTTTCTCGTTCCTCATCTATATCTTAGTAGGTCTAACTATCTTTATGTCTAATTCGCGATTTGATTAGTCATAACGCGAAGTGGTTGTCTTACGTATTAGGTATGCCCCGCATAAATTATATTTATTCTTCACTGCCGTCATTATCAACAACCAAGTGCCAGATATTTTAATGTTATACAAAACCAAAATATTGTCCCCATCCCTATTCCGATACCAGAATCCTTATCACAGCTTTAAAAAACGACAGATGTAAGATTTAAACTTTGTTTGAGTTGATATTGGGAGGTTGTGCGCAATGGAGCTAATGCTGTTTCTTATCTTGTTGTTTCAAGTTTTAGGTAACTATCAATACTGTATTTATTTTGCTATCTAGTTAAATGGAATTAATTATATTAAACACGTTTATTATATTTATGACTTCTTCGAATTCTTACCTATTTTTATTCTATGTAAACCCCTTTTTATCATATTATTTTTATAAATTTGTGCACCCATAACACAAATTAACTCGCTCAAATTCTTGATTTTTCTATTTTTTTTAAGACCTTTTAAGAATACCGTGGTAACGCGATACAATCAAGAATTTCGTGCAGGATTTTAAATAAGGAGAATAGGTCCTGCGGAATTATGTCAAGTGTTCTGTATTTCTATTCTGGGTTCGAATGTCCTTTGATCGACCTACATGGTCAGTGTGCAAAAGATGAACCCGGATCCGTAACGCAGACGTTCCTTGCGCGTGAAATCCTTATCTTCAGAGATAAAAAATATGAAGTTTCATCAAGCAAACAGATTCATTAGTTATTTTATAAAGTAAAATAGTTCATATCTACTTATTTCATGTAGATTTACCATCAATTTGCTTCTACAGTGGCTTCTGATCCAGTTGTCAGGAAAGTTTTCAGATCAGACTACGATCATGTTTCTAATGAAAGAACAGACGCGTTTTACAAGGTGCATACAAAATATGCGAATTTCTATCGTGCCAAGGAATTATGTTCACTAGAAGGCGCGAAGTTGTTTAATCCAGCAAATGATGGGGAAATGAAGGTAGGTTATAGTGATTATTCTTCTATTCAATCTCTTTTTCAACCCTGGTTAGGCCTTTGTCACTCCCCGCTTAGGTATCGAAAATACACCTACATTATTACTAGGCGCGCGGCGACCACTTCAAAGGGGAAAATTAAGTTACATGAATGATGTCCAAGGTATCTAAACGAAGAAATGAGGAATTCTGACGCGAGATAAATTAAACCATAGTGCTAACCAGAATAAGTAGACATATCTTAGATTTTTTTTTCAGAGTAATACTTCTGTACTTTAGTACTTGTACTTATTCTGTGCATGCACCTCTGAGTTTGTAGACTGACTTATACAAAAAGAAAAGAAATATTCGGCTTCCCTTATAATCAGCGCTGGGCTAAACAGATTTTGTATGGAAGGACGAAAACATTTTATCGAATTTAAAAAAAAAAATTTAACAGCTATACAATAATGTAACAAAAACCCTGTCCGATCCTTGTAGGAGCAATTTAGACCGTCAATATGAACAACTTTTCCTATGGGCCAATACTTGAAACTTGAAAAAAAATCGACATTTTTATATAAATTGCCGGGCCGATAATACTGTCAGCGCAAGTTGGAAAATGGCAATTTTTCAATTGTCCTGGGTCTTGGATGTTTATTTACAGAGATGTACAGTTTAGATGCATTTGTTTTAAAATATAGTATCGTTTAGTTTGTATCCCATAACACAAGTTTGAATCGGTCGAACACTTTTGTATGAAAATGTCGATTTTTTTCGAGTTTCAAGCATTGGTCCCATAGGAAAAGTTGTTAATATTGACGGTATGAGTTGCTCCTACATGGATCGGGTTTTTGTTTCATATTGTGTAATTAATCCGTGTTCACAATACAACGTGGAAAGGACATACCCGTAATAAATCGAACCACAAGCTTACTAGATCACTTTAGCATAATGAAATGCAAATCACAGTAAAAAAATGGACTTTCCCATACCAATTACCCGTACGCTTGGACACTTCCGTAAGGAAATGCCGATTTTTTTGTTTTTTAACTGTTATTTTATTATCATTATACTATAGTGATCAAGTGTATCCCGTTGTTCGATTTATTACGGGTATAAACGATGCAGCGAGTGTTAATTCGACGCCGCAACGTTACAGAATGAATATAAGTAAGGTTCCCGCGCAATATGCGTCCCCGTTCCCCGACCTCACACCTCTCCCCCTTTGCTGTTGAGGTTTTTGAGCGGGCGGAGTGATTGCGCGGGACCTTAGGAGATTCCGTATGTACAATACCCGGCATGTAAGTTGAACAAAAATGGCGGCCGTCGGCGAGATAAAACTGTTAAAGAGATTTTTTGGTCTTTCTGCAAAGCCGAAATCATTTCTATCCGAAGTTCAGATAGAAATGTGATTCTAAACGGACAAACAAAGTACAACTACGATCACCATTTTTGTTCAACTTACGTGCCGGGTATTGTAACAATTTTATAAATTCT
Organism: Acrobasis suavella; assembly: GCA_943193695.1. Classification (NCBI taxonomy): domain Eukaryota; kingdom Metazoa; phylum Arthropoda; class Insecta; order Lepidoptera; family Pyralidae; genus Acrobasis; species Acrobasis suavella. Next base: position 20,546,957 of record OW971932.1, read on the forward strand.
GTGGCAACGTTGAAGCAACGCACCGTACGTGTGAACTCGCTTTACTATTATATTTATTGATCAATCCTCTATACCGCAAGCCGCAGAACTTTGATCTGAAATACTGTTTTTACCTGACTACGGCAAAACCAAGAGAAGAGTAATATTTACATTGATATATTTTGTAGGTACTACTCAATATGGTCGAGTCTGCGAAAGTGGATTACGTATGGACTGGAGGCCCTGAACAAGATCGTCCACTATCTCCATGGGAAGGAGAACGTGCGTATTTCTTTGATTTTTACTTTTTTCTCTTCATGTTGGTCTGGGAGAAAAGATAAAACTGTAATTCGCTACTTTCCAACAACCCAAATCAGGCACTTTTTCTCAATGTCAAACCTAAGTGAACTAAGGGCAATAATAGGCATCGTGCAACAAAATCGTATGAAATGACTAATGACGTCATAGTTTCTTGGAGTCAAATAAATTTTCTGCGAAATTAATCTAAAATCACGTTGAAGATGGATATAATGATGATAAGTGACATTATTTTGTGGCGTAATATTTTCTTAACAGTACCAAATAATTTATTTTAGACCCAAGAAAGTATCCAATTATTCTAGTTGTTTCTCTTTACAGGCAGATTGCAAAAGTAAATCAAGGGATGGGGGAGGGAAGGGAATGGGTGAAAATAGCAATCTGGTTGGCAAAATATCGGATCTGAAAACTATTTTGATTCCTTTCTACCATCTCGCCCACCATCACGCTATAAGTGTTTCTTTCGTCCCCCGGCCCAAGGCTATGACTGTAATATAATAAAATTTGGTAGCGACACAGGGTTCCCGTCTTAATGCCAGCGACCGACTGCCGCCCGCGCCCGCGCAGAGCCCCTTTGTATCTAAAAATTTTAATCGATATTTTTAAATATAAGATATAGTTTGATTAAGAAAAGCAGCTTCTAATTTAAAGAATAACGGATTTTTTATTTATTAGTGTAAAAATATTTTCATATATCACAGCCGTTTAGGAGAAGTAGGGAATTCAAGTCAAAATCGATGTACCGTAGTATTTTTTTTATGTGCAATGCGAAGACATGGAGGAAAAACAATCTTCTAAAATATATTCCTTATTTCAACTTTTTCTGGCCAGCTATAAATGAGGAGTAGGCTTCACAAAATGACCATTTGACGAGAAAAATCTTACTAAGCACGTCTTAAAGCCGCTGGGTCAAAAATTCTGCATACCAATGACTATTAAGTTTACTAGTGATTGCTATGGAGAAGGCAATAAAAAATCACTCTATTTTCTGCTAAAAATAGTCATTATAAATAAATAATCTTACTTCTTCACGTGCAAACGGCTGAAAATATTTTGATAACATTTGGTCAGCAGGAAGCTGAAACCCTGAATTAACACATAGGCTACTTTATCCCCGGGTTACACCGCGGGACGCAGCTAGCTAATAAATAAATATACATTATGAGCGTCTGTTTCCACAAAATGACATCGACAAGAGTCTCTAAAAAAGTTTGATCTCACCAAAACATTTTCATGTAAAGTATTATGCCAAGATGAGTAGGAACATATTGCTTGCACTGTAGAAAAGTTATCAGATCTTATGGAGTGTCAAGCTCTATACACCGTTTTTTTTCGACGGATGAAATATCACTGTTACGGATACCCGTCAGGATGCGGGGGAGGCTGTCGAGTTATGTGGGACTCCACGCCAAAGTGACGTGCCTACCCACTAAAAAAACCTCTGGAGTTCCATCTCAACCGCTTTTGCCGGGGACACAGGAACGGAAATACAACCGCGAACCCCGGTGCGACTGGCCGCCAAAGCAGCCCCTCCTCGGAGACGTAAAACATTTCCCTCCCGGCGGCCCCACCCCGGGTGGGGAGAGAACTTCCCCGTGACTCCAGGCTACTACGGGTCCTGAGCCCCCTCGGTACGACAAACCGGGAACCCATTGGGGGGAAGCTTTATACACACTTTTTTTTTCTGAGGAAAGATCCCTGTTACGGATACCCGTCAGCCTGGGGGGAGGCTGTCGGGTTATGTGGGACTCCACGCCAGAGCGACGTGCCTACCCACTAAAAAACCTCAGGAGTTCCATCTCAACCGCTTTTGCCGGGGACACGGGAACGGAAATACAACCGCGAACCCCGGCGCGGCTGGCCGCCAAAGCGGCCCCTCCTCGGGGACGTCTAAGCGCCCCCCACTCACCAAGTCGGCGCGTCCGTGAGTTCCGGACGCGCCGACTTGGTGAGTGGGGGGTACCTCCTCGGGCCAATTGAAAGGCGGCAGACTCCCACGCAGTCCACCGCCTGTGGACCCATGGGAGCCAGATAAACCGGCTCCCAGCGGCGGAGAAAATGATAGGCTCCGCCGCTTGCCTCTCGCCGCAAACGCGGTGCGGCACCGCTCGGTCGCGGAGGATAGGGAGAGCGGCAACGTAACACCGACACTCCGCGACCGATCTCCAACCACAGCCACGACGGTGTGGCCCCGCCTGAAGCACCGGGAGAGCAATGAAACATTCCCCTTCCGGCGGCCCCACTCCGGGTGGGGGGAGAACTTCCCACTCCCCCGCCGGCCCATTGGGAACATCCCTACAGGCTCAAGGCCGAAGCCGAGCCCGCGGGAGCGCCCCTCCCCGGGTGGGGGGAGAACTTCCCACTCCCCCGCCGCCCCAATGTGGGCGCTCACTGCTGGTAGACGACAGCAGGAACACCCCTCGCGGGTTCCTCTTAGCTTCCCCGTGGCTCGAGGCTACCACGGGTACTGAGCCCCCCCGGTGCGACAAACCGGGAACCCATTGGGGGGAAGCTCTATACACCTTTTTTTTTTTACGGAGGAAAGATCCCTGTTACGGATACCCGTCAGCCTGCGGGGGAGGCTGTCGGGTTATGTGGGACTCCACGCCAGAGTGACGTGCCTACCCACTAAAAAACCTCCGGAGTTCCATCTCAACCGCTTTTGCCGGGGACACGGGAACGAAAATACAACCGCGAACCCCGGCGCGGCTGGCCGCCAAAGCGGCCCCTCCTTGGGGACGTCTAAGCGCCCCCCCGCCACTCACCAAGTCGGCGCGCCCGGAACTCACGGACGCGCCGTACCTCCTCGGGCCAATTGAAAGGCGGCAGACTCCCACGCAGTCCACCGCCTGTGGACCCATGGGAGCCAGATGAACCGGCTCCCAGCGGCGGAAAAGATGGTAGGCTACGCCGCTTGCCTCTCGCCGCAAACGCGGTGCGGCACCGCTCGGTCGCAGAGGATAGGGAGAGCGGCAACGTAACACCGACACTCCGCGACCGATCTCCAACCGCAGCCACGGCGGTGTGGCCCCGCCTGAAGCGCCGGGAGAGCAATGAAACATTCCTCTCCCGGCGGCCCCACCACGGGTGGGGGAAGAGCTTCCCACTCCCCCGCCGCCCCATTGGGCGCATCCCTACAGGCTCAAGGCCGAAGCCGAGCCCGCGAGAGCGCCCCTCCCCGGGTGGGGGGAGAACTTCCCACTCCCCCGCCGCCCCAATGTGGGCGCTCACTGCTGGTAGACGCCAGCAGGAGCGCCCCCTCGCGGGTTCCTCTTAGCTTCCCCGTGGCTCGAGGCTAACACGGGTACTGAGCCCCCCCGGTACGACAAACCGGGAACCCATTGGGGGGGAAGCTCTATACACCCTAACTTAACACCCACTAACTCTCATTATAACGTATAGAGATTCGCCTGTCTTTCCATTCGCTACGCACTCCTATTCATTATGAGATTATCACATTATCACACTTCCACACAAACACACCCTTTTCCAATCACACACACACACACACACACTCCTCGATATATTACACTTACCTTCCACTATCACATTTATACACACTTCAGTGCAATTAAATATTTAATCTTAAATCCTTATAAGTTCTTCTTCATAATAAAACTAAACCTAATTAATTTCTTCCCTAAAATTCCTATGTGATTTCCTAAAATAACATTTAATCTATTTAGGGAATTCAACATATGTAAATAACTTCAGTTTGCCAATGTAAATAAAATGTAAATCTATGTACTTAAAACACAAATTTCTTGTCACTTTTTCCTCTCTTGCGGCAAGCTGTCTCCGGGAGACAGACCGATGACGTTCGGAGATGGACTGCTGTCGGATGGTACAAGTGACTGATAATGTTCCTGTAATATGAATGAATGTACTGTAAATATGAATGTACTTATAATGTTTTTTTTACCTAAACAAATGTTTTTAATTTAATTTTAAACTTAAGTTAAAATGTGTGGAAAGATTGATTTGCTGTTTAATTTTCAGTTAACGATATTTTGTCGCCTTCACAAAGGGATTACCAAAAGAGTTGCAATGTGACGAATCAACTTGGTGAAGTAATGGAGCAGTACTGTAATATGACCTCTTTCAGTTTTATGTGTGAAGTTGATGCCAAGGACATTCCTTATGATAAAATTTGTGATGTTTATGATTCAGGTGAGAATATTTCAGTTTCAAATGGCAGCAAACTCCACCGATTCGAGTCGAGTTCCAAGATTGGGGACATATATATGACACGATTGACCGTCTCTGGGGAAAAGCTATCAGGTTTTAATAAGATTTCCTTTTTGTTCAAATTTGTATTTTTTGCTTAACTGAAGTGTCACAATATATGTGCTACGGTGTCTGTCGCTCGTCTTTTAGTAGGCCCTTCCCGACCGCTCTGTCGTCAACGCGAGCATAGTTTAAAAAGCTTGTTGTTTCATCCAGGGCAATGCTAGAAAAAGAAGAAAATCAAAAAGAGAGTGATAGGGCCAAAAGGCACGGTTTGCATTCTATTAAATGTAATTAGTATTATTATTAACTATCTATTGAACGAATATTAACTATTCATAGGGTGCGGAAATTTCATAAAACTTGTTCCAGGTGATACGTGTTTATAAGTAAGCTTTTCAAGTGTGTGAAATAAATGTTTAATATTCAAAATTTTCATTACATTTGTGAGGTTTGTATCGAAATATTTTCTTTACCTTATCAATTTATGAGTACTTTATGAACGGTCGAAGTTCAGGTAAAATTTGTGCAAAAAAGCAGATTTTTGGAGGCTTATACTGACTTTGTTTTTCTAAATTTAAATTTCTTATTTCAATAGAAACCTAGAAATAGTGCACAAGATACCAGTGAGTTCAAAATTTTAAAGAAAGGTCAGATACAACACCATAATCACGTACGAGCGTTTGTATGAAGAGTTAGACGGGAAGGCCGCTCTTAAGAACCCTCACCGAAATATGAAATAAGATTTGTCAGTTTCTAATTTATATTATTGTAAAAAAAACTATACCCTAACTGTCATAATTCTAATCATTCTTACTTTCTAACTAAAATTATAAATGTGAAAGTAAGTTTGTATTTTTTGTTTGTTTGTTACCTATTACCGCTTCAACCACTAAACCTATTCAGATGAAATTTGGTATGGATGTAGTTTGAGACCCAGGGAAGCACAGGGTAGCGAAGCCCGCGGCCACAGCTAGTTGTAAATAAAAATCTCTGTGGTATATTTTCTAGGTTACGAATATGCAGCTACCGTACAGAGTTGCTACAAGCTTGCAAAAGTCGGTGTGACCTGGGACGAGGCCGTCGCGCAGTGCCAGGCGGTGGGGAGCCACTTGGTCGTCATCAACTCGGAGGCAGAACACCTGGTGGTGAAGAATATTATTCAAAAAGCACCGCGCCCTCATTTTGTACGGAAGAATTCGTATATTCTTGCTGGATTTCGTACTAAGGGTACAACCAGGGAGTTCCAGACCATTTTCAGTAAGTTTCTTTCTTTGATAGGGTCAATTTTTTTTAAAGAAAATAGGCTTATTTTAATGAGTTAGACTAATTTACATATTAAAAAATCTTAAAAACTTGGTACAAATTTATTCTAATAAGCTTTTATCTAAAACAATGAACTAAAAAATGTTTTGTGCTCCTCAAGACACATCAAACGAGCCCAAATTCAATGGGGTTGCAATTTCATTACAGATTTTCTATGGCCATCTTCTGGCTTCATCATCAAATCAGCTCCATGTCATCATGATATTGTATTGTCACGCAATATACGTAAGCTTGCAAAATTTTAGCTCAATCGGAAACCGGGAAGTGCGTCAAATTTAACTTGCAAGATTTCATTACCGACAGACATACGGACAACGGGACAGGCGAAACTAAATAAAAGCATGTAAAAATTGTAAAAAAATATATTTAAATAATAATATACATTTTAGAAAAAGAGGTTTTATTGGGTTCTGTCCAATGACTGTTAGCGTCCTATGACTGGAATTTTACCCTTATACTAATTTTAAAATAAGCCGCCGCGCTGCTTAATGTCTTGACAAGGTGTATGTAGGTATGGGAAAGAGAGATTTCCACTTTTGTTCTTTGATATGATTACTTAAGGCGGCCCTTCCCGACATCCCGACGGCTCTGTCGTCAACGCGAGCATAGTTCGAAAAGCTTGTTTTTTCATCCAGGGCAATGCTAGAAAAAAGCAAACCAAAAAGAGAGAGACAGCGCCTTAGGGCACAGTTTGCACTGTAGTGAATAAAATTAGTATTATTATTAACTATCCGGTGAACGAATATTAAATGTTCATAGGGTGCGGAAATTTCATAAAACTTGTTCCGGGATATACGTTTTTGTCAGTAAGCCTTACAAGTTTGTGAAATAAATGTTTTTTTTTATTAAATTTTTCATTACATTTGCGAGGTTTCTATCGAAATATTTTTTTATTTTTATAATTTATGAGTACCTTATGAACGGTCGTAGTTCAGGTAAAATTTGTGCAAAAAAGCAGATTTTTGGAGGCGTATACTGAACTTGTTTTTCCAAATATTCAGTTTTTATTTCGATAGAAACCTAGGAATATTGCACAAGATATCTGTTAGTTCAAAAGCTTTCAAGAAAGATGATTTACAACGCCATAATTACGTACCAGCGTTTGTATGAAAAGCAAGACGGGAAGGCCACTCTTAATATTTTCTTTATTTCAGATCAGACTTTGGAAGATGCTGGATACGCAAAATGGTCCAACTACGACACCACTGAACCTAACAACTTTGAAAATAACGAAAACTGTGGCTCCATCTATCACAGAGACGGAAAACTAAATGATATTAATTGTATTGATGACTTCTGGTTCATGTGTGAGAAAGAGAGGCCTCAGTCGACGACAACCTCAGATACAGACGGGCCTGATTTCATTACTCCAATAAACGATGTAACGGATAACTATAAATAAAGAATAAAAGATTTTATATATCATAGCAGTTAAGGAGCAGCTATAAATGAACAGTAGGCTCTACAAAATGCCCATTTAATGGGAATCGGGGGTTCTGTTCGCCTTAATTAAGGCTGGATTAGACCTAACATGAAAAAGTTTTAATTATAGAGTAAACTATTATTTAATCTAGAGTAAGCTGGCAACCCTTGTTCATTTGAAATCTTGTGTGGATTTTTGTCGCACTATACATTATTCCTTTATCATTGAAACATCAATAAACTATACCGAGGTAATAGTTATTCTTTTATTATTTTGGAAATCCCTGACCCCCGGTTCAGCAACATGGTATATGGGAGGGAGGGGGGGGGGGGTTGTATATGTGCAAATATACGCTGTTGCTAAAGCTGGAAAGCTATCAAGAATCAGCTTTGCAAGACAGCGACGAAATGGAACCAGCATTTATTTTTATTTATTTATTTAAACTTTATTGCACAATTAAAAAAAATGTACAAGAGGCGGACCTAATGCCATATGGCATTCTCTCCCGGTCAACCATTAGACCAAGCGGAAAATATGTATGGCTGGCGTGATGAAATTCATAATTTAGTAAACAAAGTATAAATATCTACATAAGTACATATAGAAAAATAAACTATTAGACATATAATATATATCAACATACATAAAATACAATATATATACATATTAATAAATATATATGTAATATACTTACAAATGAATACATATATCAGGATGATTGAGGCTAGGACTGCTGTAGAAACAATTTATGTACCGCTCGTTTGAAAGCCAAACGACTAGGAGCTCTTCTTATAGATTCCGGAAGGGCATTCCATAGCAGGATAGCCTGGACTTGGAAAGACTTGCCCATGAAGGAAGTGCGATGAGGAGGGATATTAAGGATGGAAATGCTTGAGGAGCGAAGTGTGCGAGAGTGAGTGGAACTGAGAAGGTTAAATTTAGATTTAAGATAGTTAGGGGAGTGCGGGTTATTCAAGATAGAAAAAAGCATAGAGAGTATTTTAGTGTTACGACGTAAGGGGATAGGGAGCCATGCTAACTGAGAGCGAAATGAAGAGACGTGATCAAATTTACGAATATTGAAAATAAATCTGATGCAGTTATTGGCCAAACGATCCAATTTGTTTAGGAGAACTTGTGTCAGGTCACAATAACAAACATCCGCGTCCACACCCCTTCTGTTGATTAATTCCGACCGCTTTCTCTCAACTTCTTGCTTTAATCTTATCAGTTGTTCGCAGTAGAGTTCTGAATCGATGGTCCTGCCTGGTGGTAACAGCTCATAATGAATAATGCCCTTCCAATCCCACCATACACACAGCATCACCTTGTTGCAAGTTAACCCGGGTTTCGCCACAGTCTGTGAAGCCTGACCGGCCTTTGACCATGACGCACGTTCTTGTCGTACGTGATCCACTTTTCATCACCAGTTATCAATTTCTTAAAAAATGGTTCGGTCTCATTACGTCGTAATAAAGAATCACAAATGAGTACACGGTTCATTAGGTTTCTTTCAGAGAGCTCGTGAGGTACATGGGTAATGGTAAAAAATGGGTACACAAAAAAGCTCGATATTTGGGTAAATATCGAGCTTTTTTGTGTACTCATTTTTTTTCAAATGCGCCAAAACTGTTTTGTGGTCAATTCCCAGTTCTTCAGCTACTTCGTGACTACTGATATGCCGTCTTGATCCACTTTTTCAAAAATAGCATCCATTTTATCCGTAACAGGGCGACCAGAGCGACGTGCATCTTTGACATCAAAATTTCCTGATTAAAAACGCTTAAACCAAATTTATGCTACTCTCACAGACACTGCACTAGGTCCATAAACATCGCAATTTTTTTTCGCGGCTTGCTTTGTATTTTTACCTTTTTGGTAGTAAAATTTTAAAATGTATCTAATTTCTTCATTACATTCACTCATTTTGACGGTAAGAAAAACAAATAAAAATCACGCATTTACCTAATTTGAATTTGGAATTATCTTCTTTAAAATTTAAACTTTTAAATGATACCAATACCAGCCAGGTAGAAATAGTATAGCCAAAGTGGTTTTATTACAAGTTCATACATACTATATGCGAAAAGACTTTTTCCTCAACTTAATATATAAAAGAAGATACTGACTGACTGACTGACAAATCAACGCACAGCCCAAACCGCTGGGTCTAAAGACTCCAAATTTGGCACATAGGTTTCTTATAAGGTCTAGGGGTATACCAAGAAAGGATTTTTCAAATTAACCCCCTAATAGGGTGAAACGGGGGTCCAAAGTTTGTATCGAGAAACAAGATTAGTTTGACTATTTTATTCGAAACTTCGCAAAAGTACTCCCGGCGGTAAATGAGTAAGTAAGTGTTTCAGGATTTTTCAAAATTCATCCGGTGGGTGTAACGGGGGTCCAAAGTTTGTATGAACACTGGTCATAATTGAACTAACCTAGAAGGGTAGTTCAATTATGACCAGTGTTAACGGAATACAAATTTCAAAAGCTTTTGCAGCCTTATCTGATCAACAGTTACAAAAATTCAACGGTTCACTTTCTTTCTAAACTATAATACACACATCTATACTTTTACAGTGATTATAATCACTGTAAAAGTATAGATGTGTGTACTGTAAAAGTATAGATTGTTTTATTCCGAAACTGAAAATTTAAAGCCCTTACTTATTATAAAGGGCTTTAAACTTTCAGTTTCGGAATAAAACAAGAAAAAATACTAAATTCTTTTTTTGCAATACTAGGGAAATATGAAACACTAACTTATTTAAACTTTTTCAATGGATAAACAAAAAATACTTTTTAATGCCTGTAATTGGCAGCGGGATACCTAGATTAAAATTAATAACAAATTAAATTACTGGCCTGTATCAACTGCTTGCTGTCCAGCTTGTCTCTGTGCTTAGGTTTGGAGTTACGGTGTCTTCTCTTGCCGCGTCTCTTGCGCGACGGCGGCGGAGCGGCTGTGGTAGTGCAACACGTCGGGGACGGCGGTGTTGGCGAACCCAGGGATGACGTCAGTCGTGTTCCTGGTTGCGTCATCGGCGTTATTGGCCGCGGATTCGGCGGCGGACGGGACGGCAACGAGTACCGCGGAGTTGTATAATGGAATGGCGTTTTTTGCCACGGGGTAAACGGTTGGGGCGGCGGTACGTGTCGCGACCGAAAATTTCTAAAAGGGGGTTTTTCTCGTGGATATGATATTCGAGGCGGCAATAGGGGTCTTGGAGTATAAAGGAGCGGCAATTTAAGCCGCGAAGATGTAAGTTTCGACGGCATTTAATGGCGCGGGGGATTATACGGTATGTACCGTCGAGGTGGAGGTCGGAGTGGGGTTGTCGGTTCTAAACGTAATATATGTTTTGCACCTGACTTGGGGGAAATTTTGTTGGTAGAGGTAGCACATTTCTCACTGGGGTTCACTCGTGGTTTCCAAACTTTTGTACGATTTTCTTTTTTCTTCCAGTGCAAAATTGTCCTCGTGTTTCTTTTATTTATGGGATTTCTTGACATTTCATCTCCGGTTGGCTTATATCTTTTAGAATTGTACTGTAATCTCTGTTTTCCGATGGACAAACAATCTGTGTGTTCCCTTTTTGTTTTTTTTTGGCTCTTTTTGATTCCAGTGAGACTAAAACCACAACGTTGTAGGACATCTACTCCTAAAATCACGTACGGCGTAGACGGTAAGAAAAACACTTTGTGTTGAATTTTGATGCCGTTGATTTCCATTTCAACTACTCTGCTTTTTCCCACGGGAGCACGGGATTTTTCTTGACAATGTGATACATTTATTCTTTACTTGAAATTTTTCCATATCTGGTTATTTATGTGGGTGTTCTTTGAACTGGTGTCTACCAATGCCTTGTCCTCTCTCGTATTGATTTTTGCGGTTATGAACATCCTGTTATCTCCTTCTATTTCTTTTCCCACTGTACATGCTCCTATTTTTGAACTTTTGCAGCAACTTCTGCTCAGAAAACCTATTTTTCCACATCCACTACAGAATATCTGCTTTTGTGCTATACATTCCCTTGCGGCATGATTTGGTTTTCCACAGTTTCAGCAGTGAGTTTTTTTAGCATACTGGGGATGTATCTTTCCACCTGGTTGTGTCGCCTTCCCTGAGCGGATTTTTCCTGACGTATTTTGCGGTCGATCGGTAAATTTTTGCGGTTCGGATTTTTGACTTTGTTGGGCCTTATCTGCTCTAATTTCTTCTTTTTTTATTTCTTCAAAAACACCCTCCATAGCGATTAATTTTCTTATGCTTCGAAAATTCTGTCGTCTTATATAATATTTATAACTGGGGTTCATATTGTTGTGTATAATTTCGGTAGATTCCAACTCACTCATTTTTCCGTATCTTCTAATGAGGGTCTGCATTTGCGTCAGCTAGTCTATGAACCGTTCTTCTGGCCACTGTTTCCTTGCGGCTATTCGGCTGAAGAGATTGGATTCATAATTTCTTGGGAAATAAAACAACTTGAAGTCTTCTTCAAAGTCGTTCCATGTCTTCCAATGTTGACTATTGTTCCTGTGCCATAAAAGTGCTTTTCCTTTCAGCAATCTTGGTAAGAATTGTAACAACTCGTCTTTTTTCTTGGAAATGGTATGTGTTAACTCATCTATTCGTTCCAGGAACTCCACTGCGTCTCCCGATGTGTTCCATTATGTAAATATTTTTTCAATGTTTTGTAGCTTGGTATTCTCCATTTTTAAGGTTTCCGCTTCTTCGTAATCTTCGTCTTCTATTGGGAATCTTCTTTATTGTTTTCTTCGTTAGGTGCTTCATCTCAGTTGCTGATACTCCTCTTGATTCCAATTCTTCTACAAGTTGCTAACGAAAAGGCGATGTGGCTACTGGCTACACGATTGGCCCCTTTCGTGGATCTCCCGATTGATCCTGTAACCCCGTGTGGGTTTTTTCGTTGGGCGCCAATGTGATGAAGCGTTTTCAAGGAATCGAATCTTAGTTTGTCATCAACGTTTGTCATCAACATGAATTTAACAGATCTCCGTTACCTACGCAGTATGACGGGGGTCTGGGAGTCTAATGAGGTCGCCTACCGGGGAGAGTGGGATTTAAACCAACAATACCAACAGTAACAATCGTTTATTACAGGTTCTGCACGGTAACTTTAATCTAGATTTATATATCAAGTCTTATCCTGGGTTCACAACTTAAATTCTAACCGCCTATTCCACCTAGCAGAGAGGAAAGAGCGTTTGAGCACGATCGGATTACGACGCGATACGCGGTAGCGAAAGAACACACAACCTTAAACGACGTCAAGGAGTCCCGACAGAGGGTGCGTCGGCGTACCAGACGGTGAGGGACGGATAGATTACACTTCCGGAACCAGGCCTATTAGTGCGGGTAACCCAAAGTCAAGGGTGACTTGGATCAATTCACCCTGAGGGGGTGAGGAGTGGTAGACCGGGCACGGTAGGCATGCGGGCTGTTCAGAAATAAGCGGGGAGCGGGGCGGGGTGGAAGGCCCACCCGCAATCGGGTGTGCTGACCATACGCGGGTACGTCAAACGGGTGCCACCCCTAGCGAAAACCCACGGTAGAGGGTGACTGGGGTGCGCGGGGGAGCAGGGTGCGGAAGGCATCGCCACGGGTCGGAAACTTACTGACTCTACCCAGGTAGGGACGTCAGTATCGGAAAAACCACCCCTAACGTGTGCCTACGATAGGGGGTGGTTCGGGCGCTCTAAGGGCGCGACCCGGGATAGACAGAAAGGGGGAGGTTTCCAGGAGATCCTGGATCGTCACGAGAACAAACGCTCTCGGCAACCCGGGGGGAATGGGGAGGGGAAGGTTCCCAGGAAGTCCTGAATCGTCACGAGATCAAACGCTCTCGGCGACCCGAGAGGAAGGCTCGAGTGAGTCTCCAACGATAATGGGCGCGCTTCAGCTTATAAAGGCGGCCGCCGCGCCGGTCGGCCGGCGGTGGGAGGCCTGGCGGGGAAAGTAGTTTTACCGGTTTGCTATGAGCAAATACATATGCAGCGCGCATCGTTTGTAGCTGTGTGTGTATTTGAATGTTTCTAGTTCCTATGTGTGCGGCGGCGGCGTCGGCGGCTTGTCGTCCGCTGCATCACACACTCACCTTCGATTTGCCGACGATATCGTTGTCATGGCAGAATCGATGGAGGACTTAAGTACTATGCTCGGAGACCTAAATCGAGTTTCCCAACAGGTGGGCCTTAAAATGAACATTAATGACAAAACGAAAGTATGTCGAATGTCCATGTCGCGCCCCTTCCTGTTAGTGTTGGGAGCTCCACCCTCAAAGTTGTAGACCAGTATATCTACATGGGTCAATTGATCCGGGCAGGAAGTTCCAGCTTCGAGGAAGAGAACTTTCGACGAATCCGACTCAGCTGGGCAGCGTTCGGGAAGCGACGTAGTGTCTTCTCGTCCAAAATACCTCAGTGCCTCAGGACAAAAGTGTTTAATCAATGTTTGTTACCGGTGATGACTTATGGCTCTGAGACGTGGTCCCTTACTATGGGTCTCATAAGAAGGCTCAAGGTTACTCAACGCGCTATGGAGAGGGCTATGCTAGGTGTTTCCCTACGTGATCGAATCATAAATGAGGAAATTCGTAGGACAACAAAAGCCACTGACATAGCCCAGCGGATTAGTTCATTGAAGTGGCAGTAGGCGGGACACATAGCGCGACGAACCAGCGGCCGATGGAGCAAAAAGTTTCTCGAATGGCGACCACGTACTGGCAAGCGAAGCGTAGGACACCCACCCACAAGGTGGTCCGACGACCTGACGAAGGTCACTGGAAAGCGCTGGATGCAGGCCGCTCTAGATCGGTCATTTTGGAAATCCTTGGGAGAGGCCTATGTCCTGCAGTGGACGTTATGCGGCTAAATGAGAAAATGAGAGAATAATAAATATTATTCGTGTGATGCAGCGATCGGCGAGCCGACGTCGCCGCACACATACGCTTTAGGAATCTCCCAGAACATTCCACTACTCACACAGCTACAATCGATGCGCACCATTTAGAAACCTACTCACTATAGCGAGCCAATCAGAACTCGTTTCCCCCACCGTATCCCCACGCCGGCCGGCCGGCGGTCGGCTTTAAAAAGCGGAGCGCGCCCATCAAACGCTGATACTCGTTCAGGTATCCGCCTGAGTCGCTTGGGTCGGATATCTAAGTACGATCAGGTTTTCCCTTCCCCTCTTCCCTTCTAACCCCCGCGGCCGCTTGGATCAGACATCTGAGTGCGGTCCGGGTTCCCGAACCCTCCCCTTCTAACCCCCGCGGCCGCTTGGATCAGATATCTGGGTACGGTCCGGGTTCCCGAACCCCCTCCCTTTCTAACCCCCGCGGCCGCTTGGATCAGACATCTAAGTACGGTCCGGGTTCCCGAACCCTTCCCCTTCTAACCCCCGTGGCCGCTTGGATCAGATATCTAAGTACGGGCCGGGACTCCTCCGAACTACCCTCCTATCCCGTACGTTTGTGGTCGTCCGTGGCACCCCCTCTCACCCCCGTGTGAGGGAGCGCCGCGACGCCGACGTGCTCCCGCGTGCCCTTCAGGGTAGATCGCCTGAGCAACCCTTTGTTGCCCTGCGACCCGTCGGTAGACACTATCCCGTGCGCCGCACCAACCCCTATTCGTCCTCAACGTTGGGGGTTGGCGTCCCGACGCTGAAGTACCCGCGCACGCTCTGCGATATCGTTACCGAGTGTGCCTTTCGCACCCCGCACCCCGCGTCCTCGAGCACCTTGCCGCCACCCTACCGTAGGTATACGATAGGGGTGGCACCCCGACGCCCAAGCACCCGCGTGCGTGCAGCGTTACCGTTCCGTCCGGCAGGTCCGTCCGTACCTGCCCCCCGTTTACCGTCCCGCGCACCCCTCTGTTTTGTACCCTCGTGTGCATCCCGTTTCGCACCCCCCTAGGGTGATATCGCCGGTGCAACCCCCTCGCATCCGGTGATCCGTTGTGCTAGTTCCAACCCGTAGAAGTAGGTGAGTACTTCTTCCGTTCCGTTTCTTTGGGTCGCGCCGACGCACCCCCTACCCGATCCTCAATTGGGTAGCGCGCCATATCCTTTGGAGCTGTGTCAAGACAAACGTTCCGTAACGTACCGTATTTGCTCTCTGGAATTGCATAGGCGGCTAGAGGTAGGTAACCTGTCAATCTAGATTTAAGACAGTTTAGGCTAAGTCTAGGTTAAGTTCTGAATGCAGAACCTGTAAATAAATAATTGTTACCGTTGGTATAGTTGTTTTTAAACACACTTCTCCCGGTAGGCTACCTTATTAGACCTCTAGACCTTTGTCATACCAGGGTGGTAACAGGGGTCTACTTAATTTATGTAGATGACAGCGTCCAAGGGTTCGATTCCCCGAAAACGCTTCATCACATTCGACTTCTACGTGGAAAAAGTCGCGGGTTAAAGCTTGTGTTAATAATATTTAGTTAAATCACGTAACCAAATAGATAGTATAAAATCTATCTTGTATGTCAATTCTTATCGCAAAGCGTGTTAAAAGTGACCTTGTTATTAAAATAAAACTAGATACCTACATCCCTACTTTTTTTAAAGTAAATTTAGTCTTCGCCAAATACGATAAAGTTTATGTCAAATGTCAATTATTATCGCAATGAAATACAAATCTGCTTCATATGGAATTAAATCTTTGGACAATGAAGCCACTTCCTTTGTTTTTTTTCTGGTTTCAAATAATAGGTAAGTACTTATTTATAAGATTGTTTTTGTTTTGTCTACTATCAAATAACAGAATAATAAATATCTATTTTAATCGTTTTATTAGTATCACCTTAGAATATTTTAATGATATTTTCGAAATACGATCGCTGTCTATTATATGTTCTGCTTATGAAATACCATCGATTTCCTGTCTGTTAATCCCGTTATAATATTAGGTTGGGGAAAAAGTCATTTCGCATACAGTATGTATGAACTTGTAATAAAACCACTTTGGCTAAACTATTTGTACCTGGCTGGTTTTGGTATCATTCAAAAGTTTAAATTTTAAAGAAGATAATTCCAAATTCAAATAGGGAAAATGCGTGATTTTCATTTGTTTTTCTTACCGTCAAGATGAGTGAATTTAATGAAGAAATTAGATACATTTTAAAATTTTGATGTTTATGGACCTAGTGCAGTGTCTGTGAGAGTAGCACAAATTTGGTTTAAGCGTTTTCAATCAGGAAATTTTGATGTCAAAGATGCACGTCGCTCTGGTCGCCCTGTTACGGATAAAATGGATTCTATTTTTGAAAAAGTGGAGCAAGATCGGCATATCAGTAGTTACGACATAGCTGAAGAACTGTGAATTGACCACAAAACAGTTTTGGCGCATTTGAAAAAAATGGGTACACAAAAAAGCTCGATATTTGGGTACGTCACGAGCTCTCTGAAAGGAACCTAATGAACCATGTACTCATTTGTGATTCTTTATTACGACGTAATGAGACCGAACTATTTTTGAAGAAATTGATAACTGGTGATGAAAAGTAGATCACGTACGACAAGAACGTGCGAAAAAGGTCATGGTCAAAGTCCGGTCAGGCTTCACAGACTGTGGCGAAACCCGGGTTAATTCGCAACAAGGTGCTGTTACCACCAGGCAGGACCATCGATTCAGAACTCTACTGCGAACAACTGATAAGATTAAAGCAAGAAGTTGAGAGAAAGCGGCCGGAATTAATCAACAGAAGGGGTGTGGTTTTTCATCATGATAACGCTAGACCTCACACATCTTTAACCACTCAGCAAAATTAAGAGAGTTTGGCGTGGAGGTGTTAATGCATCCGCCGTATAGTCCTGACCTGGCACCTTTAGATTTCCACCTGTTTCGGTCACTTCAGAATTCTTTAGGCAGTGTCAGGTTAACATCACGAGAGGACTGCCAAAACTACTTGACGCAGTTTTTTGATCAGAAGCCCCAAAATTTCTATAGCAATGGGATCATGTCCCTACCTATAAGATGGCAAAAAGTTATCGAACAAAATGGTACCTACATACTTTAGTTAAATGTAAATAAACTATATTTAAAATGTTTTGAATTTTCATATAAAATGCGAAAAGACTTTTTCCCCAACCTATTATTATTAGTTTCAAATTGTTATGTACTTACTTTCGCGTTAACCCCTAGTAACTTTTGAATCGGCGAACCGATTTCCATCGAACATAGCTAAGAACCACCGCAAAGACATTGGTTTCACGTAAAAAACGCATCAAAATCGGTCCATCTGTTAGAACGCTATGATACCAACAATGACCTTAGGTCATTGGATACCAAAGACAGACATAGCTCTGTAGTCCCCCCTTTTACCAAAAATTGAACTGCCTTTCAACTACAGCTAGAGACAATTAAAAATGCCAGCCATTGGGATGAACATGAGGCGCAGTCTGCCTTGACCCTAGCACTTCGAGATGACGTTCTCTCCGTATTGGAAGCACTTGGCGCCAGAGGTTACCTACGATGAACTCATAGGTGCTCTGGAAGCCAGATACGGTGACAGTCACCTAAAGCATGTATACAGGGCTCAACTCAAAGATCGTTGTCAGCGGGCTAGCGAGACCTTACAACAGTGGTCCTTTGAAGTGGAAAAACTGGTGCGCAAGGCATACCAATCATCGCCACACGTCGTGGAGGTGATGCTCTTGCAGGTTTTCATCGACGGAATACGGGATCCCGAAATCAGGGCCCCTGTGCGACTGGTTCACCACACCACCTTAAAAGAAGCAGGGGCTCACGCTTTGGAAGTAGAAGCGGTGCGTCATGATTCTCGAACTCTGAGACTACGGGAGGTCGTAGTCACAGAAAACAGCAAACGGCGACCCTAAAACCCAATGTGCTATGAGTGTGGAGAACGGGGCCATATTCGAAGCACTTGCCCGAAGCGTGAACGTACAAATTTCCGACGTCAGATAGATGCGGCGGTTTCGACGTCGGAGCAGCCACAGGAAAACTAGAGAAGGCCAGGGCTATGGGCTGGGCGCTGGCCGGTAGTAGCAAAGCCCCAGGAATTCTTGTGAAGCAGACAAGCGACGGAAAAAATTTAGAGATAGACGGTTTGACCAATGGGAAACTTTGCCAGCTGACGTTAGATACTGGAGCCTCACGGACAGTCATCAACAAAAACAAAAGAGAGAAAATTGTGGCCATTACGATCGGAGAAACACTTTATTGGCAAAGAGTGATTATTACAGGCATCTCTGACGACTGCATTATTGGTTTGGACTTCCTACATAATCATCAGTGCAATATTGACTTGAAAAATGGTGATCTAAAACATGGCAATGATGAAACTCCGATGAAAGGAGGATATTTTGGTAAGGCGTTATGTTTGAGAGACATTATCCTTAATCCGAGATCCCAGACGAGGGTTCCTCAGATACGACCGACTAATAATGGAAACAGAATGCGGAGATGTGCCGTTATAGAGGGAGGAATCTCAGATGCACCATGGATCCCGGCCAGAACCTTAGTGGGATGTGGCCAAGTTGCGTTGGTATCTGTTTTCAACCCTCATGACCTGGCAAAAACACTGCAAAAAGGAACGGTTATCGGGAACTGTGATGAAGTAGCCTGGTTGAGAAAGTGTGAAGAGGGACAAAAGCGGAAAATCACGAATCTGGGAAGAAAATGTAGCAAAGCTTCTGCAGGATTGCAAAGGTAATCTTACTAAATTGCAATTGATAAAAGCAAGGAATTTCTTATTAAGATATTCTAATTTGCTCTCTAAAAATGATGGAGATATTGGCAGAACCGATTTGGTGAAACATAAAATTGATACTGAAGATACAGCACCCATCCGGCAGAGATCACAACGTGTTCCTTTTGCCCGTGAGCAGTTATTTGAGGACATGATTCAGGAGATGAAGAAGTATGGTGTGATTGAACCTTCATCAAGCCCACGGTGCTCTCCGGTTGTATTAGTGAAAAAGAAGGATGGATCACTAGGTTCTGTGTCGACTATCGGCGATTGAACGATGTAACTAAAAAGGACAGTTACCCGCTCTCTAGAATCAACGACACTTTGGATTCACTTTGTGCCCAAAACAAAAGTAAAGCTACCTGGCAAATCATAAACAAATGTAAAGCAACAAAGCCAAAAGATCAAATTTCACAAATTAGATTTGAAAATGAGATTATTACAGACCCACAAAAAATTGCAAACACATTTAATAATCATTTTATAGACCAGATAAAAGTTAATTCAGCAAACAATAAAAATAATAATGCAGTAAGACCTAAAAAATATAATTTACATTCTATGTTTATGCAACCAGTGACACCGGAAGATATCCAAAAAGCTATAAAAAGTCTTAAAAACACTAACAGTGTTGGATTTAATGATGTCTCAACCAAAGTTGTAAAGTTTGTTGAAACACACTAGCTGTACCTCTTAGTCATATATTAAACTTATGCATTAAACAAGGTATATACCCTGATGCTTTAAAAAAAACTATAATAAAACCCGTATTTAAAAAAAATGATAGGGAAGATGTTAATAATTTTAGACCTATTGCTCTCATACCTATCTTCTCAAAGATATTTGAGAAGTGTATACATGAAGCCATAACTAGTTTTATAAACAAATTCGATTTGTTTTTTCTGAATCCTTTTTGGTCCTGGCTAGGAACAAAAAGGATTCAGAAAAAACAAATCTATAAACATGGCGATTTATGATCTACTAAAATTAGTTCTAACAAATGTAGATAAAAAGAATTTTGGTTTCTTTTGCTGCTGCTTTACTGATTTAACCAAAGCATTTGACCACATAGATCACCAAATTTTGCTTAGCTCACTTGAAGCCTATGGAATAAGAGGCAATGTTCTCAATCTAATAGAATCATATTTGAGTGGTAGGCAACAAGTTACGGAAATTACAAGGATCTGCCCTGAGAAAAAAATTGAAATAAAATACACCTCAGATGAAAGGAATGTAGTATGTGGAGTTCCCCAAGGAAGTGTATTGGGACCATTACTTTTCATACTCTACATCAATGATCTGCCTAATGTTACTAATCAACCAATGGTACTCTTCGCTGATGACAGCACCATATGTGTGAAAAGTAATGATATAGTTGACCATGAAAGAAATATAAATGACGCAGTGAATGACGTAGTAAAATGGCTTGATAGGAATAAGTTAACAATTAATCTGAAGACTAGCATAATGCACTTCAAACCTGTAGATGCACCCAACATGAATATAAAATATGGGAACACTAATCTAGAAACTGTTAAAAAAGCTAAATTCCTAGGACTTACTATTGATGACCAACTTAAGTGGAGAGAGCAAGCAGACGATATATGCAAAATACTAAGTAAATCAGCATTTGCCTTGCATCAACTAAATAAAACTACAAAAACAGACGCGATGCTTACTGCCTATCATGGTCTTGTCGCGTCAGTGCTTAGGTACGGCATTATTTTTTGGGGTAAATGCGTTGACAGAGAAATTATATTCAAAGCACAGAAACGGTGTATTCGATCTATGTGCGGCCTGAGCACAACAGACAGTTGCGAACCTATATTTAAACAATTTAAAATATTGACATTTCCTGCAATGTACATATTTGAAATGGCTTTATTTGTAAAAATGAATTTAGAATTGTTTGCAAAGTTATCTGAAATAAAAAAGAATCCCACAAGATCACAGGATAGGCATACTCTATGCACACAAAAATATAGGCTTGCTCTAGTCAGAAAAAATATTCTTGGTATGGCTATAAAAATTTACAATAAACTACCTAATGACTTAAAAGATATAAATTTTAAAATGTTTAAAAAAGGACTCTTTAGACTACTTGTAGATAAATCGTACTATTCTGTTCAAGAATTTTTCAGAGACGACAAGCTTTAATTTTGCCATTATTCAATGATTTCATAGACATAATTATAGACTACCCTTTAATTATATGACATTACTATTATTATACCAATTTTCTTGACATTTAAGTAAAGTTAATACCTATTTTTATATTTTTAGTTCCTAAATATTTGTATGCTAAAAACGGCAAAACATTGCGAACTATTTTATATTATATTGTAACATCTTATCTTTTTGTACCTATGTTTGACAAATAAATGATTGATTGGTTGATTGATTGATTGAGTGGCATGGCTTGGTTCAGAATGCAAATTTGAAGCTAAGTCCAAAGAAATGTTCATTTTTCAACGACAGGTCAACTACTTGGGTCACGTTATATCAGAACTAGGTATCGCCATTGGCCCATCTAAAATAAGCGCAGTTAAAGATTGGCCAACGCCGACAGATAAGACACAGCTAAGAGCATTTTGGGTAGAGTGAAGATTCGTAAGAGGGTTTTCAGACATCGCCAAGACATTACATTGGTTGACCGAAGAGAAACGAGCATTTTCCTGGCACAGAGATTGTGAGCAAGCTCTCCAAAACCTTAAATGCGTTTACGTGAAACTCCAATTCTCGGATATCCTGACATGAAAAGTAAGTTTATTGTGGACGCTGACGCAAGTAACGCCGGAATTCGAGGTGTTTTATCTCAGCAGAGAGGAGATCAGGAAGTTGTGATCGCCTATTTCAGCAAGTCCCTATCAAGGCCGAATCTTTGAGTCACAAGTGTTGGAAATCGAGAAGTCTGGGAAATTATGGGTATCCATAAGACTTGAACAACGCCGTATCAATCGTATCATCCGCAGTCAGATGGAATGGTTGAGAGGTTTAACCAAACATTGGAATGACATCTGGCAAAAGTAGTAGAAAGCCATCAGGAAAACTAGGACGAGTATATTGCGCTATTCTACTTATCTTATAGGACTGCTGTTCATGAGACTACTACAGTCACTCCAGCGTATGCCTATTTTGGAAGAGAATTAAGATAACCAGCTGATTTACTATCGGGTTGCCCGCCAAATAACCCGAAAAGAAGATCATTAGCGTAGTTGGTTGACGTCTATGAGCAGATTAGAGAGGCTGGGTATAAGCAAGTAAACGGATGAAGAAATACGAGAGGGAAATCTCCAAAGCTGCAACCAAACTTAGAATGACCTTACAAAGTAGTCACCAGAATTAACGACGTCACTTTCCGGATTCAGCGTGATCCTCGCAGTCCAGCAAAAAAAGTTAATGTAGACCGGTTGGCACGTTATTACAGAAGTAATGATGATCGGGACGATCATGTCATAAGAGGGGCAGTGTCACGTAGGGAGATGAATGTCAATGTCGACGTCACGAATTCGAACAAAAGAATTCACCTGTAGGGAAATTTCATCTAGTACGTCAGAACACGATTGGCCTAGTGGTCTAAGTGATGGACTGTGAATTGAGAAACCGCTGGTTTAAATCACAATCACGTATAGTGTTCTTGAAGTTTTAAAAGAAGTTTCTTGATAATTCTATACCAAATGGAAAAGAAAATACGGGACAGAAAATGAGTGATAGAGAAGGCGATAGAAAGTTTGTGATTTTGGAACGTTGATGCAATTTTCTTTGAATTCGGGGGGTATATAAGCAATACAAGCGGCGACCCAAGGCAGTTAGTTGGAAACTGAAATCCGGAGAAGGAAGAAAAGAGAAAAGAAGAAAAGAATAGAAGTGAGTAAAGTGAAGTGTTGTTCAGTTCAGTGAAAATCCGTGTGAGTGACGGTTCCACGCGTGAGTGACATTGCAGTGACGGTACCGCGCGTGACAGTGCACTGACGTTTCCGCGTGTAAATAACATACTAAAAATCATTGAGATCAGATAACATTTAGCAGTGCAAAAAAGGTTTCTCCCTCTGCTTATATTATTTGGATGGAGCGTGTTTTATACTTCCCTCATAAGGCGATGCCTCCACTCCTCCGGCGAAATAATTGCGACGAGTTGACATATATAAAGTCAATAGCATTAAATCGACTCGATGATTGATTCATAGAGCCGTATGGAATAAGGTTTTTGCGGTTCAGGTCTCCGAATTGAAAACATCACCTTTGTGTCACTCCTAAAAATAATCGTGTTTAAAAATAGTAAAACGCCGTCTAGCAACTTATCATCAACGCTATT
Source organism: Acrobasis suavella (assembly GCA_943193695.1). Taxonomy (NCBI): domain Eukaryota; kingdom Metazoa; phylum Arthropoda; class Insecta; order Lepidoptera; family Pyralidae; genus Acrobasis; species Acrobasis suavella. The sequence continues at coordinate 20,570,281 of OW971932.1, forward strand.
CAAGACAAGAAATCGTCAGGAAGAGTCAAAGTTATTGGATCCTGTCTATTTTTGGGATTTACTTCATAATTTACGAGCAAAAATCCGCCGCAGAAAGTGAGCTTCGTTCCAAGTGTCAAGAAAAAGCGGTATTCTACCTACATTCCAACAACAACAAACTGACAGCGACATTTGACTTGACAACTGACAGACCGTCGCGAAGTTGCCAGTGTAAAAAATATTTTATACCAAATAACGTTCCGTTTCATCTAGTAAGAATATGCAGTAGGATATTTGGTAGTATTGGTAGGTAATGAAAAACCAATTTCAACTGAACCTGCAAAACCCAGCTATTCCAATTCCGTAGGGTATGCCAAGCTACGCGCCATACGGCTTTGAAATGCATTGCCCGAGGACATCAGACAAATCTCCAGTAGACACTCCTTACATGTATGTAAGAAAAAAGTGCATGATTTACTTTTTGAAATCATAATCAATTAGCAGAATTCATCGTTTCTTACTATTTTCTATATATGAATATGTATATGTATGTAGGTATATATTATATTTTAGTTATATATTAAATATTTATTACTATGTATTATGTATTAAATATTTATTTATTGTATTTATGATACCTAATTTAAATTAATTAAGATATCTGGCTATATATCTTGTAAGTATCTGCTATTTAGACGCCAATTTTCTTATCTGTTTATCTCTTCCTAAAGGTTGACCGGGAGAGAGAATACTTTAGATTTAAGTCCACCTATTGTAGCCTTTGGCTCAATAAAGTTTTTACATAAAATAAATATAAAAAGGAAAGGGGTTTGACCCCCAAACCCTGGCCGTACCAACCTTTTCTCGAAGCAGTTCAGGCCATTTTCGATTCCCTATAACTTCGTTGTAGATAAAACTAGCTGCCTGAATTTTTTCAGTTACCACGCAGGCATTTAATTTATACTAGTAGTTTCAGAATTATAAGTCAAAGTTTCTTAATTTTGTCAATCACAGATTGACTGACTGACTAATCGATCATCAAAACTCTTAGGCACTGCTAACAGACATAGATGCTTTAAATTTAGAATAAAATAAGTGTTTAGTATATAAATTAAGGAAATGCACAAATATTTTGAAATTTCGGTTTAGTTTTCTAGATACGCCATAAATAACTTTGTAATCTGTATAAATGTATAGGTAATGTATTACAAAATTACATTTGCAGAGAATGAATTGTTAGGTGCATAGATATATTTATGTTCAAAGGTAATTTGTGAAATGGTCAACGGAATGAAACGGCAAGAAAAAGTGAGATTCATTGTATTTTCAAGCGATGGCCAAGTCATTGTTTTTATTTAAAACATAAAAGGTTTTTAATATTCATATGGTTACTATAAGATATTTTTAGGTTAGCTAATTACGTAATTAGTAACTTAAGACAGAAGGTTATAGGTAAGGGTTTAAGGTAAGGTCCCTTAAGTAGGGACTGAATAAATTAACCAACTTGGTATTACATGGATCTCACAACTTTTTACGGTAGAAGAACTGAGTTGCGAGACTTGGTTTTTTAACAAGTTATGTTTTTGATGGCATTAAAACTAACATTTATATTTTTAGCGACGTCACCATCATTTGCAAGTAAGACCTACCGGTCGGACTATGTCTACTACGAGGCAACTGACGTTTTTTACAAGATGCACTATGAAAAAGTTAATTTCACACGTGCAAAAGAACTATGCTCTCTCGAAGGCGCGCAGTTAGTGACACCCGAATCAGTCCTTCTGGAAACCATTTCCATTTCTTATACTCGTTCAACACCACCTTATTTTGACAAAGAGCAAAACGATCTGTAGATTGAACGTGGAGACAACTTCGAGGATGAAACTGAAAAAGGTACTTATATGTATTGCTTATGCATGACCGCAAATTTTTATTTTGTGTGATTTCTTTTAATCCGTCTTAAAAAAAGGAGATTATTGATTCGTCTTTTTTTGGGTTTTGTGTATATTACCTGATATTTCAGTCATATGATATGTTTTTTTTTATATACTGTAAAAATATTTATAGCATCATATTGTGACAGGGTAAAACAGTCGCCCACGATGCCAGAAGGGCAACAAGCATACGGGCCATTTGAGCAATACGCTATGTCATATCTCCGTCAAGTGATATATGTACTTTTAACCTACAACATTCAGAACTCAGAATACAATAAATAATGCAATGCGCTTAGTATGCTAACTGCTGAAAGTTGTGAAATACAAACTTAAAAAAAATCGACTTCAATTCGAAATGCACTAAAAATCAAAACATCATTCATTTTTTATACCAGATGTCCCTATTTTCCATATGTAAACGTATTAAATTGAGTGTACCACTTTAGTTTCAATTGATGAATTCTTAGTAGGTTTTCCTGTATCTACAAGCAATGAACTATTTACTTTGTATTTATTTTTTAAAATTTTAGGCTCTGTAGTTTTGGAGATCAGGGGATTTTCGTCTTCTTTCATGAATAAAATCAAGACTCTTAATTCTACAATACTCATCAAAAATTTTTTTGAGATGATCATAACAAGCCCTTTCATTTGGTGTATGACACAATTTTTTAAATTTCCTAATTTGTCATCGACAACGGTAATTTAAAAATAAAAAAAGATTTATTTTCTTTGCATGTCTGTTTTAAGTCCTAGGATTTCAACATCCTATGACTCAAAATTTGACCTGATTTTTAGGGTTCCGTACGTCTGAATACAAAAACGGAACCCTTATAGGATCACTCGTGTGTCTGTCCGTCCGTCGCTTACAGTCAATTATCTCCGAATCTATTAGACCGATTAAGTTGAAATTTGGTACATATATCAATTCCTGTGACCCAAACACAGAGGTGTGACGTGAGCAGATGAAATCTGTATATGGGGGGTCATTTTTGGGGGGGAAGGGGAAAATTAAAAAAAAAAATTCTGAAAACTGCATCGTGTGGCATATTAAATGAAAGGTCTTGTCGAGAAGATCTTAAATGTATTTTTTTGTAATTTTAAAATAAATAGTTTCCGAGTTATTCAAGAAAATAGACGAAAATTGACCATTCCCCCCCCCTTATCTCCGAAACTACTGAACCTAAAATTTTGAAAAAAATACAGAAATTAGTTTTCTCCTTATAGATTATAGGAAAACCTATAAGAAGTCCATGATATTAAAATAACATGGTAAATCACTCAATATTGTGCGTACCAACTTACATTTGCAGGTGGAATGTGTGGGAGAACATATTTTTTTAGTTACCACAAACAAATTTGGGTCAGATTTAAAAAAACATGATAGGTAACATCGTACGGAACCCTCTTCACGCGAGTTCAACTCGCACTTGTCCCCTTTTTTTTTCCTGTAGATTCGGAGCAAATTGGCTGTGCTGTGACAGACAGACGGACAGAGAGACAGACGCACAAGTGATCCTGTAAGGGGTCCGTATTTTAACCCTAAAATGAAGTATTTTTGCTTTTTAGTGCATTGCGATTAAAAGTCTGTTAATTTTTTTAAGTTTTTATCACTAAGACATTTGATGCACTATTAGCACCCCAGTAACTAACTTGTGGAAGAAGTTAGAAGCTTACATTTCGTTGACCGAGATAACATACTATACATAAGCAAGAAGAAATCCCAAATATTACAGTTCTTACAACTATAACTATTAGTTCGCCCCAAACTGTGAACTCGCGATCCCTGTATCTCGTCAACCTCTTGGCCGATTTGGCTCATGTTCAAACTTAAAAATTCTTTTGGCTACTTCTAGACGCCCAACAAATTTCATGAAGCGCCGATACAAACTCCTCAAGTTCTTGTTCGAAAAAACAATCATACAAACTCGGAAAACTTTGCTCGCTTCGCTAGCGCTTGTTCATTAATTTACGAACAATCACCAAGTAAGTGGGATCGCAAGTAAACTGTTTGAAGCAATCTAAGTAAATACCTTCTAGTTTACTGATAATATTGTTATTGTTTTAGTTGCAGAAGAATATGAAGCATATGATTATAGTGAGAGAGTTATACACATGCCAAAGTGTAAAGTAATTAAACTGGATTACTTACCTATGGAAACCGAGCTTAAAGACTGTAGCGACGAGTACAAATTTATGTGTGAAGTCAAAGCAAGGGATGTTTTCTGTGATGAACTGTGCAAGGTTTATGACAGAGGTAAATCAAATTAGGCAGAACCTAGGGTATTAGAATTACGGACCGAGACTTAACGCGTAACATTAAATTATTGCCCTGGCTCCGTCTTTGTTTCATCTTATGATTATACATGTTTCCAAATTTAAATTTAATTACAAATAATAAAAATAAATATTACAAATAAAAAGAGATCCAACGCATCGCCGCGAGGCAGGGTATCCAGAAGGCTAACGGCATGGCTCCTCTGCACCGCGAAAGAAATTCTTTTTATTTATTCTTTTTATTTATTTACCAATTTCTGTACACGGAAAATTTATACAGAGAATACATCAAATAAAAGTTGTACAAAGGCACTACTTATCTCAAAAGAGATCTCTTCCAGTAGGCCTGTGAGAGGAGATGTTTATATAAGAGAGGCATACAGGCGTGTTTATACATGAAATAAAGGAGGAAGAAAATTGAAATAACATAAAACTACACAAACTACAAATGAACATACATATACATACATATATTATTACACATATACTTAAATAAATACATATGTCTGTTAAGAATGAAATAAAATATATACTTAATATGAACATTATAAGTTACAATTAAGATGATTCCAATAAATAATGATCTTTTACTCGTCTTTTAAATACCGAAATCGTTTTAGAGTCGCGTATTACAGGTGGTAATGAGTTCCATAGTCTGACTGCATGCACCGAGAAGGAATAGGAAAAGGTAGCAGTGTTGTGAGAAGGGAATTTAAGGACAGTTCTTAGGTGGGATCTGCAAGGAGAATTCGGAGGATATAAAAAGGAGAAACGCTCTCGCAGATAGGAGGGGAAAGTATAGCACGTTGAAAAGTAGATAAAGAATGCGACTATCTCTGCGGAGCCGTATAAGCAACCATTTCAGCTGAGCACGGTGCTCTGAAACATGGTCGAACTTCCTCAATCCAAATATTGTTCAGTTCAGTTTCAGTTTGTCTAATAGATCTTCTGTTGCATCCAAGAAACATGTATAAGCGTAATCCAACATTGGTTGAATAAGGGATTGGGCAAGAGAAATCCTAGTCTTAAAGGGCAAGAAGTATTGGAGAGATCTAAGAGTGTGGAAGGAAAAGTGGATCTTACGACTGACTTCGTTAATGTGGGCTGACCATTTAAGGTTAGAGTCCATTATAATTCCAAAGTTTTTGGCTGTGTCCACAAAAGCAATCACAGAACCCTCAAATGTCACAGGCGAAAAATTATTAAAATCAATCCGGTTACGCAAGACACTAGTACCGATCACCATAGCCTGAGACTTAGTAGGATTTGCCTTCAGACCGTGACACGTTGCCCATTTTGATACACGACAAAGGTCATCATTCATTGCTGAGATGGCTGATTCAGCATCATCCACCGGGAAGTAGCGATACAACTGCAGGTCATCCGCGTATAAATGAAATTTACAGGACCGAACTTTAGTGATAGTATTTATAAATACAGAAAACAATAAAGGGGAAAGACAACCTCCTTGAGGTACTCCGGCTGCCAGATCACACCAGTCGGAGTGCGTTTCATCAAGGCAGACATGCTGTGACCGTCCATGTAAATAGTAACTGAACCAATTTATGGCAGAAGGAGATACATTGATAGAGTGAAGGATCCCTAGAAGGATATTGAAGTCTACTGAGTTAAAGGCGTTACTAAAATCAAGCAAAACTAGCAAAGTTAACATTTTACTATCTATAGCCCGCCGAATGTCATCGGTCACATTCACCAACGCAGTAGCAGTGCTGTGGCCTGGTCGAAACCCGGACTGAAAAGGACTAATGAGACTATTTCTTATAAAAGAAAAGAAGAAAATTGGTTATGTGCGATTTGCTCAAGTACTTTGGAAAGATAAGGCAATATAGAAATAGGGCGAAAGTCAGAAAAAGAACAAGGATTGGTGGTTTTTGGCAGTGGTATGACATGTGCTTGTTTCCAAGCTGAAGGAAATGTACCAGACGAGAGAGAGAAATTAAAAATGTGGGTAAGTATAGGAAGAATTATTGGGAGTATTCGATTGATCATATTAGAACAAACTAAGTCATTACAACTGCATTAGAAGAGATATGTTTTATAGCTTTTACAACATCGTCTTGTGAGACTGTACTAAAATCAAAAGGAAGATAGGAAGGATGAGGTAAATTACGCAACTCAGATAAGGTATCCAACTTAACAGAAGGATCAATGGCAACAGGTGGCTTAGAAAAGTGTTTATTAAGTTCCCTTATATTGATATCAGAATGACTGACCTCCGACGTTTTTCCCACACCAACAGACTTTAAAAATTTCTAAGTTTCCGCAGGGCTACGGTTGATTAGAGAATCGTGAAAGTAACGCCTCTTTGCATCGCGACACATGCGACTGCAGCAGTTGCGGAGCACTTTATAACTTTTTAAGTTAGTCTCAGATGGGCAACGTTTGTATCTACGATTGGCCTTATCTCTACGCGCCATGAGCGTCTTTATATCATCCGTAAGCCAAGGAGCGGGTTTATGTTTAATCTTGACACGTCGAAGATGAGCATGTTGATCAAATAATCCAAGAACCAAAGAATTAAATTTGTTTACTTTGTCATCTATGTTTTCCTTCTCCAGAACTAGACTCTAATTTATGTTACCAGCATCACTTAGTAATGCATCCGCATCAATGCCTCTGAAATTACGGAGGTATCGATAATTTGACTTATGCTTAGGAGGACGCACACAGTATGATAAGTAAATCAAGTCATGATACGGAAGGGTGCGGCAAGTTGACCGTGAGTGGAAACATTATCAAGACAAGATACTATTATTAAGTCTAGAAGAGATGGTCTACAGTCAGGAGCGTGATGGGTTGCTGAAAGTGGTAAAATATTGAGATTGTACGAAAAAGAAAGATCTTGAAGCTGATGTGTACGTGAATCATTCTTAATAATACATGTGTTTAAATCGCCAATTATGATAGCATGTTCATATAGAGGACAAAGATCATTAAGTATGGAGTCTAAGAAGCTAAAATAATTTACATGAAGGCTGGGAGAGTAAAAAACTGCCAGAAGTATTTTAGAATGTTGCATGGTCAGTTCTAGAAAAATAAATTCGGCAGACGCGGTGTAAGAGGGAGGTGAAGCGCGAAGAATCTTATAGGGTATAGATTTGCGAAGGTAAACTGCTACGCCGCCACATCTGGCACCAATCCTATCATTCCGTATGAGAACAAAGTCAGATAAATCAAACATAGAAGAGTGAAGAGAAGGTTTCGAAAACGATTCGAAAATAAGTACTGCATCTAAGTGATCACAGCTGAAAGATGACACTATGTCAGGAAAGTGGGATGCAACACTTTGAGCATTAATATGCACAATGTTAAAGTTTCGAGGATATTCGGAGAAAATGGAGGTCAAGTTATCATGCAAGTTCATGGTGGGAGAAGAGTCACTATCTACTGCACTATGAAAACTGCTTTGTAGAGACGAGCAGGAGAAAAAGCTGTCATTAAAATTGGTAAGATCATCCATATTATGATTAAAGACGAATATATATATAAGTAAATAATTAAATAATCTGAAATATATATAATTATAAACGTATACTAATAATATAATTTTTTACACTTACATACAATTATAATTTAAAGCTATTTATTTAAATACAATAATTTTTGATGAGCAGCCAAACTCACCGTAAGCTCGCAAGTACTCACTCTCACGGACCATTGAACCATATTTAATTTTGAAAGTTCAAAAGTATAAACTAATAGTAAAAAATATATACTATACATGTAATACATGCAAACAGAGAAGACACGATTAATAAAGGTTCGATCAATAAGTGACAATCACATAACAAAAATAATTGAGTAAAAAGAAACGTAACATTATTGTCTATGACTCAATTTCAGCAACTCAGCATATGACAGCTGTGCCTGACAGTGAAATTTGTAGCAAAACAATTCTGTGAAGGAATGTGTGGGGTAAATAGATAATTCATAAATCAAAGCAAAAATTGTGTTATCCTCTACAAACTAATTTGAGTTCACCGTCAGACAGAACAATAGAAACGCCTACAAAAACAGCATGCGTGATTACACGCGACGACGAGATCTTGTCGTCATGGCGCCACTCTTCGATGCCTGGGTTGAAGGGCCGGCAGCGCTAGCACCGGCGCTGTCAAAATCTTGGCTGGTGGCGTCCGGGAACGCCGTAATAAGCGACTGCACTTCAGCCATGGACTTTAGTTTGCGTCTGGACCTATCCGGGAGCACTACCAATATCTTGCCCTCCGCGGTCCAGCAATTCTTGACGCCGAAGTGTCGTCGTGCAGTGGTGAACGCCCCATGTCGCGCTTTAGTTAGAAATTCGGACACAGTGATGCCTGAACCTTTGAGAGAAGTTTTACTGTCCCAAACAAGATGTCGATGTTCCATATTTGAAAATCTAACAAGAATAGGACGCGTCTTGCTCTGAGATGAATCTAGCCTGTGGCAGGCAATAAGATTTTCAGCCGTAACATCAGTAATACTCATCTGCTTGGACAGCACTCGGAGGACGATATGCTGTGCATTTTATTCGCCTTCTCAGGAACACCATGCAGCAGTAACACTTTTCTCCGCATAGTAGTTTCGTGTCTATCCTGACTACGCACTAATAAGTTTATTTGAGACTTTATCATGGATAAAGCTTGCCAGACAAAGGTCTTGAAGTCATTGTACTCACGGGCCAGAGATGTCACATCTGTATGTGCCGGCGCATTTCCTGTGGCAACCTGTTGAAGCTTCTCCTCATAAGTTTGCATCCGGATGTGGAATATTTTCTCAAGATCTTCAAGATTGCGCGCTTGAGTGGCATCCATTGTGAAGGGTAGGTAGTGAGGTGTGAGATGTGAGGAAATACAAGGATTCTTGATTGAAGAATTAGGTGTGACGAGCACAGGTGGGTTTACAGTCAAATTAATTACTTAGTTGCCAAAATTTTAAACGATTTTAACTTTTAATAAATTTTAAATACAGAGCTCGTAGCTTACACGTATTTGCGCCGCGCCTACCCGCAAAGGAAAAAAAGCTTTGTGCTCTATATGTTTAGACTATGTCTATCTTGTTAGGGATAAATACAGAATAGTGTATATAGGAATGCAACGAGTTATAATTTAAAAAAAAAAAAAAAATCGACTGCCTTTTTTACATAACCAGTGTCATTCTCACAGCAAATACAAATCTAACGACACCTCTCAAGCTAAAATCCATTGAGCCGTTCAGGCTGCAGAGCGTACCAAACAATTATACATACATACGTGCATACATACATACATACATACTCATACTCTGCTTATATTGTGTGGACGGAGCGTGTTTTATACTTCCCTCATAAGGCGTTGCCTCCACTCCTCCGGCGAAATAATCGCGACGAGTTGACATATATAAAGTCAATAGCATTAAATCGACTCGATGATTAATTTATAGAGCCGTATGGAATAAGGTTTTTGCGGTTCAGGTCTCCGAATTGAAAACATCACCTTTGTGTCACTCCTAAAAATAATCGTGTTTAAAAATAGTAAAACGCCGTCTAGCAACTTATCATCAACGCTATTCAAGACAAGAAATCGTCAGGAAGAGTCAAAGTTATTGGATCCTTTCTATTTTTGGGATTTACTTCATAATTTACGAGCAAAAATCCGCCGCAGAAAGTGAGCTTCGTTCCAAGTGTCAAGAAAAAGCGGTATTCTACCTACATTCCAACAACAACAAACTGACAGCGACATTTGACTTGACAACTGACAGACCGTCGCGAAGTTGCCAGTGTAAAAAATATTTTATACCAAATAACGTTCCGTTTCATCCAGTAAGAATATGCAGTAGGATATTTGGTAGATTTGGTAGATAATGGAAAACCAATTTCAACTGAACCAGCGCTGCAAAACCCAGCTATTCCAATTCCGTAGGGTATGCCAAGCTACGCGCCATACGGCTTTGAAATGCATTGCCCGAGGACATCAGACAAATCTCCAGTAGACACTCCTTACATGTATGTAAGAAAAAAGTGCATGATTTACTTTTTGAAATCATAATCAATTAGCAGAATTCATCGTTTCTTACTATTTTCTATATATGAATATGTATATGTATGTAGGTATATATTATTTATATTAAATATTTATTACTATGTATTATGTATAAAATATTTATGTATTGTATTTATGATACCTAATTTAAATGAATTAAGATATCTGGCTTTATATCTTGTAAGTATCTGCTATTTAGACGCCAATTTTCTTATCTGTTTATCTCTTCCTAAAGGTTGACAGGGAGAGAGAATACTTTAGATTTAAGTCCACCTATTGTAGCCTTTGGCTCAATAAAGTTTTTACATAAAATAAATATAAAAAGGAAAGGGGTTTGAACCCCCAAACCCTGGCCGTACCAACCTTTTCTCGAAGCAGTTCAGGCCATTTTCGATTCCCTATAACTTCGTTGTAGATAAAACTAGCTGCCTGAATTTTTTCAGTTACCACGCAGGCATTTAATTTATACTAGTAGTTTCAGAATTATAAGTCAAAGTTTCTTAATTTTGTCAATCACAGATTGACTGACTGACTAACCGATCATCAAAACTCTTAGGCACTGCTAACAGACATAGATGCTTTCAATTTAGAATAAAATAAGTTTTAGTATATAAATCAAAGAAAAACTCAAATATTTTGCAATTTCGGTTTAGTTTTCTAGATACGCCATAAATAACTTTGTAATCTGTATAAATGTATAGGTAATGTATTACAAAATTACATTTGCAGAGAATGAATTGTTAGGTGCATAGATATATTTATGTTCAAAGGTAATTTGTGAAATGGTCAACGGAATGAAACAGCAAGAAAAAGTGAGTCATTGTATTTTCAAGCGATGGCCAAGTCATTGTTTTCATTTAAAACATAAAAGATTATTAATATTCATATGGTTACTATAAGATATTGTTAGGTTAGCTAATTACGTAATGAGTAACTTAAGACAGAAGGTCTCTTAAGTAGGGACTGAATAAATTAACCAACTTGGTATTACATGGATCTCACAACTTTTTACGGTAGAAGAACTGAGTTGCGAGACTTGGTTTTTTAACAAGTTATGTTTTTGATGGCATTAAAACTAACATTTATATTTTTAGCGACGTCACCATCATTTGCAAGTAAGACCTACCGGTCGGACTATGTCTACTACGAGGCAACTGACGTTTTTTACAAGATGCACAATGAAAAAGTTAATTTCATACGTGCAAAAGAACTATGCTCTCTCGAAGGCGCGCAGTTAGTGACACCCGAATCAGTCCTTCTGGAAACCATTTCCACTTCTTATACTCGTTCAACACCACCTTATTTTGACAAAGAGCAAAACGTTCTGTGGATTGAACGTGGAGACAACTTTGAGGATGAAACTGAAAAAGGTACTTATATGTATTGCTTATGCATGACCGCGAATTTTTATTTTGTGTGACTTCTTTTTATCCGTCTTAAAAAAAAGGAGATTATTAATTCGTCTTTTTTTGGGTTTTGTGTATATTACCTGATATTTCAGTCATCTGATATGATTTTTTTATATACTGTAAAAATATTTATAGCATCATATTGTGACAGGGTAAAACAGTCGCCCACGATGTCAGAAGGGCAACAAGCATACGGGCCACTTGAGCAATACGCTATGTCATATCTCCGTCAAGTGATATATGTACTTTTTACCTACAACATTCAGAAATCAGAATACAATAAATAATGCAATGCGCTTAGTATGCTACCTGCTGAAAGTTGTGAAATACAAACTTAAAAAAAAAAACTACTTCAAATCGAAGTGCACTAAAAATCAAAATATAATTCATTTTTATACCAGATGTCCCTATTTTCCGTATTAAATTGAGTGTACCACTTTATTTTCAATTGATGAATTCTTAGTAGGTTTTCCTGTATCTACAAGCAATGAACTATTTACTTTGTATTTATTTTTTAAAATTTTAGGCTCTGTAGTTTTGGAGAACAGGGGATTTTCGTCTTCTTTCATGAATAAAATCAAGACTCTTAATTCTACAATACTTATTAAAAATTTATTTGAGATAATCATAACAAGCCCTTTCATTTGTGTATGACACAATTTTTTAAATTTCCTAATTTGTCATCAACAACGGTAATTTTAAAATAAAAAAGATTTATTTTCTTTGCATGTCTGTTTTAAATCCTAGGATTTCAACATCCTATGACTCAAAATTTTACCTGATTTTTTCCTGTAGATTCGGAGCAAATTGGCTGTGCTGTGACAGACAGACGGACAGAGAGACAGACGCACAAGTGATCCTGTAAGGGGTCCGTATTTTAACCCTAAAATGAAGTATTTTTGCTTTTTAGTGCATTGCGATTAAAAGTCTGTTAATTTTTTTAAGTTTTTATCACTAAGACATTTGATGCACTATTAGCACCCCAGTAACTAACTTGTGGAAGAAGCTAGAAGCTTACATTTCGTTGACCGAGATAACATACTATACATAAGCTAGAAGAAATCTCAAATATTACAGTTCTTACAACTATAACTATTAGTTCGCCCCAAACTGTGAACTCGCGATCCATGTAACTCGTCAACCCCTTGACCGATTTGGCTCATGTTCAAACTTAAAAATTCTTTTGGCTACTTCTAGACGCCCAACAAATTTCATGAAGCGCCGATACAAACTACTCGAGTTCTTCTTCGAAAAAACAATCATACAAACTCGGAAAACTTTGCTCGCTTCGCTAGCGCTTGTTCATTAATTTACGAACAATCACCAAGTAAGTGAGATCGCAAGTAAACTGTTTGAAGCAATCTAAGTAAATACCTTCTAGTTTACTGATAATATTGTTATTGTTTTAGTTGCAGAAGAATATGATGCATATGATTATAGTGAGAGAGTTATTATACACACGCCAAAGTGTAAAGTAATTAAACCGGATTACTTACCTATGGAAACCGAGCTTAAAGACTGTAGCGACGAGTACAAATTTATGTGTGAAGTCAAAGCAAGGGATGTTTTCTATGATGAACTGTGCCAGGTTTATGACAGAGGTAAATCAAATTAGGCAGAACCTAGGGTATTAGAATTACGGACCGAGACTTAACGCGTAACATTACATTAATGCCCTGGCTCCGTCTTTGCTTCATCTTATAAAATTATACATGTTCCAAATTTAAATTTAATTACAAATAATAAAAATAAATATTACAAATAAAAAGAGATCCAACGCATCGCCGCGAGGCAGGGTATTCAGAAGGCTAACGGAATGGCTCCTCTGCACCGCGAAAGAAATTCTTTGTGCTCTATATGTTTAGACTATGTCTATCTTGTTAGGGATAAATACAGAATAGTGTATATAGGAAAGCAAAAAGTTATAATTTAAAAAAAAAAAGCAAAAAATCGACTGCCTTTATTACATAACCAGTGTCACTCTCACAGCAAATACAAATCTAACGACACCTCTCAAGCTAAAATCCATTAAGCCGTTCAGGCTGCAGAGCGTGCCAAACAATTATACACACATACGTGCATACATACATACATACATACATACTCCCGAAAAGCATAACCCTTCTTCTGGCGCAGTCGGGTAAAAAGTAAATAATTTGACTATAGACACTAGAAATATTCTTTTTTTTTTTTTTTTTTTTATTTATTTTATATAGGGTTAACAAACAGTGTAACTTTACAAATAACGTAATAGAATTCATAAATCTTAAATATTACTAAAAGATACACCAACGACATTAACCTCATTTATATTTAAGTTTTACAAAGTTGAATGAGGTGATCGACAACTAATTACGGAAACAAAATTCTAAACAAAAAGCAGATACCATGTAGGTACTTAGATAGTAAGAACACGCTTCAATATAGTATAAAGTATCTATATCTATTTTAACCTCTTTCGTTTAGGTGTCCCCATGAGCTAAATGTTACCAATAAGGTAAACAAGGAACAAAATATACTTCCTAATGATGTACTCATATAAGTATCTTGTGGTTTTTATTTTACAATATTAAAGACACTACCTAGGCATATATTTAAATTGCTTAGTTACGGTATACTTTATTTATCTTAGTTAAAGGAAACAGGCTGTAAAAAATTGCACATACCGTACTCAAACGCATCCAATATTAATAGTTGTCCGTGATAAAAGTAGTAAATTAAATTAAAGTCCACATACTCATAAAGAACCCGCCCCTCCCCCTTTACAGAGAAAAAAAAGAAAACCAAACTTTTAATTAATCAGCAGCATCGCCTTACACTATCAATCTATAAAGCGCAGATTCTTTACGAGTATGATTGTAGTGATAATTATAACAAACATTATACTATCTACCCGCCATTCAAAAGTGTCATCAAAATAAAACCGTACATAAAAGAAAACCATCATTATGGGCCGTGGTAACAGACTAAAGGTGTTAATTTACAAAAATAAGTACAGTCAATCACAGAGGCAGAACTTCGTAATAAATAAAGGTCTCGATGACGATCAATTAATTAATTGACTTAAAATAGACATAAGATTTACCATTCAGCGTTATGATGAAATGCGGCTGTAGACAAAAAAAAAATCCCTATGACCATTGATCGATCGTGACGATCGTAGGCACCATCATACAAGGTTATATATACATTATCTACATTGTCATTTACTGTAATCGAGACCTGCATCCCGGCTAACCAACCTCACCACTGATTACGTCTTAGTAAGTACCCATAGTCCATTCGCCTAGGCACCCCAAAGAATGCAAACAATCCCGACACGTCTCCCCACCGAAACACACACCCCACAAAACAATTACCCTGCAAATCACAAAAAGTGTGATATGTATTTTATAAAATAAATAATTTGTAACCTACAAAGGCATCGATCCACAAAGCGTATACCCCAATAAAAAGACATGCCAAGACCGCCCACACTCCCCCAAATACCCAAACAAATGGACCACATATATACACTACACTACCTCACTAAAACGCAACAGAATACAAAGATTTTACTAAAACATGGCTACACGCGGCACTCAGTATCCAACATCCACAACAGAACAAAATGCTGTCCCATATATGATAGCAATCGAGTCCGTCAATAGTTACCCACCTGAACAGAGAAAGGCTCATTATAATTATAACGTGCAAATAGCGAGCGCACCATTAAACCAGTTCGAAGGGTAGGTACATATCCACACTTGATAAAGGCTCGAGATCGGGACGGTACGATACTTAAAGATTATATCAACAAGCGATAATAGGGATGATAACGGTAATAGGGATGTGGACTGGGTGAACAAATAATAATATTATTTTATTTTTTATATAAATATTCAATTAAATTATTAATTTGGTTTACCAACATCTACTTTTTTATGGCATAATTGGTTCTTGCTGTTTATTCCATTTTCCATTGGGTTTAATACAATTACAGAAAGAAAAAAAAAACAATGAAAATAAATAAGAAACAAATAACCTAAAATGTTAGCATCTACTTGTTTCCCAACATTCACTTGTTTTCGTGCATGTGTGTGTATTTCACAGGCTATGAGTATGCAGCGGATGTACACAGTTGCTATAAGATTCCCGGAGTTACTAGCTGGGACAAAGCTTCTGCGCAGTGCCAGGCGGTTGGGAGTCACTTAGTAGTGATCAACTCTGAGGAAGAAAGGTCGGTGGTCATGGACATAATACGAAAGTCACCACGCCGCATGGGCCCTCTAGAAAACAATTACGTACTTGCCGGATTCCATACCAAGGGAGATAGTAGGGATTTCGAGACGATTTTCAGTAAGTTTTTACTTTTGTTTTATTGTAATGTCGGGGTTGCCTTGAAGATAGATAGATAATCATTGCATTGTTACCAAAAAGACACACACTATACACCTAATTTACACAGAGAAAGAAAATACGTATGCAAGGTATTGGGTGTGTACCGCAGCAATACCAAAGGGTTGTGGCTCAGCGATACGTTTGTTCGTCGAACAAATCACTGATTTTCAGCCACCATCTTAGATTCACAGGGACTCGTGCAACAGTCTTGTAATAAGAAAATACCAATTCGTCGTTAATCATTTATATATTGCATTAATAAGAATTAGATATTGTATTTCAAAATAAACATACAATTAATAATATTAGAATCACCGGAACCATCACAGAGTAATTATTTTTTAAAAACGAAAGCATTATTATTCATTTTAACAAATAAAAAATTGTAAAGAACTAGTTTAAATGTGTTTTCTAAATATGGAATTCTGATGAAAGAAAATTATGTGAGTATGTTTGTTTGTTCGACGATAAATCAAGAGATTTGGATAGTAGCTTAATGAAATTCGGTAGACAGTCGTGTAGATGTAGCTAATACAATCACAGCCACGGATCTATTGGGGCAAGCCGGGGTCCATGCCCCGGGCGACTTAGTTAGCAGGCGCGGCAAAATCGTATATATCCACCTTTCCCATACGAAACGGGGGCCGGCGGTAGGTTACTTCTGAAGAAGTATAAAAGTTGTTTTCTACTCAAAGATGTATAATCACATTTCGGCTTGGATCTTAACTGACCATTACTGTCCGCACCCCCCCCCCCCCAAGTATACGCGTACTATTCAAGTACCAGTAATCAGTAAGCGGCAAAGCAGTTTCACATATTTTGCCCCGCCTCAAAAAAATTTCTAGATCCGGTACTGCCATATCATACACATTTTCAAAAGATCCCATTAAAATTACTCAAGTTATGGTCGAACAAATATTCATACATTCACACTCACATACATACAAGCGTCGGATTAATCAGGTAGACTTGGAGAACTTCGCTCGCTCGTGCAATTGTTATTTTCGTATTCATAAAAAAATTGTTTGAGAATTCAGGATTTTATTAGCTATAATCGCAAAACTCAGGTATTTTATAAATTTCAGATCAGACTTTGGAGGAAACTGGGTTTTCAGTATGGTCTGAAGACGAACCCAACAACAAAGACAACAATGAGTTCTGTGGTTCCATCTATCGCTTGGACGGATTGTTAAACGACATTGATTGCGTTCTCTTCAACTTCTTTCGATCATGCGGAGAAATTGTGTTCGCTCGAAGGCGCAAAGCTGGCGAGACCAGATAATATACACTCGAATATTTTTAGTGAACTATCAGATTCTGATTTTTACGACAATTATTTCTTGATCCGAACGGAAGGGTCTAATCGTACGTATTTAATTTGGTACATTTATTTACAAATGTTTCCCGTCATTGATGTGGTATGTTGTATAACATACAAAAGGCATGATGGAAAAATATTTTTGCATTTGTCCAATCCAGCCGCTTGTTAATATTAATTTATTTCCTCTGACAAACAAAAGCTGACGAAAATACAGCATATTTACATTGCATAGTTACAATCAATTCAGAGTTAGTGATACTCAAAGCACAACCTATTTCGTCATTTGTAATTAATTATTTTAGAAGCTTTTATTTAGTTTCACCTGTCCCGTTGTCTGTAAGTCGGTCTGTCTGTAATCAAATCTTGCGAGTTCATTTTGACCCACTTCCCGGTTTCCGATTGAGCTGAAATGATGGAGCCTGAGGATGGCCATAGAAACTCTGTAATGAAACGACGAAATCTAATCGAGAATGGATTCGATGTTGAGAAGCACTTTTAAGTCATTTTTTAGATAAAAGCTTGTTTTAAAATATGTATATATGTTTGTAATAA
Source organism: Acrobasis suavella (assembly GCA_943193695.1). Classification (NCBI taxonomy): domain Eukaryota; kingdom Metazoa; phylum Arthropoda; class Insecta; order Lepidoptera; family Pyralidae; genus Acrobasis; species Acrobasis suavella. The sequence goes on from OW971932.1 coordinate 20,588,153, forward strand.
TTACTTGTTTCAGATAATAATTGGTATTGTCAAGTGATGAATATGCGTGGTGTTTTACGGTTACATCGTTGTATTCACCCTTTTATTTGTACAGTAAAGGCTGAAGACGCACCCTATGATGAACTCTGCAATGTCTACGATACAGGTGAGGTACCTATAAGGGCTCAAAGTTCCGTGTTGAACTATGGCTCTAACAGATGAGCGATAGTATGACCCCGACACCTCATCTGTTGGCGACGGTCGCGCGAACCATGTCATCCGTCACGTAGGTACTTATGTGTAGGAAGGTTTATGAAAGTATCTTTAGAAAAATTAAATGTTTATTAAAGACAGTTTTCTTATACGTTTTCTGCTAAGGATGTCTAGCACTTCATTAGGTTCAATTTTTTCCACAACTCTTGATGGATATGCTTACAGCTAGTCCATTCAAACGCTCTTCTGTCATCCTGTTGCGAAGATATGCTTTTAAGTATGTACTGTGATAGAATCTCCACAGTACACAAAAATATCGTTCTGGTGGTTGGTCCTAAATCCGCTACTGCCGACAGGTGTCGCGGGCATACTATCGCTCGTCTGTAAAAGTCCTAACTGTGTCGTACCGACACGTGCCGGCTTAGAAGCCAAAGAACTAAGCGGCTAAAGAACTAAGCACATCCATTTCGTGCAACAACTGCATACCCAAAGAGTATCCCAAAACGTATTTCCAAGGATTAGCTGGTCCTAAAATCACTGTTTAACCAAACCAGCGTAACTATTGAGAGATGAAAAAGCCGGCAAGGGCACTTCGGGCTCAGGGCATGGCTAAGGCGCTTACAGGTATGGTACTTGGAGAAAACATAACTGGCCATTGGATGAAGATTTCACCCAGTGGGGAGAGGCCTAAGACATCGCTGCAACAGTCATGCATAGTCCTGCTGAGATCACTATAGAGCTAGATGTTTTTTACAATGTAAAAAGACCCCCGTAGCCGAGATACCATAACGTCGCCCTTACAAGAGCAAAAAAGGAAGCGATCAAGTTGACGTGTGAGACGGGCAACTTTTGGGCGAATTGCTCTAAAATGTAATTTTACAGGATACCAATATGTACCTGAGCTAAACAGCTGTTATAAAATTGGTAAATTGGATATGACGTGGAAAGAAGCTTCCGCACAGTGCCAGGCGGTGGGCAGCGAACTGGCAAAGATTAATTCAGAGGAGCAACTGCGGATAGTGCGAAATATAACTTCGGAAAGAGACACCTACGAAGTATATTGGTCCTCTTGCATTTTTACTGGATTTAAGACAAGCACAGAGTTTGTCACGATTGGTAAGTCTTTTTTTTATTTTATTTTTCATATGGGTGACAATGTACATTTAAAATAAACAATGCTCGTGCTTAAATCTAACAAAATATACTGAGCTATTCTGAAAGATTTCATGGTATTGAACAAATTTCCGCAAGGACCATGTCGTATGGCAAGCCAAAAAATTTTGTTCATATTTTGATAAAGTTCCTTGGGAAAAGGTGTTCAGTATCATGGACAAAATTCAGTCTTTATATAGTTCCATTAAATGTTGTTAGATGTATATGTATGGGTATAAGTGAGAACTGAACCCTGGCCGGGTGTAGAGATGCAAAATGAAAAACACAACAAAACAAATTTGTATTTTTCTTTCACAGTGTTGAAAAAAAAAACATGAAAAAAAACCCTTGTTTTTTTTCTAAATTTGGTTTTTAGTCATGTTCTTTTCAAGTTTTTTTTCATGTTAGAAAAAATCGGATATTTTGCAACACTGTCCGGGTGTTGCAATGTCACTGTTACTATTTATTTATCTCTCAAATATTATAAGTAAGTCTTTTTCTTATTTTTTAGGTGACCCAGGCGCTGCCATCTGTCCTAACCATTCATTCATTAACTATTCATGTCCCACAATGGCTTGGTTTATATGTGAGAAGGATTTGAACCTCAAAAGAAATGCAGCGTCAGTCTCGGCGATAGGAATGAAACAAACCGTTTCTCAGATTATAATGTTCCTCCTTTTCCCCTGTTTCATGTTATTTAGATTATAGTGACGTTAGTTGTAAATTAAAAAAAAAACTATTTTGAGTATGAGTGTTGTCTCTACGTGTATGTATGTGCACGTGGTGTAAGGGTATAAAGGTCCATCAATTATAGTCCGAATTAGGTTCACTATATATTTATTTATCGCACTTTTCACAATTCACAAATGATGAAATACTCTAATAGCTAGTGTGTATACGCTTCTATCTCTTAGAAGCGTATACACACTAGCACGAGCCGGCAGGCAGGGAACAACTGGGCGCATGGCGCAGTCAGTTTGCTTACGTGACATACTGAAATTTGGAGATTGCTATATAAAGCATATCTATCTGATAAACTGTATGTATAGTGTGTAATACTTATAACACATTGGTCTGTAGATAAACATATATTTTTTTAACATTTAGTTCCGCGCTCTTTTACCTTCTAGTCGTAAGATTCCGTAGATGGGCTCTCGCACTTGACAGGCCGTAGCTAAAATCTGAGCTACTTTCTAAGCAGCACCAAGGACTGAGCTACGAGTAAGACCTTTTTGGATTGCTGTAGCTCACAGATACAATGATATTGATATATGTTCTCAGTGCGATGTTTTATCATGCTTTGTTTTTTTAATTGTGTATTTGTATATTTCTTCTGTATGTGTGTGACTACAGCTACAAATGGACGTCTTATCTATCTATCTAAAATAACAAGCCTATATCCAAAGCAAAAAAAAAACAATCATTTAGAATCTTTGTTTGGATGATCCCGCCAATCTGGCAACTCTAGGCTGGCCCCGTGAGTACCTACTACTACTTTTTCTGTGGTATTAACCACAGAAAAAGTAGTAGTAGGTACTAAAGTACAGAAGAATTGCTCTAGAAAAGGGAAATTCGCTAAAGTAAACCCATTGACCACGTATTAAAGTCCCACTTAGTTCAGTAGCACACTTATTAGCAGACGTAAGGTACATTTTAGCTAGTCCGTATACCTTATCTCTGGCGTTAAATGTTTCAACAATTTCAACCTTATGGCTATGAATATGCTGTTTACCTAATGGGCAGCGTTGCTTTGTACCTAAGCTGCGGAGTGCACATCCTGGCCTGGTAAACCAGGGCTGTGTCACTCCCCCAGTGGCGTAGCTAGGTAACCAAAGGCCCTGGGGCAAAAGATAAACTAGGGCCCCTTCTAAACTATTTAAAATCGTTTGTTCCGTATTCGACGTGTTCCGAATTTGATGAACTCCAGATTCGTCATACTCCAGATTAGTTGTAATACAGTCGACTCTATAACTCTATATAATGGTTTTCAATTTTATATAACTCCATATAAAATTGAAAACCAAATACAAATTGTAACTTATTTTTATGAAAAAATGAAAACTATTTTACGAAAATAAAATAAAACGCGTCGCGCCTTGCGTCAACCGCGTGCTGTTGAAACGCGCTGTTCGACGGCGCGACTGTGAAACCAAACAAAGATGTTCGAGACTTGTTGGGAATTCCCAATGTCTTGGGTGTTTACTTATACAGGGTACTGGTAACTAACGCAAAACCTTTTAACATCAGAATCAAACTCCCCAACACATTATAGATCTGCAAGAAAAAAGGCAAAAATTACAGAAAATATAATGGGCCTCCCATACAAATTCACTGATCACCTGGTCGAGTTTCTATGGGGATTCCAATTTCTTTTCATAGATTTTTTTATTTTTTTCTTGCAGATCTATATTATATTAGGATTTTGATTCCGATGTTAAAAGGTTTTGCGTTAGTTACTAGTAACCCTGTATATGTATTTGTTATAAAATATAGTATCGTTGAGTTAGTATACCATAACACAAATCAGTGTTACTTGTCCGTATATATATATTTATATTTATTTTTTCAAATAAGTTGTCACTATTTTGTTGCTGGAATCTGGTTTATTTATATTCCGAATGTGGGAGAAATATTCACTGGTTCAATTTATAGTTTATAAGAATTATAAGTCAAAGTCCGAGGGGCCCCCTGAGCTAGGAAGCCCCGGGGCACTGCCTCGTCTAGCCCTCCGGTAGCTACGCCACTGCACTCCTCATTTAGCTATCGAAAATATACCTACGCGCGGCGACCTCTCCAGAGTGGGAAATTCAGTACTGATAAAAATTCGAATTAACTAGTTTAAAAATGATTCCGAGGATTAAAGAATAAATGGCAAAATACGCTAGAATAACTCGATTTTGCGTTTTACTAATTACTTATTCTAATAATAAGATGTCTATTCCAGAAAGCTATTTATACAGCCAATTTTCTAGGAATAGTAAACTAGGCGGTCTGTTAACAGCTGATGAGATAATATCTGTGACAGATGGTCTATTTTGTTTTTGTATTTGACATTTAACTACTGGTGTAACTTAATGTTTGTCGAATAATGTCGAAAATTCAGCGTAAATACATGGCTAGTATTTACGCTGAACTTATCAGCAACATTATATTTTGTGTTTAGCTGCATAGGTAGAATCTAAGTACTTACTGCACTTATTTTGAAGGTGTATTTAGTCTAGGTTTTAAACACTTTTTTCGTTAAGATACTTTATTTATTGTAAATTTCCAGTTAGGTAGTTTATAATACATCTATAAAAAGTCAAATATAAAATATACCACAAAATATACACATATTATAAAAAACCTAACCTAGCTTCCCGTTGGCGGCAGGGCACGGCCCAAGCTACCGGCGGTTAGGGCCGCAGGGAGAGAAACCTCATGACAATGCGTGCCGTGTCCAAGAGTACTGCCTTCTGTATCTGACCCTTGATCCAGCCATCTAGCGAAAGAGTCTTAAGATTTGGTTGGTCTCTTCGCTAAAAAACCGTTCGCTGGTACGACTATCGGGACAATAATCGTCGAATCTACATCCCACATGGCAGTCACCTCGTGGGCCATGTCAAATAGTCGTTAAGACTATTGTTACGAGTATCCTGTAAATTTTTTATACTATAAGCGATAATGGTTTTTACCCCTTTAACCAAATCCGATTTTTAAGATTTTCGAAAATGATGTAGAACTTATGAAAAACTAGGGCCGTGCCATTTTTATTAATCAATACATATAATAAAACAGTAGGAACCGCGTGTCTGTACATTTGATAAAATTAACAAAAAATGGGTGTGGGCGATAAAAAAAAGAGTACCAGAACACAAAAAAGATTTTTTTGATTTTTTTGTATGTCTGTCTGTTCTCGCTAATCTTTAAAACTACCGAACAGATTTATTAACAGATACATATATTTTACGCAGTTTTCACTAACAGATATATTTTACGCGGTTTTCACTAAAAGATTAAGCCCATCCCTGAGCAACATATAGGCTTTGTTTCATCGAAATCTGTTGTCAGATAAAAAAGTTATCGTCATTTAAAATTTGAAGATAAGTTTTGTTATGGGCGACATTATAGTTACATTAAATAACAACAGATGGCGCCTCAAGAAACTTTAAAATGCGCTATGGTTGTTTTTGTGAAAAAGTATAAATAAAAGTTGATTGTTTAACCCTGTACGTCCTAAATTTTAAATAGGCTTTTCTGGCACCGTAGCTTCGGCCCTTCCGGCTAAACATGGGTGTTGCAGCACCCCAAAATTTGCCATAGTCTCTGGCTCGCTCCTCAAAGCTTGTCCGGTGAAAGGAAATGCCGTCCGAGGCAACATATTTATGTGATCTAAAAAAATTGCTCTGTACGTAAGACCTTTTGATTCTTTTGTGATTTGGTTAGTTTCTGTTGTTGAATTGTTGATTTTATACTGATATTTGGCTATACTTGGCTATTAAAAATACGGACTTCTGATCTTAATTTGATGCTTTTTGGGTTGGTTAGTTAATATTTTGGATAATATTGTTGATTTATTTGTAATTTGACACTTGGCTATGAATATACGGACTTCTGATCTTGTTTTGTGGATTGATTAGTTAATATTTCGGATAATATTGTTGATTTATAATTTGACACTTGGTTTTGAAAATACGGACTTTCTGATCTTGCTTTGTGGATTGGTTAGATATTTCGGATATCTTAAAAAGCTTCTTGGCTTTATAGATTTATTGAACTAAGTTTGACATTTGGCTATAACAATACGGATTTTGTGATCTTGCTTTGTGGATTGGTCTGATATTTCGGATATTATCTTTAAAAAATCTTGGCTACATAGATTTATTGAATTAAATATATATATATATATATATATATATATATATATATATTATTGTATTTTGTGCTTTGCTTTCAAAAATGCTACGAAGAAAGTCAAATCTGTCTCAGAATATTTAGACGAGCGAAAAGAAAGCTGATGAGTAAATCCCAAGAATCCAATGACAAAAGACAGGCACGACTAAGTGTTAATCGAGAACGAAATTCATTGACTCGCGCCTCGGAGAGTTTTTTTTTACAGATAGACTTTTACAGATAGGGAGTTACGTTTGACTGCTGATCGAGAACGTCACACACTATCTCACGCCACGGAGACTTTTACAGATAGGGAGTTACGTTTGACTGCTGATCGAGAACGTCACACACTATCTCACGCCACGGAGACTTTTACAGATAGGGAGTTACGTTTGACTGCTGACTTCGTCTGCGTACCTATATATTTATACACATAGGTTATGATCATTATTGTAAGGGTTCATTATAATATAATCCATTAATGACCTGCGTCTGTCCTTAGAGATTTTTCGTTTTGTGTTTTTGTTTGTATTATTTTGTGGAAAGGACAATATAGTTTTTGTGTCTATTTTGAGCTTTTATTGTCCCTTCCCTGAAAGTTATTTTTTTATTTTTATTTTTTTGCTCGGACTTATCCCGTAGCACAAGCGATCAGAACGACCGGCATAGAAGGGCCTAATTCACCCTGAGATTTCTTTTTTTAATAAATTATGTTTTTTTTAAAGCTGATGGTTGTATTGTTCATTTTGACACCTCGCGCACAACGCTTCACCCGGCCGAAACGCTCTGAGGTTTGGAGTGTGTGTTTCAACTAAAAAGCCTGTATGCTTTCTGGCCAAAACCAACATGCATTTGTAATCTCACTTGATGGATGAAACGCTCTGGGGTATAATAATAAAAAAAGTAATATTATATTACGAAAAAAAAAGGAAATTTATTTAAATGACTAGCTGTGCCCGCGACTTCGTCCGCGTGAAAATCCGTTCAGCAGTTTCGGACATTCGGGTGTACAGTGTGCATACAGACACAGACATACAAACAAAAATGTTTTTAGTGTTTTGTAAATCCTTATATATATTGCTCACGAATCACATACTTTAATATCTGTATTTGGTGCCCGCAACTTCGTCCGTGTGAAATTCAGTTTTCTTACACTCCCTCGTTATTGACATGACAAATTTTAAAAAATTGTCAGATTAATCTGTATATTTACAGTTCGATTTTTTTATTGTGATGCGGCATACTTTTAATATTGCAAATGTGACACTTTATGGGGATCTATAGATGTATGGTTCAGTTACTCATTCATACAACTCATTAATGGATTATATTATAATGAACCCTTACAATAATGATCATAACCTATGTGTATAAATATATAGGTACGCAGACGAAGTCAGCAGTCAAACGTAACTCCCTATCTGTAAAAGTCTCCGTGGCGTGAGATAGTGTGTGACGTTCTCGATCAGCAGTCAAACGTAACGACGCAGGTCCGGCGAAAAAATAAGTAATCTTGTACAACAGATACGTTTACAAAAACTCTGATATTGGAGAGAAAAACGTGGTGGTCTTTGAATCTCGGAGCGGGACTTAGCTTGTATTACGGAGGTACTTCGGAAGGGACGCCGTCGGCAAACTTGTTCAACGCAAAATGGCGGCCGCTTCTTAGTGTAGGACAGCGTCACGCTCAGCCGCAATTCTTCACCGCTAATTACCCACGGAGAAGTTTTCAAGGGTAAAGGTGTTCCTGGAAAATGCCCATATGCATCTGCTGTAGTTCCACGTAAATACTGGTTGTCCCAAAAGATCACCGACCACCAAATAACTACAAATTCCCTAAGGTCGGCGATCCTTCACAACCAAAACTAAAATTAAATTTTGAAATAAAAATTGTCATAAGACAATAAAACATAACTAAGCGAATTAAAAAAAAATACTGTTGGACGAAGTTGTAATAATAAAACGATAAACCAAAGTATATTGGTTTAATTATAGTTAGAAGGATACTAGACATATACAAGACATTTGAAATGACAATATCAAATCAGAGACAATAATAGACAATACATTACAGTCTCCCCCCCTTAAAAGAACAATCATAATTCTTTAGATAAGCAGGAGGCTGGCGGTCTCTTCCGGAACGACGACATTCAATCGGGAGGCCACTTGGTTCTCCTGGCTCGACTTGATTTACATCATCGGCTTCGGCATCGTTGTTCTCATCAATCTCCTCTTCAGGTTGGGGCATAGGTGCTAGATGTTTATTCGACACGACTGTTTCGCGTCCATCCGGCAGCCTCACATGCGAATATAGTGGATTAGGTTGTATAAGTTCGACTTCGTCCACTAAAGGATCGTATTTCGAATTCCTTACATACCTCTTAAGCAAGACGGGTCCAGGCGTATGTAACCATGAAGGAACAGAATCTCCATTCGGTGACCTTCTGGGGTGTTAAAACATACGCTCGTGTGGAGTAGCATTTGTAGAAGTGCATAATAATGAACGTATTGAATTAAGTGCGATGGGTAAAACTTTCTCCCACTCTTCTATTCTAAGATTCTTGGAACGGAGATTTAACTGAATGGCTTTCCATAACGTTCCATTCAATCGCTCGATTTGCCCGTTGCCTTGTGGGTTGTATGGAGAGCTTCTGCTTGTTGCTACTCCTGACAAATTAAGAAATTCTTTAACTTCAACAGACAGAAATGATGTATCCCTGTCTGAATGTATATATTGAGGTAGTCCAAAGAAAATATATCTTTTAGACAATTCACGACTGTAGAAGCAGTCATATCTTTGCAGGGATAAGCGAATGGATATCTGGACTCATCTATCACTGTTAAAATATAACGATTGGAAGTATTACTAGGTATAGGCCCTTTAAAATCTATATTAAGTCTTTCGAAACAAGAAGTTGCTTTTATAAGTCTGCCTTGTGTCTGAAAAAACCTCGGTTTTATTTCAGAACACGTAGGACATGATGCTGTCATAGATCTTATGTCATTGATAGAATGGGGTACATCATTTCTGTGTTCTTCTGCTGATACGCTTTTAAAATTACAGTTTTGTGACAAAAGTTTTAAAGCTTGAATGTATTCCGAAATATTTTCGCCGGCATTTTGTTTTCTCATAGTCAGAGTATGACGTGCGTAAATTTCATTCAGAGGCTTGATATAAATTGAATTTAATACATCTATAGCATTATCGTACTTGGTACACTCTTTGATATATGAATAAACAGTCGGTGACAAATGATTTACTGTGAAGAAATATACTAAAATAATAATTCGCCTTTTTTAACAAAAATAAATATCACGTTTTTTTCCGACGGGTTAGACAGAGCCTCGGGGCACAAAAATCAAAGGTTATTTCAGGTTTAATAATTTTTAATCGTTCTTTGACCGTTTCATATTAAAACTATATTCTTGAAAAGATAAAATTGATATGATTTTCTTTTTATGAAAAAGTACAAAACAGCTAAATTAATTTGAAAGATAAAATGTCCATTCACGCAACCAACTGACAACTCATGACGATGACTCATGTCATTTGAAAAATTACGGTTATCGCTAACCGGTACCAAATTATTTATTGTGAAAATAAATATATGTATATATGATTGCCAGCTCGCTACGTGAAGGACTTTAAACACATTTAAAAGTAATCAAATCTAGAATCGGAGAAATAGCATTTCAACAAAATTTACTCAAAATCTTTAAAAATATACCAAAACTCCGATTCATGCTACTTACAATAATTTCGAATATCAGCAATTAACGTTTTACTTTAATATTAATTTGAAAATAAATAAAACATGATTCCTGGACAAAAGATGTCGTGCTATCTCATGAGGTACACGTACTGAGATTAAAAAAATACGATCAAACTGCATCTCAGCTAAAACATTTTGATAATTTCGTTTGAGATATAACCGAATTATCATATACACAATATTTAATTTAAATTATGACCAATGACACATTCATTTATCCAGTACAATTTCAAAATTGGATATGAAAGTGACTCGGAATTGTATAAACCCGATTTTTTAGAAACGACTACGAAAAAATACAGCCAAACAATTCACCCTTTTATCAGGGAACACAAACACAGAATTCAAAAAAAATATTTAAAATAATTCAGATAAAACTGAAAAATTTTCCACGACCATACAAGTTCAGTAAATAAGTAGATTGTGTGCATCGAATGCCACCCGATCTCGAAATGAATCGTCCTCTCAGACTCTGGAATTAGTTTATCTCTATTAAATGTCGGTAGATACCGAAAACAAAAATTTTACATATCTGGTTTGAAAAATATTCCACATTTTGTCTATGATCGAATATTCTAGAAGATCATAGACAATATAGTAAATAAAATGCTTAAATTTTATGCATCTGGGAACGGCAATGATATTGACTATCTGTAAAAGTCATTTAACGTCATTCAGTTAGAATATGTATCCAAACATTTATGTTGTATGAATTGGAAGGTCGTAGTATCCGTACGGGTATTCTTAAAGTTCGAAACTGGAAGCCTGGAAGTGATCGATGTCCATGGTTAGAGAAATGCCCAAGAAATGTTGACCAGCCATTGCCACGAGAGGTGATGATGATGTGAGGTGATGGTGGCGGACGTACCTACTTTTACCTAAGTGCAATGACTGTGGCTGCTGGACATCATTAAGAACAGAGTTCACAATATGAAATTACTAATTATAAAAAAAGATAATAGTCTAGTGGGAGAAATTTTCTAGAACAAAATTTACTTTTCAAACCAGGCGGTAGTTGAAGACTGGCACGCCCGGGCAAAATCTACGAAACTAGAATTAATATTACTTATTAAAACATTACTAGAAACACTACTACAAGTTGGCAATCCGGTTTAAGATGTATCTAGATTCTAGTCAGTGAGGTTACCTATACTTATATACTAAATTTAAAGAATAGTTCGCCACTTACCGAATTTCGGGTTTGAATAGCACTTGACAAGAATCTTTAAACTAGGTGTAGGTGCTCGTACCGCTTAAGATTGCTACCTCAAATTCACTTTTTGAAAATCACAACGTATTATACGTTGTGATGTGAAGAACGGTCTGGGATGAGAACGTATATACGTGTGTCTCGCAACAAGGAAATGATGCCAATGATCACCGATTGACAGGCAGCTGTTCGCCGGTGCATCGAGATAAAGGATCTCAACTGCCAACATAAAAAACCCTTCATGTCGCAGTCACTATTGCGAATTCAGACATTTTTCTTGAGTTGACCAACTTCGTTTATTACTATTTTTAATTGTAAACAAGTTTAGGTAGGTTTTTAAAAAATATTTTTTTTTTAAGTTTAAGTAAAGTAAAAATATTTCAAATTGTAATTAGTTTATATTTAAATTATATTCAATTACCTAAGAATGTGTACTACGTTACACGGGTCGAGCCCTAAAGGTCGGTCGGTGGAGTTCGAAAAAAGCGTTAAGACGAAGTGGTAGCTAAAGTGGCGCCCTCATTTGAAATAAATTATTTAAAATTAAATATGAAGACATTTAAAAATTTGATTTGTATAAATGTCTAGAAAGACCTTTAAACTATTTTATGAAAAACCTTTGAAATTATTACCAATAGTCTGTCTAGTTTTAAAACTGTTTTTCGCCAAAAGTGGCCACTTTAGGCGAAAAACAGTTTTAAAACCAGACGGACTACCAATATTACTTTCAAAGGTTATTCATAAAATAGTTTAAAGGTCTTCCTAGACATTCATACAAATCAAATTTTTTATTATCACCATATTAAATTTTAAAGAATTTATTTCAAATGAGGGCGCCACTTTAGCTACCACTTCGTCTTAATTCAATTACAAATCCCAGAGTAGCTCATCCAGTTCAAACAGGACTTGTAGCTTTCATAGGTAACTACTTTAATACTCTGAGCTCATTGGTCCACTTTCGGTCTAATGCAAACAGCAAGTGAAACACGTAACTTAATTTATTCAACGAGATAATGCTATATTCATTCCTTTATTTTATACATTTATATTATTATATTTTTTTATTATGGTTTATTTTGACAAATAATAATAAGGACTTGTTAATGATGTTTGTTTTTTTAATAATTACTTACGTGACTTTTACTTGATGTACAAGAAACAACTATTTGTCGTGTGTGTAAGTGGCTAACCCTGATGACAGATTTTTCAAAGTGTCTAAAGGCATCTGACAGCTTGTCGGCTGCTATACAATGGCAGCCGCGACTAAAAGCTTAACGTGCATTCCGAAGCACGGAGTAGCTTGAAAATTATAACAACACTTATGATTACCCATCCAAGAGCGGACCACGACCGGAGTTCCTTGCGAAAGTGCTAGTAATGATGCGTTTTATCACCAAGCCACCGAGCTCTTAGTTTGTCGTTTTTGTGTTAGATAACAACAAGATTAAACTTCTTTATAATACTACGAAATGCTTTTTACTTTTATCTGTAACCAGTATAACTCAATTACTGGAACTTTGTAGAAATTATAAGTAGTATTTAATAAAATATTCTAGCTCACTGGGGTTTAAAGTACTTATAAGATCTAACAACAAAACCTAGAACGCTTTCTGGCCGAAATGGACAGGCATTTGAAATCCCACATTTACTTTTTCCAATAACCTGTATGGCTCGTGCTTCTTGGCCGAAATCAACATGCATTTATAATCTCACTTGATTGATATTTACTCACTTCAATAGCCGGTAGGGTTCGGCCGTCGGACCGGCCGAAACGCTCTGGGGTTTGGAGTGCAAAATTTAAACTACAAAAGCCTGCGTGCTTCCTGGCCGAAATCAACAGGCTTATGGAATGTCGCGGCTCGGGCTTCGAAGAGAGAATTCGTGTGCAATATTAATATAATAGCTTGCTGAAGTCAAAGGGAGTACAGGAAAATTAGGTCAGTACCTACATCGTGGTGATTTGTATTTGTATCTCAATCTTATAATATCTCACGTACCGTACGTAGTGAGGTGTATCGTTAGATAGATCTTTTAAGAAGTTAATATATCGGCGCAGAACCACAAAATTTAACCACGTGCACAAGCCACCTACAGAAACGTGTTCAAATTGTCGTTTTATACTCGTTGATACTTAGAGCATATGAGTATAAAAGTCTAAGTATCAACGAGTATAAAAGCGGTCGCCCTAGCGACTAGTGACTCAGTCTTGTGCGGACCGCCGTACTGTGAACAACTCGGTTGTGTAGTGTGCTGTGGGCTTGGCCGTGATTCCTTTAATCGTGATTATTGTAATAGATGTGGATTGGTAAACCGATTTATTACAATGACAGTTTATTTTCAGTTGGACGATAAGCTCAGGTGGACACAGAATATGTGTGGGCCAGAGAATTCAACTTACGTGGTTGGAATTCATGGATCAGCGTGAGGTGGGGCGCTATCTGTCGTCACATTTTTATAAGGTCTCTCATGCAGCGGCATGAGTAAGGTGACGTGACTGTAAGTGAGTTATCATCCTGACATTACAGTCTGTTCTCGTTCTGTGAGTAACTCAGTGGGTAGATCACGTCACTCAGGATGTCAGATGCTGATCCCGCCCTGCTCTGCCTTTCGTTTACTTGGCTTCCGCGACATCAGAAGTGGGATATGGACTTGTAGCTCACATCAGAGGTAAGATTTTGACCTGCAGCTCACATCAGAAGTTAGGATGTGGATCTGCAGCTCACATTAGAGGTAGAATTTGGACCTGGAGCTCACATTACAAATGTGATTTGGATTTGGAGCGCACATTGTATGAAGGATGCCAATACCGTTGTTTTTTTGTCGAGGTAAGATTTTCAAGTGTTAACAAGTGAATCACAATGTGCCAAGTAGCTTGACATTAAGTGTTGTGGCCAGATGGGAGCTAGCAGCAGTACGCAGCAGGTGCTGGATATTCTTGGTAAAGTGAAGTGAAAACGCGAGCGGATCTCGTGTATGTGTGTCTGTGCTCACGGCACATGGCTTGTCTACTGGATTGCTACTATAATCTGGTGAGTTTTAATTTTCTTTTTACGATTTTAGAACAAAGTTAATTAAAAATCCGTCAGCTTTTAAACTTATAGCTTTGTGAATTTGTCTTTTGACCACTATTCAAGCAGTAAATTGGTGTTAGGTACATTTGCTAGGCTTAGTGAGCTAATGTATCGGTTAGAGCCGTTTATTGGTTGTATTGCCTTCAAAGACAATAAGAAGTTATAGTCTCTGAGGTGGCGTGATTCGCTATCGATTGGTGCCAGTACTGGCGCCAGTTACTATCCCTAGCAAATGCGAGTCGATTTTCAGTATTGTGAATTTATTAACTTGCAATGTAGTACTGTAACGTGTGAATACCGGTCAAAAATGATAATATAACTGTTAGGTACTCCATGATTTGTAAAGTCAGAAGATATAACCTCTCCCCGTCTTTGCTCAATATTGGACTTAAGGTGGCTGATAATTATGATGACAAGGGGTGATGGAATCTAATAAAGTTGGTGATGATGATGTCTTTTTCATCATTAATGACGAAGTGATGATGATGAGGGTGATGCTGTTGATAATGAAGAGGGCGATGATGTTCATTATAAAAACGCGGTGATGATGATGACAAGATCATCATTGATGACGAGTAATATCGATGATAAGGTTGTGACGCCAACGACGGCAAGTCTACAACAATGATTTATTATAGTGATGACATGAATTTTAAAATTAACTTGTCATATGCTATAGTTTTTTTGAAGTAAAATCTTACTAAGTAAAATGTTACTTGAGTCAATTAGAATCTAGATAGTTCAAAGTGTAAAGTTTTCTTTTACGGTATAATATGAATCCCAAGTCAGTGGTGATTTTGATAATAGCTGTTAAATTAATTAAATTCAGTTAATTGTCATAATTGGCAAAAAGAACATTTGATTAATCACAATTTCATTACAGAAAGAACAGACAACTCCGTACTGGCAGGTACCCTGGTTGCATTCCATAACATGTGATCACTGAACATAGATACGAAGTTATTAGTATCCAATTCGATTCTGAAGATTTATTAATGTTTATTCTTTTGTTATATTTCAGATCATTTAAACCAATTGAGCTATTGACTGGAAGAAAGAGGCAGGGTAATCCCTGGACTGCTAAATATAATAGACGGAATCAACGAACGAATTAATCTAGAATATTTAAAGGAAGCTGTGTCGATAAGGATGACCGAGAAGGCTGAAAATGATTGAAAAATGTATCATATTATACATTTAAGAAGTGCACACAAATTTGGAGTGCCAAGCGATGTTGCCGTATCGACGATGAATAAAGAACAATTTGGAACTAGTCAACAATCTCAATGTGATTGCATTAAGTTGAGTATTGTCAATTTATTAACTTTGTGTTATTTTGTTTATGTTGTTATACCAATATGAGCTTGAGACTTTGAGGTATATTGTTGATTTGTGGACCAATACTAGCTTTGAGGCTATGAGGTTCTTTGACTCAGCCTTAATAACTGTCATAATAGTGGCGAACAGATAAGTTGTGAAATTTGAAGACAGATGAATTGTTAAGGCTTGGAGTCTGCTAAGTCTTAAGCAAAATTTTGGTAACATTTACTGGTACTCATAGATGCTCCCTTTTTCTCTTTTTCAGATAAACAACCAAAAAAAAAATAGGTGCAGGGACGCGCCTAGCTGTAGAATGGCCGTATCGGCGCAGAACCACAAAATCTAACCACGTGCACAAGCCACCTGCAGAAACGTGTTCAAATTGTCGTAAACAAGTGCACAGCTGCTCTAAGTATCAACGAGTATAAAAGCGGTCGACCTAGCGACTAGTGACTCAGTCTTGTGCGACCGCCGTACTGTGAACATCTCGGTTGTGTAGTGTGCTGTGGGCTTGACCGTGATTCCTTTAATTGTGATTATTGTAATAGATGTGGATTGGTAAACCGATTTATTACAATGACAGTTTATTTTCAGTTGGACGATAAACCCAGGTGGACACAGAATATGTGTGGGCCAGAGAATTCAACTAACGTGGTTGGAATTCATGGATCAGCGCGAGGTGGGGCGCGCTATCTGTCGTCACATTTTTATAAGGTCTCTCATGCAGCGGCATCAGTAAGGTGACGTGACTGTAAGTGAGTTATCATCCTGACATTACAGTCTGTTCTCGTTCTGTGAGTAACTCAGTGGGTAGATCACGTCACTCAGGATGTCAGATGCTGATCCCGCCCTGCTCTGCCTTTCGTTTACTTGGCTTCCGCGACAAATATAGCCAGGCAAAATAAAAAATAATAACCGATTTTTATTTAAAGTCTGAGTTTTTAATCTTCAAATTGAACCCTTTCATTTGATACTCTACTCAGGTATATTTGTATACTTTGAGTTGCTGACTCCCACTTTTATCCCTATAACTTTAAAACCGCAGAACCGATTTCCATCAAACATAGTTAAGACACATCTCGATCGAGTTAGCTTTTAAACACCCCCATTTTCTTTCGGCAGTCAAAAACATTGAGGAGTTATAAAGTCAACCTATCGATTCAGCGACCCGCTTGCAAAATACTATTGATCGATTTGAGCATCTATCTAAAAGCTTAATTTATTCGTATTCAAAATTAAGGCAGAAAAAATAGGAAAATAACGTGTTGATAATAAATATAGTAAATTTATTATCAACTTTTTTGAGATGAGCTCTCACGGCTATGGTATCTCAGTTGAAGCGTAATAGTCGCCTGACTTATTCTTAAATACTTATTATTAATACCTACTTGGACAATTTCGTACAAAAAAAAATTATCCTTAGAAGATAGTTACCGGCCAATTGCGAGTCGGACTTGCGCACGAAGGGTTCCGAACATTATTTCTACGAAATCAAGTTTGTTGTATGGGTATAATTATTTATTTTATTCTGTTTTTAATATTTGTTGTTATAGCGGCAACAGAAATACATAATCTGTGAAAATTTCAACTGTCTAGCTATCACGGTTCATGAGATACATACAGCCTGCTACACGCTCTTGGCCATTTATTTTTAGTAAATTTTAGTTATATCACATCGATATGACAACAAATATGATAAAGTGTATGTCAAATGTCAGTTCGTATCACATTCTAATACTTACTTGAAGGGCAAAAAAAAAACCCGCTTGTTTCATTAGGTATTAAAACTTTGAATAATGAAGTCACTTACTTTGTTTTTTATGTGGTGTCAAGTAATAGGTGAGTGTTTTAAATATTAAATCAATTAAATAAATAAATCTTTGCAAAAATGAAATACCTAATATATTATTTTATGCTTACAACATCCTCTGTGTCGGCATCTTAATGTATTTGAAAGACGCACTTTATGACTTATTATCAGGAGTACAACCAGCTATGACTAGGGCATGCATACCGGAATTCCGGAATATCGTAATTCCGGTATCTCAGACAGATTTTTTTCAATATTTCAATACCGGAATTGAAGGGCCAAATACCGAAATACCGGAGTTCATAAAAAAAAATTATCTATTAATATATAAGTACGGACAAATTACACTAATTGAGCTAGACCCAAAGTAAGATCGAGACCTGTTATGTGATACTAACTCAACGATACTATACTTACTATATGTATTTTATAAAAAATAGTCAAATACATATAAATACTTATACTTTTTAACTCAGCTTTAAGAAAAGATGAATCTGAAGTAAATCTTCAAAATAATAATAATAGTTCTTTACCTATGAAATTGGCGTTCTGTAGTACGGGCCATTTCAAATCAAAATAATTTTTGTTTGGCTAAGAATTCTAATTTCAAATTAATTTTATTTTAAAAACATGGATTTTTTTCTAAAAGTAGTCATTTGTTTATTGATTAGTGTTACATTTTCATCGCATTTCAATCTTTTTCGTCATCATGGATATGTTAAAAATTAGAGTAATTATGGAATATGAGTACCGTCGTGGCAGCAACGCGGCACAAGCGGCACGCAACATCAACGACGTTTACGGAGCTAACACTACAAACCAACGCACCACCTGTTATTGGTTTGCTGGCTTCCGTTCTGGAAATTTCGACCTGAAGAATGAACCTCGCGGTCGTCCGAAGACTTTGGCCGACAATGACGAATTAAAGGCGATTGTGGAAGCTGATTGATGATACACAATCTACGGCTGAGTTAGCTAGCAGCTTTCGACGTTAGCGTCAAAACAATATTGGTCCATTTGCGTCAAATTGGCAAGGTAAAAAAGCTTGAAAAATGGGTGAACTCAACTCTCACTTAACCCCACGAACTCAATGATCGCCAGTGCGAAGTACGCGTCGAGACGTGCCTTGCACTGCTCAACAGACACATAAATTAAGGAATTTTTAACCGCATTGTTACCTGCGATGAAAAATGGATTCTGTTTGATAACCGCAAGCACTCAAGTTGGTTGGATCCTGGCTCAGCACCTAAACAATGCCCTAAACGAAAACTTACCCCTAGAAAAGTGATGGTCACTGTTTGGTTGTCTAGCGCCGGTGTGATTCATCACAGCTTCTTATCAAAAGGGGTAAGCATTACTGCAGATGTGTACTGTGAAGAACTGAACACAATGATGGAGAAGCTGGCACATCTCCAACCATCATTGGTTAATTGCTCCTCTCTGCTGCTCTTGCACGACAACGCGCGACCTCATACTGCACAGCAGACGGTCTCTTTGTTGCAAGAACTGGGGTTGGAAGCTCTCCGTCATCTGCCCTACTCACCAGACCTTGCATCTACAGACTACTACTTTTTCCAGAATTTGGATAACTTCTTGGCGGGAAAAAAATTCAATACCCGAGAGGTAGTACAAAATGCCTTTGAAGAATTTGTTGCCTCCCGTCCAGCTGATTTCTTTAAGAAGGGCATCAATAAACTGCCACTGCGTTGGCAAAGATGCGTTGATTGCATGAGTGAATACTTCGATTGATACAAATAAAAAATACATGAAAAAAATTCGTTTAAATTTTTTCATACAAAACGGCAATTTCATAGGTAAAGGCCTAATATTAGTTTGATGCTTAGATCATTTAATACAGGATAAGCCTTACCTGCGCGTTTCCGCCTGCCAAAGTATAAGAACAAAAATCTAATACGTTCATAAAAACTAGTTGCGTAATCGATTATGATCATTATGTGAATCGGTAGAAGTAGAGGATTAAATGTGTTTGACCTCTTTTTACACAAGAAAATTACATAATATAACATTTTTAACGGAGCACTTTTAGACGTCTTTTCGATTTTTAACTGATTCACATAATGGTCATAATCGATTACGCAACTGTTTTTATGAACGTATTAGATTTTTGATCTTATACTTTGGCAGAGGGGAACGCGCAAGTAAGGCTTATCTTGTATTAAATGATCTAAGCTAAAAGTGCTTCATTAAAAATGCCATGTTATGTAATTTTCTCCAATAAAAAGAGGTCAAACACATTTAATGTTCCAAAAGATGGCATAACCTTTCATTAGTACTAAGTATTTTTTTATTTTATTAACGTTGTTTTCTATTTAATTGTAATTTCTGAAAAATCGAAGAAATATCTATTAGTATCGATTACGAAAAAAATAATCAAATCACGTTTGCAACTGATTTCCTTCCATCCCGATAATCTAAGATCGCATACGAGATTAGTTCATTAACCCCCGTTTTAAATGTATCAATTACATTCTCAAGGTTTTGTAATTAGGTTCCGATTTGAAAAACGATTAGTTGATGACGTAGGCGCACTCTCCACGAGACTAAGGCGCACTCCTCACGAGACTATGTATTTATGATTTACAACCTTCGTCTCTATTTATTCCCTGTGCATTAGAGTTGATATATTTTTTGTCTTCTCTCTCTTTCTTTCCAAGAGTGTATTAATATGTGTATTTACACATATTTTCAGTGTGAGTTTTATTGGTGTGCCGAAAATAAGCTTGTGTTTGAGTTTTTTGTAGTATGCATTTATAGCAACACAAATTATTTCTGTGAATGTGTGATTTTGTTTAGATGTAGTAGTAGCTTACCCCCGCACCAAAAGCGGCAGAAAGTTTTGTAAGAAGATTTTTCTGCGTAACTCATCCTGTATTAAATGATTTCAGGATTAATGTGAATGCACCGAAACCTACAACATTTTAATCTGACACTCTTATCCATGCTCCATGCGCCACGACAAGAGCTCCCCTCGATGTTTTCCCGCCCGCACCGAGCTCGTTTTCTCTATAATTTTGCAGTCTAAATATTGTTTTTTTTTGTCTACTTTATAAATATTTTTGCAAAGTTGATTAAATTAAGACTAGACACGGGGACGTATTTTTAAAATATGTCTATTGTGTAAGTCATACAGTTTATATAAATAATCTTTATAAACAAATAGATATTATAACGAATTTTGATTCAATTTAGTGTTTCAATTTAGATATTTTAACTAATTTTGATTCAATTTCTAGTTTATTTACTAGGACGATACATAAAAAGGAGGCAGTTTAATTTTAACGCGTAATGATGTGAAATGTAAAGAACGTAAGGATATTGTGAGCCTGTCGGTTAAAAGTATTGTTGAATTATCCTGTGTTGAACTAGAGAATTGTATTATAGTATGCGCGTACAGATCCCCAAAAGCTGACTTTAATACTCTAGAAAAAGTAATTGAAGATGTTTTGAGAAAATTAAGTTCATGTCGCAAAAACATAATATTGTGTGGCGACTTTAATGTAGATTTATTAGCGAGTGACAATACTGAATGTATTAGACTTTTAATTTATTTAAGTCATTTAATTTGTTTATTTATTTTTAGAATCAACTAGATTACAAGGCGACTCTGAAACATGTATAGATAATGGTTTTTGTGATTGCACTGCTGTTGATAAGGCTATAATTAAAAATATAACTTGTAATCATTTTGGTTAATTCGTGAAATTTGCAAACAATGTAGAAGTAGAATTACCTCAAATAACCTACAGAGCTATCACTAAACAAAAAATCAAAACATTTAGGGAAACAGTTTCAAAAAATTTACCTTTAATTGAAGAAGCTCGGGATGATCCTGATATTTTAAATAATAAAATGTTTTAAGTAATAGAATCAGAATTTAATAAAAATTTCCCTATTAAAAAGGGAAAGAAAAGTAATCGAAAAAATTTTAGCGAATGGACTACTACAGGAATTCATATAAGTAGGAATAGGCTATATGACTTAATAGCTATGAAAGCTTATAACCAAAAACCTGAGTGAACTTAGGTTGATTATGTTAGAACTTATTCAAAGCTTTTTAAAAAAGTATGCTTGTGCGCTAAATCATTATACACCAGGAAATAATAAAATAAAGACAACGTGGAATATTATTAATACTGAAACCGGGAAAAACAAGCAACGCTATAATAATATTGAATTAAAAATCAACAATAAGGTTCTCGACACTAATGAATATGTTACCCAATACTTTGAGAACTTTTTCACTAACATTCCCCTTAATACAACCGCCCCACTAATGTCCTCATTTAAGGAATCAAAAAACGATTAACCAATTGCATACCAAAATGTATAGATGGGTTAATATTTCAATACGTCACACCTAGAATTATCATTGATACTTTTAAAAGTTTGAATAATAAGAAAACTGGTGATTTGTGGGACATTTCAGTATCCGTTATAAGCAATATTATAGATGTAATTGCGCCTCAGTTAGCTTTTATATATTATTTAATAAATGTGTAGACGCGGGATCTTTCCCTGACATGACGAAGTTAAGTAAAGTTATCCCTTTATTTAAGTCTGGTGACAAAAATGATCCAATAAATTACCGCCCCATTTCTATTCTGCCAGAACTAAGTAAAATATTCAAAAGGTTAATTTTTAACCAATTATTAGATTTTTTAACAAAAATAGTCTGTTTCATGGTGATCAGTATGGATTTACTAAGGGTCTATCAACAACGGATACAGGTGTTACACTATTACAAAACATCTATGATGCTTGGGAGTGTTGTAAGAATGCAATTGGTGAGTTTTGTGACCTCTCCAAGGCATTTGATTGAATAGACCACGAAACCCTTTTATCCAAACTTGAGCACAATGGAATAAAAGGGAAAGCTTTCGAATTGATTAAATCTTATTTGAGTAGTCGTATTCAAAAAGTTAGTGTAAATCAAGTAAAATCTGACGGATCAACCGTAGTGATGGGTGTGCCCCAGAGTTCTATCTTAGGTCCTTTGTCATTCCTAATATATATCAATGATTTACCATATTATGTAAAAGACTGTAATTCGGTACTTTTTGCTGACGATACTTCGCTTGTTTTCAGCGTAGCTAGGAAAATTGACGCCTCTGATGAGATTAATAATACATTGTCGCAAGTGTTGGAATGGTTTACGGCAAATAATTTTGTATTAAATGCAAACAAAACTAAATGTGTAAAATTCTGCTTACCGAATGTTACAAAAATTCCAACACATTTACTTATTAATAAGGAAGCAGTAGAAATGGTAGGTAACACAACGTTTCTGGGAATAACGCTTGATTTCGGGTTTTAATGGGGTGCCCATATAAAAAAAAATAGCTGGAAAGCTTAGCTCTGCAGCCTACGCGGTTAGAAGAATTAGGCAGATGACGGACGTTGATACAGCGCGTTTGGTATATTTTAGTTACTTCCATTGTGTTATGTCCTATGGAATATTGCTATGGGGTAATGCTGCAGACATAAATACCATATTTGTTTTACAAAAACGCGCTGTTAGATCTATGTACATAGTATATGCTAGAGCGTCAAAATATACATTCATATAAGAAAAATGGTGATATTCATAGTATTGATGTGATTTTATACGTATTTTTTATTATTGAGTATTATCGTGTATTATTATTTATAGTATTATTGCGTATTATCATGTAAATGACTATTTATCATCGTCTGATCACAGTTATTAGAAAAGATGACTGCACATTTTGATTGTATTATTTAAATGTATAATATAATGTATACCTAGCTAAAGTGTAAATCTGTATTGTAACTATAACATAGCCCATCAGGCTGGGTAGGGACCAATACTGAACTGGGTTTCTTTCGGCGTAACCTTCCCAGCAGTCAAGTGGTCGTTCCGAAACGCTAGTAGCTTTTAGCTTTTGCACGAAAATAATATTTTAGAAAATGACCTTAAATAAGAGATACATTTATTCTACATTGAATAAAAAAAATGACTTTGACTTTGGCTTTGAAGCCTCGACAGTTGCCGTCGACAGGTGGTGGCTGCGGTCAACCTGCAGTCGATAAAGTGCTGCTTGTAATACTTATTAAAAGTAACATTTATATTTTTAGCGGCGTCACCATTTTTTGCAAGCACGGCATATCGGTCGGACTATGTCTACCAGTACTTAACTGACATTTTTTACAAGAAGCACGAAGAAAAAGTTGATTTCTTTCGTGCTAAAGAACTATGCTCACTCGAAGGTGCGAAGTTATTAACACCCGAATCAGTATCCACTTTTTATTCAGGAACATTTTATTTTGACGAAGAGCAAAACTTTCTGTGGTTTGAAGGTGGAGACGACGATGTGGTGGAAACTAAAAAGGGTGTGTATTGCGTTTTTTCTTTCATAATTACCTCCATCATATAGTGATAAGACATTTTTTTTTAATGAAATGTCATTCAGTTTTTCTAGTTTATGTCAGCTTTTTGTTATATTTAAGCAGATATTTGTTTCTTGGGTGACTAATCTGTTCAGTAATTACGACTAATCATACTCTCAAGGATTATTTTTAAGTTTTAGGTTCAAAATAAGTGTTTTTTAAACGTTTCAACGATTGTTCTCTTTGCTCACGTCAATGAAGAGAAAAGATTTGATTGTGTGTTTGTTTGTGTTTTAATAATATAATTAAACAGTCTGGGCCCAATATTACACCAAGGCACAACCGTAACATACTTTTCAAGAAGCCATTTGAGGCACTTTAACACCCCTGTAAATAACTTGCAGAAGAAGCTATTAGCTTAAATTTTCAGTGACAAAGATAACGTACTATAAACTAAAAGAAATATCGCAGTTCTTGCAACTTATAATAATTTACGAACAATCACCAAGTAAGCGGGTTCTCAAGTAAAATGTTTGAAGCAAACTAAGTAAATGCCTTTTCATCTCATCTACTCAAAAAACTATGTTTTCATCCCAAAACATTTGGAGCTAAAGTTACGTTAGTTAAAACGTGAAAAAGAAGATCTCTAGGGATTAAAACCAATTTGAAAACAGAACACGAGGTTAATCTATGTAGAATCAAAAATAATGTTGGCAGTCCAGCACAAATAAAGAAAAATTTTGTTTTAAAATAAAAAATATATGGCATAGACCTCGTGATTTTTTAAATTTGGAATACATATCGTCTTCAATATGGATGAATGTAGGTTAAAAGTTTTATGTTCTTTGCTTCGGAAAAAGAAATAAGTATAATTGAAAAGCGCAATTTTTCCCTTTGATTCAAGTAATTACAAAAGTTTTAGGTTATTTGTATTGAAATGTAATTATTTATGTAAATGTTAATATTTTTTCGTGAGTTTAAGCCAATAGTGAATAGTTATCAAGTTTACGTATAAAAATAAAAAGATATAAAGGACCACGCAAACAAAGTTATGAGTGAACATTTTATCTTAAGTTGGTGGTCTTCGAAAAAATATTTCTTAGTATTTATTGTATGAAAACGACACCAAACGAAGGTTAGTATTAAATTGTAGGTTGAAGTCTGTTAGAAATTGTAGGTGTTCTACTGTTCTTTATATTCTGTTTTGTATGTGCTAGTTTTTCTCATAGATGGAGATGAAAAGTAGAAACTCGCTCCGCTCGTGATTCAACTGTGGAATTCTTCGTTTCGCTTTAGATTCAAAGTAGCGCCCTCGCCTTCAAAATATTACCTTAGCCTCTTGTAGCACAATCTACTATTTAGTTTAGTCACTTATTTTCTGATAATGTTGTTCTTGTTGTAGAACAATATGAAGAAAATTATAATGAAGGAGATATAGCCAAGACAAAATGTGAAGTAATTCATACATATTACGGAAATATAACCCGTAAGGACTGTAAAAATGAGTACAAATTTATTTGTGAAGTCAAAGCAAGGGATGTTCCTTATGATGAACTGTGTGAGGTTTTTGACAGAGGTAAGACAAATTAGGCAGCACCTAGGATTTTATAGACCTAGGGTCTGTCTCTCTCGTAAGGTATAAATACAGGATAGTGCAGAGTAAAGTATATAGTAAATAAAATTGACTTTAGACACATCTTCAATCAAAATATTGATTTGTTTTACCTACATCCACTTTTTTTTATGGCAAACCTAGTCCTTACTGTTTTTAAATTCCATTTCCATTGGGTTAAATACAAATACAGAAAGACAAAAAAATATTATAAACTTTAATTAAAAAACATATTAATAAACAAATAACCTAAAATGTTAGCATTTCCCAACATTCATTTGTTTCCATCCATGTGTGTGTATTTCACAGGCTATGAGTATGCAGCTGATGTACACAGTTGCTATAAGATACCCGGAGTTACTATGACCTGGGACGAAGCTTCCGCCCAGTGCCAGGCGGTTGGGAGTCACTTGGTAGTGATCAACTCTGAGGAAGAAAGGTCGGTGGTGGTGGACATAATGCGAAAGTCACCATTCGAAATGCACACAAGTCTAGAATACAGATACGTACTTGCCGGATTCCATACCAAGGGAGATAGCAGGGATTTTGAGACGATTTTCAGTAAGTTTTTACTTTCTTTTTTGTTGTAACGTCGAGGTTGCCTAGAAGAATACGGAGGTTGACTACACATTTTTTGACTCATTAGATAGATTATTAAAAAGTACGGTATATATTTTTTTTCTCTGATTAGCTAATAATGATGAAGATACAGCGCATTTAAATTACGCCTGACGTAAATTGCCCCTTCTCTGAAAGCCGATCTTTGTGAATTTTATCAAAGCTACTCGAGTTATATCGAACCAACAAACATACATACATACGAACGCCGAATTGTTCAAATAGACTCGGAGAACTGCGTTTGCACGTTCAATTACTTTTATATTCATAAAAATATTAACACGTTCTAGCATTTTATTTGCTATCACAATCACAAAATTTACTTCTTTAAAATTTCAGACCAGACTTTGGAGGAAGCCGGGTTTTCAATGTGGTCTGAAGACGAACCCAACAACAAAGGAAACAATGAGTTCTGTGGTTCCATCTATCGCTTGGACGGATTGTTAAACGACATAGATTGCGTTCGTGATTTCATGTTTATGTGTGAAAAAGAGATCGATCAACCAGTTAGCACATCGACTACCCCTGAAGTTGGCTACCTTCATACAGATAAATACATGAAACGGCCATCAATGTGGGAGGCTCCAATCGATCATGACATTTACGATGACCCTGAAAGTTTTACTCAAATACAACTAACACAAACAGATCAACCAGTTAGCACATCGACTATCCCTGAAGTTGGCTACCTTCATATAGACAAATACATGAAACGGCCATCAATGTGGGAGGCTCCAATCGATCATGACATTTACGACGAACCCGAAAGTTTTACTCAAATACAAACAGACCAAGTAGTATGGACATTGAGAACGACTTCCCCTTCAGTTACCAGAAAGGTTTACCGTACAGACTATGTCTACGACGACATATCAGGGTCTTTTTACAAATTGCACTCAAAATCAACATATTTGAATCGGGCCGAGGAAGTTTGTTCCCTCGAAGGTGCAAAACTGGCAAGAGCAGACCATTTGCACTCGTATGTTTTTAGTAAAATATCACATTCTGATCTTCACGACACTTATTTCTTGTTTGAACCGCTTGGGTCTGATTGTATGTATTTTATTTAATTTTGTATATGTACAATATATCCCGTCATCAGTGTGTGTATCTTTATAACATACGTCAATAGGTATGCTGGAAAAATACTTCTAGCCCATCAGTTAGGTTATTAAAAAATATTGTAAACGTATTTTTCTTTTCTCTGAGAAACAAAAAATGTAGAAGATACGCCGCATTTAAATTTCGCATGACGTCACAGCTAAATACGATTAAGTACTCTTCTCCAGAACTTAGATGCTCCGTGTCTTTGTTAATTTTTACATTTTGATTAATGAAAAATATAGGTTATATTTTTCTATTCATATCTATAAACGGACTTATCATAATAATAATACTACTCGTATTGCCATATGGTAGTTTTTATCGACAAAATCACCCTTTACGGGTATAAGTACATTTTTACTTTTCATTTTAAGATGGTAAACTAAATCGCGACATTTCATAAGCCTGTTGATTTCAATTACAATGTCCTGTTTAAACTGGATGAGCCTCTCGAGGAGTTGTAGTTGCATTAATTAACGCTATCCTATTTCAATAAAGTGTAGGGCTCGGCCCGACCGAAACACTCTGGGGTTTGGACTACAAAAGCCTGTGTGCTTTCCGGCCGAAACCGAAATCGAAGTCGGCCGTCGAACCGGCCGATACGCTCTGGGGTTTGGAGTGCGTATTTTAACAACAAAAGCCTGTGTGCTTCCTGACCGAAATCAACAGGCTTATGGAATGTCGCAACTAAATCACTAAAAGTTTTAACACAGATGACGGGACACATTGCATATTTACAATCAATTCAGACTAAGTGATACTCAAAGCACAACTATTTTTGTCATTTGTTATTAATTATTTTCCAGATTATATGATGCAATGTCTATTAATGAATATGCATGGTAAAGTGAGGTGTGATGATTTTGAAGGGCCTTTTATTTGTGAAGTAAATGCTGAAGACGCACCTTATGATGAACACTGCGATGTCTACGATAAAGGTATGGTACCTATAAGGGCTCTAACAGACGAGCGGCAGTAATAAATAGTGATCCCGAGGATTATAGGCTTTTGGCCTTTTTTTGAAGCCTAGACTCTTAATTAAGGGGCTGGACAGGCTAAAAGCCTATAAAGGCTTTTAGTCCTTTAGGCTAGGCTTGTTGAATAAGCCAAGCCTAAAGGACTATAAGTCTACATAGGCTTTTGGTTTAATGTTGTTTTGGCGATATTTAAGTAAAATACACATTTTGTTTTCTTTTTTCAAAATTAATTAAAAATAAACTCTTTATTCATAATTATGATGGCTTACTCAGACTGATACTAAAAATGGCTTTAGCCTAAACATAAGCCTATTACTGTAAAAAAAACTACAGTCACAAAAAGGCTTTTTAGGCTCATAGGCTTTTAAGAATGACATAGCCCTAAAAAGGACCGATAGGCTTAAATTTAGGGCTAAAAGCCTATAGGCCTCGGGAACACTAGTTATAAACCGTGTCAAACCGACTCGTGCCAGCTTACAATGTTACCACTCCCTCTTATTAACACAGCACGGCTTACTCACGTAGAGAGTCAGATACTGGCCGACATGTTTCGACCTCATCCGGGGGTCACGGCGCGAGCGATCGCTCGCTTCGCTTCGCAAGACTCACCACTAACATCAGTTTGTCGCTCTGTGAACAAGCGTCACATTCGCCCTGATGAAGACCTCCGGATGAGGTCGAAACATGTCGGCCAGTAGCTGAATCTCTACGTGAGTAACCCGTGCTGTGTTATTAATGTCTGTTTCTCACATTAGTTTCAATGAAAAGAGCTCCCTCCCGCTGAAAAAAGATAAGAGAAATGGTCCCAGAACACAGAACCAACTTAGGCTGTCGCTAGTGCGGAGGGGCTGCACTTCCCGCAACGCCGGTGATGTTACGTTTCGAAATATCCGTACTTCCGTAGAGAAAATTAGGCATGAAATTATACAATACTTCAGCTTGCTAGTTTTTATTTTAGTTACATACATTGGTAACCTAACCTCAAAATTTTAATCATTAATATCTCAGTTATCGCGGAAGTCCAGAATAAATCTTGCTTTTGAACGAATTACTCCAAAAAAAAAAAAACTATTTAAATGTGTGTTGTTCAGAGATAAAAGAATGGGTTATAATTTATAATTCTACGGTGTTATAAGCTTATACCGAAAAAAAATCTTGGTCAATGGTTATTGGTATGTAGGAATTATCGGATTACTCACGCAGTTTCAGCTACTGGCCGACATGTTTCGTTTCTTAGCTGAGTAAGACTTTTATACGTGAGTTCTGTATTTATTCTGTGACAGTGCGCTGGTGGGGGAAGCTCGATGCCCACTCGACGCAGATACAAATAATGCGCCGACCGACGGCTGCCATTTTGGTTCAACTTACGGGCCGGAATTTGTACAAAAATGAGCCGACGGCCTCCATTATGGTTAAACTTACGTGCCGGGAATTGTACGCACGTCCTCTAGTCACATTCGACCTGATGAGGTCGAAACATGTCGGCCAGTAGCAGACACTCTACTTGAGTAATCCGTTAATTCATGCTAATAATGCCTGTGTCTCACGTAAATTTTTAATCATAAAAAGTGTGTTTTTACAGGATACAAATATGTGCCTGAGCTAAACAGCTGTTATAAAACTGGTAAAGTGGATATGACGTGGAAAGAAGCTTCCGCACAGTGCCAGGCGGTGGGCAGCGAACTGGCAGAGATTAATTCAGAGGAGAAACTGTGGATACTGAGAAATAGAACTTTGAAAAGATACGACACCAACCAAGTATATTTGTCCTCTTGCATTTTAACCGGATTGAAGACAAGCACAGACTTCGTGACGATTGGTAAGTCTTTTTTTTTATGGTTTAAGATATTTATTCTCATAAAGAAATTTACATTTTACTTATGCATCCGAACACACACACGCACTATTAGTATAATGTGCGTACAAAGATGTACAAGAAGCACCTTTACAAGAAATGAGATCGTGTTAGAAACTGGGTTATTTTAATTTGATATTATTTTTATTTTCCGTGTATTTTTTATTTTTCAGTATATATATGTACAAATATTTAGTATATTTTTACTTATTTTCAGTGTATTTTTTTGTTCCTTTTTAGTATATATGTACAAAAATATATTATATTTTATTATTTGTAACCAACCATGTTTAATTTATTATATCTTTTAGTCGAAAATGATAGACACATTTCAACCAGTTCGTCCATTATTTTGTTAGAAAGCAGACGTGTCGCGAGTGTCATTCGCAAAAGGTTCAATAAGTGCAAGTAATTATATATCTTCGATTGAATATCCACCGAGCGTTGTTGCCGACCTTCCGGCTATCGGGCTAGTGAGAAGCCTTCCTCATCTCCGAGTGAGGAAACCGTTCCCAGCATTCCCTGATAAGACTACAACACTTTCGCCCTACAAAAGCAATGTTAGCGCGTTCACTCCCCCACTTTTGGATTATGCTGATATCGCGTATTTGGATCCTACAATGGAATTATTGGATAAATTGAAACGCCTGCAAAATGTCTGCGTCGTGTATTTCTGCTGTTTACGTTAATAGTACCATATGTCAGAATATCGTGGTAAACTCAACTGGTTACCGATTCGAATCCGTCGTAACTACCATATTCTCTCCTTTTCAATGCTCTCTTCAACCCTTGCTGTCTTAATTACCTTCGTGATTTTTTCTATTGGCAAATTGACAACTGTCTACGCTCCGTTGACAATATTCTTCTTGATATACTTACCTCCTCATTCTTCACAGTCCTAAGTCAGGATGAAAACTAACAGTCGTCAACTTACCGATATTGCCGCATGAGAGACCTTACGTTGGCTTTATAAAAATGTGACGAAAGATAGCGCCCTACCTAGCGCTGATCCATGAATTCCAACCACATGTTTGAATTCTCTGGCCCCACAGAATTGAATACTGTGTATACACCTGGGCCTATCGTCTTACTGAAACAAACTGTCATTGTAATGAATCGGTTTACCAATCCACATCTTATTACAATAATCACAATTAAATGAGTCATGGCCAAGCCACAGCAAAGTACACAAACGAGTGCACAGTACGGCCACTCGAACTAGACTCTGTTACTGTCACTAAGGCGACCGGTTTTATAACTTGTTGCTAACAAATATTGCCCTTTAAAATCCAACCGTTGCATTTTGTAGTAAACAACAGAATCCAACCGTTGCATTTTGTAGTAAACAACTTTCTTTTTGTACGTGTAAAAATAATAAAAAGGGAATTTTACATTGATCTCATACCGCGTCATCTATTCTATCTGTCATCTGTCTAAAATGACATTGACATAGAATTACTGCCAAACGTCATCGAATTATTTATTCATCGAATAGTTATAAGTTTATTTTCTTAGTTGTATTCATGTAGTTTACATCTATATGTTATTTGTACAGTAAGTATCTTTCTGTATTTTATATTATACTGTACAACTTCTGCCGCAAATGCACAATAAGTAAACATTCCTCTCAATTACTGGCCAGTTGACTGGAAGAGATTCCTCCTATACGGCGGCCCTTCCCGACTGCTCTGTAGTCAACGCGCGCATAGTTTAAAACGCTTGTGTTTTCATCCAGGGCAGTGCTAGAAAAAAAGGCAAACCAAAAAATAGAGATAGCGCCTTAGGGCACGGTTTGCGTTATATTTAATGAAATTAGTATTATTATTAACTATCCATTGAACGAATATGAACTATTTATTGGGTGCGGAAATTTTATAAAACTTGTTCCTGGATATACGTTTCTTTTTTTTCAGTTAGCCTTACAAATGTGTGAAATAAATGTATTTTATTTAAAATTTTCATTACATTTGCGAGGTTTCTAAATATATGTCGCAGACGGATGAATAAAAGGGGGCAGAGCGTGGCGTGATCGGCATCTGATATCTCAAGTGACGTAAACTACCCACTTAGTTACTTACAGTACGAGAACCAACTGATGTCAGGATGAAAACTTACTTACAGTCACGTCACCTTACTGATGCCGCCACATGAGAGATCTTACGTGAGCCTTATAAAAATGTGACGGAAATCCAGTGCCCCGCCTCCGCACTGAATCATGAATCGCAACCACCATGTCTGGATTCCCTGGCCCCACAGAATTGAATACTGTGTATACACCTGGGCTTTCCGTCTTGCTTAAACAAACTGTCATTGTAATAAATCGGTTCACCAATCCACATCTATTACAATAATCACAATTAAATGAGTCATGGCCAAGCTACAGCAAACTACACAAACGAGTTGTGCACGATACGGCCGCCTGAACAAGACTGTCCCTGTCGCTAGGTCGACCGGTCTTATAACTTGTTGCTAACGAATATTGCCATTTCAAATCCAACCGTTGCATTTTGTAGTAAACAACTTTCTCTCTGCGCGTGTAAAATCATAAAAACGGGAATTTTACATTGAACTCATACCGCGTCCTCTATTCTTTCTTCGTCAATTCTAAAATGACATTGACACAGAATTACTGCCAAACGTCATCGAATTATTCAAAGTAAAGGAATCTAGTTTTATACAGCCATTGCATATTACGCTCCGACATATATATTTTTTTTATTTTTACAATTTATTAGTACTTCATGAACGGTCGAAGTTTAGGTAAAATTTGTGCAAAAAAACAGATTTTTGGAGGCGATACTGAACTTGTTTTTCCAAATTGTAATTTTTTATTTCGATAGAAACCTAGGAATAGTGCAAAAGATGTCTGTTAGTTCAAAAGTTTTCATGAAAGATCAGTCACAATGCCATAATTACGTACGAGCGTTTGTATGAAAAGTAAGACGGAAAGGCTGCTCTTAAGTCCGCCGTGTAAGTTTACTTTTCTAATTTGTATCTGTGTTCTTTCTTCTGTTCAATAGAGCATTATAAACAAACAAACACATATTTACTAAGTATTATTATTTTATTTTGTACCTATTTATTTATTTTATTTTGTTTAACTATAAGGTTTTAATAATTTTGTATGGGATTTGATGATAATTTTTTTTTATAAAGAATAACCAGATTGGCATTCTGTTATATCTTTGGGGAGTTTGTTGTATTGTTGAGTTATATTATATCTTTATTATTAGCTGACAATGTACATTTAGAATAAACGATGCTGAACCTAAATCTAACAAAATATACTGCAACTATTTAAACATAAATCGTATTGTAACGAAACTGGGGTTCGAAATTTGGAGAAAAACGCCAAACTTTGTATGAGGGTATTTATATACTACGGAACCCTAGATTGACAGGTGAAAATGGTCTTCCTGGTGTCCAAGTCAAAGTCGCGTAGCAGCCGAGGTCCAGATATCTCGCCGAAATTCTCGCAGGTACTTCCACTTTTCGCACTGAGGTAGGTTTTCATTGCATCGGTTGTGTTCGAAGTGATCGCTTTCGTAGCTTGTACTGAACTGGCGTGATACGCAGGCGCACTCGTTCGCCTTTTTATATGCGACGATGTACAGGTCTACATTATTCTCGAATATTTTCCATTATTGACGAATGTATTTCGATGTCGCCGAAACGTCGAGGCGCCGGTATGTGTATGTGAGTGCAACGCAGCCTAACAACTCTAGACGTTATGCTGTAAAGACATAAGGCCTAGTTTCGCTTGCACCATTCTTACGAGATTCCATACAATTCTTGCTCGCGAACATTCTGCGTCTATCTCGTTCGCGACAGTATGGAAATCGAAAAAATGTTAGTTACCTAATACAGTTC
The DNA here is from genome assembly GCA_943193695.1 of Acrobasis suavella. NCBI lineage: Eukaryota > Metazoa > Arthropoda > Insecta > Lepidoptera > Pyralidae > Acrobasis > Acrobasis suavella. Next base: position 20,621,958 of record OW971932.1, read on the forward strand.
CTTGGAAAAACGTGTTCAGTATCATGGATGGACTGAATTAAGCCCTATGATAGTTTCAGTATATTTTGTGAGAAGTTTTATACACATAATTGTGAACAAAATCCTAGTCGGATGTTGCGATGTTACGGTTACTAGTTACAATGCGACACAAATAAGTTGAACAAAAATGACGGACTTTAAAGCATTTTTGTACAAATTCCGGGCACGTATGTTGAACCAAAATTGTTGCACGTTGCACGTATATCGGCGCAGGTACAAATAATGCGCCGACGACCGCCATTTTGGTTCAATTTACAAGTCGGAATTTGTACAAAAATGCTTTGAAGTTCGCCATTTTTGTTCAACTTATTTGTGTCGCATTGTAAGTATTAATAGAAAAAATTATCAAAAAAATGAAGTAAAAGTAACTTATTCATTGCTTTTTTAGGTAACCCAGAGGAAGAAAATGACGAGTTATGTGCTGCACTCTGCCCTGAAGATTTATCATATAACCATTCATGTGCCATAAAATCTTGGTTTATGTGTGAGAAGGATTTGAGCCTCAAAAGAAATGCAGCGTCAGTCTCGGCGATAGGAATGGAAAAAACCGTTTCTAATATTATAATGTCCCTCCTTGTTCCCTGTTTCATGTTATTTAGATTATAGTGACGTAGTTGTAGTATATAATAACCTTGGACTAAAACATATTAAAATTTGGGGATTGCTTTGTAAAGCTAACATATCTGAAAAACTTACAAGCCTATCTCCACAGCGCAGCAAAAATCAATCATTAAGAATATACATATGTTTCGATGAATCGGGCGAATCCCGCCAATCTGGCCTGGCGACCCTAGGCCCGAACCCGTGTGTATTGCCACAGAATAATAATAGTAGGAAATAAAGTGCAAAAGAATTACAATAGAATAGGAAATGCTAAATTAAACCCTGCAGCGTGTTACGAGTAAAGTCCCATTTAGTTAGCAGTTAGTATGATTTTAAATTCAAATAATTTTATTGGCCTAGCGTGTGCTGAACATGCATGCACCTTAAGTCTGTGAAGGGATGTTTCAACAATTTCAACCTTATGTCTATGAACAAGCCCTGTTTGAGGGCCCAGCTTTGCTTCATACCTAAAGAACGGAATACACCTGGCCTGGTAAAACCTCACTCCTACCCGCTTAGTTATACCACGGTAATATTATCTAAAAGTATTGTAACTCGGCGTTGTCCTTGAAAAATATACTTACGCCACGGGTGCGCTAGGGCTACCCACCTACAATAATTAAATTTTATCTATCTAATTGAGTAAATTAGATAGATAAAATTTATGTTTTGTGATTGAAATCCAAATGAAAAAGAAAGCGTTAAATAAAACTAAAATACATGTTATGTTTATGAATTATAAGTAGATTTAATAAACAAAACTTGCATACTTATCAATTTGCGACACAAAAATATTTTCCCCTCGCCTAATAGTTTTGCTATATTTTTATTCCAAATTTCCAAGAATATGATAATATAATAAATAAGTATTAACAAATCGCACACTTACTGCTTACAACAAAACACCGTTCGCCACTGCGGCGCATCCGCGACTGTTTGTACGCCGAGTCAAACAAGTGTATGCTGACTTTCGGGGCGCGTAGGTATGACTTGCGTTCCGAGTTCCGACCATTTGTATGATGATAGAATACTGTTAGAAAATATTACCGTGGTTATACCGTTATACCCCGAACGCTACGGAGGCACTTGAAACCACGTAGAGGACCCATCGGAAATACGCGCGTAGACCACTGCGCAATAGGAAATTTAGTACTGAATCCGCCGCTCATTGAATCGGTTTTGTGTAGGTGTACCTACCTATTATGAATCGTTGAGTTGATGTCTAGAGTAATAAGAATGAAATTGGCTTGCAATGAATTTCGAGGTATCTAAACGCATATACAGGGTTACTTGTAACTAACGCAAAACCTTTTAACATCGGAATCAAAATCCTAACATAATATAGATCTGCAAGAAAAAAATAAAAAAATCTAAGAAAAGAAATTGGAATCCCCATAGAAACTCGACCAGGTGATCAGTGAATTTGTATGGGAGGCCCATTTTATTTTCTGTAATTTTTGCCTTTTTTCTTGCAGATCTATAATGTGTTGGGGAGTTTGATTCTGATGTTAAAAGGTTTTGCGTTAGTTACCAGTAACCCTGTATAGCATGTATTATGCTGAGTTCTATGCGAGCTAAATTAAACCATATTGCTAACCACATTGAGTAGATATTTCTTTGAATTTGTTTGCTGAGGAAGACTTCTGTACGCGAGTGCTAGTACTTATTCTGTGGTAATACGTAGTTCATATCGTCCATGTGAATAAATGTTATATCTCTACAGCGTTGTATAGACGTATATTGTGACAAATAAATACGCACTTACCCAGTATTTACCCTGAACTTGACCAAATAAATACTCAATATCTTTAGCTACATAATATAATATATTATAAGTTACCTACTTATTATATATTATATTATGTAGCATATTGCATTTATTTTGTTTGAAAGTATATTAAGTAAATAAAATTTAAAACTTTTTTTGCAAAGAAGCGTGTGAGTACATAAAAATTTCAAAAAATATGTAAATTAATAAAAATGTTGTTCTTCATAGAAAGCGGTTTTTTGTTCTCTTTTGCTGTGTTACATGGGAAATATACACAAGTATAAAAATGTTTCGTTTCAGTTTTGGGATTCCTATCCAAAGGGTAAAAACGGGACCCTATTACTAAAACTCCGCTGTCCGTCCTTCCGTCTGTCTGTCAGTCACCAGGCTGTACTGTATCTCATGAACCATGATAGCTAGACAGTTGAAATTTTCACAGTTTATGTATTTCTTTTACCGCTATAACAACAAATACTAAAAACAGAATAAATAAATATTTGAGGGAGCTTCCATACAACAAACGTGATTTTTTATAGATAATGGTACGAAACCCTTCGTGCGCGAGTCTGACTCGCATTTAGACTGCTTTTTTTCTTCGTAGCTAATACTATACTGGTGGCCGATTTTTCATGCTGCCTAAAAGCATCCTAATAGCTTGACGACTACCGTCGTATGATCACTGCCGAGACCAACGGCTTAAGGCGGCCCTTCCCGACTGCCCTGTTTTCAACGCGAGCATAGTTTGAAAAGCTTGGTGTTTCATCTAGGGTAATGCTAGAAAAAGAGGCAAACCAAAAAGAGAGAGATAGCGCCTAAGGGCACGGTTTGCATTCTATTAAATGAAATAAGTATTATTATTAACTTAGAACTATTATAAACTATTCATAGGCTGTGGAAATTACATTAAACTTGTTCTAGGAAATACGTGATTTTCAGTAAGCCTTACAAGTGTGTGAAATAAATGTTTTTAATTTATAATTTTCATTACAGTTGCAAGGTTTCTATCGAAATATTTTCTTACTTTTATAATTTATGAGTACTTTATGATCGAAATTCAGGTAATATTTGTGCAAAAAAGCAGATTCTTGGAGGCGTATATTGAATTGGTTTTTCAAAATTTTAATATTTTATTTTGATTTTTGCTTTTCGTGTGTGTATTTGTTATTTCGATTGAAACCTAGGAATAGCGCACAAAATACCTGTTAGTTCAAAAGTTCTCAAGAAAGATCAGTTGCAAAGCCATAATCACGTACGAGCGTTTGTATGAAAAGTAAGACGGGATGGCCGCTCTTAACGTTCCTTCCGAAGCAAACAGTCGGGATTTCCTATTTCGAATCCGTCTTCTGTCGCTCTAATGCACGAAAAGGTATTTTGTCTGTCTGAATTAAGTGATAGACTCTTCTCCACCAGGTTCTTTGGTTAAATACTAACGTATTTGGTGCTACCTTCAAAATTCGTTTTGGTAATGTCGTAGGATAATCGTTAAAATAAGCCTATCAAGATCGATATGCCAAAAGCAAGTTTATATTGTTGTAGTAAGTATAGATATATAGTTTAGGGTGTTTCAGAACGGCGAGATACCTAATCTTTGAAAGGCATGCTCAGTCTTCTTAGCTAGCAGTCAGATTTTTTGAGCTACCTAAGGCTAAGGGTGGCTTGGGACTCATTTGTCAGCAATAGCACGGCCGGTGCTATAGCATTCCGATGGTCTCTCTCGCTCTAGCAAATAATGGAAAAAGATAGCAGAATAGAAAAGTGCAGATCCGTGCTGTTAAATGAGAATGTAATTTATTTAAAATAAATAAAATATAAATAAATATATAGGGACAAATAACATTGATTGAGCTAGCCCCAAAGTTAGTTCGATATACTCGTGATATGGGATACTAACTCAACGATACTATATTTTATAACAATATAAAGATAAACATTCAAGACCCAGGACAATTTGGATCCAGCTCTTAGGCATCTGACGCAGCTTAATGCCATCTAGTGACTTCTGTTATTATCCTACCCACACTAGTGATTTATTGTGCAAGGTCCTCACGATGTTGTCCTTCACCGGAAGTAGGTAGTGGTAGTTAAAAATGACCGTCCATGACTACAAACTCAAATTCAAAATTTCTTTATTTTCTTCACAATCTTATACCTAAAAATACATACTTATGACTATAGTCAGATTTTAAATGGCAAATTGTAATACACGATTGTGAGAGACTGGTGTGTCTGAACTAAGCAGAGCCTGTATCTCAGTACACCAGCCTCTCCCCACTAGGAGCTAAGCAGCCTGACGATATAATATAATATTATAAAATAATCTAAATTGAAAGTTTTTTATATCTCATAGGGACGATAAAAGGAAATTAATTACAATAAAAGTTATAATATCAATGGCAACGCTCGCAAATCGTTATAGTTTCTGTGTAAGTATATAACTAGCAGAAAATAGATCATTTAATTAACCGACCTTAACGAAGGAGGAGGCTATCAATTTGAATGTATAAACATTGCGTAGTTTAGTGTTGAGGGCGGGTTTTAGTTTTGAAGGTTTATTATTGTAATATAGGTACTGTTTCGACGTTTAGAAAATAGAAAAAATAAAAAATAAAAAGGAAGAGTATAAAGACTAGCGGAGTGGTATTATCAGGTTTTCAAGTAGGAGAGATTTTGTAGAAAAATACTAACTATATTTTTGCAGGAAAATTTTGTATGTTGATTTAATTTTAATAGATAGTTAAGTTTGTTGTAGAGAAACCATCCAAGAAAAGCGTAAAAACGGTGTGAGAAAGCAGTATTTTTTGTACAGGAGCAGAAATCAGAGGAAGGCGTCGAGCAGGACGGGTAGCAGTAGCAACTGACTTGTTACTGCAGTGCTATTTCAGTATAGTGCCAAGAATTAAAAGTTGACGCACAGTAAGCACTTGACAGTATTGATATAGGGAAAAAGTAGGGAAAAGCATGGGTTTAAAAGTACAGACCTTTAAAAGTGAGCCTCTGAGCGCGCTCTAGACCCAGAAGATGAGTTTTGGCAGCACCACCGCAGGTCGTGATGCAATATGTCAGTATAGACTGAGCGAGGGCAGTGTAGACCATTTGACAACGTGGGGTTCGGCTACAAGTCGCAATTTCTTAAAGACATAAATAAGCTTTCATACTCTGCCAGAAGTTATTCTAATATGAGGCTGAAAGGTAAGTCTATTATCTATTACTACCCCGAGGTTCTTCGTAGTATCAGTGCAAGTTAAGGAAAGACAGGAGCAGCCAACAGATTGGTCGGTAGGATGTGAATGGGCAATGATTGTGAGAAGGTGAGATAACAAGTTTTATTTACGTTGAGTGTTAGTAAGTTACTGCGCAGCCAGTCTGATATGATGTCCAGACCAGATTGCGCGGCACAAATAATTTGTTGCCATGTTTTGGCAGAGAATAACAGCGCAGTGTCATCTGCGTACGACACTATTTTATAGTGCGGAATCTTAAGGGAGCATAGATCATTGATGTACACTAAGAAGAGGGTAGGACCAAGGATGCTTCCCTGTGGAACTCCGTGTTCGATTGGCAAGAATGAACTGACCTGTCCATCAATGACCAAGCATTGGCTGCGACCGCTAAGGTAAATATGACAAAGATAATTTACAACATTGAATGTTAACTATCTTTGTTTTATTTGTTTGGGGTTTTTATTATTACTTATTTGTAATTTTGTTGGCAACACTGGATTGGCCATTAGAAATCCCTGGAAGATTCATATTAATATCAACATTTCGATGCAAGTACATAAATAACTCTACCTCATTCCGACCTCTGCTTATCATTTTGGGTATTTTTCAAACAGCGCGGACATTTATTATACTGACTTATTATTGACTTGGTCCGTAAGATAACATATATATCGCGAAACATAATTAAGTTTATCACTAATGTCAAGTTCTATCTCAACCAGCTACCTTGTACTTAAAAATAGTGTCGCTCGGCCATTTTTAAAATTTAAACACCATGAAGTTTTTTCTTTTATTGTGCTTGTGGTATCAAGTAACAAGTAAGTACATACATGTATACTGAAAATAACAATAGTAAAGTCAATAGGGGTGACGACAGAGTTAGAAAAGTATAATTTTAATTGGTCCGACTTTTGGATTATCCAAAAAGAATGGACCCATATTTTTCAATTTACCAAAAAAAGTAAAAATGCACAAAGATACGGAAGTGGAGGCCTGCGACGTCACCGCTATGTAGAAATCGTACGTAGCCGTAACGTCATGCGAAATTTCAAATCGCTGTATCTTTGAAATTTTTTGTTTCTCAGAGAAAAGAAAAAATACGTGTACTATATTTTTTAATACTCCAACCGATGGGTTAAATTTATTTTCCATAGTTCATGTCTATTCTAGCCCCCATTAAAAGCAATCAATGAAACAAATAAAAATTGAAATCACCAGTGACACATTTTTGCATAGTCGGTTAATTGCGTAAGTCGTAAATTTTTTACTTTTAATCAGATAGAAAGCAGAAATGAGAAAGTATTAAGAATGTTTATACTTTTACATGTATGTTTGGTCCCTTACCATAAGGCCATAGTTAGCGTAATGGCACAGAATTATACAGAATGGAATCTCCTAAGGTCCCGCGCAATATGCGTCCCCGTCCCCCGTCCTCGTACCTCTCCCCCGGTTTCACCTTGTCGAGGCAGCCAGGCGCCTGGCAGCCGACCGCTTATTGCCCTCCATACGGCGCGATCGGGGGCGAGGAGCGAAGAGAGACGGGGACGCATATTGCGCGTGATCTTAGGAGATTCCGTTCTGTATAATTCTGTGCCATTACGCTAACTGTGGCCTTATGGTAAGGGATCAAACACATGTGAAAGTATATCAGTTTCTATCTATATTCTAAATAGTAATTTCTGCTTTCTATCTGATTAAAAGCAAATAATTGACGGCTTATATGTTTAACTGACTATATTATTAATACTTATATTAATTCTGTTGTAATGGTAGGCATAGGTGGAAAAATGGTATAAAATAGTATAAATAGTATATATAGTAAAAAAAATAATAGTAATGTGTTGCTACCCGCATTGCCTATGATAAAATTCAAATTTAGGCCTATTCACCCTATCGGCTTTTAGTCTTTTACGACCTGTTAAAAATAAAAAGTTATAAAAAAATGAATGTTTCCACAGCGGCTTCACCACCACCTGCTAGCAAGGTACACCGATCAGACTATGTCTATCACCAAGGTACAGACGCATTTTACAAGTTGCATAAAGAACAATCGACTAACATGCGTGCAAAAGAGATATGTGCTCTAGAAGGTATACACCTATTATAACATTTAGACAAGTAATTATTACAAAAACAAAAATACCGACTGCTCTTTTTTTTAATTTTTTAATCTTGTCAGTCCAATAGTAAATACAAATCTAACGACCCCTCTCAAGTTAAAATCCATCGAGTCGAGCCGTTCAGGCTGCAGACCGTGCCAAACCTTTGAATTTGGCGCCAAAGATCCGCCATTTTGTTTTTATTTTTTATGTTGATATACCTAGTGTCACTTTCACAGTAAATGCAAATCTAACGACACCTCTCAAACTAAAATCCATCGAGCTGTTCAGGCTGCAGAGCATGCCAAACGATTATACATACTTACATACAATCATACATATATATACATACTCTCGAAAAACATAACCCTCCTTCTGGCGCAGTCGGGTTATTAATTTCGATTATTTTATTTAGGGTTGGACCTCAATGTTCAGCACGTTATAGCACTTTCCTATCCTTTTCTGTCGCTATAGCACGGGGGCGGTGCCATAGGATTTCGTCGCTCTCTCAGCTCTGACAAATGACGGTTCCGAGCCACTGAAAAGGAAAGCAGGATAAAAAGTTCTGTTCCGTGCTGACAAGTGAGTTCCAAACCCGTACTCTACTATTTAATTTCATACTGAATGCTTATGTAGGGTTTTAATAGACGAGCGACAGTTCGCGTGATGACCGTCGGCGGCCAGTGTCGCTCACCGTCATCGCTTACTGTCGCGCGACAGTAAGTGACTGGTGTCGCGATTTGTCACTGGCAAATTATCGCTTGTCTTTAAGAGGTCTTAGTTTTGGGGCGTGGAATGTAGCGTAACCTCGGATTCTGGTCTTGTACTCTCAAAGTATTGTTTTCCAATAGGGAATATATGCACTTTTTTTTTATTTGCATAATAAGGATTTTATTTACTACAGTAAGCAAAGATGAAAAAAAATCTTAATCTTTAAATTTTTCTAATTAATAAAAGTTTAAATTAGAAAGAGAAGTCCGATATGTAAAGTCCATATTACTATACATTTGCAATAAAAAATAGCGATTTTTGAGTGAGATAGACATATTTTCGTAACATCGTTGTCTTGTTCGTTTTTCAACCAAGTTAATTTTTTTTTTACTGTTAGTACTTTCCTTTTGAATATTAATGGTTAAACTGGGTAGATTACACATATTTTTTTCATGCTTATTTCCTATTGTAGTCTACCTGCCTTTGAGGATGGCAATTTAAAATGATATTTTATTTTCAAGGTGCGAAATTATTAACTTCAGCGGTGGATAACAGTTGGGAGTACGTAAAAGATATATTCTTTAAAGATGAATCTTCCAGTGAGAAATTTTGGCTTTCACACGGTCCACAATACACGGAGGGTAAAGATTGGCCACTTTATGGTAAATATGTCTTTTATTAATTTAATTATATTATATAATTTTGTGGGTTAGGCTACATCTAGCAGCATGGAAAAGCATTTTTCTATGCCGCTTTCTTTTTCTATCGCTCAGAACCGTCGTTCGTTGATAAGAGCGAGAGAGAGCGCCGGAACACATCAGCATCGGCGATCCGCGGCGTTCCGTCACTCTGTCGCTCTGGTGAATGACGGTTCTGAGTGACAGAAAAGGATAGCAGCATAGAAAAGTTTTGTTCTATGCTGAGAATGTAGCCTAACCCTAAAGAGCCTTTGTACCAACCGGATGACGATACCACTTTGACTCGACTCAAAGTATCATTTGTCATGTTCGTTAGAATATTCAAAATTTTATTAAAAGTAGTAAAAATACAACGTTCTTTTTCGTGTGTGTAAGTGATCAACACTGGTGTCAGTTTAGAGTTGCCTAAATATAGCTGACAAAGCTTGACGACTGTCATACGAACTTCAATCCTTCCGCTCCTGCCTATTTGAAACGATAATTTTCATTCCGTCAGGTAGATAGTCGTCTACGTGCTTCTAAAAACCCGCCCTTGGACATTCCACTGTACTGACGACCTCCGTGGCGTAGTGGTCACCATACTAGTCCGCCACCCAGAGGTCCCGGGTTCGATCCCCGGTCAGGGCAAGTTGGAAAATGGCCTTTTTCAAATTGTCCTGGGTCTTGGGTGTTTATCTATATATGTATTTGTTATAAAATATAGTATCGTTGAGTTAGTATCTCATAACACAAGTCTCGAACTTACTTTGGGGCTAGCTCAATCAGTGTTATTTGTCCGTATTTATTTATTTACTCAACGCAGACATACGCCAAGTCTTTCTCAGTCAAGGCGGCTAGACTATGGAACTCTCTTCCTGGTGATGTGAAAGTGGCTACGTCGCTCAACTCTTTCAAATCTAAACTCCTTAGATCTGTTGTTGCTTCGGACATTTAGGCTTACATTTCGGTATTTTCATGCAAGTACAATGTGTATGGTGGTTTATATTGACATATATATGTATATACGACTATGTATGTTTATGTATATTTATGAATGTTTATGTATATTTATGAATGTTTATGTAAGTATATGTCTTGTTGTAAGTATACATGAGTAGTTATTTTAGTTAAATTTAATGTATGTTTAATTTATCCTATGTAAGTACGAACTTTTACTGCCCTTCCTATGCCTAATCCTTCATCTGTAAATAAATTAAAACATATTATCATTTAACTAGATGTTTTAATTTATTTACAGATGATCATGATTATGTTCCCGGAATGCAATGCAAGGTACAAGATTTTACATGTAAGGTGTTGAATATGCAGCTTGGTAGTGTACAAAGAGAATGCTGTGACCCAATGGTCGATCACCCGTTCATTTGTAAAATAGATGCTAAAGACGCTCCCCATGACACAGACTGCAATGTTTTTGACGCAGGTGAGCTGAAAATTTCTATTGGTTTGTACGTGTTACGCTTAATGACCGAACATGCTCATTGAGCAAAAACCTAGACGTTGTGGCAATTCACGACGCGAATTAATGACTACGCCCGGACCCATTCTATTAGTGACCACGTCCGAAGTTGCTTAACCTGTAAAAGCGTGGTCACCCATCCTACAAGTGACCACGCCTAGAGCCGTGGCATCCATAAGTGGTCTATCTTTTTGCTCAATGAGCGTTTTCGGTCCTTGAGCGTAACAGTGTATAAATGTACGAGTACTTATATTGTTCAATTGCATGTTGGTTTTCGAATAAGTTTAGGGCGCGGTCTACGGCTCACAAGGGGCTAGTTGTTCTGGAAGCTACAGACCTCGCGAGCACCATGACTTCGACATTTTGAAAATTATCCAAAAACTGAATCGATGAAAAATTCTATACATGTAATTGTCAAACCTGGTCACAAAATTTCACGGCCCTTGGCATACTACCCAAAAAAGCAAGACCCAAAGGTGGCTTTTAGCGTAATGATTGGCGAGATGAAGGTGGAAAAAAGGAATCAAAATAGTGATGGGTCGCTAGCCGCTTCGCCGATTAACATGATTCATATTTTTGTCCATTTTTTTGATTTCGCAGAAACTATATAAATTTTGCTTTTTTTACAGGATATGAATATAACTCTAATACAAGAAGCTGCTATAAGCTTAAAAGGGTACTGGTAACATGGGACGAGGCTCGCAAACAATGCACAGCGGTGGGCAGCCACCTGGTAGTGATTAACTCCGAGGACGAACGCCAGGTGGTGGAGAAAATAGTTGAGAAACAGCGGGAAATAATATCGCCCTACAACGTTCGCGTTTACATCGCTTTTCCGTCGGGCGAGAACATTAGTAAGTTATATCTCGTTTTAAGTCCTGTCTTATTAAAGGGATACATGCATTTTTCGGGGTCCAGTACAGCCCCCATTTGAAATAGATTATTCGAAAGGAAACGGAGATATCATTTAAAATTTTGTCTTGCTCAAGCCCTAGATAACCCTTTTAACTATTTTATGAACTAGGTACTGTTTACAGTTCAAAGTAAAACGTGAAGTTTTTATACGCACATTAGCCAAAACTGGCCGTTTTTTGCAAATGTGCGTATAAAAGGTTCACGTCACGGCTTGATCAAAACTGAATTTTAAATGAGTTCTCCGTTTCCGATCAAATAATTTATTTCAAATTGGGGCAGCACTAGACTCCGAAAGATACCAGTGGGAAATGAAACAGGTTGTAGCGGGAGCGAGGTGATATGCTTGACCGACACCGAAAGGGGAGACCTTCCCACCAGGCATGGTGTTGCGCCTGAGAACTCGGCGCCATCTCGTATCCTTTTTGTTAACTATATCGTTGGTTGACGCTTCATTGTTTCTGTGGTTTTTGTTCCTCGTAGTGGCGAAGAGGCCTAGTGGCCACAAGGTAATAACAAATTGTATTCTACTCTGCTATCACCACGCAGCACATTTTCTTCGGAAACAAAAAAATAAATAAAGAGTTTTTTATACAAATCGAAGTAGTCACGTGATATCATTATTATGGAAAATGAATTTTTTTTTCATATTTCTATATATAAGGTCTAACATAATATACTGAAACTATTTTAACGGTAGGTCCAGTCCGTGATACTGAACAACTTTTTCTAAGGAACACATAGCGAAATATAAAAAAAATAAGTTTTTCATATATCACCCATCCTGACTGTACGGTACTGCCCGGCTGATAAGCTCAGCTGTATGTAGCAAAAGTCGTCTACACACGCTGCGATTACACTCATTCACGAACAATCACATTTTAGTTGGTTGTCCTAGTATTCATTAGGTATTCATATGTACGAGTAATTTAACCAATTCACAAGTTTAGGTACCAAATAAATAAAGATTATTATTTTTTATTTTGACAAGAAGCATTTTACTGTGCAAATATTTAATAACCACATCTCGTTCTTCACAACGGAAAAGCATATGCAATAGGTAAACAAGAAAAATTGAATTTACCTACACTAAACTTGCATATTTTGGAGACTGAACTCACGTTTACGGTACCTATTCACCAGAGTAATAAAATGCAACTGAAGTTATTTGTCGGTATAATAAAAGAATGTTATTCACATGAAGCGGTGTTTCTTTGATTACGAAAAAAAAGGATTTAGCAGTAAAAATTCACCGGTTTAATTGGTAATTTAATTAAGTGGGAACGCTAACTGAAAACAAAATAAATAATTTGTTATTTATTTAATACTATTATTTATTTTAACACTTTCCAAATTCTGGTCAGTTTTGAGTTGCAACTGATGCAAACAGCATCACGCATACGTTGTCTCTAAGCTAAATTATAGGTTTTCAACAATACTTAAATAGCATAGTAAAGTGTTAAGATGTATGTCAAAGCACATTTACATTTATTGATCACTTAACTTATTCGGTGATTTATTTTGTGACTGCGATTGTGTTGTGAAGTCGTTTCGTAAAGTCGTGAGTAATGTCGCGGCGTCTAGCTACCTACGTTTGTGGCTGCCTTTATTATCGCGACATGTGTGGTCAAAGCTCAGTGTATGGTAAAAATAAAATTTAATATTTCACTATTATGTTTCTTAGCCTTTACGGACTGAGCCTACTATTAAAATAGTTTCAGTATATTTTGTTAGACCTTATATATTTATAGAGAAAAGTCGTTCTAACTGATGGACTCAATTACCCCTCAAAATATTTGTACTTAATAAAATAGGACATTGTATACACTGTACATTACAGTATTTTAGTTTAATTACCTGTAACAGATGCGCTTTCTATTTTAGGTACTTATATTATATAAATGACATAAGTAAGTATACTTACTTATATGACAAAAAGTAACAATTTTTATTTTAATTTTAGATCAGACTGATGTCCCCAGGGTTGACACAACGGCAGTCGTTTGTGGCACTGTCGACGCTCACGGAAGTTTTGAACAACCCTGCCGGTACACTGAGTGGTTTATATGTGAGAAGGAACTTAACCGAAAAATAAAATAAAAGCAACTTGGGCTTCATTGATTCTCATGTAATTTTTTGTCCCTTTTCTTTTTTAGAGTTCCGTACGAATTATGAAAAAAAAACGGAACCCTTATAGGATTACTCCTGCGTCTGTCTGTCCGTCCGTCTGTCCCAGCCAATCTGCTCTGAATCTACAAAAAAAAAGTATTGTTCATTGCTTGTAGATTACAGGAAAACCTAAAAGAATCCATTCAAATGCATCTGATCGAGGCAAAGTACCCAGAACACTGGCAGCGTTGCCTCGCTGAACAGCAAGGCTAATAATTCTTTGGGTAAGGTAAGGCTGCCAGCTCTGAAGTCTCCTGTTGCCTCAATGAGATGCGTAGACACAAGTCTTTATACCTATATGTTTTGGCCTCTGGTTCCCATGGGCTCAATGTCTCAACCGCCACCGGTATAAGAAAGTAAGAATTTGAATTTTTTAAATATTTTTTTTGATGATTCTGCTGAATGTATACTCATGTTCAGAAATTTTCAACTACCACTATTTGCCTCCAGTGAGAGAAAACTTCGTGAGGATACGCGCAATAGTTTACTATTGTCATGCCTACCCATCGCCTTATTAATATAATTGTTTCCTTTCCTTGTCACTAGATGGCGCTATAAATATTTATCAAAACATTAAAATTACTGTCATTTAAATAAAGTAGTTCTAAAATTGATCAAATATGACTTATACGAAATGCAATAAGTATTTTTAAAGCATATTCATCACTTTCTTTGTCACTTTTTTGCTAGTCGTGTGTGCTGCCATCTCTGTGTGCCTACCCGCACCTCCAGTTTTGCCTACTTTCGGGCCCTCCAATCGTTTCTATGACATGGGTATCTGTTATGTTAGTATTTATATTATCTTTACTATTGTTCAATAGCTAGATGACAGTCACTGTCAGATGCCGATGAGACTGGATGCGAACCCGTTCTATAACATATAAGATAAAAGTGTGTAATAAATAGACATTTGATTTTAATTATTTAATATTGAAATTATATCATTGAACAAAATGTGAATAAAGACATTCTCCAATTATTTATAGGTCATATATTTTTACCGGGTCCACATTAAATGCCCAAAATCCGGAGGTTCTGGGTTCGATCCCCAGCCAGGGCAAGTTGGAAAATGGCCTTTATCAAATTGTCCTGGGTCTTGGGTGTTTATCTATATGTGTATTTATTATACAATATAGTATCGTTGGGTTAGTATCCCATAACGCAAGTTTAAGCTTACTTTGGGGCTAGCTCAATCAGCGTGATTTGTCTGTATATATTTTATTATTTATTATTATTTAAAATATATTGTTATATTGAGTCCGTCAACCATATTTTTTTCGTTCACCAAAGTAGTAAAATTCACAAAGATACAGCGCTTCGAAGTTGTAGTGCGGATTATTTACGTCACCTTTGGTTAAAATCTTAGCAGATCGTGACGTTTTACCTGAAATTTAATTGCGCCAGAAGTTTTCTAAGTAAAATTATCTTCGTCAGTATTTGATAATCAGAGAAAAATACGTATTCCATACTTTTTACCTGACTGCGCCTGAAGGAGGGTTATGTCTTTCGAGAGTATATCTAAATATATATAACTCAAAGGTGACTGACTGACTGACATAGTGATCTATCAACGCACAGCCCACCCACTGGACGGATCGGGCTGAAATTTGGCATGTAGGTAGATGTTATGACGTAGGCATCCGCTAAGAAAGGATTTTGATCAATTTTACCCCCAAGGGGATAAAATAGGGCATGAACGTTTGTATGAAACTTTGTCAATTTTAAACCGATCGGGCTGAGACCTTGCATGCATAAAGCTACTATGACGTAGGCATCCCCTAAGAAAGGATTTTGATAAATTACATCCCTACGCGAGCGAAGCCGCGGGCAAAAGCTAGTAATATATATATATATATATATATATATATATATATATATATATATATATATATATATATACAATGTCCTTTTTAATTAAGTACAAATATTTTAAGAGGTGATTCAGTCCATCATTTTGAACAACTTTTCCCAATAAATATATATCGAAATGCGAAAAAATTTTTTGTATTTTTCATAGTAACGATATCACGTGACTACTTCGATCTGTATGAGAACCTAAATATTTTTTTGCGTATTTCGATATACATTTATTGGGCAAAGTTGTTCATAATGATGGACTGAATAACCCCTTGAAATATTTGTACTTAATTAAAAAGGATATTGTATATATATATAGGTATGTATAATTGTTTGGCACGCTCTGCAGCCAGCTCGATGGATTTTACACGTAGCTTGAGAGGTGTCGTTACATTTGTATTTAGTGTCGTTAGATTTAAGAGTGATACTGGGTATATCAAAAGAACAAAAACAAAATGGCAGATATTTGGCGCAAAATTCTATTGTTTGGCACGCTCTGCAGCCTGAATGGCTCGATAGATTTAAGCTTGAGAGGTTTCATTAGATTCGTCGTAATTCTGAGTGACACTGGGTATATAAAAAGGCAGTCGGGTTTTTTGTCTTTTATTAATAATGACTTGTTAATAATTTATTTAATGAGCCAAAAACAATAATTATAGTCCACATCGAAATTGACTCTACCATAAAAGCTATATTAGAACGAACGCGTGATTGAACACACATACATACAATATCACGTCTTTATCCGTAATAGGGTAGACAGAGCAGGATCTTGCGTCTCTAAGTAGATAGAGCCTGGGCTCTATCTACTGTGAGACGCAATAGGGCCTTTGGGTATTACGGCCTTGAGGCCGTAATACCCAAAGGCCGTATTTAGCGTGATAGTGGAAACAGGAATAAAAATAGTGATGGGTTGCTAGCAACCTTTCCATACATTTTCGTCCATTCCATTTTAACGATCTGCGTGGAAAGAAGCTGGTACATTGTAAGTTTTTTCTTAACTTCCAGACCAATAGGAAAGAAATTATCGGATATGAATATGACTTATATCTAATAATAAGTGTATGTGCCAGGTAAATTAAATTAAATAAAAAACCTCAGAGACCATCTAGTGATGGGTAGCGCAACTTCATATTCCAGCCGATGTTAAGAATCCCCTTAGCCTAGACTTTTAGGATTATTGTTTCCTTTCCTATCCCCAACCCACTCTCGTGACAATATCATATTTGACCACTAGTATGGAAAACTTCTACAACCTTATATTTTCTTTACATTTCTTTTTTTTATGTCATAATGCGGGGCGACAAACCACCAAGCGGGTCACCTGATGGTAAGTGATCACCGCTGCCCATGGACAACTGCAACACCAGGGGTGTAACAGCAGCGTTACAGGCCTTTCAGGAAGATATAGACTCGTTTTTTGAAGGTTTCAATGTCGTATCGGTCCGAGAACACTGCTGCAGGAAGTTGATTCCACAGTTCGGTCGTACGTGGTTAAAAGTTTATTTCTTACTTTATTTTTAGCTTACATGCACTTATACTATAACATGGTTAGTAGGTAAATAAGTACATGAAGCTTGGCAAGTAGTTGAGAACTATAAGTATGTAGTTGAGTTTATATAATAATAGTGATTTTAGAAATATTATGTTTGGGATATGTCAGAAATTGCTAGGAACAAGTTAGTGATTGAATTGAATGTCAACAGTTACATAAAACTTATAAGTTAAGTATTAATTTCAGGGAAATTCGATTACATTTTAATTAAATTAAATTGGATGTATTTTCTGATACATTTAAATATTTCAATTATCTCAATAATAGTAATGTCAAAACTAATAATATAAATATGTAGTGTAAATGTCAGTGTAATAATTGATGAACGGCTTGAGAATTCTTTAAAACTAGTTTTGTAATTTGTCTTCTAAGTATTCTTCAACCGAATAATAACCTTTTGTCAATAACAAAGTTTTAAGATTTTTATCGAATGTTTTGTCAATATGTTCTCATTGTAAAGATTTCGGTAGTTTATTATATATTTTGATAGCACTCACATATAGTCCGTTATTGAATATGTCTAGGTTTTTTTTTCGATGGTAGTGCCAGTTTATATTTATGTCGCGTGTTTATGTTGTATGTGTCTTTAATGAAGTTCCTTTTAGAACGTACGCTGATTGATTGCCAACTATCCAAGTGGTGTGAATGAAATTTTAATTTTAGGCGGGTGGTGCGGTGGTGAAATTTTGCAGAAGGTATTAAGTCGAACAATTCTTTAGAGCATTCCCCATGATAAATGTGATAAAAAATGCACAAGGATGCAACATTCCTACGTAGAGCCAGAGGATCGAGACGGCTGACGCGAGTCACATCGTCGATTATACGAGTTGCGCGATTTTGAATACGGTCAAAAGGAAGACGTTGGTATTTAAGTGCCCCGGCCCAGAGATGGGAGCAACATTCCATATGTGGCCTAACTTTTGCCTTATACAGCTGAAGGCTATGTGAAATATCGCCTTGCTCTACCGAGAATACCCAGTTTTTTAGAAGCCAACTTAGCCATGTCATTCAGATGACCGTGAAATTGAACATTGCTTGAAATCTCGACGCCGAGAATTCCGATCTTCGGCTGAATATCGAGGGAAGCGCCCAGAAACGAGAGAGATACGACAAAGGGACAGGAGAGATTCACGATGATTGAATCACGAGCGTAGCGAGTGATTCAAGTGTTAGAATCCTGAGCAATGCGAGTGATTCATGGCCCTTGATGTAAATCCGCTTTATTCAAGAATTGCATACTATACTTTATACCATGACTACGAAAATAATTTTTCAAAATTAAAAACCGACTTCACCACCAAACTTCACAACCGGTTTTAATAAAAAAAAAAATTGGGATCACCTGACAGGTATTCCCGTTAAAAAACATTTATTCTAAATCGGTACAAACGTCTTCGAATAAATCTATCAACATATTTATATAAAACATAAGATTCCGACGAATTGATAACCTCCTCTTTTGGAAGTCGGTTAAAAAGAAAAATTTAAGCGAAAATAGACATTTAATGAAGAAAAAAGAAGGTTAAATTAATTAAAATGGACATTAAAATTGGAACAATTACTAAAATTAAGAGTAAATTGTTCTTAATTCAAACATCAAAATAGTGAGTAAAAGCATTTTATTCAGTGTTTTTAGTTAATAAAATAAACTTTTGAGAGGGGGAATGGTATAAAGAAAATTGTAGATCTAAGAAATTAGTGCAAAACCTTGTTTTGAAACACGAAATTGTTGTATAGAGTCTTATTGGAGGTGGTATGTTGTTCTAACATTTCGTTGCCTGATACTGGTCATGCGGGCAACGCCGCTGGCAGAAGCTAGTGAATTGATATTATCACACATCACGTTGTTATCCATTCCACACGCGTTCTAAAATGGTACGTCACCTCTGTTTGTATTGGATATTCATTTGTTTGTTTATATAAATTATCGATTTTACCATATTCGTAAGCTAACGATAAATATTGTTTATGATTTTCAGAAATTACTTGAAAAGTAGAAAACCCCGGTCTTCTGACGAACTTCTTTTGATAAATCCTTTTGATAAGTAACGTATCCATTTATCGGAGTTCTGACTTTTTATATTAAATACGAGACATTTCAATATTCAAAGACCAGTCATAATCCAAAGATTGTGCGCTATGGAGCTCCTTATTATACTACTTTTGTGGTTTCAAAGCACAGGTAAATATTTTTATTTATTATTTTTTTGGAATAGTAAAGTACAGATTGCTAATAGAAGTAGAATGGAAGTTTTTTCTTCTTTTGGTTACAAACAAAAGTTTTTGGTGCTCTGTTTGATATTTATTTATGCCTCTCGTATTCATAAAATAACAGGCGTTTGCTAAACCTGTTATGGATAAAACATATTTTGTCCCTTTCCCTCTTTTCAATATTCGATTTAGAAAAAATGAGACAAAACACTTTTTAACTAAAAGAGCTTTAGCAAGGGCTTGTTAACTTTTATGAATATTGTGGTTAATCTTTATTGACCATAATGGTACAAAAGTTGGACTTAATTAATGCTTATGTATTCTCTAACAGTCAGCCTTTAGGAAAAACAGAAATAAATTTATTTGCGGTAGGCGCTTAAAGATATACTATATTATAAACATACATATACAATATATTTACATACAAACATACTTCTAAGTATATACCCATACATATACGTTATAGATACGTAAACATTTTTTTTACTCCTGTACCTGTCTTTTAAATGGTCCCGAACACTAATTTAAGAACATAGATTATATGATTTCAGAAAAGTCTATTCCTAATATAATAGCACATGTGTCGTTATTTCGCCAAAACGATACTCCTAGCCATAGACCTATAACTTTTTTTCTTTAGATCTACCATACTGCCAACATAATAAAATCGTTATTTTAACATATGGTGCCATTTTTCAAACGTGGAGTCACTGAACAAACGGTTTTTTGTATGAAAAACATTCGTTTAAGTGACTCCATGTTTCAAAAATGGCACTTATAGTCACTAGGAAGATGTCAATAAAAAAAAATTAAGTCGTCCATAGATACCTAGTATCTACCAAACATATGGTAGTATTTCGTACTTTTCTTTGTTTATTTTAGTATTTATTTTAGTAAATGTAGTCGTAGAAAAAGTATTGTATGCAACGTTGTATAAGTAGTCAAAAAGTCTCGATGGCGTCAATTTACGATGCTCGCCAAGGCTCGCATCGTAACCTGCGCCACTCGCATTTTTTAACCCTCCTTATACAACTGTTGCATAAAATACTATTTTATATTCTCTTATGAAGTCCTTATCTACAACGTGTAATGGACAGATAAATACATACCGTGCCAAAATGTATGGAGCTGCAGTTTTTTATACGATTTCAGGGATGATCAAATAGTAAAAGTTGTTCACATTAATTAGTATGTTTACTCCCTTTCGGTTTGATACCCCTGTTAAAGTATACCCCTTTTATAGTACACGTTTTAAAGTATGTGGACACCAGGAGATTTAAGGATATTATATTGGGTAGGGTCTAGCGGTAATTAGAAATATTTTTTAATAAATACATTTCTGGTAACCATTGAAATTAAAATGCGCTTTTGTGAATAAACTAAACTAATTTAAAAGGCTATCTTAAGTATTAGGAAATCATTATTATGTTTTAGAGTAACCAAATAAAAAAGTCATTTTAATTGAAGGCACAACCTAAGCCTCATTTCTAAACAAGACAGAAGGTAAAAATTGTACTTAACAGTAATTTTTTTATGATTTCGCGTTGTAATTATTATATAATCAATAGAAAGTTAGCTACCATTGAAACAAAACAGATTACTTTCATCAATATAATTTTTATGAAATAAATCAAATACTTTTCAATAGTAGATACTTACTGCTTTTACGAAGCGATAGTTATGTATAAATGTTACATATTATTGTTTGAGTGCTTATTTATTTTGGAATTTTCCTTAATTTATTATTTCTTAATCATACTAAGTATTGACTTAGCTATCAGCGTCTCTTATATCTAGCTTGAACCTTGACCTTAGTGATTACAAACTCTGCGTACTTGATATCTACGTAGGTACACAAATCCCCGTTAACCCTATATTTCAGCAAATTTTTCACCGATTTGGATCATATTCAAACTTAATTTTAATTTTGGCTTCAACTACACGCCTACCATAGGGCACTTTCATTGATGAACAATAAATAATTTGGTACTGTTAAGAGCTAAAGTGGCTCCAATTACTTTACATTGTTTAAAACTAATTATCACCATATTTAGTTTTAAACAATTTATTTCAAATGAGGGCGCCACTTTAGCTACCACTTCGTCTTAAGAAAAAATGTCACAAAATAATGTCACTGGTCGCGATCATATCAATTTAATATTGCAGAACTAGTCAATACTTTTTCTATACAAATTTTGGAGGGGGTTTCCTCCACTGTTTGACATTGTACATTCAAAGTTTCAGGGGCTACATGAACTTTCCAGGATCCAGTGCTGCCCCCATTCTAAATAAATCGATTGATAGGAAACGGAGACATCATTTAAATTTTGTCATGACCAGGCACTAGATAACCCTTCAAACTATTTAATGAACTACTGTTTATAGTCTTAAGTGAGAACGTGAAGCTTTTCTACGCACAATTGCGAAAAACGGCCACTTTTGGCGTATGTCTCCATTTCCTATCAATTGATTTATTTCAAATGGGGACAGCACTGGACCCCGGGAAATTTAGGTATCCTCTTAACATAAGATCGTTTTGTCTCATTATATTGTCTGTACGGATACAGAATACTAAAATAAAAATCCATTAGAAAGATATAAGCCATTTAAAGATTGTTATTTTTTTGCTTATTTTTACACAAATTTCGTAATTCGTAAATAAATTAGCGTAAATAAGTAATAGAAGAAGTGTAAAATCTTCAAAACGTAAAGTCCGTACCGACACAGTTTAATTATTGAAAATTTTAATAAACTTAATTTGTAATTAATAAAATATGCATAAAGTCCCTTTTCCCAAAGGGCTTTACATATATTTTTATGCGCTAGGATTACCAAGAATTATCGTGCATTTCAGCTTACTGCTTCGCTCGCACACAATGTTAGGTGAGACAGCATGCTTTTAGGCAGCTCCCATCTTTGAGTTCGAGCCTGCGGCTAGTTCAACCTTAAGAGTGTTATTTGACTTCAAGAATTTATGACGCGCTTAATATAAGTTTTTCTGCAACCTGATTTTAGATTTATTAAAATCTAAAATCAGGTTGAATATGGATATAATCAATGACAAGTGACATTATTTTGTGACTTTTTTTCTCTTAACAGTGCTAATTAATTTATTTTTGACCCAGTAAAGTACCCAATTTCATTAAGATCCGGTAAAGATATTTGAGTTATCGTTGAAAAAACTTACCATTGCTTGATTGTATATTGTTTGCTCACTCGTGCAATAAAGTCTGTTTATGAGTGATTTTAATTCAGTTCAGTCCATGGCATTGTACTTAACTTGCTATAAAATGTGTACTATAAATTAACAATGTATTCATAAAAATCCGATTTTCTTAAATCAGTTAGCACTAAGAAATGACAATGAATTTATTTTTTATGAAGTAATTTCTTATTAACTAGCGGGCCAACCCGGCTTCGCACTTGTATTTAACAAAAATTTCAAATCGCGTCCCCATTTTCGCCTACATCGCATCGCATATCACGGTGCTGCCTAGCTAGCCGAGTGGGGTGAGCGACGACCACGCGACTTTTTTACATTTTTAAACTCGTGATGTCTTTCGATCGAAATGTCCGAAATGGGATGGTCAATTTTCGTCTTCTTTAATGAATAAAATCATAACTACTTATATTACAATAATAACAAAAGTATATTTAAGATCGTCATAATGAGCCTTTTCATGTGATATATGACAGTAAAGTCCACAATTATTTTTAATTTCCTAATTTTTCCTTCTAAAAAGATCTTAAAAAAAAATATTTATTTACTTTGCACATCTGTGTTTGGTTCATAGGGTTATACCATATTACCAAATTTCACCTGATGTCCAGTAGATTCGGAACTAATTGGCTGTGACAGACGGACGGACAGACACTTGCACGAGTCATTCTATAAAGGTTCCGTGTTTTCATTTTTTGTACGCAACCCTAAAAACAAAAAAAATATTCAACATTCCCATACATTTGTATGGGAATGTTGAATTTTTAAAAAATTTTGTCTATGATTTTTATTTCATTATACTATACGTATAGTGATGTAGTATAGCCTATGGTTCGATTTATTGCGGGTATGTCCCTTTTACATTGTATAGGCGGCCGGGCGGCCGTCATGGCACATCGTATGTGTTCGGGTCGATCGTTACGTCGAGCGAGACAGGGAGAGTGCGAGCGAGAAAGTATTACAGTACAGTATTACATTACATTATTATTAGTACATGCTGATAATCGTTGGTTTATTTTTACGCTACAGTTTAGTTATATCATAAAAACTTTTTCTTTCCCCAGGAGCTGCACCTCCAGCCATCAGCAAAATTTACAGAACAGACTATGAGTACAATAAAAAAACCGACGCATTTTACAAGTTCCATATTGATGAAGTATCGTTTCTTCGTGCCAAAGAGATATGTTCACTGGAAGGTGCAAAACTGATAACGCCGATAAACGAAGGTGACTTGATTCAGGTCCATTCAATGATGAAGAAATACCCTGATATTAATTACGTTTGGATTGGGGATGATGGACGACAACATGAGAGCTTGAATGAAAATGTTATAATATGTATGTATACAGTTTCTTAAACAATAACAGAATTAAGAGTAGATTTAGTACATGAAACTGCTGTACAAATAGGTATGCATAAAACTTTAGCTGTATATTCGAGCTGCCTAAAACTTAAAATGATTTTGAAAAAACTGAATACCTACATTTTTGCCTACACGTAAGCAATCTAAGAATTTAGAAAAATGGCTTATTTGTAATAAAAATTCCGTGATTGTTATTTCCGTGACAATATTATTCAATATTAATTATAGCGCCAAGAACCGATGGCCGATGGGGCAGAAAGGTTTTCGAATGGCGGCCACGTACCGGCAAGCGCAGCGTAGGACACCCACCTGCTAGATGGTCAGATGGCCAGGTTGCAGGAAAGCGCTGGACGCAGGCCGCTTCCGATTGGTCGTTTTGGAAATCCCTGGGGAGGCCTATGTCCAGCAGTGGACTTCCTGTGGCTGATATGATGATGATGATTATTCAAGAGAAAGTTCAGTCAATAATATAAGATAGATATTTTTGTACATTTCATAATCACCAGGTAATAAATAATAAATAAATAAATAGTGACTAATCACACTGATTGAGTTAGCCCTAAAGTAAGTTCGAGACTTGTAATATGAGATACTAACTCAACGATACAATATTTTATAACAAATACCCAGGACAATTTGAAAAATACCATTTTCCAACTTGTCCTGACTGGGGATCGAACCCGGAACCTCTGGGTGGCTAACTAGCATGGTGACCACTACGCCACGGAGGTCAACTTATCGGTAACATCATAACGTATTATGAATAAGGCTGGCATTCTGGCATAAGACGGTTTTCTCTCTAGTAGTAAGATCCGATAGAACGGCGTTGCCTATTGTATTGTCTATACGAATTCGTCAAACTGGAGTTGTATTGCGGGAATCCGAACCGATAACAGATTATTGGATCAGGGAAAAATCAGACGTCCATTGCTGCCGTTTAGGCGAACGCTACATGCAAGATCCATATTGTGATCCGTCAATATACATAGGGCGCACTATAAGTTTCCGGAACTGGCCACTTACATAAACAATATTTAAAAATTTATTGCAACATTTGAAAATAGAACTCTTTGGCTGTAGAATGCAGTTTGTTTCATCTGACTGTCTTTTGTTTTTACCTTGTGGCGCCATTTAAAAAATTGTGTGTCTGCATCAACATGGATTTAACTCGGGAAAATTTTCGTAGTATGATTTTCTACGATTTTAAGTGTAATTTGACAGCTCAACAGAGCATCGCTCGGCTTGAAACAGCTTTTGGCAATGAAGCACCATGCAAGACAACTGTTTATAGCTGGTTTGCAGAATTCAAGCGTGGTCGTATCAATCTCAGTGACGAATCTCGCGATGGTCGGCCGTCCACCGCTGTGACCAATAAAAACATCGATGATGTGCGCCGTATGATTGAAACAGACAGGCATGTGACCTACCATGAAATTCGCGCATCCTTAGAATTGGCATGAGTCAAATACAATTAATCCTACACAAACATTTGGGTGTGAGAAAGCTGAGCTCGCGGTGGATCCCAAACAACTTGACCGAGGCTCAAAAAACGGACCGCGTCACTTGGTGCAGTGCCATGCTTACCAGATTCAACGAAGGTGCGTCAAATTTGGTGTGGAACATAGTAACAGGTGACGAAACATGGATTTATTGCTACGATCCCAAAACAAAGCAGCAATCGAGCGTATGGGTCTTTCAAGATGAGCCGAAACCAACCAAAGTGGCGCGCGTGAAAAGTGCATCTAAGCGGATGATTGCTTCTTTTTTTAATAAAACTGGACACGTGGCTACTGTTGCTTTAGAGAATCGTCGTACAGTGAATAGTGACTGGTACACGACCATTTGTTTGCCGGAAGTTATTGACGAACTCCGTAAAAATAACCGTAAACGCCGTATCATCCTGCACCACGACAATGCTAGTTCTCACACGGCCAGACAGACAAAAGACTTTTTGAAGGCGAAAAATGTAGAACTCATGAGTCATTCTGCATACAGTCCCGACCTGGCACCTTGTGACTTTTTTCTGTTCCCAAAAATTAAGAACCAATTACGCGGTCAACGATTTTCATCACCAGAAGAGGCTGTCGAGGAGTATGAAAAACACGTTTCAGAGGTCACCACAGAGGAGTGGCACAAAAGTTTTCAAAACTGGTTTCATCGAATGAAAAAGTGCATAGACGCCAAGGGAGATTATTTTGAAAAACAATAAATTAATTTTGTACCTTTAATAGTATTTTTTCATATTCATTCCGGAAACTTATAGTGCGCCCACGTATACCGAGAGATTACGTTATTTATTGACGTATAGTGCAGTGTATTGATGGATCACAATAATTATCGCTGGATTTCTGGAAATCCTTGAGATGTACAGTCAAGTACCAAAATACCTGACCAGGCCCTCTACTTATATCTTGAATTTTCTCATAAACTAAAAATGATATTTACATGATTTTTTTTATTCAGACTGATTTTAATAAAGTCTTTCTGAATATAAATTTTCATGTTAATATTATTTTTAGTTTAAGAGAAAATTGAAGATATAAATAGAGGGCCTGGTCAGGTATCGGTACTTGACTGTACCTATACATTTTCTTATATCTGATTCCAGATCCTGGATCATGATATTTATCTTGCGTATAGTGTCTCGCGTCAGTACGCAGCGAGACGGCAGCGATGAAGGACGACGGCGATTTTCTCTTTTGTAGCCAATTCTTTTTCCAATTCAATTTCTTTCATACTGGTCTGGGAGAAAAGAAAAACTTAGAATGTACCAGCTACTTCTCTTTACGCGCAGATCGTAGGAGCCGATCGAGGGAATCATGTTATTAGGCGATGCGGCTAGCATTCCATCACTATTTTGATTCCTTTATCACCTTCTCGCCCTCCGCCATGCTAACAGTTTTTAAGTCTTGCGGTCCTAGGCTCTATTTGCTTGAAGTCGCGATAGTTTGTATGTATCCAATTCTTTCTGCCATGCTGGTATGGGAGAAAAGAAAAAAACATTGATTGTACTAGCTGCTTCTCTTTCCGCGCAGATCGTAGAAGCCGATCAAGGGAATGGGCGTAAATTGGAATCATTCACTTTTTTAAATCCTTTTTTTACCTTCACGCCCACCATACCGCTAAAAGTGGCTTTGCGGCCCTGGGCTTATCAGCTTAAAACCGCAAAACCCAAAATACTCTGTCTACCCCATTAGACGTGATAGTATGTATGTAGCCAATTCATCCATCGCTTTCTTCAAACTCTTTTGTTTAAAGAAAAAGCTACAATTATTGCCACACAAGCTCTAATTTTCCTCATGTCTAGGGTCTATCATGGCTGCTTTGTACAAAAAACGCTTCAGTACTGACGCGATCCGTATTGATGGTGTAGGGTATGCTGTGATCCAGCCAAAGATCCATCAATAAATATCACGATATTTATTGACGTGTAGCGTTTGCCTGGTTAGCACTTTGTTTTTTTTTTCTTTAAGGCTTTCTACTTTGATGTATATAAACTCAATAATTTGTGGTATTTTTTAAACTATTTTATTTAATAATTACTTTTATTGTAATTTTATAAATGGTGTCCGCGGAAGACCAGCATCGTAGCTCACGCTTCGACATTTGCTGACATTTGAGCGGAGTTATTTCTACCAATTAAACATATTTACCCGACTGCGCCAGAAGGAGGGTAATGTTTTTCGAAAGAATGTATGTATGTTGTATGCATTTATGTATGTATATATGTATAATTGTTTGGCAGCTCTATAGCCTGCCTAAACGGCTCGATAGAATTTAGCTTGAGAGGTGTGGTCATATTTACCGTGAGAGTTACACCGGGTATATAAAAATAAAATAAAACAACATGGCGGATGGGCCAAATTCAAATGATTGGCACGCCCTGCAGTCTGAAGTAGTCTGAACGGATTTTAGCTTGAGAGGTGCCGCCGTCTAGTATGACCACGAGGAAATGGCGGTTAGATTAGGATTTACTGTGAGAGTGACACTAGATATATAAAAAGGCGGTCGGGTTTTTTTTTTAATATTGACTTGTTTCTTACTTTCTTTATTACCCTAGACTACGACCTTTGATGACCTCTGTGGCCTAGTGGTCATCAGGCCAGACTGTCACACCGAAGGTCAGGTCAAGATGGAAAATGTTCTTTTTCAGATTGACCTGAGTCTTGGATGTTTATATAAATAAGTATTTGTTATAAAATATAGTATCGTTGAGTTAGTATTCCTTAACTTAAGCCTCAAACTTACTTTGGGGCTCGCTCAATCTGTGTAATTTGCCCGTAAAAAAGACTTCAAATATAATCAATTAAAATCATAATCTAGCCTTTATTTTAAAACGACATGTCAGATTTCGCAGAAATTATGTAATTTTAAAAAAATTGCATAAATTGCTGTGCAATAGAGGCATTTCCTAGATTCAAATTTAAAATACGAATTAATTTTTCAATTTATATGCCATTTATTAAATTAAAATATTGTCGATATCTGACATAGCGTTAAAAGTAAATGCTAGAGCACTTTCTTATGTGAAAGTTTAGGGTTCCTTAGAGCATCCATAGTCATCCCCATGTGCTTTGATTTTTCAGTTGGTGATGAACCTAAACCTTATGATCCTTATGTGGATTATGAATATGGTTCCGTAGAAAAGAACGAGAAATGTGAAGTGATAGACAAGTCTGGACAGATCAAGACCCCGGAATGTTATAGTTATGAAACATATTCCTTTGTTTGTAAAGTGGAAGCAAAGGATGCTCCTTACGATGGCAACTGCGATGTGTTTGATACAGGTAGTCAATTTTTTTTATAGAAAGTTTATTATCTAAAACAGAAACTTAAAAATACCTTATACTTCTATATACGTCTTAGGGTTGATTCAAAGATTCAAATGTTTATTCAGTAATTAGACCTTTACAGGCACTTTTACACGTCAATAAGTATAATTTATGTTACGTGTAAAGTATATTAAAATTTAATTTATTTTAAAAGAAAAGCTACCGATACCAGCGCTTCGTAAAGACCACTGCTGAGAAGAAACGCAGAAAGAAACTCATTTTCACAGTATTGGTCGCATACAGTTGAGGATACATCTGTCAGCACGGAACAGCATTTTCCGATGCTGCTATGCTTTTCTTTCGCTCAGAACCGTCATTTGTTAGAGCGAGAGAGAGCGACGGAACGCCGCGAAATCGGCAATGCTGCGTTCCGTCCCTCTCATTCGCTGTAGTAAACGACGGTACTGAGTGACAGAAAAGGATAGCAGCATAGGAAAGTTCCGTTCCGTGCTGACAAGATGTGTTCCACCAACCCTTAATAACCGAGCGAGCGAAGATCTCCGTTTCAGCTTCGGCAATTTTTTATTTTATTTCGTGTGTACGAGTTCCGAATGTTTGGATGTTCGGATGTCTGGTTGTCTCCAACAACTCCTTTGAACTCGAATACTTTTTTTATAAACGGCAACACAAATATTTTTATGGGATTTGTATGAAATATAGACTAATGACGTCATAGTTTCTTGAAGTCAAATAGCGCCCGATTTTCGTCAATAATAAATCTAAAATCACATTGAAAATGGATATGATCATGACAAGGGACATTTTTTGTGACCTTTTATTTTCTTATCAGTATTCAGTAATTTATTTTTGACTTAGGAAAGTACCCAATTACATAAAATAATGTTATTTAAGGGGTTACCTGAATTTTTCGCGGTCCAGTGCTGCCCCCATTTGAAATAAATCATTTAAAAAGAAACGGAGATATCATTTAAAATTTGGTCTTGATCAGACCCTGGATAACCCTTCAAACTATTTTATGAACTACTGTTTACCTTTTAAAGTGAGAACGTGTAGCTTTTCACCGCACATACGCCAAAAGTGGCCGTTTTTCGCAATTGTGCGTAGAAAAGCTTCGCGTTCTCACATTAAAAGGTAAACAGTAGTTCATTAAATAGTTTGAAGGGTTACCTAGAGCCTGGTTAAGACAAAATTTTAAATGATGTGTCCGTTTCCTATCAAATGATTTATTTAAAATAGGGGCAGCACTGGACCCCGGAAAATTGAAGTTTTTCAAAATGGCGGTAATATGTATTATAACATGACCCAGAAAACGAAAACAAAAATATTTCAGCCACTTTTAAAAAGAAACAAAACTTACAACGGTGGCGCAACGACCCGAAGTGGATCTTGGCCTCCGACACTAGATGGCGCCATTTCTTGCGGTCTTGTGAGCGTCGCTGCCAGTCGTCCACTCCAAGGCTTCGCAGGTCTTTCTTTACCTCGTCGGCTCATCAGTACCTGGGGCGACCAACAGGTCGGCGGCCATTCGGCCGACCCAAGTAGGCTCTTTTCAACGCCCGATCCTTTCCCATTCTTTCTACGGGTCCGAGCCAGCGAAGCCTGGCTGCTTTCGTTTCACCGATGATGATAAAAAGAAACAAAAATGTCATAGAATTTTTTAGTCACCCTCGGACGCAACTTTTTCACAAAACATTTAAATCCTATTTTAATACTTTAATTATTTGGTTTATTAGATTGATTATTTTGCCGAAGCATGTTACGAATCCTTAGTTGTAACTAGGTAAGTACAACTTTTGACGAAGCATGTTGCGGATACTTATTTGTAAATTTTTTGACGAAGCTTGTACCCGATGAATCTTCTTTGTAAAGTATTAAATTTAGAAATAAAGTAAAAAAAAAGATTGATTCCATTTTTTTACAGGTTATGAGTATTATGCTAACGTATCCAGTTGCTACAAGGTTTCCAGTGTACCTGCGACATGGAACGCAGCTTATGCAGACTGCCAGGCAGCAGGGAGCCACTTGGCGGTGGTCAACTCTGAGGCAGAGAGCCGTACCCTGAAGGAAGTGATGCGCAAGTCGCCGACCCATCACGGATCTAAGAACGACCATTACATGATTATAGGATTTCGAACCAAAGGCAGAACAAGGGAATTTGTGACGATTTTCAGTAAGTTGACCTGACATCTTTTTTTGAGGATTGTAAAGCAAAATGTTTTGATACAAAAAGCGATAACGATTTCTTCCGTAAAAACCTACTTCGATTTTGACGATTTTTGGAAATGATGTAGAATTATGAAAGCAAACGTTTTGATTTTTTAGAAATTTTATGTTCGCGTTAAATTTTATCTATAATTTAAATATCCATTTTTTTTCGAAAGGTTACAACCAAAAAAAATAAACAAAATAATTTAAATAACCAGCCAAGAGCGAGTCGGACTCGCGTAAGAAGGGTTTCAAATCATTTTCTATAAAAAAACACATTTGTTGTATGGGAGCCCCGCTTAAATATTGATTTTATCCTGTTTTAGTATTTGTTGTTATAACGGAAACAGAAATACATCATCTGTGAAAATTTCAACTGTCTAGCTATCACGGTTCATGAGATACAGCCTGGTGTCAGACAGACGGACAGATGGACAGTGGAGTCTTAATAATAAGGTCCTTTGTGTACGGAACCCTAAAATTCAAAATATAAGTTAAAGCGAACGATGAAATACTACGTAGTTACACACATTCGCTTTAACTTATTATTAAGGCTGTAATTCTTTTGGTCAACAACTGTATCATAATCATAACAAATGTCTATATTTGAAGTATGGAATTTTAAGACACGTTTTTTTTAAATTTCAGATCAAACCTTAGCACAAGCCGGATTTGCACAGTGGTCTCCATATGAACCCAATAACATAAACAACAGTGAATATTGTGGTTCTTTATTTTCTGATGGGAAATTGAATGACTTAGACTGCAACGATTTGTATAGGTTTATATGCGAGAAGGAAAAACACGTGTAGATAAATGTAACGTGCCTGCTATGTCCATGCTATGCATAAAATCTTAGATACCTAGCGCACGAGACTGAAGATAGGCTATATTTTAAACGGTCAGCTAACTAAAGAGGTTATGGTCAGCTGCATAATGTATTTTGTCAGTAAAATAAGCTGTCGGCAAAAATTACAAATTGATCAGCAGGAAATGTGATTTTATGATAAGGTAGATACTCCTTGGGACATGCCATGCCCCGTTGCCAGCAACTAGGCTAAGTTTTTATAATATGTTTATTTTTTTCTGACGACTGTTTTATAATTTGCTTTTTATAAATGTATATTATACTAAGATATAGCCTGAGTAACTAATGAAATAAAGAGAAAAACTACTCAATGTTTTATAAGTTTTAGCCCGTTAGCGGGAGAAAATGCGCAGCTTTTATTTAGTATCACTTGTCCCGTGGTCTGTCAATCTGTAATCAAATCTTGCAAGTTAAATTTTACCCACTTCCCGGTTTCTGATGAAGCCGAAATTTTGCATGTATGCATATGTTGTGTGACAACGCAATATTATGGTAAAATGGAGCTGATCCGATGATGGAGCCGGAAGGTGGCGATAGGTACTCTATAATGAAATGGCGCTACCCCATCGAATTTGGGCTCGTTTGATTCGTCTTGAGAAGCACTATAAAAAATCGTTTCAGGTAAAAGTTTGTTTTTTATAATGACTTGGTTAACTAGATATTTTTTTTAATTAACGCCACATG
This sequence comes from Acrobasis suavella, assembly GCA_943193695.1. Classification (NCBI taxonomy): domain Eukaryota; kingdom Metazoa; phylum Arthropoda; class Insecta; order Lepidoptera; family Pyralidae; genus Acrobasis; species Acrobasis suavella. The sequence goes on from OW971932.1 coordinate 20,654,390, forward strand.
AAGGGATATAGATATAATAGTTACACAAAAGAAATCCATGGAAATGGTTGGATTGTAAATCTATGAAATAAAAAAGGATACTTAATAAATTTTATCAATATTTTTTTTACACATTTCAGTATATTGTTTAAATTAAATTGAATATAAATGATGTTCCTATCTGGAATGCTAAGGAACAGGATTTTCCCAAGAGGAGATCCTCCCTCCCCCCCGCCCCCAAGCCCACAAACTTAGGCTACTCGTCGACACTGGGTAGATCGCGGGTGCGCAGGTTTTTTTGTAGCCCGCCGATTATTATATTGGCTCTGAAAAAAAATATCCCAAGTTATACAAAGTGGAAGAGTCACACCCTACCCGTAATAAATAATGAAATTAAAATATCAACAAAGAACCAAAAAAAAAATATTCGATATTCCCATACAAATTGCCCGGGCGGCTGCACACTTTTTGTATGGAAATGCCAAATTTTTTATGTTTTTTCTGTTATTTTAATTTCATTATACTATAGTGATCTAGTATAGCCCGTGGTTCGATTTATTACGGGTATGTTCCTTTCACGTTGTATAATATATAGACAAACACACAATACAGTAAATCTGAAAAAGATTATTTTCCATCTTGACCTGACCGGCGATAGAACCTCTGGTGGTCCAGCCTGGCCTGATGACCACTAGACTGCAGAGGTCGTCAAATAATATGAACAAGTTCGTTGTAACTTTTCTTTCTTAGTGAACTTTCCAAGTAATTCATCCTAAAAACCTTTTTGATGAGAGATCGCTATGTATTACTAAACTAATTAGGTAAGGTACTTACAAGGGATCATTTTGCCTTTTATTTCTACACTTAATTTTAACACAGTGTTGTGTATTTGGTTTTGTTTCTACATTATCTTCTTTACTATGTGATGGAGGAGGAGTAACTTCTTTCACAGGAGATTTCTTATTTATGCAATCTTCTGGCTTTTCAATTACTACGTCGGTTTTTGGTGCGTGTTCATGTTTTTGAGGGTCTGTATCATTTACTTCTTTAATGTTAACTTTTTCTTGATTTATTAACGATGTACTTGCTATTTCTTGAGCAGGAACAGCTTCTTCGGCTGGGTCGATTAGTTTTGCTTTATCTTCTTGGTTTACGCTGTGTTCTATCACCGTAGTTCGCCTCTAAATTTAAACAAGATTTTAAAACATACTCGATTACGAAAGCAATGTAGGTACGGCTAACAATTGATATATTTTTGAAATGTGCAAATTAAAGACTTTTCATTTGACACGTCTCGATATAGAAACAAAATTTTCTTTTTGACTCTTACTTTTTTGTATGTAAATACAACTAGAAGGGACATACCCGTTATAAATCGAACCACGGGCTGAATTAGATCATTATAGTTTAATGAAATTAAAATAACAGTCAAAAAGCAAAAAGAAAAAAAAATTACATTCGCACACAGATCGCCCGAGCGGCTGCACACTTTTGCGTTCTGACTGTTATTTTAATTTCATTATACTATAGTGAACGAGTCTAGCCCGTGGTTCGATTTATTACGGGTATGTCCCTTCTACGTTGCAAATACATTTGAAGATTCAAAGATTCAAATGTTTATTCAGTAATTAGACCTTTACAGGCACTTTTACACGTCAATAAGTATAATTTATGTTACGTGTGAAGTATGTTAAAAATTTAATTTATTTTTAAAGAAAAGCTACCGATACCAGCGCTTCGTAACGACCACTGCTGAGAAGAAACGCCGAAAGAAACTCATTTTCACAGTATTGGTCGCCTACTCGCCAGAAGGGCATTGTCATATTATTATAATTGTCTTTTAATTAATAAATACTTATAATATAATACAATGTTGACACATTATAACATGTAATGCTTGCGAACAAGTAAACAAACATAAATTGCGTAATAAAAAATATTAAGTAGTTAAAAAAGCGAAGCCGAGCTGACCAGTCCCTCCCGGCAGCACCCGTTCACGAGTTGACGCACGGATATTTAAATTGCATACAAATTGTAGCCTATGTCACTTGGACAATAATGACAAATCGATTAACATCTCATTTGTGAAAATTAGATAAGCAGTTGGGATGCTACGGTGGAACAGCATAAATAACCACATACATACTCGTACGTATTATTTATTTATTTATTAATAGCCTGTTTTTGCGTCCCACTGCTGGGCAATGGCCTCCCCCTGTTCCTTCCACACGTCCCTATTCTGAGCAGTCTGCTGCCAGTCTTTCGTGGTCTACCTCTGCGTCTGCGTCCTACTGGCAACCATAAGGTGATTTTTTTGGGCCCACCTGGTACTAAAATCATTACCATTTCGTTTGGCTTTGCTGTAGTCGGATAAAAAACAACATTAAACAAAATTAAATCCTGTCAAGAATGGACGATGTCGGCGCTAGATGTAAGCCACTTCCAACCGGATCATTGAGCCTATGTCCAGCAGTGGCCTTATGTGTGTCTGATATTATGATGAGTAAAGTTATCAAGACATTTTAACAGTACGTAAATTGTTAAATTAAGCTCAGTCAAAAAAATTACCATTCCTCAAGAAGATGATTTGGATTATGGAAGGTAATTGCAGAAGATGGTATAAATGGTATTTGCACAAATAATTATTCCAGCCACGTTTTACGAAACCCGTGTGAAAGAGAAGGGTGACAAATGTTCATAATACCAAAAACATACACAGTAAAATAGCCTTACTGTGGATGTTTTATGCTAATATTTTATATAAAACAGAATTTAACACTAAAAGTTATCTTTTTTTAAATAGCAAGAAAATTGGTTATTACATGAAGCAGAAATTAGCATTTGAAATATTGCTATGAAGAAAAGTGAGAGCGTGGTGGGGACATCTCGCTGTCTCTTTCATACACGCGAGACTCAATAGCAGTGACGTCAAGTGCGCTGCACATGCTTATATTTTCGGTTTCGACTTATGTTACTTATTCATATGAATTATAAACATAATTGATTGAAATACCGTATTCTAACCCTGCCCTCACCATATATCCAATTTGATCCAGCTTAAACTTACCATACTTTGTCTTTGGACATTCCTTCGTAGGTTCGTCAAGTCCTTCTTCTTTTTTCTCCTCAGAAAACCACACTGAAATGAGATTTGATATTAGAATTTACGCCCTATAGCGAGCTAACACTGACATTGAGACAAGACGCGTAAAAAAAAAACTGTTTTGTCTTTAAGTTCGCGGCTCCATTGAAGCTGTGCTATGTTTTGTTAGCCAATAGGATTTCGATACATGATACATTTTAGCTATAAGAACCACAAGAACCACCAGCTACCAATGCTGCTTTTCAAAAATCCGAAATGTCAGGCAAGTTGGAAAGTAAAAAAAGATTACGATGGCCAGGGACAGATCTGTCTGACGCAGACATATTATATAATAAATTAAATTTCAATAAACACTACACGTATTGTAAATTATACTTATTGACATATAAAGTGCCTGTGAATGTCTAATTACTGAATAAACATTGAATTATCAATTTAGACAGAAGGAAGATGCCCAACAGTGGGTTCTAGAAATTGACGATAATGATGATACTTGATTAAAGTAAAAAGAGAGAAGATGCAATCACGACCTACCTCATATAATATGAAGACTATGATAACGATGATCAATAAACCAATCAGGGAAGCGAGAAGTATTATCCAAATAGGCACGTCTATCTCGTCGAAACGAAGAATAGTTTTGACACTGAAAAAAAAAAAAAACAAAAATTGAAGTGTGACGTTCATTCATTTATATTTCGCCAAAGTAGTGTAAGTAATAGAAGTATTATTAAGTTATTCATTAAATAATAAACAGAGCTATCTACAAAAGTCCTCATTTCATTTATTCACTAACAATAAAACATTGTGTTCAAATATCGAACTTAATATTTTCTTAAATATATATTTCCTACAAAATATAAAGTTTAATATAAAGACTTACAGGAGAATACAAATCACATAAATTAAAAGTCTTCAATCGAATAACAACACTTTTCCATCAAGACGAAGTGGTAGCTAAAGTGGCGTCCTCATTCGAAATAAATTGTTTAAAACTAAATATGGTGATAATTAAAAATTTGATTTGTATCACTGTCTAGAAAGACTTTTAAACTATTTTATGAATAACATTTGATACAAATCAAATTTTTAATTATCACCAAATTTAGTTTAAAACAATTTATTTCGAATGAGGGCGCCACTTTAGCTACCACTTCGTCTTAATACGTAAAGTAATGCTCATAGATAACATTAAAAAATGAAGAGTTTTAGTACTGTTTTGATTTCATTCGGTAATTTATTGAAGATTATGACTGTTGAGTTGCGTGGACTTGTTTTAAAATGTTCAGAGCAGGAGTGATCACTCTGGTAAGTCTTTCCGCATCATTCTCTTGCAGAGCTACCAGTAAAGGAAGGATGATCTCAGTAGATGGCATTAAGTAGTTGTATAGAGGACTATTAATTTAACTTTTACAATTAGTCGCCTCTTACGACACCCGTGGGAGAGGAAATGGTGATGACAAATTGTATTCTATTCTGCAGTAACCACGTGGTCATGATCTAATGACGAAATAATAGGAAAATTAAAAATGATCACCATAATAGGAATATGGACTAGGTAACAAATTTACTTAATTAATTTAACTGTAATTAGAAAATATGGATTTGTTAGGTAATAAATACATTATTTCATTTAGCTCGCCAACTAGATAATCTAAAAAATAATGAACTCATATTTTTTCGTTTCACAAAAAAGTAAAAACTTACGTAGATGCAGTGCATCGAAGTTTTGGAGTGGAGGCGATTTACGTCACCTTCAGGTGAAAATCGTACCTGATCGTGACGTCACGCGAAATTTAAATGAGCTGTTTTTTAACGTTATTTGCTAATCAGAAAAATTCGTATACTATACTTTTTAATAATCTATTTAATGAGCCAACATTTTGTTTTTGTAAACATCCTTATTACGATGAAACAATTTATAGAGGTATATTAGTATACATGTAGGGCGCTTCTTCCGCATTATATTTATATAAAATAAAAAAAAAAGAATGGATTACCTGTCTCTTTTTTCAACTCCATTGAAAACTATTTTTATGTGTGATGTCACTTGGAGATTTTTCTTTTTGAGTGTTTCTGGAATTAAATAAGTAATGTTAAAATGACTGAAAATCAGTGTTTGCCCCTGAGCAATTTTAACGCTGGTTTATTGCTTTTTGTATCACTGCGGTTTAACCTATTTCTACAACTGATTATAAATGGTTTTGTGTTGATTTGTGTATATGTTACCGAAAATTTGTGAAATTAAAGAATTGTATACAATGCCTAGGCAATGTATAAAATGGTATGTTTGTCATACATTTCATGTCTCGAATTAGTCACGGTAGGTAGCTTGGGAATGTAGTTGTGCAAAAAGTTTACAACCGGCCTCTGCCCGACGTTAACTCTTCCTGGGAATGCAGTTATATTTGTGTGCTTCAGTAAGACAAAGTGTTTATTTATTTATCTATAACCATTAGACGGGCTAAATGGCCTCTTTTTTATTTATTTTGAGTTCTAATCATGGCATGTTTATTCAAGCATGATATGTCGAATTGAATAACATATTTTAAATATTTTTTGCTTTTCGAATTTAAAAAAAACTTTAATACGGCTATACGAGTATTCTCGTAGCTTTTTTACTGGTGAATTTTTAGTTCAGGTTCAGTTTCAATTAAGTTATTAGGATTTTAACTACAAATTCAGTTATTATGATATGAACTACAAGTGAATCGCTTTTGGGGTCTAGCTAGAGACAGTGTATTTTTTTAAGACTAGTATTATTCGGGGGATAATTTTTCAAAACTAAATCAGACTTCACTACCTTACTACACAACTGATTTTGATAAAATTCTACATTTCTATGGGACCACCTGACAAGTTTGCCTTTTCAAACAAAAAAAAGAATTTTCCAAATCTGTCCAGGCATTTTCGAATAATCGATGAACATATATAAAAAAATATACATGTAAATATTACTTTTTAAAATACTTAGTACGTACTTACTTCTACATTTTTAATTCAGTAAATATCCTCTTAATCTATCGCAGGTTCACCTATATGGGATATGTCCGCCATTGTACATTTGCTCTTTTGATTTTTTTGTAGTTTATTTTGTTGCTGTTGTTGTTGTATATCTTCATTGCACATAAGTTTACAATTATAGAAACAGTTACAAACCATATAATGTGTAGGTACAAAGGCGGACTTATCCCATAATGGGATCTCTTCCAGTAAGCCAAGTATAAGCGAAAGGATACAATAAATGTGCAAAACAGTAGAGGTCAAAGTGTACAGATCAAAATAAATCTTATCTTTTCTACATATATTATTATTATATTTTTGTTCTTTGGTAAAATAAAGTTATTTTAACAAAAAATGAAATAAAATAATCCGACAAATAGAAAAAGAGAAGGATCAATCAAAAAAGGAGGACCTCCTCCTTTTATCGGTTAAAAATGGTTAGATATTTCGTGCATCACCTCACTTTATATTATACGAGTTGAAGAGTAAGCTTATTGTTGAAACGCAAGTTAGGTACAATGCGGACTTCAAAGCATTTTTGTACAAATTCCCGGCACGTAGGTTGAACCAAAATAGCGGTTATCGGCGCAGGTACAAACAATGCGCCGACGACCGCCATTTTGGTTAATTGTACGTGTCGGAATTTTGTAAAAAAATTCTTTGAACTTATTTGTGTCATTGTAGTCGTATTCTAATCGAATCCAGGGACTCTATTTTTGAAACACAGAGCCTCACGTTTCAACCATAAGCCTTACACCACTTCAACATGCCTCATGGCTTCAATTCAAAGTAGCTATACTTACTATAAATATTAGACATTATGTGTATGGGGAGCACCATAGTAAATTTAGTTTTGCTCAGGGTTGTTATTTCACAATGATTGATGTATTCCGTTTCAGTTTCTTTACTTGATGTGCAACTGTAACGTGTTTCGTAAATGGACTGAAATATACAAAATAGGTATATACTATAAATCTCAAAGATACAAAATTTTATGATAAATACATGAACTTATAGATAAACGCCCAACACCCATGAAAAGTTTAAAAACGCCATTTTCAAACTTGCCCTGATTGTAGCTGGGGAGCCGACAAGGCTAAATTTGGATTTACTCGAGCGCCGTGGGGGCCTAATAAATAGATTTTGAAGATTAAATAGTATTTAATAAGAAAAAGGTGTCATTTTTTGCAAGTTTGTGATATAAGGGAGGGGGCTCCCTTATATCACGCTCAAATCGTCAGATTATTCAAATGCATGCTTTTCAGCATGTAATTAACCCACCTTATCTTACTGTCACGCTCTAGTATTTCGGACCATTTTTTTATTATTCTGATGGGTTACCCTAGAAGCACCCCCCTAGATCAATAGCTTATATTTGGTGGAGGTACTCAACAGGGTGCAAGAGGGGGTACCCCTCTATATGTTAATCTGACGCGCTCGAGTACCTAAATCCGAAAATAACTATTGGGTATCGAACCCAGAAGGTAGTCCACCTCCAGAGAGGTGGACTACCGTGTAAGCATACACAGGAGACAAACTTTGTAACACGACATGTAAAATAAACATCACGCAAATCAACCTTAGATTTGCATCTTTGATTTTCTAAAATGCGGTTCAAAGCGTACACGACTGCTAAAAAGAATGTAGTGTAATGTTTTTGAAATGCTTAAAGTTGGATGCGGTGTCAGTGTCGTCATTGTCAACCTCCAAGCACTCAAGTCATATAGGCCATAATTAAATAAACCACTGTTGATGATAAGTGATTGTAAAAATACATTTTGACTTACAGGAATTCCTTCAAGAAAGAACTTCTTTTCTAGGGTAATGATCGCTTTTACGTTTTGCCAAGATGTGAGTCCATAATTGTAAATCTGTAAAACAAATGAAAATTATGTTGAAAAGCTTCTTCTTATGTCTTATCCGTCTATTATGTGGGATCGGCACTGTATGTGAGCTTTCTCGACCGTATAGTTTACCGAGTTCACTGGACAACTTTCTATCTAAATTTATATGGAGGTGGGAGGTGGTCCCATATAAATTTAGATTTCATACAAAAAAATTTCTAATTTATATAGGCGTCTTCAAGTAATCGGGAAACATACATAAAAAATATATAAATATTCATTAAAATTGATAACCTCCTTTGTTTTGAAGTGAGTTTAAATAGGCTCGGCAGTATTATTGTTTTTCACATAAAACCTACCTCGTATTCGTGCTGAATTTGTTTTGATGAGAATTCAATTTCATTCCTTGTTATATTTATCACACCGCCATCCTTGATTAATCTGTGAAATAAAATTATGTATCAATTAATTGTTGCACAAGATAGTGATTTGTGTGATTTGTTCGTATATTTTTTTAATATTATTATCACGTCATCGACATTGCAAATACCTGAAAGGATCTAAAGTAGTTTTTTGTCTATTTTTTATGATTATAACGATGATTTAATTTATAAAATAACCCCGTTACTTACTTACCCCATTACTGTAACATGTTCGCTATCCCAATGAAGAGGTATTGATTTATCCAACATTTCTATTGGAGTTTTATTGCTGCAGTGTTCATGTAAATGCACATCCACTCTAAATTTTTCATCCCCACCATCTTCTTTAGTCTTGATTGATCTTGTGTCCAGTGTTATGCCATTAATATTCTGTAATTTAATTAATGATTGAAACCACACCGACGTTTTTTTCTTCATCATCAATTCAGCCGCACAATGTCCGCTGCTGGACATAGGCCTCTTCCAAGGATTTCCAAAATTACCGTTGTAGACCGGCCTGCATCCAGCGCTTCCAACGACCTTGGTCAGGTCATTTGACTACCTTGTTGGTGTCCTATGCTTCGCTTATTTTTCTTAGTTTTATCGTAAAAAACAAACTGGAGACATATTATTGAACGCGGGAGTCAACGAAACACTATAGGAGATTTTTGAAATAATTAAAAGAAAAATAATATCCTTTTCCGCAAAAAAACATAAAACTTTAAAACATCTCATCAAAACGTCGAGGCTTTTCGTATTTATCCGCTATCGCATATTTAAAAAGCGCGATATCGCGCCCTTTGGTATCATAATTCGAAAAGGTTTGCTCTATTTTTCTCAAAATATAAGTATAAAAAGAAAAGCTTACCCATTCCGAGTTTTTTCTTAATAAGTATTTAGGGTTACAAATGAGGTGCTTCCCATCACCTGAAGTTGGTAGCATACAGGTTGAAGGCCAACTAGAGAGTGAGTCGATGCCATGAAAATATATTCTAACGCATGCCTCGTACGCGGGGTCACCCGTGTTCTTGACCGATATACTCAAAGTTTCGTTATCACTTGAACCTACTATATATTTGTGATTTCTGAAAAAAGTCAATTTTGTTTTATGAATTCAAGCTAGAAGTGGCCTTTGAAAAAGACGTGATATTTCTTGTATTATTTACTAAATATTCGTTTAGTTTCCTCCACAAGATTGCATAAGAACATGAATTATCAAAAAAAATTCAATTTTATAAGACTTAAACTACTATGATATAGTTTTCTGTAAATTGTATCTTTACAAAATATGTACATATGCCAAACTAGACTTTTTATATGGTGCCTTATATTGGCAACCATGTTACAAAAAATTTGCATTCATCTGTGCTTCGGAAGGCCGCTTGACTTCCCGCCAAAACGTTGTATGGTTACGGCACAATAAAATGAGTAAATATATACAGACAGACACACAAAATTTAAAAAACGGTAAAATTTGGCAGTGACGTTTCTAAGCAGGATGATCAAAGAAGAATCTAACTCTGTAACGCCATTAGAAAACACACATTGAACTCTTTAAAAAAGGTTGTGTTGATCTTTATACGCCACTACGAAGAACTACAACCACAACAACGAAGTGACAAGACAACATAGTTTACAAAAAACATACGAGATAGCACTGGCTGTATTCTACATCTCGATATGAGAGTTCTGGTTGCAACTTACCATTTATAAAATACAACACCATGCCTGGTGGAAGCTTGTTTACCAGGTACCGCCCGTCGGCACCTGGACGATTTGCGTCCTAAGTAGGCCTTCTGGCAACCGTAGCTCGGCCCTTCCGGCAAAACATGGGTGTTGCAGCACCCCAAATTGCTATAACCACTAGTGCGCCCAAAGCCGAGGTTTCCCACTTCGGAGCCCTTTGCGCTGCTGCTAGTAGTTTTTAATATAGGCAGCTGGGCCTTTGGCTCGCTCCTCAAACCTGGTCACACAATGCCGTCCGAGACCATCTATGTATGTCACATCAAAAATAAAAACATGCCTGGCAGAGAACTCTTCCCTTTCTCGCGGTTGAGCATACCACCTCGAATCTTGATCCCGCTAAAATGCATATTAATAAAAATACTTACATCATTGAAACATTGAACGACATTTTGAGTTTCGGGACACATTTATTGTCATGCGCACATTCTCCTATCCATGTGGAACCGGATTTTTTTAGTCTACTCCTGTCGCTTACAGTAACTAGAGATGGTTTAAACTCTGCCATGGCCCTGGAATCGTTGAGCAGTTTCGCCGATATTTGGTAATATAGAGTAGGATCGTGACTTTCATTCTACGAAAAAATATAAACGAATTTAGTCATAAAGTTACGTCTACACAAACTGAACAAACGTCGACAGGCTTTTTCTGAATTTTACAACAATTTAACGGCACATTTGAGCAGGTAAGGCGGTTATTTACTCCCTTATTTTTATCTTAAGTTCATCAAAAGTGTGAAGACGATGTTCCAGCCAAAAGAAAAAGTTTTTACACGTATGATGAAAATTTCAGACATGGCCTTCATCAGTGCATCGCTGCAGAGGGCCGCCATTTGCTGATGTAATTTCCAACACTTGATGTAACAAATGGCATGTATACTAAATGGAGTAAAATAAACCGCGTAAGGGCGTGTTCGGACGACACGAGCACGCGAAGCCCATGCCTAGCGCTTGTCTAACGCAAATTCAGCTCGCTTTGAAATTTTTTAAACTTGTTGCAAATAATTTGAGTCCTATCACACATCAAAACAACTTATACGTAGACTTGTCTACGCGTCTGGTTGAGGCAACAGGAGACTTCAGAGCTGGTAGTTTCCTTGCCCAAAGAATTAGCCTTGCTATTCAGCGAGGCAACGCTGCGAGTGTTCTGGGTACTCAGTCAGACGCATTTGAGGAGGTATTTCATATTAGTTTCTTTCATTTTATTTTTCTTTCGGTTTTAATTTAGATTTAATTAATTTAAGTATTCTAAGTTCTTTTCGTTTCAAATATTTATTTATAAATACATGTTACTTCTTATATTGTAATTTAATAAATTTCTTACTTCTTTATTAAGATACAACTTAAATTGCATAAACCGAAGTCAACACGCGCATGCCTCATCTACACCACGGGCTCGTCTTGCTTCCGCCTTGCCTCTGCCCGGCGGTGCTCGCCCCGACTTCGGCAAAAGCAATTTGAGTTGTATTGATGTGTGATAGGACTTAAATCATATGCAACACATTCAAACCGCGCTTGTCGTAAGCTTGTCGTGCGCTAGGCATAGTCTTAGCGTGCGCGTGTCATCTGAACGCGCCCTTACTGTAATTCGAATATTTCTTTTTATGTTGCCCTTTAAAACTGATGCATTCTTTTGCCTAATCCGCTAGATAACAACAAGTCAAATGAGAAACTTTTTTATAAACGTCAACACAAACATTTTGTATAAAATATGCTTTTTTGGAGTCGAATGGCGCTCTTAATATGAGTTTTTCTGCATTAATAAATCAAAAATATTCTTAAAAATGGATATGATCAATGCAAAGTGTCACTATTTTGTGTCGTTTTATTTTATGAACTGAATCGAATAATTTGTTTTGCACCCAGTCATCTACCCAATTAAGCAATTACATATGTTCTTACCTCTGGCACTGAAATGATGATGTCCTCACAATATTCCGGTTCTCTCTGACTCGTCACGTGCATGTCGTAGGTTATGGAATTATTTGATTTGGTTTTCAATTGCGGTAATGTTATTAGTACTTTAGATATATCCAATGTTACTGTAAAACCTTGAAAAAAAAAATTAAGAACTAACTAAACAGTGAACCGTTTAAAGAGAAATAAATAGTATTAAAATAATTTTTCAAAACTACCTAACCCCCAAACGATAAAATTTTAATGGGACCACCTTGAAAGTATACCCTTTCAAACAAAAAAGAATTTTTCAAATCGGTCCCGGTGTCTTCAAATAATCGGTGACTGAAGATACATTAAAAAAAAAAAACATAAAAGAAGACGGTTAAAAATGTAGCCTTCACTTATTTTTTTTAATGTTATACTTAAATTATTCACTTACTTGCGTCTATGAATTTTGGTAAGTCAGGATATTGAAAAGCCAAACACAATTCATATTTAAACGAAGAAAATCCAACGATTTCATCTGTTTTCTAAAAATAAAAAAATATAAATGAAACAAATTAATTCATTTTAATTTTTTTTCAGAATATGCTATTGGTAGATTTTTTTTTCAAGTTATTATGTTTTATAAACTAACCAATTTTGATAACATTGGTTCAGGGTTTCAGCATAACAACATTTATCCTTTTTTTTTACTTAAACCGCTTTTGATGACGTAGTCCTTATGTTCATGGGACCAATCTGAAAATATATCCTTTCAAACGAAAAATCGTATTGAGAACTTCCTTTTTGTAAAATTGGGTAATAGTTTAAATTACACTTACCCCTAATGGCTTCAACGGTTTAACTTCTACAGTAATGGATGCCAGACAACTAAAAAATACAGCTGTGTCGTTCAGCGGGATACCAACGGCCAGTTCTAAAATAAGGTACAGTTTATTTCAATACTCATGTCCTGCTATTTGGCAGTATTGGATCTAGAATGTTTTTGAGGCGGGGATGACGCCCCCTGCTTGGTTTTGCCGCTTATTTTCTGACTCTGACTTCTCCTCTCCCTCTAGATCCGGGGCTGCCATTTGGATACTTTTTATCCCAAAAAAGAGGTGTCACACGCGATCGTTTCTTAAATTGCCGGCCAAGTGCGAGTGGGACTCGCGCACGACGGGTTCCGTACCATTATCTACAAAACTCACGTTTATTGTATGGGGCCATTGAAATATTTATTTTATTCGGTTTTTAGTTTGTTGTTATAGCGGCAACAGAAATACATCATCTGTGAAAATTTCAACGGTCTAGCTATTACGGTTCCATCACGATACAGCCTAGTGACAGACAGACAAACGGACAGACAGACGGCGGAGTCTTAGTAAAGGTTACCGTTTTTACCCTTTGGGTACGGAACCCTAGAAACAAACTGACCAATGGCCAACAAGTTGTCCGACTAAGTTGTCAGCATCGGGTCTTTTTAGTTTCCACTACAGGAGCATGATCCTCTCTGTACTACCAGAGCCATACTTGGCCAGAGCAACCAGAGTATTTGGCCTACACTCTGCACGCTGGCCAGACGGGTTAGAGAGGTCTCATTGATGTTTGTACCTAAGTTTTGTTTAGCTTGTATTTCACAAGTCGCCTTCTACGACATCTGGATAGATATGGAGTGGTTCTATTCTACTCTGCTGGAAACCCATAATAATAACTATTATCCTATTATTATAAGTTAAAGTTTGTGACTTTGGATGTTTGGAAATTTAGGATAGATGAAAAGAGATTTACAAAAACTATTCATAAGGCAAATGTGAATGAAAGAGCTTCGCAGGGTCGGTCTCGGCGAACGTTCTGCGACCAGATTGCAGACTTCGTGGATTAAAGAGAGGTTAGAAGCACCGTAATCGAAGGGCATGTATGATAAGTAATGAGTGGGGATAAAGCTAAAGAGCTCTGTCAGAATCGTAAGTAGAGGTCCATAGTTTCTGCTTACCCCTGTGCGGAAACCAGCGTGATAGTTTGTATGTTCGGACTCATATAGGACATAAATGTACTAGCCTTTGCATCCATTTTCATCGAAGTCCGGTACAGCGTAAAGGCTCAACCCGAATGAACGGTACTGTTCTTTCTGTAATCTTTGTAACCATGTCACTTCTTGGTCCAAGTCCAAGAGACGTGCTCCTGAGTATATGTACACTGCGCCTCGGCCTCCGTCTTCGTAAGGAGCTGATACAGCAATCTCTACAATAAAATTAAATGTATTTTATGGACGCTCTTATCCTAGAGTCTAGGTTATATGCGCTCTTACCCTAGAGTCTAGGTTATGAACGCTTTTACCCTAGAGTCTAGGTAATGATTGCTCTTACCCTAGAGTCTAGAACTCTAGATCATAAACGGGCTTACCCTGGAGTCTAGGTTTTAAACGCTCTTACCCTAGAGTCTAGGTTATTACCACTCTTACCCTAGAGTCTAGGCTTTAAACGCTCTTACCTTAGAATCTAGGTTATAAACGCTCTTACCCTAAAATCTAGGTTATGAAAGCTCATAACTCAACGGATTTTGATAAAATTTCTATGAGACCACCTGACAAGTATGCCCTTTGGGCCAGGCGTGCTCGAGTAATCGGGAAATACATAAAAAAAATTGTATCGATTGCCTACACTTTTTAAGAAAAAAATGGTAAGTATCTAATCACTCAATATATTTCCAGGCAATCTTTTTTATTAAGTTAGGTAAAACAAATTAAGTACCTAAGTAGTGCAGAATTACGGGTGTGTATTTATATTAAAAAAATATATTAAGTAGGTACCATCTTTTTTGTCTCCATTTAAATCTCCAAGGTTTGCTATTGCATAACCAAACTGTCCATCGTTACTGGGACCATTGACTACTCGAAAATATTTTTTTGTGTCCTGAAAAAAGTTAAATTTTTGAAATAAATGGATAACATTTGGAATCCCACTATTCTTACATGGCCTTTGGGTTTTATGGCCCTGGGCTCTTTTTGCTCTAAGGCTAGAAACTACGTCTCTATTTAGATTATCTTTTCCATTAATTAATTTATTACGAGACTTCATCATAAAAAGAGACTAAGAAAGAGAGACTTCATCATAATGATTGTTGACGAAGAGGTTTGCAAGTATCGTAGCAAGTGGAAATTTATAGTCTCTGCCTACCCCCATGAGAAACAGGCGTGAAAATATGTATATTCATGTGCCTCACCGCTGGACAAAGGACACTCCCTCCACTTCTGGCATTCAGTTCATCGTGCATCATCATCATTTCCGCCGCATAACGTCCACCGCTGGACATAGACCTCTTCCAAGGATTTCTAAAATGACCGATCGAGAGCGGCCTGCATCTAAGCTTTCCAGCGACCTTGGTTAGGTCAGGTGGCATTCAGTCCCGTCCTGCGTTCCTTCCATTCGTTATTAAAATTATCAACCAACAAGAGGTGACTTTTCCCTTGAAATAACTAGGCCAGCGGTATTTGTGGCCAGCCCAGCCAGTCTCATTTCTATTTCGCGGGCTTCAAAGTTACATGTTCGATTCATGTTCGGGTGCGAAATTCGGTGTTACTGATTATGTCCATTAATTCGATACTCAGGATGCTACTTTCCATCACTCGATGGCAAAGTTTGAGGTTGGAGTTTTGGAGTTTAGTCAAAAACTAATATACGAAAGAAGCCCGACCTCCGTGGCGTAGTGGTCACCATGCTAGTCCGCCACCCAGAGGTCCCGGGTTCGATCCCCGGTCAGGGCAAATTGAAAAATGGCCTTTTTCGAATTGTCCTGGGTCTTGGATGTTTATCTATATATGTATTTGTTCTAAAATATAATATCGTTGAGTTAGTATCCCATCACACAAGTCTCGTACTTACTTTGAGGGCTAGCAATCAGTGTTATTTGTCCAAAAAAAAGAAAGAAAAGAAAAGAAAAAAAAAAGCCCTAAACTCTGGCTATCCATTAAAGGACAACGACGTGATTGGTGTATATGTACGATAGTATTCTGTATTTTATCTATGATATAACACTTACGTCATCTTTATAAATAAAGACCCCTCCAGTATTGTACATGTTTTCAGTTGCAAAAGTCGGAGCGCCCACCAACAGAAGTGACTGGTCGTCACCATTCACACTGGCAGCACACAACGAGGCCCCGAACATCGAACCGATTTGGTCACCTTTGATTGTGGTAGTCAATCTCGCATTTGCGTTATTGAAAATTAAAACCTTTAAGGAAAAATATGTTGCAATTTCAAAGCTCCATATGAAAAGTTTAACTTCTTCATCATTATTTTGTTTTAGGTACCCACAGTTGGGCATAAGCCTTTTCTTTCTGGGATACATAAGGATATCATTATAATTATTTCAGCCGAATAACGTCCACCAGTGGACATGGGCCTCTCCAAAGGATTTCTAAAATTACAGTCTAAAGCGGCCTTCATCTAGGGTTTTCCGACCACCTTGGTCAAGTCATCTGACCAGCTAATCTGGTGTTCTACGCTTCGCTTGCCAGTACATAGTACATAGCAATTCGAGAACTGTTGCCCCATTGGACACCGGTTCTTCGTGCTATATACTCTGCCCACTGCCACTTTAAAGAGTTAATGGCATTTGGAAAATGTAAGAAGCTGAAAGTGATGTTACTAAGTGGATTGACAGTCTTTCATTCACCCTTTAACTTTACTGTGAATTTTAAAATATATAATATTATTTAAAAGTTTATATCTAATAATTTAGTCCAGTATCAATCTATCCCTTCACCATTGCTTAAATCATAAACCTTTCCTTTTTCTTGCATTTCTTGTTTCTTACTATTAGATTTTACTTTGGCCGAAACCTATTCTAGCAATATAATCATTGAATGCTATCCAAGAATGGGTTTTGGCGGGAGCGCCACATTTCATCAACTTCTTCTAAGGGCTTCTCTAAGTGTTGGATCCACAGATCTGTTCTTATCTGTGTAGTTTTTTTGGAAGCTTGCGTGGGAATCCAAGTCACCAATAAAAGCTACTCGTATTTATGCATAATATTAAAATACCATTCCAAATCCATGTTCACCATAAGTTGAAGATATAAGGAGTTCATTTATGCCTTTATAAGTTCTGTGTAGAACACTGTATCCTAAAACAGAACAATGTAAGTATTTAAATTTTATTCCACACTCTTTTTCATGAGTTTCGAGCATCATACGAGTAGTTTAGTCAATTATAAAAAGACCTAAAGACCTTTGAAGTTACTACCATATGCAGCGTGAATTTAGTGTTTGATAATTCAGCATCAAAATCGGCCCAGTCGTTTCAGACTTAGGCGATTGGCACACTGCTCCGCATCCCACAGCATAACGCGGGGCCACACAAACAACGCGCATAAACGCGGTGTCAGTGCGTTGTCCTATGCGTTTTTTCTATACAAATTAAGATACTTGCATACAGTCCGGCCTCGTGCTACGCAGCGGGTTGCGGAGCAGTGTACGGTGACCAAGCAATGTAGGCACAGGCTGAGGACTACATCGCTTGGCTTATTGAGTTTTTAATTGCTTGCGGTCATTTTGAACTACCACCTAGCTTAGGGCACGTTCAGACGACACACGCACGTCAAGCCTACGCCTAGCGCACGAAAAGCGCACGACAAGCGCGGTTTTTTGTCGCTTGTAAACTTGAGTCCTATCACACATCAATAAAATTCAAATTGCATTTACCGAAGTTCAGTCGGGGTGAGCGCCAGGCGGGCGCAGGCACGCAGGCGCATGGTGTAGGCGCATCGGTTAATGCAATTTGAGTTGTATTGATGTGCGATAGAACTCAAATTATATGCAACAAACTTCAAAAAATTCAATGCGCGCTATACGTTAGCTGCGCTTACGCTAGGCGTGGGCTTGGCGTGCGCGTGTCGTCCGAACACGCCCAAGGTGATGGGAAAGATCTTGGGGAAACCTGTACACCTAGTTCACGAGTGTTTAACAAATTACAACGTGGAAAGGACATACCCGTAATAAATAACGAAATACGAGCTATACTAAGATCACTATAGTATATGTAATGAAATTAAAATAAATGTCGATTTTTTTTGGCCTTTTGGTTGTTATTTTAATTTTATTATACTATAGTGATCTAGTATAGCCCGTGGTTCGATTTGTTATGGGTAAGTCCTTTCCACGTTGTATATCCGTATGCTGTGAAGCCGTTAGATGCCTTTAGGCTGCTCGAAAGTCTGATTAGTGTTGGTACTCATCTGTCAGGACGGAATGGAACTTTCTCTGCTATCCTTTTCTGTCGTTCAGAACCAGAACCGTCAGTTGCTAGAGCGAGAGAGCGACGGTACGAATCAGCATGGCCGGTTCCGTGGCGTTCCGTCGTCCTTCCTCGCTCTAGCAAATGACGGTGCTCTAATAACAAACCCTTTGTATTAGCTAAGACGACTTCTGTGGCCTTGTGGTCATGGTCATCATACCAGGCTGTCACATCGGAGGTCCCGAATTCGATCCCCGAACAGATCAAGATGGAAAATGAGCTTTTTCAGATTGACCTGGGTCTTGGATGTTTATCTATATATGAATTTGTTATAGAATAAAGTATCGTTGAGTTAATATCCCATGACACAAGTTTCGAACTTACTTTGGGGCTAGCTAGATGTGTGTGATTTGTCCATATAAATTTATTTAGAAATTTATGAGTACACTCGATAAAAAAGAAAAAAGTATATATATATATTGGAAAAGAGAACGGGGAGTAGCTTCCTATGTGCAAAGACTTTATACCATCTTAATACTGCATTTATCAACACACTTGCCCAGCGTGGGCAAATTCAGGTGATAAAGAAGATTATCTTACCAAAGTTAGTTTTGACTCCAGTTTTTACAGGAAGAATGATAAATGGATCATATTGGTAATGATATAAGTACTGCACTGCGCGACCTGGTTGAAAAACAAAAGGACCAATAAAAATGGTAAGAGCATGATTTTCATACGACAATATAACAACAAGTTTGGAAAATCTTAAAGTGCTCGCTTCCTAACGTTCATTCAAAAAAAAACATGGGGTTTTATCTGCAATCTGATACGAGTAATACACATAACAAATGCGTGACTTACGCACGCTGACCAAATAATAGACTTAAAGGAATTTTATCCAGAGCCGTAAAAAATTAAAAAAGACGGACGTCGGTCTTGCGAATTTGTTGTTTGCAATTTGCAGAAGGTAATTTGAAGTGACGACCACATAATTATGGTGACGACACTGAATTAGATAGAAATTTTCAATAGGAAACAATCCCGTGACGTGATGAAACTATTATAAATCGTAATCGTGGTACATACTACAGGTCATACCATAGACCAAAATTTTTTTTTCTTCTAAATCTATGTGTCATACAGACTTCCGGATCCACCAACAATATCATTAATTTTTTTTTATAAAAGGGTTGTTCTTCATATCTCTGTACTTATATTATTGTATTAGTGCAATATAAATATAATAAGAGACAGTTTAAGTCCAGAAAATGCTTGATTTTGTCATGTTGAGAGTAGAGCCCTACCTCAACACTCCGCTAACGAGGCGTGCAAAAGTTATTGTATACGTAGGTATATAAGTGCAACTATAGTACCAAGCAACCAAGCCTCGTTCGACGAAAACATCAAGAAAAAGAGCTAGCTAGATTGATTTCTTATCCACGAAAACCCGATACTAAATAGTATCGAAATCGTTTTTTCAAGATCCTCATAATAAATTAGATTTGCTTGAGAATTAGAACATAGAATTGCTCGTGTAAAGTAATAGTAGATTATATGACAGTAGTTAAACTATGTCAGGAGTGCTATTTTTCATTTAAGGACTCACCGAAACATAAAACGTGTAGTTTTCCAACTCACCGCTCGAGTAAAAAACCAGCCATGAATAAAAAAGCAGCATGAATCGGACCGGATTCTCCATGAAAGGTTCATTGACATATCTACGTCACAAATGTCAAAATTACGAGTGGTCGAGACCACGCGTTGCAAATCATTCGCATACGATCATTTAAAAAATGCGCTCGTTTGGAAACGTTCGCGTAAACCATTCGTAATGTGACAAGTGATTTCAAAAATACGTCCCCAGGTTGCTTGAAAATCTGTGACAAGTGTTGGACTTGCATTCACCACAGAATATGTAATATACTTAGTACTAACTTTATCACTGCACGCCAAACAAATTTATTACTACACGAAAAACAAACTTACCTGTATACATAGCTGGACCGCCGATCAGGGCGTTGTCATCGCTGTCGATATCCATACTCCATCCAAAAGTTAACATTCTTTGTTCTATAAAGAAAAAAAAAATAATAAGAAGTTAGACCCAAACTAAGCTTATTTTCGTGAAATGGAATAATAACGATACTATAAAGTAAAATTAAAAAAAAAAACTAGTAAGCACAGAAAGTTTATTCAATTAAAAAAAAATACAGGTTGATTTTGCTAGATTTATCTAACTATATTGAAATTCCACGATGGTTTGAGAGAAAAAAAAAACTCTCTTTCCGCGTAGATCGTTGAAGCCGATCGAGGCAATGGACGATGCCGCTAGCAATCCTTAGGTTTAAAGAATCTTTATGTCACATAGTTCACTTACATGAGATAAGTACAAAGATTTCGCTATTTTATGTTTTAAAACAAAATGCTAGTGTACCGAGTGAGTACTAAAAAGTTAAATATAAAACAAAACAATTTATAAGTTTAGTTACAGTAAAAATAAAAACATAGGATTTTTTGGTGAAAAATAAATTGGTGTGCATGGTATTGGAGATGATTCCGGACTAAAATATATGTGTGGTAGATATCTAGTTATTGCAATTTTAATGTTTTACTTTGTTAAACTATTTCGATTCCGTTTTTCCATTTTAATGCCCACCACGCTTAACATGGTCTTTGAGTTGTGGCCCTGGTTTCTGTTTGCTTCGTTAGTATCTGTATAAATAGTTAAAGCACTTACCAAATTTAATCTCATTATTTTTCTTGATTTCAGGCGCTTTCAGATCGTATAATCGCTTATATGGCGCACTCAAATACTTATAACAGCGACTGAGTATTTTATCTATAGAACAAAACATAAACTTTTTGAGTACGTTGTCATAACAAGAATCAAAATCGGTGTTAACAAGTTGATTTGCTAGGCAAATTAAAAAATCCCCTGCCTGTCAAGATACCATCTAGTGACGAGTAGTAGAGGATTATTTGTCGCGCCATCTGTTATTTGCTTGGGAAAACCCTGACTTTCAAGCGATAACCCCCAATAACTTTTTAAAACCGATTTTTATCAAACACAGCTGAGAACCACCGCAAGGTAACTTGCTTTCAAGTAAAACAAACCGCATCGAAATCGGTCCATCTGTTCGAGCGCTACGGTTTCACAGACGGACTGATAGACCGACAGACATAAGCGTAAAACTTATCCCACCCCTCTTTTTTTCGTGGATTAAAAAAGGGTCACCTTGATCAAACATTGATCAGGTTTACTGTAGTTGAGTAGCATTTCGACTCGAGAAGTGTTGGCTATTAGTAGGGCTTGGTTCAGATTGTCCAGCGTACTAATGGCCACATTGTAGTGATTGTTACGGTCGCTGGACAATCACTGGGCATCTTCTATGAAGACTCCACATGGAAGATTTCAAGATGGCTACAAACACTTTTAGTTCATTATCGTAGCACTTTCCTGGTTGCATCCTTATTATGTGCTATTTCAGAGCCATTTTGCGATCACCAAATTGATACATACAAGTTTATTTGCCAGGCAAATAAAAAGAACCCCGACTTTCAGTAGTTTCATATGTAAAAGCCATCTAGTGATGAGTGGAGGAACAACATATTCCAATATGTTCCCTTATTCATAAAAAAATACAAACGTTTGATAAACGTGTTTTAATTAAAATATGTTTTGTCTCGATTTTTTGATGTTAAATATTGAAAAGAGGGAAAGGGACAAAACATGACTAAAATAAAATATGTTTAACAAACGGTTGATATTTTTTATGAATATGAGGGTAAGTCTGTAGCGCGATTTATTATTTTTCAGGTAAACTAAACTAAAAACTCTACTTTCAAGCGTTAACGCTCAATAACTTTTAAACGGCTTAAGGGGCTACCTGAATTTACCCATTTGAAATAAATCATTTGATAGGAAACGGAGACATCATTTAAAACTTCATCTTGACCAGGCACTAAATAACCCTTCAAACTATTTTATGAACTACAGTTTACAGTTTAAAGTTAGAACGTGAAGCTTTTCTACGCACAATCGAAAAACGGCCACTTTTGGCGTATCTGCGGAGAAAAGCTTCACGTTCTCACTTTAAATTGTAAACAGTAGTTCATAAAATATTACCAATTTTTATGAAACAGCTAAAAACCACCGCAAGGAAACTTGCTTTCTCGTAAAAAAAACCGTATCGAAATTGGTCCATCCGTTCGAGAGCTACGATGCCACAGACAGACAGATAGATAGACCGACAGACACTAGCGTCAAACTTATAACGACCCTCTTTTTGTCGGGGGTTAAAAATTTCCACCCAAAGTGGTACAAGGAAATGGGTGATAAATGGTATGCAAAATAGGGATGTGGACAAATTAAAAAATATATTATTTTATTTAGTCCGTCAACAAGATTATCCAAAAATATAGGACACAATTTTTTTCGTTTAGCAATGTAGCAAAAATGCACAAAGATAGAGCACTTCGAAGTTTCGGAGTGGGGGTGAGTTAAGTCACCTTTTGGTAATAATCTTAGCCTATCATGACGCCACGCGAAATTTAAATGGGCTGTATCCTTGTCATTATTTGCTTATCAGAAAAAAGAAAAAATACGTATACCATACTTTCCTTTCACCGCGAACGTCGGATTTATCCGACAAACATTGTCGTGCCCATTCCGCGAGCGTCGGATATTTCCCACAAAAAAGAAATGCTTGTATTGCACATAACTTACGTATCCACATCCCTTTTTGGTTGTAGGTATTTATTTTAGATTTACTACTCTTCGCGCTGGGGGCACGTCAACTTATATAAAGTCCCGCGGTGAAAGGGTTAATATTAAATAAATAAATATACACGGACAAATAACACTGATTGAGCTAGTCCCAAAGTAAGTTCGAGACTTGTGTTATTGGATACTAACTTACCGATACTACATTTTAAAACAAATACATATATAGATAAATATCTAAGACCCAGGACAATTTAAAAAGGCCATTTTCAAAGTTGCCCTGACCGGGAATCGAACACGGAGTCTCTGGGTGGCGGACTAGCGTGGTGACCACTATGCCTTGAAGGTAATCTATCTAATGAGATAAAAAAAAAATGTCCACATCTCCATTTGAAATGGGATAAAATCCATTTACAGGCTTTTATTAAATAGTTTCAACCCCAATTTATGAGATTACACAAAATAGTGTATGTTACTGCATATTATTCGATATTAAAATACTCATGTGATATTATTATAAATCTACGGCTCGGGTTTAAATGCACACTCATATTTTATACCCGTCATTATATGACAGTAAAAATTAATATATCATAAACTATACTATTTATTGACGTAGGATACTTTACTTCTGGTATATCCCGTATCATTAAGATAACGCGGGGCGCATGTCTGGAACAGAAAAGAGAAAACATAGTTTATAAAATTGTCAGTCTTATTTGCATAGAAATTAATATGACTATAATTAAAAAAATATACAATGTGTATTTTTATAATTGATCAAACGAAATGTGCGGATATTAGACGAAATACTATAGACATAAACAAAAAAAAAAATGTTATTGTAGTAATTTAAAAAATCCAGGTACTTTAATTTTGTCGTCAATTATTTTTTAACTAATTTCCTGTTTGGTATTGTTATTTTTTTTTACTTTCTTAGCTTTTTTAAACTTTGTAGTTTTCAAATGAGACAACTTTGAAGAAAATACGCCGTTTATTTAAAGAGAAAAAAAAAAACGAAATACGACCTTTAGAAAAAAAAGTGTTAATGACAATTTTTTTTCCTTTGTTTTATCGATAATATTTTGTCTAATATCCGCAGATTTCGTTTGATCAAGTATTTAAAATACATATTGAATATATATTGCTCCTTTTCATCAGTTACACTTTATCAAATAACACATTTATATGCAAATACTTAATTTACTGACAATTATCGGCCAAGTGCGAGTCGGACTCGCGCACAAAGGGTTCCGTATTAAATATTATCTATAAAAAATCACGTTTGTTGTATGGGAGCACTTAAATAATTGTTTTATTCTGTTTTTAGTATTTTTTGTTACAGCGTCAACAGAAATACAACAGCCTGGTGGGAGACAGACAGGCGGACGGACAGACAAATGGAAATTGGACAGCGGAGTCTTTGTAATAGGGTCCCGTTTTTACCCTTTGGGTACGGAACCTTAAAAACATCAAAATCACTACCTATGTGTCCTTGTAAGTAAATTTTAAGAGTTTCCTTGATTTTTCCATGATTCCGTCATCAGATCCAGACTTGGTGATAATGTGAACTACTTGCATGTAATCTTTCAAATTATATTTTTATAATTAATTGTAAGTACTCAAGTAGATATAATTTTAATTACCATAAAAAAGTTTGATCCTGCCTTCACGGTCGCTCCCAGCCAGATGTGGAAATTGTTTGGAGCTGAAACCAAAAACTCAAGTAATTATTAGTATTATAGTATTAATAAAAGATATTTTTTAAAAGGAGCTTTTATCTTTAAAGTGCTCCTCGACGCGAATCAAACGAGCCCACACTAGATACGGATGCGTCGTTTCATGACAGAGTTCCTAAGGCCACTTTCCGGCTCCACCATCAGATCAGCTCCATGTCATCATAATAAAGCATGGTCACGCGATATACATATATTACACGCGATATATTCGTATCAAGTTTCAGCTCGTGGTACCCTAGGAATGGAAAACGGAGTGTTGCGCGTCCGGCAGCTAGGTGGGTCGATGATATCAAACGAATTGCTGGAAAAGCTGGATGGCTGAGGCTAGGGATAGAATTCAATGGCGCAGACAAAAGGAGGCTTATGCCCTGCGTTTTTGACTACTTAATATTTTTTAATAATTTATGTTTGTCAACTCGTTCGCAAGCATTACATGTTATAATATGTCAACATTGTGTTATATTGTTAGCTGACAAGCAGGCGCCATCTTGTTTACGCCGACCGCGCCTATAAATGTCAACGCGCGGCGTAGGCTCGTCATCTCAGTGACGCCCAAAGTTGAGGTTCGTTCCCACCCTGTGGGAGCCCTTTGCGCTGTCACTTTTTCCGGTGTGGACAACATCTTGCCATTCTGGCAAATGTTGGTCCCGCCTTTTAAAATCCGTCGCGTCCGGTGAGCTGTAGAATGCTTCCAGCATACAGCGTAAACTTCGTACGAAAAAAAAAAAAAAAACGTAGGCTCGTCTATTTGCCTTTCGTTCGTCGAAGCGTTAATATCTCCGATAAGGACTTTAAGTGCAAGTGAAAATTGTTGTGTTTAAGTGTTTTTCCGTTACGATTATTTGATTTTCGAATTTAATTCATTTTTCATTATTAAATAATTCTTTTTTTTTAAATGTTTTGGGTATTAAATAATTAGAGTCGTAATTAAATTTTTTTTTTATTTAAAACCGCTTTTGAAAGCTAATTATATTATAAGTATTTAATAATTAAAAGACAATAATAATAATATGACAAAGCCTTTCTGGCGAATAGGCGACCAATACTGTGAAAATGAGTTTCTTTCGGCGTTTCTTCTCAGCAGTGGTCGTTACGAAGCGCTGGTATCGGTAGGTTTTCTTAAAAAATAAATTAAATTTTAATATACTTTACACGTAACGTAAATTATAAGTGCTTGTAAAGGTCTAATTACTGAATAAACATTTGAATCTTTGAATCTGCGTTGCAGAGTTGGGCAAAATGTAATTAAACTACTAATTACTAACTACGATTACATTTTGTAGTTAGTAATTGCAACTACACTATTACAAAAAGTAATTGAAAAAGGAGTTGAACTATAAACTACGAAAAGTAGTTGTAATCACAATTAAAACTACTTTTAAAAACAACATATTTTTAAGATTTACTTAATTATACATTTTCGTTTCTTGCTTACAACTTTTTACATTTACAATTCCGAAATACACACCTTTTACACACGCCCGCGGTAATAAATTTTTATTGTAATTTGTAGTTATAACTACTTAATTACAATTAAAACTACAGTAGTTTCAATTGTTGTAGTTAAATTAAATGTAATTTTAACTGCTTGTAGTTAACTACATGTAATTGTAATTTGTAATCAAACTACACAATAGTAGTTAACTACTCGTACGCCCAACTCTGCTGCGTTGAGAGTTGACGAGTACGAGTATCCAATTATGTACTTGTATAAAAATAGAAAAATACTACGAACCATAAACGTGTGTAGTGTCAACCAATTCACAGCTGTTTTTGTAAATATCACAGGTGAAAATGTCGCCACGATCATTTGCTTTCGGCGCGCTCACAATCAGTCTGAAAAGAAAGAGATAGAGTAAGTTAGATAGATAAATTATCTATTTGTCACTACTGTTTCTATGGGTTATTATTCTTTGGTCACTAGGTACCGATGGGAAGATAAAATCAAGAAAGCAGCTGGAGAGTTATGGAGAAGAAAATCAAGGAATACTATGGAGACAGCTGGGGGAGGCCTTTGCCAAGGGGCAAGTTGACGACTAACAACAGCAGTCACAACAGGAAAGCAGATGACGTCAGCAAGAGAGGCTGCAGTAAGTAAGTAACGTACCGTCACACACACAAAAATTATACTATACATACACACATTAGTTACACTTATACAAGTTTAAAATACAGACACGAAAATAAATTAATTGCATGTGTGTGTGCTGCACTGCAGCAAGACAAATAGGTCCAAGCTCAGTGATAATATTGCCTCGAAAGCAATGCACTGATTTTCAGCAATGGCCTGGAAAGGTGGGTACGAGTGCGAATCAAATTAGAAAAAAAATTAACATAATGTTAAAGAAAATATTGATAACATAAAATAAAGAAATAAGAGGGATAAGCTAAACTAAACATTTTATACATACTTGAAAAAATTATGAGATTCTTATAATAAATAGTAAATAAATAAATATAAAGGGACAAATCACACTGATTAAGCTAGCCCCAAAAAAGAGACTTGTGTTATGGGATACTAACAACAAACTACAAAGATACTATATTATATAACAAATACTTATATAGATAAACATCCAAAACCCAGGACGATTTAAAAAAGGTCATTTTCCAACTTATCCTGACCGGGGATCGAACCCGGGACCTCTGGGTGGCGGACTAGCATGGTGACCACTACACCACGGAGGTCGTCAATTTCTTATCATACTCCGTACCCTCTTTTCTACCTACCCACCTTCCAGTATAAATGGCATCGATACTATTATACGAAAGGAAAGGTATAACAATCGAGTGTTCAAAACTATCGATAGTATCGATAGTTATGCATTATGAATAGCAATACTATAAATCAGAGGTTCCCAAACTTATTTTGTAAAACGCCCACTTTAAAAAATCAGTTATTTTGTAGCGCCCCCCATTTTTTTCACCATAAAAACCTGAATCACATATTTGTCTTGCCTGTAGTTTAATTCAACCTATATTCTAAACTAGACTTTTTTACAAGAGAGAGCAATAATTATACATACACCAGTACATTAGAGTATCTTTTATAAAAAATAACAATAATCAACATTGATTGTTAATTTTAAATAAAAAAATAGCAATAATAATACAATTTTATAATAATAAAGAGTATCGGAAGTGGGGACCTCACCTGCGAAACTTTAAAACACGAAATTTTTTCAGTGTTTGATTCCTTTAATGATATAAATAGCGTTGTGAACTCATTAAAATAATAAATATTAATTACATTTTTAGTTTATATTTAAACAATAAAAAAGGATATAAATATGAACTAATAAATGGATGTTGTGTAGTAAGAGGATTTTAATTTCAGTGAAATTTAAAATATGAAGTAGCTGAAGTTATAAATCACTCATTGCTTAAATCACATCAGCGCCCCCCAACTTTATTCTGGGCCCGTTACCGCCCCCTTTAAAGCCTCCAGCGCCCACAAGGGGGCGTTATCGCCCACTTTGGGAAAGACTGCTATAAATAGTATAGATATTGCTCGTCGCCATCGATAGGCTTATTGATAGTTTGGCATTTTTCAATTGATAAGATAAGATATTTTTATTTGCATAAAATAAGGTAATACAAGATGATTCTCATAGGCCTCTTATTTTACCCAGTTTGTTTACTGTTAAATTAAGTTATAAAAATCATGCATAAAGTTATTTATGTCCAGTATCAAATTCATCATTCATTGTAAAACTATCAATTTCTCAGCAACACTAAATCTCACTAATCATGGCATTTGAGGTTCATGGCCTTCGGTTCTGTCTACCACGTTACCGATAAAAACGTGATAATGCCTGTATGATAGTTATCAAAGTTTGCATCACGATTAAATTAGGCTTCCTCAATAGGTTTCCTCAATACTTGATGAAACTAGATGACGTAATCTATTATTATGTTTAGCTTATACCTAATAAACATTTTGCATGCAGGCATATCTTCATCATTAGATATTTTTTAGTATGTAGGACTGTAGGAGCACGATCCTCTCTTGCCATGGCAAGCGAACGTGAAGAACGGAATCTCCTAAGGTCTCAATATGCGACCCCGTTCCCGTTCTCGCACCTGTCCCCTGTTTTCGCCTTGTCAAAGCAGCTGCAGGCGCCCGCATTTGCCCGCCAATACCCTCCACACGGCGCGAACGGGGTGAGGTGCGGGGACGGGGAACGGGGACGCATGTTGCGCGGGACCTTCGGAGTTTCCGGTCTGAATGTAATACTTATATTAATTCTGTAGCGAAGCATGAAACCCACCCACAAGGTGGTCAGACGACCTGACTAAGACTAAGGTCGCTGAATGAATGCAGACCGCTTTAGATCGGTCATTTTTGAAATCCTTGGGAGAGGCCTATGTCCAGCAGTGCATACCGGCTAAAATGATGATCAGTAACCGCCGTTGTAGGTCTACTATACAGATATGTATCTGTGTTATTTCTTATGCTGTTGTCCACGACTTCGTTCGCGTTAAATTTAAAATGACGACAACCTTTTTACTTGACTTCAAATTTTAATAAAACACCGCCTATATATTTTTCCGAGCTGTGCTTAATGTTTTACTGAATACTGCGTAAATATCTGTCCAGTAGTTTTGAAGATTAGCGCGAACATACAGTAAGACAATTTTTTTTGTATACTTTTTTTCATATTCATAAATGTATTAAATATACAGACACGCGATTTTAACTGTTTTATTATACACGCCGAATTTTCATTCGTTTTGGAAAAAGAAATGTCGTATTGTAAATGAATTCATGTATGTATTCATGTAAATATATAGATTTAATCCAAGTTTGTGTATAACATATATACAAAAGTTGCGAAAATGATTATTGATCGAGACCACGTAGTTACGCCCGTCCAAAATTGCCGCGTGACCCCGATGAACTCGAAATCTATCCGGCGCCGGTACTTCTAATTCTCACGATTTTACTTTCGAATTTCAACATTTTTGTTTCTGAATTTTTATTCTGACTAAATGCCACTTCGTGAGGTTCGTTAGTAAGACCTAATCTTACTAACGATCCTCACGAAGTGGCCTTCGGCTCCAAAGCCGCAGAAAAATCACCGTGTATGTATTGATCAGAGACAGGAATACCGATCTTTTTTTATCGATATATCGTGACCCGATATCGGTATTTTATCGATATATTTATATATCGATACACATTTCGATAAAATACCGGTATTTTAAACAAAATATTGATATAATACTTGTAATTAGTATCGATATATTTATCGAAAATTGTATTGATATATCGATAAAAAATATCGATAGAATACCGATATCGGGTATCGATATATCGAAAAAAAATCGGTATTCCTGTCTCTGGTAAAAGAGCTTTAGAAATAAACAAACCTTTTTTCACTTGGCAAATAAGTGACGCTGTAGCCAAACAAACCATTATTAGTGAATCCTTCAAATGTTTTCATGGACTGGTCATGATAAACGTCTAGAGCAACAGCCAGACGATACAGGAAAATGCAAATTATTTCTGGAACAAATGACATTCTTAGCAAGAAAACCAATAACAAAAACACTTAGTAATAAAAACATTTGCCAGGGAAATAAAAAAATTCCAACTTTAACCCTTAAAACTTTTGAATGGCTTAAACGATTTTCACCAAACATAGCTAAGAACTGCCGCAAGAAAACTTGCTTTCACGTAAAAAAACCGTATCGAAAACGGTCCGTGACATTTTCAAATTAAGATATATTTAAATACTAGCGGTACTCGTGCGAATAATTCGCACTAAATAAGTATCATAATAATTATCACTTTAATGAAAAGTATTTATACGTGAGTAAATGTGAAATTGAACAAAAAATTTACCGACCATCAATCATGTTGACGTTGTTTCAAAATTAAAGCCGCATTGTCGTATTGTGTCTTAATGTATATCTATATATATAATTTAAATAGTTTGAATTTTTCCTGTATACATAACTTACTTAATTAATTAAATTAATACGTGTAAAAATTAAAATTTCGACCTTTTGAAAACTAAATCTACAACACTGCCTAACGTAAGTTTATAAATTTTATAAAAGATGTACTTACGTTTCATTTTAGACTGAACAATTTGCGTTGCCACACCCGGTACTGTCACTCACATGGTCGGGATTTAAATGACTAATAATCAGGAAATAAATACGAACAGTTCGTAGTCTTCCAATAATAAACACAATATATAGTCATAGAAATGGAAGCTTTATTTGAGCATTTTGCTGATGAGCTAATTCCAGTAGTCCTACCAAGTTTGTTCTACCAGTAGGACTACTGAGATATTTTGTCCCCATAACGGTTGGCTGTGACGTATCAGTAGTTCTCATGGGAATAATATTAATCCCAATAGACTTACTAGATATTTTTTTAAGGATTTTAGAGGGATGTTTAGGGACTGGTTTTGGGTTAGGTATGTCCACATGATTTAAAAAAAAAACAACTTTGCAACACGTCTTTTTATCGATGGCACGAGATTAGATCAGAATAGGAAACGAACTTCATCTATCTGTTTAATCCTTTGAAAACCGCCAATAGTAAAACAATGGAAGTAATTAGATATCAAGACATCGGGTCTTCAGATTTGGATATCAAAAGTAGCCATTGGGTTGGCAGAAAAAATCCTGGCCTAACTAAGATAACATCATGTCCAGAATAGCCACAGTTAGCTGGTATCATGATCTGTAAAAAATCACGTTTGTTGTAAGGTAGCCCCGCTTTAATATTTTTTGACATCAAATACTTAATATGTCATAGTTAGTTAATGCGACGAGCATAAAATTATTTTCAAAAATTCTATAGTTTTTTCAATACTTCGGTTATTCAAGGTCTGCTATAGACCGCATTATGTTATGAAGTAGTTTTATAGCAGAATAGAACATATAAGAATATTATAGAGAATAAAATATATAAGGTTACTGGTAAGTCAACCTACATTACTTGTGGGGTCTTAGACCTGGCCAAAAAGAACCGCCTTCTAATATTGGCTTGGCAAAGAGATGATATTTTTAAAGGCTTTTAGCCATTTAAGTTTATCAATACATATAGTCTGTAACAACAACACAACTTTCAAAAGCAGCTAATCTTTTGACTGCTTTTGAATGTTTTGAAAGATTTGACCTCTTTCTAGGCATGGTTACATGGAAAATGGCCTTTTTCAAATTTTCCTGGGTCTTTGATGTTTATCTATATTTGTTATAAAATATGTTGTCGTTGAGTTAGTATTCCGTAACACAAGTCTCGAACTTACTTTGGGGCTAGCTCAATCAGTGTTATTTGTCTCTTTATGTCTAAATATATATAACTCAAAGGTGACTGACTGACAGACATAGTGATCTATCAACGCACAGCCCATACCACTGGACGGATCGGGCTGAAATTTGGCATGCAGGAAGATTTTATGACGTAGGCATCCGCTAAGAAAGGATTTTGATGAATTCTACCCCCAAGGGGATAAAATAGGTGATGAAAGCCTGTATGAAACTTTGTCAATTTTAAACCGATCGGGCTGAGACTTTGCATGCATAGAGCTACTATGACGTAGGCATCCCCTCAGAAAGGATTTTGATAAATTACACCCCTACAAGAGCGAAGCCGCGGGCAAAAGATAGTTTATTTATAAAGTCCACGTGAAGGAAGTCGCTGGTATCAGCTAGTATTTCATAAAAATCCACTGATTTGTTTCAACCCAGAAAAGTATTCTTTTTAGCCATGCATAAAGGTTGACTTATCAGTGATCATCAGAGATCGGAATCACGGGTGCTATAATTGCTATCAAAAGTATGGATATGACTATAAGTTCCGGGATTTCTCGAGAATCTAATTGGGTACTAAGTAAATAAAACAATCATAATTATGTGATTTCAGAATAAGTATATGTTTTTCGATTATATGTATCCTGAAATCACATAATTATGATTGTTTTATTTATGTATTATACAGTCATATCCATACTTTTGATAGCAATAGCACCCGTGATTCCGATCTCTGGTGATCATGTATAATGGTTGGCCTATCTCTTCGACTATGACCGTATTTCAAGATGGCCTACATATTATGTCATTCAGTACGTCATGTTTGTCAGTCTATAAATCGATTCAACTCCAACCGCATTAATGCGTTGTTTTCCTTTTAAATAAAACGATTTTAGAATATTTAGAATTAATAAATTTACTGAATTTAAAAATTAAATGTGAAACTTCAGATGTGAAACTTGTACAGGGTATTTGACTGTGTTTGTTTTTTGACAATACATACACATTTATTAAGAATTTATGCCTAATGAGGTAAACAAAGCATTTTAAGTTACGGGACTCAAAGCAGATAGGGACCAAGGTCGCAAGATTCAAAAGCCACTTTTAGCGTGATTGTGTGCGAGAAGGTCGAAATATAAATCAAAATAGTGATGGGTTGTCCCTGCATCTCGACTCGATCTGCGCGAGAAGAGAAGCATCTGGTACTGGTACACATTCTAAGTTATGACAAATATAAATACATTTACAATATGTAACAAAAACCCTGTCCGATCCTTAAAGAAGCAACTCAGACCGTCAATATGAACAACTTTTCCTATGGCATCAAAGCCTGAAACTCGAAAAACAACTACATTTTCATACATAAGTGTTCGGCCGACCCGGCAATTTGTATGAAAATGACGATTTTTCTTTCGAGTTTCCAGCATTGGTCCCATACGAAAAGTTATTCATATTGACGGTCTGAGTTGCTCGTACAAGGATCGGGCAGTGTTTTTGTTACATATTGTATAGGAAAACATTCAAGATTCAGGACAATTTGAAAAATGCCATTTTCTAACTTGCCTGTACTTTGCACAGGTACAAGGAGCTTGGTGGCCCGGCGGGAGTGCGCATTACTAGCGCTTTCGCAAGTTAAGCGACACCGGGCGTGGTCCGCACTTGGATGGTGATGGTGAATTCCACGAGCTTCTCAGTGCTTCGAAAGGTTCGTATAAGCCGTTGGTCCCGGCTGTCATGATTGTAGGGCAGTCAAGTTATGTCGGATGCCTTTAGGCAGCATGAAAACCTGACACTATTGTTGGCCACGTACACACACAAAAAGCAACATTAGGTTTATTTTCATATTTCATATTTATTTATTATTTGTTCAAAACTTTATTTACCGTTAATAGTAAAAATGAATATAATTCTTCTCTTACTATTAAGCTAGCTACTTACCAACTGTAGAATAAAAATAATTTTCTTTTATAATTTTATTTTTATTCTACAGTTGGTAAGTACATTGTTTTAATAAAAAAATGTAAAATGTGTAAAAGTAAAATAATGACATTTTAATTACTTAATTTTCAAAAATTTCATTTCTCACTTCATCATGAGAGACCCTTTTTTAGGGTTCCGTACACAAAGGTAAACGGGACCCTATTACTGAGACTTCGCTGTCCGTCTGTCAATCTGTCTGTAACCAGGCTGTATCTCACGAACCGTTATAGACAGTTGAAATTATCACAGATGATGTATTTCTGTTGCCGCTTTAACAACAAATACTAAAAATAGAATAAAAAAATATTTACGGGGGCTTTCACGTGTAGTAACACGTGATTTTTTTTATAGAGTACGGAACCCTCCATGCGCGAGTCCGACTCGCACATGGCCGGTTTTATTTTAATTTATTGTTCGCACTTCATCATGAGCAGAGATCGGAATCACGGGTGCTAATTGCTATCAAAAGTATGGATATGATTAAAAGTTCCGGGATTTCTCGAGAATCTAATTGGGTACTAAGTAAATAAAACAATCATAATTATGTGATTTTTTCGATTAAAATGTATCCTGAAATCACATAATTATGATTGGTTTATTTATAGATTATATAGTCATATCCATACTTTTGAAAGCAATAGCACCCGTGATTCCGATCTCTGATCATGAGAGACCCTGATTCATTATCACGTCTTTACCTCTGACGGACCAGACCGAACCCACGGCCGTATGACCCATTCCATTCCACCCAGAGATTCCGAGTTCGATCCCCAGTCAGGGCAAGTTGGAAATAGCCTTTTTCATAATGTCGTAGGTCTTGGATGTTTATCTATATATGTATTTGTTATAAAATGTGGTATCGTTGAGTTAGTATCCCATAACACAAGTCTCGAACTTACTTTGGGACTAGCTCAATGAGTTTAATTTGTCCCTATATTTATTTATTTATTTATATTTACGTAATTTCACTTAAAAATTATGTAATTTTGCATGTTAAAAATTACAAAATCCTTTAAAATTCCTAAAAAATCTGGGAAATACACGTAATTACATAAATTTCGTCAATTTTCAGAAAATTTAAATTTTATTTTTTCCCGTAAGTTTCCCAGATTTTTTGGGATTTTTATAGTTTTATGTAATTTTTTGCATGCAAAATTACATAATTTTTAAATAAAATTACATGAATTCTAACAGTGCACGCTTAGCGTGATGGTGGAATTAAAACAGTGATGAGTACTTTTTATAATATGCTTTAATATATAACCTAAGACCTTAAATATGTATTATAAACGTAACTAGTCAAAAAAATATTTTCTTTATTATACTTATTACATATACATACAACGTGGACGGAACATGCCCGTAATAATTCAAAACACGGGCTAAACTAGATCACTGTAGTATAATGAATTTAAATAAAAACAAAATCTTGAATAATAATTCCAAACGAAAGCAGCATGCAGCCGCCCCGGAAATTTGTAGGGAAATGTCGATTTTTTTTGTTTTTATCTGTTACTAGCTTTTGCCCGCGGCTTCGCTCGCGTAGGGATGTAATTTATCAAAATCCTTTCTTAGGGGATGCCTACGTCATAGTAGCTTTATGCATGCAAAGTCTCAGCGATCGGTTTAAAATTGACAAAGTTTCATACAAACGTTCGTCCCCTATTTTATCCCCTTGGGGATAGAATTGATCAAAATCCTTTCTTAGCGGATGCCTACGTCATAACATCTACCTACATGCCAAATTTCAGCCCGATCCGTCCAGTGGGTTGGGCTGTGCGTTGATAAATCACTATGTCAGTCAGTCAGTCATCTTTGAGTTATATAAATTTAGATTTTATTATCATTATACTTTAATATAGTATAATAACCCGTGGTTTGATTTATTATGGGTATGTCACTTCCACGTTTTATAAATGTATTACTTTTAAATAATTAAAAATATCAATCATATTACGAGTAAATTCATTGTTGTTTGTTTTTCATCTTCGGAAACGGCATTTTCAGCTTTATCCACTGCCTGTAAAAAAAAAACTATTATTGTCACCAAAAAGTTTACAAAGGACCGTAATATTAATTTTTTTTTGTCTAAGGGGCGCCAATCTAACAAGCGGCCACTTTTGGCCAATGAGCATAGAAATGTGCAGACATGTTCGTTATTTCAAATAGGAGCAGTAGTGGATCACGAAAAATTCAAGTATTCCTTTAAACCGTTTTGGCTATTTTTCTCGCTTTTGAATGGTCTCCGATATCCGGTGATCATTGACCTGCATACAAATTTGAAGAAGAGAGAGCGGGAAAACACGCCCCGGGCTCCAAAGCAACACAGCTGAGGATGCAACCGGGAATGCGTTTAGATCAAGATGAGTAATAGATTACTAAGTTACATGTGAGAAACGGAACGTAGTGTGCGAGCGGGAGGAATGAGTGAGAGGGGAAATAGTTGTAATAAGAAGGCGAATGGGTCATGTACGAGCATTGCGCAAGCAAGTGGTCGGTTCTTTCTATTTTTTCAGAAATAATAATGTTAAATTTCCAGTCTTAAAATCTGAGCAATTCGCTCCAACACATTTAGTATTCTGTACATATTCTATGAAAATATTTTTTCATCTCATCTACTCAAAAAGCGATGTTTTCATCCCAAAGTACTAAAGGAGCTAAAGTTACTGCTGATTCTCTCGGGACTGAAAATAGAAAAAGAAAATCTCTAGGAATTATAAACAATTTGAAAACTGAACACGAGTGTTATCTATGTGGAATTAAAAATAATAATATCAAGCAAGAAAAAAAAAAGAATTTAGTTTTAAAACAATTAATTATTGGCACAGGTGTCGTAATTTTTTATTTGAAATACATATCATCGTTAACATGGATAAATGTAGGTAAACATTTTTAAGTTCTTTGCTTCCGAAACAGAAATAAATATAATTTAAAAAAAATGCAAATTTTGTCTTTGAAGTTTTAGATTATATTGTATTGACATGTTATAATTTGTGTAAATTTGAATACTTTACGTAAGTCAAGGCAAATAGAGAATAAATATATGTATACTATTTCAATATATATCACCTTGGTAGTGGATCGCCTTGACTCACTCGAAGGTTTACTTAGACGTTCAGAACTTTCTGGAATATCTTCAAGGCGCGAAGAAAACTCTTTAAGGTCATCCTGCAAAATAATATACACATTTTATGAATTGACCTTTGAAAATATCATTGGTAGGAGGCAGAATTTCAGCCCGAGCCAAAGTGGAAGGCGTAATAGAGCCGAGTGTATTTTTTGATTTTAAATAAACTCAACCATAAAACTGAGACGAACACTGTTACTTTTCGCCGTTTTACTTTTAAAATCAGTGAGGCTCGCTGCCTACTGGATGAAGCAAACCGGCGGGTCAATACGAAATTTGAAAATAAATAAATAAGAACAAGCATATAAATAGCAAATAGTACGGACATAGAATATAACTTCACTATTTGTGTTTATTATAACACACGCGTGTTTTATGTATGAGCTTCTTTATATATCTAAATAATAATAAATATATAGGGACAAATTACACTGATTGAGCTAGCTCCAAAGTAAGTTCGAAACTTGTGTTATGGGATACTAACTCAACGATACTATATTTTATAACAAATACATATATAGATAAACACCCAAGACCCAGGACAATTTGAAAAAGGCCATTTTTCAACTTGCCCTGACCGGGGATCGAACCCGGGACCTTTGGGTGGCGGACTAGCATGGTGACTACTACGCCACGTGGGTTGTCAAATTAGATCCACTTTACGAGCAAGTGTGTTGAAAAATAAATTTAAAGAACTATCTAATGCCTAACATTTTGTAAAATATTAATTATCATCGAATTTACCATTAATGAAATTATTTCAAATGAGGGCGCCACTTATATCTTCACCTATATGATTAAACACGGCGACAGAAAATGAGTTGTCAACTTCTATAGAAAAAATAATAATCCTGCAACTAATTTTCTGCAGCAGATGGTCTTTTCTTCGTCGTAACTTTTAAGGTCATCTGACCATCTTTTTTTGTAGGCCTTTCTCTTATACCATATCCATTAGTTGGGATCCAGTTAGTGTTGCCGAAAAGTCGTTAGTTTAACAATCGATATTTTCAATAAAAAAAGACAAACTATCGATAGACCTATTGATACCATTATTGATAGCTGTCTTAGGGCAATATTATTGATAAATACCAAAAAATACCATCGATAGTATTGATAGTATCGATCCTGACGACGAACGAACTATCGATACTATCGATAGTATCGGTTGCTAACCGATATCTATCGATATCGGAACGATAACTATCAGCAGTATCCGTATCGATAGTAGACGGTTTTAAATACAACACTGAAAGTCTATCGATAGGCATCTATAGTAGACTATCGAGCGGCAACACTGGATCCAGTAAGTCAGAATGTGGGTCCATCTTTTCGGTCATCATCTAATGACTTTAAAAAAATGGTTTTGCTATGAAACAGATTTGTTCACTTACATCATTAATTGTTATACGATTATCAATTCCAGGCATCTGAAAATATATAAAAAATATATATTAGAAAAGTCATCCTTATATAAAAAAAAATTAACTGCGCTTTTTCTGACTCGCTTTTTAATTATTTTTCTTTGCACCAATAAATTAAAAGCTTTGGTTAAAAACTGTGTATACTATTCAGACAAACCTATTAAATCTCAGCATTTCTGATAGAAAAAAATCAACTTCTACAAGACAGAAACTTCTACAATCGGAAGCATTGTACTATATGACCTGAATTAGGGAGAACAGATTTGTATGAAACGGCGATTTGTGTATTTTTTGTTAACATCAAAATAAAAACATAATCATGAAAATAAATATAAAAATAAAATTATAATCCATTGGCCTTCAATATTGTTATTTGATTTGAAAAACTTACAATACTTCTTCGTTTTATTTCTGCTTCTAGTATTTCCTTCTGTTTCCTTTTGAAGAATCCCACCTAAAAATTATGACATTGAATTTTAGTAGGTTTGCATTACTTTTTGCCACAAAATAAATTTAAGAAAAGTGCTATGTATATGGGTGATTGTACACATGTAAGCATTTATATGAGTATTTCCTTTGTTAAAAGTGTGACTTTTACGTAACGTTGAATTATATCAATAAACATAAATTAACTTACTTTGTACAATACAAAGACGGTTACTCCAATTAAAATTATAGCAATTGTTACAGCGATTGCTACTATAACAGGAAGATTTTGAGCAAAACTCGAATCTGTCTCGTACACAGGCATATTTTCCATCCTAAAACAAATACTCATTAATAACATGTTTGTGATAACTTTATTGTACTATGAAAATACGCATTTAAATACAATACTAACATAAAAAGTAAATTGACAACGGCGGCCCTATCCCATAATAGAATCTTTTCCAGTCAACATGTATTACGAATATTGCTTAAAGGTTTACTCAAGTAACATGATCGGAAAGGTTGACCAGCCTAAGCATGGCACTGGTAATGAACCAAGATAAAGATTTCTATCGCGTGACAGACAAGTGCCATCTAGTGCTGCCAAAAATCGATAGTTCTACCATCGATATTTTCAATAGAAAATCCAAGCTATCAATAGGCCTAATAGCGATAGCGATAGCGGCTTCAGAGCAATACTATTGATAACCAACAAAACTATTTATAGTACTGTAGCGGGAGCGAGGTAATATGCTCGACCGCCACAAAGGGAAGATCTTCCCGCCAGGCATGTTGTTGCGCCTGGGTGGGTGCGATGCTACGGGGGATGCGCCGGTCGCTGAAGTCGACGAGTGAGTTGTGGGTGCTTGGTATCAGGACCAGGAAGCTCGGTGAGTCGGCTGCGATGGACCTGAAGATTGACCCGTTGTACTGGCTTGCTGTGAGACTGCTGCTGACCAATATTGACTGAGAGAGAGGAGCAATGATGACAGAGTTCGACGATGCTGAAGAAGGTTGCTTAGCTGCTGATGATGAAGAAGGTTGCTTTCAATCACGTCGGGGTCACCACTGTAGCGGGAGCGAGGTGATATGCTCGACCGCCACAAAGGGAAGATCTTCCCGCCAG
Organism: Acrobasis suavella; assembly: GCA_943193695.1. NCBI lineage: Eukaryota > Metazoa > Arthropoda > Insecta > Lepidoptera > Pyralidae > Acrobasis > Acrobasis suavella. The sequence goes on from OW971932.1 coordinate 20,694,420, forward strand.
GCATGTTGTTGCGCCTGGGGAACCGCGGCTCCGACGGTGTATCATCGGAAGTTCTATATATGCAGCGAATCGGGCGAACTCTGAGATCGAGATGTAGGATACTGCTGGCGCCATCTCATATGCTTCTGGTGAACTATATCGTCGGTTGTCTCTTGATTGGTTTCTTATTGTAGTTCCTCGTAGTGGCCGTAGAGTTCGCCACAGGACCATAGAATTGCGTTTCCTTTTTTTATTGATAGTATAGATAGAATTGATAGTTAATATACTATCGATAGTTTGTTTGTCGTCAGGATCGATACTACCGATAGACTATCGATAGTATCGGTTATAATTAAAATACCGATAATCTATTTATCGATAGTGGACTATCGAGCGGCAACACTAGTGCTATCCGGCTCTTTTGGAAATCATGGGTTTTTGTCACCCCCTGGTCCTTACGACTCTAGTGTGGGGATACTGAATACGTAGAGGCCCTTTGGAGAAGTTGATGTAATGACACTCCCGCCAAAACCCCGTTTGTTGATATACTTTACAAACTAAGGTGTACCCTTGCTGGTTTCGGCAAGAGAAATATCAATTTCAAGAAAAAAGGAAGGTTTAGGGTCTACGGAATGAGGTTGGGATAGACTGATGCTGGGCTATTGCCATCCAGCTCTTTATTATGCAAAGCGAAATAATAATAGATAGTGCTCGATCAACGCTGTCGCCGGTGCAATGCTACGGGGGCTGGTTTCGATCGATTAGGACGATCATCATCGGGCGAGTGTAAGGAGCAAAGGTTGACCTGTCTGCACCTTACCTTACGAGAATAAACCATTTAACAACGTTACAATGAATTAATCTCACTTTAATGTTGGTAATTTATGTAGTCACAGTCGCGTCTCCACGCACGCGGGCGCGCACACTTGGACCTATGAAACCCCTTGAGTCCCGCATGGCATTTATAAATGACATTTTTAGGGTTCCGTAGTAAACAAGAAACCCTTATAGTAACGCCATGTCGGTCTGTCTGTCCGTCCGCGGTTTTACTCAGCGACTATAAGTACTAGAAAGCTGTAATTTGGTATAGGTATGTATATTAATTATGCGAAAAAAGTGGTAAAATAAAATATTGAAAACAATTTTTTTTTAGGGTAGCTCCCATACAAGTAAAGTCAAAAGTTTTTTTTCTCGACTAACCAATCATGTGGGGAATCGTAGAATAAGGTCTTTCAAAAATATTATGAGCTTGTTAACACCGTTTTTAGATTTAGGAATCCGTTTCAGAAATATTTGGTTTTAAAGTGAAAAATTTTATTATCATCAAATGTCCCCCCCCCCCCTCCTCTATCTGCTAAACGGTTACATATGAACACGTGAAAAAATTCACAGCTATAGTAAATATAACGAAATTTAAAGGAAAACTATCAGAACTATGTAGGGTTTACAAATTAAAAAGTTATTGGCGATCAACTTATAAAATGTATTTCAAAAAGGAAAATTTCATACAAATTCAATAGAAATTAATTTTTAGACGTTTTTAGTGGCATAACTCAAATTTGGCATTCGTAACTACGGAACCCTACACTGCGCGTGGCCCGACACGCACTTGGCCAATTATTTATTGTTATCTTATTGTGTCTGGTATTTGAAGTAACTACCTAAGAGTACAAGTTGGAAAACTGTCTTAATATGATATAAATATATAATCAAATACTCGCGTCAAATAATGAAAAGAAATTTGTTTACCGGTTAGAAATTGAAATATTATCTGTCAGTGACAAGGATAACTCGGTTGAAATCTTCAGTTTGTTTTCAATTAGAGATTTTTCTGGAACAAAATTATAATTTTACAGTTTCATTTATTACACCAACTTAAGGCGGTTCCGCTGCCACCGTTTTCTAACATAACATTGTTAGAAAACGTGAAATTTCATTAATTTGAATGAACAAAAAGCCCATAACGTTCATTCAAATGTATAAAATTTCATGTTTCATAACAATGTTATGTTTGAAAACGGTGGCAGCGGATCCGGCTTTGCTTCGACTAGCTCTGGCTCGGTGACCCGAGAGGAATCAAGATCTAGAATGTGGGTTTATAATTCTGTGTGTCTGGATTGTGCTTTATCTTTCTTGGATGTTTATCTATATATATATTTGTTATATCCAATAACACTAAGTATCGAACCTACTTTAGGGCTGGCTAAAAAGAAGGTAGAAAACGATTAATCACCAACTATCTCCTTCTTGCGTAATTTTTTTTCATATACAGGTTTATCAGAAAAGTTAAGAATCCCCTTACCTTAGAGTTTTCCATACAAACGTAATCTAGCTTTTATTTTGAAATAACATGTAAGATTTCGGCAGTATTTTGTAATTTTAACAGTCTAGGCATTTAACTAGTTTATGACAATCAAATATGACAGTGTAGGTATAAGTTTTCCGTACTGATAGTCGAATATGATATGATATACTATATTCTCTTTTAAGTTCATATTTTGACTGTGAAAACTAGTAATATGCCTTAATATATACAGTTTCTTTGAAATTACATAATTATGGCAAAGTCTAATTCTGTCTTGGGTAAGAGGACTCTTAAATAATCATGAAATAGAGCATTTTGGCCGGAAAAGAAATTCTTTGGTCCCGGCGGTTATCATAACATGGCAGTCATCAAGCTGTGTCAGCCTTTAGGAAACTTGAATAACCTGCCACCAGTGTTGGCCACTTACAAAGACAAAAAACCACAAAAAAGTCTTACCAATTTCTTCTTTTCTCAGCACAGATGTTACTATAACTTTGACTGTAGATTTTGGAAGCAAATCCAAAGTACAAGATTTAAGCTTGCCTGGTTTACAATTTCCGGGAAGCAAATCCAAAGTACAAGATTTAAGCTTGCCTGGTTTACAATTTCCGGGACTCACCTATGAATCAGTAAAGAAGACAATTATTCCATGAAATGATAAAAATCATTTGATAAAAATATAGTAAATTCTTTTTTGCAAAAAAAAAAAAGGATATTTAAATTATAATTATTATCTCATAACATGTTTATAAATAAAAAAAAGAACAAATAATACGGTTTTAGTTTTTCATAATATACAACATCGTTTTCAAAAATCGTCAAATTCGGAGTAGGTTTAACGGGAAAAACGTGTTGTCTGGAAAATATCTTGGTTCACAAGAAAATGACAAAGTGTAGGAATCTAGGAATAGGAAAGGATACAATTTGCTAGATAACTACTTATCAGATATTACTTCTGAAAGTTAAATACAATATTTTTATATCAATATAAAAAGACGACCTCCGTGGCGTAGTGGTCACCATGCTAGTCCGCCACCCAGAGGTTCCGGGTTCGATTCCCGGTCAAGGCAAGTTGGAAAATGGCCTTTTTCAAATTGTCCTTTTATTGGGTCTTGGGTGTTTATCTATATATGTATTTGTTATAATATCGTTGAGTTAGTATCCCATAACACAAGTCTCGAACTTACTTTGGGGCTAGCTCGATCAGTGTAATTTGTCCCTTTATATTTATATATTTATTTTAATATAGGAAAATAATCAGTTCCTTAAGGTTATCTGAAATAAGTTTAAAAAAATTGTTCAGCTGTTATTGTGAGGCCAGTACTTATTAAGACAAAAGGAATTAGCCCAAACTCGATGGAGCAAATCCATTCGCCGACGCTTTAATAATGAGTTCCATTGACCACCTTTCGTCTACGTGATCAGACCTTAGACATTGTATACCATAAAGTGCTCGTCAAGACACATAAACGAGACCTATTCAGTGAAGTCGTTTTTAACTAAATTTTGTCGAATATCTCCTGGCTCCATCATCAGAACAGCTCATTGACTCCAAAATATTGTATTGTCGTCCGACTTACACAAGTATACAACATTTCAGCTCAATCAGTTAAGGATTTACTGGTTGAAAATTAAGTCGCAAGATTTCATCTAAACAAACATTCATACAAGATACATTGCAAGTTATATAATAGCTTGTAAAAATTTATAGGTACATACCTTTATCTCCTGTACAAATATGTCATTATTCGTAATGTTCATTTCAAGGTTGTGCCAACCAACCTCGCCGTTATTTTCGATCTAAAAATGTATACTTAAAGTAAAAAAAACTGGCCAAGTGCGAGTTAAACTCGCGTGGAGAGGGTTCCGTACAATATCAAAGATTTTTCGTAAGTGAACGTATTATATTGAGTGTTCCACTTTATTTTCAAAACTTAACATTGGAGTTAAAAAATATGTTCTCCCACACATTCCACCTGCAAATGTAAGTTGGTACGCACAATATTGAGTGATTTACCATGTTATTTTAATATCATGGACTTCTTATAGGTTTTCCTATAATCTATAAGGAGAAAACTAATTTCTGTATTTTTTTCAAAATTTTAGGTTCAGTAGTTTCGGAGATAAGGGGGGGGGAATGGTCAATTTTCGTCTATTTTCTTGAATAACTCGGAAACTATTTATTTTAAAATTACAAAAAAATACATTTAAGATCTTCTCGACAAGACCTTTTATATATGCCACACGATGCAGTTTTCAGAAATTTTTTTTTTAATTTTCCCCTTCCCCCCCAAAAATGACCCCCATATACAGATTTCATCTGCTCACGTCACACCTCTGTGTTTGGGTCACAGGAATTGATATGTGTACCAAATTTCAACTTAATCGGTCTAATAGATTCGGAGATAATTGACTGTAAGCGACGGACGGACAGACACACGAGTGATCCTATAAGGGTTCCGTTTTTGTATTCAGACGTACGGAACCCTAAAAAGAACAAGTTTTTTCCAAAAAAAAAAAACAATGTGTTAGTGATTCAATGGAAAATATGTTAAACTATTTTCTCGTGCCAAGAAGTGGTATTTTGTGCGTAGGTTAAAAATGCGTGAGTTTTGTGGACCACTCGGTTGGAACGAAGTTATTTAATATTTTTAATTCAATATTTTTTTATCAAATCAATAAAAATAAAAACGAATAATCTAATTGCAAATTTACACCACCCTCAAATCCACTTGAATACACAAAAAAAAGTTCATCAAAATCGGTCCAGTCGGTTTTTTCCCCACAAGGACTGTAGGTTCCCTTGTCCCAGGTGTGTTGATCATCGCCTTGGTTTCGGTCATATTCTCTTTAAGCCCGACGTTAAGAGAAGCATCATTAAGATTCAACAACATTTCTTGGAGATCTTCGACGTTTCCGGCAAACAAGATTATGTCGTCTGCAAATCTTAAACGAAACAGGAAAACGCCATTGATGTTAATACATCGTTTGTCCCATGCAAGCATTTTTATAACATCTTCAAGACCGCTGTAAAAAGCTTGGGTGAAATTGTGTTCCCCTGTCTTACTGCTCGCTTTACCTTGATAGACATCATGCAATTTAACCTGTATTCTAGTTGAGCTATAGAGTTACCGAAGTACGTTGATGTAGCGAGCGTCGATACCGAAGCGATGGAGAGCACCAACACAGCCCAGTGCTCGACACTGCCAAATGCCTTTTCATTAGTCAACAAAGGTCATGCACAAAGGAAAGTTGTTCTTTAGACTCTTCTCCATCAGCTGCTTTACCGCTTGGATATGATCGATGTTGGAAAAACCACTTCGGAAGCCAGCTTATTCGATGGGCTGACATTCATCGAGCCGATTCGTCAGTCCATTTCAGATAACTTTTGAAAATTATTTATAAATGTGCGAAAGATAACTATTGAAAATAAAGTTGCCAATCAATTTTTTTTAATGATTTGATAAAAAAAAACATTTCATAAAAAATATAGTGATTTCGTTCCATCTGAGTGTTACACGACAATCACGCATTATTTTTAGATATCGGCTTGCCAGCTAACAGCCAACGTCTTGCTGCGCCGTCGCCATCGCCATCGCCACGCGATCGTCATTCTAACTGGGGTTGCACCGCGTTGCCATCTGTTGGCCTGCGTTGGTGTTGCCCAAGATGACAGAATGATGTCTTATTACAATATTTATGTGTAATTATTTACTATGGGTGTACTGGAAGTTGGTACGGTACATTATTTATTTACTACGTGTGAACACTATAGAGAGAAATAGGAGAGGTCTTTGTGCAAAATTGGATTAGAAATGACTGATTATGATGATGATAAATAGTGTTGAGCTACATACCATGTAAATGTGTTTAATATCAATTGTTTCAGAGTCGGTTTTCATAGATTTTTCCGTAATAATTTGAGTGGCTGTATCGCTGAAAATAAATGATTTAATTTCAAGGCCTCCTCGTCTCACACTCGGGGGGGATGAGGTGCGGAGCGATCCGCAAGGTATCCCGCACGCTTCTATATATTTCGCCTGATGGGGAAGCGGAAGGCGGGCATCAGAGAGTAATGTAGATTTTATCGGCTTTTAAATAAAACATAAAAGGAAACTTTTACGAATTTGTCTATCAATATTAAGTTGTTTTAATTGAGCAGAAGAATTAAATGTAAAATATCAGAAGTTTAGTCATCATAATCTTAAAAAAAAAGGCGTCGGTTGCTTTGGATTATTTTTGATCGAGTGAAGTTTATTAGGACATGTATCTGAATGCGACTTTGACTAGACATATAGAGTATAATTGATTTTGGAAAATGGAGCACCTGATGCAGAACCAGAATGGTGCAGCTAAACTATAAGAAATATAAAAATGACGCCTTAGCAATAGTTGTTCAACTTGATGAGCATTTTTTTTTGAGATATAAAAATCGATGATCTGGAACACCTGATGCAGAAACAAGTGATAATGAAATAATTAAAAAAAATATTAACAACATATTACACTGCTACAAGTATTTTTTATGTATCTACATTAGTTCCCGTATTTATATTAATACGCCGGATTCGTAAAGTCCACGCGAACGAAGTTGCGGGCATCAGCTAGTGTAGTAATAAAAGATGGACGTTTGTATGGAAAAGTCAAGTTCTAAACAATATATGTCCGATATCGTCAACCTTTTAAATTTTAAATTAAAAGAAATTGTTAAGATTTCAACTGGTTTTTCAAAGTAAAGTAAGTTGATAGAAGTTCATATGGACTTTAAAAGAAAATATACGTATAAATAATGTGTGTCATAAATGTTTGATGATCAACATTTAAAACTTCTGCACATTATATTTTGACTGCGAAAAACCAGTGTTGGATCTTAAGAATCATTTTGCCCTAGACTTTTCCATACAAACGTAGTCTAGCTTTTATTTTGAAATGACATGTCAGATTTTGGCAGTATTGTGTAATTTTTAAAGAAACTGCTTATTTTGTCTGTGGAAACTAGTTATATGCCTCAATATATGTAATTCTGAATCTGATATGCCGTTTCAAAATGAAATCTACCTAGTCTACGTTTGTATGGGAAAGTCTGATTCTATCAAGGGTAGGGGGACTTTTAAAAAGATTTGTTTTTTTCAAGGATTATGTCGTATTGCTATAACATCCAATCTATATAAACCAAGTATAAATCAATCTGTTATATTGATGATCAACAAATAAAAAATGGTCTCATCTATTCTTGCTACGCCATACTTACTTATTGACAGTAATACGAGTATAGTCTTGTGTGTATTCATTAAAGTCATATTTAATAAATATATCTTTTGTCACTTCCGGTTCTGGGTCCAGGCAGTTCTTGTGCAGACTTGCATTTACAGTAAGACCTGAAAAGTCATTGGTCAATCTGTTTGTCTTAAGGTTGATTTGGAAATCCCGCTAAAAAACAATCAATTATATTAAATAAGATTATATGCCAAGAAAAAAAAATCGACTTTTAAGCGTTCACCTCCAATAACTTCCAAAATAGTGTTGCAAGCAATAGTATAAAATATCGATAGTCTATCGATACTATCGTGACCTTGAAAAACAGTAATAATATCGATAGGATAGGATGCTAGTCCGCCACCCAGAGGTCCGGGGTTCGATCTCCGGTCAGGGCAAGTTGGAAAATGGTATTTTTCAAATTTTCCTGGATCTTGGATGTTTATCTATATATGTATATGTTATTAAATATAGTATCGTTGAGTTAGTATCCCATAACACAAGTCTCGAACTTACTTTGGGGCTAGCTCAATCAGTGTTAATTGTTCCTATATATTTTTATATTTGTATTAAAAACTATCGATAGTATTGTGACAAATATCGATAATATAATAGTATTGTAATATCGATATTTTTTGTACACAAAGTAGTTACAGTATCGATACTATCGATAGTATCCCAATTCAATAGTATCGATACTATCGATAGTTTTACCTTTCATCAATAGTATTGCAAACTATTGACAATCGATACTATCGATAGTACTATCGATACTGTGACTGTTTTTCGAGGTCAACTATCGATAGTTTGACTATCGATAGCTATACAACGTTATGCTGAACATTATTATTTAAGGAAAAAACTTCAACTGAGGAAAAATGCGCGTTTTAGTAGTGCCATCTATTATTCACCAGGAAAATTAGAAAAACCCCAACTTTCAAGCGTTAACCCCCAATAACTTTTAAATGGCTGAACCAATGTTCAACAAACATAGCTAAGAACTTGTTTTGACCTAAAAAAACCGCATTGCAATCTGTCCATCCGTTCGAGCGCTATGATGCCACAGACAGACATACAGACATTAGCGTCAAACTCTTAACACTCCTCTTTTTTGTAAGGGGTTCAAAATTAAATGCATTACGATTGGCACATTGCTCCGCAAACACGCGCAATACAAAAATCACGTAGACGCGGTGTTGTACTATGCGTATTTTATATACAAATTGAGGTACTTGCATACAATCCGGCCCCGCGCTACGAACGGGGCGCGGAGCAGTGTGTGAATCGCCTAACAACAACATAAAATTAAAACTAAACTAAATAAAATTCGCGTTACGAGTAATTCCCGTCTGCATTCATTTAAGAATGATGCAACGTGATACTGAAAAGCAGTTAGATCAAAAAATCTGCATATAGCTTAAATCAGTGTTATATTATAATGCTAACGATTTTGGGAGCACTGTTGTTCTGCCAATTGCATAAAATAGTTGGCACTCCAAAATTGGTAGCATTATAATAACTATACAATACAGGGTGACTTTTTAAACACTAGCCAAATTGACCTTGACCCACTACTTTCCATAAAAACAATTGCAGTAAAATGAAAATAAAAATCGGCTTTTCATACAAATAAGCGCTCGGCTATACGGATTTTGTGAGGACGTAAATATTTTATCAAATAATAATAATTTTTTAATGAAAGTAAAAAATTTGACTGGTTGGTCCAAAAACAAGTCTGTATGACTAAGGCAGGTGGTAGATTTGCCTGGATTTCACGATGAGGTTATATCGAAATTTGGCCGATTTTACCGATAGTGGCGTGTGTACGACATATTATACGGCGTTTTGTGAACAAAGATTTCCTTTGGTAGGATTGATCCTTAGGGCCCAAGGATTGCATTAAGAACTAGAACCACCAAGATTTTTGATTTAAGCTTGTTGAGGTTCTTGGCTACCAGCTCAATCTTCATACATGCATAGGTAAGCTACTATGTCAAGTTTGCTATCATATTCGTTTGACTTAAGAATGCTAAATTCATATTTGGATTCACATTTGCACGATTCAGATGTTAAACTATGTAAAAAAATAAATAAAAAATATTTGCTTGATTAGAGAAAATTTTTCGTAAAGAAAAATAATACATTCTTTTCTAGCTGATTAAATAAATTCTTAAAGTAAATATTTCCATAAGTAAGGCAATTGTTAATCATCAAAATTATCTAGAACTTTTTCTTCGGTGTAAACTAAAAAAAAAAGAGGCATGAAAATACTTTACTTCGTGGGAGCTTTTTTTAAACATACCTCGTTAACAAGATCACGTTACAAAAATTAAAAAAAAAAAAATTGTTTATAATATTTTTTTAAAGTTGACCATTAGTGAAAGGTTTTAAGTTTTTAGTCAAGTTAAAAAAAAAGGAATACAAACAAACATAGCTTTAATTTTTATTTTGTATTTGTTGAAGTGATCTTGTTACATATGAATAAGGGAAGAGCTTCACGAAGTGCTTTATTTTCAAACAAATTTTAACATTTTATTCACCTTTACAATGAAGACAAAAGTTAGAGAAAATTTTGTTGATCAACAATTGCCTAACTTATCGAAAAATTAAATTCAAGATTTTTTTATCAAGGGAATGAATTCTTGAATGTGTTAAACACGTTATTTTTTTTCCAAATTTATCAATTAATATATATTTATAAATTATGCCTTGCAATTAGTCTTAAATTTTATTAAGACTAATTGCAAGTTACAGATTACTGAAAAGTAATTTTTTTTTATTTCTCATATAGACCCTTTTTTTCCAGAATTGAAATCCAGATATTCGATACATGCGGAAATGATACCAAATTTGTCTATAGTACCTAAACTTATGCAGTTAAAAATTTCGAACTTTGTTAAGGCAAAATACCCTCCTCCTCCTACCTGCGTGAAAAATCCACATGTCTCTACATCGAAAACCCATCTTAGGACTACAAAAATCAATCCTGCTGAAAGAAAAATTGGTTCAGAAAAAGCCGTATTCTTCATTTTAGTCGTGTACATATGCCACTACAAGATATGCACAATCTAATCTATTTTATATTAGGGTGCTTCTTATAACGATGAAAAATTTTTTTTTCGATTATTCACGGGTCACGCCGTCATTTGATACTATACCTTGAGAAACTATTTTAGTATTATTTTCAAATAATTAAAGTTACATTTAAGGGTCGCTACCAATATTCAAATGTTAGTTAAAAGCTCGAAATCACTGCAGAGCTTAGATTTATTTTTTCATGACACAGGGCATTAAAATACGAAATAAGTAGAATTTTTTCAAATAAATATTTATGACTAAAACCCTCAAATCATTTATTTAAAGATACTATGGAAGGTTTGTATTTTGTAGGGTATTTTCAAATATACTCCGTAATCATCAAGAGCAAATCTTGCATTTGCCCTTTAAAATTGTAAATATCAACAATATACTAAATTATTATATTTCTCTTTTTCGCAAAACCTTCCTAAGGTTCACCAGTCGAACAGAATAAATGGTTATGTTTATATATAATATAAGTACCTATAAAAATACATCATTGTTTCAAGTTTGTAAATAGTTGTTTTAAAATGTTGATGAGTAACCCAAAATATAACAAAAATATAAGTATTTGCTAGTAACGTCTGCAGTCTTTTGTCTTAGATATGTTTGATAATAATACTTATTTATTTTTGTATTCTAGCCTATGATTAGTAAATAAAATAAAATAAAAAATCATCAACTGAAATTTTAGTAGGTATTTTTATAGTTCTAAACAATGATGTTGAGAACTATAAAATACTATAAATAGCTATTAATTTAAGCAATCAGTAGCCAGTTTTAGTTAGTTTTTTTAAGGTTGCATAATTTAAAGTTATTTACTGGTTCTTACTATCAATTAGAGGCTTGTACCCAATATTTTTACCATATCATCACATCGAAAAAAATATTTCTTTTACAGATATCTTTTTCGGTTTTGTCGATTCAAATTCATGTTTAAAACGGAACAAAAATATCGCAATATTAGCTTTCTGCTATGTTTATACATCAGGGTAATCCAGCAGATCACCAGTAACATATTATTAAGTAACTCTAGCTAAGAGTATTATAATAAGATTCACAAAACTTCCACTATTCATCTCATTTTTGTTCCGCAAGAGGAATCTTGTCTGTGGCCACTTGTACACTTATTGGTCATTCAGCATTATCAACTAAGGATTCCAACTTAAATGTTGTTATCTTTTCACTATTTTTGGCTTCAAAGGAGCACAAATTCTGCATACATATCTTATACCGCTTTTAACAGCAGTGATGTCGAAAGGCTGAAATTCCATTGAGTTAGTGTACTCGTGTTGCAAACATTTGACATGCTCTAAGAAGAGAATGAGAACTTCTAGAGAATTCTAAAGAATGAGACCTTTGTGCATATTTCGCTAAAAAACGTAACATCACCACTAATTTTAATCAATTAAGGACACTCCATAGTCAAATGTCCATCTAACGTTTTGGTCCATACACCTGGTAGCGACCTCTAAATTTGGTCTAAAAATTATTTAATTTACTGCGGTCAGTAACCCGTCTGCACAGCGTGGTACAACTGCACACAATCCTGACAATATATCTTAACGCAAATTAAGACCTTATATTAATCGTGCTTGAGTTTATAATAGCTTCTTTTTAAAAAAATATAAAGTACCAGATTGTTTTCGTAAAATTATACTACAGATTACAAAACATCGAACTGTTTGAACTGTTGCAAAATAAATCTTATTAATATTAAAGTACTTAATTAAAAACGACCAATTAAACGAATACTTTATAGTATAGTATAGTGCATATGTAATTAGGGGTTGATTTGTATGAGTTAGGCGACAACGGTTCCGACCCTAATTTATTCAAGTAGCACTTTTACTAGTTTTTCCTCTTCCGTTCTTTAGTCCAACAGTAAACTGATATAGGTTTTAAAGAAAAAGCAAGGTACTTGCCTTGTTTTCATCACCTTTCATAAATTCTGGAGGCAACACACATCTGTATCTTTCGTTTCCTTCTATATTGCAATCTGTTTTGCTGATACCCGCTCCAAAAATGTTTAGCTTGACGCATGCGTCACGTGCAATTCTTCCATTATTTATTACTTCCAGAGTTAAAGTCTCACTTTTGGCCCCAACCTCGTACTTACTATAGAAAGCAGAGTTCTTTTCTTCGAATTGGCTGAAATAAAAACAAATAAGTAAAAAAATTTGATTCAGAAATACGACTAGGTGTTTTGCAGGATATTTAACTTCTAACTGCTTTCTGTGTTCGGCTGTTTTTTTACATATGTTCATCGATATCTTCGTCATTTTGTATAATGTTTTTTTATTTGTTTTTACTCTGAGGTGGTCCCGTATAAATATGCAGAAAACATTCTACGTCTAAAGGCAAAGCCCTCCCGCGAGATTACATTCCTCAGTGTTCCCCGCAAATCAACTACTATGCAATAATTAATGACAGAAGTGTCGATCTACGATAGCCTTGCAGTTGATTCACACACAGACGTACGAATGTACGAACGTTTAATGTATAGTTGTAGTCAATTTGGCTCTAAGGCTGATTCCAGAGTCATGCGTTTAAACCGCGCCGTCCAGACGCGCGCGTTTGTGATTACACTATATAGAAGCCGCGTTTCGTCTCCCAGCGCTGCTGAAGCGCGCGTGGGCCGAACGAAACGGGTGCGCAGGTCAAGCGCGCACTTTAAAAGGGTTACTCCATAAAATAATACGTAAGTCGTACGATAGTAACGTCCTATTTCCATATCAAACCAAATTAGACTTTATCATTATAAATTAGTGCTCAATGTTGCTTGACACTAAAACGAGGATACGCAGTAACGTCCGTCTTGCGTATCGCTTTTGGAATAACCCCCGGTCAACGGCAAGGCTGATTTTAGAGTGACGATGGCGAAACGCGCCGTTGACGCGCGATCGCCGTTATATGCGTCCCCGTTCCGCGTACCCGCACCTCTCCCCCGTTTTCGCGTTATCGTGTGTGTTAGGTGGCAAAACTCACACATTGACGTTCGTTTGTAGTATGCATAAATTATACTCCGCTTCTAGGAATCGCCATAGGTTCCTGTGCTAGTATTTAACGTATACTTACCCTCCAGACCATTTGAATTTCATTTCGAAATTGTATTTACAATCAGCACCAGAACAAGCGCGTTCTATTAGCATTGTCTTACTCGTCTTACTGTGTGGACTGAGTCTCACCTGGGATCTGGCCAATGCTGAAAATATTTACTTGTATAAAACTTACAAACCCATTTTATACAAATAACAATAAGAAAAAGCAAACTAGAACTAAACTACTGGTATTTAAAACTTGAAACTATTCTGAAATAAAAAGTATATAAATAGAAAATTTTATTAAAAGCGCTACAACGAGCCCAGAATGCAGACAGCATTCGTCGGGCGAAAAAAGCACCAGCTTTGGGTCTCCAGTTGTCTCGATGCGATGAGGCGCGAATTTTAATATATTAGACCTATATATATTTATATTTATTTTAGCATTACATTAGCATGTTTACTCCTTATATAATTATTTATAAATATTCTTATAGATATATATTTATATTTGAGTAAACAGGCTAATCAATGTAAACAACTTTTACTATGGGACGATCCCTGAATATACATCACATACATTTTGGCACGTTAGGTGGTGATGAAGATTTTTGTTTTACGATTTCAGGGATCGTAACTCCGTTCTCCGCTGCGTAGCGCGGGGCAGGACTGTATGCAAGTATCTCAATTTGTATATAAAATACGCATAGTACAACACAACGTCGTTTGTGTATGTACTCCGCATCCCGCGCTACGCAGCGGGATGCGGAGTGATGCCAATCGCCTAAGATGAAGGAGATAGCAATACTAAGTAAATAGAAAAAAAAAGAATCATACTCGTTTCGTCTATTCCTTTTAACTTCTTAAAGAACAAATCTGCATTTGCCGTGAATGTGTACGTCTCAGACTCAGCCTCATAATTCGACTGTAATCATAAAAAATAAATTAGTAAGAGAAGACTCAACAAACTATTATACTATGGAGAATAACTTCAAACATTATATTAAACAAAACGGCCATACGAAATGTATGAAATATTACCATCAGCATGATGATACACTTGAACAAATTTTTGTTAAACAATTAACGAACAACGAAAAAGTATTCGGCTTCTCATACAAATCAGCGTTTCGCCAAAGTAGATTTTGTATGTGAGGCTGTGAGGACGAATTTGTTTTATCATATATTTAATTCTTTGACATCAAGATGCCTTTATGTTACCCAGTGACACATGATAAACAAAACAAAAGTATAACTTACAATAGAAACGTTAACATTTTCACAAGTTCTGATAATTTTATTACTTAAATCGATTGACATATCTTTTCCATCTTTGATACTTATTCCTGTGCCAGTGATTTCATTCTTTATTTTCACTCCTGAAATATACGATTAACGATACATTATAATTATATTAATCCCTAGCATAAGGATCCTTTTATGGTTTGGGCATATGATGATAAGAGAGGAGGCTCATGTAACAAAAATGGTGATGAAAATGACTGTTAGTGGGTATAGGCAAAAAGGAAAACCAAAGGAAGGAATGCATAAGAAATGGTATAAAAGACCAGGGAGTATGTAATGTTATGTTATGTATTACTTTATTGTACACCAAAAACTATCAACAAGATACACACAGAAAAGACATTTAAATGTACAACGGGCGGTCCTATCGCTAAAAGCGATTTCTTCCAGGCAACCGATGGATGGAGAGAATATAGTGAACCGTTAGTAGACGGGGGGTGTACACGACCAAAATACAATACTTCAATAATACCAAGTACATAATATAAAGATAAAAAATACATACATACAGATATATGCATACAGGTAAATAAACACATATTTTATAAATTGTATACATATTATATTATAGGTATATATATTTAATTAGGAAATGGTAAGGTAGATTAAGAATCCCTCACAAGGTACACTCTCAGTTTGGCATCAATTCAGTCTATCAGTCTGGATTGACTAAACTGACGCTAGAATGATGGATGATTTGAACGGTTTTTTAGACTGTTGACATCATGTCGGCCATATTTAAAAACATCAAATATTGACCGTAAAATCCATTTATATTTGGGAAAATTGCAAATTTGTATGGCAACCCTGTGAATTATATTCTGGGAAACTTGCAATAAATTAAATATTCCATATTCCACAATGGCATTAATCGCGTCTAGCCCTCTCACATTCCAAATAGTATAAAAATGTAATAAAACCCAATTTATTGAATAAACATTTAAAAGCCTTTCTCTTAAAAAAATAATAGTATAATATATCAGAGTTTTTTGATGACAAAATTGATCGGTAAAATCTTTTATTTCCTTACGTTAATAAAAGATTGACAAATTAATTAATTTATTTAAGTAATGGCATCCAGTTGCCCCCCATGTTTGCTGTGCCCTTGCAGGGCGTCACTTATACTTTATTTATATTTTTGTGACATATTTTTACCTTGTGACTTGCAAATAAAGAATCTGAATCTGAATCTGACTGACAGCAGACTGATAAATAGTACAGACAGTTGAAAATTTAGCAGTGCTCAGCGATCTATGACTATCATTTCATATATTGTTGACCAGTGTGACTAGAATATACAGGGTGACATTTGAAACACCAGAAACATTTTTGGCAAGTTCAGTCTATAATACTGAAATACTTTCCATAAATATAAATATCGAAAAATGAAAAACAACTTTTCATACAAATCAGTTCTCAGCCAAATGGAGTTTGTATAGGAGGATGCTTTTTTTATTTATTTTCAATATATTTTCTATAGTAAATATTTAAATATCATGAACTGAACTTGCTCCTAAAATGTTGCTGGTGTTTAAAAATTAACCCTGAATACAAAATAATCAGATTAAAATGATTTTGATGGCAAATTTTATATTTATGACATCAATAATATTTATCAATGAGATAACGAGGAACACGATTAATATGTTTCTTTTAGGAAAAAATATTTGTTTAATTTATCAGTTTTTATTTCCTAATTTCTAGACACTTATCGTTTAAATGTAAGTACTACCTACTTACATTTAAACGATTAGTTTTATTGTTTCTAGCAGTCTGATATCGGGGGTAGTAAACGCACCTGCCGTTGCGCGGCAGGGCGCAGGGTTGTTTACTAAGCCGATGTCGGTTCCATTTCTTTTCTTTATTTAAAGGGATCAATGAATTTTTCGGTGTTTAGTTCTGCCCCCATTTGAAATAAACAGTTTGAAAGGAAAAGGTGGCCGTTTTCCGGAAATGTGGGAAGAATACCTTCAAGTTCTCACTTTAAACTGTAAACAGTGGGTCATGAGATAGTTTAAAGGGTAGTAGTAAGACAACATTTTAAATTTTATCTCCGTTTTCTTTCAAATAATTTATTTCAAATGGGGGCAGCACTAAATACCGAAAAATTCATTGATCCCCTTAAATGAAGAAAAGAAATGGAACCGACATCGGCCTAGCACTGGACCCCGAAAAATTCATGTATCCCCTTAAGTAGGTACATCAATACAAAATGAAAATAAGCAACCGCAAGCACATCGCGTTGATTTTGCATTGCATATTTTACTTCGTTACTTTGAAAAAACTTCCTGCTATAACCACAAATCTACTTTAGGGATTTACCAGTCCTGTCACCCAAATTCCACTCGCCGAATGAAGCAACGATGTATGTATGTATGACGACCTCCGTGGCGCAGTGGTCACAATGCTAGTCCGCCACCCAGAGGTCCCGGGTTCGATCCCTGGTCAAGTTGGAAAATGGCCTTGTTCAATTTGTCCTGGGTCTTGGATGTTTATCTATATATCTTGTTCCCGTTGAGTTAGTACCCATAAGTCATACTTAACACAAGCCTTGAACTTACTTTGGGGCTAGCTTAATCAGTGTTATTTGTCCCTATATATTTATATTTATTTATTTATGTAGGTACTTGTTTATCCATTTATTAGTTCGACCAGTACTGAGCGCAAAAATTAGACAATTAGATAGAAACAATTAGATGCTTAACTGACTAGTAAGTGAATTTAGTAGGTTCGTGGGTTGGCGAAAGTTACAATTTGTTATGTTGATATCGATAGTCTTCCATTTAAGTATCCTCCAATATGTTGTATCCTCCAATCTATGACAATTGGGTACTTTCCTTTGTCCAAAATAAATTATTTGGTTCTGTTAGAAAGTTAAACGTAAAAGTAATGACAGTTGTCATTATCATATCCATTTTCAATGTGATTTTAGATTTATTATTGTTGAAAAACTAATACGAATGCTTCGGCCGCACTTGTGCCTATCGTCCCGAAGCTATTCGCGGCGAATCTTCGTACGTTTTATACACTAAAAAGTTATCGCGATAAAGCGCTGGTCACACTAGCGGCTTTGTTAATTTTTCACGAACTATCTGGCAATAATCCAAGATGGCGTCATCTACGTGTTTTAAATATGGCCGACGACTTTCTTTTCTTTAACATGTGTGCTAACAATTACATAATGCATTTATTGAAACCTAAAAGAAACCTAGAAAGAAAAAGCTAAAAATTTTAACACCATTTTATCGTTTCACTCAATTTTTACACATTAACAACAAACGTCAAAATGAATAACGCAAGAACGACCACGCAGAACGAATAGTTAGCGTGCTTAAATCCTTTGATGTATACGCCACCCGCGCGATAACCAACACGAAGTCCGAATCCCGATAACGGCTGTCAAATTTTCGTGTATCGTGTAATAGCACGAAGCTTCGTGACGATAGGCGCAGGACCGGCCCAAGCATAAGAGCGCTTTCTGACTCCAAAAACTATGATGCCAATAGTCTTATATTACATACAAATCCCATAGACAATGTTTGTTTTGATATTTAGAAAAAACTATTTGATTTGACTTGTTGGAAAGCATTACTTGTATATTCTTACCCTCATATTCATAAAAAGTAACACGTGTTTTCTAAACGTTTAGTAAAAATATGATTTGTCCCTTTTGTTGTTTCTATGTTAAATATCTAAAAGAGAGCTTTTAGATATTTAACATAGAAACAACGAGACAAAGCATATTTTAACTGAAATAGGTTCAGGAAACTTTTGTTAATTTTTATGAATTTGAGGGTAAATCTTTGTTGGTAAGTAGCAAATTATGACTTTGAGACATTGCCATCTCATTTGTCCATTTATTACTTACCCGCAGCAATGTGAAGCATCTTTGACTGATACGTTAGATCTATACAAACGGTTACTTGGAATTCTTTTGCCGCTTCAGGCACTTTCTGAAATTAAATACTAGTTATAGATTATTATTAACATAAAAAACATCACATACTAGAAATTTAAGGGAAAGATTTATAAGACCGTAATAAGACTGACTCTGTTGTATCGGGTGGAATGTTGGGCGACCAAAAAGAAAAAGGAGCAGAGGATATATGTGGTAGAGATGAGAATGCTGAGGTGGGTATACGGTGTGACGAAAATAGATAAGATTCAAAACGAATATATACGAGGAAGTTTAAAGTTGTTCCAATAGTAGACAACTTAAAAAGCCATCACCTTTCGTGGTATGGCCACGTTATAAGGAGGGATACTGAACATTTGGCTAAGAGGATGAGCCATTTGGAGGTGGAGGGCTGCAGAGGGATAGGAAGACCGACAAAAACGCGGAAAGAATGTGTAAGGACAGGTATAAAGGAACGAGGGGCTATTACAATATGGTAAATGATATAAAGAAGTGAAAACAGTTTACTTACAGAGCCGAACCCAAATAGGGAAGTTGCGAGGAAAATGATGATGATTACATCCTGAACTACTCCACCAACTACAAATTAGTTTTTAAATTATCGATAGACAGATACATACTATCACGTCTTAATGCCTATTGGGGCAGACAGAGCATTTTGGGTTTTGCGGCTCTAAGCAGACAGGCTCTAAGAGCCCAGGGTCACAATACTCAATGCCCACTTCTAGTTTTATGACACGCGAGAAGGAATTAAACTGTTGATTGCTAGCCGCATCGCATTTTCAACCATTCGCTCGATCGGCTTCCACGTTCTTAGCGGGAAGAGAAGAAGCTGATACATTCTTAGTTTTTTCTTTTCTTTTAGATCAGCATGGAGAGTTATTTTAAAATTGTAGATGCCGATACACTTTCACGCCTCTAAAACAGGTGAGACAGAGCCCGGTCGTACACCTTAAAAGGATCTGGATAGAATAAAACTCTGCTAAAAAAGGAATTCCCCTTAGAGCTAAATTTAAAATATTTATGCATAAACTGCTACGAGGAACTACAACCATAACAACGAAGCGACAACTTAGTTCACAAGAATACTACAAGATGGTGCTAACAGTACCCTACATCTCAATATCAGGGTTTTTACGGTATCAAAATGTAGTTACGCCATCTCATAGCCTTCTTGAGAACTAAGTTGTCGTTTCGTTGTTGTGGTAGTTCCTCGTATAGTGGCGTAGAGGTCGTCACAATAGACTGAATCTACCGTTCAAATAGATTCAGTATATTTTTTACACGTTAGATTGAAATAACGAACTCGAGGTATTGCGCATTTACCTTTGGGTCAGGGCCAGATTTTACTAGTTCAGTACTTAAAGCAATGGTAACGGTAGGAATACACCGAAGGATCAAAACTTTGTCGCTTTTTGGAGCGCCTACTGCGAATTCTGAAAAAAAAAGATTTTTTTAATACACATTTTTCACGTAAAATTTGGTAACTGTCTTTTCACCATGTAAAAAAGGCAAAGTATTTTTTTATACTATTGTAACGGGTTCTATAGATGCGGTGGCCCTGACGAAGAAAGCAAAGACGCAGACAAAGTTTTGAACTTGATATATATTTATCAATTACAACAGAAAAATACAAATGCACTATGTCGCGATACAAGAGACTGCGCTTCGGGACGAAACTGCCGACCGGACGCGTCACGCGGGAGGTGCGCGGAGAGGGGGCGCCTGATAAACGTGCCACTGTTCCGAGAGGACCGAACGCAGCGGCTGCGAGTAACAGACTGCTCAGTATTTTTTATTTTTATTTTTGAAATGGCATACATAGGTTGCCTCGGACGGCATTTCCTACTTCACCCGGACAAGGTTTGAGGAGCAGGCCAGAGGCCCAGCATCTATATTTATATACTACTAGCAGCAGCGCAAAGGGCTCCCAAGGGGGAAATCTCGGCTTTGGGCGCGCTAGGGATTATGGCAAATTTTGGGGTGCTGCAACACCCATGTTTTGCCGGAAGGGCCGAAGCTACGGTGCCAGAAGGGCCTACTTAGGACGCAAATCGTCCAGGTACCGCCGGGCGGTACCTAGTGAACGAGCTAATGTTCCTACGTAATCGAATACGTAGGCGATTACGACGAATGCGGGGGGGTCGGACCGCTAGGTTCCTCTGGCTACTCGGAGAGGTATCGAATTGGACCATGTCAGCCATAATCTGGTCATCCGAATCAGAGAGAACATGCTTTGGACGTCTGCCGGTGAGTCGGCGAGGGTTGTGCTCCGGAATGTAGTTAGCTGCCTCTCTAACTAGTCGGTTCGGGTCTGCTCAGTATGGCGGCGTTCGCGCTTATATAGCGGCCGCGCATGCGTTTGTGTGCGTAGACTCCGTGCCGTCGTAGCGCTTGTTGCTGTGTGCCGTGTACGCGTTGTTACAGTCTCCCCCTCTGGATGCGAAGTCGCCCCGACGAGGAGACCGGAATCTGGGTTGCTCTAGGTAATTTGCTTCTTCTTGGGGCGTCCGCGTCCTCGGCTGGGTTGTGCTGCTGGGGCAGAAACCGGGGTCTGCTTCCGAGGTCTTCCACGTTTTCTCAGCGGTCGTACTGGCTGAGGGAGAGGGCCATCGCTACCTTGGTAAGGAGTCAGGGCAGAAGCGTGATACTCACCAAGTGCCTTATCAGGTGTGTTGGGGTCTGAAAGCACATAAGGAGAAACACCATGTTGTTTATGGATTAAGTATGGTCCATCACGCCTAGGGCTGAATTTGGCGCTTACTCCTCGAGCCAAATTACTAATTGAATGAGTTGATGATAAAACCAAATTACCAGGGCTGTATCCATTGTCTTTACGTCGACCTTTATCGGCTACTTCCTTTCTACGTTCTTCATTCATTTCGCTTATTTCTCGGGCTTTTAGTAGTGTGTTAGCCATCATGAGGAGTTTCGGAGTTATCTCAGGTATGAAGTTCTCGGTTTGTATGATTTGTCTAAAATCATAAGCGTTGTCGTCTGGGGTTCGTAGTTCTCTTGCGAACGTCAGATATGCCGGGGTGTATGTGGTGCTGATACTTTTAGCGGTATTCATCGCGAAGCGGATGCTGGGTAATTTTTTATCCCATGTTCCATGTTCATCTCCTACAAAAATCGCCAGTTGAGTTTTCATGTCCCTGTTCTTACGTTCCACTGGAATCACTGCAGGATGATATACGGGCGTTAGCATATGTTTGATGTTGAGGCAATAAGTGAGCTGTTGCATGACCGCACTAACGAATTGAGGCCCGTTGTCACTTATCAGTTTTCTTGGAAATGCATAGCGCAGGAAAATATCATCTATCAAAATTTTTGCACAGTTCTCTGCTCTGGCAGTCTTTTTTTGGAAGTGATAGCCTTGTTTCTTCCAAACACTTGAATAATTCGTAGGATGCGACGCTAGACTTCGCACAGGAGTCCACATTAGCCGTACCTGCTATCTTTCCTATGCTAATCCCGATCACAGGTCGTCGGCGAGCGTCAGTACCAACGTTGATTGCACAGAACCTTGCCACTTGTTTGTTTGGGATCAGAGTTGTTGTACATTTAGGACATTTAGACCTGAAAACATTAGGTGTACCACATCCATAGCAAGCGAACTTAGGGTGAGATGGCGATGGTGCTTGCGTTGTGGCGGTTTCCGTTTTCACCTGCACAGGTGTTGGTCGGCTGGAAGTTTCAGCGTTCACCTTAGATTTTCCTTGGCCTCTTTCCTTTTTACGACAAACATCTGTTGTATGGCCAGCGAATCTACAATATCCACATCTGACCTTTTTGGATGTTGGATTCGGATTATCCTTTGGTGGTTCCTTTGCCGCTACGGACTGCGTGTTTCGTGGCTGCTTCTTAATTAAAAGCCGTTCCACTGCCCTTGCCGCTTTCAGTAGACCGTCGAAAGAGCTGATAGAATTCCTTGGGATTTTGCCGCGTATCTTCAATCTCAGTTGACCGTTTACCATGTACAACTGTTGCGGTTCAGAATGAGCTGGATATGGCAATTGTAAATAAAGAGCTCTCTTCTTGGCTACGAAGATCTCAGTCAATTCATCTTCCTCTTGTTTGATTCCGATGATATCTTGGTAGACTAGGAAGGCGGGTTTCTTTGAAGCGAAAGCATGGCGTATCCTGGCTTAAAAATCTGCCCAAGACGTTACTTGGTTCTTAACACCGTTCCACCAAACGGCTGCTTCACCCTTAAGTACCAATGGCATACTCAGAATGGCTTCCTCATCACTAATTTTCTCCACTGACTTGAATACCGTTACTGCAGTGAGGAAGGTTTCCACGGTTTCCGTGTCCTTTGCTCCATCGTAGCTTACTCTGCATGTCGCGAAAGATCCACGTTGTTGCGACCCTATCCTCGACAGTAGCCTCTCAAATTACTCCTCTGATAAGTTCATGTTGTCAGCTTCGGTTTTAATCTTCCTCCTAGGTGTTGTCTTCGGGTTAGCCCTCTTCCGGGATTTAACGTTGAGCACCAGTATAACGGGTTCTATAGATGCGGTGGCCCTGACGAAGAAAGCAAAGACGCAGACAAAGTTTTGAACTTGATATATATTTATCAAACACCACAGAAAAAAAAATACAAATTGCACTACGTCGCGATACAAGAGACTGACCGAGACGGCGCTTCGGGACGAAACTGCCGACCGGACGCGTCACGCGGGAGGTGCGCGGAGAGAGGGCGCCTGATAAACGTGCCACTGTTCCGAGAGGACCGAACGCAGCGGCTGCGAGTAACAGACTGCTCAGTATTTTTTGTATTGACAGACATAGGTTGCCTCAGACGGCATTTCCTACTTCACCCGGACAAGGTTTGAGGAGCGGGCCAGAGGCCCGGCTTCTTATTTTTATATACTATTAGCAGCAGCACTGCTCAGTATGGCGGCGTTCGCGTTTATATAGCGACTCCGTGCCGTCGTAGCGCTTGTTGCCGTGTGCCGTGTACGCGTTGTTACACTATCTAATAATAAAAGTATATTATAAAATTTTGCACACTATACTTTATACCATGGATACGAGAAAAAGAAAGATTTAAGCG
Source organism: Acrobasis suavella (assembly GCA_943193695.1). Classification (NCBI taxonomy): domain Eukaryota; kingdom Metazoa; phylum Arthropoda; class Insecta; order Lepidoptera; family Pyralidae; genus Acrobasis; species Acrobasis suavella. The sequence goes on from OW971932.1 coordinate 20,718,359, forward strand.
AAAATAGACATTTAATGAAGAAAAAGGGAGGTTTAATTAATTCAAATGTGCATTTTAATTTATTAAACCTTCCATTTTCTTCATCTTTATTTCTCTACTTCTCTCAATTTTAAAAGTAATTATTCTCTATTCAAAAGCTTTTTTGAAGGAGAATGGTATAAAGGTACTTTTATATTATTTTTTTATTGTTTTAATGTAAATCTTGTACTTTTATATCTATGCGCTCACACTATGGTTGCAATTACTATGTTTTATAATTAGATACTCGTACATACCATCGCATCCGTTATCGTCCAAGTCCGAGACGGGGGTAATACTGAAACCCAGCAGTTGGAACCCTTCTTTGTACACTTCCTGTTTCGATTTAAATTCATTCACAGGAATAGCCGTTTCGCGGTTATTAACCAGCAATTTACTGATTTCATCTCCAGATAAAATATATAATGGACCATCTTTTTCATACGGAGCGCTAACAAATATTTCTGAAAAAATATTGTTTTTTTTAATCACTTTTATTTAGTTTAACCTGTCTCGTTGTCTGTCTGTCTATAATCGAATCTTGCTATTTGAATTTCACTCACTTCCCGGTTTCCAATTGAGCTGAATATAATGTGCGTACAATATGACGTAGTGGCGGCCAATCGAATTACTTATTGACAGGGATGCTTTAAAAATATAAGTATGATACTACTAGGTAAGTACATAATGCAATGCAAGCCATATAAATGGCGCTTGTGTCAAATACATACTCATATTTTATACATATTTAACGATATCACATCAGTAATAAGAATTATCTCGCAAGATTATATCCCACTAGTCCAACTAATCCATCCAACTAATTCAATCCAATCCATCCAACTATCCAACTTTCAACTAATATTATAAATGCGAAAGTAAGGTTGTATATTTGTTTTTTTTGTTAACTCTTAACGCTTTAACCACTGAACCTATTTTAGATGAAGTTTGGTGTGAATATTGTTAGAGACCTAGGGAAGGACATAGGGTAGTTTTTATCCCGAAATCGTTGCAAAGCCCGTGGGCACAGTTAGTATTATATAATTCTCACCATATAGACCATCGCTGTCCAAATCGTGCGCAGAAATAGTAGTTCCAAATCGTGATCCTTCTTTATTGCCCAGTATTGTTAATTTCCGTTGCATAAAGTCTTTCTAAAACCGGAAGATTATCATCAAATTTAAATTTATCTTTATTATCATGGGATATTCATAATATCTCATTAATTGGAACTATCACATTATAAATAACTATATTTTATGCAGCTATTCGCTATTTAATAATATGTATTGTATATGTAAATGTGTAATATATAATTTATGTATGTAAATTACCTATACCTATTTATGTTTTAATGTATTTATAAAGGTTTGTAATTCAATATAATATGTGTAAATTTGTGTTAAATCTATTAAGTTTATAGTTGCTTTAGATATATATATTTTTTCCTTCTTAGTCAGTGGCACCACCGTCTTAGTCTTTCTCACATTCCTCTCCATCCATTGGTTGTCTGGAAGAGATAGCTTTAAGCGATAAGACCGCCCATTGTACTCATTTAATTTATAATTATTTCTTTGTGTTACACTTTTCTTTTAGTGTACAATAAAAGTTATATATCTATCTCTCTTATAATAATAGTCACTTCGTTCATCACTGTTATTTCAAGTCTCCTTTTAACCCCCGACGCAAAAAGAAGGGTGTTATCAGTTTGATGTGTCTGTGTGTCTGTCTGTGGCGTCGTAACTCCTAAACAAATGGACCGATTTCAATGCATTTTTACCCGACTGCGCCAGAAGGAGGGTCATGTTTTTCGAGAGTGTAGTGTATACATACATATAAACTGTACACGCACGCTCTGAGGCCTGAACGGCTCGATGGATTTAATCCTGAAAGGTGTCATTAGATTCGTCTTAATTGTGAGAGAGACACTGGGTATATAAAAAAATATATATAATAAAATGACTTGTTATTTAATCGAAAGCCTTGTCTGTTGAGATGGTTCCTAAGTATGATAGGTGGAAAACGGTTCAACAGTTCAACAATTGTCATTATTATACTTTTTATTTAGTTTGATTCAAAGGGTAAGATTTTATAAAATATTTATAAAATTTGAATATCAACATAGTACAAAATGTTGTAAAACCCTTACCTAGTTAAGGCTAGCTTGGGTTAGCCCCGTAACCCAAGCTACCGGCGGTTAGGAAGTAAGTAAAAAAGTAACAAGTTATTACTCCAAAAACACACATAAATATTTTAAAAAAATATATACAGTATAGATATACAACAGTTGATTTAAGTCATACTTGTACATTGGTTAGTTAGTTATATCTTTGACAGGGCTAAAGACTAGCCCTCATATTCATAAAAAAATACAACCGTTTGCTAAACCTATTTTAGCTAAAACATGTTTGTTTCTTTTCCTCTTTCCAATATTTGACATTGAAAGAACGAGACAAAACATATTTTAACTAAAATAGATTTAGCAAACGTATGTATTTTTTTATGAATTTGGGGGTAGATAATTTATCTGTATGTGTTAGGTCTAGTGTTGCCAAACAATCGAGGGTGATAATCGATAGTTTTAATCGGAAAATGCTAAACTATCGATAGCATCGTAAGCTCTTTTAGTGCAATACTATCGATAGTATCGACGAAGAATTATCGATACTATCGGTAATGTCGACAGTATTGATTCTCATAAATTCATAATGCATAAAATTAATAGGCTACCGATAGTGGACCATCGAATGGCAACACTCATCTGGTCTTACCTGTTTAGATGCTCCTGTATATATGTGGATGGCGCCAATTTCTGGAGTACTGTAATCATCGTTAGGCTGAGCTGGAGCTCCCACCACGAGGTCATTGTATTTACCCCTGTTTAATTTGGCACTACACAGCGACGCCCCAAACATATTCTTTGTGGTATCAATTATAGCGGGAGTGTCCTTTAAATAATATTTTCCTGTAGTTGTCATCAAACCTTGGCAGACTTTCGAATATCCCAGAAAACGAATCTAAAAATTGAAAATAACAAATGATGATTTCCTTTCTTTTACATCAATACTATTTGTTTATCTTTTTATTTTCAGCAAATAATTTGACAGAATATATATAGATTTAACATAATGTTTCAACCGAATTTCATTTCTCATAATTTTTATTCATCCAAGATTTTTATCACAGATTTGAATATATAGAACACTCAAATAGTTATAAGCCCGCCTTTGTATGTACTCTATTTTAATTTTTTAAAATTATTTTTATACTCAGTCGGTGCAATAAAAAAATTTTTGCTGATTAGGACTGGCCGTAATGCCACCTCCACCACACCTAAACCTATATCATTGTTTTTCTCACATTACACGTAATTCTATAGTAGACATGTGTCGTTTGTTCAATCTTTAGGATCTTAATCAATATTGAACCGTTCAGTAGGCAACCCAGGTCTTTCGACCCGTTCAATCGATTGATTGGTTTTCTCACGAAACAATCGTTAACGGCTTCCGATCGCGAGCGAATAGATACTGTGGTGCCATTTTTCAAACGCGGAGACATTAAAAGAATGGTTTTTTGTATGAAAAAACCATAACGTCTCTATTTACATTTTGTCAAAAACTGCCCCACTAATGACAAAGACTAATCTTCAGTTATTTTATTTCTAGAGTGAGAGTTTCTTTTACGCAGATCATAAAGTTTACAGTAGCAAACACTAGAAAGCGTTTATATCTAAGTTAAAATAAGTAAGCAAAAATGGACTCTTAATATTGCATTTTTATGTGAACTTTCGTTAACGTTCGTTTCTTTCGGAATCGTGTCGCAGCGTCGCTCCGTTCGTTCGCAGGTCGCAGCGTAGGCGCGGGTCTGTCAGTGAGTGTGAGATGAGCTAAATCGATCGCGAATGAAACGGTTCGTTTCGTTCGCCGCGATCGATTCGACCCAAAACCGGCCGAAGTAAAAAAAAGCCAGAAACGAACGACCGAATCATTTCTGTAGAAATGAACGAACGGGTCGTGACGAGCTAATGACCCGTTCCTTTTGATTCATTCATTCGCGAACGACTCATCTCTATTCTATAGGTAGCGTCTATTAGAAGGTCTCCTAATAGACCGCAAATAGTAACTTTATATTAGTAATTTGGGCCCCCTAAAGGCATCTGATAAAACTTATCAAGAGGTATCAACCAAATCAAACGGCTTCACATGCCTTCTGAAGCACCGATTTTTTGATGCAGCTCTTATTTGAATAAAGTAAATCAATTCATCAAAAACTGTTATGTTTTAGAAAACTATTAGTGTTTGTATTAACTACTGCATCAGAAAGTATAAATAGCTTAGCTGTTTTTCTTTCTTTACAGCCTATATTCAGTCCATAGCTGGACTAGCTTCTCTCAATAAAGGGAGGATCTATCCAATTGTTAGTTGATAATGCGCTGACTACCTATAGTATAAGTTTTCAAAACTAAAAACTGAATTCAATACCAAACTACTCAACCGATTTTGATAAAATTTCAATCGAGACAACCTGAAAAGTATGCCCTTTCAAACAAAAAAAAAAACTTTTAAATTTGGTTCAGGCGTCAAAGTCAAAGTCAAAGTCAAAATTTTTTTATTCAAATCCAACCTTCAATAAATTTATCTCTTATTGAAGGTATGTTTTTTTAAATATTATTTTAGTGCAAAAGCTAAAATCCTCTAGCGTTTCGGAACGACCACTGCTGGGAAGATTACGCCAAAAGAAACCCAGTTCAGTATTGGTCCCTACCCAGCCTGGTGGGCTATGTTTCAGTTACAATACAGCTTTATACATAAGCTCAGTATACATTATATTATACATCTAAATAATACAATTAAAATTAGCAGTCAACTATTTCCAAGAATTTTGATCAGATAAATAGTCATTTACATGATAATAAGCATTTTGTAATAAATGATTTTTAACAGCTGTCTTAAACTTAGATAATGGTAATTTTTCGCATAGGCGTCTTCGAGTAGTCTGAGAACGTACATAAAAAAATACACACGTAATATCAATTGATAATCACCTCCTTTTGTTAAGTCGGTTAAAATAAAATATACTCACCATTCCGTTGGCGGTATCGTTTGTTAACCCAATGGCATATACAGTTATACCATTCGGAAAATCGAAAAAATTACCCGAAGCAATCGCAGTCCCTGAAAAACAGAATAAATCATGAGATTTGTGCTAGTTGCTAAACTATCGAAAGTTTTGATCGAAAAATGCCATACTATCACAAATATATACAGGCCTATCTATAGTATTATTTCACTAAAAGATAGCTCTTTTAGTGCAATAATACTAAAGATAGGCCTATACTATTGATATCATCGATAGTATCGACGCTTGACGACAAATAAACTATCGGCACTATCGTACATATCATTCATCATCATCATATCAGCCACAGGAAGTCCACTGCTGGACATAGGCCTCCCCCAAGGATTGCCAAAATGACCGGTCGGAAGCGGTCTGCATCCAGCGCCTCCCTGCAGCCTTGCTCAGGTCATTCGACCATCTAGGTGGGTGTCCTACGCTGCGTTTACCGGTACGTAGCCGCCATTCGAGAAGCCCCATCGGCCATCGGTTCTTCGCGCTGTGTGCCCCGCCCACTGCCACTTCAGTGAGCTAATCCGCTTGGCTATGTCGGTGACCTTCGTTCTCCCTCGAATCTCCTCATTTCTCATTTCATTCGATCGCGTAGAGAAACACCGTACATATACTAGCACCGTACATATACTAGCCTATCGATAGTGCAATACAAACGATATTTATCATGAAAAGTAATAATATCAATAGTAGACTATCTGGACTGTTCTATATGATAAAGCCCCTCTAACGCGTAGACGATCAACACTGTTAATAAGTTTCTTTTAGCGTTTTTTCTCAGCAGTGGTTGTTGCGAAACGCTAGTAGACACCGGTAACCTTTATAAAAAAAAATTCTAGGTAAAATAAAATTTACTTAACTTTACACGGAATGTGTACTAAACTCGTGAAAAGTGCCTGCAATGAAGGCCTTTATTAGATACTGAATCTGATTCTTAATTTTTGATACTCCTCACACTAGAACGCTTTGTAAAAAGTGATTTTAACTTTCAAGCTGGTCTGGGAGAAAATAATAAAGCTGAGAATGTACCAGTGGCTTCCCTTCCCTCACAGATCGTAAAAGCTGACTAAGGGAATAGAAAAATATGCGAATTACGTTAATAGTAATTCCTTTTTTGACTATCTCGCCCACCTTCATGCTAAAAAGTGGCCTTTGAGTCTTGCAGCCCTGGGCTTTGTCTGCTTGGAGCTGCAAGACCTAATATGCTCTGTCTGCTCCATTAGGAATAAGTTTATTTGCTAGGAAAATAAAAAAAAGAACATCCACGACACCATCAATTGATAAGTGGCGGATATTCTACTTAGACATTTTTAACGCCAGTCTTTTTTATCAGGGGTTAAAAATTAGTTCCAATTTTGAACAGCACCATCTATTGGTGGCAAAAAACTAATTTTTAAGGATACTCCAAAACCAATAAAATTTTTAATTTTTAGCATGCTCACATGCACAGACAAACACAGCAGAATACAGCTACGACATTTTTTGTTACGGAATTTTTATAGAAACCTTTCGTAGTAAATTATTAATTCGTGACGGAAAATTCTAACACTTTTTTATCAATAAATAAAGGATATAGGTACATCATAATAAATTAAACAATAGAAATAAAAAAAGAGATGCGAAGTGCCTATGCTGGGTTTTGCACAAAAAAATTTTTTTGCTGTTTGTTTTTGCACCGGTAACATTGAGTACACAAGCCATACGCTCAATCAACTGAGCTAAAGACGAGTAACACTAGGGCCATCTATTTGTAAACCATGGTTAAGATGGTGATAAAGAGCATTGTTGTCTTAACTGCTAGATATATATGATATGTACTCACCTAGATTCCGAATAGTATCTGTTACATTAACTGAGCAGTACGCCCGCTTATCTAGAACTTTCATCTTACTCAGTGGTGATGATTTTTTGACGTATACTATATTATTGTGATATGGTGGCGATCCTGGTTTCGATATGAGTACCAAATCATTAACGTCATCGACCAACATTTTCCATCCAAAACTGCCCAAAGTGCTATATATGTCTGAAATAAAATTGTTGTAAGTACAGAAAACAAAATTTATATTCACAAGCTCTATAATAAAATGATCATCTACCTATGTATGTTGTAGTGTGAGTGAAGAGTACGACACACGCTCTCATTATTGTCTCACTTCAACCTTGAAACCTTCTATGTAGAACACCTAGATTACTTATCCTAGATCTAGATAAACATACCTTATGTTGACTCTATTTTCAATACGTATATAAATCCTGTTTAACCAGGTTACCTAGGAACCTATTCCGAGTGGGTTTGATTTAATACACCCCTTCGCGCTACATTACAATGTCCAGTAATATTCGCGGATAAAATTATGAATTTTGAATTTATACGAATAATACTTACTACCACGCGTTCTTGGGATTTCATAGTCACCCTTAAGAATGTTTGTGTCTCCACCATTTTTAACTTCGAAGCAAGCTCCCCACGGAGCAATTTTAGATATTTCACTTTTAACCTTACCAGACCACATCGGGGCGCAAGTCTGAAAATAAACGAATCCCTTGGTCATCTTTTAAGATTATTTATATTTTTATATTTTTAACCCCCGACATAAAAGAAGGGTGTCATAAGTTTGATGCTAATGTCTGTCTGTATATCTGTCTATGTGTCTGTCTGCCTGTGGCATCGTAGCGCTCGAACGGATGGACCGATTTCAATTTTTTACGTGAAAGTAAGTTCCGTTGCAGTGGTTCTTAGTTATGTTTGATGGAAACTGGCTGAGCCAAAAGTTATTGGGGATTAACGCTTGAAAGTCAGGGCTTTATCTAGCATAATAGATGGCACTATATGGATTAATATATTATATCTAGTGATGAGTAGCCGAACTACCGATACGACTTCGATAGTTCCGCTACTTATTACTAAAGTGCGTTGTACACTTTTTTGTAATGGGTAAAAATTTTTAAACTCGCGTCAGGACTCGTGACCGCGTCAGGATACGTGACCTGATCGAAAATTCGTAAGACGGATGGAGAGTAGACAGCCGGAGCGGCGTAGGAGAGGAAGTATCCCACCCCCTCTCTTTCTACGGCGCGGCGAAAATGTATGCCTGCGCCTGTTGTTAATATTCAAGTTTTCACTTCTGCCGGCACTCCCGGAGCGCAACCCGTCGTTTTTTTTTATTTGCCTAGCAAATGTACTTCGTATCCTATGCTACTACTACTACAAACGAAACTAAACATCCGTGCACAAGTCAATGTGTGTGTGTTAGCCCGCCACACGCGACAAGGCGAGAATGGAGGAGTTATATATAACTTATATTAATTCTGTGGTGCTACTTCAGAGCCCGTGGTGCGTTTTCCCGCTTTTTCTTCTATGCATGTCAATGGCGATGCCGAAGTCCGTGCGAAATTGAGAAGAAATAGCCAGAACAGTTTTATTTTCCATATACTTACGTATATGCAGGTAGGTATATATTTTATTTATATTAAGTATTTATTTTATGATAATTTCTAAGTTCTATATCTGGCTTTTGTATCTTTTATTTGTCATTTAGGGGCCATCTTTCTTATCTTTTTTTTTTCCTAAAACTTGTCAGGTATAGAATTACTTTATTGAAGCTTTGGGCTCAAGTTTAAACGTTTGGGCTATAAGTAGTTTTTACTCCCACCAAGCAACCGAGCTCCTCAGCTTAACAAGGATTCAACGGCGTTATGAAGGAAGATGATTGAATGTTCAGTCAAATGTACTGTACTTTTTGGTAAGTTGGCACAAGGTATTTCAAACATTGACACGCTATGTCCTTGTCCCGCTCACATAGCAGCAGTCAACGCCACGGCGAGCGAGACGGCAATATAATTCAGCGCGTGTGATAGACCGATCACCGATAAAATCATAGACCTAGATTTTTTTTCTTTATGGATAAAATAGAATATTGTGTGAATAATTTACCAAATACGAATTTGGAAGAGCAGCAACAGAAGCACCAAGCATGAACTTGTATTCGCTGATAGCTGAAAAAAAAAACGCAACCAAAATTATCTTTGTTTATCAAAGTTCGTATGGATGTATGGATGATGTTCCGCTTTCGCGCCAAAACGTCTGAACTGATTTAAATGAAATTTGGTATTTAGAGCTTTATTTCATAAATTAACATGTAGGATTCTTTCATCCACACAATTTTCCACATACATTTTTGACAACTCTACGGGGGTTCCCGTAGAGTTGTCAAAAATTATAAAGCCGCGGGCGTTAGTAGCCCGTTTCACTACCCGTTTAGGTATCTAAAATATACCTTCATTATTACGAATCGTTTGTCCAGAGTAATAAGAATGAAATTGGCTTGCAATGGACGTCTAGGTATCTAAACGTAGAGGTGGGAAGTTCTGACGCGAACTAAATTAAACTATAGCGCTAACCACTTTAAGTAGATATTTCTTTGAATTTCTTCCCTGAGTAAGACTTCTGTACGTGAGTACTAATACTTATTCTGTGGCGTTAGCTAGTTGTTGATCTACGTCTAACAAAAAATACTGCAACAATTTTAAAATTGTTTCAGTATTTTTTGCCTCCACGATACTGAACTTTTCCTTACATGTATGTTTCAACATATTTATGTGTTCGACGACGTTTTGACGACCTCCGTGGCGTAATGGTTATCATGCCTGTCCGCATCTTAGGAGGTCCCGGGTTCTATTCTCTAGTAAGATGGAAAATCATCCTTTTCTGATTGGCGTGGGTCTTGGATGTTAATCTATTTGTATTTTTTATAAAATATAGTATCTTTGAGTTAGTATCCCATAACAGAAGTCTCGAACTTACTTTGGGTCTATCTCTATGTGTGTGCTTTGCCCCTGTATATTTATTTTATATGTAAATAATAATTAATATCCTAAAAGGTGGGCTACTTTGGCAACAAAGTGGACTCCCGAAGATGGCCGAAGGAAAAGAGGTAGGCCCCGGAAGCGTTGGTGTGACGATTTGCGACAGTTTGAAAGGGAATGGTTGGAAGTGGCACACGATCGAGATATTTGGAACGAGATGGAGGAGACCTTTGCCCAGCAGTGGGACAGTAGAGGTTAATACAAAATATGTAAATAATATTGGCCTTCCATATAAACTTTGATCAGCCGATTGATTTCAACCTGTAGGAGTGGGCAAACATTATTTTTCATATTTCGATGTATGTTCCTTGGGGAAAGTTGTTCAGTATCTTAATCTGAATGCACTTATTAGTTTTAAGTAAATAATTTATGTAAACACATAAACACTTCAAATACGTACGTCTCTCTTTGCCCTCCAAACGCTCCACGTATGATATGTTAACGTTTTGCCTACATTTATTTTTAAACATTGCCTTATTGTCATCCATAACCAATGAGCATGTGAACACATTTCCGGTTAATGAATCACTTGGAGCGCCGACCACTGAAAATATAAATAAAATCATCAATATCCTCACGTATTCCCGGTTGCATCGTCAGCGGTAACGTTTCAGAGCCAGGGGTCACCAGACCGCTACTTAATCTAGGTGATTTCAAGAGACTACTGGTTTTTACACATAGTGAATGCCGTCTGACCTCTGCAACCCAAAGGGTAGACTAGAACCTATCCTTAGACAGGTCTGAGAAAACGCTAGATGGCGCAGTAAAGCATCGAAAAGACGTCTAAAAGTGCTTCGTTAAAGATGCCATGTTATACAATTTTCTCGTGTAAAAAGAGGTCAATTAATAAATCTTTTAATTTTCTAAAAGATGACATGACCTTTCATTTGTATATTTTTTTATTTAGTTAACGTTGTTTTCTATTTTATTGTAATTTCTGAAAAATCGATGTAATATCTATTAGTATCGATTACGAAAAAAATAATCGAATCACGTTTGCAAGTGATTCAAAATTCAAATGTTTATTCAGTAATCAGACCTTTACAGGCACTTTTACACGTCAATAAGTATAATTTACATTACGTGTAGTTTATATTGAACTATAATTTATTTTAATAAAAAGCTATCGATACCAGCGATTCGTAACGACCACTGCTGAGAAGAAACGCCGAAAGAAACTCATTTCCACAGTATTGGTCGCCTACTCGCCAGAAGGGCTTTGTCATATTATTATTATTATGTCTTTCATCTTCTACGATTTCCTTCCATCTCATATAATGATCTAAGATCCCTTACGATTTACTCCCTTATTAACTGCCAAAAGATTTATAATCACATAACACAAACTTGACATATTTCATTTTTCGGTGTTATTATTTTTCACTATACTATAATTCGAGACTAGTTCATTAACCCCCGTTTTAAATGTATCAATTACATTCATAAGATTCGGTAATTAGGTTCAAATTTGAAAAACGAGTAGAACAAAAAACAAAATAACCTACCTATAAATTAAAATATATCTATTTAAAAATAAAACATTATATTATATGATGACGTATGCGCACTCCCTACGAGACTATCGTATTTTTGATTTATAAGCTTCGTCTTTATTCCCTGTGCATTAGACTTGACTATAGTCTCTTTTTTTTGTCAAAAATGTATTTCAGTGTGAGCTTTACATGTGTGCGGAAAATAAGCTAGTGTTTGAATTTTTTGTAAGTGTGCGTTTATAGAGACACAAATTATTTTTGGCAATGTTCTTAAGCGGCAGAAAGTTTTGTAAGAAGATTTGTCTACGTAACTTATTCTGTATTAAATGATCGTAAGTAGCCCATAACACAAGTCTTGAACTTACTTTGGGGCCAGCTCAATCAGTGTAATTGGTCACTATATATTTATTTTATTTATAATATTATATTGTTCCACACAAAAGTTGAGTTAATTATAAAGTACTTTTACGCATACGAAGTCGCGGGTCAAAGCTAGTATTTTATAAAAATCAATAACTCTAGACTCACCTAAGGTTTTCAGTTCTTTTTGATAACTAAGTGAGTATCCAAAAGTTATATTAGGTTTATTATTTATTCTCTTAATTTCAAGTAATGATGATGGTTCATGGAAGAACATTCCAGATGTTATCACCAAAACACTCAATAACACAAAAAATGGAATTTTTCCTGAAACAATGTTCAACAAATATCCATTAATAGGGTATAACACCCATTTTTTTAAAATAGTCTCAAATATCATGGTACTATAAACCACTTAAACAGACCAAGTGCAAGTCGGATTTACGTACGAAGGGTTCCGTATCATGGTACCATTATCTATAAAAAATCACGTTTGTACATTAAACGTGGAAGCCCCAGTTAAATATTAATTTTATTTTGCTTTAAGTATTTGTTGTTATAGCGGCAATAGAAATACATCTGTGTAAATTTCAACTCTCTAGCTATTACGGTTCATGATATTCAACCTGGTGACAGACAGGCAGACGGTCGGACGGACAGCGGAATCTAAGTAATAGGGTCCCGTTATTGGCCCTTTGGGTACGGAACCCTAAAAGAACACCAAATTTTGAATCAATCGATAAGTGCCATAAAAAACGTATTAAATTTCATATTTTCAAATTTTTCTCGTATAACCAGCCAAGTGAGTGGTTTGGTGCACGCGATAGTGTAGGGTTCCGTAATTGCAAATACCGATTATGAGTTCACTCCACTGAAAACGTCTAAAAATAATTTTCTATTGAATTTGTATGAAATTTTCCTTTTACGAGTACATTTTATAAGTTATTTGCCTATAACTTTTTAATTTGTAAACTTAAATTAGCTCTGATTGTTAGTTTATATACTACTGCTGTGATTTTTTTCACGTGCCCATATATAACTATTTAGCAGATTTGCAAATATTTTGTTAGAGTCAAGTTAGAGCAAATATTTTAAAAAAGCTCACAAAATTTCAAAAATACCTATTCAACGATACCCCATACGACGGGTAAGTTAAAAAATTTACCTCTATTTTATTTGTATGTGCGAAATAATTTTTTTAAATATTTTATTTAACCCCATTGTTGGCATGTTTAATATAAATACTCGTACCCATACCAAATTACAGCTATCTAGTACTAAAATTCTCTAGTCTCTCTAGTCTCTGAGTAAAACCGCGGGCGGACAGACAGACATGGTGAAACTATAAGGGTTCCTTGTTTACTACGGAACCCTAAAAAGGGATGGTTTATGGGTTATAGAATGAGGTAAGGATGGATTGACGCTGGGCTATTGCAATAGAAAGAATTTTTTTTAAAATCCTCTATCTGAAAATCATGATAACGCCGCCGATAAAATTAATTGTAAGTTAGTACTTACTTTTCATGTTGATTTATTATTAATATTCACTAACTAGTGCACTCTAAGTAACTTAGATATATACTGCGGCTTTGGTAAAATAATTTTCTCTGTTATATTATTAATTGCAATGAATCGTTAAGGAAAAGATGATATAAACTAGTAGTCACTGCTAAAAATAGATAAATAAATTGGTTATAATCTATTATTTGTTTGTTTTTTGTGCCTTTACCTTTAGTGCTGGGACCAACCGCTTATACGTGCCTTCCCGAAGCACGGAGTTGTCCGAGAAATTTTCATGCCACTTTGTCATCCATTCAAGTGCAGGCGACGCCCGCCGTAACTCTAGACAAGTAATTATTAAAAAAAAACCGATTGCTGTATTACTATCAGAATTAAGACGAATTTAATGACACCTCTCAAGCTTAAATCCATCGAGCCGTTCAGGCTGCAGAGCGTGCCAAACATTAACATTTGGCGCCAAAAATCCGCCATTTTGTTTTTTTATTTAAATGTTGGGTACATCAAAATAAAAATAAAAAACAATATGTCACTCTTACAGTTAATACAAATCTAACGACACCACTCAAGCTAAAATCCATCTAACCGTTCAGGCTGCAGAGCGTGCATACATACTCTCGAAAAACATAACCCTCGTTCTGGCGTAGTCGGGTAAAAATGCTTACGCCACCGAGCTCCTCAAAACATCCCTAGTAACAAATCTTTTTAAACCTCTACGGAAAATAGAGATGTTAATGGTGTTAAAAGTTTGATGTGTCTGTGTATATGTGTGTCTGTCTGTGGCATTGTAGCACTTAAATGAATGGACCGATTTCGATTTTATCATTTGGAAGCTGACTTGATCCAGTTGGCTTAGATATGTTTGATAGAAATCGGCTCTGCCGATTAGAAATTATGGGGGTGAACCCTTAAAAATCGGGTTTTTTAATATGCCTGGCAATCATACTGTTATGCGAGTTTAGGTAAGTAAAAGGTCGGTACATGCAGTCAGATTATGAAACTCATTACCACCTGTTATACGTGAATCTAAAACGATTTCGGTATTTAAAAGTCGAGTAATAGATAATTATTTATTGGAATCATCTTTATTGTAATTTATATTGTTAATATTAAGTATATATTATATTTCCTTCTGAATAGACATAAGTATTTATTTAAGTATACGTTTAATATACGTATGTTTATTTTTAGTAAGTGTAGTTTTATATGATTTTCTTTCTTCATTCTATGTATAAACACGCCTGTATGTCTCTGTTACATAAACATCTTCTCTTACAGGTCTACTGGAAGAGATCTCTTCTAAGATAAGTAGTGCCTTTTTACTATATTTTTTTGTTGTTTAAAGGAGACCATTCAGGTTCCATACATTCTTGGGCCCAAAGTCAAAGTTCCAGCTATGAGGCGGCTATGATTTCTTTTGTTAGTACTACATACTAATGGTGAGCATTTGTTAGTATGGCATAAAATCTGTAGGGTTATTCCAAAACGTTTTATTGACATTCAAAGATTTGTTTTCTTCATACTTTTTTCTAAGTGCCGGCCAGATTCCGGCCATGCAGCCGATGGTTAGCTGTAGTGATGGAGAGAATTTGTTAGTATGGCCTGAAACCAGTGAGGTGATTTCACAACGATATATGGGCATTTAAAAAGTGAACATTTCATAATTTAAAAAAAAGTGCCAACTTTAAGCCGGCCACAATTTCAATTGAAAGTACTACTAATGGGCAGCTTTTGTTAGTATGGTAAAACTGTAGGAGTTTTCATGGCATACTAAGAAATGCTCACCATTAGCAGTACTAACAATAGAAATCTTAGCCGCCTGATAGCTGGAACTTTGACTTCGGGCCCAATTTGAATTTTCTCCTTTATCTGTATAAATTTTCCGTGTACATAAATTGATAAATAAATAAATAAAATTTACTGCTCCATTGTTTTCGATTAATTTTCCTGTTAAATCTGTTTACTTATTCAAAGATAGTTTCAACATGAAAAATTAGTTATATCAAATACATTATTTTCGTCGGTCTTCAGTTGATTTTAACAAAGTTTATTTTTTATTTCACTTTAATTTTCAGGTTCCGAAGTCTATGACAGCAACCCTTGTAGATTCGCCATGTCTGTCTGTCCGTCCGTAGCTTAGCTCAGATACCTTATGTTACTACAAAGCTGTAATTTTGCGTAAAATAAAATGTAGAAAAAAAAATCTTTTCCCTCCCCTGTACCTAAAGAGGGGGTGAAATATTTTTTCTCCCTTACCCTATAGGTAAAGTTGGGCAAAATGTAATTAAACTACTAATTACTAACATTTTGTAGTTAGTAATTGCAACTACATAATTACAAAAAATAATTGAAAAAGTAGTTGAACTATAAACTACAAAAAGTAGTTGTAATCACAATTACAAACTACTTTTTGAAACTATATATTTTATAAAGATCTACTTACTTATAAATTTTCGTTCCTTGCTTACAACTTTTTACACTTACAATTTCGAAATACAACAACTTTAACACACAACCGCGGTAATAAATTCTTATTGTAATTTGTAGTATAACTACTTAATTACAATTACAAATGACAACTACAGTAGTTTCAATCGTTGTAGTTAAATTTAATGTAATTTCAACTACTTGTAGTTAACTACATGTAATTGATATTTGTAATCAAACTACACAATAGTAGTTAACTACGCCCAACTCTGCCTATAGGTATTGCTAGATGTGTATGGGATCATAAAAAAAAATTGCTTTAAAAGTCTGCAATATTTTCCGTATATTTTGATGGATGCTTCCTGCTTACACGACCAGCCTAGCCCCACTTTAGCTCGGCTGTTTTCCTCCCCACATATTTTATTTTGGTCTTGGAGCGAATAGTGGTATTGTGTATACGATCTGTCAGTTTGATACCCAGAGACCGTTGGCAAACCCCGACCTTGGACTTTTGTGATAAGGTTATAGACCAGGCTTGCGCTCTGTAATTTAAGGCTAGTTATTCCCAATGTAACATCACTTTGGCTCAATAATAAACTAACAAGTAGTAAGTTGCGAAAGTTTAAAAAATATATACACTGTAGTTTACTTTATGTACTTGGACTATTTTTGGTTCAAAACACGTCATCGATAACTTACCTCGAACAAAAAAAAAATCGGCAACTGAAGCTATTTTGACGATGTTATGGATGTATTATTGATTATTACAGAGTTTATGAAAACTTTACTTACAAAAAAAAAAGTAAATTACACATACTATAACTATTTCTGTTCACTTTCTGGAAAATGATAACTTTATTTGAGAAAAACCGATAAAATCTACATTCCGCGTCCTTTCACGTTCATTCCCCGCCTCCCGTTCCTCAGTAAGACGATATTTGTAACAGCCTGCGGGATGCCTTGCAGATCGCCCCGCACCTCATCCAAGTGGGCCGTTGGAATACAGGGCCTTAAGACGGGCAGAATACACATATCGACTAATCGCTGGGGAGATCTCCCTTCATGATATCGCCCATGGACCCGAAGCTTTTCCATGAGTTTTGAATGCTTCTTTTGATCTCCTATCTATCATTCTTTTTTTCTCTTCCTTTACAGCCTTTTTATCTTTCTTTGTAGCCTATCTTGAAATTATGCTATCTGGCTCAGGTAGATATATGCATTGACGTATTGTCCATCCTGTCCGTCTACTTCGATTTTAATTTTGTACCTGTTGGTCATCACTTTGATCTTAGATCTGTTCACCATGAATCCAACCTCGAGGCTTGCTGTGCTCAGGTCTTGCAGGATATTTGTAGTAATGTGGGATATGAAAGATCCGGATAGGTAGGCTAAAATAAAAATAGATTGGCGGTCCTGACGGCGGCAAAAGAGCTCACCCTTGAACACTGTGGACAGCAAGGGTGGATCCCCTGGTCATGTGGGTCATGACATGGGCTGGGTATAGAACCTAGGTGGACCAATAATTAAAATGGTTAAACATGTTTTTAAATATTTTTTTGTCACAATATAGATTTTATGTAAGTATCTTCAATATTTAATTAATTTAATATAATATTTTGTATAATGGCAAACGCATTATTCGGGAACGAACGCATCGAAAATTTGAATTTTACCGCGCCACCGACACCACATTGGTCATTTAAATATATGTATTTTTTGTATTTTTAAGTACAGTAAGTACTTACATACATTAATAAAATACCTTCTTTTTACTTGTATCTATGATTATAAAAATTAAATTATAACTTCTTGTGACTTGATCACGACTCTGTGACCCCCCCTGGCACCAAAGCTGGATCCGCTCCTGGGGGCAGACGTTCTAAAGTATACAATAAGAACTGGCAAACTATCGCCACTCAAATAAGTTTGTGTAAACTAAAGGGGGCCTATGGCCAAAAGTGGGACACTACATGCCCATACAAAATTTGACGGTCTTACCAGCTGTATATAATTCTTACTTAATGAAACTGACCAAACAGGAAAACGTAAGGTGAATATTGAAGTTAATAATAACAAATGTTTCACTTAGTTGCTTTTGAAACGTGTGTCCATGGTAATTTACTTTGTATGCAGTGTTTCATTACACGTGTTAACAGTTAAATGTGATATTTGTTTTTATATCAGGATGAGTAAGTACCACATATATTCTCTTTCCAAAATATTCACTGTTGGTATTTCGCCCATGCTTCGTCTACATTTTCACAGTTAGTAATCCGTTAATTATAATAGTTTTCATTCTAAAAATATAATAATCTTCGTTCGCGTGACAATCAGTGCTTCAGTGATCATCATATTGCAAAAAAATAAAGTCTATATATGGCAAAATGTTAGTTTTCACCTTATGTAAATAATTAAACAATTTATTTCAAAGGAGAGCGCTTTTGCCAAAAATGCTTTCGTCCGTGTGTCTACCTACAAGTCGCTTTCTACAACCGTTTCGCGTTTAAAAGTTCAGTGCAGTGTGGCACATCTTCGGTAACTGTCAGATAGAATACAAATAATATATAATATGTAGTATACGTATCAACAATCTATGTATATTTTGATTGTAAGTTTTTTAATATACGAATATATTATTATTTAATTAATTATATGTTTATATATTTACTATTATTAGTAATATATCTTTCAAAATTACATATTTAGTACCTCCTTTTAAAGACTTCTGTTTCTCGGCATCACCAGTGGGTTGACTGGTGGATAAAGCTTATGGCTTAAAGTTAAATAAATAAAAAAAAAAGAAATTTTATAAACAGATTGTAAATTATAAAGATTTTTATTTGGTCGATTCAGTTAATCGCAATCAATCAACTGCCAGAAATATAGGGGGTTTTAAACTTAAAAATAATCATATTTCAGTTATTTACACAGAATTATGTTCAAAAATGTCATAATACTTTTTTGTTTGCTTTATAAAAATGCAACATGTTTGTCTGAACACTTTTTTATCCGATTAACTTTAATGGCTTAAGGGTGACTCGCGAGGTCTACCGCTACAGAGCCACTAGTGTTAGGTATACTAAATAGGTTCGTGTAAAATGTTTCAGGGAAAATCCTGTGGTTGGTGATGTCAGATGTGCTGGCTATGACAACAGCCATGTTTTTCCATGAGCCATCATCATTTAAATTGGTCATCAATGCTGAGGAAGCCGATAAGAATACTTATTTTGGATATTCGCTTAGTTATCAAAAGAGTCAGAACAACTTAGGTAAGTAATAAGCAAGAATTAAACGGGTTACTCAGTACTTACACTCAATCAGCGTCGTTTTCTTTGAGTCACTTTAGAGAGAGAGGAAAAATGCAATTAAAAATAAAACCGTATAACTATAGCCTAAACTGTATTTAAGATTAAACATGACAAAATGCTCGCACGAGTCGCACGGCCTCGAGACCACGCAAGCATAATCGCGTTTTGCAGTTTATGTAATTCGAATGTTATAAAAAAACCCTGTTCGCTGCGCTCCTCTCTACTTGAACTGACCCTTACAGGGTTCATAAGAATATGACCACCTTGCTGTTCCATCGTCTTAAGCTTCTTGTCTTAATCTGTATAAATTGCATTGTCTTCTGACCTACACAAGTGAGCAAAATATCAGCTCAATCGGTTGAGGATAATTTAAAATTGAGTTGCAAGATTTGACCTAAATAAAAGACACCCACATACCAATTAAATAATAAAATTAAAAATACATTAATTAAAAAAGTACTTAGTAAGGCAAAATCTAAAATTAATATTACTAATCTAAAATGCCACTTCGAGTTGTATCTGACTCAAAGGTACCCAATATACTGGCTGCATTTCCTCTTTGGATAGCGATGGATATCCTTTGAACCTAATACTATCCGGAGCAGTGGTCATATCCTCCTACCTACCTAAATTGCAAGTTAAACAAAAGCTTGTAAAATATCCAGTGTCTAAGGGCACGTTCAGACAACACGCGACAGCACGACAAGCATGGTTTGAATTTGTTGCACATAATAAGAGTCCTATCATACGTTAATACAACTGAAATTGCATTTACCGAAGTTCAGTGGGGGCGATCGCCGGGCGAGGCGGCGGCAAGGCGAGCGCGTGGCTTAAGCTAAGCGTGTGCGTGTTGACTTCGTTTAATGCAATTTGAGTTGCATTGATGAGTGATAGGACTCAAATATATTCAACAAATTTTAAAAAATTCAATGCGAGATTGGCTTGCTCTCAGCCAGGCCTGTGTCACTCACTCCCCGTTTAGGTATCGAAAATATACCTACATTATACTATGCGCGCGGCGATCACTTCGAAGAGAAAAAATCAGTTACACGAATCGTTTGTCCAGTCCAGAGTAATAAGAATGAAAAGGTATCTAAACGAATAGGTGAGGAGTTCTGACGCGAATAAAATTAAACCAAAGCACTAACCACATTGAGTAGATATTTCTTTGAATTTCTTTTCTGAGTAAGACTTCTGTACGTGAGTACTAGTACTTATTCTGTGGCTAGGCATGCGCTAGGCGTGGGCTTGGCGTGCGCGTGTCGTCACACCCCTTACAGTGCCCTACTAAACCTATTTTTAGGCTAAATTCAGTCATGATACTAAAAACGATATATGTTCCTTAAGGGGACACCTCAATTTACCGGGGTCCAGTGATGCCCCCATTTGAAATAAATAATTTGATAGGAAACGGAGACATCATTAAAGTTCTGTCTTGACCAGGCACTAGATAACCCTTCAAACTATTTTATGAACTACTGTTTACAGTTTAAAGTGAGAACGTGAAGCTTTTTGACGCATATACGCCAAAAGTGGCCGTTTTTCGCAATTGTGCGTAGAAAAGCTTAGTTTGTTTGCAAATCTTTTGTTCTTTATTTCCTAATTGCTTATCCTAAATGATCCTAATTTAAAAAATATTTATTTTATTTGCCCATCTGTGTTTGGGTAAAGGATTACACCATCCTACCAAATTTCACCAGATTTGATCTAGTAAATTCGGAGCAAATGGACTGACAGACAGACAGACGCACGGGTGACCTATAACGGTACCGTTTTTTAATTTTTTGTACGGGTCCCTAAAAAGAACAATCAGTGGTAACACTTATCGTGACATTCGTGACGTAGCCTTAGGCCATCTCGGAAAGAAAATACCTTCATTATACCATGGGTACATATATTTAAAACATATTACCACGCAGAAATGTTGAGACCGAAACTCAATTCTTTTTCTATTCTGAATTGTGATTTATAAAAGCACGAGTAATACTTTCTTCGTTTCCTTACAGTGGTAGGCGCTCCACATGAGCAAACAGGAAAAGTATTCACTTGTCCGTTAAATTTGGACACGACTAAAGAAAACATTATTTCAAAGTGTAAGCGATATGATGACACCACGCCATATATTGACTCTTTAATGGATACCAAAAGAGGTATGTGTTTTCATAATTTCAGTTGATGGAGTCCTCTGCTGAACGTAAATAAAAGCTAGAGACTGTCCCTTCCACGTTGTACGAGTATATACAAGGATTGCCCGTTTAAAGTATAGGATATACAATATGTAACAAAACCCCTGTCCGATCTTTGTAGGAGCAACTCAGACCGTCAATATGAACAACTTTTCCTTTGGGACCTATGCTTGAAACTCGAAAAAAATTCGACATTTTCAAACAAAAGTGTTCGGCCGGCCCTGCAATTTGTATGTCGTTTTTTTTTCGAGTTTTAAGCGTTGTTCATATTGACGGTCTGAGTTGCTGCTACAAGGATCGGACAGGGTTTTTTTACATATTGTAGAATTAGAACACCCAAGACCAAGGACATTTTGAAAAAGGCCAGTTTCCAACTTAACTTAACCGGGGACTGCACCTGGAACCTTCGAATGGCAGACTAGCGTGTTCTGACTGACCTTCGCCACAGAGGTCGTCAAAACGGACGTAGAAGAGTTAACCAGGATTTCCAAGAAGGACCGATTCTGCAACCTTATTTAGGTAGATGGGCTACCTTCTTAAAGCGTCCTACGCTGCGCTGGCCGGTACGTGGTCGCTTTTAAGACTTATTGCCCAGCAGCCATCAATTCATCGTGTTTAATGCTCCGCCCGCTGCCATTTCAAAGAACTAATCGGTTGGGCTCTTAGCTCGGATGTCAGTGACCTTCGTTTTTATGTATCTCGTTTGAGTATATGTTAAAAACTATTTTTCCTTTTAAGTCAGATATAATCATGTATTTTTTCAGTGTATAAAAACTATACTTTTATGCTGGGGACTTCTGTAGCGGCTCTGGACAATTCGTTTGTGGTAACGTATCATTTAATTTACTGACAGATATCTAGCTAGTGTAATAAGAATATTATGCTACTTTCACGCGGACAAACGTGTTCTACCCACATTTATCATTTTTTATTATGTAGTAGTATATATTTATTTATTGTGTATCTATGTATATGTCCTGTAGTTTATTCTTTTTTTTTACTTAATCTTTAACACGTAACTTAACAATCTTTCTCTCTATTTCTAATCTAATCTAATCTAACGTAACTACGACCTTAAGACGAAGTGGTAGCTAAAGTGGCGCCCTCATTTGAAATAAATTGTTTAAAACTAAATATGGTAATAATCAAAAATTGTATTTGTATAAATGTCTAGAAAGACCTTTAAACTATTTTATGAATAACCTTTGAAAGTAATATTGGTAGTCCGTCTAGTTTTAAAACTGTTTTTCGCCAAAAGTGGCCACTTTTGGCGAGAAACAGTTTTAAAACTAGACTGACTATTAGTAATAATTTCAAAGGTTATTCATAAAATAGTTTAAAGGTCTTTCTAGACAGTGATACAAATCATATTTTTAATTATTACCATATTTAGTTTTAAACAATTTATTTCAAATGAGGGCGCCACTTTAGCTACCACTTCGTCTTAATGTGCTGCTGCAGCATACGTATACACATCACATAGCTAAAACCTGTATTTAATATACACAAAAGTCTCGTGTATTTCCTTGTGTGTGAGTGTGCAGTTTTCACAAATAAACAATTTATCTATCTATATTATCTGTATATCTATTGAACAAAGTCGCGGTAACTGCTAGTCCTAATTATAAACCTCCCTAATTTGCTTGTTTTACTTTTAGACCTGTGCTCCAAGATGGACTAGTAACATAATTAAAAGAGAAGGTGGCAAAGGGTTTAACATTTGGGGGGCATGTTTCCAAATTGAAAATAATGGACCAATAACCATTTTCCAAGGTTTATACAACAAACTTAGAAAAGGTAAGAACGTTATTATTAAACATTAACTGATATTATTAGACTTTTTTAGGAAAAAGTATATTATATTAAATTAATAATTAAAATAAAATAAATAGAAAGAAGGAATTATTCATTATAATTAAAATTTTCCTTTTGACAAACTATGTGAAATGGAGAAATATAGTTAGTTATACAGTATGTCTCGTAATCAATATCGAAACCGGCCAAGTGCGTGTCGGGCCGGCCACGCGCAGTGTAAGGTTCCGTAGTTGCGAATGCCGACTTTGAGTTCACGCGAGTTTAAAAACGTCTATAAACGAATTGCAACTAACCAAATATTTCAGACACCGGAAACCTAATATTTGGTTAGGTGCAAATTTTTGTGAGAGTCAAGTGTCCTTCTAAATACAAAACGGTTGAATATAGTTTCAAGCTAGGATTAACTAGACTACTAATTAAAGAGATAGGTTTATAGGCGACCAACTTATAAAATGTACTCGGAAAATTAAAAGTTCATATAGAATAGAAATATAATTTTTAGACGCATTTAGTCCCGTAAACTCAGAGTCGGAAATTGCAACCACGGAACCCTACACTACGCGTGGCCGGGCATGCTTTTGATCATTCTTTTCTCTTAGTGCCGCAACAGACGGGACGCAAGTTGCGTCGCGTAACAGCTAGAGATGGGCAGTGGATAGTACTCAATCTACCCATTTGAGTATTTACTCACTAGATTTAATAAATAGAGTAAATAGAGTGTGCTCATATATTGACATCTCATTTGATGTCTGTTTACTTATTTTAACATAAAATAACGTCTTTGCACACCTCCCAGCAAAAAATGATAATTAGTCAAAGAAGCCTACTTTACTTTCAGTGTATGATTAGTGTGGTATTTTCAAATATTTTAGCGTCGCATTTAACGTTTACCGACATTTTAAGCATATTATGCATCGTATGCACACACTTTACGACAAGAATTACAAGTGTATACTAGATTTAAGTTTCAAAATTGTCATGATAATATGAAATAATGAATATGAATATAAATTTAAGTCGCAAGTTATAAATCTACTCACCAAATGGATAAATTAGGATATTTATCGGGTATTTACTCAATCTACTGAGTAAATATTCAATTCTCCCATCACTAGCTGTTACGCGGCGCAACTTGCGCCCCGTCTGTTACGGCCCTTACACCAGCCCAAAAAACATCAATCCTATAATGCAAGATTTCTATAGTGAATTATTAATTTCAGATAAAGATCTAAGAGGCAATTTTGGATGGAGGATGCTGGTCGACGACATCAATGGCATTATACTAATATCAAAACCATCATCCCTTCCTTTACTCGGTGATATACTTTACATCAAACAGGAAAACCCGCTGGTATCTATGGAATCGCTTCTGGTTTCTGGTGATATTAAAGAAAATAAGACGAATATTTACAGAGCTAAGTTATCACGTTATAGTAACTTAGGTAAGTAAGAAACAAATCGCACAGGTTGAGTTAGCAAGTAAGTTCAAGACATTTTGTGACAAATACATAAATAGATCCAAGACCCATAGGTCAATCAAAAAAAAGATCATTGTCCATCTTGACCTGATCGGGGTCGAACCCCGGACCTCCAGTGTCACAGGCAAGATGACAATTAATTAGGCTACAGAGGTCGTAGTGCATTACAATAGTAGATATACTATAGTAGATAGCCTATCGATAATCTTTCGATAGCTTAACTATCGATAGTCTATCCATAGGCTATCGATAGTGGTTTATCGAGCGGCAACACATGTTTAACTAATCCGGTTATTTCTTCTCGATTTCGCATGGTCTTCTCAATCCATGCATATTATATTTGGAGAAGAAAAACGCAGAAAAGCCTACCCCAGGATCTGAAGCAATATAGCTAAGGATGCACCCGAAAACGTAATGTCAAGATCAAAACATGGCGTTTTTATTATATATATTTTCAGGGACAGCGATGGCTTCTGGTATTTTTTTTGATGACAAGAATTCTAGAAACAACCAAATTTATGCCATAGGTTTGGTCCACCTATCTCGCGTAGGGCAGGTAAAAGACATATTTATTATTTCCTTCTTATCGTCTGTTTAATTACTACTTAAAACTTTATTGATAAAAAATACCCCGTACACTTAGAGTTACCCAAAACGTGCACGTGAGTTAAAAAACTTAAATACTTAATACTACATGGACTAATGACATTTTTATTAAATTGTCGTCAAAAATGTCTACATTTGGCATTCGAGCAATCAAGGTGTTGAGCCAAGTAACAGCTTGGCTAGTGGGTAGGGCGCGTATCGAGCCACTGGACGTTCAGTCATGTGAACAGCTATGTCCCGGAAGGGTACGATCTTACCGCGGCCGGCGAGAGCGGCGGTCTCTTACGCAACAGCCTGAACACACACGGAACATAAACACTACACCGCGATAAAGCAAATGGCTTATTTATCTTTCAGGGGGGTTATTCCATCAAATAATACGTTAGTCGTACGATAGTGACGTCCTATTTCTATGTCAAACCAAATTAGATATTATAATCTCAGTTATATACAATGTGTTTGGTTATGTACTAGTGATATTTAAGGACATGCTGTCGTGATCTGTACGAACAACTTTTATTAAGAATAAATTACGAAAAAAATTACTCTGCATCCTATCTTAGTACTCTTCTATCAATTATTGTCGTGAGATACTTTAAATTAGAGGTTTGCTTAGCGAGTTTGTAGCGTGCCCACCCAGGGCAAGGAAACTGTACGGGTCCCTGCATAGGCTCCGTACATTTAATGTATGTCAATGCTGGGATGTCAAGGATGTCAGACAAACCCGGTCGCTAAGAATATGTAGAAATCAAAAACGATCGAATCTGCCGAGTGCTTTTATTACACTAAAATTAAATGCTACTTATTTGAGTTGTCACAATGTCAGTGTACTAAATCTAGGTCGCAGCTAAGTGCTGCGTTTGTCAAAAATATTAACTATGGAAATGTTCGGCTTTGCCTGAACATACTGCCAGAAGAGCAAGAAAGAAAAACAGGAAGAATGTAAAATGTAAATAAAACTTAAATTAAAAATTCAGTATAAATGTCAAACTTAAGTTAATGTAAAAAATATAACAATGAAATTTATAAGTACCTACTTAATGTAAATATTAAAAATCAATATAGAATTAAAAATATAAAAATATGCATGTAAAAGTAAAATTTTAAAACTGCAATAAAATATATGTGTGTCATTAAGGTTTAGGGAGGTTCTCAAATGTCACTTTTCTATTAATAGAAGGAGATGTTGCTGTGTCCACGCTCATCACAGATACACTTTTTGCACGAGATAACACTGGCTTAGCCGGCACGTTGTTGTAGACCTCTTCCGCGTTACGCACACGCTGCATCGTTGTCAGGGGGATTGGAAGCTCTCGGGCCCTGGTGCTTTCTCGACGTGATTTCCTGCATCTGAAGACTGCGTACATCAGAATACCAAGGACGATGATTGAGAGCACCGAATAAATGATTGTCAAATGAGTGGTGCCGTCGTTCTGTATTTGCTGCAGATCTTGAACCTTGAGCTGCGCAATGCTCTCGCTTATCTCGTCGAATAACTTCTCGTGATTCTCTATTTTGTCGATTTCGCTATCAGATATTGGAGTGTGTATCAGCTCATTCAATGATGATGTAAATTGAGGTATCTCCGACATGTCAATTTCTGGTTGTATAACTATCTCGTTCTTGTAATCATACGGTATGTGAATCATAAATGTGTCTCCTTTCAATATGCAACCCTGACCTATATAAATGATGCCATTGCCTCGTAATTGTTTTGTTATTAGCGCACCTGGGCATAAAATGCGGACTGCGCATTCCTCGCAACACGAGAATAGCCAGGCGCCGCGCGTTTGCAATTTGATCCATTTGTCGGTGCACTGCCTTATGTCTGAACGGCAAAACGTTTGATTGTCATTGTTTGTAAATAAATTGATATTGCATAAGGACTGCTTGAAGTGGATGTTGTAAATAGGATGATTTTCATGGCATAAAAACTTGTCATTGTTGTATTTAATGCATTTTTCTATGTCAGTATCTGTCATTGGCATTATCAAATCCTTTTTGATGTTGAATGCTATGTGATTAGTTGCTGGGAAGTTATAAATAGTTTTTCCGTTGCTTGTCACTGGGAGAGATATCACTTTATGTAATTCGAATGTGTCAAGGCTTAGAAGAGGAATCTTAACTTCGATAATCATATATTTGTTTGTCATTCTAGCTTGTGCATGCAGTAGTTTATAGAGCTCTCTCACACTATCTGATGGTAAAACTAATTCACTTGGTAAGTGTCCCGATATAGTATGCAGTTGAGAGTTTAACTGATCAGGAGAAATTAAATGCATGTCAATTTGTCCGTGGTAGATATTAGTTACGGTGTCAAGTAGGGTTTCTTGAATACGTCTTACATTTGATATGATAACATCGGCTGAGAGTGCAGTTGCCATAACGTATATGGACTGAAAGATGTTTGCTGTCACTCTTTCGACCTTGTTCAACTCGTGGGTGATGTTATTAAGGTGTTGGTTGATGTATTCGAAATGTTGATGCATGACGGCTTCATTTCGTTTAAGGATGTTGTTCTCGGCTTCTAAGATAGACGTCTGATTCTTGAACATTGCAAGCAAATGATTTTCATTGTTTTTGACAGTTTCGATGTCCTTTTCATATTGTAGTGCAAATCTATCGTCGAGTACGCCGAATAAGGAATTCGCTACGTATCCGATTCCGTTGATGAGTCCTCTTTTACTGCGATGGTGTAATGTTTTATTTACCATGAGATCGTTGTAGTGTTTTATTTCAACAAGTTCATGTTCAAACTGTGATATTATGGGCATATATGTTAACTCGTTGTTGCTTATGTTTTTGACGTGGTTAATGTAATTTTCGATGTCTGTCATACTTTGCCAATACATGGACATGTTGTAGTAGATGACCATGTTCCAGTGATCTTGAACAACTCTCATGTTTGCTATTTTGTCAAAGTACAGAGTGTTATTTTGAGTCAGTTGAGTGACGTTGCATGTTTGTTGTATAGACGGTGTTATAAATGTCATTAGAAGTAAAAGTGTAGATACTAAGAAGTTACTGGATAATTTGCCTCTCCGTGGTCTTCTGCTATATGTTCTCGTAGTAGATGGGCCCGGTATGTCATTTTCCTCCTTAGCTTGCTTGTTGTCAATAGTTTCTTTGTCATTGTTGTCATATACGGGTAATAATGTCAGTTTGATTATAGGACGCTTTAGGTATCCAGATTTGGTTTTAAGTGTCACAGCGCGAGTACGACCATCCTTTCCAGGGTGAATCTCTTCTACTTTTCCCAGTGCCCATTTTGATGGCGGCATGTTGTCTTCTTGTATGAGAACTATGTCATTTATTTTTAAATCCTCTTGAGGTTTGTTCCACTTGAATCTTTTTTGTAAGTGATGTAGGTAATCTGTAGACCATTTCTTCCAGAATGAGTTTTGCATTTGCTGTACGAGATGCCAACGAGTACGTAGGTTAGTGGGACCGTTGACATCTGATAACGGAGACGAGAGTAGTGGTGCTCCTGTCAAAAAGTGTCCTGGTGTTAAATAATCGTCGTCAATGCTTTCAGAAAGTGCAAACAAAGGTCTGGAGTTAAGGCAAGCCTCTATTTGTGTCAGTAAAGTGTAGAACTCTTCATATGTCAGTTTTTGCTCTCCGATGACGCGCTTAAGGTGAAACTTTACGCTCTTGACCGCAGCTTCCCATAAACCACCAGCTTGGGGCCACAGAGGCACGTTGCGATGGAAGGTGATGTTCATCTGGCTTATTTCGGTCAAGAACGCAGTATCTATAAATGATAGTGTTTCCTCGTATTCCTTTTTCAGTATCCGTGAGGCTCCAACGAAATTCGTACCGTTATCACAGTACAAATGCTTGGGTAATCCACGGCGTGCACACATGCGTCTGAGAGCAGCGATGAAGGCTTCCGAGCTAAGGTCCGACACTAGCTCTAGATGGACGGCTTTTGTTGCGAAACAAACAAACACGGCTATGTAGGCCTTTGATGTCTTGATGCCTCTGCCTTTACTAGACTTTACTTCCACGTATCCGGTAAAATCCACTCCAGTGTGTGTAAAACATTTTGATGGTGTCACTCTAGGCTCCGGAAGATCAGCCATTATCTGGGTTGGAGATCGAGGTGTGAATCGTCTACATTTCACACATAGTCTGATTTGCTTTTTCACTGCTCGATTTCCACCTATAATCCAGTATTGTTCTCGTAGATATGTCAGTGTCAAGGCGGGACCCCCATGTAATGTTCTCATATGTGCTTCTTCAATCAATAATTTTGTCAAAGGTGAGTCATGGGGTAATAATATCGGATGCTTGCGATTGTATGTCAAATTTGAATGCTGGAGTCTTCCACCGACTCTTAGAATTCCTTTATCATCTATAAACGGATTCAATGCCAAAATGTCACTTTTAGAACTCAGGTGTTCTCCTCTTAATAATCGTGCAAGGTCATCTTTAAAGTAGTGCAATTGAACGTTCCGTATAATCAGCTGGCGAGCGGATTGTATTTCGTCCGCCGTGAGGTGCATGCCCGGATTACGTATCATTGTATCGTCATTGTGACGTATATGTAACCCGAATCGTCGAATCCAACATATGACTCTGACGACATATGATAAGCTGCTATGCTTATTTATTAAATCTAGTATTATAGGCGATGGTGTCAATAGTACTGCATGTACATTGCTTTCCTTTATGTCAATTTTGGGTATGTCAAAAAGCTGTGTTGATTCTGGTATTTCTTCCTTCAGCCATGAAGGACCCTCCCACCACAGGGAGTGTTGCTGTAGTTGCAATGGTGTCAAGCCTCGAGTGGCGCAGTCAGCTGCATTATCTTCTGACTTTGTGTGACGCCATTGAGATGCAGGTAAAATGTCAGTGATTTGCTTAACTCGATTGGCCACAAACGCCTTCCAACGGCTAATATCCCCATGAAGCCATCCCAGAACTACCATGGAGTCGGTCCAACCATGTATTTCAATGTCAATGTTAGATGGTATTGATGTCATTATTTTCTTAAGTAATTTCGCTAGTAGTACTGCTGCAGAAAGTTCCAATCTAGGTAAAGTTTCCGGTTTCTTCTTTGGTGCTAGTTTTGTCTTGGCCGCCATGAGCCTTGTTATCTGCTTGTCATTGTCATCTGTAGTTTTAATGTAAACTGAGCACGCTAATGCTTTTTCAGAGGCATCCGAAAACCCATGTACCTGTATCTTATGTGTAGTGTCACCTATCCATCTCGGAATGTCAATATTTTCAATGCTTGTCAATTCTTTTTTAAATGTTAACCATTCTTGTAGTAGGGGCTCCTCAATGTTGTCATCCCAGCCAATGTCAGTTGCCCAAACGCGTTGAAATAATATTTTGGCCTTGATGATAACTGGAGATAGCCATCCTAAGGGATCAAATATTTTAGACATGTCAGATAGCATCATGCGTTTGGTATAGTTTGTCAATTGAATGTCAGGTTTTATGTCAATTTGCAATATGTTTTTAAACTTAAATATGTCAGTAAATGGATCCCAGTGAAGTCCTAATGCTTTCATTGAGTCCGCGTGTTTTAAATCTACAACAGAGGGGTTAAGTTGATCGGGCGATAAATGTTCTAGTAATTCACGTGTGTTACTCGACCACTTTCTCAAGTTCATTCCCGCTCCGCGTAACATGTCAATTAGTTGCAACTGCGTCTCCTTTGCAGTTTGGCAGTTGTTATCGCCTGCTAAGATATCGTCAACGTAGAGATTATGCTGTAAAACCTTGGATGCCAATGGGTATTTTTCTGTTTCGTCGATTGCTAACTGCTGCATCGTTCTCATTGCAAGAAATGGTGCAGCTTTCGTTCCATATGTCACTGTGCAAAGCTGGTACTCCTGGAGATTTCCTGCTTCATCTCGCCACATGATCTTTTGTAAATGTTGGTGTTCTTCTCCGAGTAAAATGGTTCTAAACATTTTCTCACAATCGGCTGAGTAAACGTAGCGAAATGTTCTCCAGTTAATAAGCAAGCTCTGTATGTCATGATGCAATTTTCTCCCACATTCCATCAGGTCATTAAGACTGTAACCCGATTTTGTCTTCGAGGAGGCATTAAAAACTACCCTCAGTTTAGTAGTAGTTGAATCTTCCTTATAGACTCCATGATGTGGCATAAAAAAGCTAGGTTCTTTTTGTGTAGTACATTTCCGCATATGTCCGAGGGAAAGGTATTCCTGCATGAAATTATGATACTGCTCGCTAAGTTGTTTATTTTTATCTAGCCTGTTTTCTAATTGTTTCAATTGGGCTACCGCTTTGGGTTTGGATGGACCAAGATGCTGTTCATAATTGTCAATCATCGGGTAGAGTACTTCGTATCTACCGTCAGGCAATCTTCGCGTCGTAGAAACGTAAAATTGCTCGCAATACTGCTCTTGTGGTGTCAAATTACAATTGTTTTCTGTCACTTCTTCCATCTCCCAGAATCGGGACATGTCTTCATCGTGATTTGTCAAAACGTGGCAATTATATGTGGTGGTGTGACTTCCCGAGATTATCCAACCAAGGGCCGTCTGCTGTGCTATAGGCTGAGATGCAGAACCTTTCAATAAACCTTCCATTATAATAATTGAATAAACCTTAACGTCCAGAAGTATGTCAATAGGTTTTGAAATGTGATACTCTGGGTCAGCTAACTGTAAGTTACGAAGATGGTTGTAATTTTTCTTGTCAAATGTCAAGTTGGGTAGGTTATTTATTACTCTAGACATAACGAGCGCTTCTGTAAAGAACGTGTAATCGTCATGAATAGATTTGCATTTCAAAGTGACCTTCCCTTTGCCCTTCTTTGGAGTGATACCTACTCCACATATCGATGCATTAATGTGTTCTCGAGGCAGCCCTAAACGCTGTACTGCATTTTCCGTAATTAGAGTCACCTGAGAACCCTGATCTAACAGGGCTCGCAATGTCATATACGTCCCGTCGGCCGCCTGCACCCTTAATTGAACAGTGGTAAGAAGTATTTCGTCACTATCATTGTCAACGTGATTCACATTTTTCTGCTGAGAAGTAAATGACCTGGCCGATGAGTTCAATGAGCTCGATGTTGCAATTTGGTTGCTACCTAAAATATCGTGCAATAATGTGTTATGCGAATTATTGCAGATTTTACAACGTTTTGTCGAATTGCATTGGTTCAGTTCATGAGTGTATAAGCAATTTCTACATATTTTATTGTTTGAAATGAACTTTAACTTCGCATCAGCTGTCATGGTTTCAAATTTCTTGCATTGGTACAACGCATGATAAGTATTGCACAATGGACACGTAATTGCTCTATACGAAGTTTGGTATGCTCTATTAGGATAATGCTGTTTATCTTTATCTTGTCGAAAATATAGTTTATGCTGCGGCTTCGTAGAAGATGCTTGATAATTCTGAATCCTAGTATCTTCTTTCTTCTTGATCGGTTCTAATGCTGTAAACTTTGCTTCTAAAAATGATAAAAATTCCTCAAGTGTTGCTAACTCTCGTGGCGCTCTGCGGGATTCTTGATAATCTCTGTATGTTTCGGTATCCAATTTCTTGCTAAGGAGATGAACAATAATCGGATCCCATGTCTTTGTGTCAACTCCCAGATTTTTTATTGCATGCAAACATTCAATGCTAGTGTCATGTAAACGTTTTATCTCAAAGGAAGTTTGCCTTTGAAGATTATGTTGATTTAAAAATATTTCCATTTGTTTAGAGAAAAGAAGCTGCAAATTATTATAACGTTGGTACAGGATGTCCCACGCGGTGTCATAGTTGTTGGCCGAGATGTGAAGATGCTGGATGAGTCTTTCTGCTTCTCCTTTGAGTTTTGCCTTCAAGTGTTGCATTTTCTGTGTTTTAGACAAGCTGGTATTATTATGTATAGTCTCCTTGAAGAGATCCAGAAAGGTAGGCCATTGAGAATAATCTCCCGAAAAAATCGGAATGGACACCCGCGGCGTGGAGTCCTTAAGATGTGCTGTAGATGAAATCTTCCTATTAAGTTGCCTTTTGATGTCACGATATTTTCTTTCAGTTTCTGTGTATTCCATCTCATATATCGTGTCAGACGTTCCTAAGAGATTGTCTATCTGCCAATGTAATTTGTCAATCTGTTCCCATCGGTACTGCAAATTCTTCAACTCGTCATCCAATTCCCACTTCTCTTCAATGTCATCCACTTCGCAATTACTTATCTGTCTACGCATGGCCTTAAAATTAGTACGCTGTTGACTCAAAAGATCTTTAAGTTTAGCGTCAGGTTGCATGGTCACACTGTCAGTTTGAGCCGTATTGTCAGTAGCTGATGTCGAGCCTGATGTCGAAGAATGTTTAATCGGAAAAGATGCTATAATATCCCTAGTTCCAACATAGTAATCGTACACTTGCTGATACATATTTTTAGTAAAATATTCATGAGATTTGTCAAGATAAAGTTTTAGTTGGTTGTGATTGGAGTCAAAATCTTTCCAATAGTCGTCAAGTAATTCTAATCTCTGCTGAATGTAGTCAGCAGTCTTCCTATCAGAAGAATCCTTTTTAAAGTTGGTATTAATTTTTTCCAAACTTTTAATGATGTCATCTTGGCGTTTAATTATGGTATCCATGATGTCAAAAAAAAATAATGCAAAAAGCAATACAAGAAAAAAATGAAACGATCTTACTTGTATGCCGATGTCAAGCTTACGCTGCTGTCAGTTGAAGCACGGTCCTTAGGCCACGTAGCTCCAATGCTATGCTAGATAATGTAATGTCAAGACTCCTGTGCACCAAAGGGAGCCTGTGTTCTGGCTGCTATGTCCATACACTATGTCAATGTCACAAACTGTTTTTATCACTGTAGGATAACGTTTTACATTGCAATGTCACTAGAGTTATTCCGCAACACGAAATTTAACTCACAAATGTCAATGTACTGTACGTACGATGTCAACGTGGAATGTTCACCACTATCACTGGTTCACCTCACCCGCGAATGATCCTGCTTAAACCACCACGCGCGTAAGGTCAAAGCTTTCGAAGGACCAAAATGTACGGGTCCCTGCATAGGCTCCGTACATTTAATGTATGTCAATGCTGGGATGTCAAGGATGTCAGACAAACCCGGTCGCTAAGAATATGTAGAAATCAAAAACGATCGAATCTGCCGAGTGCTTTTATTACACTAAAATTAAATGCTACTTATTTGAGTTGTCACAATGTCAGTGTACTAAATCTAGGTCGCAGCTAAGTGCTGCGTTTGTCAAAAATATTAACTATGGAAATGTTCGGCTTTGCCTGAACAGAAACAGTAGAAAACCAATACTTTCCCCCCATCTTTTTATTTCTCATACACGATAGTGGCAGTTTATAAACCCTTCTATTTGTTATACACGACATAGTCCATTATAATTGCAAACCTATCGCATAAAAATGTAGAAGGCAAGAAACTTACTCTGTGTAAATGGGTTTTTATATTGTTTTCTTTCAGGTAGTATTCCTAAGACTGAATTCAACAGGATCATTAGAATTGATAATGGACTCTCAAATAGAAACTATAAAACTTGTACAAGTCGACGATTACAATGAAAATATGAAAATAGCTTTGGGGAGTTTATTTGGAACTTCACTGTGTGGTGCTAGACTGAACGAGGACGAATACACAGACCTTATAGTGGGTGCTCCGGCGCAGATAGGCGGTGACGAGAAGGAAATGGGAGCTGTATACATTTATACTGGAAGCCCCTTGATGGTAATTAGCTAAAGATTTACTTTAGACAAAATAAAAAAATAAACCTTATGCTCTACTAGTTTCCAACAATCCGCTATTTTCCAACGAGTCAAATCACATACTTTTTTCAAAACGTCATAACAAACTTTTTCTATGGGATTTGTATGAAATACAGGCAGATGTCGTCATAGTTTATTGGAGTCAAATAGCGCTCTTATTATCAGTTTTTCTGCAATAATTAATCATAAGTCATGTTAAAATGGATATGTTCGAAGACAAGTAACATTATTTTGCAACGTTTTATATTTTAATCAGCACAAAATAATTTTTTTAGAGTATTGATATCAACTTCGAAGCGAATCACCCCCAGAATAACTTTCTATCCCTTTTTAACCCGGTTAGGGGATGAATTTCAATAAAATACGAACCACACCTTTCATAAATTCTGTTAAAGAATGTTTATGCAAAATTTGAAGTAGATTGGAGACCAATTACGTTGTTCCATACAAACTAGGCCCTTCCTTTTCACCCCCTTAGGAGTAGAATTTAGGAAAATCTTTTCTTATCGGATGCCTACATCATACAAAGAACACACCTTCCAAGTTTCAGGTCTCTACGATCAACGGTGTAGGCTAAGTGTTGATTTGTCATTCAGGACAAAGCATAAATAAATAAATATATAGGGACAAATTACACTGATTTAGCTAGCCCCAAAGTAAGTTCGAGACTTATGTAATGGGATACTAACTCAATGACTTTCGCTTACTCACTTAACACTGTAAAATTATTTATTTTTGAGTTAGTATACTACCCTTTTATAGAACTAGCCCACAAAATTGTAGGTGAGAACAGCCTTACAGACGTCTAACAAATATATTGTTTGAATTTAGGAGGACTTTATTCAAAAAAAATTGAAAATAATGGGTAGAGAAGAAGGATCACGATTCGGATCAACTATTGCTGCACACAATTTGGACGGCGATAACCTGCAAGGTGAGTTTTGCACAGGATATAATCTCATTGGATAAAATAATAAATGTAAAAACTAAGGACTCTGTAACCTCAGACCTTGCGAGTCCGTCTGTCTGTCCGCTATTAAAGAAAATTGCCAAAAACTAGATCAACAATTAAATGATACAGTTATAAAACTTGGTCACAAAAAATCACGAGAATCGGTTGAGAAATGCGATCGTGCCGGCGGACGCGTTGTTTTTAACCTTCGACAAAAAAGAGGGGTGTTATTTTGACTCTAATGTCTGTCTGTCTGTGGCATCGTAGCTCTCGAACGGATGACAGGTTTGGATGAGGTTTGTTTACGTGAAAGCAAGTTCCTTTGAGGTGGTCCTTAGGTATGTTTGTTGAAAATCGGTTCTGCCGTTGAAGATGATCGGTGGTTGCTTGAAAGACGGGGTTTTTAATTTACCTGGCAAATAATATGGATAACAATTTCACTAAAAATCGGTTGTAGTTTGTATGAAGTTTCGCTACTTATCACTAGATGGTGCCTTCGGGGTTTTTTTAATTTGCCAGGAAAATAAACTTGTTGTAAATATAAATTAGATAGGAGCATTTTCTTATAATGATATCTCCATGCAACAAGGTGCATTTAAAAATATCTTCTTTTTCAGAAATATTTATAAGTGCTCTATATGAGGACGAAGGTGTTCTGTACATCATCTCTGGGTATGAGATGAATGAGAAATTAAAGAATTCTACAACCAGGCCCATTATTAATATTCTCGATTTTGCGTCACTTCAGAGAATTACACGCAAAGGGTTTAACATGTTGGGTTTCAGTATTACACCCGTCTCGGACTTGGACGAAAACGGATGCGATGGTATGTACCTTTTTAGAAATTAAATGCTCTAACCGATCCCAGGATTAGTTCTGATCTATCCTTTGGGTTGCGTAGGTCAGACGGCAGTCGCTTTGTGTAAAAACCAGTAACCTCGTCAAATCACTAGGTTAGATAGAGGATCCCGGGCTCTGAAGCGTGACCGCTGAAGATGCAGAGAATGATAAAATGATCTTCTCAATTCAGTGATAATGTACACTACAAACAAATCTTTAATATTACAAAAATACTCAATCGTAAACTACAAGGTATAAAAACATTTTTCTCAAACATGCTCGGAAATGTAGGCATTATTGTAGTAAAAAGAAGACACGAACTGGACTAGGTGGACTAGGCCAGGAAAGTAGTATGAAAATTCATTCCTGGCCACTGCTCAAAACAAAAATACGAATAAAGTGTATTCAGAATGACAAGAAAGTGACATTGACGTTTCTGATGACAATTCTGGTTTTACATTTAGCAAAGACATTATGCGTTTAATTCCATAACTCGTCATACAGCCAATTGCTACCACATAATAAAAAATGCACTCTTCGAGCATTATTTATAGTTATTTATATTCTAATGACAACAATTTTACTAAAATAAGGTTGTTATAAAATCACACGAAAATATGCTTAATTTTCGTTGCGATAGAAAAAAAACTACGGTACTTTTTTGCGTAAAATAATAACCGGGCCGTATGTTTCCTTTGCACTAAAAAACGCGGGAAAGCATTTTCTTTTCTTTTAAAGTACGAAGATACTCTTTGCAGTAAACATTAATTGCTTTCGGTAAATATTTG
Source organism: Acrobasis suavella (assembly GCA_943193695.1). Lineage (NCBI taxonomy): Eukaryota > Metazoa > Arthropoda > Insecta > Lepidoptera > Pyralidae > Acrobasis > Acrobasis suavella. The sequence continues at coordinate 20,755,901 of OW971932.1, forward strand.
CATATTTCTGGTTATTTCTTTAATGATTTCCTCACATTTATTTAGAAAAGCACTATACATGCCTCGGCGGGAATGGCATTGCCGGACTCGTAATTATTGTCAAGGCCGAGCGTTAGCGAGGCCTTGACTACTACTCGTCCATCAACGCCCATTTCCCGGCCTCTGCAGTAATGTACTATTATCTAAAGTGATTGGTTATTTTACTGTATTTTCTCTAATTACTCAAAGACACCTGGACCGATTTTAGACATTCTTTTTTTGATTAAAAGCTTTTACTATTTATTTGGCTCTGATTAATTTGAAATTTTTTTTATAAAGGACTTTATGGATATGAAGTCGGTTTTTTTTTGGTACGAATTTATTTATCAACAAAAGACGAGCCACCAATGCAGTAGTTCATTAAATTATTTGAATGTTTATCTAAAAATTCAGAAACCAGAATTTCATATCTTTTAATTTTTGGTCGCACATGTTGTTTGTGTATCTTGGCTATCCTAAGACTTGGTTGCTAACAAAACAGCAAAAGTCCAAACTGAAAGTTTGCCAAAGAGCCATGGAGCGCAGTATTTTAGCGCTTTTAGAGACCCATCGCCGACCTGTGTCGTTCGAAAAAACACTACGGTCGCCGACTATCGCAAAACGGTCGCGTGACACATGTCAATCTGTCCCAAACTGTCAAAAATTGCCGCGTCTGACTGACGGTCTGACGATCGCCGACAGCCGCTGGTAATCGCGCGGCAGTTTTTTAAAGTTTGTGATAGATGGACACGTGTCACGTGACCGTTTGCAACAGTCGGCGACCGTCGCGCGACGCGTTTGTGACGGTTGGCGACGGTCGCCGACCTGTGTCGTGAGCATACTGCCGCTGGTCTATAAAAGCCCTTAGGTGTCTAACACCACACTGCGGCCCATCACAAAAGTCACGGATGTAGGTAAGAAAGCAGCACAACTTAGATGGGATTGGGCGGGTCACGTTGGTCGTATGCATCCGTAAAGATGGGCTCACAAATCTACGAACTGGGTTCCATCAGATAGCCTCAGGAAACGAGGAAGACCAAGGACGAGATGGGCTGACGTACTGAAAGTGTTTGAGAAGAATTGGACGGTAAAGACCAAGGATAGAAAGTAGAAGAAGGAAAGTAGGTAGGCATTTGGCCGCAGTGGGACATAAATGCCTAGTAGAAAAAAGTTTGTTCGCACAGAATTTAGTAATTTATTTTCCGGTTTGGAATTTTTTTGCTGTTTTATAGAATACTTATAATATTTTTTCTGAGTTTTCAGCGTTGCTTACGGTCACTGTATGTACAGTATACTATATGTACATTATACACTGTATTACGAAATCTGCCATTCGTTAGAAAAAAAATGAGTGGGAAACACACTTAAAAAGAGTAGACCTTGACTCCATAAAATAACACAATGTACTTCCGATCGGTTAGATCGATTTCAATGTCTAACCAAATTGTGCTTGACAACGTACGTAAGTCGTGTAGCTTTTGGAGTAAGTGTCCTTTGTATAAAAACCTTAATTTTTTTTTTCAGAAATAGCTGTAGGCTCTCCTGGAAGCGATAGCGTTATTATTCTCCGATGTATTCCTACAGTCACAGTGCACGTTACTGCTGAACTATTAGGATTTGAGGTAAATGTCTTTAAAATTATAAGTTATTTATTACCAAAAACAACAAAAAAAGTAATGTATACACGAAACCTGATTAAATTTTTTCAATAAAATATTTTATGATTTTATATTAACTCATTACAAGTTTTTAAATTCTTAACAAATTAACTGATGTAACTAACTAATTAAAAAACTTTCTTTTACATAAAATTTTGTATACTTGTTATAATATTATGAGTAAATTTATACGTTTTGCCGGAAAAGTTAGAAAAAAATTGAGTCTATTTATTAGTAGTATATTTAATTACTTAATTTGGGTTTTCAACTTTTCCAGAAAATACCAGAAACAGTGAATGACTTCCAAATAAAAGTTTGCATACACCTGCAGTACAATTCTACTATGAAAAATATTGCAGCCAGTAAGTTTAAAAGATATTTTGACGAAGCATGTTGCGAAAATATTTTTCTGTTTACTTTTTTGACGAAGCATGTTGCGGATATTTTTCTGTTTACTTTTTGACGAAGCATGTTGCGGATATTTTTCTGTATACCTATCCTTTTTGTCCAAAAATATATTGTGGTAGTCAAAATAACTAAAAAATATAGTTTCAATCTCTCATTCTCTCTCATTTTAGTACAGTCTTAGTTGCATCAACACAAATAAGGACTTTTTAACCTTCGAAGCAAAAAAAAAATTGTTGTAGAGTCAAAAGTCAAAAATGATTTATCATTTTCAATTTTCTTTCGATTTCATCAAAGTTGTTGACGTCCAATCGTTTACTTACAGCTAAATTAATTGCCGCTTCCTAAGTGCAAGTTCAGAAGAAGTTTATAAGTTTGCCATGCCTGTGTGTCTGTGTATGTGTCCGTCTGTGGCATCGTATATATATAGCTCCTAAATGAATAGTGAAAACAATTCTATTTGAAGAGAAAACTTCTTAATATTACTAACCTTAATAAACTACTTTTACTACTACTTAATACCTGAATTTTCCGGGGCCCAGTGCTGCCCCCATTTGAAATAAATCATTTAATATGAAACGGAGACATTATTTAAACTTTTGTCTTGAGTCTTGACCAAGCAATACGTAACCCTTCAAACTATTTTATGAACAAACAGTAGTTTATAAAATAGTTTGAAGGGTTATCTAGTGCCTGGTCAATACAAAATTTTAAATGATGTCTCCGTTTCCTATCATATTATTTATTTCAACCGAGGGCAGCTCTGGATCCCGGAAAATTCAGGTATTAAGGCGCGTTGGGCATGCACGGAAGGCATTCTGTGAGATGGGGAAAAACCATTGAACAAGCGAAACTGTTACCGTAACTGAGACCAAGTTTTCACTTCTGTCTGCACTCCCCGAGAGCCACTGTTTTCTTTTTAGAAGTGGAGTTAAATAACACTATTGAAGCTGAACGCATAAGCACCGGAGTGGCCATCAATGATACAGCTGACCGGACATTTGATTTCAATTTACACACCAAAAATCCAGAATACTGTCGCAATATTAATATTAGTATTGTAAGTATAAGTGTTTTTTTTATTACATAGTTTGGCAAAGTGAAGACAGTCATAAGTGGCACAATAATGAATAAGTGGTGAAACTAAATATTTTGCACATATAATTATTTATATATATAGATAATTTAAAGGTCTATCTAATGCTTAATGTATTGCAAAATGTTAATTTTCACCGGTTTATGATTAATGGGATACCTGAATTTTCCGGGGTCATTTGAAATAAATTATTTGATAGGAAACAGAAGAATCATTTAAAATTTTGTCTTGACCAGGCTCTAGATAACCCTTCAAACTATTTTATGAACTACTGTTAACAGTTTAAAGAGAGAAAGTGAAGCTTTTCTACGCACAATTGCGAAAAACGGCCACTTTGGGCGTATGTGCGTAGAAAAGCTTCACTTCCGTGACAATTTTTTTTATGATATCTCCGTTTCCTTTCAAACGATTTATTTCAAATAGGGGCAGCACTGGACCCCAGACAATTCAGGTAGCCCCTTTAAGAATTTATTTCAAATTAGGGTCCCACATAAGCCCCGACTTCTCCTTTGTTTTCAATTTTCCTTCACATATTTTATTATCTCCTTTATAAGTGACTTTCGACCTGTAGAGATAGATGTACCGGTGTCGTCTTTATATTTGACTGGTTTTTAGGGTTCCGTAGTAAATATGGAGCCCATATAGTTTCGCCATGTCTGTCCGTCTGTCTATCTGTCTGTCCGCGGTTCTACTCAGAGACTTTTATTACTAGAGAACTGTAATTTAGCATGGGTGGGGTATCGTTCAACAGTCTTTCAAAAATATTGATAATTTGTGAACACTATTTTACGATTTAGGGATTCGTTTCTATAACATTTAGTTTTATAGTGAACATTTTTGTTAATGTCCTCCCCTCCTCTATCTACTAAACGGTTATATATGACTCGTGAATAGATTCACGCTAGTAGTTATATGAGGAAGTTTAAAAGAAAACTATCAAAGCTAAGTAGAACTAATACGTTAAAGAGTAACACACACACACAACCTCCCTCAAGCGGTAACGATAGCGTTTGTGTGTAGCTATCGTTACCGCTTCACTCTTTTCTACGCCAATCTTAAATTATGTTATAATTTAGTTCCAGTGTTATATAATACTACATATAGTCTTTTAGTTTCATCAGTATATTTTCTCATATTGCTCCATTTCCTTTTGCCCATATCTTGATGTGCAATCTATCATAAGGGCGATGAGCCTGGCGACCTGTAATACAGGAAGGCCATGCCTTCCTATCTCAGGCACCAGTTCTCTCCACTTATTTTAGGTTTTTATTATAAATAATAAACAAATTGTAAGCAAATAATTAGAGAGATAAATAAACGATTTATTTATTTTTATTTTATTATTTAAAGAGTGTCAGGAGACCAACTTATAGAATGTACTCGGAAAAGTAAAAATTCATACAAATTTGATAAAAAAATAGTTTTTGTAGATTTTTTGTCCCGTGAATCAAAGACGGCATTCGCAACTACGGAATCTTACACTGCGCGTGGTCCGACACGCAGTTGGCCGGTTATTGAAACCTCTTTAGGCCAGATAGATACTTATTGCTTTTTCATGTTTACAGGTTGATATTCGAGCTGACAACAAAAACTATACAAATTATAAATTCACGACAGTAGCTGGGTTGATCACAGATGCTGATAATGCCACAAGTATGAAAGAGTTTCTTTTTTAGTTTTAATTTTACGCATAATTATATAAAAATAATAATAAATATATATGAACAAATTACACTGATTGAGCTAGCCCCAATTAACCCTTTCACCGCGAACGTCGGATTTATCCGACAAAAAAAACGCTCGTATTGCACATAACTTAAGTATCTGCATCCCTATTCGGTTGTAGGTATTTATTTTAGATTTCATACCCCTCGGTTTTTTTTTTTTTTGACATGACAGACATAGGTTGCCTCGGACGGCATTTCCTACTTCACTCGGACAAGGTTTGAGGAGCGGGCCAGAGGCCCGGCTTCCTATATTTTTATACTACTAGCAGCAGCGCAAAGGGCTCCCAAGGGGGAAACCTCGGCTTTGGGCGCGCTAGGGATTATGGCAAATTTTGGGGTGCTGCAACACCCATGTTTTGCCGGAAGGGCCGAAGCTACGGTGCCAGAAGGGCCTACTTAGGACGCAAATCGTCCAGGTACCGCCGGGCGGTACCTAGTGAACGAGCTAATGTTCCTACGCCTACGTATTCGATTACGACGAATGCGGGGGGGTCGGACCGCGAGGTTCCTCTGGCTACTCGGAGCCGCAGAGGTATCGAATTGGACCATGTCAGCCATAATCTGGTCATCGGAATCAGTCATACCCCTCGCGCTGGGGGATGGCAACTGATATAAAGTCTCACGGTGAAAGGGTTAAGTAAGTTCGAGACTTGTGGTATGGGATACTAACTCAATGATACTATACAAATACATATATAGATAAACACCCAAGACCATTTTCCAACTTGTCCTGACCGGGGATCGAACCCGGAACCTCTATATATGATAAAAAAACATTGCAGACAACGTCTACCTCTGTTGTCTAGACATTATTTGCATTTGAAAAGGGTATACACATACGAAGGTTTAAATACTAATCACAAAGTTACACCTAATCAGCTGTAAACAAAAGCATGAAAATCTTTTTAACCAGTTTTCAAAAAAGGTAACAGACTATGTCTCAAATAAAATCAGAAATGGATTATGTCATGGTATTTATTATTGGTCAACAATTATGTTACATTTATACTACAATTTGTATTACTAGTTATGTCTTGAAATTGAAATTAATATAATAGATAATAATATAATATAATTTAATATAATAGACAACGTTTAGTCTTTAAGCACTTGCTTAAAGACTAAACGTTGTCTATCCTGACGGTATACATAGAACTATGACAATACCGCTGCTGTTTGTTCAGGTTGTAAAAGGCATCTGACATAGAATGATGACTGCCATACAATGATGCTAGCGGGGACCAACGGCTTATACGTGCCTTCCGAAGCACGGACCAGCTTAATTTTTTTTTATGCCTCTTGTGGGCACCCATCCAAGTGCGGACCACGCTCGGTGTCGCTTAACTTGCGAAAGCGCAAGTAATACGCACTCCCGCCGGACCACCGAGCTCCTCTATAGTGTATGTATAAATATGTTTCAGCTTTTAACAGAGCTTGGGTAAAAACGAGTCCATACAGTACGTTGACTGATGTCCTGAAAATTAAACGCGAATGTACTGACAAAGACTGCGATTACGATTTGAATATAGATATGGTATGGTCTGGAGGGTAAGTATAAAGTTTCGTAATGTACATATTCATCAATCCGTCAGCGTATGATTGTCAAAAGCGATAGATCATAAACTATCTCGCGGTATTGTAGACTTGTCAAAAAATTTAGGTTTTACCTATTATTTTGGATATTAAAAAAACAAAACACAAATGTGGGTAGTGAGTGACGTCATAGAAAAAAAACATATCTTCTTAACTAAACAGAAGCCTCCTCGAAGAAAAAATCGACATTTTCATACAAATTGCCGAGCATGCAGAACACTATTGTATGAAACAAGCGTTTTTTTTTTCGAATTTCAAGCATTGGTCCTACAGGATAAATTGTTCGTATTGACGGTCTGAGTTGCAAGGATCGTACAGGGTTTTTGTTACATATTGTATACAATATTCTTTTTTGTTAAGTACGAAAAAAAAAAATTATAGGTTGGGGAAACTGAATGATCCCTTAAAATATTTGTACTTAATAAAAAACACCATATTAGGTTAAGGGTTATGTATAATATTTATTTTGAATTTCAGTGAACTTGCAGAGAATACAGCTAGTAAGTATTTCGTAAATGGTCGAGACGAAACATTGACAATACAAATAAGCAACGAAGGAAGACCGATATTCGACGCGTACGTCATTATTAAAGTGCTCGGCGTGGTCATCAGCAAAGCTTGTAGTGGATTAGAATCGAAAGAAGGATTTAAATGCTCTCTGCCGCAACCATTCAAGAAAAATAATAAGGTATTAATTACTCCTTGAGAGAAGCATGTAATTTTTGTTTTATTTCTAGTTAGCACAAACAAAAAAAAAAAACATCTTAATCCTACTAATGACGACCTCCGTGGTCGACACGCTAGACTGCTATTCTACGAGTAGGAGGTTCTCAGTTCGATCTCCAGCCAGGTCAAGTTGGAAAATGGCCCTTTTCAAATTGTCCTGGGTCTTGGGTTTTTATCTATATATGTATTTACCATAAAATATAGTATCGTTGGGTTAGTATCCCATAACACAAGCTGAAGCTTACTTTGGGACTAGCTCAATCTGTGTGATTTGTCCGTACATATTTATTTATTTATTTATTATTTAATCCTTATCCTAATCCTACTAATAACTAATATTATAAATGCAAAAGTGAGTTTGTATATTTGTTTGTTACCACTTCACGCTTCAACCTCTGAACATACTTAAATAATATTTGGTATGTATATAGGTTGAGACCCAGGGAAGGGGATAGTAGGGGGATAGGATAGTTTTTATCCCGAAATTTCCACGGGGATAGAATCCCGCGGGCACAGATAGTTCAGTATAAAAAAGAATACAGTTTACAAAATTTCCCACCAAAAATGGTATCTCTCAGCTTTAGCGTCAAGATGTTTCTGATCATTCAAAAAAATCAAATTCTACGTTTCTGACATAAGCCGGTTTACGAGTACATTGGCCGTGGCCACCAGAGTAACTTGGCTGTAACACATCTAAATCGGAAAAAAAAAATATTTTTTTTTATTTCTATGCACGCTCTGAACGGCTTGATGGATTTAAGCTTGAGAGATGTCATTAGATTCGTCCTTATTTGGAGAGTGACACAGGGTATATAAAAAGACAGTCAGTTTTTTTTTAAATAATGACTTGTTGAGCTGAAATTTCGCAAACTTGTGTAAGCCGGGTGACAATGCAATATAGTTATAACAAGAAGTGCACCTGACGATGGAGTCGGGAGGGGGCCATAAGAACCCTGTAAGAAAACAACGCAATCTCAATAACTTTAAGCTTAAATTTGTTTTGATAAGTACTTAGGCCTCATAATAAAAGCTGGTACGAAATAATGATTTTTTTTTTCATAAAGCATAATACATTTGTTTTCAGCGTAATTATCCAATCCAACTTAAAACCAGCCAATTGAACAACGAACTAACTAGTTTAAAAGTAAGCGCAGTTTTATACGATGACAACAGAACAAAACTAACAGAAAAAAATATAACCATAGAATACGAATTTGATACAACTGGAATATCTGTTATCGGGTAAGTAGGACACAGTCCTGATACTTTTAAAAAAGTGAGCTTACCTTTACTAACACGTACACACTACCACACATACCTACTAAAATGCAAATGATGCAAACGATCCGTGTTTGTCGATATAAAAAAAAAATATAAGAAAAAATACTTCGATGCTTTCCAGCGAATGGTGAGCGAAGGCAAGAGAGATAGAGACGGTCTTGACACGTTTCGTGCGTTGTTGATTTTTTGTAAACAACTTAATTAGTCGCAATCCGTGCTTTTTAGAAAATATCAAAAAGAATGCCTTCGTCGTATAGTCACGTTATGTGTGCCCGCGGACAATACGACAGACGCTTTTCGGGCGTTTAATTATGGGGGGAATGGAAGAGACCTTTGCCAAGCAGTGGGACGATAATATAGGTTAGGTAATGAAGATTTTATTTTTCCATAGCGACACTGTTTTTTTTAAACAAAAACAAGCTTTACTATAGTATATCTGGCGGGATGTCTGGCCCGTCTTTTTATTTAGTTTGGTTGCTATTATTTTGAGATAGTTTCCAGACTATCATACATAAAAAGACTGAGAATATAAGTAATATTCTATAATTTTTATTTGCACCTGTAAATAGGGTTACTTATCTTTAGAAAAAAAGCCGGACTCTGTACACATTTTTAAAATCACTTGTCACATGACGAATGGTTTTACGCGAGCGTTTCCGAATACCAAATTGTTAAATTATATAATCAACTGCCCAAGAACATAAAAGACGAAGAAAATTACAAAACGTTTTTAAAATTATTAAAATCTCCTCTGCTAAAAAAAACATATTATTCAGTTGCCGAATACCTGCACGATACGATAAAATTAAATAAAAAATGTCTACCTCCCTCTCGTCCCTTTGCAATGCCTGACAAGGTGCATGTGATGTTTTTTTTGTATAGAATAGAATATATTAAATAAATAAAACAAACGGGCGCTGTTGAATCGGTCGTATGACGTATCGTATGCAAAGGATTTGCAACGAGTGGTCTAGACCACTCGTAATTTTGACATTAATTGTAGCGTAGTACATAATTATATCATAAAAACCTTTCATGGAGAATCCATTCCAATTCACGCTGCTTAGTGATGAAATTTTTAGAAAACTATAGACAAATTTTTAAAGAAGTTTTATGCGTATATTGTTACGCTGACACGAAGACTACAAGTTTTGTGTTTCGGTGAAAAAAAGCACTCCTGAATAAAGCCGGACATTTAGCCCTAAGAGCCCGACGGGGTGAAATCAAAACCTCCTGCCCATTTTCAAAAAACCTGACTCGGATACGAGGCTAAATCAAATTTTTATGTACGATAGTTGTGGCATACGCATCTGACAGGGTTCCTGTTTAGAATCGCGGAGACGCGGAGTCACTAAACGAACGGTTATTTGTATGGAAAAGATATTTTGTTTAGGTGACTCCACGTTTCAAAATGGCACCACTTGGCTCTTGGTCTTTTATATTTAACAAAACTAAATAAATATATATAGACAAATTACACAGATTGAGCTAACCCTAAAAGTTGAGTATTGATGACACGCGATCTAAACATTAGCTGTTTTGTTAAACGTAACGTAACACACAATCTAGCTGAACAATTTTCAGCTGTTTTACAAAACCGAGCTGTAATGCCTAACAACTATTGCAGGTTAGGTTGCAGGTTTCGTCAAACAATGGATTATACAATCCAATCAATATTACTTCTGCGGTTTCGGTTTATTTTTTGACCGACTTCAAAAAAAGGAAGATATGTTTTTTTTATGTATGTTCAGTGTTCACCGATTCCTCCTAGACGCCTGAACCGATTTGAAAATTATTTGTTTGTTTGAAAGTTTTATACTTGTCAGGTGGTCCCATAATTTTTTTATCAAAATCTGTTGTGTAGTTTGGGGGTGAAGTCGGTTTTTAGTTTTGAAAATTATAAGAAAGATGTAATTGTAAAAATACTTCGTTTTTCAGATCAAAGTACACTCCCAGTATAACAGAAAAATCTATGAAAAGCGAGTCAGAAACGGTTGATGTTATGCAAACATATACGGTAAGTATATTTAATAAGTACTTATACATTTTCTGTATGTTTTTTTTAGTCAAAGTGTCTAAGAATAATGTACTTTTTAAAACTTTTTATTATTTGAACTTACTCGTATCTATCTTGTGATTTACTTTTTACTTTTTTCGTTTAGGCTGAAGTTAAGATAAATAAATAAATACAGACATCCCATTAATTTAAAAACAAATTAAATTTTAATAGACATCACGCGTAATGTCAACTATACTTATTGATGTGCAAAAGTGCCTGTACAGATCTAATCGTGCAATAAATCATAGCTACCCACCTAACAACTTATTAAAAAACGCCGACTTTCAAGTGTTCACCCCCAATAACTTTTGAACCAGTGAACCGACTTTCATCAAACATGGATAAGAACCACCGTAAAAAAATAAAAACTGGCTTTCACATTAAAAAAAAACATTAATATCGGTCCATTCGTTCAAGAACTGTAATGACACGGACAGAAGTTGGCGTCAAACTTATAACACAGTAACACCCCTCTTTTTGTGTCGGGGGTTAATAAAATAAACTTAATGTATGGCACTTTCACCGCAGCGTTTATTTACTTTTAGCATTTTTATACTGCCATATCTCTTAAACAAAAAGTCCGGTTGGAATAATTGTAATTGCCCCCTTTTCCCCCTTCCTTCTGCTAAAAGTGGTCACTTTTAGTCAACATACCCATTTTTGGTTAATATACCCATGGTTATCATGAAAGATACCAAAAACACATAACTCTTCTTTTTGCTTTGCCGTGTCGGGTAATAATAATAATGAAAATACTAGCCCTGACTGTCAACAATGATGCGCTATTACTTATCCAAAGGGTGCAAACGAGACCCTATTATTAAGACTCCGCTGTCTGTCCGTCTGTCCATCTATCACAGGACTCTATCAGTCTCTTGAACCGTAATAGTTAGACTCTTGAAATGTTCTCCGATTATGTATAACTGTAGCCGCTATAATAACAAATACTAAAAAATAAGGTTTTTTAGTATTTGTTATTATAGTTTACAGCGTTTTTAACTCTATAAAAATTCTATTAATTGAAAATAAAGTGGTCATCTCAATATAATACGTTTAATTACGGACATGGACGGAAAATAGTTTACTAAAACACCACTAGATAGCGCTATTATTAACTAATAATTACGCGACGCGTATAAGTTAACTAACTCGCGTCTTACTGTGAGGATTTCAAATGTGACAAATTTACATAATTTGACTTTGGCATTGTACGGAACGGCTCCACGCGAGTTCAACTCGCACTTGGCTGGATGTTTTCATGTTCGTTTTACTAAGTACTTTGTCTCTTTCAGATTAAAAATAAAGGCAGCATTTTGTGGAAACACGTCATTTTCTCATTGAACGTTTCAAATGATGAAGAAAATTTCATAGAAGATTTAAAGGTTTGTTCTCTGTCTGTTTTTTAAGGTACCGTATTTCAAAAGGAAAAAAGAACCGAAAACCAATGTCACATTAAATTAAAATATTAACCATCTTCATAATAGAAGAGGGTATCAAATCGACCTGTATTTTTTTTGTATGTTACGCAATATCTTCGCCACATGTAAACCGATTTTGATGATTCTTTTTATTTGAATGTAAAGAGAACAAAGTTTGTCCCATATTAATTTGGTTTAGATATGATAAAAAAAAATTGGAAAAAAAGGAAAAAACTCCTGAAAGAAAATGAAGTCAGTTGTTTTTTTTTTTATGTTAAACATTTATGTATTTTTTTCAATACTGCTTATTAAAAAAAATCTATTTGTGTTGCAGGTCACTTCGCACACGTGCACTCCAGGCAAACCGCTCTACAAGTCTTGCAGTATAGATTTGAAACCAAATTCGATAAACAAAATTATGGTTACCGTCGTCCTTCGGAAGAAAGACATAGGTAAGATTACAATAACATATTTCTGAGTGAAAAAAAAAATTGGTACGGTTATTAAAATAAAATGTGGCAAAATAATGTCACTTTTCATTGATCATATCCATTTTAAACGGTTTTAGATTTATTATTGCAGAAAAACTTATATATTATATCACTATCCGACGCGCCAAAACGCTAGCCAGCTTCAAATCCCAAGTTAAATCTTATTTTCTATCCTTATGAAAGGTAAATAAATATCTATAATCCTTCCCTTGTTTCCAATTCTCTTCATCGCCTACTGTTGATTTTTTTTTCTGTATGTATTTATGTAAGATGTATATGTTTGTTATATTGACCACCTCGCACTACCTAATTTCCCATTACTATTTTCTTTATAGCTTGGTTGCCTGGAAGAAATTGTTTAGTATCTTTTATATCTATTGCATCAAGAGCGCTATTTGACATCAAAAAAACAATGACGTCATTAGCCTATATTTAATACAAAGTACATAGAAAATGTTTGTTTTGACGTTTAGAAAAAAGTATCTGATTGTTGGAGTTGTTGGAAAGTCCCAACTTTAAGAAGAAAAGATAGGCCATGATGACCATCTTAGCAATTCGCAAATTGTTAAGATGGTCCTCATCTCTCGCATGCGGCAGACGTGCCCTGTCTAGTTCCACTTCAGCTTTCGCAAAAAGAGGGAAGTTTGAAGCCAATGTCTGTCTAGCTGTGTTTCTGTCTGTGGCAATGTAGCTCTCGACGAATGGACCGATTTCAATGCGAATTTTTTACGCGAAAGCAAGTTTTTTCGAGTTTTCAATTTACCAGGCAATTAAACTTGTTTGAGTTGATAAGTTATCACTTTGAATTCATGATTGCTAATGAAACCTCTCTTGTTTTTCAGAAAAATCTCTAATGGATAAAAAACTGAAAGTAAACACAGAATTGTTGATGAACCTTATTTCTACATCTGTTCAACTATCTGCAAAGTAAGATTTTGTTTTGTACAAAAAAATAATTTTTTTTATATTTTTAGCCGAATTCTAAAAAGGAGGAGGTTATCAATTCGTCGTGATATTTTTACAAGCTTTTATTTTGTGTTACGTGTCCCGTTGTATGTCTGTTTGTCTGTCTGTCTGTAATCAAATCTTGCAAGTTAAATTTGACCCACTTTCCGGTTTTCGATTGAGCTGAAATTTTGCATGCATACGTATATCGCGTGACAATGCAATATTATGATGACATGGAGCTGATTTGATGATGGAGCTGGACGGTGGCCATAGGAACTCTGTAATGACATGACGCAACCCTATCGACTTTGGGTTCGTCTTGAAGAAGACTTTAGATAAAAGCTTGTTTTAACTTTTTTTTATATAATGACCTTTTTTATGTATGTTCATCAATTATTCGATAACACCTGGATTCAATTTTATTTTATTTATATACTTGTCAGGTGGTTCCAAAGAAATTTTCTTTAAATCGGCTGTGTAGTTTAGGGGTGAAGTCGGTTTTTAGTTATGAATTATATAAAAATATTAATTTATTGGTTTTTAACAGCATTACAATGCTCGGATAGTTATCCAAATTAAAACATGTGATGAAAAATTTCGCCACGGATAACGCATGCTTCAAATGCGTGTGTACAATGTAATGAAAAATTTCGTCAGGAAGATTCGAAGCCACGATAGCACAATTGGTATTGCACTCACGGCATTAACGTGAGGGACACGGGTTCGAACCCGTTCCCACTCGTGGCGAAATTTTTCAACACATGTTTTAATTTGGATAATTATCCGAGCATTGTAATGCTGTTAAAAACCAATAATTTAAACAAAAGTTACTTTAATCAACTTTCAATTCATCTAAATTGAATTAAGTTGAATATCACACTTCTAAATAGTGGGTAGTAGTAAAGAATAACGCATGCTTCAAATGCGTGTGTACAATGTAATGAAAAATTTCGTTCGAACCCCACTCGTGGCGAAATTTTTCATCCCATGTTTTAATTTGGAAAAATATTAATTTTACATTAAGATTTTCATGGTTGAAAAATAATCGCTTTCCAGCATTCCCATTTTCTTACGTGGTCAATGTCTAAACTTACTTAAAAAGGAATAATCCATATAATTTCTTTTAAAAAATTATATGGAATATTAATTTTATTTTATTACTTTACGGCCCTGGATTCTTACTAGTCCTTTAGAGCCCATCTTTATTTATTCACTTCTTTATTCTTAACCCTAACCCAAAATTTACAATTAAAGGTTTGTGTAGGTCTTTTGATTGCTTCAAGGGAGCTTCTGGCGACAAATCTTTACGAGCCCACTGGTTACCATAGCTGATTGAGTGGCGGATGGCGCCTAAAGACGCCAACACACCGCAAATACGAAACACTACAGTCGCACTATGAATGTCCACTTTAAACATTTTACAAATTGTCTATAAGCATGAGCATTTATAACTCTAAACTACACCAATTTGAATCGATTTGCAAAACAATTTAAAGCAAACTTCAACTGAATTCCTTGACTTCCCGCCAAAAACTCCTGAAAACTCGTATGTAGTCAGGTAGCATCACATTAGTTATGGCCCGAAACCAAATTATATAATTAATCTAAAAAATAAATTATAAATCTATTTATAAACTTATTACAATCTATTTATATACATTACAGGCTTTAATTTATTTTCTCCTGTCCCATCATCTGTCTGTCTGTAATCAAATTTTGCATCTCAAGAGCTGTACCTACACACGTTTTAGTAATACTTTTTCTTTTAAGGGCGGAGGCTACACCGGAATTCCAAAAGGATACGGATCCCATTGGAAATAATGTGACGCTCATTATTTTAATAGCTGTGTTTGTAGCTTTCATCATAATCGCTGTTTGCATTATTATATTGTACAAGGTGGGTATACCTATATGGGTTGGATCCCACTTGTCGGCACGGAGCTGCCGTGCTATAGCGTTCGGTCACTCTCTCTCGCTCTAGCTAATGACGGTTCTGAGTGACAGAAAAGGATAGCACCATAGAAAAGTGCTGCTCCGTGCTGACAAGTGAGATCCAACCCTATGAATACAGATACGTTTCTGTCTCTCATATATTTTAACTAAAATAGGTTTAGCAAACGTTTGTTATTTTTAAGCTATTGCATAGCTTTTATCGCGGGCTTTGAGCGCGGCGACCGAATCAAGAAATTCCGTAACGAAAATAAAACCTAACAACAGTCGTCTAACGTCGTTTCAGTTCGGCAGTGTTCGACACGGTGTTCGTGTGCGTGCGACTAGACGTATGCGTGTAGACTAGCTGCTAACTGCTCATAAAAAAATCGTGAATAACCTACATGTATTGTAAGATAATAAAAATATTTTAAACGATATTAACTTCACATTTATTCAATAAAAGAAAAAAAGATGTTTTCTTATCGGTCACCACGCTCAAAAAGTGTAACTTGAATTAATATCAAAGAAAAAAAATTTAAAAATAAATAAATAAAAATAATTGCAAAGGTTGATAAAAAATGCTATGCAATAGCTTTACCGTGGCGGTCTTCGAGTGCCCCACGTTTTTTTATAAATATGAAGGTATATTGTATGCATATATTTCTTACTAGCTGATGCGCGCGACTTCGTTCGCGTGGACTTTATGACTCCGGTGTATCTGCAATTCTGCATCAAGTTTTTCGGATCTTCGGTTTTTATATCTCAACAAAAAAAGGCTCATCAGGTTGAACAACTTTTGGGTGTCATTTGTATATTTCTTCTAGTTTAGCTGGACCATTATGGTTATGCATCAGGTGTTCCATTTTCTAAAATCAATTATAACAAAAAAAGTTTCATTTGAATCCGTCCAGTATTTCCGGAGATTAGCTTGTACAAACAGACAAAATTCTTAATCTATCGCTATGTCTGCATCACCGTATTTTTTTTTGAAAATGTATTCAATATTAAAATATTTACTGTTTTATTTCATGTGTTAATTCCTTATGATCTAAGGTTAATTCAGATAATAAGAGATGTATACATGCTAAAAGATTTACAATATATTAAAGATAATTCAAACATTAGTAAAATGTATTTAATTTCACTTTATTATTGTTGTAAGATGATTTTTTATCTTAAAATCTCGTCATCGCTTTAATTTTGAATTTACACACCGTATTATTTTCAGTTGGGCTTCTTCAAAAGAAAAGTGAAAGAGGAAATGCAAGCAGAAATAAGAAGGAGTGTCGTAAGTTTTTAGAAATTAGTATTGGGTTTGTGGCAAAAAAAATTACAAAGGGACAAATAGAGCCCAATTCTTTAAAACCCAAAGGCCACGTTTAGGGCGTTGGTGGGCATGAAATTGAATCAAAGTGATAGGTTGTTAGTTATGATAGACATATAATTCTTTTTACCCGATTGCGCCAGAAGGAGGGTTATGTTTTTCGAGAGTATTTTTTTTAGCTTGAGCGGTGTCGTTAGATTCGTATTTACTGTAAGAGTGACACTATAGTGCATTTGTTTAGATATTTAAAAGAATGTAAACAATCTTGACATATCTTTTTATTGAAATATACACCTTACCTTTAATTATGTAATTTATCATTTATAAAATAAATTATTTGTAATATGCGAAGCTATTGATTGATAAAGTGTATATTTCAATAAAAAGACATGTCAAGATTGATTACATTCTTATAAATACCTAAACAAACGCACTATAAGTATATAAAAATAAAAAAAGCAAAATTGTGGATTTTTGCGCCAAATTCAAATGTTTGGCACGCTCTGCAGCCTGAACGGCTCAATAGATTTTAACTTGAGAGGTGTTGTTAGATTCGTATTTACTGTGAGAGTGACACTGGGTGTATAAAATGGCATTTGGGTATTTTTTTTTAATAATATCTTGTTCACCATATTACTATTCATTCAAGTTTTGCACTACCCCTGTCATTCTCCTCAATAGCTTACATCACATTGACTGGTAGATAAGACACTAAGCTTTTAGGCCGCCATTACATTTGTATTTATGTATAAAGTTAAATATATAAAAAAAAACCGGCCAAGTGCGAATTGAACTCGCGTGGAGAGCATTTTGTAAGTACATTGCCAAAGTCGAATGTTTTTATTCATTTGTGGTATGTTTTACAATAGGAAAACATACCACAAATTAATAAAAACTGAAAATGAATTTTGAATTGACTGCTAGTTTTTTGTGAAGAACTAAGTTTTCCGTCCGTGTCCGTAAATGAACGTATTATATTGAGTTTACCACTTTATTTTCAATTGATAGAATTCCTATATTATTTTTCCTTTAATCTGCAAGCAATGAACTACTAGTATATTGTTGTTTAAGGAGATTTTTTTTTTTTAATTTTAAGCTCATTGGTTTCGGAGATTAGGGGGCGAGGGAGAATGGTCAGTTTCATGAATAAAATCAAAACTATTTATTTTACAATAATAACAAAAATATATTTGAGATTCTCATAGCGTATGGTTTACAAAACTTATTTTTTTTAATTTCCTATTTTGTTCAACGAAAATGATCCTTATTTTACTTAGCGTATGGTTTACAAAACTTATTTTTTTTAATTTCCTATTTTGTCCATCGAAAATGATCCTTATTTATTTAAAAAAAATGTATTTACTTCGCACATCTATGTTTGGGTCATAGGACTACACCATCCTACCAAATTTCAACTGATTTGGTCCAGCACATTCGGAGCAAATTGGCTGTGACAGACGGAAGGACAGACAGATGCACGAGTGATCCCATAAGGTTTCCGTTTTTTAATGTTTTGTACGGAACCCTAAAAATGATTTAGATTTTGATCCAATCCCTTGATCGGGCCAATAAAAAGGAATACAACGCAAAAGCGTTGCGGAGATGCGTTTTAATCGAGCTAGCCTGGCGGAATTGACGCGAAATATTTCGTAACGTTTTTTGAAGAAACACTTCATTTCTGACTAGGTCCTCCGACTGCTCCATATCTTCATTTTTATATTCTTTCGTGACAATTTTTATCAAAAAAAAGAATGTGGTGTCATGGGACACCAGGTAGGAACGAAGTTCCTTCGGCTAATGTAGAATCGAAACAATGTGTATACGACTGTCGCGCCTGCGCACGTCTCATTTAACGAGGTCATCCTTACGGTTTTACTATCACATTTTTTTCAGTTCGGTCGCGCAGCAAAATCCCTATCTCCTCCAAGCCTGCCGTAAGGAACTTCGTTCCAAAAACTTTATTCTATTTACTGAGATACAAAACTATATTTTAATTTTTCAGAGGCGTTCTAATCTTACATCGGTGCGGAACGATTCTCTGGTAGAAATTATTGAGGAAGTAAGTACGAAATTTATATTTTAAAATAATACTCGTATTTTACCCAAGACTTAGTTTAGGGCTCTAACATATATTACGAGCCAGCGACAGTATGCATGACAATAGCGACAGTAGCCTGGTATTTCATTTTCTAACGCCCGCGTCTATGGGGGTGAAACTCCCATACATTGCGATTTTTCATTTTGAACGACGTTATCTAGTAATCTTATTCTGGACTAAATATTAAAACCACAATTAGATATTAGTTTGTTAGAATTTGTAAAGATGTCGCACTACATGGGTTCTCATTTCTCATTTTAGGGTGTTAAAGTATAATAATTTCGCACACTCAGTACCAAGCCGGAAACAAATCCGCTAACTTGCAAATATAAAGTATACATTTTATATTTGTTATTTTTTTTTTGGAATGATATACATTTGTAGCTTAAATTGTTCGCAGAAAAATTACGGGAGATGGCTCTCTATTTCAGTTATATTTGGTTATCTTACAGTACTCTATGCCCGCGTCCCTGGTCGGCGACGACGAACGGTTGCCTAATGTCGCCGACTGTCACTGCTGTCAAAAAGTATCGCCGACGGTCCGGTCGGTGACGACACAGATTACCGACAGCTGTGTCGCGGGCACAATTAAATGTCGCTCTCTCGACTCACTTGTCTGTTAAAGCCCTTAGAAATGTGTACCTTATGGTTACATCAATATACAAAAACGTCTAATTTTTCAAAGGAGCGTGTAAATGTTTATAACAACAATATTATATAATTATAAATAATAGTGTGAAAAAATTGAGATCTAAATGGGTGCCAATTCTGTAGGAATCTTGAAACTCAACATTTGATCTGACTTGTTTTTAACCAATACATCAAATATTAAAAAAATATAACCATACTATATAAAAACAACTTAAATAAAATAAAAATGTTATAAAACTAAAGACATAGATAAGTTAAACCATCAAATTTATAAGACGACTATTATTTGAAAACTACGTAATTTTTTGCACCTATGTTATTTTCGTTATTATTTTGTGGTTTCAGGAGGAAATCGAAGACAACGTGTTTTCATGTGACGACATTCCGGCTCATGTTCATTCCGAATGCTTAAGTAGACGGGTATCAAGACGATCATATGATAATAAGGTGCTTATTACAACTAGAGAGTGCTGATATTTCTTTTACGCATTTTTTTACAGACGTCAGGCGAATAAAAGGCGATAAGTTTTTCGGTCGGCTTTTACGATCTGCACAGGCGGAGAAGCAGCTTGTGGGGGTGCTAAGGGATGTTAAATAAGGGTGGACTGTATTACTCAAAGTCTGGTTTATATTACGTTGCCGTAAAATACCAAGTTTACACACGCCAACGTCCGCGGTGGTCCTGCTTGAGTAGCAAGGAAGTGTTGTAGGCTAGTAGCAGGCCTGCGTCACACCCTGTTTAGGTATCGAAAATATACCTAAATTATTATGCTCGTGGCGACGCCTCCGGAGGGGAAAATACGGTTACATAATTCGTTTGTCCTGAGTAATAAGAATGAAATTGGCTTGCAATGGATGTCTAGGTATCTAAACGAAGAGGTGAGAAGTTCTGACGTGAGCTAAATTAAACCATAGGGCTTACCACATTAAATGGATATTTCTTAGAATTTCTTTTTTTAGTAAAACTTCTGTACGTGAGTACTAGTACTGTAGTCTGTGCTAGTAGGAGAGCCCGTGTCCGGTGCCCCCTCAGGCCGCGGACCTCGCAACTGCTCCGCTGGTGGGGCGAAATCGCCTCAACAAGCTGGTTTATTCTAAGTTTGTTCTTTTCTGTCACATTTAATTTGAAAGCTTTTACTATATTGGTCCCCAATTAAAATGAAGAACTTTGGAAACGTGAAAGAAACTCCACATAAAATGAACTCGTTTGTTTGTTGTTGTTGTTTTTTACACAAGAAAAGTTTTGTCTTTTTTTTCTCCATTTCGCACGTTCTTCTAGGTTTCTGCACGTTCTGCATAAATATAGACCAGAGTTTACAGCTGATTTACCGACTTCAAAAAAGGAGAAGTTTATCACTTCGACCCGTTTTTTTTTATATACTTATGATATGTTACGCGATATCTTCGGCAATTGTGAACCGATTTTAATGATATTTTTTATTTGAAAGCCTCAGTTGGTTCCATAGTAACTTGGTGAAGATAAGTTGAAAATTTTGAAGATATGGAAGAAACTCCTGAAGTAAAATGAAGTCGGTTGTTCAATATTTAATTACATAAAATATTTTTTTTTTTAGGAAAAGTGTAAACAACGAGGTACTGATGTTGAAAATGAGAAGAATCAATAAAACATCTAGTCTTATAAGTGTGAAAGTAGTAGACATTTGCGTTGGTATTATTTAAATATATTATTAGGTTATTTTGCCTTTTTACAAGTTTTTATTTATGGCTTAGTTTAAACTATGTTACGTTTTTTCTCTCTTAAATAAATGAATAGTATTTAGCTTAATACCAAACTGTTATTCAAGAATATAGAGGGAATACTTATTGTAAAAAAAAACTTCTAGTTTTAAGATATAAATAAAGAAAAAAATGACCCGTTTTGTTATTTCCATGCCACTTTTTTCTTGTATGATCAATGATCATGAGGGTCTGGAAGAGAAAAAAGTAGAATATACCTAGCTGCTTCTCTTCCTACATTCCTCAGTTTTGTATATCTTTTAAAACGAGATTCTTCCTGTCTGTCCCACTAGTCCTATGGAACTAGTCCCATAACGGGACAGCTAATACTTTATTCTTTTGATCACCATCAACATTTTCCAGATGTTATCTATAACAAGAGAAACCCCTAGGGAATAAATCAATTTAAAAAAATTGACCGAGAATAGGGATGTGGAGTGGGTATAAAAGATATTATTTTAATTAGCCCGTCAACTAGATGATCCAAAAATAAAGTACTTCAGTCCAAAATTTAGCTTTTATCAAGAGCACCTGTAAGTTAACTGGTAGAAAAGGCCTTGGGCCTTAAGAGCAGCCTTCCCATCTAACTTTTCATACAAACGCTTGTACGTAAATATGGCGCTGTAACGGATCTTTCTTGAAAACTTTTAAACTAACAGATATCTTGCGCACTATTTCTAGGTTACTATCGAAATAAAAAAAAATAATTTGGAAAAACCAGTTCATTATACGCCTCCAAATATCTGCTTTTTCGCACTAATTTTACCTAAACTTTGACCGGTAACAAAGTACCGATAAATTGTAAAAGAAAAATATATTTCGATAGAAACCTCGCAAATGTAATGAAAATTAAAATTTTTAATAATAAACATAAAAAATGTATATCCTGGGACGTGGACTGGTTTAAATTATATTATTTCATTTAGTTCATCAACTGGAATATCCAAAAATAATGAAAGAGTAGTCAAAAATTCACAAAAATGCAGAATCGAACTTTTGCAGTGGGGGCGATTTATGTCACTTTTTGATGAAAATCGTACCGGATCGTGACGTCACGCGAAATTTAAATCTGCTGTATCGTCATTTTTTGCTCATCAGAGAAAAGAAAATACATAGAGCATTACATTTTAGTAATCTAAAAATTGAGCAAAAAAGTTTTGTCCACATTCGTATGATATTTTATGCGGATTAATAAGGTATCTCCTATTTTTAGAAGCGTTTAATTAAATTAGCCTATTTCAGAGTCCCACTGCTGGAAAGGTAGAAAAACACTTATAAGCGACTATGTAGTATATAATCTACCAATTAAACACGCCAACCTTTCATTGGTTTTGGAAAATATATAGTAAATAAATTCATATAAGTAATACGAATAAGATGAAAAAGTTACGAAAATGATTTTCGATCTCTTAGTAACATAACTAGGGACGAAATAATATCTGTTCCATTGGCCATCACTGGGGTCAAATGGGAATCATAAAAACGAAATTCCCATTCGTGACCACTGGGGACAAATGGGAATTGTAATGAAAGTCTGTCCCATTCGTAGGGACGAATGGAACTGTGAAATAATAGAAATTCCCATTCGTCCAGAGTCAGGACGACGCGTTTTAGGTGACAAACGAAACACACAAAACTAAAAAATTGTCCCATTTGTTCCCAGTGGGGACGTCCCCACTGGGGACGAATGGGATGTACCGCCGCTAGGCACCGCCGGTACTACTTATTGATCTCACAATTATACTTTAGAAATGTTGTCAACACATTTTGTTTCAAAATTTTTATTTTCACTAGCTAATAAGGTCTTACTAATGATCCTTATGAAATGGCTTTCGGCTCCAAAACCACTGAAAATCACCGTGAATAGGTACAATGTGAAAAGCAATATATTAATTTTAATTTAAGGTACCTAATATTACACATAGGTATACAATAATAGAAGTGATTACGTGCTTGTTTTATTGGTTTTCCGTGTAGAATTAGAAAAACTGACACAAATAATTTGACAAGGTAAACACTACTTAAGTACATAATAGTAAAATATGCTAAATATTTATCCTGTGTAAAATCGCTGTAAATATAGGTAGGCACTTGCTGGAAATACTCTATATTACAATTTACAAAACTTGTTTCACAATATTATATTTTTCATCCGGGGGCACGGCAGTGCCTCGGCCAAGTCGAGCATAAAAGCGGCACGGCCGTACCATCCCTTTCTCGAAGCAGTTTAGGTCATTTTCGACCCCCCTTTAACTTTGTTGTGGATAAAAACAGAAGCCTGAATTTTCAGCAACCAAGCAGGGATTATATAAACACAATATATTTCGAATTACATTAAATTTGAACCAGTAGTTTAAAAATTATAACTAGTCAAAGATCTTAATTTTGTCGCTCGCTAAGCAAATAATAGATTGACTTGGCAATTGCATTACACATCTAATTTTGTGTAAGATTAGTTGTAAGATACATCGTGTTTTCATGCGATGGCCAAATCATTCTATTAATTTAAAACATAAAATATTTTAATATTGATATGGTCAGAGCTATGTTGTTGGGTTACCTAATTATGTAATAATTTAAGACAGAAGGTCCCGAATTTTTCGGAGTCCAGTGCTGCCCCCATTTGAAATAAATCATTTGAAAGGAGACGGATATATCATTTAAAGTTTTGTCTTGATCAGTTTACAGTTCAAAAAACGAATCCCGCGTGCGGGCTACTTCGACCAGTGAAAATGAGACATAAGGGTATAGTACCTACTACAAGAGTGATGGTATCCGGCAGAGAAGGACCACTCCAAGTCTTCTCGCGTATGATTCAAAAACTCAAAGATTCAAATGTTTTTTCAGTAGTTTGTAACAGGCACTTTTACACGTCAATAAATAAATAAATAAATATACAGGGACAAATAACACTGATTGAGCTAGCCCCAAAGTAAGTTCGAGACTTGTGTTATGGGATACTAACTCAACGATACTATATTTTATAACAAATACATATATAGGTATACATCCAAGACCCAGGACAATTTGAAAAAGGCCATTTTTCAACTTGCCCTGACCGGGGATCGAACCCGGGACCTCTGGGTGGCGGACTAGCATTGTGACCACTACGCCACGGAGGTCGTCAAATTATTAACGTACCGTATAAAGTATATTAAAATTGAATTTATTTTTAAAGAAAAACTACCGGTACCATAGCTTCGTAACGACCACTGCTGAGAAGAAACGTCGAAAGAAACTCATTTTCACAGTATTGGTCGAGTACTCGCCAGAAGGGCTTTGTCATATTATTATTATCGTCTTTATTTATGTCACTGATGAAGCCAAAATAATATAATTACTAACGTTATAGATACCCAACGCCATATAAACTATTGTAGTAAGTAAGCAAAACTAGTAGTATCAGCTACTTTCACAGAGATGGCAGCACACACTAGTGTGACAAAAAAAGTGTTGAATGTGCCTTCAAAATATTTATTGCATTTCAATTAAGTCATATATAATAAATTAGAGTACATTTTTTTAAATAATTGTATTTAAAGATTTTAATGTTTAATTAATACCTATAGCGCCATCTAGTGATGAAAGAAGATAAATCATTAACAAATTATAAACATATTATAAGGCGATGGGTAGGTATGCGAAAATAAACAAATGTTGCTAAAGTATGGCGCTGGTAGTACATATATGAACTTGTGCCTTCTGCAGTGGAGTTAGACATTTCAATTCGATGAAATATTGTTTCATGTGATTAACAAACTTTAACATCATAAAAGGAAAATAATGAACCAAGACCACAGGAAAATTTCAACTGATTCAACACTTATTAATTAAATATAAATGCATTCAACATATTTTAACGAATAGTATGTGATCCGACTAGTCCTTGAGCCGCTTCGTTTTACAAAACATGAAATATATATATCTGTTGATATCTTTAAAAAGATTCAAGAGGCCACGATCTTAATAAGTATTTCAATTTAGTTTCAGTTCAAATAGTTCTCGCGCGTCTGCTTTGTATATTTTCTTAAACAGCACCATTGATCAGTACACTTCTGAACTAAAGGGCTCTTCTTATAAGAGAAGAGGATACCGTACACTAGTACGTATGAAAACCCAAAGAGGCCAACAGAGCAATCATCAGGCCTTGCGGCTCTAAGCAGATAGAGCCCAGGGTCGCAAGACCCAAAAACAAAATCTTTATTTTGAGAGTTTCTATTTGCAGATAGAATTATAGTCCTTTTGGTTAGGTATTTAAAAGAATGTTAACAATCCTGACATATCTTTTTATTGAAATATACACTTTATAAATCAATACCTTTGCAAATTACAAATTATTTATCTATTTTTTTTTTTGTAATTTGTGAATGTATTGATTTACAAAGTGTATATTTCAATAAAAAGACATGTCAGGATTATTAACACTCTTTTAAATACCTAAAGAAATGGACTATAGAATATGTACAAAAATGACATTTGCTTTAGACGCTTGCACTTGGACTATAAAGATTGGAAGACAAAGTTTTTCATATTAATGAGGAAATAACAATTATTGTGTAATTTAATATAGTCATTTTAAAGTTAGCAACATACTGTAATAGTTATCTACTTCGCTTATGATTCGCGCTTCGCTTGTGATTTTAGGTTTTCATCATGGGAAGTAAGTAGAAATCTTCTTATTTTCTTTAAGCCTATGATTATCAATATTATTTTAAAGGGTTTTTAAGGAATTCAAGATAACAAATAATAATATTATTAAATAGGTTTGGAAAATCCAATTCACGCCTCATAAAGAAATTTAAAAAAAAATATCATACTAAAACGACACTGAATTACATAGTAATTTATTCATATATATAGGAAACAATCCCGTGACGTGATGAAGCTAATTAAAAAATACATTAACAATTTTGAGCGTAAGCGTGGGCAATTCGTCCAATACAGACATCCGGCCATCCACGACCAATGTTATTAAATATTTTTTTTAACTGTTATGCTTGATAACTCTTTTCTAACAAGTATTAAATGTGTACATAAAATTGATGTTATTCATATCCCTGTACTTATATTATTTTATTGGTGCATTATGACTATAAAAGAGACAGTTTAAGTTCAGAAAAATGCTTGACCCTGACATGTTGAGAGTAGAGCAGTACCATAATAAGGGGACAAATTACACTGATTGTGCTAGCCCCAAAGTTGGTTTTAAACTTGTGTTATGGGATACTAACTTACGATACTATATTTTATGATAATTACATACAGAAAACATCCAAGACCCAGGACAATTTGAAAAAGGGCGTTTTCCAACTTGCCCTGCCCTGGCCTATACTGAGACTCCGCTATCCTTCAATCCGTCCGTATGTCTGTCTCATGAACAAAGGTCGGAATTAGGTAAAGTTATTTATGTACTTACACTGATGTCATACAGCCAAAGAATAAAGTTGATATGCCTCAAATCCTGAAATTAGTTTAAAAGAGCAGAAAAATCCCGTGATTTATTAAATAAAAAGTTATTTGCTTTTACAAAATTTAAACCACTGCACGCGCAACGTTGCCAATATGTAAAAAACAATAATGTAAACAGTAATAAAAATTATATGTTAATTATCTTTATTTTATTTGTCTTATCTTTATTTGTAATATAGTTGGGAACACGGCAGTGTCCATTAGAAATCCCGGGAAAATCCATATTAATATCAACCTGTCGATGCAAGTACATAAATAACTCTACCTAATTCCGACCTCTGCTCATAAACCGTGATAGCTAGACGGTTAAAATTTTCACAGATGGTGTATTTCTGTTACCGCTATAAAAACAAATACTAAATACAGAGTAAAATAAATATTTATCACTTAAATAGGTATTTAAGTGGGGCTCTCATACAACAAACGTGATTTTATATAGATAATGGTACGGAACCCTCCGTGCGCGTGTCCGAATCGCAGTAGCTAGTAATTATTTTTGGTTAAATATTAGAAAATCAAAACTTTATAGAGCAAATTTTAAAAGAACAACAAACAAATTAATAAATTTTAAAATAACAATGGTCATTTGATCCAATGTTCAACTGACCACAGTCTGGAATATAAACGATTAAATTACCTAATACACTATTGGCTAAATCGTTCAAAGATTGCATAAAGGATAGGTTATTAATTATCAACTGGTTTAACAGAAAAAGGTAAAATAATTTTCGTTTTTTAATAAAATCAGGTCAGTTCTATCTATTTTAATAGGTAAACCAAGTAGTAACATTGGTTATATTACTCGGGTAGGGTAAAGTTAGGTTATGTCGAAACTGCGACCAACGAACAAGTAATCATATGCGATTATGAAATTTGACTAAGAATGATTTGGCACTTTAAATTTACATCTAGCAACTTTTGACACATACATTTGGACTATAAAATATTGCTAAATAAAACATTTGTTCTTTTAAATTTTGTTATTTCATTTATTGTTCTTTTGCTCAATGAAGTTTTGATTTTCTTTTAGTTTGATGAAAGGGTATTCTTGCCAAGTGACCCCATATAAATTTTATCGAAATCGGTTGTGTAGTTTGGGGGCTGGCCGGTTTTTGTCTTAAATTGTATTTTTGTATTTACGTGTGAACTATAAAGCTTTACAACAAACGAATGAACGAACAAACAAACCTCTCCTTTTCGCTTCCTAGGATACCCTTATGAGAGATAAGGAGTTTCAAATTGTATTCTACTGTGCCATCAGTTCCGTTACCGTTTCCCGTTCCGATTCCGGTTCAGGTTCAGGTTCAGGTTCCGGTGCCCGTGCCGGTTCCGGTTCTGGTTCCGAGCGACGGAACCTCTAGGAGTTGAATTCTAAGAAATTCTGAAACACGTTCTTACTTATTTACCGCCAGGAGTACTCCTGCTAAGTTGTGAATAAAATGATTAAACAAATTTTGATTCTCCCAACAAACCTTGGACCCCCGTTTCACCCCCTTAAGGTGAGTTTTGAAAAATCTTTTCTTAGTGCACCACTAGATCTTATAAGGAAACTAAGTATTTGCCAAATTTGGAGTCTCTAGACCCGGCGGTTTGGGCTGAGCGTTGATATGTCAGTCAGTCACCAATCAATCAGTCAGTCATTCAGTTTCTTCTTTTAAATATTTAGATGTTACCCACACCTACAAATTATGTTTCAGGACAAATTCTGTGGCTGGTGATGACTCACGTCCTGGGAATGACAAAGGGCATGTTTTTCCACGAGCCATCAGCACTAGTAATCCAAGCTGCGGATGTTGATAACAATACATACATGGGTTATTCACTTAGTTATCAAAAGGGTTTGAATAACTTAAGTAAGTATTCATACAATCCATTAGTATTTAGAGGATTTTTAATGCATCTAAAATGAAATATGAAATGGTGCAAAAAACCCTACGCGAGTTCTGAAGCTTAGAGTTACTCGCGGGATCCCTTTATTTCCCATAAGTATAATTAATCATAATATGGATTATCATAAGGACTTTGTCATTACTTTTTTATCATAATATTTGTTTCACATAATGTTTATTGTGATATTATTGGTTTTGTAGCCATGATCATAAGTGTAAAATACTGTTTTTTTCTTCTTCTTAAAATGGTTTCTTATAATGGCATTGTCATAATTTTTCTGGCCATAACCCTTGTTGAACATAATGCATTTTGTTCATTAATTTGCACACATATATATCGTCTTCCTTCCCTTATCCCATTATAAGTAGTAACCTCACTACAAAAGATATATTTATTTTTTTCTCTCACAATGTTTTATCCGTCCGGGTATATGCTTATTCACCTATGTGCCAGAATATAGACGCTAACAGCAGACTTGGTTTTACAGAGGTCAAGTAGACTACCCAGATGATGTAGTATAAATTGTGTTATGATTATAACTATTTATAACAATTTGTGTTTATGACAAATATAATTATACTAGCTGATGCCCGCGACTTCGTTCGCGTGGACTTTATGACTCCGGCGTATTAATATAAATAAAAACTAATGAGAGAAAGAGAGAGAGATAAGAAAGTACTTGTAACAGTGTTAGGAGTTAAAAGTCAATATTATTTTAATTCTTTCCTTCGGGAGCCAATATGAAAAGTGCTGAAGTGTTACTAACCCTGGAGAAAGCCACATTAAGTTAGCCATGCGAAAAACCAGTGCTTAGATCGACACAAGCAGCTTTAAGCTTCTAAAACTGTGACTTATTTTCATAGCAAAGCAAGTAAACACATGGAACTGTGTATTTTCAAAAGGAAAATTGTTGGGGATGAGTAGCATACTCGGAATAAATACAGTTTCACTGGCACCACTCATAGTAAACTTTAAGTGTCTCAGCAGACTATGCCGAAGTTCAGTGTCTAAAGTTCGGTGGGGATGACACACCAAATAAGCTGAAGTTCGGTGGAAACGCCGGCACGGCGGGTACGGGTACGGCAAAAACATCGGAAGTTCGGCATTATGTGTTGCTAGTAATGCAAATAACATTGCAGGCATGCACTGGCTGAAATTCAGCCGCTGAACTTCGGCATACAGTGCTGAGACATTAAGAAGGGTTCCGTTACACAGTTTCGGTGGAGTCAAATTTCGTATCAGCATTATTGGCCCTCCAACATTAAGACTTATTTTGTGAGCCGAGAGTCCATTTGCTGCAAGTGAATTAAGAAACTAAACTGGATAATTGGTGGCGTCGTCAACAACACTATCCAAGAAATTAACAATAATTTGCGTCATAAGTTCTTATTAATTGATTTTTAATTGTTTGGTGTCAATATGGCGCGTTCACATAACCAAGAATTTTTCTGGTGTGTTATGCTCTGAAGGTCCGCAAATACTGAACTTATAAGTTCTTCTTCGGACAACTTTTTTTTGGAAAAATTTTCAATGTACAGACACATTTTTTTTTACCCTTTTATTATAGTATAGATTTAGTATGTTTTTGTTCAGCGGCAACAAAAAAACATCATATATAAAAATTTCAACTGTCTAGCTATAATGGTTCATGAGATACAGCCTGGTGACAGACAGACAAACAGTCGGACGGTCTATGTAATAGGGTCCCATTTCTACCCATTTGGGTAAGGAACCCTGAAAATCGAATAAAATAAGTATTTATCGGGGGCTCCCATACTACAAACGTGATTTTTCATAGATTATGGTACGGAACCCTTCGCGCGCGTCCGACTCGCGCTTGGCCAGTTGTATTATAACTCAACAAAAAGTTCTCATCAGACTTAACAATTTTTGCTAAGGCGGCATTTTAATATTTCTTATAGTTTAGCTGGACCATTATAGTTCTGCATCATGTGTTCCATTTTCCAAAATCAATTATAGCCTATATGTTGCCCAGGCTTCACAGCTATATAACAAAAAAAGTTTCATTCGGATCCGTCCAGTATTTCCGGAGATTAGCGTGTACAAACAGACAAACAGACAGACATTTTTTTTTTCTTACTCTATTACTATATGTCCATCGCCCCAAATATTTTTTTTTGAAAAATTTTCAATGTACAGACACATTTTTTTTACTCTTTTATTATAGTATAGATTTAAAAAATTACAAAAAAAAGATATAAAAATTCATTATAAGTAAATATGATTATGACAACTGAAATTGGTTTTAAACATTATTTAAAACCAAAATATTACAAATGTTTTTATGAGAATAATTTATAGACCCATAATAATTTAAAATTCTGGTAAGGCCTTATTTATTTAGACTAAACTAGATTGTCCTAGGCTAAACTAGTATATCCCAACGCGCTTATGATGAACCGCTTCAGCCTAGGACAAAGTTGTTTGCCTTAAATCGGGTTTGGCCAGTAAGAAAAACGTGTATTTCTATTCGTTTCAGTTGTTGGTGCCCCAAATGATCCGACTGGAAAAGTATTTTCATGCCCGTTGAAGTACAATACGGCTAAAGATAATATTTTAGAACCGTGTACACGTTTTGATGCAATAAAATCGTACGTCGAGGGTCTGAGTGGCATAAAAAGATGTAAGTATCCAAAGTTAGTTAGAAAAGTTGAAATTACACCTGTGGTACACACGATTCAGATTTTCGTTCATTTTCTCGATCGGATTTTGTGATCTGCGCAGGAAAAGAAGTAGGTACATTCTAAGTTTTTGTTTCTCCTAGGCCAGCATGAAAGAAATTATAATAAAATCCTATATACATTCTTGGTCCATGGAGCAATTTCGAGCTACTTTTGACGCCTTCATAACTCGAAACATAACCTGAAATTTAAATTGGCACATTTTACGACGACGTCCGTGGCGTAGTGGTCACCATGCTAGTCCGCCACCCAGAGATTCCGGGTTCGATCTCCGGTCAGGGCAACTAGGAAAATGGCCTTTTTCAAATTGTCCTGAGTTTGGATGTTTATCTATATATTTATTTTTTATAAATATGTTATCGTTGAGTTAGTATCCCATAACACAAGTCTCGAACTTACTTTAGGGCTAGCTCAATCAGTGTTATTTTTGCTTTATAATGTTTTGGCTACACTGTACTGTATATTTATTATTATTATTATTTTTGTATCAGAGTCGATCACTTCAGGTCATAGCAGCAAAACCAGCGCTTTACTTGCATCTATAAGTAAAGATGTACGTTGAGCTTTATGACCTTTTGAATTGCTGCAACTCACACAGACTATTGTTTTATATAATAATTTCTGTATTTTTATGTGTTTTTTTTTTCATCTGTCTAAATAGCTTGTGTGTGTTTAGTTATATTCAATAAAGATTATTCTATTCTATTCTTATTTGTCTCTATACATTTATTTATTATTTATTAAATTATTGCCCAGTTTTGGCACGCTAGACATATTATATTTGGCTACTCAACTTATCATCTTTATGTTATGCGTAAGTTATTATTTACATTGTAAGATAATAAGATTGTATACTTCTAAGTATCAGAATGACTGGTAAACTAGCCAGGTAAATGATAATACATGACAATAATCAACTCGTGAACGGGTGGTGCCGGGAGGGATTGTTCAGCTCGGCTTCGCTTTCTTGGCTACTACTTTAATATTTTTTATTTCGCAATTTATGTATTAAATTTTGAAATACTTTACACGTAACGAAAATACATTTTTTGACGTGTAAAAGTGCCTGTAAAGTTCTAATTACTGATTAAATATTTAAATCTTTGAAATTTTGCAAAAGACACAACGATGATATCCTTATGCATAAATTTCATAATTCTATAAATAACTTTAGATCTCTTTAACAGGCAGACATTTAAATTAATTCTTCTTTCGGATTGAACTTGGCTCCCATTTTTACATTCATGTTTTTGGTGGGATTTACTTATACTTTTCCTTAGACCCTAAAAAAGTGTTAATTTTTCAGGTGACGACAGCTACAAGTTTATGCTGGGAGCTTCTGTTGCTGCTCTGCCAAATTCTTTTGTGGTAATATCATAGGCACATAGCGAGAAGATAAAACGAACTTACCTTAAGTGAAGTTCTATCTCAAATTATGACTTATTTGTTTGAAGACATAAACACAAGCATACTTTACTAAGCGCTGAGCTATTGTTTGGTTACAGAATAGAATGAGGCTAACGAGTTAGTCAATCTATACAAAATATCACTTTCAGCACTTTTTTACAATTACTGAAGTCAATTTATGTCGACAAAAAGAAATAAGAAAATAAATTCGAAGGCCTCACAATGCACAGCGAGTGCCTAAAGCACTTGGCTTTAGGCACTCGCTGTGCATTGTGAGGCACGATCCTGACTAGGCGTGACTTGTATCTCTGATCATTTTAATTGAACATATTTACGGCCATTTTCAACAGTCTAGTCTAGAATAGTTAGTCTTCTTTCTTCCATCCTCTCAACATGTTCAAACCACCTTAACATTCTGTTCTTATATTTTTAGTTAGTCTTCTTTCATCCATCCTCTCAATATGTTCAAACCACCTTAACATTCCTTTCTTATATTTTTAGTTAGTCTTCTTTCATTCATCCTCTCAATATGTTCAAACCACCTTAACATTCCTTTCTTATATTTTAGTTAGTCTTCTTTCATCCATCCTCTCAATATGTTCAAACCACCTTAACATTCCTTTCTTATATTTTTAGTTAGTCTTCTTTTATCCATCCTCTCAATATGTTCAAACCACCTTAACATTCCTTTCTTATATTTTAGTTAGTCTTCTTTCATCCATCCTCTCAATATGTTCAAACCACCTTAACATTCCTTTCTTATATTTTAGTTAGTCTTCTTTCATCCATCCTCTCAATATGTTCAAACCACCTTAACATTCCTTTCTTATATTTTTAGTTAGTCTTCTTTCATTCATCCTCTCAATATGTTCAAACCACCTTAACATTCCTTTCTTATATTTTTAGTTAGTCTTCTTTCATTCATCCTCTCAATATGTTCAAACCACCTTAACATTCCTTTCTTATATTTTAGTTAGTCTTCTTTCATCCATCCTCTCAATATGTTCAAACCAGCTTAACATTCCTTTCTTTTATTTTTATAGTTAGTTTTCTTTCATCCATTCTCTCAACATGTTTAAACCATCTTAACATTCTCTTCTAATTTCTTTACACGCTCGATAAGAGATATTTACTGATTAAAATTTCTTTCAGACGTGTGCTCCGATGTGGTCTGGTCACTTTAAAATTGATGTATCGCCAAAATTAAGCTATGACAGCTTTTTCGTTTGGGGAGATTGTTTTGAAGTAAAAAATGAATCAGAAATATATGTTTTCAATAAATTATATGGACACCCAAGAGACAGTAAGTAAAAGGACATGTTTCAATAATGGGATGATATACTTTGACTTTGACTCATGATCATCCGAACATATTCCCGGTTACATCTTCAGTGGTAACGCTTCAGAGCCCGGGGTTCGCTCAGGACCCACAGTTTATACGTGCCTTCCGAAACACGGAAGTGTCTTTCTTTTAGATAATCAGGTGATTCAAGCCTGCAATATCCTAACCAGACTGAAAACAACTTTTTATAAGGTATGCTTCCAAAAGGGATTCAAATCCACGACCTCCGAATCACAAGGTGAACGCCACTGGACCACGGAGGCAGTCCAGGCCTTACTTTGACTTTAATTACTTTAATATTTAATAGATTCAGGTGTTACTTAAGTCAAAGTTACATACTATATGATTTGCATTCGTTTGTGTAATTCCGCCACCAGTTAGTTCATGCAAATTATTGCCGGCCGGCGCCCACCCACTACTGTTAGTCCCAGCATACCTGCCCCCAACAGCCCGTGTGCACCCGCCACCAACAGCTGATGCATGCTCCCTATGCTCGGGCACCGCATACGCGACACGTGTTTCGCCTCTCCACGGGGCATCCTCAGGCACCAAACAAGTTGTTGATCGTTCGGTGGTCAAGCGTTGAATAAATTCGACGTATTTAATTAATTATTATATTTGCAGGGTTATCATTGAGAGGCAGTTTTGGTTTGAGGACTTTGGTCGATGACGTCAATAACATAGTACTTATTTCTAAACCTTCATCGCCCCCTTTGTCAGGAGATATAGTGTATATCAAGCAGAATAATCCATTAAACACTACGTCAGCTTTAATTTATGGCATGAATGGGATAAAACATAACAACTTACTTAAAAATTATCGTAATTTAGGTAAGGTCTATAATGTATCTACTTGATTCAGAAACTTGTGTACAAGATATTAAAAATAAATTTTAAGTCGCATTTCACATTTGGTTGGCTGTCGCGCTCGCACAATCAAACATTTTAAAGATATTAAAAATATGTCTCATTTGTGGGAAAGTGCTTCATTAACATTCAATATATATAATTATATATTAGATATTTTTATCATGTTTTTTTGTTGTTTATGTGTGTGTGTGTGTATCGAGAATGAGGTCATTAAGACTTTTAAAGTTTTGATGACCTGATTCTCGATGTAGTCAATGTCTACACAATATACAAACATGTCTAAAATATCCACAGTATAATTATATTGAATGTAATGAAACACTTTTCTACAAATGAGACACATTGTTTAATAATCTTTAAAAAATGTTTGATTGTGCGAGTGAGACAGCCAACCAAATGTGAAATGCCTCTTAAATTTAAAACTCGAAAGTAAAATCGTGAGATCAATAAGTAGAACCGGCGCCTAGCAGAGGCCGGCTAGATTTAAAGTTCATCAGGTCACGCGGCAGTTTTGGACGGGCGTAACTACGTGGTTTCGATCGAAAATCATTTTCGCAACTTTTTTATCCTATGTCAAACACAAATTTGGATTACGTATAAATATAGTAGTTAAGTAGTATCTCATTTAAGCGCGTCTGCCTCAATTATTTAATATATTATTATTTCAGGGACTGGATTGGCTTTTGGTAATTTTTTTGATACAGGTTATACCTTGAAAACAATCTATGCCATTGGTTTGACAGACGAAACAGCAGATGGTCAGGTAATGTAATAAAATTTATTATCTTTTAGAAATTAGTTGTTCCGATCTATGCCATCCATCGTCCATTCCCGGTTGCATTTTTAGAGCGACTGCCGTCTGACCTCCGCAACCCAAAGGTTAGACCAGAACCAATCCTTTGTATAGGTTTGAGCAAACGCTGGATGGTTTTCATAAATCACAGCTTTTCGTGCCTTCCGCAGCACCAAATCATCTTTCTAATCGGATATTCAGGTGACTCAAGCCTGTAATATCTCACCAGACTAGAAACAACTTTTTACTTTGTTATGTCTCTTGTTTAGAGTAACTGGTATTCTTGGCATCTTGTTTTTATTTTATTTGTTTATCTAACACCTAACCCACTTTAACAATTCATCATACTTAAATATTAGATGAATAGTTTTTAGTTTAACCAATAATTGAATACTTAAATCCTAAGACAATTTAAAAAATATCATTTTCCAACTTTCGCTCGCTGGGGATCGGACCCAGAACCACAGAATTAATTTAACTATTACATACAGAAAAGAATCAGCCATAGTCCCGCGCAATATGCGTCCCCGTTTTAAGTCCCCACACCTCTTCCCCGATCTCTCCTTGTCGATTGTGTTGAGGGGTGAACCGCTGAACACGCACACATTCACGTGTGCACGGATGTAATGTTTTGTTTGTAGTAGTAGTACGCATATGACTCCGCTTCTATTAATAAACCTATGCAAGTTCCTCGACGGACGGACTAGCATGTTTACCAATATATTCCAATATACCACAGAGGTCGTCAAATAGACGTCTTGGTAATAATGAAACATTGTTATTATATACTTATTTCCTTTTAGGTGATTTTTCTAATACGAAATATCATAGGCTCATTGATGATACAATTGAAAGATAAATTTAATATATTACTATTGGAAAAAGAGGAAGTAGAAAATAACAGTATGTTTGGGGCTTCAATGTGTGGTGTTAAACTTGGTGGTGAATACAAAGACCTTATAGTGGGTGCTCCAACACAGACTGACTACGACAAGATGGAATTCGGTGCAATCCATATTTACACTGGAGCAAAAAGCAAAGTAAGTAAGCTGGAAGAAATTGCTTAGCGATAAGGCTGTCTCTTGCGCATTTACTAGTTTTTAAAAAAATTATGTCCTATATTGAGTTATTTTGTGCAATAAAAGGTATTGTATCGTAAGTACTATAGCGTTTATAAAAAACACCATCGCGTCACCACACCAAGTGTTCGATTTTATATGCATTTGTTAGAACACTATTAGAACAATATTAGCCAGTTTCCATAATTTGTCATTTTTGCCTATTGGTTATTTTTTAACTCGTCAATTCAATTTCGTCTTAGCGATTCGGAATGGACTAATACATATTATTATATCGTGAGTGTTGACCAATGTGTGGCTACATTTACGTCTCTATCAGTAGCCGAATTTGGGTATTTAATTGTACAGGGGGTTGGGCAGTCAATTTCATTAAAATCATTAATTACTGACTATCCAACTAAAGAAATCGGGACCAATTGCCCGACTTCTTCAGTTGGATATTCAGTGCTATTGTGGCAGTTTTCACATCTCGTCAGTTTATAGATTTTGCTTAATTTTCTTGATTAGTCGGTAGTAGCCAATTACACACAAATGTACGCATGCAGCTAGATATATCAGAGATTTTATATTTTGAAAGAGTTTGAAAAATAAGTTTTTATTTAACTATAATATACTAACGTACACGTCACATATCACTATTTTGTCCCATTCAACTGTAGATATCACCATTCACCTCACATTATTCGCTTGCTAAATCTTATGCGTCCAGTACACTCTATAGTTGATAAGCGAAAACCATACAAAAACATGGTAAACATAACTTATAAATGCCTTGGTGTGTGTCAAAATACTGTTTTCTTACACGACGTCTCCAAAAAAGGAGTGTATTGTTTTAAGGGTTCATGTAGATATGTGTGTAAGTTAATTTCTTTATTCCATCATAACTTCATAATGCCTAAGAAGATCTGGATGTACAAGATATTTTAAAAATCTTTACATCATCCCAAGTAATGTAAGGCTATAATTTGTGAAGCTTTAAGCAGACGAGTCTATTTTATTTTTTTATAACAGTATCATGTTGAACTTTGCTTCGCATGATGTCTACGCTGTCTACGCATGAAAAGCCAAGATTCAAATCAAAGAATCAAATATTTATTTAGTGATAATTTTCAAGAACTTTTACACTTTATAAATAATGATTAAATCGGAATCACCGTGGCTGGGAAAATAAAACTCCAAAATATTTTTTTAAAGATAGTGTTGGTCGTTTACTATCCAGAGGAGTTTTGTCACGTGTAAGATCAACTAATAGTTATCATAATTCAATAAAAAAATAAGAACAAACTGTTTTTAGGAGGAATTTATTAAAAGGAAATTAACAATAATGGGCAAGAAAGAGGGATCCCGATTTGGGACAACTATTTCTGCCCATGATTTGGACAACGACGGCTTACAAGGTTATTATTTTATTTTTTTACTTAATAAGGCTTTTAAATGCTTAATAAGGCTTCGCCTCCATGGGCCCGGATATTGCGGCAAGCTTACTTGTCATACGAGGATTACCGTGTGAAGACACGATCTTAAAGTCTATGTGATATCTTCGTCTATGGAGAAGACATTCATACTTAGTCTATGAATGTAAGGTTGACTCATACATACTTTGGGTGAATTAGTTCTTTAATACAAGGTTACTTTTTCATGTTTGGTGCAAGTTCAGTTCATCATTCTGAGCTACTTTCCATAAACACATCATCGAAAAATTAAAAGAAACATTTCGGCTTCTCATAAGAATAGGTGCTCCGCCAAATGGATTAGTACAGGAGAACGAATTTTTTTATCGATTTTCAATATATTTTTTTACAAAAGACTAGCTGACCCGGCAAACGTTGTTTTGCCATAAAAAAAATTAGGGGTGGACTACCCCTTACATTTAGGGGGATGAAAAATAGATGTTGGCCGATTCTCATAGATACCGGATAAGCACAAAAAATTTCATCAAAATCGGTCAAGCCGTTTCGGAGGAGTATGGCAACTAAAACTGTGACACGAGAATTTTATATATTAGATAATTTAGACTGAACTTGCTTAAAAATGTTGTTGACGATTAAAATATAACTCTGTATACAGGCCAAATTTTTGGACCATGAATCTGATTAAA
This sequence comes from Acrobasis suavella, assembly GCA_943193695.1. Classification (NCBI taxonomy): domain Eukaryota; kingdom Metazoa; phylum Arthropoda; class Insecta; order Lepidoptera; family Pyralidae; genus Acrobasis; species Acrobasis suavella. The sequence goes on from OW971932.1 coordinate 20,794,713, forward strand.
TTTTGATAAAAATTATTTATGAAAAACGAAAAAATATAGATATATTTCTATACCGTTGACATTTTTATTTCAAATCAGTGCTTAGCGGTACGGAATTATTACGGAAGAATTTTCTATATACTATACTTTCTAAGTGTTCAGACTCGCCATTTTCTTTGCGGATGTTTAATTAATTGTATTAGTTTCATGATAAAAGTAAGTATTGACAAGCTGAGTAAGTAAGTATTAATTGATCGTTTAATGCCTAAAATTATGTCCAAGCTTACCACATTAATCCGAATTATTTTTGTACGATAAATTGTTTCACAAAAAAAAAATATCTCCATAATTTATTATCCAAATGTAAGGTTTGGGCAAAAATTTTCCATACTGTTGGCAACGCACGTGTGTCTCCCTTGGTGTTGTATGTGTCCGTATATTTTCGAAACCACATACTATCTGATGTGCTGTTTGCCAACTTAGTTGTATAAAAAAAGTTTATGCTAAGGAAATATTTGGTTTTCCAGAAATATTCGTTAGTGCTCCATATGAGGAAGATAATAATGGCGTTTTATACATACTATCTGGGTACGAAACAAAGCAGAAATTGGCGGAATGCGAAACCATACCTAATATTAAGGTGCTGGATTTCCAGTCCAAACAAATAGTACAAAAAGAAGGTTTCAACCTATTGGGTTTTAGCATAACCCCTGTTTCCGACTTGGATGACAACGGATGTGATGGTACGTATTTATAACTAGTAGTTTGTCCTGAAGTTTACTAAATGAATGGTTTTTTCATACAAAAAGAACCAGCCGTTCTTTTAGTATCTCCTTGTTTGAAAAATGGCACCGGTTTTCTGTGACCATTGATATAAAGCGAAGTCATTCCGCTATCCCACTCAGTGAGTAGTCTGTGCACTCAGATGACTCCGTGGTCTTAGCATAATTGCTGACCATGGTCAAAGCAATCCGATTGAAATTGCATTTTATATCCTTGTATGGGAGCAACCCTAAAAAAAATATTTTTCTATATTTTATATTACCACTTTTTCCGCCGGATTTATATACATATCCATGCCAAATCACAGCTTTCTAGTACTAATAGTCTCTGAGTAAAACCGCGGACGGACAGACAGACAGACTGACATGGCGAAACTATAAGGGTTCCTTGTTTACTACGGAACCCTAAAAAGGGGACGTTTCGCGTTAATTTCAGAGTACAACAGTTAATATTTTTTTATCTTATTTACTCGAAAACCGATGTTTTCATTCAAAGACATTTGAAGCTAGAGTTACTGCTGATTCTCCCGCGACTGAAAAGTAAAATAGAAAATCTCTAGGGATAAAAATCAATTTAAATACTGAACACGAGTGTAATCTATGTAGATTCAAAAATAATTATAATTTGAAAACAATAAATTATTGAAAGAGGTCGTTATTTTTAAATTTGGGATACATGTCGTCGTCAACATAGAAGAATGTAGGTAAACATTGTTTTGTTCTTCGCTTCAGAAAAAAACAAAACTATAATTTAAAAAAAAGCGTAATTTTTGTCTTTTATTCAAAGTAATTACAGAAGTTACAGGTTAAATTGTATTGACATATAATTATTAAAGTTTAAATACTTGTTAGTAAGTTCAAGCCGGTGGGGAATATCAAGTTTACTCATAAAAATAAAAAGATATGAAGGACCACGCAAACGCAGTTATGAGTGAAAACTTGTTGCTCTTCGAAAAATCTATATATATAACTCAATAGTGACTGACTGACTGACATAGTGATCTATCAACGCACAGCCCAAACCACTGGATGGATCGGGCTGAAATTTGGCATGCAGGTAGATGTTATGACGTAGGCATCCGCTAAGAAAGGATTTTGCTCAATTCTACCCCCAAGGGGATAAAATACGGGATGAAAGTTTGTCAATTTTAAACCGATCGTGCTGTTACTTTGCATGCATAAAGCTACTATGACGTAGGCATCCCCTAAGAAAGGATTTTGATCAATTACACCCCTACGCGAGCGAAGCCGCGGGCAAAAGCTTGTTATTTCTAAGTATTTACTGAATGAGAACGACAGTTAATAAATGTTCGTATCTGTCGGTTAAACTCTGACTATGTATTGTAGATGTTCTACTTTTCTTTATATTTTGTTTTGTATTTGCTAGTTTTTCTCATAGAGGGAGATGAAAAGTAGACTTTAAATTACTTTTTTACTACCGAAGAATATCTTTACAAACCACATTCACGGTAGTAGCATTAGGAGAAAGGACTATAAGACCATTAGCAGAACTCACTCTGGAACAAGCCACATAGAATTGTCCTTGTGAGTAATAGTCCGATTTTAAATCTATCCCAGCGACTTTCAATAACTGCTTTTAATAATTTTTTTAAATTTCAATAATTGCGGCTTTAATGATTGTACTCGTAGTTGCGAAGCATGCTTTAAGAGGAAAATGCAATCTCTTGAACTCAAATGGATACTCTGACGGTATCAATGGTATGCGAGGAATGAAAACAGTTTCCCCTTGACCACACCCAGTGAGCACAGGAGCCTCGACAATATTTCCATGGAGATCTTTTATTTGTAGTATTGTTCCATTGCATTCTTTCGGAGGTTTTACGTTTCTTAGCAACTCATTGGTGTGCCAATTTTAAGTACCAGATTATATGGAGGAAGACCAGCTGGATTTAGAGAATTAAGAGATTCTACCGGGTAATTTACTGCGTCATCTGTTTGCAATACAGAATCTACAGATTTATACTGAACTTCAGTCAATTCGAATGATTTCAACAGTGTATAATTTACAACAGCATCTGTATCATTTGTAGGCGTTAAAATGGCTGGTTCATATAGCCAATCTAGGAATTTTGTTTTAATATTTTTTTATGCCAGGATATACTGTCGTATTTAACTCTGAAAGAGATAACAAGTAACAATAATTTTATCGCCATGAGTAGCGTAATCGCCGTTTCCGATGTCCAGCAGAATTTTTAAAAAGGTATAGCAGAAACGTCTCCTCCTTAATGGCCGCGCATTTTTTTAAATGCAAGTCTCTTGAATTTGGTCCAAAAATATGAAGACTTTAAACTTAATTTACTTTAATCGGCTCTTGTTCCCTTTGGTATTATCGGTAATGTCTGTCGAAAGTCTCCTGTTAAAAGAACTGTAACACCTTTCATTAGACTTTCCGTCTTATTATAAAAACAGGACTAACTTTGTTACTAGGTTTAAACTATTATCCGCCCAAAATGAAGTTGACATTGACAGGTGAGATAATGTGATATTACTAGAGATCAACTTGATTTGGTCGGATAATAGTTTAAACCTAGTAACAAACTTAGTCTATGTTTTATAATAAGACGGAATATCTTTTAAAGTTCTTTTCAATGCTTCAATTTCATATTTCTGAGACATATTACCCCTTTAGGGGTCGAATTTTGAAAAAACCGTTCTTATCTGAGCACTATGTAATAACATAAAACTACTGTAATAATTTCACGTTTTTATACTACTATTATTTACAATTATATAAAAAAATCACATAGGAACTACGTTCAAATTTATGGTATGGTATCAAAATTATACTTTCCTTCCCTTTTTACTCCCATAAAGGTGGAATTTCAAACAATGCTTAAACCCGTATTAAATTAAATTATTTTTGTTAAGAAAATTTATGGCAAGTTTCAAATAAATCAGTAAAGTTTTTTTTTCATACAAGATTTGTCCCTGATTACCCCTTTTAGGGGTCGAATTTCGAAAAAAACCTTTCTTATCTGAGCACTATTTAATAACATGAAGCTACTGTCAAAATTTCATGTGTATGGCTTTTATTGTTTAGGCTGGGCGTTAATGAATCAGTCACCCTTGTTTTATATATATATATATTTATAGATAGAAGATAGATATAATAGAGAATAGACAAGGGAAGACTTTAGGCAATCAGATATGACACGACGATTTAATAAAGAATATTGAAGGCAAGATAGAACGAAATAGAGGACTAGAAAGCCCGAGGCATAGCTACATGAAACATATAAAGGAGGTGAACGTTGTGAAGTACAGGGAAGTAAAACAGCTGGAGGTCGGGAGAGACAAATGAAAGGAAAAATTAGACTTCTCCAACAAGAGCATAGATAGCTTTTAAATATAAATGATGATGATCGAAAGTTTGTTTTTCAGAGCTCGCAGTAGGCGCTCCTAAGAGTGATAAAATAATGATTCTTCGATGTATTCCTACCGTGATAATAAACGTTACTGCTGAGCTTTTGGAATATGAGGTAACCGATAAGCTTTTCTGTCCTGTGTAAATGCTTTGTAGTCAAATATGTAATATCTTTTGTTTAGTCTCCAATACAAAGCCATTTTTTATGAAATAAGTAAAGTTAAAATGAATTAAAAACTTAATCACCAATATAAGTTTCACCTAAAAGGAGATTTCTATTGATTCTGCGAAACGTGACTTTTAAACATATGTATTTCTCAAACCCTGCTATGGAAGCATCATTAAATTTAATAATTCAGTATATTTATTTATTTGTTGTTAGGCCATGTGGTTTCCGGCAGAGTAGATAGAATAGGGCCACTCCAAGTCCTCCCGTGGATGTCGTAGAAGGTGACTTAGGGAAATACAAGCTAAACAAAGCTCATAAATATCAATGAGACCTCTCCAACCCGTCTGGCCAGCGAGAAGAGTGTAGATCAAGTCCTCTGGCTGCTCTGGCCAAGTATGGCTCTGGTAGTCCAGAGAGGGTCGTGTTCCTGCAGTGGAGACTAAAAGACCTGATGATGATGATGATTTATTTGTTAATAATCACTATGATTTTAAATTATTTTGATATTTAATCGGAATTACTTTTTAGATTGTGCCAGAAACAATAAATAATTTTCAAATTAATGTTTGTACAAATTTGAAGTCTAATTCAAAAATAGATAATCTTGCAGCGAGTAAGTATTAAACATATATTATTAATGCAATCATTAATTTATTTATATAAAAACATTAGTCTAAGATAATTTCTAGAATGTCTGATTGTTAAAAATACAAAAACCTTTTTACAGTTTGATTAATGAACAAACTGATTCAAATTAGATAGAAAAGTCCATTTACCATTACATTTCTATTTTTAAACAATCATACAATCATGAAAACCTGGTTGATTTATTCTTAAATGAATTTGTGTGTATAGTTTTATCTACTACATTTTTAGAAGTGCAAATGGAAAATGACATTGCGGGTACAGGTGCAGTTACCATCAAAACCGATCGCATTTTTACATTCGATTTAAGAAACAAATCGGAAAACTATTGTAGAATTGTTAATGTAACTATTGTAAGTACTATATAGACGTATTATATTATAATTTTTTATAGTATTTTCACTGAATGAATTGTTTGGAAAATAAATGGAATGAACTATTAAATGAAACCATAAATTTTGTAAACAAAACTAACAATGAGACAAAAACTGATGAAAATTGTAATCCAGTCAACAGTTTATTACTTACGAGTATTTAGAATATTTAATTTATTAAAATCAAACTGTATATATATTACAGGCCGATAATCTTCAAGGACATTACAAATTCAAAGCAGAAGCACAATTGATAACCGATGGATTAAACCAATCAAGTAAGTATTGATAATGATTTATTACATTCGTTAACTAAAAATTCTTGAAGATTGAAAATCTTTCAGCACATTTGAAAGATTCTTATTAAAACTGAACTTAATTTTTGTTTAGTTCACAAGCGTTTAAAACAATTCAGACAAAGGGAATACAACGCAAAACATAGGTCCGCCTAAAAGATTTTCAAAACAAATAATCGGAAGCAAGTGTTTATACAGGGTGAAACTAAATATACCTGAAACTATTTTAACCATGACACTGAAAATTTGTTCCTAAGGTAATTAAAGCATGTTATTCATGGTGACTGTTATAATTCGAGTTTCTATGAATAGCAAAACTTTTTTTTGTCATATTCCGATCGAACATAGTTACCTTAGGAATGTTGTTCATTATCATAGATTAAATTTTATCTTAAATAGTTGTAGACTAAACCTTTTGGCATGCCTATTTTGTTTGACGTTATACTTACCTATAACTAGGTAATATTAAATAATTTATTACCTATTTTAAATTTCAGAATTTGACAGATCTTGGGTAAAAATAAGCAGTCCTTACAGCAAGTTGAGCAAAACATTGCAAATTCAACGTGCTTGCTCTGGAGAAGAGTGTTATTTTAAGTTCGCAATGAATTTTAAGTGGTCAGGAGGGTAGGTTTTACAGCTATTTTATATACTTATAGATTTCTCTTTATTTATAGATATCTACTTATATTCGAGTGAAAGAAATCATATTTAGGTTTATTCTTTTTTTAAATTTTGTATTTACTAAGTTATTGTAAAAACTAAGAAAAAGAAGTGAGGACATTTTATTTCTCTATTAAATAACTTCCTAATCATTATTTTTTTTACCATATACACGTACATACGTCTAATTAAAATTATATTTTTTTTTATTGAGCAGTAAACAAAAACAATAAAATGAGTTACTTTTGTCTTAAGGTCTTTAGGCAAAGGTCCTTCAACAGTGTTTTGTCTTCGCGATCGGTCGATAACAATAAAATAGTAGGATAGAAACGAATCATAAACTTTATGGTTATAATCTTTAAAAAAAAATGAGTATTGTTCTATTTTTTATTTATTAGTTAAGTTTGATGTTTATCGAAATACATGAAAAATAATATTTAACGCTTTTTAGGGACATTAACGGAGACATTATATCATACGCAGTTGGATCTAAAGACGAAATATTGACATTACAAATAAGTAATTATGGAAGACCAGCGTATACTGCTTGTGTTTTTATAACAGTAGACCACGCGCCCGTTACCATTAGCGTACCATACCAGACTAGATTGCCTGCAGGTTTTACGAACGAAACGGTAAATTTCTTTCTTTTTTTACTATTGTTTATTTTTTTTTTAAATTCGTGAGGTCATATGATCATATGTCTTGAAATTGAAGGAGTTTTGATTGTCTCGATTTCAGAAAAATATCCAAATAAAACTCAAAACGAGTACTATGACCGACGACTATAGAAGTTCCAACATATCTGCAGTTTTGTACGAAGACTGCGGAGAAAGGAAATTGACCCAAGATAAAAATATTATTATAGATTTTGAATTCAATGCTGAAGAAATTTTGACTAAAGGGTGAGTAAAAGGATGATGTGTAGCCACAAAAATGTACGTATTTAACTTTAATTCGCTTATATTTTTTTGTATTGAAAATTCTATTAGAAAATTAATCATTATTTATCCGACTACGGCGAAGCCAAAAGGAGGGTTATGTGTTTAACAAATATATCTGTATTATCATAGGACATTTATAATTAGCTATGTATGTATGTTCATCTGTTTTCTTGTATCTTTTATGACATACCTATGAATGTACCACAATTGTTAAGGTAATATAGTACCTTAACAATTGAGATTTGGCTGCGCGGTGTTTATAGGCTAGGTGACGTCTTATTAAATCTAATATGGTGCCCTCTATAGGCCAAAAAGTAAGTAACTAAAAGATAAAATAAATCGATCCATACCGTGTGCAAAAATATTTACATTATTAGCTTTTCCTCTCAATTTTTCCGTCGGATTTTGGTTTTTGAAACAATATCTTGTATTTGTCACAGGACTCAGGTATCCCCATTGTAAATAGACCAGTAGAAAGGTCTATTTACAATGGGGATACCTGATTTTAGGGGAATTCGGGGTCCGTGCTGCCCCCTTTTGAAATAAATAATTTGAAAAGAAACGGAGACATCATTTAAAATTTTGTATTAACCAGGCTCTAGATAACCCTTCAAACTAATTTTATGAACTACTGTATACAGTAAGATCGTGAAGCTTTTCTACGCACAATTTCGAAAAACGGACCCTTTTGGCGTATGTGCGTAGAAAAGCTTCATGTTCTCACTTTAAACTGTAAGCAGTATTTCATAAAATAGTTTAAAGTGTTATCTAGTGCCTGGTCAAGACCAAATTTCAAATGTTATCTCCGTTTCCTATCAAATGATTTATTTAAAATAGGGGCAGCACTGGACCCCGAAAAATTCAGGTATTCCCTTAACTGAACTTGTTTAATTTTCAGTTCTTCAACCACCTCTAACATTACAGAAAAATCGATGAAAACAGACTCTGACACAATTGATGTCATACATGAATATACGGTATGTCCTCATTAAAACATTTCCTAGTCTGTTTAAATACATATTATACTTTTCGAGGTATCTCGAAAAGTATAATATGTATTGACAATCGATACTATCGATACTGTCGATAGTATCGATTGTCAATAGTTAGCAATACTATTGATTTAAGGTAAAACTATCGATAGTATCGTTACTATTGAATTTAGATACTATCGACAGTTTTCGGTACTATTGATAGTATCTAAGTTCAATAGTATCGATACTATCGATAGGTTTACCTTACATCAATAGTATTTCAAACTATTGACAATCTATACTATCGATAGTCTAGGTTATTCAATACTATCGATAGTTCTATCCATATTGTGACTGTTTTGCAAGGTCAACTATCGATAGTCAAACTATCCATAGTTATACAACGCTAACATACCATGTCTAGCAGTGGACTTTCGGTGCCTGATATGATGATGATGATGATACATACATACATACTTTTACACTTTATCCTTAATGGTGCAGACAGAGCATTTAGAGTCTTGCGGCTCTAAGCAGACGGAGCCCAAGCCGTAAGACTCAAAGGCCACTTTAACGTGATGTTGGGCGAGAAGGTGGAAAGGGGAATCAAAATAGTGATGGTTTAGTAATAAATATATCGGGACAAATAACACTGATTGAGCTAGCCCCAAAGTAAATTCGTCACTTGTGTTATGGGATACTAACTCAACGATACTATATTTTATAACAAATACATATATAGATAAACATCCAAGACCCAGGACAATTTGAAATAGGCCGTTTTCCAACTTGCCCTGACTGAGGTTTGAACCCGAGACCTCTGGTACTCTAGCATAGTGTCTAGCTAGGTGGACTAGCATAGTGACCAGTGTGACCACTACGCCGCGGAGGTCGTAAAAAAAGGTTGCTTGCCGCAACGCCTATTATGCATTGAGGCTAGCAACCCATCACTACACATATAATTTGCGTTTACACCCATTCCCTCAATTCTTCTACGATTTGTTTGTACGATTTTTTTTCTTTTCTCCCAGAATGAGCATGGAAGAAATTTCGTTAAAGTATTCAGGTCTACACGCTGACTTTTCATTGGTTTTGGAAAAAAAAAACGGCAAAGTGTGAGTCGGACTCGCGCACGAAGGGTTCCGTAACATTATCTATAAAAAATTAATTAATATCTCCTAAAATATTGGTCGTAGAATGCTCATTGTGGGCTTATTTTTTTCATTAAATATTCATCTACAAACCGATTCAACAAAACTTAACATTGGAGTTAAAAAATATGTTCTCCCACACATTCCACCTGCAAATGTAAGTTGGTACGCACAATATTGAGTGATTTACCATGTTATTTTAATATCATGGACTTCTTATAGGTTTTCCTATAATCTATAAGGAAAAAAATAATTTCTGTATTTTTTTCAAAATTTTAGTTTCAGTAGTTTCGGAGATAAGGGGGGGGGGAATGGTCAATTTTCGTCTATTTTCTTGAATAACTCGGAAACTATTTATTTTAAAATTACAAAAAAATACATTTAAGATCTTCTCGACAAGACCTTCCATTTGATATGCCACACAATGCAGTTTTCAGAATTTTTTTTTTAATTTTCCCCTTCCCCCCCCAGAAATGACCCCCCATATACAGATTTCATCTGCTCACGTCACACCTCTGTGTTTGGGTCACAGGAATTGATATGTGTACCAAATTTCAACTTAATCGGTCTAATAGATTCGGAGATAATTGACTGTAAGCGACGGACGGACAGACACACGAGTGATCCTATAAGGGTTCCGTTTTTGTATTCAGACGTACGGAACCCTAAAAATGTCTACTTAGTGTATATAGGTACTACTTATTGATCTCACGATTTTACTTTCGAGTTTTAGTCAATTTTTTGTTTCAAATTTTTATTTTGACTAGATAATTAGGTATTACTAACGATTCTTATAAAGTTGGCCGGGCTCCGAAACCAATGAAAAATCACCGTGCATAATTAATTGGTCAGTAGCCAGGGCAAGTTGGACCAATTACCTAACTTCGTTGAGTTATACGATATTTAACAAAAACTCTGTCCGATCCGTTTAGGAGTAACACAGACCGTCAATAAGAACAACTTTTCCTATGGGAACAAAGCTTGAAACCCGAAAAAAAAAACTACATTTTCATACAAACTTGTTCGGCCGGCAATTTGTATGAAAATGACATTTTTTTCTTCGAGCATTGGTCTCATAGGAAAAGTTGTTCATATTGACAGTCTGAGTTGCTCCTACAAGGATGGGACAGGGTTTTTGTTACATATTGTAGTATTTTGAGGAACAAGTTTAAACTTAATTTAGAGCTGGAACAACGAGGGATGGGCCTTGCATTTTGAATTTATTATTAAGATAATTTTTTTATTTCGAGCCGTTATGTGTCCCACTGCTGGGCAAAGGCCTCCACTTCTTCCATTAAGGGGCTACATGAATTTTCCGGGGTCCAGTGCTGCCCTCATTTGAAATAAATCTATAGGTAGGAAACGGAGATTTCATTTAAGATTTGGTCTTGATCAGACCCTAGATAACCCTTTAAACTATTTTATGAACTATTGTTTACACTTTATATTGAAAACATGAAGCTTTTCTACGCACATACGCCAAAAGTGGCCGTTTTTCGCAATTGTGCGTAGAAAAGCTTCACGTTCTTACTTTAAAGTGTAAACAATAGTTCATAAAATAGTTTAAAGGGTTATCTAGGGTCTGATCAAGACAAAATTTTAAATGAAATCTTCGTTTCCTTTCAATAGATTTATTTCAAATGGGGGCAGCACTGGACCCCGGAAAATTCAGGTAGCCCCTTAAGTCCAGTTATGATGGATAAATAAATTAATTTTCAGATTGAAAATACAGGAAGTGTTTCGAGGAAAAACGTCAAAATGGATATTTCACACGAAGGAAAAGGCTTCGTTAAGGAGTTGAAGGCACGTTTTCTTAAATTCTTTTAAATATTTTTATACTTTGATTCTATACACTTGATCGTTTTGGCCGGTCTAAGGATTTAGGACTCGTTTACTGGCTATAATGTTGGAGTTCAGATTTAAGCAGTTTATTTAACAGGCACGTAGGATGAACCTAAATGGCGGTCGTCGGTGCATTATTTGTACCTGCGCTTTCGCAAGTTAATCGACACCGGGCGTGGTCCACACTTGGATGGGGTGACCACAAGTGGCACAAAAATTTCTCGAGCTCCTCCGTGCTTCGTAGAGGCACGTATAAGCCGTTGATCCCGGCTGTCATCATAGTATGGCAGACGTCAAGCTATATCAGAGGCCTTTAGGCAGCCTGAAAAATCCGACATCAGGGTTGGCCACTTACATACACGAAAAACAAACCCTCGAGTTTTTTTAGCCTATGGTGTCCCATCGTTGGGTAAAGGCAGCCTTTTCAGACTTCCAATTTTTTATATCCGAAGCTGTAGTTTGCAATTTGTAATCAAATCCTGAGTGCTTGTCTGACCATCGAGAAAATATGTAAATCATTAAAAATTGATAATTTTATTTCAGGTACATTGTAAATGTACTAAATGTACTCGTATAGAAGATAAAATGAACTGTACTTTAGATTTGGGCCCTTCGTCGAGATTCAAGGTTATAGTTGTCGCAGTGTTACTGAAAGAAGAAATTGGTGAGAAAATAACAACTCAATTTTTGTAATGTTATCTTTCATTTCAGCCGCATAACGTCCACTGCAGGACATAGGCTTCTCCCAACGATTTCCAAAATGACCGATCTAGAGCGGGCTGCATCCAGCGCTTTCCAGCGACCTTATTCAGGTCGTCAGACCACCTTGTGGGTGGGTGTCCATTAGGTGGGTGGGAATTTGTACAAAAATGTTTGAACGTCGCCATTTTTGTTCAATTTATTGGCGTCGCATTGTACAGGAGGGCAATTTCACTTTTTCATATTTTCCAAATTAACGGTTTCCAAAATGACCTACCTATATATCTATATTGGTACTCAGGTCGTCTGACCGCCGCAGAGTTTGGGTGTCCTACGTTACGCTTGCCAGTACGTGGTCGCCATTTAAGAACTATTGGCTAACGATTCGTCGCGTTATGTTACCGCCCACTGTCACTTCAATCAGCTAATCCGCTGGGCTATACCAGTGACTTTGTGCTCTTACAATACCCGGCACGTAAGTTGAACAAAAATCTCCAATCAAACATGCGCCGACGGCCGCCATTTTTGTTCACGTGCCGGGTATTGTACTTTCCTAATTTCTGATTCGATCCCGTAGAGAAACACCAAGCATAGACCTTTTTAAAGCCCATTGAGGGACCACGTTTCAGAGCCATGATTCTCATATAATAAATACTAATACATTCGTGAATGTCCTTTTAAAACACAAACACTGACACAAACACAGACCTTAGTGTACTTACATTTAATACAACTTATATTATTTATTTCAGAAAAACCTCTAATGAATAATGAATTGAAGATTGTTACACAGATAATGCTGTTTCTTAAACATACACCCGAAAACAAAATTGCGAGGTAATGTTTTTTTTAAATAATGTCAAGCTAGGAACGTAGCACGATGGCCTTTGTATATTTGTTCTTTCGTATGTTATCTTTGTTACGTATTTTTGGTACAATAAAGTTATTACAAATAAACTAACAAAATTAAACGGGCTATCATCGCTACGTTAGTGTGTCTAGAGGCGCTTCGTGTACGCGCGTCCTCTAGTTACATTCGCCCTTCGTTAGGTTTATTTTAAAAATCGGGCTTCCTTATGCTTCGGCCGCACCTGCGTCTATCGCCCCGAAGCAATGCGCGGCGAAGCTTCGTACGTTTTGTACACTAAAAAGTGATCGCGATAAAGCTGTGGTCATACGAGCGGCTTCGTTATTTTTCACGAACTATCGGGCAAAACTCGATGATCAAAGTAAAGAAAGTCGTCATCCATATTAATGGATTTTAATATGGATGACGACTTTCTTTACTTTTATATGTGTGCTAACAATTACATTATGCATTTATTGAAACCTAAAAGATACCTAGAAAGGAAATCTAAAAATTTGAACACCATTTTATCGTTCCACTCCATTTTTACGCATTAACGACCGTCGCACAGCACGCGTCTGAACAAGTTGAAATAAACGCCAAAATGAACAACGCTAGTCCGACCACGCAGAGCGAATTGTTAGTGCGCTAAAACCCTTTGATGTACCACCACCCGCGCAAAAACAATGACGAAGTCCGAATATTTGGGACGATACCCGATAACGGCCGGCGTTATCGGGTATCGTCCCGAATATTCGGACGATACCCGTCATTTGCGTGTATCGTGTAATAGCACGAAGCTTCTTGCTATTACACGATACGATAGGCGCAGGTGCGGCCCAAGCATTATGAACAAGCTCTTGTGTGTGGAGCAAACAATAATTCCATCTCTCTCCATCTAAAGTCAACTCCTTTACATCCTTGTAGGTCGAAACATTGATTTGATCTTTTAAATGAAATCGTGCTGGTAGTTATTAATTAATAATTTTTGAAAACAAAAAACCGATTTTGATAAAATTTCGATGGGACCACTTGACAAGTATGTCGTTTCAAACAAAACTGAATATGCCAAATTGGTTCAGGCGCTGGAGTTTTTGAGTGATCGAGGAACATACACAAAAACAAATATACATTCGAATTTTATGAAGTCGTTTAAATTATTTAGTAAATATACAACGTGTATTTTTTATACTTGAAACGAAGTATGCGGATATTAGACAAAATTTTATCGATAAAAAAATGAGAAAAAAAAAATTATATAAATCGTTATGTTACAAGTCATTTAAGAAATCCAGGCATTTTAATTTTTTAATTAATTATTTTTAACTAATTTCCTGTTTGGTATTGCTATAATTTTTTTACTTTCTTAGCTTCTTAAACTTTGTAGCTTTCAAATGAGACCACTTTAAAGAAAATACCCCGTTTACATAAAGAGAAAAAAATAAAAATCGGAACACGACCTTTACAAAAAAATAAAATGGTATTAGTAACGCCCTTTTTCCGGTTTTTTATGGATAATATTTCGTCTAATATCCGCACATTTCGTTTGATCAAGTATAAAATATACACATTGTATAATACATTAATATTTCAGAGTAGAAATAATACCCTTCTATGAAAAGGATTCCAGCATTGGGCAAAATATACTGCTCATAATAGTCTTAGCTGCAGTATTAGCTATGATAATAATTGCTGTGATTATTTACATTTTGTACAAGGTAAGTCCGTCCTTATATAATTTATTTTAATCTCAAAAAGTAGTTATGTCATTATCAAACCAAGATAATTCTTATTCAGTCACTTATTTTGCCTATCATCGATTATGCTGATGTGTGTTATCCTGATCTTAATCAAGATCTTCTCGATAAGCTTGATCGACTCATTAATAACTGTATCCGCTTCATTTTTTGTCTTCGTAAATACGATCATATTTCTGTTTTTAGGGTTCCGTACGTCTGAATACAAAAACGGAACCCTTATAGGATCACTCGTGTGTCTGTCCGTCCGTCGCTTACAGTCAATTATCTCCGAATCTATTAGACCGATTAAGTTGAAATTTGGTACACATATCAATTCCTGTGACCCAAACACAGAGGTGTGACGTGAGCAGATGAAATCTGTATATGGGGGGTCATTTTTGGGGGGGAAGGGGAAAATTAAAAAAAAAAATTCTGAAAACTGCATCGTGTGGCATATCAAATAAAAGGTCTTGTCGAGAAGATCTTAAATGTATTTTTTTGTAATTTTAAAATAAATAGTTTCCGAGTTATTCAAGAAAATAGACGAAAATTGACCATTCCCCCCCCCCTTATCTCCGAAACTACTGAACCTAAAATTTTGAAAAAAATACAGAAATTAGTTTTCTCCTTATAGATTATAGGAAAACCTATAAGAAGTCCATGATATTAAAATAACATGGTAAATCACTCAATATTGTGCGTACCAACTTACATTTGCAGGTGGAATGTGTGGGAGAACATATTTTTTAACTCCAATGTTAAGTTTTGAAAATAAAGTGGAACACTCAATATAATACGTTCACTTACGAAAAATCTTTGATATTGTACGGAACCCTCTCCACGCGAGTTTAACTCGCACTTGGCCAGTTTTTTTCGATCTAAGCTCGAGTGGCTCCCTGTTCGTCAGCGTAGACAGCAGAGAATGCTCTGCTCACTATTTTCTATTCTAAAGAATCCTTTTGCTCCCGAATAATATCTAATAAATTTCAATATCAGTCTGTGTCCCACAGTCGAGAGCTTCGCTCTAGTCATACACTTCGATTAGAAATTCCTTTGTTTCGCTCCAATTTCATGTCTACGTCTTTCACTCTTCAAGTTATACGATTCTGGAATGCCCTGCCTGAGGACCTTAAAACTATTACAAACAGATATCTTTTTAAGAAAAAAGTCCATATGCGTTTACTTTCTCCTTGAATGCAGCAGAAATTTTTATACTGGTTTTCTATAGTAATAAGACATATTTATTTAATGTATATATTGTTTGTATGGTTATGTATATATATTATTTATTTATGTATATTGTATAATATATTTTTATTTTATATGTATTTAATATGTTGTATGTTTGGTGCATACTGTTTGAGTATACATTACTTTTACGCCTACTACGCAAAATTTCTATTTATCCCGAAGGTTGACTGGTAGAGAATGCTATTAGCATTAAGTCCGCCTTTTGTACCATTTATTATTGGTAAATAAAGTATTAAATAATAAATAAATAAATATCTTTGAAGGGTAGAGTTAAGGAAGAACCAACTCATGTATCCTAATGTGCCCATAGGTGATAGTAGCCGGCGGGTAAAATTTAAAAAAGCTTCAACTTTTCACTTAGCGCCCACTTGGACAACATTTTTGTAGCAGAAGATTTTCACATAAACAAGTGAATTATGGAGTAAGACCCTCCCCCGCAACTTGTAAAAAGGAACTTCGTTCCAAAAAAGTTTATTTATAGTTAATTTATAGGGATTAGAAGGAACATTCTGTTTTAGGTGAATACTTTTGCAAATGTTTCCCCTTATGAGATGGTCGTCCTAATATCTACCCTCCGTAATCTTTTATTCTTTAATAATAAGATAGAAAAGTATTTTTTTTTGTTCATAATTTTTATACTTGACTTACCAACATCCAACATAGCAGACAAATAATAAGGTATTGGGCACATCTATTAAACAACGTGAAAGGGACATACCCATAATAAATAGACCCACGAACTCTACTAGATCACTATACTATAATTAAGTTAAAATAACAGTCAAGAAACCAAAACATTTTCGGCATTTCCATACTAAAGTTTGCTGCCGCCCGGGCAATTTATATGGGAATGCCAATTTTTTTTTTTGCTATTTGACTGTTATTTAATTTCATTATACTAAAGTGATCTAGTATATATAGCCCGTGGTTCGATTTATTACGGGTATGTGCCTTCCATGTTTTATTTCAAATCAATGGTTAAACGTGCCTACCATGTAAACTGCCATTTGAATAAATGCTTCACCAAATACATTTTTCTCTTTTTAGGTTGGATTCTTTAAAAGAAAACAGAAAGAAGAGTTAGAGAATAAAATTAAAAGAAATCGTAACGTAAGTTCTGTATTGAAATTTTTAGTTACCTTTAATTTTAGCTAGGTAATTCTAAATGTATCAAGTAAGGTACATAATGCTTCGATTCGTTGCATTAAATGTGTGTCTACTCTTTAAAAAATACCGTAATATTTTTTAGTCCTACAGCTCTGCAGTAATAGTCCCTTGATTCACCTTTTCTTAAACAATATTAGATAATTTTGAGGTTCATAACAATTTATTATAATGTGACAAAAGCCATAGTATTTACTATAGCTTTCAAGGGAGGGTTTTATTTTATTTTGTATAAATGGGAAGTATTACTAAATAATAATTTACGTTTGTTTATTGCAATTGATAAAATTATGTGAAATGGGAATATGTTTAATAATATGATTAATTTAAAATGTATTTTGATAGAATGTTATTTATTTTAAAAGAAATTATGTCAAGCTATAAGACAACAAATTACTTTTATGGGAATTTTTAATTTAGTTTGCATTTTTAAGGTTTTTAATATTCTACGTAGTTTTAATTTTTCCAGAGACGGTCTAAGACTCGTTCACATCAACCTGAACAAGAGTGTTTCGCAGAAGTAAAGGAGGTGAGTCTAAAATATGAAATATAAACTACTAACAGACGTTCCGATTTGGTTGGAACCAACCACCCGACAACGACCAAATCGGATAGTGTATAGGGCGATCGATCCAACATAATTATTATTAATACTGATAGTACGCGATGGGATCGCCGATGCATCCGACAAGCTAACTGTCCATTCAAATTGTACCAATTTGGTAATTACAAATTCTCCCTACTAGGGAGAGAACGCTATTATTTAAAAATTGCAATAGAAATTTTCTGGATAACATGTTTTTTTTGTTTATGTTTCGTGTGGGAAATTTTTACCAGACTGCGTCAGAAGGAGGGTTATGTTTTCGAGTGTATGCATGTAGGTATGTATATATATATATATGGGACGCACTGCAACCTAAACGGCTTGATGGATATAAGCTTGAGTGTTGTCGTTAGATTTACTTATTTATCTGAAAGTGTCACTGCGTAAGTATATAAGAAGACAGTCGGAGTTTTATAGTTATTGCTTTTGATCATCTACTTTCGATGAAATAAACATTTTATTTTGTTAATACCTACTATCTTGTTACCCAACAAGATATTGTCAACAAAATAAATAATTATTAACAAAACTAAGAAAAAATAAGACTTGACAAGTGGATAAGGACAAATAAAGTGTCGTAAATAAATTAATGAACTGTTAAAAGACTATATGGACTCTCAGCACTGTGTAAAATAGACATATCAGCTCAAGCTCCATTGAATCGAAGAGCCGACAGAGCCAATCTTCTGATGGAGCCGACCAGAAATACTGGCAAAACAGTAGCTTAAAATTAGGTTTCATTATCCAAAACGAATCACTGTAAAACCGAGTCCACGTAGTCTTGTCTGCCCTACCCCTAGAGTGTAAGTTATTCTGACCCACGTGGGCGCGGAGCCGTGATATAAGTTATGACCGCTGCAAGCTTTCATGCTGCACGCTTGCTTGCGGCATGTTTGCTTGCATGCTGCATGCTTGCTGTATGCTTTTTGCATGCTTGCATGCTACTTGCTAAATGCCGCTTCATTGCTGCAATAGATGTTTGTGAAGTAATATTGCATCACATTCATGATAAGGCGTTACACTTTCGTTTACAACGTGTGTTTTTGAATTGTGCGAAATATTAAAAGTAGTTGTGAAATTAGAAGATTTTTAATAATTGGACCTAATGACTAATTAGGGCAGTAAATATACGGCGATAAAAACTTAGAGAACGGAAAAAGAAGGGTAATAAAATTGTACGAAAAAATTTTGACCGAAAAAATTGTGCGCCAAACTTAATAAGGAATACGAAAAATCCCCTCCCCTAGATCCTATCTTGTAATCTTAGTATTGTAACTGTTCACTCAAATTAAGCGGGTGATTGGTAGTGTATTTGAATGTTGTTATGTTTGATTCCAGGAAGAAGTTGAAGACATTCCTTTCCATTGTGACGACATGCCAGAAAATTCTAATTCCGACCGTATAAGTAAATGTTCATCAAAGCAACTCTTAAACAAGGTTTGTTTATTTTCAATACTGTAATCACGTTTTCAATTCTCCCATTCTCTGGAAATGCAATGTAAAACGTTACAAAGTGGGAAGGCTTTGAAAAAAATAAAACTAGACTTTTGAAAACTTTTAAGACCTAAATTAAAACTAAATTAGGTAATTTGTAATAAAATAATAATGAATATCAATTACAATTTAATTTAACAACAATTAACTTCTTACAAAAAATGTTTAAATAAGGTTTTAATAGCAATATATCACGTTTACTTAGAGCAACACGGTTCTGTGTTGCTCTATGCATGTTAACCATCGAAAGTGTTGCTACATATTTTTGGAGTTAAAACTTCTTTTTTAAGATAGGAAAAACCATTGAACTCGCGACACTGTTACCGTAACCGACAAAAAAATTCACTTCTGTCGGCACTCTCGAAGTGCCACTGTTTTATTTTTTTATTTCCTTTACGCATCTTAAAAGTAAAGAAATGTCACTTATATGTTTTCAGGAAATTATTAAACCTACAGCTGTAAGTGCAGATGACAGCAATGATCAACAGTCCTAAATTTAATTTCTGTATTTCTTTTATTTGTAACATAACAAAGTATTTGTATAAAATTACCTACTTGCGAATAGATAAATAGTGTGAAAATTAACGGTCATTTTATTAATTATTATCAATGTAAAAATCATTCATCATCAATGAACAATCAATCATCTTTTTCTAATGAAAAATATCCCCTAATGGAGATACATGGATTTTTGGGATGAAAATGATTATTTAGTCTAGTGTAGCACGCATTTGAAAAAAAATGTTTTGATTTCAAATGCGTGCAGCACTGGACTAAATAATAATTAAATAATAATGGCTGCACACATTTGAAATAAATTATTTATAAGAAAAAGGAGATATTATTTAAATTTTATTTCATGCGGCTTAAGTTAACCCTTCAAACTATTTTATGAACTAAAATTTACAAATTAAGTGGCCACTAGAATTTTCCGGGGTCGAATGCTGCCCCATTAGAAATAAATCATTTGAAAGGAAACGGAGATATCATTTAAAATGTTGTCTTGATCAGACCCTAGATAACCCTTCAAACTATTTTATAAACTACTGTTTACAGTTTATTAAGGGGATACATGAATTTTCCGGGGTCCAGTGCTGCCCCCATTTGAAATAAATCATTTGATAGGAAATGAAGACATAATTTAAAATTTTGTCTTGACCAGGCTCTAGATAACCCTTCAAACTATTTTACGAACTACCGTTTACAATTCAAAGTGAGAACGTGAAGCTTTTCTACGCACAATTGTGAAAAACGGCCACTTTTGGCGTATGTGCGTAGAAAAGCTTCACGTTTTCACTTCAAACTGTAAATCCTTTGCCTACTTGCAAAGTTTTGTTAAACTATCTTAAGTGACTTAGAGTATGGAAAATAAATTATATTTTCTTTCTTTCTAAACATATATATTTCCAAACAAGTTTTATCTGAAACAATGAACTTAAAAGTTTCAAGTGCTCATCAAGACGAATCAAATGAATGAATGAATGAATGAAAAACTCTTTATTGCACCAATACAAAAAAAATAGCAAAAACAAAAGAAGATTTAAAATTTAAAATACATAGGTACAATGGGCGGTCTTATCGCTTAAAGCGATCTCTTCCAGACAACCGGTGGATGGAGAGGAATGTAGGCACGTCAGAAATAACTGTGGTGCAAAGAAAACTATAAGTTAAATCAATAGGTAGCTAAAGTTACTTTTTAATTTACATAATACACTACACATATATTCTATAATACACTTACACAAAAAACTACATATATACAATACAATATAACTACATAAATAAGTTTAGTAAATATAACATACATACAAATTATTATAATACAATTATTAAAATAACAATAGTAATGTACGATTACTGAATCAAACGAGTCCAAACTCGGGTTGCGTCATTTTATAACAGAGTTCCTTTGCCCAGCATCCGGCTCATTATCACGCGATATATGTATGCGTGAAAAAATTCAGCTGAATTGGAAATCGGAAAAATGGGTCAAGTTTAATTACAGATAGAAACGGGACAGGTGTAACTAAATCAAAGCTTGTAAGAAATGGTACCGTATAACGTTAAATGTTTTTTCTGACATGAAAATGTCTGCTCTCTTAAAATAGGTACAGAATTTTTGTGAATATGAGCTGTTTATCGTGTTTTTTTTTGTGTCGGAAAACAATATGGAAGTAATTATTTCCAACCTAAATAAGTAATTATTTAAAAAAATATTTTTAAGACAAGCTTTTATCTTCAGTACGCCTCAAGACGAATCAAACGAGCCCAAACTCGATGAGGTTGCGTCGTTTCATTACAGAGTTCTTATGGCCACCTTCCAACTCCATAATCAGACCAGCTGCATGTCATCATAATATTTCATTATCACACGATAAACGTATGGGTGTAAAATTTCAGCTCAATCGGAAACCGGGAAATAAGTCAAATTTAACTTGCAAGATTTGATTACAGACAGACAGATGGACAACGGGACAGGTGAAACTAAATAAAAGCTTAGTACAAGGACTTAAAGAGTTTTATTAGGTAAGTAGGCATGTAGCGACCTCTAGCGCTAAAACTTGTAACTACTATGACTGTCTATCAAGGAAAATTCTGAAACCATGGTTCCTTGAAATAGACATGCTTCTAAAAAGCAATTGTTGACAATGGAAGGATTAAATGTGTTTGTTCTAAAGCTAAAGATGGAGCACTTGTGACTCTTGTTGGTAATGCGGTAATGGTATCTAAATCAAAGATGCAAATGTATGATTATTGTCTGTGAATGATTATAACTAATGAAAACAAATTATTTTTAAACGACAACTGTTTTTCTCTTGACTGTACTTACCTATGAAAAAAAGGGAGGGGATCAGACCGGACTAGTCAATTTTAAAGTGGATCCGACCGGACAAAAGTAATATCAATAAAATTGACATTGGATTCGTTTGGTGGATCAGACCGGAATAACTCGAGTGACAGTATATCCGTGACACCTGTCGCAATCGGTCGCACGACACTTATTAATCTGTCACAAAATGTAAAAAAATGTTTCGCGGGCATACTTTACCTCGTCCGTAAAAGCCCTAAGGCATATTAATATGTCTTCGTTCGGGAAACAAAAGCTAAGTACACAAATTAAAAACACAACGCTATTTCCGTAACCAAAACGCAATTTCACGCTTTAGCAAAATCCTGGATAATTTTGCCCACCAAGAATAATATCCAATTCTGAAGATTAATCCCAACGATTCCCAGAACAAAGTTGAAAACTCTTATTGCGCCGCAATAATGAAATTTTGTGGCGACTCACGCACTACGTTTTCCCTAGGGGTTTAAAGCCAAGTTTTTGTACCTAAGTGTTTTATTTTGTTATTCCTGGAAACACTGAAAAGTTTACCTGAGCAGCAATCATTGTAATGGTTCTCTCATGACCTTACATATAATAATAAACAGAAGAACTTAAAAATTTGTTCAAATAATTGTTTACTCGTTTACTCATTTCTTTACCGACTTCCACAAAGGAGGAGGTTATCATTTCGTCGGAATCTTTTTTTTTATTTATGTTCAACGATTATTTTA
Organism: Acrobasis suavella; assembly: GCA_943193695.1. Lineage (NCBI taxonomy): Eukaryota > Metazoa > Arthropoda > Insecta > Lepidoptera > Pyralidae > Acrobasis > Acrobasis suavella. Next base: position 20,817,276 of record OW971932.1, read on the forward strand.
AGATTCCTAGATTTGGAAAACTCTTTTTTTTTTGTTTGAAAGGGTGTACTTGTCAGTTAGTTTCATAGAAATTTTATCAAAATCGGTTACGTGTATTTTGGAAGTAAAGTCAGTTTTTAGTTTTGAAAATAATATTTATGAAACAATAATTGACATGTTGCATAAGATGACAAAATATTGGTGCAATAATACATTACAATATTAACATACATGGGGTAACTTCAAAAACTTTCATACGGATCTGGAAGGAAGAAAAAACTCTAGAAAGAACCAGCTGTTTCTCTGACAACAGAAGGTAAAAGTGGGAAACCGTGGGAAAGAGTTTTTGGCGGGAAGTCAAGGTTCAGTTGGAGTTTGCTTTAAATTGTTTTGCAGATTGATTCTAGTGCACTTTATCATATGAAATTGGTGTAGTTTTACTGTTACAAATGCTCATGCTCATGGACAATATGTAAAATGTTTAAAGTGGACACTCGTAGTCCGGCTGTAGTGATATTTATTTGCGGACTATGGTGGGCGTCTTTAGGCGCCGTCCACCACTCAATCAGCTATGAAATCCAGTGGGCTCGTATAGATTTGTCGCCAAAAACTCCTTTGAAGCAATCAAAGGATCTGCATCAACCTTTGATTGTATGGTTAGGGTTAGGGTTCGGTAGGAATAAAGGAATGAATAAATAAGGATAGACTCTAAAGGACTTGAACTGCTATCGTATCATTTCAGTAAGTCACGTCACGCTTTCGGGTTTTAAAAACAGGTGTGTGATAAGTTTAACGTATCTGTGTGTCTGTTTGTGTCATTGTAAACTAATACAGTCATCCGTGGTGTGACGTAAACTAAAATACAAAGTCATACGGTACGAAGCGCACTCGACGTTGCCACACCACCGCCTGTTGCTTTTGCGCACTCGGGTTGAACACTCTGCGTGGCTTCATACACGTACCCGGGGACGCGCGTAGCTGCGCACTGCGCACCGCATCGTGCGTTTGGTGTGAAATTTCTCGTAATATTGCGTATATTACTACAACGTCATAAGTTGCGCTGTGCTGAGCTGCGCTGCGCTGCATGATGTTTGACTACAGATGTGTAGCCGGTTGTTATCGTAGTCAGCCAGCCGGTAGTAAGCCGCTTTTTTCGCTGACTACGGTGGTCACCCAAAAACAGCGGCGTGTACGGTTGACATGTATTTATGTTTTTTATTGAATCCGTTTCATGTCCTAAGCCTTACCTAAGTGATTAATTTTGTTAATCTACCTGCTTTATACGGCAAGCTTTGCATTAACCTACTTACTACGATTGTACAATAATAAAGGCGTCGACACTGGATCGCCCACTGGATTCCCAGTGAAGTTAGTCAACGCAGGGCAGCTTGGAGCGAGTGATGGTGAGTGGCCACCACGTACCCTACCTCCAAGGGGACCATACACACATGCGCTTACACACACACATATACACAGTTACACACCCCCCTCTATCTTGCCGGCCAAAGTGGAGTTGCAAGAGCACAACATACGCGCCAGGGTGGAAGTGTATTGCACGTAATGGCGTAATAACAGGAAAACCCGCTCTCGGAGGTAAGCCCCGTAATGATGAAACCGGAGCCGCACCTCTCGACACCCTCAGCTGCTCACATTGCGTTGCGCCTTGGCCGCATCTTCGTGGCTATTTAGGGTGCCCACAGGCAGTGTAGCCAACAAGCAACGAGTCACCATCTACCAGGCTAAAATTGTTGTGAGAGATTTGTAGGTAGATGTCCGTATCTCACTCCATAACCCAGTTTTCAGGTCCACTAAAATATACATCCCATCCACATAGCACAAACAAGTAAATCCCTCCCTGGCAATAGTTCAGCAGCTATGGGGGACTGCCCGTTGGTGCATCTCAATGGTAGATTAAGGGATAGACCTTCGTAGATGCAGCCATCTCACTCTTTAGATAAAAAGCATCCATCTGTCGTGTTAAATTGACATTGCAAAATAATTCATAATATTGAACATTTTATATTTTACACCATGATGGAGTAGGTAATTAATTTATTAAAAATACCTATTGTATATATCGGTTTGTGTATTATAAAAATTTTGACTCAGGAACACTCCTCAACGTGTGGACCGATTTCAACGCAGTTTTTTAATCGAAAGCCTTGTCAGTCAATATGGTTCTTAGCCATGTTTGATGGAAATCGGTTCACTCGTTCGAGAGTTATTGGAAGTGAACGCTTAAAAATTTGGTTGTTTTTAAATTTAGATAAGTGGAAATACTTGTCTTGATCAGGAACTTGTATTATCATTTAATTTTCCGCAGCCTTTGACTACTCTAAATGAATAGCAAAGTAGCCACTGTCTATGTGACATCAGAGTTTTGCCAAAAGCTAAGTACTTACATTAATATTACCGCCAGACCTAAATACGTTCGTAAACTCAACACGCCTTATGTATTATTGAATGGAGCATCTTTATGAAACGCCAACACGATATTTAGAAGAGCGTTGCGTGTCGCGGATATTCCTTCAAACAGTCTTTGAATACGAATATCTTTTTTATATTCTTCCCAATATTGCTTTATTGATCCATTATTTACCATACATCTTGGAAGTCTCTTTAGAGGAGCGTAGAGACTGAAAACGTTCTATAGGTGGTAGTTTTTTGAATTAGCCAATTCTTACGGAAAGCATTGGTTGCTCCACAGTCATAATAATAAGAAGACAGACAGACGGCAGTATGTCCGCGACACCCATTAGCGACGATCGCCGACTGTCGCAGACGGTCGCGTGACACATGTCAATCTGTCTTAAACTGTCAAAAAGGTCCGCGCGACCATTGGCGATAGTCGGCGACCATAGTCGATAGACCATAGCCGGCGACACAGGTGTCGCGGTCATACTGTCTCTCGTCTGTGACAGCCCTTATATAAATACTAGCTGTAACCCGCGACTTCGTCCGCGTAGAAGTCTAGAAAATGCCTATATTATTTTCTACTAACTACTAAAATAAATAAAAAAAAATCGCAAAGTAAAGTCTCACTTTAAAAATTACAAAGTTTCATACAAACTGGCAGCCCTTATTTCAACCCCTTAAGGATGGAATTTCCAAAAATTCTTCCTTAGCGGACAATCTATCTATTTGTCAATTTCATTTTCATTGGCTGAGTAGTTTTCAAGATTTCGTGATGAATGAGTGAGTAGATTTCGTGATGAGTGATAGATTTGGTTATAATAAGTCCGCCATTCGGAGTAAAATTGGGTATTTTCCGGGGTCAAAAATAAATTATTTAGTATTGATAAGAAAATAAACATTGTCACTTCTATGAACATATCGATTTTAACGTGATTTAAGATTAATTATTGCAGAAAAACTGTTAATAAGAGCGCTATTTGACTCCAAAAAAAACTATGACGTCATCTGCCTGTATTTTATACAAATCCCATAGAAAATGTTTGTTTAGACGTTTCGAAAAAAGTATCTGATTTGACTTGTTGGAAAATAGCGGATTGCCTTTTCAAATTGTGCTGGGTATATATATGTCGTAGCCATATCGTAAATTTAATCTCTTCATTAAATGATCGAGAATTTCATGAAATGGTCGCATTTCATGAAATGTTGCACTGGCTACTGGCCACATCGTGATCGGGATTGGGCGGATCAATGATAAGAAATTGTTTCTCGATATGATCAAATAATTTTGACCATTTCATGAATTTACCGTGTCACTTCATGAAATGGTTGATAATATCGTAAAATTGTTATATTTTTAGTTTACGCTATACATTTATGTTGTGCTGCTTGGGACGTGGCCCAAGGGCCACCCCGCCGCAACCTTATCCTACCTATAGCGCTCTGTCACAAGTTTTTGTTTTTGTTTGCTTTTTTCAGCCTGTTTATATGATCCGGCCAAACGTGGATGACAAAATCGTGAAACGTTGACGATTTCATGATCTGGTCAAATTAAGTTGGCCGTTTCATGAAATGCGACCATTTCATGAACTGTTCCATCATTTCATAAAGTGATCAAATCTACGATATGGCCACGACATATATATACCTTTTCAAATATGTATAGTATCGTTAAATTAGTATGTCATAACACAAATTTAAAACGTAGGTATTTTGGGGTTAGCTCAGTCTGTGTGATTACTTGTTACCTATTTATTTATTTATTAATTCTTACATGTTGCTACAACAACTTGTCATTTTTGTGACCCGTCGCTCATGCGACCTGTGCCACCGCGATGGTTAAAAAATGCCCGCATCAAATAGTTACATGTACTATAAGACTAATTCAATTGAAAATAACTCCCGTTCTTAAAAAAAGAGAGGGTTGAACTGATGAGTGTAGATGTAGTGAAAGATGTCTGTCAGGATCGTAGTAAGTGGAGGTCAATAGTCTATGCCTACCCCTGTGGGAAACAGGCGTGAAAATATGTATGTCTGTATGTACCATAACCTAAATTGTATTAACGTTTAAATATGACAAAATGCTTCGAGCTCGCTGGCGTTTTGCAATTTAATATTCAAGTGTCTTGAAAAAATCCTCTTCACTGCACTGCTCTCTTTCTGAAACTCTAATCAGTCGGATTATGTCTATTCTAGCTGCGCTCCGCAGTGTTACCCGCGGTATATATTATATAACAAGTGGCCTATGTGTTAATCCAGGGTGTTAGTTTCCTTGACGCCCCCGAGGAGGGGCCGCTTTGGCGGCCAGCCGCGCCGGGGTTCGCGGATGTATTTCCGTTCCCGTGTCCCCGGCAAAAGCGGTTGAGATGGAACTCCGGAGGTTTTTTGGTGGGTAGGCACGTCGCTCTGGCGTGGAGTCCCACATAACCCGACAGCCTCCCCCGCAGGCTGACGGGTATCCGTAACAGGGATCTTTCCTCCGAAAAAAAAAAGGGTGTTAGTTTCCTGTGTACCAAATTTTATCAAAATTGCGCATGAACAAGTAACAAGCATTCACACTCACAAACTTTCGCCTTTATAATATTAGTGTGATGTGATTATAAAATCTTCTTGCCTACCATCACGCTGAAAGTAACCTTACGGTCTTAAGGCCCTAAGCTCTGTCTATTTAGAGCCGCAAGGCTAAATGCTGTCTGCTCCATTAAGGATTCGTGATAATGTATGTATAAAAGAAACAATGTATAAAACTGTAAAAGCGAATGTTCCAGGTAAACACCCCTCTTAAAGCCGAGTAACCTCCTCAATGTTAAATGGACTGGCAGTCTGCTCTTTAAACACATTCGTGTTTGAGAGTTCCTTTTTCGATTTCCTTATTTGATGTATTGCTATAACTGGCGAGGGTTCGTTAAAAAGTTGTTTTTGTCGTTTCTTATGAACGCAAATGATGACAACGATAAAAGTTATTCAAAGTTCTTCTTCTTCTCAATGTATGTTTTTTACTTCTCAATGATATTATATACATATATTATCTAACAACATTTTTACAAACTCCACGAATAATACGTTATTACAAAAATAAACCGAAAATATATACTCAGACGAAAGTGTACCAATTCGTTTAATTTATTTTTACATTAAAAAACAGACCAGATCAGTTTTTACTGCTCTAAGAAGAGTAAATAATTGAGATGTATTTTAATTTAAGGTCGAAATATCACCGGAAGTAAAGATAAAGTGTTATAATTAATAGATTCTACAAAACTAAAATGGTGGATAGTTTTCAACACCGATGTGAACCACGATTATTCAATAGGCTGCATAATTCCTTACTTGAGTCCCGTAATTCAGCTAACACATAAACGTTACAGTAATAAGTGTAACTTGTGGCCGGAATACAGCTGTAAGCTGTTTTTTGTTTTTTTTTGGTAGTTCATTGTAATGGCCCGTTTGATATCCAATCAAATCAAAAAACAATATGTTTTACAGGAAAGTCAATGGTTTCTATACATAGAATTTAAGTTTACCAGCCGATTAACTTATCAAAAACTCTTTTACTACCTTATATCTACTACTAATATCATTAAAAAAAAAAACTAATTTTCGTCTACCTCCCCATCACGTTTTCACAATAAGCTTAATCCGTGCTAATATAACTCACCTGACGTAGAGTCTACAAACAAGTACTAAGAGTAGTCTATTAAAGGGGCTCAATTAAACTTCAGTTTATAGAGGTTGACCGTTTTAAATCACGATGACCTCTCTAGTATTTACGTAACAACAGTAACGCAAATAAGTAATACTACAGAAAAATAATCTGTATTAAATGTGTCATGTGCAAAAACTTAAGCTCCATGAAATTATTTCTTTAAAACATTATATCTTTACTACTTCTAAAGACTTCTATTTTTTGGCATCACCAGTGGTTTACTGGTATATAAGCCTATAGTTTTAAGTCTTCATATTACATTTGTTTAAAGTTAAATAAATAAAAAAATAAATAAATAAAGGGTACGCAGGATTAAGAGTTGCAAATCCAAAAGATATGATTGAAAGTATTGATAATAAAAAGCTAAAAACACATTTATAGAGATCAACGAATTTAACAGTGTATTGTGGTTAGCTTCTTTCTAGACTGTACTGTTTCCTAAGTCCATTTTATTTACTAGTCCATAATGATTCTGTGTTTCGCTTCTTTGCATTTTCATAGCTTTTAGCTAACCAAAACATATAGGGCACATATTTTTTGTGTCAAATTCATGCCAAGGAAAATCTTTGCCGGTTTTAAATCTTAACTAGCAAAGCATATCAGAAAAAAAAGAAGCAGTTTGAGTGCTGTTGTTTACAGAACCTTTCCATTTTTACGTGAATACAACAACGTTGAAAATTTCACCTAATGCCACGTACTTAATAAAGTTTATATTTCCGAAATGATTGTGTTATACCTAACGTTCCCAAAAATTATACCTAGAGTTCCCTCCATCCCGTTCCCGCAAACTGCCAGTATAATAATGTAGAAAGGGATAGAGGGAACTCTAAGTATATTTTTCCGGAACGGCGTAAGCATTCTAGATTGTTTGTTATTTCTTTGGTTTATCCCTAATGCGGTAAACAAGCCTTTTGTGCCCAGTGTCCCAAGATGCAAAGGCCACTTTTAGCATGATGGTGATAAGAAAACGAAAAAATACTCGTAACCGGCCAAGTGCGAGTCAGACTCGCGCAAGAAGGGTTCCGTACCATAATCTATAAAAAATCACGTTTGTTGTATGGGAGCCCCCCTTGAATTTTAATTAAATTATATATTTTTAAGGTAAATCTACAACTGAATATTGTAAAGCGTCTACCTGTTGCCGTTATGAATATCGAGTAGAAAACGGCAAAAAAATCACGTTTGTTGTATGGGAGTTCGGAGCCCTCCGTAAATATTTATTTTTCTGTTTTAAGTATTTGTTGTCATAGCGGCAACAAAAATATACAATCTGTGAAAAATTCCATTGTCATTCAATGTCACGGTTCATGAGATACAGCCTGGTGGGTGACAGACAGACAGACAGCGCAGTCCTAAGACTGCGTCTAAGGAAGGACCCTATTACTAAGTAATAGGGTCTCGCTTTTACCCTTTGGGTATGGATCCCTAAAAAGTAATCAAAATAGTGATGATGTATCGCAAACATTAGACGTATCTGTCTATAATTTCTATATTTTGTAACATTAGCAAGCGCTGATCGTACAAACGAAAAAAAATGGGCATCTGCATAATCAAACTGTAATTTGGATGTCAAATCCGGGAGTTCCTGATCGCCATTTTGTTTTCCGGATTTAGGTCGAGCGTAATATACGGCGAGATTTTTTTACAAAGTACTATCTTTGTTGTTTCTTTGTTTAATAAAGATTTTTAATATCAGTTTTTTTAATCGCTATGTAAGAAAACCCTCCTAGGTTGAAGAAAGTCCCAATACGTCTATTTCTTCTTCAATGTTTGTGGTCTTTTTCTGCTGCCAAACGCATAATGCCCTATTTACCATATTAGGGATAGAGACGTGTTTGTAATATGTGTGTGCGTGTACTTATGGCGTTTTATAAGTACTCTCACTATCACTCATTATTCCTCTAAGTAGTAACATTTTCTCAAACATGCTCGAAAATGTAGGCATTGTTGTAATAAAAAAAGACACGAAGAAGCTGCTTTTTACTCAAAATAAGAAGGAAGTGTATTCAGAATGAAAAGGCAGTGACATTGACGTTTCAGATTACAGTTCTGTTTTTACAGTTGGCAAAGATATTTAGCGTTTTATTTGAATAATGTTGTTTTCGAAATGTGTTGATTTTATTTTTTTGTTTAAAAAATAAAATCAACGCATTTTGAAAACAACCGTTTGTACTGTGGTTTGAACAATTTGTAAGTATATTTTTCTGTAGCAAAGGTTTTCTAAAAAGTGGATCTACTTTTTAGAATTACCTCTAACAAAGATTTTCTAAAAAGTGGTAGATCCACTTTTTAGAAAATCTTTGTTAGAGGTAGAATTATATTAATCTTTTAGAATTTGTAAGTACATTTACTTGTAAGAAAGATTTTTCACAAAGTGGATCTACTTTTAGAATTTGTAATTATAACCTATAACAAAGATTTTTTTAAAAAGTGGATCTACCTTTTGCAAAATCTTTGTTGCAGGTAAATATACTTACAAATTGTTACAATTGTAAATAAACTTACAATTGAACTGTGGTTTGAATAATTTGTAAATATATACCTGTAACAAAGATTTTCTAAAAAGTGGATTTACTTTTAAGAATTTGTAAGTATATTTAACTGTAGCAAAGGTTTTCTATAAAATAGATTTACCTTTTAGGATTTGTAAGTACATTTACTTGTGACAAAGATTTTCTAAAAAGTGGATCTACCTTATACAATTTGTAATTATATTTACCTGTAACAAAGATTTTCTACAAATTGGATCTACTTTTACAATTTGTAATTATATTCAACTTTAACAAAAAAATTCTAAAAAGTGGATCTTTTAGAAAATCTTTGTTACAGGTAAATAAACTTACAAATTGTTCAAACCACAGAACAAACGGTCGCGTAAAGGCTTTGTTATTTGTAACCTGAAACCAATCTCTAAGCCTCCTGTCTTGGCATTTCCATTCTCCATTTTTCTTTTGACTGTCCTCATTATTTTGTAAAGGAAATGTCTTTGCTTATTTCAGTACTTTTTTATATATCTACATACATAGTTAAAAAGACATAAGCGTAATAAATATTAGCACAGGCTATGTAAAACACTACACTAATCCTTACTAATTTAAAAATGCGAAGGTAACTCTGTCTGTCTGTACGTTATCCCTTTATGCTATAACTACCGTTTGCGACCCGGGGAAGGACATAGGAAAGTTTTATCCAAAAAATCATCTATCATAGGAATCAAAAGGCAAGTGGAACTTTGGGCTTGCAATGCTATTTTACCACACAAAAGTAGCTTAATAACAAAGTACTAAATTTACGCAGACGAAGTCGCGGTATGGTATGAAATAAGTAGACAAAGTCTAAAAACGTATTTTTCAAACAAAATAATTCATAGATTTATTGTATGAAGCAGCTGTCATTTTAAAATTTAAAACGGGTAGATTTAAATGGTTTTTTGCATATGAATATGAACCATTCCTTTTTTATGGTATAAGTATTAACTTTCATTTATTAATCTTACGTCTTTTCTACTTTACGTATAAAGTTTTCTAGGAAATTAAAGCAAGGGTTTATCAATTTACAATTTCTTTATTTCAGAGTAGGTTTGGTCAGTTTGTTTTAGGTAAAATAACCTAACTAGAAACTACTTACAAGGTTGAACGTTGCTCATTGATTGATATCCTTCCCTTTACATAAATGCCAAGAAATACCAAGCTGTTATTAGAGGAAGTATAATTTATATGTCGACAGAAACACAATATAATTCAGAGTTGAGTGACAACGACAACGACTAGGCAATAACAGTCCTACTGATTTATATTTCAACAGTGACCTGTTTACTATAACGCTGGACTAAATACACTTCAAAGTGAAAATCATTTAATTATCTATGGATATTTGTATCACTTGATAATTTTCAATTTTTCTCTCATTTAATTTTTGATGTTAGATCATTTACTTACGGATAAGTTTATTGACGCTTCCTAAAAGCAAGTACAGAACAAGCGGCATCAAACTACACTGTGGAAGGTTCTTCAAATACGTCAACTTACAATCACCGTGTGATTTCAGGCCGAGTAGAATAGGACAACTCCATGACTTGACTGGATGTCGTAGAAGGCAACTTAAGAAATACAAAATAAAACCTATAAAAATCAATGATAACTTTCCAAACCGTCTGACCAGCGTGGAGAGTGTAGGAAAATCCTTTGGATTCTCTGGCTTAGTACGGTTCTGGTAGTAAAAAAGACCAGGTGATGTTGATGATGGACTAAATAAGCATTATTTTGTTTTCTACTATGGTTGCTTGAGGTTTTTACTATGGAATATCCCTCGAGTAATGTTGCGAAGGTAATTGTGAAACATTTTTACATACCTAATTAACTATTTTTTGTAACTTTAAACTATCCAACAAAATATATTACTTACCGATTAAAAAAAGGAAGAACCTACCTTCTTAATAAATAAAAATTCCTACTTAATTTTGGAAAAATTTCGCAGGCCTTCAAGGTTTTCCTGACTACTTAAACGATGACGCTTAAAATGAAAATTTTATCAGTCTAGCAAATCACTTAAATTTGTAATCAATGTATTCTTCAGTAGGCCGTAAATTGAAAAACACTCCGACAAAAATGAGTTTTTTATGTCGGAGACAAGTGCAAGTTGACAGAAGTAGGTACAGAACTAGCAATGACAAATGATTTCTCATATTTCATTTCTGAAACGAAGATCTATTTGGTTTTAATGGGTTTTGTATGAAAAGCCTTGTTATAGGCAAACTTACTTAAGCAAGGGGAGGTCCATAGTGTCTGCCTGTAATTGTGGGAAACAGACGTGATAAAGTTGTTAATATGTATATGTATGTATAATTCAGCTACTTAATAAAAAAATACTATAATCAAAAATTTAAAAGGCCAATATATTTGCGAGGTAATTAAAAAAACCTGACTTTCAGGTTCACTCTCAATAACTTTTGAACGGCTGAACCGATTTCTATCAAACATCGCTAAGAACCACGGCAAGAAAATCTGCTTTCACGTAAAAACAATGCATTGAAATCGGTCCATCCATTAGAGAGCAACGATGCCCCAGACAGACAGACAGACATCGGCGTCAAAGTTATTCTTATAACTCCCCGTTTACTTCCCTCGTTTTGTTTCGGGGATTAAAAATAAACTAAAGTTAATTTTGATTATGTTCTAAGATAAAAATTAATTGTCTTATCTTTATACCTAATTACTCTTGACTTCCAAATTTAAGTCAAGATATATGTATCTTGACTTGACAATTTTAGTCAAATGTAACAAACAAGAAATAACACGCGCCTAAAAAGTTTCTCAAATTAATCTACTTGAGTAAAGTAGGTAACGAATACTTGTCACTTATAATTACGTTTATGTATGCATACCAAAATAGCTAGTCAATTGCCTGGACATTGATTTGGTTCGATAGTGAGCCAGATATTAGTATGGCTCAATATCATAGTTCGAATTTGATTGCTTTGAATAAGGCACGCAGTACCTGACTTGAATAGTGTATCTCGTTATTTAGATTTCAGAATTCGTCGAATAACTTAATAAAATTGAAAATATATTATACGCCATTATTTTGTACCTAGATATAAGAATTTTTACATAGTTTATTTAGTTTCACCTATCCCGATGTCCGTAATCAAATCTTGCAAGCTAAATAAGACCCACTTCCTATTATTTCTTATAAGTTAAGTAGCAGGGTCACTTATTGTTTTAGGCTGGCCCCATATTCTATACTAGCTTTTGCCCGCGGCTTCGCTCGCGTACGGGTGTAATTGATCAAAATCCTTTCTTAGGGGATGCCTACGTACGTCATAGTAGCTTTATGCATGCAAAGTCTCAGCCCGATCGGTTTAAAATTGACAAAGTTTCATACAAACTTTCATCCCCTATTTTATCCCCTTGGGGGTAGAATTGATCAAAATCCTTTCTTAGCGGATGCCTGCGTCATAACATCTACCTACATGCCAAATTTCAGCCCGATCCGTCCAGTGGTTTGGGCTGTGCGTTGATAGATCACTATGTCAGTCAGTCAGTCATCTTTGAGTTATATATATTTAGATTTCCTGTCGGAATATTACGGTCGCCCGCCATGTTTTCTGTCGGAATATTTCCGTCGCCTGCCATATTTTCTCTCGGAATATTTCTGTCAGAATATTTTTGTCACCTGCCGTATTTTTGACGGAATACTTCTGTCGCCCGCCGGAAGGCACTTTGGTCATATGTTTTGGTCTAGACCCCACATACTACCAGACACGTCTGAATTCTGATAGTATGTGGTATAGAATAAAAAAAGTAATGCCTTTCCAGGGCACCAGAAATATACTGCAAGAAAAAGACATTATAATATTTGACCAGGATTAAGCTTTGATTTTCCTATAAATGTATTGTATGTATCCGGACCATAAAAAGCACATGTCATTCAAAACATCATACAATTAATTTAAGTTAATTCAGATTAATAAATCACTTAAAAACACTGAAAGGCAATAAACTCAAAAACACTCGTAAAACATTTAGGCGTAAAGTCAAGATTCCTTACACAATAGACCAATCAAGAAAGAAGATTCCAGTTATATTGGTGTTTAATTTAAAACAGAACTTTACGGCCCACTGACAACAAGATGAATAATTAAATCCGCCCTTGGATCCGCCATTTGACTCAAAACCCACTTGTGTCTACATTAATGGATGGCTGCTAGTGAATGGATGGCTTTATTATCAAACAAAGGAAGTAAGTATCGTTTGAGATTACGATCGATTTGAAGGATTTTATTAACATTTGCAATGAAGGTAGTGTTTTGTTTGTTATTGAAACTTTTGACTCATCATCATCAGGTCTTTTTAGTCTCCACTGCAGGAGCACAACCCTCTTTGAACTACTAGAGCCATATTTGTAGTGATGTACAAGACTCGAGTCCTCCGAGTCCTCTTACTTAGGACTCGGAGTCGTTTACAGGGCTCGATTCTTATAACGGAAGGCTCGACGACTGCGAGCTCTGAGCGTGAGATTAGAACTCGAGTCTCTTTCCGCATCCGAGCCTTTTTTTGCGCCCGCGTCTTTTCACCCGACTGCAAAGAGGGAGGTTTATGTTTTTGGAGTGTGTTTAAAAGCAATGATTGTTTCATTTATAAAACTAAACTGTCAATAAGAAATAAAATATGATTAATTACAATTGTAGTTAAAATGATGTTTGCTTGAATACCTTGGACACCTAAAATTTATTTAAAATCACGCCTCGAGTCCTTGTAAGCTTTCAAAAACGTTAATTTTAAGGCTCGAGCTCTTTTAAAGGCCCGAGTCTCGGAACTCCAAGCCTATTTTGAGCTCATAGAGTCTTCGAAATTAGATCACTACATCACTACATACTTGGCCAGAGCAAGCAAGAGGATTTAGCCTACACTCTTCACGCTGGTCAGATGTGTTGGACAAGTCTTATTGATGTTTATAACCTTTGTTTAACTTGTATTTTTAAGTCGCCTTATATGACATCCACGAGAAGAATGGGAGTGGTCCCATTCTACTCCGCCGGAAACCACACGGTTTAAAATATGTCTAATACCTATGTGGTGTCTGGACTAGAAGAGAACCCCTTTATCTCTTCTTGTAGATGTCGTAAAGTGCAATTATAAAAACCTTCATTGATAGTTCAGTAACTGCATTCTCAAGGAGGGTTGAAATTAGGCGGTGAGCGGTCGTGACACAACTGACAGTCATTAGACTTGTCACTCACCCACAATTTTGGCTAAAAAGAAGTAAAATAATCACAAGAGAAACACGAACTATTACCATGAACTGATTGTGAAACCAGATTTTTGATTGTGAATTATTTGAATGGCTCCGACTTTTTCCTTTCTACTTTGTACGGTCTTCAGAATCCTTGGGTGACTATAACTTCGAAGACATTAGGATCCCAATTTTGGACACTTTAGGCCCTTCATATAAGTACCATGCCTGCATGGCACATCCATGGAAGAGGATTGAGAGTTGAAGAAAGCATACTAGAGTCGACTGATCGATCACAGGCCGGTGGACAGTCCCAGGTATCGCTGGAGGAACGTAGTGATGGCGGAACTGCGCGAGCCACAAGTTTGCGATTAGTGGCAAGAGCTAGCACAGGACCGAGAGCGCTGGCGTGCTCTTGTGCTAGAGGCCAAGTCGCTGAGCTAGAATAGTAAGAATACTCGTAAAAGTCGTAAGTATGGGAGTGCCATGCAGGTCCTAATGTGCCGACAATCGGCCTCTCACATGTTAGTGTCGTGTACCTAGAAAATGGACTCCTAACGAGTTAGAAACTATCATAACTTTACATTGAAGTCATGCGTCACCCAAATCATAAAGACCTAAGCAATAAAAGCGGTCATTAGAAAACACCTGCAGCGTGTAATTTAAAACGCACAATTTAAATACCACAATCGCGTCACGTACTGACTTCTGGTTTTATGTCACCCTAATGACCTCGTAATGGGCTTTGCGAGACGTGGTCAGAATTGCGGACCATGTTGTATTTATTGTGATGTAAAATATTATGCCCAGAGCATGATAAAGCGAGGTTGTGGAATTTTGAATAATTGAAATGCTGGTAAGTATATTAAATTACATTTCCTGGCTGAAACTCGACTTTGAAAAATGAGAGCATGGACGTGCATTGCAACGCCGAATCAAGCTGTACACTCGTATTAAAATTTTAACAAAAAAATAAATAATTAAAGCCACTTAGTTTTTAATCCCTGACGCAAAAAGAGAGATGTTATGAGTTTGACGCCAATATCTGTGGTGTTACGACCTCCTTGGCGTAGTGATCACCATGCTAGTCCGCCACCCAGAGGTCCCGGGTTCGATCCTGGGTCAGGGAAAGTTGAAAAATGACCTTTTTGAAATTGTCCTGGGTCTTGGATGTTTATCTGTAAAAGTATTTGTTATAAAATATAGTATCGTTGAGTTAGTATCCCATAATAGTATAATTGAGTTAGTCTCGAACTTACTTTGGGGTTAGCTCAGTCGGTGTGATTTGTCCGTATATAATATATCTTTATTTACTTATCTGTCGGTCTGTCTATCTGTCTGTGTCTGTGTCAGTCTGTGGCATCATAGCCCTCAAACGGATGGATCGATTTTGATGCGTTCTTTTGTACGTGAAAGCAACTTTTCTTGCGGTGGTTCTTAGCTATGTTTACTATTTTTTTATTATTTGTTATTAATTTAGAAAATTTTCCGAGCAATGTAAAATCAATATTACAATAATAGTATTTTGACCTTTCCACACCTCTATTTAGCGAAGCTGCGCAGATACGTAGCTACAAGTTGTGCTGTAGAGAAGCAAAGGAATAACATTTTTTATTTAAAACTTAATGCCAAAAAAAGCCACAATAAATAGACTAATAATGTGAAATAGACAAAATAATGTAGAACCAGTGTTTTTCATTCTGCACAGGTCATAGAAATTGACCAATAGTGTGTGCCGTGTGCCTAGAGATCTTTTCTAAATAAATAATCAATATATTTAGGAGATACCTACGCATATATACTACATACATAATACGAGGTATCTATAAATATATGAAGAATTCGTGCAAGTTACTTGTGGCTTCCATGCCGGGCTACGAGAAAAAGAAAAACTTAGAATGTACCAGCTCCTTCTCTAAAAATCAGATCGAGGGAATAAGCAAAATCTGAATCATGTTTTTTTTTTTAAATGTAAACGGCCAAATCAAACAGATTGTGCTAGCCCCAAAGTAAGCTCGAGACTATATGGGATAATAATTCAACGATACTATATTTTACACGTATTTCGCCGCGAACTTTGACCTCGCGATTATTATTCGAACACAATTTTATTCCCTAACTAACACCTAGAAGGCACTATCCAAAGTTAGAAGGCGCTATGGTTTCGTTTGCTACATAATCGCCGATATTTTTATTAATATTTCAAAAACTACTGAGCCGATTTTGATGCCCTACGAACTTGAAAATTCTATTGATATTTCCTACATGCCTACCAAATTTCATCAAAATCGGACCTTCGGTTCGGCGGTTATCCCGGTACATATATACATACATACTATGTGTTTCGCCCCAACTCCAATAATAAATTCACATGTAGATAAATATCCAAGACCCAGGTCAATCTGAAAAAGATCATTTTCCATCTTGACCTGACCGGGGATTGAACCCGCGACCTCCGGTCTGACAGCGTAGCATGATGACCACTAGACCACAGAAGCTGTTTATACTTCATTGGCGATGCGACTAGTAACTTATCTGTATTTTGATGAGTTTTTCCATCTAACGCCTACCATCTCGTTAAGTGTGGCCTTTTCGGTCTTTAAACCCTGGGCTCTGTCTATCCCGTCAGGAATAAAGACGTCACAATGTATCTTGTTATGACACGAACAGATACGGTAAATTAGTTTGGTTGACAGTTGGGAACAAGCCCCCTTAGTTACAATCAGTTTGACAGCTCAGCTATATTAATAGCGGAGTTGTGTTATTAAACAACGATTCATTTTGATAAGCATCCGAATTATTAGCGTGTCGATACAATCGCGTCTTTATACTTAGCGGGGAAGACAGAACTTCGGAGTTGACCCTAAGGCCACTTCCAGCATGATGATTGTACCTATGTGGAAAAGAATAAAAACATAGTGATAGGTTTTATTAACACAGCAACACGTACTTACTCATTTACCGCCAGGAGTACTCCTGTGAAGTTTCAAATAAAATGGTCTAAATTATCTTGTTTCTCCATACAAACTTTGGACCCCCGTTTCACCTCCTTAGTTTTGAAAAATCCTTCCTTAGTGCATCCCTAGCCCTTATAAGGAACCTATGTGTCAAATTTGGAGACCCTAAAAAATAAAAACATAGTGACAGGTTTTATTAACACAGCACGGGTTACTCACGTAAAGAGTCGGATACTGGCCGACACGTTTCGACATCATCCGGAGGTCTTCATCAGGGCGAATGTGACGCGCGTTCACAGAGCCGCTCCGCGACACACTGATGTTAGTGGTGGGGATTGCTGGTTTCCTGCGTCGACGACTCCCGCGGATGTACTGGGAGCCTCAATTTCATCTCCTTGTGATGATGCCCGTGCGTGAAAAAAGCTCACTGTGTCAGAGACTGTCGGCTGCACATGGCATATTATACGTCTCTTGAAGAACCGTTTTCGCTTTTATCTTCCACGCTGGTTTAGGAGACAGAAAAAAATGAATATATTATCTTTCCACGCAGATCGTAAAAGCCGATCAAGTGAATAGGCGAAAATGTGATCAGCAGCTAGGAACCTAACCTGTCACTACCTATTTTGATTCCTTTTTTCATTATCCCGCCCACAATCACGCTAAGAATGGTGGTTGGGCGTCGTTAGGTCTTGCAGTCTAAGGCTCGGTCTGCACAGGCCCAGGGACACACTTATATTTTAAATTTATGAACAGCGCCATCCATCGGTTTCCAAAAAAACTAATTTTTAAGCACACTCCAAATCCATTGAAATTAACAATTTTTAAGGTCACATACCCAAAGGACCCTATTCGTAAGACTAAGACTTCACCGTCCTTCCGTCCGTCTGTCTGTCACCAGGTTGTATCTCATGAACCGTGGTAGCTAGACAGTTGAAATTTTCACAAATGATTTATTTCTATTGCCGCTATAACAACAAATACTAAAAACAAAATAAAATAAAAATTTAAGAGGAGCTCCCATACAACAAACGTATTTTTTATACATAATGGTACGGAACCCTGCGTACGCGAGCCCGACTCGCACTTGGCCGGTTTTATTAACTTTATGTTAACTTTCAATCATCATTGTATAACAAAAGCTTTATCCAGTGCAACGGAACAATTACATTATGGCAGTTTCTTAAACAAATTTTTTTGACCTGATTCTCTAAATTGATATAACTTTTTTATTTATAAACGGATTTAGATGAAACAAACACTAAATGTTAAGTGAAGCTTATCAAAATACAATAATGATAACCGCAACCGAATCGCAGCCATTTCTGAGATTAGCGTGCACAAACGCACAGACAAACAGATAAACACACAGACAAAAATTCTAAAAATCATTGTTTTGTGTTCTTTTGCGTGGATAAAAGCCCCCAACAATATTTTTTCTCATTTATCTTTTTATGCACAGACAGCGATTGGTTACGATTTTATTATATGCATTGATGATTTATTATATGTATTTATATTGATAATATATTAACTTTCAATCATCATTTTATATAATGATTAACAAAAGTTTTAGCCAATCGGTTCATTGGTTACTTTAAAATCAATTTTTCGAATAAAAATGTAGGCCGTGATTCTTTAAATTGATATAACTTTTATATTTATGAACGGATTGAAATGAAACAAACATTAAATATTAAGTGAAACTTATCAAAATACATTAGAGAAAACCGCAACCGAATCGGTGCAGCCGTTTTTGAGATTAGAGTGCACAAACGCACAGACAAACAGACAAAAATTCTAAAAATCATTTTTTTGTGTTCTATTGCGCTGATAAAAGCCCCCAATAATATTTTTTCTCATCTATTTTCCATGTACAGACAGCGATCGGTTACCATTTTACTATATGTATAGATGACTTTTATAGAGTTTGGGTTAATTTTCTTTATCGGCCGATAGAGTCGACACTCTCCCGATCAAAATACATTTATTAAGCATCAGTTTTAAGTATTAAAAGTTTTCTAACCACCCAAAGTTTGGGTGTCAGATAATGCTTTTAGCATTTAGTCTGCCTATTGTATTTTTTCCCGACTTCGGTGAAGCCAAAAAGAGAATTATGTGTTTAGCTGCTATGTGTATGTGTGCTGTATTTATGTATGCTCATCTGTTCCCTGGTATCTTCTATGATATCCATGATACCTTATCAAATGACGACCAATGTAGCCTAGTGGTCATCAAGTCATGCTGTCACATCGGAAGTCACGGGTTCGATCAGGTTAAGATGGAAAACCATCTTTTTCAGATTGACCTGGGACTTGGATGTATATCTATAAATGTAATTGGTTTAAAAAATAGTAAGTATCCCATAACACAAGTCTCGAACTTACTTTGGGCTAGCTCAGTCTTTGTGATGTGTCCGTATATGTGTTTATTTATTAAAAACATGAGGTATCGTTGGAAACGTCTGAACTGTACACTGGTTATATGACGTCGAACAGCCCAGTCCCACTTGAGCTCGGCTGCTTTTCTCTCCACATTTTTTATTTTGGTCTTAGAGCGAATGGTGGTCATCAAACCGGATGTCACTTTGATGCCCAGTATCCTCCTCCTCCTACAGTCGTCTGCTCATTGCTGAGCGTCGTGATGTGCCAATGCTTTTTTACGATGACGTGCCACTAGTTACGAATAACTATCTTTTGCCTGCGCTAGTGCCTTGGAGATCTTGTTGTGTAGGTGTTCCTTTATTTGGTCAGACCATCGTATCGGGCAACGACCTCTTGATCTTTTTCTTTCCATTCTACCGGTCACTATTAGTTTCTCAAGGTTATTGGATGGTTTACTGGCTATATGACCAAAGTATTGAAGTACTCTCTGAAGACAGGTACTGAGAAGCCTCTGGTTAATATTGAGTTCCTTGTGGATGGAAACGTTTGTCCTGCATGCCGTCCAGGAAATTCGCAACATGTGTCTCCAACACCACATTTCAAAAGCATCAATCTGGCGCCCATTATACTTCGCTATTATTTGAAATATAGAATAATATTTGAAACTATATCTTGTGTAAAATAAATATAAAAAAATAAAGATGTGTATGTAAAAAATAGGTATGTTTTATAATATCTAAGGCATAAGACCTTCCAATTCCCTCAAGAGAAACTAACATTCTTACTTATTGTCATAAATACTCGTAAGTCAGTAGGTCAAAGGTAACAAAACGCAGAAACTTCTAGAAAAGTAAGCAGTGCTCTTTATAATACGATCCATTGTGTTCAGTATTTATTGCCAGTAAATTTCTCTGACAATAAAGTATTGGCAAGTCGGTCGGAATAACGTAAAACTATTTCTTAGGCTGTGAATATGTTATGGAGCATGGCGGGTCAAGTTTCTGTTTGCTGATTACGGTGACGCCAAAAGGAGGGTTATGTGTACACCACTAAGTATTTATTTCCATCTATTCCCTCGTACCTTCCATATCAATCATGATATATTGACGAATGAGGTAACGTTGGAAGCGTGTTGGTTATCCGTTGGTTATAGGCGATGTGACGTCGCACTAAATTCCATACGGTACCCTCTTTAAGGGGCTACCTGAATTTTCCGGGATCCAGTGCTGCCCCAATTGAAATAAATCATTTGAAATGAAACGAAAATATCATTTAATATGTTATCTTGATCAGACCCTAGATAACCCTTCAAATTATTTCATGAACTACTGTTTACATTTTAAAGTGAGCACTTTCAAGTGTTTCAAGCACTGGACCCCGGAAAATTCAGGTAGCCTTAAGGTAATGAAATCCAAAATAAAATAAATAAAACTGTGTCGAATATCAATATGAGCTAATTAGCATATTTTATCATTTCATGATAGGGCCGCCATTTTATGAAATAGTTATATTTCATGATATGGAAATCATACGGTGTAGGCACTAATCTTACCCAAATTACGAGAACAGTGAGCTGCATATACATTTTTTCGCTTGATTTAATATTAGGGTGGCAGAGGGTAGACACATTTTGTGTATTGTATGAAATTCACGCTACTGGCCCAAATCGATCATCATCATGATGTGGTCTGCCCAAATCGATGAATATGCAGCGTTTGCAGATACGAAAAGCTTACGAGGGAAGTATAGCACGCACTTGCCCATACGAAAAAAGCAGATGGAGAAAACTTTTTGCCACTCCTTGATGTTATCTGATCTTTTCCCCATTCGTTTCATTCGTTTAGAGGTTTCCCCATTTACAAAATTTGCAAATATTAAAAAAATTAAACCTACAAATCTAGTCTTTTATTGTGTAAATAACGTATTAAATATCATTGAGATAAAAGAATGGCTACACCACATCGCTAATTCATGATACTCGTATTTCAAACATTAGTAATAAGATCGTAAAACAGTTACATTATTCACCTTTAGATTTTGCGTGAATAATATTCAAAACACACAAAGAGCGAAGTTTTTGATGAAAACAGATTTTGAAGATTACTTCAAGACCAGCAGACCTTGTTTTTGCATTCAAGTTTTAAGATGGTATTTGTGTTAGGTAATCTAATATATTTTTCCGCCTCTAGAGTTACCTTTTAAAAGGCGCTACCTTATAAAAGCGACTTAAACAAATATTAAGCCTTACTTTAGCCATGTAAATAAACTGATTAAGCCTTCGCACGGAACTGAATTTTATCGCCGCTAATTATTATGCTAACCGTTTGCATTTTATTATGTTTTGCTCTTTTTACGAAAATTGTTAGATTTTTGCCTTGATTCTTGGGAAAATGGCACATAATTAACGTAACTGTTTCAATTTTGTTGGGAAATGCTAATAATTTACGTTAAAATTGACCAATTTAAGTAAGATAGTCATCAAAAGTTTTTCCATGCAGGTCTGGGAGAAATGAAAAAACATAGCAAGTACCAGCTTAGGAGACCAAGAACCCAGTAGTATTAGTCCTAACTAGGCTGCTCCAAAAAAGGGGACATACCCCTTTGTGGAGCAGCCTAGTTAGGATATTCCTAGCAGCACACAAAGATTGCTTAAGGTTGAACTAGTCGCTGACTCGAATTCAAAGGTGGGCGCGGCCTAAAAGTATGCTGTCTAACCTAACATTGTATTCGGGCGAAGCAGTGAGGTGAAATGCACGACAATTATGACTGACTGCGTAAAAATATACGTAAAGACCAAAAACTACTGCATTAATCAATCACAATCACAAATTTATGCCGAAGTTGCATAAAAATGAGTAAAAAACGAAACTTTGATGGATCATAACTTTTAATAGATTTTTATTTAAGTATTCTGTATCTGTATGGACAAAATTTATAATAAGACAAAACGATATCATGTTAAACTTTGAATGCACAATGTTAAGCAGTGGATGAAATCCCCTCTGAAATTTGTATAGGAAAAGTATCACGGCCGTTATCATTTAGTTGTCAAGTTAGGTCGGATTTGACCAAACTAAACTTCATTCCGAGAATAAATAGAAAAATACTGTAGAACAACTCGATTTTGCATTTTACCAAACACTAATCCAAGAATGTGATGCGGAATAAGCTATTTATACCGCCAATTTTCTAGGAATAGTAAAGTTGTCTGGGTTTATTTCAATGGCGGACTTATGAAAGATCTAAGAAGTATTTATCTCATGCTAAATTAAACGGTCTCCGCAATCTATGAAAAGAGTATTCATTATAGGGATTATTGTCGGGTTATACATTCACTTTCTTATCTATTGATTAACAATAATAAGGATTACTTACTCCAGGAATAGAATCGAAAAACGTCAAAGAAGTTACTCGAGATTAAATTCAAAGATTAAAATTATCCCAAGAATAGTAAAAGGTACTGGTGAAACTTAACCTCTCGAATGTCTGATATTCTATTCCGGCATACAAGAGGTTAATGTTTGGTCCACCAAAAGATTAGTCAGACGCTTGAATAAATATGATTTCGAATGTGTACGAAAAACCAACTTTCCACAGAAAATCGCTTATTTGCAAAAAAGTTTCTCATATTCGGTAAATATATCTTCGGATAAATTTGACTTGCTCGCAAAAGGATTACACGTAAGCTCTTGTGATCCAGGTAACCAAACGGAAATATTTCGTACGCGAAGTTACGTATCTCCTTCGGTATTCGGGGTCGGATTACGTAAATCACATTAAACATAGACAGTTAACTCGTTCCGAATCATGTAGGTACTGAAATTGACCTTAGAATAACATTTGATTTAGAATGAAGACTACTTTTTATACACTGCAAAAACATTCCAGCAAGGTCATTCCATGATACTGGTATTACTGATATATCTTGAGGGTTGTGATGCAAATTGTCCCATTCGCAATTCGACCAAATCGCAACTTGTCCCATTCGCAGTTCATCCCGTTCGCATCTTGTCTCTATTCAAAAACAAGTTTAAAAGCTAGAAGCCTATTTAAACTGAAGCTACTTCTAACATACCCTATTCGAAGTGCAAAAACCAAACGTTCATAAAACATCACAATCATTATATTTGGAATTGTGTATCATTTTGGCTCATCCTTAGATTTCTTATTCCCCACAGATAGAGGTGCTTTTAAAATACTTACCGCGTTCGTCGTTTGACATTTTTACGACGTACTATATATAGGTTGAACGTGATGTGTGGCGACCCTATTTAGAACGTCTTAAACTGTAATAAAACTCAGGAATTGGAGTAACGTTCATAAACGGTTGTAGCACTAGCAATGCCCTTGGTTGAGATTGCCACGGCACCCCATGTCTTATATATCATGTTTTCAAAAGTCTAGAGAAAATAAATGCTGAATCTACTTACAACATGTGTCACAATTCCTAAAGGTATCTAGGTAGGTATGTTGTGTCTGAAATAATGCAAATAACATAACCATTTATACCATTTTTTTTGCATTTTCATACTCAATTTCACATTAACAAAGTCATTCTTAAAAATAATAAGTATTTAATTTAAGATTGGCTTTGAACTCCAAGATCTCAGATTAGATCCTCAGCCAGCTCAAGAAGAAAAATTATATTTTTCAGATTTTTTGAGTACATATATAATATCCATCCTAACCTACGGTGCTCAAACTCGGTCGCTGACTAAAAAACAAAAGCTCAAACTGCAGGTTTGCCAAAGGGCAATGGAGCGCAGTATGTTGAGTGTAAAACGTACAGACCGTGTCAGGAACACTAAGCTGCGCTCCATCACCCAAGTGGTCGACGTTAGAAGGAAGGGTGCCAGATTGAAATGGGACTGGGCGGGTCACGTTTGCCGAATGGCGCCGGACAGATGGGCTCATATAATGACCATGCGGATTCCAGAAGACGGGAAACGATCAAGGGAGGCTTTTGCCCAACAATGGGACCTGAATGGCTAGAAAAAAAAAATATATATATATAAATACGTTATACTTTTTGTATCTTAATGCAAGTTCGATATTTTTTGTAGCTAGATCAATCTGCATTTGACCTAGCGGTAAGTTATTATATATCTACTCGTTTTTTCATTTTGACGACCTCTGTGGCCTAGTGATCATCATTCCAGGCTGTCACACCGGAGGTCCGGGTCAGATTGAAATGGGTCTTGGATGTTAATCTATATAAGTATTTGTTCTACAATATAGTATCGTTGAGTTAGTATCCCATAATAAGTCAGAACTTTCTTCGGATCTGTGTCATTTATCTTTCGATCTAACAAGAAAAATATCCTTGTTACAATAATATAATAGACTTTCCAGGTACCTAATTCACCCAGCGCCACCCTGGACTGTTTATGTCATAATTTATTTCTATATCGGCGCCCTCGGGCGTTCGTCCAATCGCACCCTGCCCTAACGCCACTAATGGTACCAAACATTTGTTCAGCTGATACGTTAAAATATCGGGGTTAGTATTGGACCAAGTTGCGATAAAAATAAATTGTAATGGTTACTTTTGACTACCTTGTTAATGTGTTTTCTCTGATTTTCACCCGAGGGTGAAAAAGGAACAAACATGGTTCTTATGTGTTTTGTGTGACACATAAGAACAATGTTTGTATTTGGGTGACAGCTTTAAATACATACACCAGTCCTAAAGTAAGTGTCTACATTATTAGTAATACTACTTGTTTGGCTGGAAAAAATCCTCAATGGGATAAACAACCACCGTTGTACATTTTTATTACTTATGCATAAGTTATGTAACTTGTTATATTTAAATATGCAATAAAGAGTTTAAACAAACGCACAAACTTCTTTTGACCTTGCTCCTTAAGTTTAAGTGTAACTATGAGTAGTTTCTGCAGTTTAAATATTTTAACCGGTCATGAGATTTAAAGGTCGTAACACATTATTTAAACCAATTCACAAACAAAAATTCCAACCTGCCGAGATCTGAATTTATGTTGTATTTCATTTTATAGTTAATATTTCGTTGGGAATAAACTTAATTATTAACTCGATGTAAAAATTGACTATCAGAAATACCTAAAACTTTTTTTTTAGGTCAACTTTAAAATTTACTTTTTGTGTGACAAATAATTATTATTATAAAATTTTCGATCACATACAAATAAAATATTTTTAGTTATTGAATGAAATGCAAATCTTAAACAATGAAAAAATATTCCTTGGATTGTTTACAAACAATAAATATTTATAAGTTATTCTTAGAATATATTTTCTTTTTGTTTATAGCCAATCAAATTCTTGAAACAAGAATTCTGAAAATAAGAGTTTTCGATGCCAGACAAAGTAATTGATAAAAAAAGACATCCTACGAATCGATTCGTCAAGATCGTTCGATCGTCTTAGAAGTTTGTCTAATAAGAATACTTTGTGGTGTGTGTACATATACATACTAAGCTTACCTTACGTCAAAAGAAATTAATAAATACCCTACGTGATATCCTTGTAACAATTGTATAAAGATTAATAATCTAGTTTACTCAATCTACATAGATGAAATTACTTTTATGTACATACTACTTCCAACATTATTAGTAATATGCAACCTACCTACGAACCTCAAGTAAGTGTTTCATTGAGTTACCCTCACCAAGTAATATTATATGGCGCGTGGCGACCCTGCCAGTGCCTTGCCTCGTCGGCACTGGTAACAAAGTACCGCAAGTCGAGTTAAATCTCAGTTAAAAATCAGTTACCTAACCTAACCTATAACATGCCTGTCTCGCTCCTCGTTTCGGTATCGAAAATATACCCATATTATTACTATGCGCTCGGCGACCACTTCTAAGGGGAAAATTCCGTTACATAATTCGTTTGTTCAGAGCAATAAGAATGAAATTGACTTGCAATTGATGTTTATATATCTAAACGAAGAGGCGAGAAGGTCTGACGCAAGCTAAATTAAACCATAGCGCTAACCATATTAAGTACTTATTCTATGCATATACTTAATTGATGTGCAGGGAAAGCAAATTTTTTGAAGAATATATACAGATTCACGTCTTCATTTCTGACGGACTTGACAGAGCCCAAAGCTGTAAGAACCAAAGGCCACGCTAAGCATAATGGTGGGCGTTATGATTAAAAAAGGAATCAAAATAATGATGGGTTGCTAGCCGCATTACCTATTAAGATGGTTCACATATTTTTTTCTCATTTCCATCACCTATTAAAATGATTCTAATGTTGCCCATCCCCTCGATCGGTTTTTACGATCGAGGGAAGAGAAGCAGCAATCCATTTAATTTCTTTTTCTCCCAGACTTATATGGAAGAAAAAAACCCTATATTTTCTTTTATTCACATCTATATCTTAATAAGCCCTAAGGACTGATCACAGAAGCAGTAGACCCGGAAAAATTAAATTACGTCGTGTTTTCGTAGTGAAGGTGAAGTGAGTGGCCCTCCACTCGCCCTCCGCCCTTATAACACTTCACCCGGTATCTAATGATGTAAGGACACTCAGAAAAGTATTATAGAATCACGTTCGTACGCCTGATGGAGGGAATAGAGTCTTGTACTATGAAAACACACAATTATATTAAATAACAACATAAAGAGTAAATTGACAACGGTGGACTTATCCCATTATGGAATCTCTTCCAGTCAACCAGTATGTAATCTATAAATAGAACAATCATAATTATGTAATTTCAGGATATATTTTAATCGAAAAAAATATACTTATCCTGAAATCTCATAATTATGATTGTTTTATTTACTTAGTACCCAATTAGATTCTCGAGAAATCCCGGAACTTTTAGTCATATCCATACTTTTGATAGCAATAGCACCCGTCATTCTGATCTCTGGTTATGTTCCATAAGTTTCACTTTTTAACCCCTGAAATAAAAGACGGGGGTGTTATAAGTTTGGCGCTAATGTCTGTCTGTCTGTGACATCGTAGCTCTTCAACGGATGACCGATTTTGATGGGGATGTTTTTTCTTTGCTATGATTTGTTTTTATGAAAATCGGTTCGCCGTTTAAAAGTTATTGGTGGTTAACGCTTGAAAGTGGGAGTTTTTTAATTTACCTGGCAAATAATAGATGGCGCTACGGATATTAATTCCACGTGTTACTCCGCCACTCAGTACTAGATTGTGTTGTCGATGATTTTTTTAATTTTTCTGGCTAATAAACTTGTCATCTAAGAAACAAAAGAAATTACATTTCTTCAAAACCTGTCAGATAGATCATAGTGTATAGTGTACAGATATATCATACTACGGAACCCTAAAAAGACTATAAGTATGTAAAAATAATAATCAAATAATACACACTATTAACTATATACTTACTAAAATAAACAATACATAATATACAACAACTAGTGCCGGAACAAACGGGGCGCAAGTTGCGTCGCGTAACAGCTAGAGATGGGCACTGGATAATACTCAATCTACCCATTTGAGTATTTACTCACTAGATTTAATAAATAGAGTAAATAAACCGTGTTCATATATTGACATCGCATTTGATGTCTGTTTACTTATTTTGACATATAATTACGTCTTTGCACACCTCCCAGCAAAAAAATGATAATAGGTCAAAGAAGCCTACTTTCAGTGTATGATTAGTATAGTATTTTCATATATTTTAGCGTCACATTTGACGTTTACGTACATTTTGAGTATATTATAGCGTATGCACACACTTTCCGACAAGAATTGCAAGTGTAAACTAGGTTTAAGTTTAAAAATTGTTATGAAATAATGAATATGAATATAAATATAAAAATGAGTCACAACTTATATAAATCAGTCTAGTCTCCAAATGGATAAATACGGCTATTTGTCGGGTATTTACTCAATCTGCTGAGTAAATATTCAAATGGGTTGATTTAGTAGTTATGCACCGCCCATCACTAGCGAGGCGCAACTTGCGCCCCGTCTGTTCCGGCCCTAGTTGTTGTATATTATGTATTGTTTATTTTAGTTGGTATATAGTTAATAGTGTGTATTATTTGATTATTATTTTTACATACTTATAGTCTTTTTAGGGTTCCGTAGTAAACAAGGAACCCTTATAGTTTCGCCTTGTCTGCCTGTCTGTCTGTCCGTCCGCGGTTTTACTCAGCGACTATATGTACTAGAAAACTGTTATTTGGCATGGATATGTATATTAATTATGCGGAAAAAGTAGTAAAATAAAAATTGAAAAAAAAATTATAGGTTAACTCTCATACAAGTATAGTGAAAAGTATTTTTTTTTTCTCGACTAACCAATCATGTGGGGTATCGTTGAATAGGTCTTTCAAAAATATTATGAGCTTGTGAACACCGTGTTTCGATTTAGGGATCCGTTACTTTCCGAGCTAAGTAGGGTGTACAAATTAAAAAGTTATAGGCAATCAACTTATATAATGTACTCGGAAAAGGAAAATTTCACACAAATTCAATAAAAAAAAATTTTAAACGTTTTTAATGACATGAACACGTTTTCATTCGTAACTACGGAACCCTACACTGCGCGTGGCCCGACACACACTTGGCCAATTATTTCACCTTATACCTATTCAAATTTAGCACTAACTCTGCCATTCACCACATCACCCGTTTGGTTGACCGGTAAATAAGGCCTTACGCTTTAAGTTCACCACTTCATATATGTATTAAGTTAAATAAATGAGTTTGTTCTTTATGTACATTGGGCCACATATAAAAGTATACCACCAATAGTATAATTGAGTATAGAGATGTGGCCCATTGTACCATAGAAATTTTCTGGAACGAGCGAGCGAAGCGAGTGAAGTTAATAGATATGTGATTATGTTTGTCTTTAGTTGTATTATTGTTGGACGATAGTTCACAGTTCGGGGCGAACTAATAGTAATTATAGTTTTTTTGTAATAAAAAACTACATATTGTTTTTTTTTTATTTTTTTATTTTAATCTTTCTAATTTTGGACATAACGTTGGGAAGCCCGGGAGAGTTAATTCTGAGCTCTTTTTTCTCTAGAAAGATTTAATCGGACGCAAGTGTTGACTACAAAAAATTATTATTTATTGAACATAAAATAAGCATGCGGCCTAAATAAGGTTTCGCTAAATTAACATATCCAATTTCTTCCATAAATTTTGTAACAGGACGAATAAATCCAAAAAAATTGCAAAACAAAAGTGTTTCAATCATAAAAGAGAATTGAAATAAATTTATTCATCATATTCATCTGTACACTCATACGCCTTACGGTGAAATTGGGCGCCATATTGAATATATGTACAGTCAAATGCAAATAAAAATTAATAAAAATCTTTTTTACAAAATAAAATGAAAAAGTACCTATAAAGATTCGATGATTTAATACTTAAACACACAAACTTTTTTTTGCATTTATAGCATTTCTACTTGGGTTGCAAAATGTTTAGTCGTTTGATAGCTAAAGCTAAAAATGATGCATGAAAACTTTGTTCATACCAAACTTTGTATTTAAGTAAAGCAAGTTAACAAAGTTAGACTTTGTAAGATAAACTTAATATTAAATATGAAAGTATGCAAATACATAATGCTGAAAAGTTAGTTAAATTTGTGAGACAGTGAAACCTATACAAGAGCAATCAGTAGATAATACTTTATAACTTTAGGATTCATTTTGATAACACAATACTAAATCAGGGGCCGGTTCAGGCGAAATTTATTTATGATGACGATATTCGCACAATGAATTGCTCGTAAATAAACATCAATGAAGCATAGCCACATCAAAATTATTATAAAGTCAAAAACAATTTTTAACTCGAAAATAGGATGATTTGAAATGTCCGCGGAGTCTTTGTGCATTGCGCATCCGATCATAATGTATTCTTAACAGTTTGATAACAGCTTACAAAAGCAGCTGTTATGGATTTTCAAAAATTTGATCACGCGAGTAAATCAATCATCAGGTAGTAACTAATATGAATGAAAACTCTATTAAGCTAAATAAAACAATATATAATTTTAAAATACAAGTTTACGTTTATATAGGTATTTCTCAATTTGAGTGTACGGAGTATCGCCAAGCTTTGCAATCCCGAGGAGGGCTCGAAATGGGCTCGAGTTTGCCAAGCATTGTGCCGTGTTTGTGCTACGTCCTAACTTGATCACAGTATTGTCTATATTTTTTCAGATGGCAACAGTGAAAAACCTAAATTTGCGAAATAAATTCATACAAAAGAAAATACCTACATAGGTATTTTTCTCTGTGAATGCTGCTAAAAGATATTTACTAAAAGGGATGGATCAAGGATAAGTATATATATTATATGTAACAAAAACCCTGTCCGATTCTTGTAGGAGCAACTAAGACTAATGCTTGAAACTCGAAAAAAAATCGACATTTTCATACAAATAATGCTTGAAACTCGAAAACAAATCGACATTTTCATACAAAAGTTTGTATGAAAATGTCGATTTTTTTTCGAGTTTCAAGCATTGTCCCATATGAAAAGTTGTTCATATTGAAGGTCTAAGTTACTCCTACAAGGATTGGACAGGGTTTTTGTTACATATTGTATAGTCAATAGTAACTATCTTTTAACACTTATAATATGATTCATATTAAAAATAATAAATATTACTTACAACATGCTAACTGAAGTCTAATAAAATAAATATATCTATAAATAAATATGGATAAATCACACAGATTGAGCTAGCCCCATAGCAAGTTCGAGACTTGTGTTATGGAATATTAACTCAACGATACTATATTCATAACAAATACGTATAAAGATAAATGTCCAAAATACAGGTCAATCTAAAAAAGATCATTTTCCATTTTAACCGATGTATATATAATTTATATATATACACGATGTATATGTAATTTTGAATAAGGACATTGTTAAATCATAAAAGCATTTACAATTTTCATTTAAAGAAAATATGAATGTTCAATGGTGTTACGTTTATATCTTTAAGTGTCCTAGAAAGTGTTAAAGAAACTACAAATAGTTATCACACGAGTATCTAGGCGTTATCCGCACTGAGTGGGCGTAGCGCGGCAGTCTTGTCTCGCCCGCGTAGCTGATCGCGCGTAGCAGATCCCGCGTCGTAGACCCACTACGAGCGTGCTACGAACTTCGGGTAAAGTTAGTGATGAAACTGTGAACAGTGGGATGGTTTCGGGTTGTTTTTTGTAGTGGTAAGTAAGAAGACATTGCTTTTATTTTGTGTACCGATTTTTTTGTTTTAAGTTACGTTACGATTAAGTTTAGTTACACTATTTGTTTCACTGCAGCTTAAAAGTAAGTTAATTTGTAATAAAAACTTTTTTTAGGTATCTTACGAATTCAACAGGTATTAAAAGACTAAAAGAAAACTGTATATTCAAGATTTTATGTTTTACTAGAATTGCCAATGTAGATAGAAACAGTGAAAAAATAGTAGGTGGTGGAAAACTGTACTCAAAATTTGCTTGCAGTAAGAAAATTATTCATTTAGGTATTTCTTTTTTAATCCAATTTTTACATATGAATTAAAATGTGCTACGCTACAGCTTAGCCGCAGATAAGCCAACTATGGAATTAAAAGATACATCTTTTTACGTTAAGATTAAATAAAAACTAAACTTAATTGTCTTAGAAATATTATACAATAATAAATTTTCAACATACTCTTACAAAAACTTTAATTTAAAAAAATAAAACTGATTAATGTTAGCCGACCGTTTTTAAATAATAAATAAAACAAAAATAAATCAATATAAAATTAATTTTATATATCTTTATATTTATTAATTTTTTAATTATTAATTATTTGGACGACCTCCGTGGCGTAGTGGTCACCATGCTAGTCCGCCACCCAGAGGTCCCGGGTTCGATCCCCGGTCAGGGCAAGTTGGAAAATGGTCTTTTTCAAATTGTCCTGGGTCTTGGATGTTTATCTATATATGTATTTGTTATAAAATATAGTATCGTTGAGTTAGTATCCCATAACACAAGTCTCGAACTTACTTTGGGGCTAGCTCAATTAGTGTTATTTGTCCATATTTATTTATTATTTATTATTAATTATTTTAAAATAGCTATAGTAAAATATTGGAAACATTGTTAAACCGCTTAGATATATTGTACGTAGCTCGGTGACTTAATGAAAAGTTAGACGGGAAGGCCGCTCTTAATGGAAGAAACCATTAAGAGCGGCCTTCCCGTCTAACTTTTCATACAAACGCTCGTACGTGACTTTTTCGTTGTAACTGATCTTTCTTTAATTTTTTTGAACTAACATGTGTCTTGTGCGCTATTTCTAGGTTTCTATTGAAATAAAAAAAAATGAAACTTGGGAAAAAAAAATCAGTATAAGCCTCCGAAAATCTGCTTTTTGCACAAATTTTTTTGAAATTCGACCTTATATAAAGTACTCATAAATTGTAAAGGTAAAAAAATATTTAGGTAGAAACCTTGCAAATGTAATGAAAATTTTAAATAAAATTCATTTATTTCACACACTTGTAAGGCTTACTGAAAAACACTTATCACCTGGAACTAGTTTTATGAAATTCCCGCACCCTATGAATAGTTAATATTCGTTCAATGGATAGTTAATAATAATCCATAGATGTAGCCATCTCTCTTTTTAGATAAAAAGGTACTAAAAGGCCTCTTCATGTTGGCTTTGGCCCCATGAACGCCTCAAAGGACCGGGTCCCCATGGACCCGTGGCTGAAAAGCGATAATAATAATTTCATTCAATAGAATGTAAACCGAGCCCTCAGGCGCTATCTCTCCCTTTTTTCTTTGACACTTTTTCTAGCATGCCCTGGATGAAATAACAAGCTTTTCAAACTATGCTCGCGTTGACTACAGAGCGGCCGGGAAGAGCCGCCTTAAGTCACCGAGATGGTAAAGTCATATCTACATTTTAGAGCCAGACTCTTGTCGGTGTCATTGTATTGAACAAAACATACGTTTAATATCTAATTCCCGACTACGAAAGGCATATAAGCTTAGCAATATATATATATATATATATTCGGGACGTGCTAATCAAGACCTTGCATTTGATATTCCACTCACATACGAACAAATAAAAAATGTTTTTGACTCTCGCTATTTTGTATGTAACATTCCTTATATAATATTTTTGAATACAAAATGTAGTCTATGTCACCCGGACAAAAATGACAAATCGATTGACGTAATAATTGTGGATATTGGACAAGCTATTCGGATGCTACAGTGGAACAGACATACATACAAACATAAAAATATACAAACATACATAGAATGCTAAAATCATTACCCTTTCGCTTGGTTTTGTCTACTCGGGTAAAAAGAAGAACTCAGATATTGGCAGAGTTAATGGAGTGCTTACGTATTCTCGGTTGCATCCTCAGCAATAACGCTTCACAGCCCGGGGTCCGCTACCTAACCTAGGTGATTTGACGAGGTTACTGGTTTTTACACAGAGTGACTGCCTTCTGACTGCCGCAACCCAAAGAGTAGACCAGAACTAATCCTTATATAGATTTGAGCAAACGCTAGGTGGCATTTGAGAACCACAGTTTATGTACGTGCCTTCCGAAACACAGAATCTTTCTTTTCGGATAGTCAGGTGATTTAAGCCTGCAATATCCTAACCAGACTGGAAACAATTTTTCACAAAATATGCTTCCTAGTGGGATTCAAACCCTTGACCTCAGAATCACATACGGCGTATGCCTTGAACACTAGACCACGAAGGCAGTCCTTTCCCTTCTCTATAAAGTCATCCAATGTAATTTATAATTAAAACTTTAATACTTCGCTTAAATACCTTATCTCAAATTTATCGTAAACATGTACAATCGTAACCATATTCAAAATGATGTAAGTACATTTATTACGCATGTAATTGTTCGCAGAATGAGCACTGGGCCATTAATTACGTGTAAGAGGGTGTTGGAAACATGTAATTACGTCATGTCTAGGTCTTTCATGTCGTAATGCTGAATTTATATAAGACTCAGTATTTATTACTCGGTTGTTTTGTAATTACTTGTTAAGCCATTTTATTTTTAATTTTTGCACACCTCATATGCGGTGCGTTGAGGTTGTGCATTACTCTCGACATGTCAGGGTTAATGCAAAAAAGCAATGACAATAAAAATGTATAATTCCCTACCTGACAGCCACCGAATCGAAAAAAAAAATACTGACTTCATAAATAAATTGAAACAAATTTTAATTAATAAAATATACTACACAATAGACGAGTTTTTTTAATGAATAAAAAAATAAATTGTAATTGACGTTCTGTATAAAAAACTGACATTGACTACGTTTATAAAAAATTTTAGGTCTATGTTTATGACTGACATTAAACACAAATGATAAACATTCGCAAGAAATAATTATACTTACCATAATATTTCAAATATCTACCAGTTATATTTAAATACATATATACTAGGTAAAATACTAGGTTTATATTTATGAATTAATAACATGAAATCCGCTTGCCGTTCCATTTTTCTTTTGCGATACCCGACAGGGTTCATAGTGTACCTTATAATATGACAGTGACTTTTAGTAGTTAGAATTGCTGTACATTATGAAATGCAATAAATAAATAAATCGAAATAATTTTTCTAGACTTTAACTGTCTCTATTATATTCATATTGCACTAATACAGTAATATAAGTATTTACACACATTTAATACTTGTAGAAAATATTTGTTATTTATTATTAGATTATTTATTATTAGACGATCTCCGTGGCGTAGTGGTCACCATGCCAGTCCGCCACCCAGAGGTCCCGGGTTCGATTCCCGGTCAGGGCAAGTTGGAAAATGGCCTTTTTCAAATTGTCCTGGGTCTTGGATGTTTATCTATATATGTATTTGTTATAAAATATAGTATCGTTGAGTTAGTATCCCATAACACAAGTCTCGAACTTACTTTGGGGCTAGCTCAATCAGTGTTATTTGTCCCCATATATTTATTTATTTATTATTTATTATTTATTTATATTTATTTATTTGTCCAGAATAACATACAAAATAAATTGATATAAAAAACTTATTGTTGGACGTCCGGATGTCTGTGTGTATGTATGTGCCACGATTACGCTTGAAATATGTAATGTAGATGTACCATTTTTTTAATAGCTTTATGTCGGAAATTTATAGAGAGGGATTGGAGATATCTGTATTTTTTTTTTGGTTCTTTTTTTTTCCGTTTTGGTGATAGATAGTATTTGGGATAAATAATGTGTAAATCAATTAAGTAATACTTTGACGACTTATGTATATTAAAAGGAAGCCACTTTTTGCATACAGTCAAGAATGCCAGTCACAGGTTCTGATTTCTGAACGGTTGACTTGCTTTTCAGGAATTTTTTATTGTCAAAAAAAAATTTAATCAAAGATATAGGTGAACCTTATTTTTTTTTACTCTTTGATTTTTATACTTGACAACTGCTATTATCAAATATTTGTTATAGATGCGTTCACCATTGTCAAATATTTATAGGGGCGTTTAAAAATTTTTTTTGCTTTTAACTTTTTTTATAGAGCTTTATGAGGCGTGCGCTATTGGATTTTTGAAACTTAATATTTTTTTTAAATTAATGAGCCATTGGTTTTACGAAAACATACATTCATTATATTGCATTGTCACCCAATTTACTTATGTTGGTATGTAAGGTTTTAGCTCAATCGATATAAAAGGAATTTGGTCTAATAATGACCGATTAAATGCAAGTGGGACTCGCGCACGAAGGGTTCCATACCATTATCTATAAAAAGTCACGTTTGTTGTATAGGAGCCCCTCTAAAATGTTTATTTTAACTGTTTTACAATAACAGAAATATATCATCTTTAAAAATTTCAACTGTCTAGCTATTACCATACATGAGATACCGCCTGGTGACTGACAGACAGACGGACAGCGGAAACTTAGTAAAAGGGTCCTGTTTTTACTCTTTGGGTACGGAACGCTAAAAATAAGCAACGAGACAGGTGAAACGAAATAAAAGGCTTGTTATGATAAATATTTCTTATAATATAATATTAAAGATAAACAGCAATATAATAATTTAAAAAGGCCGTTTTACACCCTGCCCTGGTCAAGGATTAAATCCAATAATTCTAGGTTGTGTCTAGCGTAATTACCAAAACCCCATGGAGGTTACAATCATTAATCGCATATATTTTCACATTTATAACCTCCAGTAAAGTAATATTATGGTTAACTTATGAAATAATTACCTTTTAAATAAAAAAGCGTTGAATCTAATTAATGCAAACTGGATAATATTTTATTTCTACCAGCCGTTAAGTCTCTTAATGTCTTAATAACTTAGTAAGAGTTATCTTAAGCTTTACTTACTTAATGAAAGACAATTTTTAAGAATGTCCTGACAACAATGTTTTTAAAATAAGTATTTTTTGCAAGTGTATATGTTTTCCTTCCGGATGGTTCACCGAACGCAGCGGTGGTGGCCGTTCTTAGGACTAAAGCCAAAATTTTTGGGTTCTCTACGCCATTGAGAAACACTATTACTGGCTTTGGTTTTTTCTTTTTTCTCCAGTTTGAACGGTCACCGGTGTAGAAAAAAATAACTGGCGATAACAGTGCGAATGGAACTCGCGTGGAGAGGGTTCCGTACAACGTTAAATATTTTCCGTAAGTGAACGTATTATATTGAGGCATACAACTTTATTTTCAATTGATAGATTTCTTATATTAATTTTTCTATAGTCTACAAGCAAGCATTATATTTTGAATTTTTTTCAAAATTTTTGGATCAGTAGTTTCGGAGACCAGGAGGGGGAATTGTCAATTTTCGTCTCCTTAATGAATAAATTATTATATTAAAATAATAACATAAATTTATTAAGAAACCCCATAATAAGCCCTTTAATTTGATATATAACACAGTAAGGTTTGCAAAACTTTTGATTTCCTAATATATGCCTTGAAAATGAACCTTACTTTTAAAAAAAAAAAAATTATTGTCTTTGCACATCTGTGTTAGGGTTGGATTACACCATCCCACAAAATTTCACCTGATTTGGTTCCAGTAGATTTGGAGCAAATTAACTGTGACAGACGGACGGACAGACAGATGTACGAATGATCCTATAAGGGTTCCATTTTTTCATTCATTTTCATAAAGAATTCTATTGACAAGGTCTGCGAGATCGGGTTTTTCATGCTCACTAAAATTTTTAATTAGGTGGTGGCGTCGCTGGTCGGGTCATTGTATTCACTATATGGTTGAGTTCAACGGTAGCTGATCCGGGCGTCCACTCGTAAACGGGTGCTGCCGGGAGGGACTGGTTAGCTCGGCTTCGCTCTTTTGACTACTTTGTATTATTTATCTTTTATTGCGTAATTTATGTCAGTTTACTTGTTCGCAAGCATTACATTATGTTATAATGTGTCAAAATTTTATTATATTATAAGTATTTATTAATTAAAAAACAAAAATAATAATAATATGACAAAGCCCTTCTGGAGAGTAGGCGACCAATACTGAGAAAATTAGTTCCTTTGGGCGTTTCTTTTCAGCAGTGGTCGTTACGAAGCGCTGGTATTGGTAGTTTTTCTTTAAAAATAAATAAAATTTTAATATACTTTACACTTAACGTAAATTATACTTATTTGTAAAGGTATATTTACTGAATAAACATTTGAATCTTTGAATCAGCTCTTGGACAAACGGATTTTGTATGAAAGATTGAACTTTTTTATTGATGTTTCATTTTTTTTTTAGAAAGTAGTTCAGTTGGTGAAATAAACCCGCTCGAGAAATTTTGCTGGTATTTCAAAAGTGACCCTGTATAAATACTGAAGTACATATTATGTCAGTAAAGTGAGAGAGTACCCCTAATGAGGATAAAAATATGTATTGAGGCAATATCCCAGATTATCATACGGGATGTATGAATATATATTATCACGAAAGCCGAAGTAGTTCCTTAGGGATTAAGAGTGATTACTTATGTGAACCTTTGCGTAAAAGGGACGTGTAAATGTTGAGCAAAAATTTTGAGAAAGAAGTTAAATATTGTGACGAAGATGGTTTGGCAAAAGGTGAATTTATAAGTATAACGTTGAATTACATGGTGACAAAATGTTATAGGGTCCCGTACCCAAAGGGTAAAAATGGAACCCTATTACTAAAACTCCGCTGTCCGTTTGTTCGCCTGTCTGTCTGTCACCAGGATTTATCTCATTAACTGTGATAGCTTGATAGTTGGATTAATAAATAAATATATATAGATTAATCACAAAGATTGAGTTAGCCTCAAAGTAAGTTCGAAACTTGTGTTATGGGATAATAATTCAACGATACTATATTTTATAACTAATACATATATATTTAAACACCCAAAACCCAGGTTAATATGAAAAAGATAATTTTCCTCCTTGACATGACCGGGGATCGAACCCGGGACCTCCAGTGTGACAGCCTGGCATGAAGACCACTAGGCCACAGAGGACGTCAATTGAAATTATCACAGATGATGTATTTCTGTTGCCGCTATAACAACAAAAGCTAAAAATCTGTCCGTATGACACGTGATTTACCATTCAGCTTGTAGCTGGGTGGATTTTATCTCTCCTTTTCCCAAAAGATCAAGGTATTGGACTTATTACCGCCATTAAACGGAAATAACCATCCAGCAGCATTTATCAAGCTTCACGCTATGCTAATCCAGCGCCGGGTGTCGTCGTTACACAGCTCGTTAAGCTGAGCTTTCAACTTATAAGCTTAATGACGTCATATAAATAATAAGTACCTACAGGGGCGACCAAGCTTCGCTCGATAAATCGAGATAATAACAATATTTGTGAGGCAAAATAACCCGACGACACCTAGTGATGAGTGGCTAAACTACATTTTCCAACCAGTGTTAAGTGGAATTGATATCCGTGGCGCCATCTATTACTTGCCAGGTAAAAAAAAACATCTTTCAAGCGCTAACCCCAATAACTTTTGAACGGCTGAATCGATTTACACATTAAAAATTGCTTAGAACCACCACAAAAACGGTTTAAAAAAAGTATTGCTTTAACGTAAAAAAACCGTATCAAAATTGGTCTATCCGTTTGAGAATACGATGCCGCAGATAGACAGATAAACACACAAACGATTGACAGACAGACAAACCGACAGGCAGACGGTCAGACATTACCGTCAAACTTATAACACCCCTCTTTTTGACGGGGGTTAAAACGAGGTACTCAAAAAACCTAAGTAGATCGGTGCTGGCTGAGTTTCGCTCGGTGAAAGATACGAAAAAGGAGGTTCTATAAAAGTAAAACCTAGCTAGATCGAGTTTTTGCCCCGAATCCTATACTTCATCATCATTTTCATCATCATCAGGTCTTTTAGTCTCCACTGCAGGAGCACGACTCTCTCTGTACTACTAGAGCCTAACTTGGCCAGAGCAGCCAGAGGACTTGGCCTACACTCTCCTCGCTGGCCAGACAGGTTGGAGAGGTCTCATTGATATTTATAAGCTTTCTTTAGCTTGTATTCCCTGAGTCACCTTCCACGACATCCACGGGACGAATTGGAGTGGCCCTATTCTATTCTACTGGAAATCACTTATACTTAATTTCATCGAAATAGCAGGAAGCCGTTTTAGACGCCGTTATGGGAGAAAATGTAAAACGTAGAATTTATCAGATGTTGTCTTCCCTCGCAGATCGTAAACGACGAACGAATTGACGAAAATTTGATCAATCATTGCATCGAGCATCTTATCACTAATCATTGTCCACTAATAAATTTCGTAGCTTTAGTTTTAATATATTTTTTTTACAATCTTTTATTTAATTTCACCTGTCCCGTTGTCTGTCTGTCTGTCTGCAATCAAATCTTGAAAGTTAAATTTGACCCACTTCCCAGTTTCCGATTGAGCTGAAATTTTGCATGCACACGTATTTCGCGTGGAGGACACGGAGCTGATCTGATGATAGAGCCGGAAGGTAGCCACAGGAACTTTGTAATGAAACGCCAGAACCCCATCGAGTTTGGGCTCATTTGATTCGTCTTGAGGAGCACTTTAGATAAAAGCTTGTTTTAAAATATATTTTCAAAAATAATTACTCGTTTTCTCAAAACATTTCAACTATGTTCAAGTAAACTATTTGTACGAATACTCAAATTACATATTAAATCTAGTTTGGGTATTATTATTCCAAAGAATATGACCAAAAAAATTCTATCTCTCATTTTTTAGCTATCGATGTCTACGTTCCTGAAACCCTCGCAACGCTAACTACCACTCGATTATTCCAAGCTCAACTGTGGGCTGCCGAGTGAGTAAACCTTCGATAAAGTGACTAACGTACCTAAAATGTTTAGATATGTACGCTTTGTAACAATCTAAATGTTGTACTTGAATTTCAGAGACGCGACAATAAAGTTTATTTATTATTGTGTATCTCCTTTAGTTTCACGGGTCTTTTCACCTCGGTCCTATCAGAGGCTTGCGTGGGGATACAGATTCAACACCAAGAGGCCCTTTGGAGAAGTTGATGTTATGTGACGCTCCCGCCAAAACCCATTCCTGAATATACTAATTAAAGGTGTAAAGGTGAATAGGTTTCGGAAGGAGAAAGATCTATTGCAAGAAAGGGGAAAGGTCCATGGGTTATGAAATAAGATTGGGATGGACTGATTCTGGGATATTGCAATGGGAACGTTATTATTATTAATTAAGGGGATACCTGAATTTTACGGGGTCCAGTGGTGCCCCCATTTGAAATAAATCATATAGTAGGAAACGAAGACATCATGTTTAAAGTT
The DNA here is from genome assembly GCA_943193695.1 of Acrobasis suavella. Taxonomy (NCBI): domain Eukaryota; kingdom Metazoa; phylum Arthropoda; class Insecta; order Lepidoptera; family Pyralidae; genus Acrobasis; species Acrobasis suavella. The sequence continues at coordinate 20,858,241 of OW971932.1, forward strand.
TTAAGTGAGAACGTGAAGTTTTTCTACGTACATACGCCAAAAGTGGCCGTTTTTCGCAATTGTAGGTAGAAAAGCTTCACGTTCTCACTTTAAACTGTAAACAATAGTTTGTAAAATAGTTTTGAGGGTTATCTAGGGTCTGATCAAGACAAAATTTTAAATGATATCTCCGTTTACTTTCAAATGATTTATTACAAATGGGGGCAGCACTAGACCATGAAAAATTCAGGTAGCCCCTTAATGCTCTTTCTCGCCTATATACCTACCACCAAGGTAAACTCTGTCTGCCCCGTAAAGAATGAGGACGTGATTAATATATGTGCTCGTCCAATACGCTATTCCAGCGCCTGGTGGCGTTATGCAGCTCGTTAAGCTTAGCTTTCCACCTATGAGCTTAATGACGTCATATATATAAAATTTGGTAGTTAGCATTTAGGTGTAACTTTGGCGGTGAAAATTTGGTACCGAATTATTTATTGTTACTTTAGTGGCGCGTATGCTGGGGCTTTTAGTGTCAGGTGTGGTGAGATTCATAGTAGTGGTTTTTTTTTTGTGTGTAAGTGGCTAACTTGTGTTAGATTTTCAAGCGGACAGCAAGGTATAGGACATTGCACGACTGCCATACAATGATAACAGCCGAGACCAACGGTTTATATAATGCGACACAAATAAATTGAACAAAAATGGCGGACTTCAAAGCATTTTTGTACAAATTCCCGACTCGTAAATTGAACATAAAAGGCGGTTATCGGTGCAAATCAGGCGCCGACTGCCATTTTGGTTCAATTTACGTGTCGGGAATTTGTACAAAAATGCTTTGAAGTGCGCCATGTTAGTTCAACTTATTTGTGTCACATTGTACGTGCCTTTCGAAGCGTGCTTCGGAAGGCTCATCATGCTAAGCTTTGTCTGCCCCGTATAGTAAATGACGTGATTAATATATGTGCACGTCCACGCTATGGTAATCCAGTGCCGGGTGTCGTCGTTATGCAGCTCGTTTAGCTGAGCTTTCAAGTTAAAAGCATAATGACGTCACGGAGAGATATATTTAAACTGCACACGAGATCTTTTCATACTTCGAAAAGATTTTCGGCGGACGGTTTGAACATTTAAACTGAAAGCCGTCTATGGTACTTCAAAGCTAAATATATACAAGAAGATTTATTCCAGTGCATATTTTCAGGGTTCCGTACGTTTTGGGTACGGAACCCTAAAAATATGCCGATAGCAGAGAGGGCTAATGGGATCCTACTACTAAGACACCGCTGCCTGTGTCCTATCCGTCCGTCCCTATCCGTCCGTCTGAAACAGCTAGGGCTCTATCTCTTGAACCGTAATACTAGTTACTACATATATATAAAATATTCACCGATTATTTATTACTGCGGGCGCTATAAGTTTTTTATTTAAATAGCTAAGCTAGGATAATTTACATAAGTATTTACAAATAAAAAGAAAAAGTGAAATACCTACTATGAATTTAATCCAAAAAAAATCGTGCCCAAGCGGCATAGTGCCAAGAACGCTGGCCGTATTTCCTCGTTGAATCGCAATACTGATGCGTTGGGCGAAAAAGCAGCCAGCTCTCTTGTCACCAGCGGCGAAGATCAGTCTTGAGGAGATCTCTTTAAGGAAACCCCTAGCACCAGGGCCCCATGGTCTAAAAGTCTCCACGCCAAACGGCAAAAAAATATAGTCATCATTTAACGTTTATTTATTTATATTTATTTATTTAACTATATTTGCGCCGTTTGGCGATCTCAGCGTTTTCAGCAGCCGAACCAGCTTTTTAGACTGATCCCCTGAGATGGAAGAGTGCCAGTTTGTCAACGCATGTGGCGTCCCACACTAACGCCCTGCCGCATACCCAGGGGATCAGTGACATTCCATCAGGTCTCCTACCATCATTACGTATTACACCCCGAGGTTCGAGGGTACAAGGTACGTGAATGGTGGCCAGAGCCCTTCGGATAATGTCATTAAGAGAGCCGTGGCGCGAAATTCTACCAGTACTGAGATGACAGGAGAGACCGTGGAGCCCAAACTGATCCACGTCGCTATATTTAACAACCAATACAAAGAATGATTTTTTTGAAGTGAAAACTTCTTTAGCGGCGTTGTACACTGTTTTTGGTATGGGTAAAAAATGTTAAAATCGCGTCAGGGCGTCAGGGCGTCAGGACACGTGACCTGATCGAAAATTCGTAAGACGCGCGGCGCGGCGTAGGAGAGGAAGTCCCCCACTCTCTTTTGCACCTGCTGTTTATTTTAGGCGGCGCAGGGCGCTTGCGCGAATGTTCGTGTGTGTTTATGTTACAGCGTGCCACGCGCATCCATGGAAATGCACAACGTTAATATTCAAGTTTTCACTTCTGCCGGCACTCCCGGAGTGCAACCCGTCGTTTCTTTTTTAATTTTAGGGAAGTATGGAACTTTTAATGTACGAGTCCGAATCTCACTTGACCGGTATTTTTTAGTTTTATTCATCGCACTTATAACTAATGTGCTGATAAATAAGCGGCCAAATGCGATTCGGACTCGCGCACTATAAAAAATCTAATTTTTTGTATGGGAACCCCACTTAAATATTTATTTTGTTTTGTTTTTGTATTTGTTTTTTATAGCGGCAACAGAAGTACATCATCTGTGAAAATTTCAAATGTGTAGCTATCACGGTGCATGAGATACAGTCTGGTGACAGATAGGCAGACGGACAGCAGAGGCTTAGTAATAGGGTCCCGTTTTTACCCTAACCCTAAAAAAACGGAACCCTAAAAACACTGAATCTTAGTAAGTGTAAGCGCGTTAGGGCTGTATGTTAAAATGACACGTGCAGACTTGATTGTAGTACCGTTTCCCGATATTTACTTGTCCAGTGAATCATCCACCAATTTATTATTTTGTCTTTAAACACCTGGCTGACAGTACGCTTTATATCCGTACATTTGTCCGACATTACATGTCAACCTCCGACACCTGGCCGACAATACGCTTTGAATGCGTTCGATTGTCCGACACAAGTCACAACATGTCGACCTCTGACAACTTGCCGTCAAAACGCTTGGTATCTGTCCGTACGATTGTCTGACACAACATGTCGACCTCCGATACCTGGCTGTCAAAACGCTTTGTATGCGTACGATTATCCGGCACTACATGTCGACCTCCTTCACCTGGCCGTCAGAATGCTTTGTAAGATTGTCCGGCCCAACACGTCAACCTCCGACACCTGGCCGTCAGAATGCTTTGTAAGATTGTCCGGCCTAACACGTCAACCTCCGACACCTGGCCGTCAGAATGCTTTGTAAGATTGTCCGGCCCAACACGTCAACCTCCGACACCTGGCCGTCAGAATGCTTTGTAAGATTGTCCGGCCCAACACGTCAACCTCCGACACCTGGCCGTCAGAATGCTTTGTAAGATTGTCCGGCCCAACACGTCAACCTCCGACACCTGGCCGTCAGAATGCTTTGTAAGATTGTCCGGCCCAACACGTCAACCTCCGACACCTGGCCGTCAGAATGCTTTGTAAGCTTGTCCGGCCCAACACGTCAACCTCCGACACCTGGCCGTCAGAATGCTTTGTAAGATTGTCCGACCCAATACGTCAACCTCCGAAACCTGGCCGTCAGAATGCTTTGTAAGATTGTCCGGCCCAACACGTCAACCTCCGACACCTGGCAGACGGTGCGCTTTGTATCCGTACGATTATCTGACACAACATGTCGACCTCCGACATCTGGGCATCAGAACGATTGTTCAGTTTAATTCCTTCAAATAAAACCAAACAAAAATTTCCATATTCATGACTAATTTATAACGAAAACAAAATGGCGTAGCAACAAGTCTTATCTTCCAAAACCAATTAAAGCACACAAACACACGCCCACAAATTGATGAGCGTTTCAGGGCGACCAGTCGGGCGGAAAATTAACGCATTCTCCTTTGCATGTGTGCTTCACGTACATTAATAAAGGGTGTTAGCATAAAGTCAACACACTCGATAAAGTGACAGTCCAATCTAATAGGAATGACACTGGGATCTGAAAAATTTGTTAAATTGGTTATCCTTATTTCTTTGCTAATATATAAATGCGGAAGTAACTCTGTCTGTCTGTTACCTCTTCACGCTTCAACCACTGAACCGATTTAGATGAAAGATATGATATAGTTTGAGACCCGGGAAAGTATTACTCCAAAAATGATCCACTCAAGGAATGAAAAGGAGAGTGGAACTTTAAGAACAAACTTTGTATCGCTTAGTTATATCACTATTTAGTTTTTGTTTAATTTTATATGATTTTATTTAGTTTCACCTGTCCCGTTGTCTGTCTGTAAGCAAATCTTGTAAGTTAAATTTGACCCACTTCCCGGTTTCCGATTGAGCTGAAATTTTGCACGCATACGTATTTCGCGGGACATTGCAATATTATGATGACGGGTAGCTGATCTGATGTTGTAGCCGGAAGGTGGCCATAAGAACTCTGCAATGAAACGTCGCAACCCCATCGGGTTTGGGCTCATTTGATTCGTCTTAAGGAGCACTTTATACAATGTCCTTTTTAATTAAGTACAAATATTTTAAGGGGTTATTCAGTCCATCATTTTGAATATTGATATATTTATTGGGAAAAGTTGTTCAAAATGATGGACTGAATCACCTCTTAAAATATTTGTACTTAATTAAAAAGGACATTGTATAAAAGCTTGTTTCAAAATATATTTTTAAACAATTACTTATTTTAGGGTTTGTTACGCTATGCACAGTGTTTGTATTATGAGTATCAGTACATCCCTCTCACATCTCACCGTATTCCCAGTTGCAGCCTCAACTGTAATTCTGCGAAGCCCTTAGTTGTAAGACCATTTTATTTATAAGAACTTACACCATTTCCAACTAACAGTGCATTATTCATTTTTCCAGCAATAGTTTTTTATGCAACAGTTGTATAAGACGTGTCAAAAAATGCGAGTGGTGCAGGTTACGATGAGAGCCTTGGCGAGCATCGTAAGGAGACGCCATCGAGCATTTTTTGACTTACTTATTAAAACGTTCCATACAATAATTTTTCTACGACTGTATTTAAAAAATAAAATACAAAAATTAACAAGAAAATGTTTGGCATATTATGTAAGGCAGATACTAGGTACCTATGGTTAACTTTTCTTTTTAAATTGACGTTAACTTCCTATTATAGTGACTATATAAAAAAAATATTTTCTTATTTTGATAATTAAGTATTAATTACGGAATGTTTTATTTTTGATACGTTGTTGTTAAGTGGGTAGTTGAGCTTCTTTTTTTTTGTTGAATTAGTGTTGATCGAGTAAAACCTTATCCTAAGTGCATCTACATAGATACTATGGTAAAGAAAAAAAAATTGATCTATGGCTCGGAGTATCTTTTTGGCGAAATAACGACACATGTTTAGACACTATATTAGGAATAGAGTATAGACTTTTCTGAAATCATAATATATAATCTATGTACTTTTATTTGCGTTCGGGGCCGTTTAAAAGACAGATAACAATATAGAAGTAGAAAAAAAATATTATTAAAAACCATCTCATTTAAAAATGACAAAAAGAATTCCTAATTTGCAATTTGTGAGATAATTTGCAAGATTTATTTGCTGTCGTATTCAAAACCGATGGGAGCATAATTGGGTAGCCTTCCGAATCCTCCGTAATTTGGTCCCATTTTAACATTTGGCTTTTATTTTTATTGACTGGCTTAGGGACATTGAAAACCTTTTTGAGAAAAAATACTGTACACATATTATTACATATAAATCGAATTGTTACAGTTACTTAGTTTTAATTTAAATTTAAGATATGTAATCCTTATATCTAGTTATTTTATGTTATTATAAAGCTTTCATATTATTAGTGGCTCTGTACGCTGTAGACCTCGCGAGTCACCCCCGGCCTTTTGAAGTTTATCGAATCAAAAAGTTGTTCAGTCAAAAAAATTGCGTCTTAATAAAAAAGATTTAAGACATTTTTTTTTTAAATTTCGAAATACCTGAAATATGATATTTATAAAGTTTTCAACGCCCGTATTTCCTGCTATTTTTATCGAACCTTTATAATTACCTATATAATTATCGAACCTTCTCACAATTTTTTTATAGAATCGATTAAAAAATTTCTCATTTCTCATTTATTAATCGCTAACATGTTGCAAAAGATGACAAAATATTGGTGCAGTAATACAATGTACTAATTTAATAAAATTGGCAATTGAAAAAAAAGGTTAATGTATGTCAAGGACTATCATGTAGGTAAAAAGAAGTAGGTAAGCATGCTTAGTCAAATTCTAAAGTTCTAAAACGTCCAAGGTACGAGTAGACAAACAATAGGTAGCTACTTATCTATGAAGTCACATTTTTAGGTTTATTTAAGTCACATATAGAACGAGAGATTGAGAACGAAAATGCGGCCTGAAGGCGAGTATACCCGGACAGACTGACAAACTGACCGCCGGAAAAAAGCATTTTTGGTCAATCTCGAAACTGAGACTTCGCTCGCTCGGTCAATAAAATTGTATATTGTAAAAGACACGAAAAATATTATCTATAAAACAAGTACATTGTTATGTGTTCAAACAGTTGTTCGATCTGTAGGCCCTGTAATTCAGAGAATTTATTTAGTTACTTGAGCAACCGACGTGTCAACCGAATAAAATGACAGAAATTTCCAATAGGGTTCATAGACCTCACACAATAGACATTATCCCCAAAAATGTCTTCATATTTCTCGAGAAAATCGGGAGTTACGTTACAGTCTTCCTATATGTTAAAAATAATGGTCGTTTACCAAGTATATATGTACTCGTGGGGAAAAGGTGGCAGATAATATATGATACAATAAGGTGATGTTTACGTAATAGGGTATTCGACGAATCTTTGAGAGTATCAGTGACAGGAGTGTTCATATTCTAAATGACTTCTGAGAAAATGTTTTTAGGATGTTATATCCTGAATTGTGTTTTGTAATGGTGTACAGAATAGTGTAGGTAAAATAAATCGAAGTAAGTATTTATTTATCATTAATAAACTTTATCATAACAAATGAATTAATTTATTTTTATTGGTTTATGTACACTTGGAAATTTACAGATAAAACCTTATAATAGTAAACGTAGTACTTATGTAAAAAGCTTTAAATGAAGCGTCTTCTTTTTAAATACATTAACAAATATTATGTAGATTTTTATAAGTACTATATTTATATATAGTTTTATAAGTACCGTATTTATATATAGTACTTATAAAAAATCTACATAAAAATATTGTTAATGTATTTAAAAAGAAGAAGCTTTATTTAAAGCATCTAATAATAACAATTCAGATGAGTACTTAGATACGCATTGCTTACGCTTTTGCAAGCTAAGCAACTCCGGACATGTCCGCACTTGGATCGGTGGCAGCACCACACGATTCATAAAAATCATTCGAGTTCCTTTGTGCTTTGGAAGGCACGAAAAACAGCTGTTGGTTGTAGCTGTCATCATTGTATGGCAGCTTGAAAAATCGGCCAAAAATTTTGGTCACTTACACAAAACAACCATAACTCAAGTTGACAATGCTGTTTTGTCTAACGATCAATAGTCGAATAGGCATTAAAAATAGAAAAAAAAAAACAATTACTAACAAAGTTAAAAAAGCTTTAAATTCAGTGTTCAGTTGAAATGCCCCGATGACCCAAATTGGAAGGATTACAAGCAAACCGTTTGACAAAAGCGAATCGGAACAATTTGGTTTGCCGCCATTTTGCTTTTCAATTGAACTGAATATATTTTTAAAAGCGGTTCATTGATTGTTTGTTTTCTTTTGTACTGTCGTTTAACTTTGAACATAAACACTCACCTAACTACTAGTGTGGCCGCTCGATAGCCTTTCGCTCGACTTGAGCTCGATCGGTATTTTAAATAAAACCGATACTATCGGTAGACTGTCGATAGTACCAATACTATCGATAGTATCGATAGTTTGTTCATCGGTATTCATCGATAGTATTGTTTTTTTTTTTAAATTATTCAGGGATAACAAACAATTACAGAATAAAATTTTATAGAAATTTTATTGTTAGTTAATTAATAGTATTGCTCTAAAAAAGCTATCGATAGGCATAAGCCTATCAATAGCTTTTTTAGAGCAATACATTATTATACTTACTTACTTACTCCGCTGGCTCAGCGACCCGAAGTGGATCTTGGCCTCCGAGACGAAAGAGCGACACAATTTCCTGTTCTGAGCGATATCTTGCCAGCCGACCACTTCCATCTCGCGCAGATCAGCCTGCACCGTATCGCTCCAGCGATATCAGGGTCGACCGCCTGGTCTTCGGCCTGATACCTTCCCCATATATGCTGCCTTGACGCTAAGATCCTCCTTCATTCTTTCCAGATGCCCAAGCCATTGCAAGCGGAGCGCTTTAGTAACACCAATTATATTCGGCTCTTTTACCAGCTCCTCTATCTCCACATTTTTTCGGACTCTCCAGCTTCCATCAGCACTTTTACATTATTATATTTTGGCTTTTTTCGATTGAAACTACCAATTGTGTAACTATCGATTTTTTGGCAACACTAGTAATGGCAATAGTCAGGTACAGTAAATTGTCGTTTGTAGGCTGGCGTCGAGACGTTGCTCAAGAACAATGTAGAGTGATTATTTTGCGCCTGGTGTTACATTATTATACACAATACCAGGCTTGTGTCACTGCAACGACTTCGAAGGGAAAAATTCTGTTACATGAATCGTTTGTCCAAATTAATCAGAATGATATTGGCTTGCCGTGGATGTCTAGGTATCTAAACGAAGAGGTGAGAAGTTCTTATGCGAGCAAAATTCAACCATAGCGCTAACCACATCAAGTTGATATTCCTTTGAATTTCTTCTGTGAGTAAGACTTCTGTATGTGAGTAGTATTACTTATTCTGTGACAATACCGATGTAGACTAAATTTTATTGGTTCATTAGGTAGATTATCGAAAAATATGGTATACGTATTTTTTATTATATTTCTGATTATCAAATAGTGCCGAAGATACAGCGCATTTTATTTCGCGTGACGTCACGATAAGGTACGATTTCTATGAGAAGGTGACGTAAATCTTCCCCACTCCGAAACTTCGATGCGCTGTATCTTTGTGAAATTGTAATACTTTGTTAAACAAAAATTCCACATCCCTATTATGGATAAAAAAAAACTTGAGAGGTGTCAAGGGACACCCGGATGAAACGAACTAAAATATAAATAGGTCTAAATTACATTCAAACTCTTTTCTGCGTTCTAAAATCAAGTTTTTATTATCTTCATAAATTTGAATGAACAAAAAGTGTCGTTACAACTTTTGGTTTTAATTTTTTCCGTCTAGCTCCCTTTCGTAACGCGCGATAAGGAACTTCGTTCCAATATTTTTTACCTATAGTCTATTTGGTTAGGTATTTAAAAGAATGTAAACAATCTTGACATGTTTTCTTATTGAAATATACACTTTATACATCAAAACCTTTGTAAATTACAAATGATTTATTTTATACATTATAAATTACATATATTCTTTGTAATTTGCATAAGTATTGATTAATAAAGTGTATATTTCAATAAAAACAGATGGACTATAGTCTTTCATCTCTAATAGGGATGTGGCCTTAAAAAATATATTATTGAATTTAGTCCATCAACTAGATTATCCAAAAATAATAGAGAGCAATAAATTTAACATAACAATTATTTAAACTGCTTCTAGTTTCCATCATTATTTTATAAAACATTTTATCTTATCTCATATATCGAAAAAAAGGAACGCGGTGAAAGCCGGGTATGGCCGCCATTTATACGCTTTTATTTAGTAGGTAGTTTAAATTTATGAGATTAGATAAAGTACGATACGCACAAAAAATGTTATTAAAATAACCTCGCCTACGGCTTGGTTTACCATGCCCGTTATGTTTTAGATTCAAAGATTCAAAGATTCAAATGTTTATTCAGTAATTAGACCTTTACAGGCACTTTTACACGTCAATAAGTATAATTTATGTTACGTGTAAAGTATATTAAAATTTAATTTATTTTTTAAAGAAAAGCTACCGATACCAGCGCTTCGTAACGACCACTGCTGAGAAGAAACGCCGAAAGAAACTCATTTTCACAGTATTGGTCGCCCACTCGCCAGAAGGGCTTTGTCATATTATTATAATTGTCTTTTAATTAATAAATACTTATAATATAATACAATGTTGACACATTATAACATGTTATGCTTGCGAACAAGTAAACTAACATAAATTGCGTAATAAAAAATATTAAGTAGTCAAAAAAGCGAAGCCGAGCTGACCAGTCCCTCCCGGCAGCACCCGTTCACGAGTTGACGCACGGATCAGCCATCGTTAAACTCAACCATATTAGAGGGAATCCAACGACCCGACCAGCGACGCCACCACCGGATTGGACATTTTAGTGAGCATGAAAAATTAGTATCATAAACTGCTATTACAACTGACAAACTGAGTAACATTTTTTACTTGACGCTTTACAAATAAAATGGCAAAACAATACATTTTTATCAATTATTTTTTTAAAGCTTTTAAAAGGCATTTCACATTTGGTTGGCTGTTTCGCTCGCACAATCAAAAATTTTTAAAGATTATAAAAAAATGTATCTCATTTGTAAAAAAGTTTTTCATTAACATTCAATATAATTATATTTTGGATATTTTAGACATGTATATATAATAAAAAGACTAAACTTCTAGATCAATATGAATTAATTCAATTTGTAAATAATAAGTAGGAAAGTAATAATCGTTTAAGCTCAATTCCAGTAACAATTTTCTGAAAGGGTCTTTGTATTAATTTCGAACAAAACTTTAAGTTCAAATTCGATACGAAAGAAATAAATCTTTATTGCGTGGTAAAAGTTTGAAAAGATTTTTTATTTCGTTCCACTTTCGTTCCATACGTATAGTTTAATGATTTTGTCCTAAATCTATAAACTTTTAATATTAATTATGAGTTATATAAAATACAAGCTCTGTGTCATTCCCCGTTTAGGTATCGAAATTATACCTACATTATTACTATGCGCGGCGACCACTTCGAAGGGGAACATTCAGTAACATGAATCGTTTGTCCAGAGAAGAATGAAATTGGCTTGTAATGGATGTCTAGGTATCTAAACGAAGAGATGAGGAGTTCTGACGCGAGCTAAATTAAACAATAGCGCTAACCACATTAGGGTCTACCTGAATTTTCCGGGGTCCAGTGTTGCCCCTATTTGAAATAAATAATTTGAAAGGAAATGAAGACATCATATTAAATTTTGCCTTGACCAGGCCCTAGATAACGCTTTAAACTATTTTATGAACTACTGCTTACAGTTCAAAATTAGAACGTGAAGCTTTTCTACGCACAAATGCGAAAAACGTCCAGTAGAAAAACGTTCATAAAATAATTTGAAGGGTTATCTAGTGTCCGGTCAAAACAAAATTTTAAATGATGCCTCCGTTTCCTATCAAATGATTTATTTCAAATGGTGGCAGCACTGGACCCCGGTAAATTCAGGTAGCCCGTTAAGTAGATATTTCTTAGAATTTATTCTTTAAGTAAGAGTCAATATGTAAGAAGAAGAAGAAGAAATGTGCTTATACACTATCACCTCATCCCCAACGGGGTAGACAGGGCCTTGGGCTGTACGATCCAAAGTCTTAACGTGATAGTGCGCGTGAAGGTGAAAAATGATAGATTACTGACCGCATCGCTTATTGGCAAGATTCAATTATAGCCAATCCTCTGATTGGCTTTTACTATTCGCGCGGGAAGATAAACTGCTGGTATATTATGCGTATTTTCTTTGCTTCCAGACCAACGTAAAAGATAACTTTAAAAAACCACACTCATCAATTATCACATTTTAATCGTTAACAGGGTAGACCTAGGGTGGTAAAACCCCGGCCACTTTGTAGGGAGACACTATGGTCTTGAAGATGGGAAAAGAGAATCAAAATAGTGACGGGTTGCTAGCCGCATTGTCTATTAACTTTCCAGATTTGATATCACAATAGGGAGGGGATGAAAATTTTAAATTGTTGGAAACTTTTTATAATTTTAGAAATAACATTCCTTCTTGTCGTAAATAAATATCATATTTTTCAGTTCAAACAATTAATTATAAATAATAAAAATATTTTTAGTCACAATTTCGTACACCACTGATACGCCGCCATTGATTTAGCCGGTCGCGTTTGACGTTTAAAAAAATTATTTCATGACAGTTGATAACTCAAAGACACTTTTGTATGACAGTTGACAACTTTACTGTTAAAGTTGTCAAAATACCACAAAGGTAGTTAATTAGAGCAATAAAAATATTTTTATTTTATTTGTATTAATTGACAGGACTGAAAATCTGATATTGTTATTCCTAAAACTAGAAAAAGTTTCAGATGTTTTAAAAACGTTTATCCCTTCCCTATTCTGGACCATTAACTTAGGTGTAATGATTTACATAAAAATGAATGTCGTTTTGATATCATACAATACATTATTTACGAACAAACTTGTGCCTTCCGCTGATATTAGAGCTACGTCACAGGATAAGAAGATTGATAGCATAGCGCGAAAGGGTTTGAGCGATAGACCACTATAAGTGATTTATGCGACGTTAAATTGGCAGAATTTAGGATTGCAAGCTGGGCTGCTACATATGTTTTTAGTTGCTAAGTTACATGGGCTCAAGACACACAGAACGCATTTAAACTGCATTTCGACAGGCAAATTGCAGTTAAAATGCAGTTTGATTGCAGAACTGCGATGAAACTGCTAACCAAATGACGACTGATGCCATTATATTGCAGTTTTTTTAGCAGAAGGCCACACGTTTAGGTACAACATCAGAACTGCAATTTGGAAGTCAAAATGCAGTTAAAATGTGGTACGTCTGTCTTTAATCAAGCACACGCACGCACGCAGTCATTTTTCTTTTTACAACAAGAAGAACTTAGAGCTGTAAAATGTCGTAATAATATGAAATTTAGACACGCAGCAGCATGTTAGAGTCAAGTTCAGAGAAAGGACCCATTTCAAGCTCATATGACCTCTTCACAATTCGAAATCTATATAACATGAAATTAAGCTCATACATTTAAGTTCTTTAGCTTATCATGAATCCAAATTGTTAATCATGTAGCTCAAACAGTTTTTGATATAATAACGTTGAAAAGACCCGAAAACTATTTTATGATTAACTTATGCAAGATTAAAATGGTAACCTACATCCATATGACCTGGAAAGTTGATATTTGGCATTTAGGTAGACTATTACGCGTATATAAAAGAATAATTCGAAAAACAGTGAATTTCGTAAAAATATCTTTCTTTTTATTAATCGATTTTTCATGTTTTGGATTTCTTTTTATGAATCCAAATACATGACTTAGCTAGTTTTAGCATGCCTTCTTATATTTAACAAATCAACTTATTATCTATGACGAAAAAACGTTGTAATTTTTACATTCTTAGGTCCTATTCTTCTCAATATATAAGTTTCCGGAATGAATATGAAAAAAATACTATTAAAGGTACAAAATTAATTTATTGTTTTTCAAAATAATCTCCCTTGGCGTCTATGCACTTTTTCATTCGATGAAACTAGTTTTGAAAACTTTTGTGCCACTCCTCTGTGGTGATCTCTGAAACGTGTTTTTCATACTCCTCGACAGCCTCTTGTGGTGATGAAAATCGTTGACCGCGTAATTGGTTCTTAATTTTTGGGAACAGAAAAAAGTCACAAGGTGCCAGGTCGGGACTGTATGCAGGATGACTCATGAGTTCTACATTTTTCGCCTTCAAAAAGTCGTTTGTCTGTCTGGCCGTGTGAGAACTAGCATTGTCGTGGTGCAGGATGATACGGCGTTTACGGTTATTTTTACGGAGTTCGTCAATAACTTCCGGCAAACAAATGGTCGTGTACCAGTCTCTAAAGCAACAGTAGCCACGTGTCCAGTTTTATTAAAAAAAGAAGCAATCATCCGCTTAGATGCACTTTTCACGCGCGCCACTTTGGTTGGTTTCGGCTCATCTTGAAAGACCTATACGCTCGATTGCTGCTTTGTTTTGGGATCGTAGCAATAAATCCATGTTTTTTCACCTGTTACTATGTCCCACACCAAATTTGACGCACTTTCGTTGAATCAGGTAAGCATGACACTGCACCAAGTGACGCGGTCCGTTTTTTGAGCCTCGGTCAAGTTGTGTGGGATCCACCGCGAGCACAGCTTTCTCACACCCAAATGTATGTGTAGGATTAATTGTATTTGACTCATGCCTATTTCTAAGGATGCGCGAATTTCATGGTAGGTCACATGCCTGTCTGTTTCAATCATACGGCGCACAGCATCGATGTTTTTGTTGGTCACAGCGGTGGACGGCCGACCATCGCGAGATTCGTCACTGAGATTGATACGACCACGCTTGAATTCTGCAAACCAGCTATAAAAAGTTGTCTCGCATGGTGCTTCATTGCCAAAAGCTGTTTCAAGCCGAGCGATGCTCTGTTGAGCTGTCAAATTACACTTAAAATCGTAGAAAATCATACTACGAAAATTTTCCCGAGTTAAATCCACGTTGATGCAGACACACAATTTTTTAAATGGCGCCACAAGGTAAAAACAAAAGACAGTCAGATGAAACAAACTGCATTCTACAGCCAAAGAGTTCTATTGTCAAATGTTGCAATAAATTTTTAAATATTGTTTATGTAAGTGGCCAGTTCCGGAAACTTATAGTGCGCCCTATGTTTTATATTAGATGGTATGAAACAAGCATGTTCAAATGTTAAGATTCTTATAAATAAATTTCTGGATTCTCTACAAAATTTGGCGGCCATTTACATCTGAGTTTTGTTGTCGGATTTTGAACTTGGCTCTCGTTCACATTTATGTTTTTGGTGGGATAAAGGTTACGCGTGTTTGTTTGTGTGTGTTTGTTACTGTGTTTATTACATTAAACTTAAAATAACTAAAATTTATTAAACCTAAAATTTTAATACATCACAGATGTACCTTCTATTATAAATAACGTCACAAGCATAATTATATGTAACACAACGAAACCTGGTAACATTAATTGTGTGCCTACGTCACGCATCCGTAGTTGTCACTGTGACAAAATGTGGTTTCCGTAGTGTGATTAAGAGTATCAACGCAGCCGTATTCCGTGTTGGTATTCTATTATTGTTAAAAGTTGAATAAAGTATAAATATATTTTTTACAAAAGGAAGTTGGTTATATGGTATAAGTATTAGCAGGCCTGTGTAACTCCCGTTTAGGTTTCGAAAATATACCTACATTATTACTATGCGCGAGGCCACAGAATAAGTGCAAGTACTCACGTACAGAAAATGCAGAAGTCTAACTCAGAAAAGAAATTCATAGAAATATCTACTTAATGTAGTTAGCGATATGGTTTAATTTAACTCGCGTCAGAACTCCTCACCTCTTCGTTTAGATACCTAGACATAAAGCGCAAGCCAATTTCATTATTATTACTCTGTACAAACGATTCCTGTAACTGAATTTTCCCCTTCGAAGTGGTCGGCGTGCACGTAGTAATAATGTAGGTATATTTTCGATACCTAAACGGAGAGTGACACAGGCCTGGCGCGGCGACCACTTCGAAGGGGATAATTCAGATACAAGAATCGTTTGTCCAGAGCAATAAGAATAAAATTGGCTGGCAATGGATATCTAGGTATCTAAACGAAGAGGTAAGGAGTTCTGACGCGAGCTAAATTAAACCGAAGCGATAACCACATTAAGTACATATTTCTTTGAGTAAGACTTCTGTACAGATAAGGCTCGTAAATATGATATAAATAAATTAATAAACGACATCATTGTGTGGTGTTACTATATCGATACAATAAATTCGACAAGATCTTGGTTCTTAAAATGTAGTATTCAAGAAAGTCACAACTTCTAATATAAATTAGGTATCTAACAAACATGTCTAACGACCTCCGTGGCGTAGTGATCACCATGATAGTCTGCCACCCAGAGATTTCGGGTTCGATCCCCGGTCAGGGCAAGTTGGAAAAACACCTTTTAGGGTTCCGTAGTAAACAAGGAACCCTTATAGTTTCGCCATGCCTGTCTGTCTGTCAGTCCGCGGTTTTACTCGGCGTTTATAAGTACTATAAAGCTGTTATTTGGAATGGGTATGTATATAAAATATGCGGAGAAAGTAATAAAATAAAAAATAATAAAAAATAATTTAGTTTAGCTCCCATACTCGTAAAATAAAAAGTAAATTTTTATTTCTCGACTAAGCAATCATGTGGGGTATCGTTGAATAGGTCTTTTAAAAATATTATGGGCGTGTAAACACCGTTTTTCGATTTAGGGATCCGTTTCTCAAATATTTGGTTTTATATTGCAAATGTTTGTGAAAGTCAAGTATCCCCCCATCTATCTATTATACGGTTATACATGGACATGTGAAAATTCATAGCAATAGTACATATGACAAAGTTTAAAGGAAAACTGTCAGAGCTAAGTAGGGTTAATAAGTTAAAAAGTTATAGGCGATCTTAAAAAATGTACTCGGAAAAGGAAAAATTCGTACAAATTCAATAGAAAATTTGATTTTAGACGTTTTCAGTGGCATGAACTTAAATTTGGCATTCGTAACTACGGAACCCTACTCTGCACGTGGTCCCTACCCGACACGCACCTGGCCAATTATTTAAATTTTCTTGGGCTTGTCTGTATTGTTGTCTGTCTTTTTTTTTTATCTTTATCTTTATCTTTATCTTTATCTATATCTTTATCTTTATCTTTATCTTTATCTTTATCTTTATCTTTATCTTTATCTTTATCTTTATCTTTATCTTTATCTTTATCTTTATCTTTATCTTTATCTTTATCTTTATCTTTATCTTTATCTTTATCTTTATCTTTATCTTTATCTTTATCTTTATCTTTATCTTTATCTTTATCTTTATCTTTATCTTTATCTTTATCTTTATCTTTATCTTTATCTTTATCTTTATCTTTATCTTTATCTTTATCTTTATCTTTATCTTTATCTTTATCTTTATCTTTATCTTTATCTTTATCTTTATCTTTATCTTTATCTTTATCTTTATCTTTATCTTTATCTTTATCTTTATCTTTATCTTTATCTTTATCTTGGGTGTTTATCTATACAATATACATGTATTTTTTATAAAGTATAGTATCGTTGAGTTAGTAGCCCATAACACAAGTCTCGAATTTACTTTGGGGCTTGCTTAATCAGTGTAATTTGTCCCTATATATATGTATTTATTCATGTCACAGAGCGAAAACTGAAGACGGTATTTGGTACTGATATCACACATACGTACGTTGTCACAATGATAAATACCAGTGATAATAAGTGATTTTCATAACGTGAACGACTAACAAATAAGCTCTTTTAAGACCAAGTTCCTATCATATCTTATCCTTCTTGTAGAAGATAGAATTAAAAAGAATATAATTCAAAAGTTCTGTAGCCATAATCATAGTTAATATAACTGATCCTTTTTTTTTCATAAAATGGCATCTCATAATGGATTTGTTATAAATCTTCTGGTCAGTATAATCATAGTTTAAAATAATGTATTTTGTTCATAATAGTAGACATATACATCTTCTTCTTCCTTCTCTTCTTCCATTATAAGCGGGGTTAACCAAAAGATATAATATGTAATTTTTACTCTCATAATGTTTTATTCGTCCGGGCATTGTTATAATGCTTTTCACCTACATGGCAGAATAGCCGCCAACAGCAGACTCGTTATTCCATAGTCATATAGACCACCCAGGTCATGTAGTATGTTTATGGTGCGGCGGGGGTGGCTCTCGGACCACCAATTAGCTGCAAACAGTGTTTTTGCAGAGTCATGTAGATCATACAGGTCATGTAGTTAAATTTTATGATTTTGTGGCCCATTTTATATTAGGTTGGGGAAAAAGTCTTTTCGCATATAGTATGTATGAACTTACTACTATATATATATACTATATATATATTTTATTTTTATTGGTAGTAACATTTTAAAATGAATCTAACATTTTAAAATTTTACTACCAATAAAAATGCAACGCAAGCCGCGACAAAAATTTGCGATGTTTATGGACCTAGTGCAGTGTCTGTGAGAGTAGCACAAATTTGGTTTAAGCGTTTTCAATCAGAAAATTTTGATGTCGAAGATGCACGTCGCTCTGGTCGCCCTGTTACGAATAAAATGGATGCTATTTTTGAAAAAGTGGAGCAAGATCGGCATATGAGTAGTTACGACGTAGCTAAGAACTGGGAATTGACCACAAAACAGTTTTGGCGCATTTGAAAAAAAATGGGTACACAAAAAAGCTCGATATTTGGGTACCTCACGAGCTCTCTGAAAGAAACCTAATGAACCGTGTACTCATTTGTGATTCTTTATTACGACGTAATGAGACCGAACCATTTTTGAAAAAAATGATAAGTGGTGATGAAAAGTGGATCACGTACGACAAGAACGTGCGAAAAAGGTCATGGTCAAAGGCCGGTCAGGCTTCACAGACAGTGGCGAAACCCGGGTTAACTCGCAACAAGGTGATGCTGTGTGTGTGGTGGAATTGGAAGGGCATTATACATTATGAGCTGTTACCACCAGGCAGGACCATCGATTCAGAACTCTACTGCGAACAACTGATAAGATTAAAGCAAGAAGTTGAGAGAAAGCGGCCGGAATTAATCAACAAAAGGGGTGTGGTTTTTCATCATGATAACGCTAGACCTCAAACATCTTTAACCACTCAGCAAAAATTAAGAGAGTTTGGCTGGGAGGTGTTAATGCATCCGCCGTATAGTCCTGACCTGGCACCTTCAGATTTCCACCTGTTTCGGTCTCTTCAGAATTCTTTAGGCAGTGTCAGGTTAACATCACGACAGGACTGCCAAAACTACTTGACGTAGTTTTTTGATCAGAAGCCCCCAAATTTCTATAGCAATGGGATCATGTCCCTACCTTTAAGATGGCAAAAAGTTATCGAACAAAATGGTGCCTACATACTTTAGTTAAATGTAAAAAAACTATATTAAAAAATGTTTTGAATTTTCATACAAAATGTGAAAAGACTTTTTCCCTAACTTATTATTATGATAAAATGTATGACAATTTGTATTTATGATAAATACAATTATATTTAAAAAATACAATGAGAACATATATAAATATTCATTATGTGTAAATAAGATTATGTATAGAAACATGATTTCAAACTAAAATATTACAAATATTTTAATGAGAATAATTTGAGACCCAATAACAATTTACTCTAGCTAAGTTTTAAGAAATAAATAAACATACAAAAACAGTTTATTAACATCACAGATGTACATACTATTAAAGTAAAATATAAACATATCAGGCAACGAAACCTAACAACATTATTTGCATGCCTACGTCACGCATCCGTACGTTGTCACAGTGACAAATACCAGTGACAAAATGTGGTTTCCGTAGCGTTTGAAACAGGGCTGTGTTGGATTAGAATAATCACTGACGACGTCGGTATTCCGAATAGAAATGAGATTGAGATAACAATATAATAGATAGCTGTTTCCGGATACTCTCTATGTTAAAATACATTCTATGTTTACGCTACCGTTAATACGCAATTGTTCAAGTCTCATAACGCAAAATTATTATATTTCTGCAGCTACGCTGTCTTTTATTACATACTAGGTACTTGTTAAAAGCTTCTTTTTTACAACCCCGGCTTTAAAGATGGGTGGTATAAGTAAGACATGTCTTCGTGTCTGTCTGTAGCATCGTGGCGCCTAAACGAATGAGGAAATTTTTATGCAGTTTTTTTTTAAAGCTGATTTGATCCATATGGTTCTTAGCTATGTTTGATAGAAATCGGTTCAGCGGCTTATAAGTTACTCGTTTGAAACTCATTTTAAACGATCGCGCTTTGACCACATTATTAATGTTTATATAAACGGGGCTTAACACGAACTTTTTTTGACTTCTTCCTTGAACTTCTAACTTGAACTTCGAATAGGAGTTACATCCTTCGTGGTCGGAGATAGATGTTTTTTAATTTGCTTTGCAAATAAACTTTCTACACTATCATTCACCGTGCAAAGTTTTTAATTGCACCCAAATTGCATTCCAAATCACGCTTCACGAGACTTATGGGTCTCACGGCCCTGGGCTTTTTTTACTTCGTTACGGATAATATAAAGACTGTTTCAAACAGCGACAAAAAACATATTTCAAAAATTTTAGTGCATAATTCGTAACTCCAAAACAGCAACTACCAAACGCAAATTTATTCCAAACGTAAACGAATTTCGTGTTGAATTCGTCATTTAGAATTAATGACGTCATTATTGGAGACAAAAGAGTAATTCCACTGTTGGTTTTCTGCTTATCAGCTGGACGATGTGAACACCGCGTATAATGGTGACAAATTATGAACATGGTTCTGAGATAATGTATAGTTTAAGGAGAATCTGTTCCATATACTACAATGAAGTTAGTAACTATTGTGCAACAAAACAAAGTGAATTCTGAGAGTGATACTGGATGTATAAAAAGGTAGTCGAGTTTTTTATTTAATAATGGCTTGTTAATTAAGTGTTATTTTATTCCACTGCGGGGCACAGATCTTCCCTTTCTTTTTCCATTTATTCCTGTCCTCAACAGCCTGCTGACATGAACATGTATATGTGAGATGGAGGTGGGTAAATTAAATAAGGAGCTCCCAGACAATCCTTCACTGTAGACCAGTCTCTAATTTTTCTAAAATATTACATAAACTAACATGCGGCCTATTCAACTAGGGTTGAGCGAGTAGACCATATGAAAATCATTTACTCCTTCCTTTTTCCTTCACTCATACATCCATACATTCAGTCGCGTTCACACTTCTGTATGCGTCCATACAACCTATACAGGCACATATGCATTTGATCTCTTCGGTGCCTCTTCAACTAGTGAAGGTTGGCAATCAGTTTGGTGTTCTTTGTTCTTAGCTCGGTGGAATACTCAGCAACGCTCGCTGTCCCGGTCTACTCTCGGATGTTTCTGATTTATTATAAGCTGGAAGAGATCGTATCGCTGATGTGGTAGAATCTGACCCAGGTATGAAATTTTGCGCTTTTTCACCGTTAGCATAAGAGTGCGCTTTCGGCCAATTTCTTGCAAAACTATTACGTTAGAATGCATTTTATGAAGAGTTTTTCTGAAACTTTGTTTTTTTTTTCGAAATATTTCTTTCACTTGTATTTGGATATGATATATATGCACCAAAGATTTAGAATATACATATGCACGCACTCTTGGCATCACGCGGCAAGCAGACTAATATAAACCAAATATTAAATTATAACTTTTAGTTTTAAAAAGGTTTATAACCAAATTTTAATTTTTACGTGAAATCTAGAAGGGGAGGGAGGGGTCTTGGCGTATACTACGGATGGTCACCGAGGGAGGAGGGTTTACGTAATATAGGTACGTTCCCTAAAGTACAAATATTAATCTCACATACATGTGTGTTTTTTTAATGTACATTACAGTTACATTCTCTATAACAATAAAACAGCATAAAATAAAGACAAAAGTCCAAAAATATGCAAATAAATACAATCAAACTAATCTCTGGCAGATATATGAAAAAAAAAACCAGAACTATCAAGTAAAACAAACGCCCGACAATAAATTGTTTTGTGGGCTTTATATGTAAATGAATTTATTTAAATGTTTAATCTGAAAAAACTTTCCTATTGTTACGGAAATACCAGATTCAGTTCGTTTTTACAATTAAAGTTTATGAACACGTTCACAAAACATTTTTAACCGACTTTCCAAAAAACTGACTGACTTCGTTTTTTATATGTTCACCGAAATTGTAATTTTATCAAAATTGGTTATTGTTTGGGGAGTAGTCGGTTTCTTTAGTTATAATTTTTTTCATAAAGCTAATTAGGAAAGAAAACAAGTATATATGTTGATTTGATAATAAGTGTGGGTCCTTGCAGAAAGATATACAGTGTGTTCGAGCAAGAACTTCGGCATCTACAACTTTTTATAAGTATAAAAATTACGAAATCGCGATAAGAAACTTGCTGCTCCATTCATTTTTAGGGTTTCGTAGTAAACAAGGAACCCTTATAGTTTCGCCATGTCTGTCTGTCTGTCTGTTCGTCCGCGGTTTAACTCACCGACTATAAGTACTAGACAGCTGTGATTTGGCATGAGAATGTATATTAATTATGTGGAAAAAGTGGTAAAATAAAATACTGAAAGGTTTTTCAAAAATATTATATGTTTGTAAACATCATTTTTCGATTTAGGGTTTTTGAAATATTTGGTTTCAAAGTGAACATTTTTGTTAAAGTCAAGTGTCCCCCCCCCTTTATATACTAAAGGGTTATATACGGACACGTGAAAAAATTCAAAGCAATAGTATATATAACGAACTTTAAAGGAAAACTATGAGAGCTAAGTAGAGTTTACAAATCAGAAAGTTATAGGCGATCAACTTATGAAATGTACTTGGAAAAGGAAATTTCGTACAAATTCAATAGAAAATTAGTTTTTAGGCGTTTTCAGTGGCATGAACTCAAAGTTGGTATTCGTAACTACGGAACCCTACACTTCGCGTGGCCCGACACGCACTTGGCCAATTATTGTATATATGACAAACTTAAAATTTGGAATTTAGATAATTTGCGAGGGTAATACTGCATTGTCAAGTAATTTTATTTTTTTAACTTCCTTGGTTTTCCATGTGGATTTTCAACACAAAACGGTTTTTTTGTGAGGCATTCCTTGACATTCCTTAACATATATTGTTTTTGAGGGATTTACGTTTCGATTCATGCTGTGCTTATCAGCTTCACATTTAGTACTAATGTATTACCGAACGCACGTCAAGTATCAGTCAGCCAATTGCCTTGTAGATACCAGAGTAACCTTACCTCACATCTGTTACTCAATTTGTCGGATAGATTCGAGTGTACGACACGACACTAGTTTGTAGCGACACCTGATGCCTTACTTTGTACACAAAGTAGAGAGATTCTAGAAGGATAACGCATACACAATTTTCAAAATTATATAACAAGCATTCTTGCTTAAATTAATTTTTTTATCTCATATTAAGATAAATAATTATTTTTTGACGCTAATGTCTGTCTGTAGCATCGTAACTCTTAAATGGAAGGATCGATTTCTATGCTATTTTTTAAGTAAAAGCAAGTTCTTTTGCGGTGGTTCTTAGCTATGTTTTATGAAAATCAGTTCAGTCATTTTAAACTTACTTAACCGACGAGTTTTTAATTTACTTGGCTAATAATAGATGGCGCTACGGATATTAATTCCGTTTAACATCGGTTGGACTATGTAGTTCTACATCTCATCACTAGATGGCATCGTCAAGGCTTTTTTTGTTCAAATTTACCTCGCAAATAAACTTGTATTATATGAGCCACAAATTACTGGTAGCATCATACATTCTTCAATATTTTAGCACAAGGTTTCATTTTTACAATTTTGAAATTGAGTAGTTAATAATCTAGCAAATGTCTGATATCTTATTGTCACGTAAATATAAAGCTAGAACTGCGTTGTAGGTTCATACACTCTGCGTCAAATTGTCACACAATTAAAGATACAACGGTCGTACACATGTGTCCATGGGTGAGTGAAACGTTGGGCTGCCGTAGATCGACAAAATTTACTTGAATCTCAAGCTGTCTGTCATATTGTATTGCAGTTATCAAGCCATGTCACATTCATAACAATAAACCTTAATTTCTGTCCATATTATTCCGGGTTATAGGAACGCAATCTTGCAGGACGGGGTATGCTTCTGTTCTGTTCGTAAGTACTTACATATTAGTATGTTTACATATAAGAATTTTAATTGTTTGTACATAAACTCATCTCATCTCAGCCCTTGTTTCGCCCATTGCTGAGCATAGGCCTCCCTTCGTCGACGCCACCCATCTCATTCTAGTGCTGCTCTAAACCAGGTGCAGCCCATGACTTTCAATATGTCGGCAACCCATCTCATTCCTAGCCTTCCGAAGCTTTCACCTGCTTTGGGCCACCATTCGGTTAAAGCCCTGATCCACCTGCCATCACTCTACGGAGTTCAAGGCCGAAAGACTCAAGGTCCACTTTTGGCGTCATTTTGAGCGAGAATATGGAAAAAACAATCAAAATAGTGATAGGTTGCTAGCCGCATCACCTATTAACATGATTCGCATTTACGCCCAAACGCTCAATCTCAATCGATCTGCGCGGGAAGAGAAGCAGTTGGTACATTCAAAGTATTTTCTTTTTTCTAAGACCAGCATGGAGAGATCCTTATCTATACTCTCTTTATTTTGATCTTCATCCTAATAGCACCAAATTTCCGAGTCGTGCCAATTTATCACGATTGTTAGTGGAATTACTCGTATTGCAGTGAAATCAGTTGAGTGAATTAGAGTTGACATAACCCGTGTCTTAATCCACCTTGGAGCTCTTCTCCTGAACAGCCTTTTGGTCTCTCAATTGCATCTTTAGCTCTGTCTTCCCCACAAAAAAAAAATACAAAATCATTTATTTAACGAGAGAACACTACACTATATGATTAACAAAGATTGCCGCACTAAGCACAAGCCTGTATCGCGAAATCAGAAAGATTAACAAAATTATGTACTTTTAAAATTTAGGACGAGCGGAGCAAATAAATGAAAATGTAGGGACCGTTAACACTAATTGAGCTAACCCCAATGTATGGGATACTAACTTATACCAAATACTAACTATATTTTATAACAAATACATATATAGATAAACATCCAAGACCCAGGACAATTTGAAAAAGGCCATTTTCCAACTTGCCCTGACCGGGGATCGAACCCGAGACCTCTGGGTGGCGGACTAGCATGGTAAACCCTACGCCGCGGAAGTCGTCATCAAAGAATAAAGTTTTTTTTCCTAGCCTGTAGGTATTGTGTCCCACTGCTGGGCAAAGGCCTCCCCCTTATTTTTCCACTTGTCTCTTTCTTCTGCGAATTTCTGCCACCCACATAAAAATCTTTCTAAGTCGTCCCGCCATATTGTTCTGGGCCTACCCTTACCCCTTTGCCCGTCTGGAGTTCAGAATGTAGACAATTTGGCCCATCTTTCGGAACGCATAAAAAGAATAAAGATAATTAATATTTCCAAAACGATATTCGATGCTTTGTCACTTTAACAAAGCTTGTCTCAAATACCTCATATAGCCCGTTTTTCTTTGCCTACGCAATTTTTTTTTGTTTGGTATCCCACTGATGGAAAAAGGCTAATTGGGATGCAAAATAAAGATTCACAATTATACTTGTCTATCTTTCAATGAATGAATGAACATTATTTTTCTTTTTATATTACATTTTGTTAAGCCAATTTGATTTCCATATAAATAAAAAGTCTTCATAATGCACATAAACCACATCTGTAAAAAGTTTATGCTTTCATATGACACAAATTCGTATGCAAAGTAGCGTCCCAAAGTCCGTCCCACAGGGTAATGAGTGAGTTTACTTCATGTGTCGAAATTACCATGGGATTTTTATTTATCTATTTCCCAATTTCCCTTATGTTTAACATTTCTGCTGAACTAAAACGTTTGTCGTCCCACAGCAATATACAGAGCTCTCTAAGGCCCAATACACAAGTTTTGTTTGTGAATTAATTAAAATAGGGATATATACTCTTTGTGTTTCTGTCGCCGGAATTTGGGTGCAATGAGAAAACATTGGATTTAATTACGAGCAGCGATGGACAATGGACAGTGCGATAAAAGAGAGGCATTAACAATAGAAAATGGCGTGAAAAAGGATGTTTGCGTAAACGGCTTAGGGAGATAAGTGTCCTTTGGAAGTCCCATGGAAGATAAAGCAATGCTGGAAAAAGAAATTCATTTAACAGAATAAGGACTGGTGAGGAGTAGATGAGGAGGGGAGGGGTTATGCATATCTGTCAGTCACCTTCACAGTAAAGAAAAACTTGACTAGAAAAGATCCCTCACAGGGATAATTCCGCCTAAATAATAAAATGTTGTGTTTTGTATCTTTAACTGTGGCTTTTTATGCATAATAAAGAATATTTAAACAAATATACAAAGAAAAAGTGAAAAAAGTACTTGAAATAGTGATGGATTGCTAATGCATCGCTTGCTGATATGATTTCAAAGATTTTCACCAACCCTAGGTCAGCTTTCACAATCTGCGAGAGAAGAGAAGAGAAGTAGTTGTAGGAGGTGTGCTCTTATGTGGGAAATGAATCCAATATGATGGAGTAATGGATTGCTAGATGCATTGTCTACATGTATCCTCAGATTTTAGTGAAAAACCTCTTGACTTTTACGATCTTCTGGGTAAAAGAGAAGCTAATTCAGTCAATTTTTTTTAACTTCTCCCACTGCAAAATGGAAGGATTTTTCACGGCAGAAAGATTACTTTTTCTTTTTTCCAGAGAAGCATGTAAGGATGTTTTTCTGAATACTACAGTTGGGAATCAAATATCCATATCTCCACGCAAGCCAAGCAATCAAAAATACTTCAGTTGTCGTCTAAAAAAACATACATACAAACGCCGGATTGTTCAAGAAGACACGGAGAACTTCGCTCGTTTCGGTCGTTCAATAATTCAACATCTGTTTGCTTACCCATTTGTTGTTGTACAAACTTATGCGTGACTGAAAACATCATCTGTTGGAACAACCTTCCACTATGTTAATAACCCAGTCACTCTCGCCGATATAATTTAATTGTTGTTAAGATAACATTGTCTATTGTTGTTTTTGTTGAGTGTGTTCGGGGTTTTCAACAAATTGTGTCAGTTTTTAACTTATAAATCATATGTTATACTTGACTTGAAAAGAAAACACTTCTCTTCCCGCGTTAATGCCAAATGTAGATATTTTTTACGACAGTTTTAAGAAAATTGTTAAGGTAAAGATACATATAAAGATAAATTATTTTGCTAAACATGAGTTACAAGCAAGATATTAATAATTGTAATTGTTATTTGTCCATTTAGTTGTTAAGTATTTAAGTTTTTGACTCACGTGCACGTTTTAGGTAACTGTAAGTGCACGAGGTATTGTTTATCATTAAAGAATAAAAAATAATAATAAATTAATGGTAATAGCAGATTGAGGGAACGAGCAAAAATTAAGTCATGCTCAGGGCGTATTCGGACGACACCCGCACGCTAAGCCTACGCCTAGCGCACGACAAGCGCACAACAAACGCAGTTTGAATTAGTTGCATATAATTTGAGTCTAATTTGTATAATAATACATCTGGACGACTGGACTTCGGTAAATGCAATTTGAAAAAGTGTGTTGATGTGTAATAGGATTCAAATTATTCGCGAAGCGGTTCGGACCGCGGTCCGAATCGCCTAAATACGGTTTCTAAAGGGGTATCTTTTGGAATGGGTCGATTCGGACCAATCTCTTATGCTCTTTTCGTGGGTCCGATTCTTGGAATGTGTGAATGTGTGTGCACGTATACTGGCATCTTTTTGCGTGCACCTATTTATTATGCACAAATTTTCACATAACTAATCAACTACTTTTTAAAAAAGTACATATTATTTAAAAATTCAATATTTATTACAGTAATGAACGAAAAAAATACGTAGTAGGCAATAAGAAATAACTTTTGCGTTATTTTTTTTATTGTTATTTTGTGTCTGGTTGTACTATAAAGGATGTCTAATAAAACTACATCATTTTCTCTGTCCTAAGTCAATCCACAAGAGAACTGTTTTGTTTCCCACTGTGGTCCAAATCGACATATTACAATATAGTTCTTGGGCAATTCGGACCGCGGTGCGAACGACCTCCTTTAGAAACGGTACTTGGCTGATTCGAACCGCGGTTCGAAACACTCGCGGTCCGAAACGCCCAAAAACTTCAAATCATATGAAACAAATTCAAACTGCGCTTGTTGTGCGCTTGTCGTGCGCTAGGCGTGGGCTAGGCGTGTGCGTGTCGTCTGAACCCACCCTAATTATTACTATTTTGATTCCCTTTTCAAAAGGCAAGTAAGCTGGACATAGAGAAAAAACAACAAGGAAGTACTGGAACTTGATAAAGAGACCGTAAATGCATGCAATAGAGATGAGGTTTGGCCACGTTATGCGGGATGAAAACTTCACAAAACACATCATGAGGTAAAAGCCAAGAGAGGAAAAGGAAGACCACGGAGGTCATTCATGGACGAAGTTAAAGAGAAGGTGTCGTACAGGGAGCAGAAATTAGGGAGACAAGAAAAATACCTAACCTTGATCTTAAACCTTTGGGTCAACTACACGCAGGGGGCTCACAGCGCTGTGCGGGTCCAGTATAATAACGCGTTTAGGGTAATGTTGAGGCTACCTCGCTACTGCAGCGCCTCGGGAATGTTTGCAGACGCCCGAGTTGATGGCTTTAATGCCATCATCAGAAAGAGGTGTGCGTCGCTGCTGTCACGCTTGCGCGCCAGCACCGACGTCATCCTCAACGCGTTAGTCGGCAGGTGGGACTCGCCAGTGCTGGGGCACTGGATTCACTTACATACCACACTGCAGGTGAACCCAGTGTCTTAGCATTATATTACTAAAATTCTTATTTATTTAATTTTTGTATTCTATTTTAATTTTAATTTTAATTTTATTTTTAATATTTTCATTAAACTCTTGTGAATAAAAAAGAAATAAATAATTGATGATTCCCTTTTGCACCTTTATGCATACCATCTAGCTTAAAGTGGCCTTATGCCTTAGAAAGAGACGCGATATTATAGAGTCAGCTCGAGATAGATCCTAGGGCCCTTAAAATTGAAGTTCATTTTGAGTTTTAATGTGGCAATTGGGCATGTAGGCGCAATCAAAATAGTGTTGGGTTGCAAGGCGCATTGCCTATGGACATTTATTGTGAGATTTTCGTCCATTGTCATTACTTCGAACGATTTGTTGGTATGTCGTTAAAATAGGGATGCTAAAGGGGTGTTGAAATAAGCTACTTATGGTGATAGTAGCACACAAAGTTATACAATGTGTAATGAAAAGGATCAATCTGAACAACTCTATACATTTTGGCACGAAGGTATTTAATTTTGTATGGAGTTGCAGATTGTTTATGCGGTTTCAGGGATGGTCCCATAGTAAAACACGTTCACATTGATTGTTACGTTTACTCCCTTTCGGGTCGTGTTGTCGCTCGATAATCCGCTATCGATATACAATATTCTAAATAAAATACGATACTATCGATAGTACCGATATCACACTAATATTAAAAAATTAAAAGTTTATGTGTTTGTTACTTCTTCATGCGTAAACGGCTAGACCAATTTTGGTAAAATTGGGTGTGCAGGAAGCTGACATCCTCAATAAACACATAGACTACTTTTTCCGCGGGTAACACCGCGGGGTGCAGCTAGATTTATATAGTATCCGTTGGTAACGACGAACAAACTATCGTGATATAGATAGTATTGCTTTTCATAATACATAAACTATCGATACTATTGATAGTATCGATAGTATTGCTTTCCATAATACATGAACCATCAATACTATCGATAGAACATTACCCACCGATACTATCGATAGCCCTATAGGCCTATATCGATTATTCGGCATTTTTCGATTGAAAATATCGATTTTAAAACTATCGATTTTTCGGCAACACTACTTTCGGATGGATATTCCATTTTCGTTACACATTGTTTAATTTTAGATCAAAGAGCGTAGGTGGGTATAACTTTGACTTCACAAAGCTACACATAAGTATATGACATATTGTTTATCTGCTTATTGTAGTAACTTAGATAGATACAAATAGCTTATACATATTATAATGTTAATATATCTACCTTCATACATGAATATTGAAACGAAATGTAGTGTGAGTTGGAATATTTAATTTATTTTATTTATTTATTAAAAAGAAACAACAACTTTTTACAAACAGTACATTGCGACACAAATAAATTGAACAAAAATGGCGGACTTCAAAGGATTACCGTGCAAAATTTTAGCTCAATCGGAAACTAGGAAGAGGGTCAAATTGAACTTGCAAGTTTTGATTATAGACAGACAGACCGACAGACAACGAGACAGGTGAAACTAAATAAAAGCTTTTAAAAAAAGAAAAGTATGATTGGTTTATATTTGAGTGATTACCTAAAACTGCTCTCCCATATAACATTGCAAGATTCTTGTTTAAAAAGAGGTTTTAGAATTGGAAAAAATATTAACATCCGAGAAAAGATCATTATAGATTGTACTGTATTAAATAATAGGGGAGTTTTAAGCGTAATTTGTTCGGCTGAATGGTAGGTACGTGAAATCACACTAATATTACAATGATATCCCACTAATATTATAAAGGCGAAAATTTGTGAGTGTGTGTATGTTTGTTACTTTGTCACGCGCAAACGGCTGAACCGATTTTGATAAAATTTGGTATGCAAGAAGTTAACACCCTGGATTAACACATAGGCTACATTTTCCGCGGGTAACACCGCGGGGCGCAGCTACTGGATAATATAACAGAAATAGAACAGAGAGGGTTGCTCAGATGAATATGGTAAGGACTGAAGTCGTTTAATAATGTTACGAATGGATCACAAAGCAAGGAAACCCACTGTACCGTGAAATATGAATCGGTTCCTTGCTCATTAAAGGAATAGATCGTATGAACATATCACATATTGATTTGGAAAATTATTAAGTCTCCAAGAACTCACGTGGGAAACTGAGTTTGCAAATAGGCTTTTTAGTGTTCCGTAGTAAACAAGGAACCCTTATAGTTTCGCCATATCTGTCTATTTGTCCGCGGTTCTATTCAGAGACTTTAAATACTAGAAAGCTGTAATATGGCATGGGTATGTATGTCAATCATGCTGACAGTGGTAAAATAAAATCATGGAAAAAGGATATTTTTCATACATATAAAGCAAAAGTCATTTTTTCTCGACTAACCTATTGCGTGGGTTATGGTTGAAAAGGTCTTTCAAAAATATTATGAGCTTATGAACAATATTTTTCGATTTAGTAATCCGTTTCTGATATCATCATGATAAAGATAATAAAGCAGCAGAAACTGTGTACAGTTTTAAAATTTCATATGTTTTTAATGTTCCCCTTTTCGCTCCCTCGGGCAGCAGCCTGATCTGCCCAACGACTTTCTTAACCCAGCAGTGGACTAGCGACTGTCTGTCTTGTAGTACGGGCTAATCTCACGGATTTCTTGCAATCTATACAAATAACAACATTAAGGCTTTGTATCATATAAATCCGAGGAGCTCGTTGGCCCGGCGGGAGTTATCTGAGTTGCTGCGTGCTTCGGAACGCACGTAAATTTGTGATTATTGTGTGGCAGCCGTCAAACAATGTCAGATGCATTTCAGCAGCTTGAAAAATCCTGTGTTGGCGTGAAAAACAAACAAACAACTTTGGAATCTGATTAGGGTGTAATACAGCATTTCATACCTGTACAGTAGTGAGCCCCGTCGACTCTGCTAGCTCCCGCTTCTCTCTGGACGAGGGGTACGGGTTGTGGAGGTACCAGTCTCGAAGCACTGACCGGGACTTCTCCTGTGGGAACAAGTAATTATTACAAAAACAAAAAACTCGACTGCCCTTTTTTATTATGTTAGATTCCTGTAATTTTTTTTTTGTATTTTTTAATATACCCAGTGTCACTCTTACAAACGAATCTAACGACAACTCTTAAGCTAAAACCCATAAAGCCGTTCAGGCTGCAGAGCGTGCCAAACATTAGAATTTTATAGTGCCATTATACATATATATATTTGGTTTTAAATAGCCACCCTAACATTGACGGCAAAATGAGAAATGTACCTATTTTGTGTGATATGGAGCCGTTCTTGTAATTTAGGTAATCCTACCAAATTTAGAAGATATTTTATAGGGAAGGCACTGATCACAGGGCCTTTCCTATATGAATAGCAGTGCACGTCACTGGTATATACAACAAAAGCAAAGGAAAACCATCAGACGTCAGGGTTTATAATTTAAAGAAATATAGTCGAGCAACTTAAAAATGTTCTCTGAAAAGTTATTCATACAAATTTAAAAGAAAATTAGTTTTATAGACGTTTTTAGTCACGTAAACTTAAAATCGGCGTTCGCAACTACGAAATCCTACATTGCGCGTTTCCCGACACGCTCTTGGCCGGTTATTACTAATGATCTTGTTTAGTGACCTGTCATAGACGATTATTAATAATAAGTATACAACATGCAAGCGAAATACCCGTAATAAATCAAACCACAGGCTATACTGGATCACTTTAATATAATGAAATTAAATAACAGCCAAAACACAAAGAAAAATTCGGCATTTCCATACAAAAGAGTGCAGCCGCCCGGGCAAATTGCATGGGGTAGTCGAATTTTTTTGGTTATTATTTTGTATTTTAATTTCATTACACTATAGGGATCTAGTATAGCCCATGGTTCGATTTATTACGGGTATGTCCCTTTCACTTTGTATAGTACGTAGCTTAAATATTTATATTTGTGTTTTTTCTTATGTACAATACAGTTTTATAAACAAACAAATAAACAAAGTTATTGTATGAGCAAAACTTGCAGACTTATTAAAACGAAATAATCTATAATCTAAATATCTAAATATATATAACTCAAAGGTGACTGACATAGTGATCTATGAACGCACAGCCCAAACCACTAGACGGATCGGGCTGAAATTTGGCATGCAGGTAGATGTTGGCATCCGCTAAGAAAGGATTTTGATCAATTCTACCCCCAAGGGGATAAAATAGGGGATGAAAGTTTGTATGAAACTTTGTCAATTTTAAACCGATCGGGCTGAGACTTTGCATGCACAAAGCTACTATGACGTAGACATCCCCTAAGAAAGGATTTTGATAATACACCCCTACGCGAGCGAAGCCGCGGGCAAAAGCTAGTTAAGTATATATTAGAATTATAAAAGAAATCTCAGTTATTCGAGGATATTTATTACCTTACAACAAAATCTGGTTCATTTTCGTTAACATGGTTACTCGAAAGTAGTTTGTCAACGACCCGTAATTATTTTCAATTTACATGAAAATCGAGGTAAATTAGCAGTGTCGCTTCCAAAGCGGATAAATAGGCCAAAATGCTGGTTATAGCAGTATTGATGTCCTTTGGCGAAAATTCTAAACGCCCATGAATTAAGTCAGAGATATGAAAAAGTAGAGCAAATATTGATTTACTCAACTTAAGGTCCTAAGGCCCCTAGGTGGGGCAGAGGGCTTCAACAGTCTCTCTCCATCGCGAACGGTCTTTGGCTACGCGATTTACTTCGGACAAGGTTATCCCGATTGTTTTCATCTCCACCGCAACTGTGCGCCGTCAGGTCTGCTTGGGGTGACCAACTTTTCGCTTCACTTGAGGGGTCCACTCTAGGGCTTGCCTCGGAATTTGTGTGGGCTCTCTCCTGAGAGTATGGCCTATGTTGGCAACTTACATACAGGAAAAAAAAATGGCCTGTCCATGTCCATCTGCGGCGCTTTATCTGCTTGTCTATTTCAAATATTAAAGGATCCGTTTTAGGCGATTGTAATAAATAGTTATAAGTACTGTCTGTAAAAAATGAAGAAGCCTACCAAACCTTTTAACTACCGCTAGTTAATAATAGAAAATTCGAATATCGTTCATATTATTGTCTATATCCCTGGAATATTTTTCTAAATGTACCTGCGCTCCTCGACAAAACGGACATAGTAAGAAGGTAATAATAGTTAAAAGAGCTATAATTAAAAACGTACGAACAAACCTTAAAATGTCATGCCTTCCCTTAGAGGCAGTTAAAAAGGTGCGGATGGACACATTATTATATATAATATACTATATAAATATATACGCACAAATCACACAGATTGAGCTAGTCCCAAAGTAAGTTTACCCCATACTATATTTTATAACAAATACATATACTTATATATAAACATAAAACTAGGTCAATATACAATTACAATCTAATTAGTCTAATCTCGCCTTGTGATCCGGAGGTCGTGGGTTCGAATCCCACTGGGAAGCATTTTTTTTTAGCCTGTTGGGTTGTCCCACTGCTGGGCAAAGGCCTCCCCTTTCTTCTTCCACAGATCCCTGTCCATAGCAGCCTGCTGCCACTCCTTTTTGAAGCTGCTGATGTCATCGTGCCATCTTCTCCGTGGTCTTCTTCTACGCCTGCGCCCTTCTGGCACCCACAAGGTTGCCTTCCGGGCCCATCTATCCGGATGCATGCGGCACACATGTCCCGCCCAGTCCCACTTAAGCTTGGCCGTCTTAACGCCGACATCAACTACTCCAGATCTAGAACGCAGATCAACATTACGTACCCTATCCACTCTTCGTACTCCTGTTATGCTGCGTTCCATTGCTCGCTGGCATACCTTGATTATCTTTTAATTTAGTGATCCAGTTTTTTTTTGCTTACATATGCCTTCTTTGGCTGTTCTGAGTGAAGTGGATTTCTTGATTGTTTGACTCGTTCGGTGTTAAAAGTTCGTATATCACGCCGGATACTCCGCTTTACTTGCTTGTCAATTAGCATATACTGGGAAGCATACTTTGTGAAAAGTTTTTTCCAGTTTGTTAGGATATTGCAGGCTTGAATCACCTGATTATCCGAAAAGAAAGACGATTCCGTGTACGTCCCTGACGGAAGGTACGTTTAAACTGTGCTATTTAGCGTTTGCTCAAACCTATCCTAAGGATTGGTTCTGGTCTACCTTTTGGATTGAGGAGTTCAAACGGCACTCGTTCAGTGTAAAAATCAGTAATCTCGTCACATCACCTAGGTTAGGTAGCGGATCCCCCGGGGGCTCTGAAGCGTTACCGCTGAGGATGCAACCGGGAAGCTCGAATGATGATGATGTAATATTAACATACTTATTTCATTAATTTTAGTATGTTAGTTATGAAAACGAAATAATTGTACGATTTGAGTTATCTAATCTAGCTAGGGTTTGCTCCAGTATAACCTCTCCGCCAGCTGCTGCCAGCCAACTTGCTCCATGTCACGCTGAAAACTTGGCACCCTTTTGCGCCAACTTCCCTGGGCTGTTGCTCAACCACACCCATCTCTTACGTCGCTACTAAGTCGAATTACTTAAAAAGTCGACGGAGCAGTAATTTTACGGTCATTACGGAGCACTTCAGAATTCATAATTTAATAAACCACCGTTTGAACTAAGAACCCGCTATTTATACTTTTGTAGTGATTAGAAAATAAGTATAGTGTTATTTTACGGTTTTGTTACGGTGGCAAGTTAATTACGAAGGATATTTTAATCGCCTTTTGTTTTACCTATATGCGTAACTAAAGTCTAAAATTTAAACTTAGGCAATTGTCATACTGCTCCGCATCCCGCTGCGTAGCGCGGGGCCGCTATACAAAAACGACGCGCGTAGACGCGGTGTCAGTGTATTGTCCTATGCGTGTTTTCCACGAAACAGTTCTCTGTTCCGTGGTGTTTTCTATACTAATTGAGATACTTGCATATAGTCCGGTCTCGCGCTACGCAGCGGGGTGCGGAGCAGTGTGCGAATCACCTTAGCTGTACAAGTGTAGCAAACAATAGGTATTTTTTCTTAATAAAAAAGTCCTACGTTGATTTTACGTTTAGGTTCTTAGAATATTTTTTAACATATTGAAAAAATGGTATTTACACTTTTCAATTTTGTTCACACATTTTGCCGCAAGTTTTTTTTGCACCATCAATTCAACCCAGAGGTCCCGGGTTCTAACCGGGCAAGTTAGAAAATGGCCTTTTTCTATTAGTCCTGGGTTTTGGACTCTTAGATGTTTATCTATATATGTATTTATTATAAAATATAGTATCGTTGAGTTAGTATCCCATAACATAAGTCTCGAACTTACTTTGGGGCTTGCTCAATCAGTGTTGTTTGTCCCAATATATGTACTTATTTATTTTTAATTCTGCCCAATGGTAAAAAGGAGACGTCAGCAATGATTTTTCTACTTATTCCCATGCTGGCTGGCTCTCTATTGTACGTCTCACCTCTCGCCTTGCGGCGAGAGTGGGGATGCTGCTCAGGGCTGTGGCCCTCTTCAGCGGATTGCTGTCGCCACCTGCAACGACAGGCGGGTCACAGGATGGTGGCCGTGGCGGCCACGTCAGGTTTCTTCGGTCCTAGGGGTTCAGTTCTGGCGCTGCTGGTGCGGCGCCTGGTTCGGCTGGCAACGAGATGATGGCGTCGCGGGGCGAGGCTTGACTGGCAGAGAACGCCGCTTGGCGTTGAGTCTGCCATTTTTATTTTTATGTGCAATAAAGTTTAATTAACCTTTCAAGCACCAATCGGCCGGATTCGACCGAGTGTACTATAGTCACGGTGACGCAAAACGCCAATCGGCCGGATCCGACTGCGTTACCCCGTCTCACTATTTTCATAATTTTGCAATTCAGATGCAACTTTTGTATGAACAAGTTTGACCATAAAGAAACTTTACTAAATTTGCTACATAATGAAATGCAATTGTATTGCGTCAGTGGTGTTTTTAATCTATTTTTCTGTATCACAAGTGTGAACATTTAATTTTCGCAATTCCTTAGGTGACAGTTCATGAAATTTGACATATAATTCATGGTGGCTGAAGGTTTAAAAACATGTAACGTCTGAAAACATTTAATACACATTGCACTCCAATATACGTCAAATAAATGCCTTTCTCACATAAACATCTCCTCTCACAGGCCTACGGAAAGAGATCTCTTTTGAGAAAAGTAGCTGCCATTGTACAACTTTTATTTTAAAAATAATATATAAATTGGTAAAAGAATGAAATAGAATTTTCCATTACGAAAATGCCAATGAAACAAAAAAATACACGGGCAAAGGTCAACACCTCAAGTAATAATTACCATTGATTGTCTAAATACAAAGGGAAAATTCAATAGGCATTCGACTTCGGGGGAATTTTCATTTATCGAGAGTGCCAGAGAAAAACATCCTCAATGAGTGTTTTTACACTATGCGAAGACGATATCGTGGGACTGGTAGTTTCATACATTTTCTATAGAACTAATTTACATTGTGTCGTTTGTCGTCACCGATATCGGCGGACAATTAATAAGCACCGTTTTTTACAAGCTTTTATTTAGTTTTACCAGTCCCGTTGTCTGTCGGTCTGTCTGTCTGTAATCAAGCCTTGCGAGTTAAATTTGACCCACTTCCCTGTTACCGGTTGAGCTGTAATTTTGCACCCATACGTATATCGCGTGACAATGCAATATTATGATGACATGCAGCTGATCTGATTATGGAGTTGGAAGGAAGGAACTCTGGTATGAAACTACGCAACCCCATCGAGTTTGGGCTCGTTTGATTTGTCTTGAGGAGTATTGAAGATAAAAGCTTGATTTAGTTTTTTTTTTTAATAATTACTTGTTTTAACCTATTTCTCACTTTTCTTATGTAAGCGCCCATGTTATCTCCTTCGTGGTCTGCCGATTCATAACAATTTGCACTCCAATCAGTTGAATATAGGTTTAAGCCACATAGGCTGATTCGGTCAGCGTTGTTACATCAGCCGATGTCTTCGGACGATATCGTTGTCATCCGAGCTGACGATATCCAGTGTCGTATCACTATCGTATCGTTTCAATGTGAAAACGCCTAACGGTATTGTCAAAAGAACTCGCTGGGTGTTTTCAATGAAAACGGTAAAAAGCTGAATATTTTATGCAGCTTTTGAGTTTCATTCAAATGTACCTTTAAAGATATATTGGAGTCATATTTTGATGAGCTTCAAAGAGGGTTGGAATGTCTTATTTTCCAGGTCTGATAATTGCTTTTGAGAGGGTGCGCCACCAATTCTACCCTAATTGTAGAAAAATATTTGTTTCGTATCATATTGTCACCTTTATTTCTTTTTGATATGAAAATAAAACCTTACTTTCTTTATACTACTCTGTTGTAAAGCGTACAAACAAAATATTTTTATTTTTTATTTTTATTCTGTCTGTGTTCTTTTTTAATATTTTATTCTTCGTTTATTGATGAACGAAAAACAAAATAAAAAAAAATATTTTTCATTTGGTTTACATAGGATTTTATCAATCAACAATCAGAAAACAAAACAAAGTTACATAACTAATTTAAATAGGTGAGTTAGTTAGTAACCATTATAAAAAAAAAAATTGACACCTACCGAAAGGCAGTCTGCTCATAAATTTTGTTCTAGACCCTGCTAATATTAGACACGTCCAAGTTCTAATAATATGAGGAGAATAGAATAAAACATATGGACAGAGTGCCTGCCGGAGAGCATCAGAAATAATATTCTGAGAAAAAATATAAGCGGCCGGATTTATTTATGTATGTATATTAGGGTGGGCCAATAAGGTATGGAATTTTTTTTTCTTTCGAATTTCATGACGCAATAGGTGTTAAAAGTTGCTACTGTGTACGTAGATACAAATAATACTATTAAATGTAATAAAATTTTCAATCTTAAGCCCTCTACCAGCAGTCAAAAATGGACTTTTAATCAATTTTCATAAATTTTTTGTATAATTATTTATGTACGTTTTAATAACTTTCAAAAAGTTTTTCTTATATTAAAGTACAAAGGAAAGCAAATTTTTAAATTAATTGTCACCATTTTACTGGTTATTTACCCTACATTAAAATTGAATTTTGATGAGATCATCCCTAGCGGCTTCTCCCATGACTAACAGTTATCCGATCTTTCTTCCTATTTTTATTAACGACTAATCGACGTCGATCGGTATCTGTGACGATTCGAACATCTAATAAAACTGCTGAGGTGATTGCAGCTGCAGATCAAGAGGAGAGTTCGAGACGGTTGCAAACTGTCCCAACCAGATAATTCTATGGTCCCGACTTAAAACAGTCGGGAATCAAGAAATAAATAAAGTATTTGTGCCTTCTACCTCACCAAAAATTACAACCAGTTCGAGACGCTTGCAAACTGTCGCGACCAGATAATTCTATGGTCCCGACTGTTTTAAGTCGGGACCATAGAATTATCTGGTCGGGACAGTTTGCAACCGTCTCGAACTGGTTGTAAGTTTTTGGTGAGGTAGAAGGCACAGATACTTTATTTGCAGGGTAATCTATCAGAATCTATTCAAAACCCGTCGTATAACAACGTCGTCACATTTTTCAATAGGTGACGTCGACGGATCACGACTATCCTTATCTAGACAGCTAGTAGTTAAGTTCTGTGGTTTTTTTAAGTTCTTATTGTAAAGGTTAATTGTTTCTCCCCTTGTTTTTCACCTCTTTGATCTATGAGTAATCAAATTTCTTTGAGGGAAACTTTCCTTTCTTTTGGACACATGCATTTTTCTTTACACTTACATGAAGCTATAGGTATCAAATAAAGTACATAATTAAACAGTTAGCTATAAAATCAGTCAATTCCTGTTAAAAAATATTTTTCTCGGAGTTTGGGGTATCTTATATATGCAATATATTTATCAAAATATTACTTTTAGCATTTGTTTTACGCGTTCTTGAGAAACTTTAGGAATCGATGCATTTTTACAAATACATTCGATTTTTGTCGTCAAGTATTAATAATAATATAGAAACAACACACGAATACTGCTATTTTATAAGAAAAGAATAATTTTGGTACCTAAGTTCAAAAAAGTAGCTCAAACAAGACTACGGCGAGTTCATACCATTTTGCCGCGAGCAAAAATGCATTGTGTTATCCTGCTTACATGTCAGATTTGGTTACAAAGTGGTCAAAAAGTAAAAAAAGGGTAAGGTAAACAGTACCATATCAATAAAATGGTCAAATAATACTAATTAACTTGATAAAACCTAAGTCTGAAATATATGAAAATAATATGTATTTTATCAATATTCGATCGCTAGTAGAGGGCTCCAAACGATTAGCTTTATTTTTCAAATTATATTTCTTATAATCTACGTCGCATTACGCAACTTTTGAGAGATCTTGTAATACAAATGTATATATTTCATATTATAGTAACAATAATAAAAAACAAAAACAAAATTGTGACTTAAAAATAAAAGATTTTTATTCCAAGAAGCGAAATGTGCCAAAAGATGAAGTACCCAGTAAAATATAAAGAAGTAAAGAAAAAGAAAAACTACTCAGCAGTAGATTATCCTTCAGCTTGGGCATTATTGAGTTACGTCACGTATTTGTTACGAGAACTGACTGTGGCCCGAATTTCGGACATTATTGGAATCATATTTCAAGAGATCTAAAAAAGAAACACTTTTGAGACATAGCGGCTAGAGTTACCGCTTTGTGAAAAAGTATGAGAATAGAGCAGATATTTTCTGGAATAACTTTCTTAACGACTCAAGGACGATTGTCGGTGTAATCAGACGACCTCAGTAGCGGATTAGAAATCACGCATGTCCGCCACTAGGAGGTTCTGGGTTCGATATGGAGCAGGGCAAGTTGGATAATTACCTTTTTCAAATTTTCCTGGGCCTTGATAGTTTATCTATATGTGTAATTATCATAAAATAAAGTATCGTTGAGTTAGTATTGTAGAACATAACACAAGTTTACAACTTAAATTATTGGTTTTTAACAGCATTACAATGCTCGGATTATTATCCAAATTAAAACATGTGATGAAAAATTTCGCCATGAGTGGGATTAGAACCCGCGTCCCTTACGTTAACGCCGTGAGTGCACTACCAGTTGTGCTACCGTGACTTCAAATCACCCTGACGAATTGTTTCATCACATAAGTACTTACTTTGGGGCTAGCTCAATCTATGCAATTTGTCTTTATCTAATACTAGTAGTTCGCCGCGAACTTAGACCTCGCCATTACAATGTATATTTTTATTAATATTTCAAAAACTACTGAACTGATTTTGATGCCAAGTGAACTTGAAAATTCTATTGATATTACCTAAATGTCTGCCAAATTATATCAAAATCGGACTATCGGTTCAGCAGTTATCGCGGTACAAATATACATACATACATACAAACAATGTGTTTTCGCCCCTAACTCGATTTAGAGACCTAGGCTCGCTCGCTTCGCTCGCTCGGTCAATTAAAATTATGCTAATACAGATAAGTTAGATACCGTTTATTACATAAGACAGATCCAGATTAGACAAAAAAGTCTGGCTTGAGCTTGGCACGGGTTCCTTTTGTAACAAATGTCCTTTTGTCAAATTTGATACATTTCGTGCATACTGAATCTATACCTAGTCATAATTATAGAATTTCGACATTTAAAGTATGACATAACAAAAAATATATATTTTCTGTCCACATGTCAACTTTAAATATTAATTTAATTGTGAGTTGACGTTGACACTCCTGGAGAAAATGCTGCAGTGCAGTTTGTTGCCGGTTCCTTTGTACTAGTGCTTAGGAAGCTGCAATAAACTTAGCTGTAAGTAATCATTTGACGTTAACAATTGTGCAACAATACGAAGTGACCACAAAACTACAATAATAATTTAGCTACAGAAACTTTGGCACTGTGACTGACACTTTTATTAATACTTACTTACAACTCGGTGGATAAAAAAAAATACCATTTTAGACGAAACTTACTACGAGGTTAAGGTACAACAATTCTTTTGAGTGGCAGATGAATGACACTAGAGAATTGCCGTCAACTTTGTAAAAGTTATTTTTTTTAATTTAGTAAATAAATAACCTCATTACAGTCTTATAACTAACTACATTGTTATGCAAAGGCACATTGTAAATAAAATCAAGAAATAAACAGATAGATAGAAACATCTTACCGCCATATTAGTTTGTTGATAAACACAATATGGTGTATCGGATGATTTGGCAAAGAAAGAAAATGGCATCGCAAGAAATAGTTATAAGAAATATCCAACGGAAATCAAGACAAGCGTAGCTAATGGATCCGCAGATTAATGTCTCCGGTATTTAGTAGGGAAGTTCTTTATTTCTTCCATTTTTACGTAAACCTTAATGTGTGTTTATTAGATCGTTGAAATAAATTTTAGGGTTGGTACAGACAAGCGACAGTCTGCTCGCGACATCTGTTGGCGACTGTTGCTAACGGTCGCGCGGCAGTTTTTGACAGTTTATTTATTTATTGAATTGGTTCATGTACACTTGAAAATTTAAAGATAAAACCTTATACGAGTAAACATAGTACATAGGTGCTACTTATTTCTAAGGAAATATCTTCTAGCAGACCTGCGAGAGGAACTGGTAAGAAAGAGGTAATTGGCGTGTACAATACAAGAATAAATAAATACTTATACCTACAAGAAACATAAATAAATTATTAAGCATACCTTCAAAAACTTACATAAATATATACTGATGTATATAATTAATGAATACATAAGATAATATTTCTAAATATGATGATCAGGATGATAAATATAGATATTAATCTTATATGTACTCGTTTCAGTTAGTTTCAGTTTGTGACAGATTGACATGTGTCTCGTGACCATTTGCCGTCGTTTGCTGTCGGTGACTGTCGCCGACAGGTGTCGCGGGCATACTGTCACTTGTCTGTTAGAAGGCTTACAATTACTAATGTTCGCACCTTTCTTCTTTTGTGTTACTCTATATAAAGTTATTAAGAGTAATTTAATAAAACATAAAGTTTTTAAGATCCTTGACATATGCACATTTGTGAGAAAAAATAAACACATATTTACACAAATTAAAGATACACACAAAATAAACACGCGACATAAATATAGGCTGGCATTGCCATCGGGAAAAAACCTACACATATACAATAACGGACCATATGTGAGTGCAATCAAAATATATAATAAACTACCGAAATCATTACAATTAGAACATAATGACAAAACATTTGATAAAAATCTTAAAACTTTGTTATTGACAAAAGGTTACTATTCGGTTGAAGAATACTTAGAAGACAAATTACAAAACTAGTTTTAAAGAATTCTCAAGCCGTTCATCAATTATTATACTGACATTTATACTACATATTTATATTATTATTTTTTGACATGACTATTATTGAGATAATTGAAATGTTTTAATGTAGAAAACACATCCAATTTAATTTATTTAAAATGTAATAGAATTCCCCTGAAATTAATACTTAACTTATAAGTTTATGTAACAGCTGACATTCAATTCAATTACTAACTTGTTACCTACTAACAATTTCTGACATATCCCAAACGAAATATTTCTGAAATCACTATTATTATATAAACTCAACTATAT
The DNA here is from genome assembly GCA_943193695.1 of Acrobasis suavella. NCBI lineage: Eukaryota > Metazoa > Arthropoda > Insecta > Lepidoptera > Pyralidae > Acrobasis > Acrobasis suavella. The sequence continues at coordinate 20,901,548 of OW971932.1, forward strand.
ACTTAAAGTTCGCAACACCCTGCCAGGGTTCATGTACTTATTTACCTACTAACCATGTTATAGTATAAGTGCATGTAAGCGAGAAATAAAGAAATAAAGATTAAAAAATATAAATACTTATATCTACTTGTTTACAATACAAACAGATACTTAAAGCAAATTTAAAAACAAATACACTTTTCCGCTTCTAACTATATCGAAAAAATATCTAATCCAAAATATCAATCATAATAGAAATCTTTTGATTTTTGACAAATCAATGTACTTTACAACATCTCTTTAAAAATTTAACGAAATATATTTTTAATATGTTCCATAATAAACGTAAAATGACTAAGATCATTAATACAGCTGAGTAGATTTTTATTAAATTCTCGTACCTAAAACTACTTTTATCATTAAGTTTTATCATGCAAATGTTACTCGACATATTTTTTGTGAACCTATAAAATTATTACAACATAATGAATTAAATTCAGCGTTCATGATAAGTTTCCAATAAAAAATATAAACAGGAAGAAAATCCCTATAGAATAAACTTGCAATGAGCCATGATATTCAAGTTGGCATCGTAAAAATAACTGATGATCGCAACAGCAAATTTCAGAACTTATACAGTATACAGTCCCCTGGCAAAATAAATGTCATAAAAAAACTTTACACACCTACACTTCTATCTTATTCATGAAATTCCTAAGTGTATCGGCGAAATGTAGCTCGGAGACTTTGTCAAAGTTGTCATGAAGTTTGCAAGTGTCATTCCTCTGCCTCTCAAATGAATTTCGTCAGTACCCTGCCTGGCCTTCCCGCCGCACTTCGTCTAGATTGCGACTTTTCAAGTTTCCACCGAGTTGTGAACAAGATTTATAAAATTATAAGTTAGTGCCAGAGTTTTGGTAAATTAATTTTGTTTTTCATTTGCATCTCGGACGCGCCCAAGTTAACAAAATATACAGTTGTTTTAGGGTTTTTAGAAAGGTATTTTCATAGATATTTCATAGATAGAGAATACAAATGAAAAATTAAATAATTTGGTATATCTTTAAGAATGCTTGCATTTTTTGAAAATTTTGAAAAAATCTTGCTATATCCGATGTAAGATATAAAAAAAATGTTTTATTTTTGCACTTAGTGATTTTGCTAGATACTATGTTGAATTTACGGCCACTATTATTATATACTAAAATTTAATTTAAATAACTGTTCTAATGGGATAAAAAAATGTCTAATCAACTGAACATTTCTAAATGATGAAGTAACTTTTATTAGTTAGTCAAAAGATTAAATCATGGCTGGCGTTCTGAAAGCAAGCCGTGAAAATGACAAATGCCTATTTAGTCGACGGACAAAATAACTCTGGAAAACAGTTGCATAATCCCATAAATAAAATAATATTTTTTCAAAACTAAAAACCGAGTTCAACACTGGACTACTCAATCGATTTTGATAAAATTTAATCATCAAACAAGTATGCAATTCAAAAAACAATCACGTGTAATAACGGAACATATATAAAAACAATATATTATATACAAATGTATATAATTAATAATCTCTTTCTTTATTGAAATCGGTTAAAATGCTTCTAATCTGTAGTCTAAGTAAGTAGTTTTCCACGCCGACATACCAAAAATACACATTTTTCTTCAAATAGATCCAGTAAAAAAGATAATACAAACGGGTCATAGGGGCAAAACTCGTAAACTCTTGCTTACTGACGGACGTGGGTAAGAACGTACGTTATAGGCTTTGTTAGCTACATTGAAGTGCGTTGGAATAGATAACAGAATACTGATTCTTAGTTACGTTTATGTGTTGTTGAGACTCAAAGATTCAAAGATTCAAATGTTTATTCAGTAATTAGACCTTTACAGGCACTTTTACACGTCAATAAGTATAATTTATTTTCCGTGTAAAGTATATTCAAATTTAATTTATCTTTAAAGAAAAGCTACCGATACCAGCGCTTCGTAACGACCACTGCTGAGAAGAAACGCCGAAAGAAACTCATTTTCACAGTATTGGTCGCCTACTCGCCAGAAGGGCTTTGTCATATTATTATAATAATTGTCTTTTAATTAATAAATACTTATAATATAATACAATGTTGACACATTATAACATGTAATGCTTTCGAACAAGTAAACAAACATAAATTGCGTAATAAAAAATATTAAGTAGTCAAAAAAAGCGAAGCCGAACTGACCAGTCCCTCCCGGCAGCACCCGTTCACGAGTTGACGCACGGGTCAGCCATCGATAAACTCAACCATATTAGAGGGAATCCAACGACCCGACCAGCGACGCCACCACCGGATTGGACATTTTAGTGAGCATGAAAAACCCGAACTCGCAGACCTTGTCAAGAGAAAATATTCATTATATGTATATTGGTCACTTATTGATCGCATTAAAACGCGACATTACAAGTACAAATGCCTTTGATTTAGGCCAGGAAGTACACACGCTTTTGTTATTAAAATTAACACTCCAAGCCCCGGAAAGTTTTGTCCGGGCTGCTAAGTCCCACAGGCTATTGGAGAAAGTGATATCAAAAATTCCTGGCCGAAATCAACAGATATTTCTGTCAGGTAGCATACAGGGTTTGGTAGTTAAAATTAACATTCCAAACCTCAGAGCGTTTGGCCGGCCCGGCGGCAGAGCCCTTTTCGGTTTTGGTGTAAGTAAAAAGCAGCAAGTGATATTAAAAATATCTCTTGATTTCGGCCAGGAAGCACACAGGCTTTTGCAGTTGAAACTCACACTCCAAACCCCAAAGTGTGTAATTTCACTTACTGCTTTTTACTTACTCCAATTCACACTCTCTCTGGGGGAGGTATTAACTTCTTACTAAGACTACTGGTAAGAAGTTACCTCCATGTAATAGTTATAGGTACAGTGGAACAACGAGATACCTGGGCCGGCCCCCTACCTATACATAACATGAAAATGTTTATCATGAAAGACTTCAATACAATCTTTCTGAGTATACATTTTCATGTTAATATATTTTTAGTTTAAGAGAAAGTTCAAGATATAGGTAGAGCGCCAGCCCAGATATCTCGTTGGCCCACTGTACTATTCTCAGTATTAACAAATTTTGTATCATTTAAGACAAATTACTAATTTTGAAAGTTAATCTATACTATAATAAAAGAGTAAAAAAAATGTGTCTGTACATTGAAAAATTTTCAAAAAAAAAAATATTTGGGGCGATGGAGATATAGTAATAGAGTAAGAAAATAAAAAAAAATGTCTGTCTGTTTGTCTGTTTGTACACGCTAATCTCCGGAAATACTGGACGGATTCGAATGAAACTTTTTTTGTTATATAGCTTTCACAGCTATATAACAAAAAAAGTTTCATTCCTGCCTGGGCAACATATAGGCTATAATTGATTTTGGAAAATGGAACACATGATGCAGAACTATAATGGTCCAGCTAAACTATAAGAAATATTAAAATGCCGCCTTAGCAAAAGTTGTTAAGTCTGATGAGAACTTTTTGTTGAGTTATAATACAACTGGCCAAGCGCGAGTCGGACGCGCGCGAAGGGTTCCGTACCATAATCTATGAAAAATCACGTTTGTCGTATGGGAGCCCCCCATAAATACTTATTTTATTCGATTTTTAGGGTTCCATAGGGTAGGGTAGAAACGGGACCCTATTACTTAGACCTTCCAACTGTTTGTCTGTCTGTTTGGCACCAGGCTGTATCTCATGAACCATTATAGCTAGACAGTTGAAATTTTTATAGATGATGTTTTTTTGTTGCCGCTGAACAAAAACATACTAAATCTATCTATCTATACTATAATAAAAGAGTAAAAAAAATGTGTCCGTACGTTGAAAATTTTTCCAAAAAAAAGTTGTTTCGTCCGAAGAAAAACTTATAAGTTCAGTATTTGCGGACCTTCAGAGCAAAACACACCAGAAAAATTCTTGGTTACGTGAACGCGCCATAATGACAACAAAAAATTAAAAATCAATTAATAAAGAACTTATGACGCAAATTATTGTTGATTTCTTGGATAGTTTTGTTGACGACGCCACCAATTATCCAGTTGAGTTTCGTAATTCACTTGCAGCAAATGGACTCTCGGCTCACAAAATAAGTCTTAATGTCAAAGGGCCAATAATGCTGATGCGAAATTTGACTCCGCCGAAACTGTGTAACGGAACCCAACTTAGTGTCTCAGCACTGTATGCCGAAGTTCAGCGGCTGAATTTCAGCCAATGCATGCCTGCAATGTTATTTGCATTAATAGCAACACATAATGCCGAACTTCCGATGCTTTTGCCTGAATCGGACACGTACCCGCCGACGCCTCACCCGCCGCCACCGCCGCCGCCGCTTCCGCTCCCGCTCCCGCTCCCGCTCCCACTCCCGTACCCGCTCCCGCTTCCGCTCCCGCTCCCGCTCCCTCTACCGCTCCCGCCACCGCTCCCGTCGCCGCCGCCACCGCCGCTTCCGCCGCCGCTTCCGCCGCCGCTTCCGCCGCCGCCGCCTTTTCCGCCGACGCCTCCGCCTCCGCCGCCGCCGCCGCCGCCGCCGCCGCCGCCGCCGCCGGCGCTGCCGCTCCCGCTCCTGCTCCCGCTCCCGCTTCCGCTCCTGCCGCCACTACCACCATCGCTCCCGCCGCCGTCGCAGCTGCCGCTTCCGCCGCCGCCGCCGCCGCTGCCGCTGCCACCGCCACCGCCGCTGCCGCCGCCGCCGCCACTGCCGCCGCCGCTACCGCCGACGCCGCCGCCGCCGCCGCCACTGCCGCCGCCGCCGCTTCCGCCGCCACTGCCGCCGCCGCTGCCGCCGCCGCCGCCGCTGCCACTCCCGCTGCCGCTTCCGCTCGCGCTTACGCTCCCGTTTCCACTTTTGCTCCCGTTCCCTCTACCACTTCCATTCCCTCTTTCGCTCCCGTTTCCGTTCGCCGCAGACACGCCAAAGACGGAAGATTAAATTCTCATATCGGCACATCACTACTGTCCGGCGTTTCCACCGAACTTCAACGGCTGAACTTCAGCTTATTTAGTGTGTCATCCCCACCGAACTTTAAACACTGAACTTTAGCCGCTAAACTTCGGCATAGTCTGCTGAGACACTTAAAGTTTACTGTGAGTGGTGCCAGTGAAACTGTATTTATTCCGCGTATGCCACTCATCCCTAACAATTTTCCTTTTGAAAATACACAGTTCCATGTGTTTACTTGCTTTGCTATGAAAATAAGTCACAGTTTTAGAGGCTTAAAGCTGCTGATGTCGATCTAAGGACTGGTTTTTCGCATGGCCAGCTTAATGTGGCTTTCTCCAGGGTTAGTAATACTTCAGCTCTTTTCATATTGGCTCCCGAAGGAAAGAATTATGACTGAAAATAATATTGACTTTTAACTCCTAACAAGTACTTTCTTATCTCTCTCTTTCTTTCTCTCTCTCTCTCTCTCTCTCTCTCTCTCATTAGTTTTTATTTATATTAACACGCCGGAGTCATAAAGTCCACGCGAACGAAGTCGCGGGCATCAGCTAGTCATTAATAATAATAATAAAATAATAACTATATAGGGACAAATAACACTGATTGAGCTAGCCCCAAAGTAAGTTCGAGACTTGTGTTATGGGATACTAACTCAACGATACTATATTTTATAACGAATACATACTCGTAGATAGATAAACATCCAAGAGCCAGGGACATTTGAAAAATGCCATTTTCCAACTTGCCCTGACCGGGGATCGAATCCGGGACTTATGGGTGGCGGACTAGCATGGTGACGACTACGCCGTGAAGGTCGTCAAATCATTACTTCTATCCATAGTATTTGAACATTTTAAAATTAACACGTTTGTGAAGTCTATTTGTTTAGTTAGTCCATGGAAAGGACGTACTTTATAGGGTTGGTTATCTTTGCTTATCCGCTGGGTTAATGTGGGAACATAAGTGTTTAAGTTGCACAATACCCGCTTAAATTAAATTTCGTATGGCCCTGATGCAGATATCACGGTCTTAGTTCTGGTGATGGTTTAAAATGGTCACTTTGTGCATATTAGTTTTTAAAATATTAAAACGCATACCTTAAAATACGCTTAGTATTAAGGGGCTACCTGAATTTTCCGGGGTCCAGTGCTGCCCCCATTTGAAATAAATCATTAGATGGTAAACGGAGACATCATTTGAAATTTTGTCTTGACCAGGCACTAGATAACCCGTCAACTATTTTATGAAAAAAAAAATATTATCATAGCGAAAACAGGCCACTTTTGGCGTATGTGCGTAGACAAGCTTCACGTTCTCACTTTAAATTGTAAACAGTAGTTCATAAAATTGTTTGAAAGGTTATCTAGTGCTTGGTCAAGACAAAATTTTAAATGATGTCTCCGTTTCCTATCAAATGATTTTCAAATGGGGGTAGCACTAGACCCCTGAAAACTCAAGTATCCCCTTAATAATGAGTTTTGAAAAAAAAAAAACCTTTATCAAGCTTTTGTTGTGAGGCCTAAGTACTTAAGATAAATGACAAAAGCCCAAACTCGATAGAGTTGTGTCGTTTTATTACTGAGTTCCATCCACCACTTTCCGTCTCCGTGATCAGACCCTAGACTTCTACCATATAGTGCTTGTCAAGATAAATCAAACGGGTCCTACTCAATGAATTTATTAAAAACTGTTTTATATTTGAGTTCCGTCGAATATCTCCCGGCTCCATAATCAAAACTCCTTAATATTGTATAGTCATCTGATTTACTTAAGTATGCAAAATTTCAGCTTAACCGGTAAGAATAAATGGTAAGAAATTGAGTTTCAAAACAAACATACAAACAAGTTAAATAAAAGCTTGTAAAAAGTAGTTAAATCTTCGTAGGAGTTTGACCGTTTTGAGAGCGTTCGATGTCTATAAAGCAGTCTTCGAAGCATGGCACCGCTGGCAGCGTTTATTGAACGCTAGGTTACGTTAAAATATCCAGCGGGATTTATTTAAAATCACTGCAACAAATTAGGTCCTTTCTCAGCCTTAACGAAACTATTTGCTTCAAGTTGAAAGCCGCAACGGAGGCAATCCGGTCGCATAGTTAGTATTCATACGAGCTTATCTCTTCGTAACAGGTCGCTGCAGTAGAAACTCTGCAGAGATTAAGTATTATATTTTTTTCGACATATTTCGGTCACATATTTTTTATTTTATTCGGAGAACATACAGAACAACGGAAAAGTTGGCTGAAGACAGACAAGATTGAAAGAAACTTCAGCGATACAAAGCGTAATGTCGGCCAGGTGTTATAATGCGAAATGTTAAGTTGGTGACTGATTCACTGGACAAATAAATGTTATTAATATTACGGGAATTACCTAGCGATGTACAAGACTTGAGTTCCTCGAGTTCTAATTTTGAATAGGCTTAGAGTTCCGAGGCTAGGCGAGCGCGAGTTCTCTGAGCAATGATTCGAGCCTTTAAAAGAGCTCGAGTCTTAAAATGAACGTGCGCTGTTCTTGAAAGCTTACAAGGTCTCGAGGCGTGATTTTAAATTAATTTTAGTTATCCAAGATATGCAAGCAGACATTTTTACAACTTACATCTTACATCTCTAGATTTACCGTGATTAATATCATTATGACCGCGAAACACTAAAATGTCGGAAATCGATCGAGCTAGCCCCAAACTAGATTTTAACTTGTTTTATGTGATACTAGACCAACGACACTAATATTTTTTTAGTAAATACATATTCACATACTTAAACACCCAAGACCAAGGACAATTGAAAAAGATCATTTGCCTACTTACCCTATAAATATATAAATAAATAATAAATATACAGGGACAAATGCACTGATTGAGCTAGCCCCAAAGTAAGTTCGAGACTTGTGTTATGGGATACTAACTCAACGATACTATGTTTTATAACAAATACATATTTAGATAAACACCCAAGGCCCAGGAAAATTTGAAATACCACCTTGCCCTGACCAGGATTGGAACCCGGGACCTCTGAGTGGCAGACTAGCATGGTGACTACTACGCCACGAATGTCATCAATAATAACTGTGAAATTGCAATAATGAAGTAGCCTCATGAGCTGCTGACTGTCCAAGGCTTGAACTCTTTAGTACGCTTATCGGTACCAAGTGCAGTTGAAGACAATTTTGCATATCGTGAACGTAACTTACTGCTCGCTTTACTAGGTTAAACTATTTTCAAAGCCTGAATGATGTTTGTTTCGTAAAATTGCTTTTTAATTTGTTAAAACCTACGTTTTCAATGATTTTTCTTCTTTATAAAATTTTCACGTATTCATTAAAATACGTAGCTTTCTAAAAAACGTTTTTGCATATTTTAAACGTAACTTACTGCTCGCTTTACTAGGTTAATCTATTTCTAAAGCCTGAATGCTGTTTGTTTCGTAAAAATATTTTTTTAATTTATTAAAACCTACGTTTTCAATGATTTTTTTCTTTATACTAATTCCATTAAAATAACTGGCAGTGTAAAAATCAAACCTTCGGAGCATTTATACAAGCTTCTTTTCGTAACTTCTGTAGCAAATGTTCGTAGTGCCCCTACAAGTACGAACCACAAAATACATTTTATTGTTGGTGTTCCAAAGATTTCTGGCGAAAGCTTTGATATGTTTTCGAGGTATTAAAAAACTGCGTCAAAAGATTCAATTCAGGACAGAAGTGGCAGGAGCCCGTTTTAGCAAAAATGCTATAAAAAACTTCACGTTCTCACTTTAAAATGCAAACAGTTATTCATACAATTGTTTGAAGGGTTATCTAGGGTTATATCAAAGCCAAATTTTAAATAATATCTCCGTTTCTTTTCAAATGGGTGTCAGCACTGGACACCGAAAAATTCAGGTAGCCCCTTAATCATACTAATTTCATTCAATAGAATGCAAACCGGGCCCTCAGGCGCTGACCCTCTCTATTTTTGGTTTGCCTTTTTATCTGCTAGAGAAAAAGATGTTTGCCCTGGATGAAACTACAATCTTTTCAAACTATGCTCGCGTTGACGATAGAGCGGTCGGGAAGGGCCGCTTTAATTAACATATTACATACATTTATGTATGTATGACTTAAAGATCAATGTAAACATTTTGCCGTGATGGCGAGCAAGGGAATGAAAGTAGTGATTTGTTGCTAGCCGCATCGCCTATTAAGGCGGCCCTACCCGGCCGCTCTGTCGTCAACGCGAGCATAGTTTGAAAAGCTAGTTATTTCATCCAGGGCAAGGCTAGAAAAAGAGGCAAAGCAAAAATAGTGATATAGCGCTTAAGAGCTCAGTTAACATTATTTTGAATAAAGTTATTGTTGTTATTAACTATCCATTGAACGAATATTCTCTTTTCATTGGGTGCGGAAATTTCATAAAACTTGTTCGAGGTGATACGTGTTTTTCAGTAAGCCTTACAAGTGTGTGATATAAATATTTTTTATTTAAATTTTCATGACATTTGCAAGGTTTCTATCGTCATATAAACGGTCGAAGTTCAAGTAAAATTTGTGCAAAAAAGATTTTTGAAGGCTTATATCTGTTTTAATAGAAACCTAGAAATGACGCACAAGATATTAGTTAAAAAAAAAAAAACAAAAAAGCATCAGTTACAACGTCATAATCACGTACGAGCGTTTATATAAAAAGTAAGACGGTAAGGCCGCTCATAACATGATGATTTTTTCTAGCCCATTCCCTCGATTGGCTTTTACGATCTACGTGGGAAGAGAAGCAGCTAGCATGGAAGAATGTAGTACAAGATTCTTAAAAACTCAGTCGAAGTGTTCAGAAAAGGACAAGGCGAGAATTTCCTGCTAAAAGTGGCAATCTAAAGTATAAATGGAATTCTTTATATTTACCTACATTCAAAAACGAACAAAACTACTTGCGAATAATTGTCACTTGGAAACGCTAGACTGAAATTCTAAGGGCTTTTATATTGGGTACTTTACTTAGCTTTGGAGGCGCTTTCAGTTTGGAGTATTTTATTTTAAGCTTTGTACCAAACATTCTCCATTCCAAAAAACAAAAACGGGTTATACCGAACTGTTATTTAATTAGCTAATTATGTCTGATTAGACAACAATGTTGAAAGTTTTGGGATACTTAATTATAACTTGGTCTAATTTTATAATGAAAAGGGAAAAAGCATACCTGGCTAATTTTATTTGTAATTAGTGTAGGAGTTTATATTAATTTCCATTTTTTTGAACGAAAGAATTTCTTTGTCGCCCGTTACGTGGGATGGTTGTGGATTTCGCGTTACAGCGTTATACGTTACACCTTACGAACGCAACGCAAACGAATTGATATATTCGTGAAATGATGATTAACAAAGCATTTAAAGTGAAATGTAATTTCGCCTCGCCTGATAGTGAGCGGTTGGTCCATCGGCCAACGATGGATTTTTTGTCTAAGAGGCATCTCATATTTGGTTGGCTGTTTCGCTAGCCTAATTAAACATCTAAAAATGAGACACATTCTTTAATAATCTCTAAAAATATATGAACGTACGAGCGAGACCGCTAATCAAGTGTAAAATGACTCTTATACTTGACGGATACTCACATACGCCAAAAGTGACCGTTTTTCGCAATTATGCATAGAATAGCTTCACGTTCTCTTTAAACTGCAAACAATAGTTCATAAAATAGTTTGAAGGGTTATTTAGTGCCTGGTCAAGACAAAATTTTGAATTATGTCTCCTCCGTTTCCTGTCAAATGATTTATGTCAAATGGTGGCAGCACTGGACCCCGAAAAATTCAGGTCTCCCCTAAAATTGTTCTCAAGTTTTCATCAGTACTTTGCCGCGTACTTTCCACCCCGTTCCTCTCCCTTAGGTAGCGGCTTAGTACAACTTGTAAGAGGCAATTAAGAGCGCTTACACATTAGACATAATGCAGCGGTAGCGTTATTAACCGCTACAAAAAAAAAGAATATGTTGACGTTTCATCATTCAACTTATCATCATCATCCGAGCGTATTCCCGGTTGCATCTTCAGCGGTAACGCTTCAGAGCCCGGGGTCCGCTAACTAGGCAACATGAATTGACGAGGCAACTGGTTTTTACACAAAAGGACTGCCGTCTGACCTCCGGCAACCCAGAACCAATCTTTGGATAGGTATATGAGCAAACGTTAGATGGCGTTCAGGCCCCACTATTTATACGTTCCGAAACTTCCGAAACACGGAACCATCTTTCTGTTCCGGATGATTAGGTGATTCAAGCCCGCAATATCCTAACCAGACCGGACTGACAGTATGATGAGCTGACTGTTACTTTAAATAATATTTTTTACATTTTTAATAACAATATTATGATAGCATGCTTACTTCCCGGCTTCAAATGTGGCGGAACAGGCAATACGCCCCTCCCCCTAACTTTGTTCCCCTGTCGGAGGAGCTGCCTCCGGGTCATAACCTACCTTGGGCAACTTGGAGGTGCCTAAATTGACTACGTACTGAGAAGGGCAGATGCGGTCACGGGCTTGCGAAGTGGCGATACATTGAAAAATCGGAGGCCGCTGATCAGACCATGCAGCACCTTCTTGCGTGTCCATCGTGCCCGACCAGCTGTACAAAGTACGACCTGTACTCGGCGTCGGTGAGAGGCAAAAAAGTGGCAACCTACTGGAGGGACAAAATTTAGTGTAATTTGAGCCAATCGACACGAAATATAGAAGAAGAAGCATGCTAAATCGAAGCATAACCATTGAGGGTTGAATTGCAAAATTCAACCCTCAATTACCCAACCCTACAAGTTGTTACGAGTTGGTTTCAAATGCCTACATACTATCGTTGATTCGTTATTTCTTATTCTCATTTTTTTTTATATAATTTATACTATACGCTTAGTTATTTGTCAGTGAATTTATAATTTACGGATAGTCATTTGGTCTAAAGGCGCAAGTAGCTTCCTATAGCGTGCCTTATTTACGTCCCATCACATTAAAGGTGGGCGACGTTTAATTTAGAATCAGTCTTATAACGGCTCCCACTAGTCACTACCCACTAGACAACATCTAATTATATTTTATTTCTTTTGTGGATTTTAATGATTGTGAATTGATAATTATTTTCCATTTGTATAAGCTTCAGAAGTCATGCTATTTTGTTGGAATTCTTTTTAAAACCCGATAGCATTAGTCTTTTGGCTTAATTCTTACCCTCTAGGAGGTGACTGACTTACAAAGACTATACCTTGAGACGGTAAGCCCAGATGGACACAGTATATCTGTGTTGATGAGAGGGAAAAATACAGCTTCTTAGGCAGGCATAAGATTATTTTCAACTTCATCACCCTATTTTACCTACATTACCACCATTACGCTTCTTATTTACATGTCCCTGTGATCTGTCTAAAGTAAAAGTACGACATTGCAAAAACTTTATCAACTTCGTTACTCGCGATTTCTCAATTCGTCATTCTTCAAATTTATTCATTATGACTTACAAAAGCTTACATGTGTTTGGTAAAGTATGTTATGTAATGTTAAAGTTACACACGATCGCGACGTTAACAATCACGTCTCAATCCCTTGCGGGGTGGATACAGCCTAGGATGGGATAGGAAGGTAAGATATTCGTGGAAGTCCACGAACTCTTTCAAGTGAAGGTGGAACAAGGGAGATACTCGAAAAATAGTGAACTCTGACAAGGTACTCTTACGAACCACTTACCGAATCGCCGACAAACATGATATATATTTGATATTTTTTTTACAGCGTTGACGACCTCTGTGGAGAATTAGGAGATCATTACAAAAACCAGTGAGCGTGTAAAGTGTCTACGAGTGTGGTTAACCTTCTCGAGGGTTGTTGCGAGCTCGAATATAGTTGTTTGTTAATCGCTGTTTTTTCAAGTATACGTGAAGGTTACTAGATAAAGAAAGAAGACCATGATTTTGTGAAGCATTCGTGGCATAGAGTACTATAAATTAACTGAAATTAAAAGCTGTCTCACGTAATTTTTTCGCTAACAATTTAAACTGCAAATGTAGAGTCATCTATTAATGTTGTTCCGAAGTAAAATAAAAGACAAATATAAACTTTATGTGCAATGACACTTCAATGAAAACCAACTAAGACAGCAGGAATCTCACTTTCGATTGCGTTAACCGCGTCGGCATTCAGGCTTGGTCAGTACCAAGCCTGAATGCCGAATTAGTGCGCGAAATTATTGCTTATATTTTAACAGTACAGTAACAGTAAAATGTATAGAAACGAATAAAAGATCTTATTTTTTTATCCTGAGGACTCATGATTAGTTTCATCGCGTAAACAGATGCACCATTCAGGCTTTGTACTGAGCGTGAGAAATTAATACTATACTTTAAAGGGATACTTGATTTTTCCGGAGTCTAGTGCTATCACTATTTGAATGAAGTCATTTGATAGGAAACGGAGACATCATTTAAAATTTTCTCTTGACCAAGCACTAAATAACCCTTTAAACTATTTTATGAACTATTGTTTACAGTTTAAAGTGAGAACGTGAAGCTTTTCTACGCACAATTGCGATAAACGGCCACTTTTGGCGTATGTGCGTAGGAAAGTTTCACATTCTCACTTTTAACTGTAAACAGTAGTTCATAATATAGTTTGAAGGGTTATCTGGTACTGGTCAAGAAAAAATTTTAAATGATATCACCGTTTCTTTTCAATTGATTTACTTCAAATGGGGGCAGAACTGGTCCCCGGAAAATTCAGGTATCCCCTTAACAACGAAAATGAGAAAGCATGTAGTGCGACATCTATAAAAATTATAACAAACTAATAACTAAAAGTGGTTTTGATATTATTCCGGAATAAGATTAATAGACAATGTTGTTCAAAACGATTAATTCAAAATGATTGGGACTTTCACCCCCATGATTCACGGGGGGCACGTATAAGCTGTGGGTCCCGAACGCCATCTAATCTTTGCTCAAACCTTTTCAAGAAGTGTTTTTGGTCTACCCTTTGGGTTGCGGAGGTCAGACGGCAGTCGCTCTGTGTAAAACCAGTAACCTCGTAAATCACCTTGGTTAGGTAGCGGACCCCGGGCTCTGAAGCGTTACCGCTGAGGATGCAACCTAGAAAACCTTCGGATGATGACGATGAGTGTGTTAGAAATGAAATACCAGGATGAGGGAGGAAAAACAATTTATTTCAAATAATAATATATTTCCCTCAAAACAACTATTTTCTTAAAATAATTCTTAAAACTTTTTAAAGCAAAGCTACAACTATTTCAATTCATCATATTTCACTATTGTTATAATTTGTAGGTACGGTAGGCCTCAGAAGTGGAGTCCCAATTCCTCATACTACTTGTATGAAAAATTGAGACTCCACTTTTGAGGCTGACCGTACATTGATTTACTTGGAAAACATTAAGTATGTTTTGTACTTATCAAATAGTATATTGGTTATTCTATCACGGTTCACAAAAGTATAATCTTTACAATATTATTACAAACACATTATCAATTACAGATATCTGTAACGGTTACAATAATATCACATCATTACAATTTATTAATAATTTACTCAGATAGCCGTTAATAAAACAATTCACGAGAAAACAGTAATTGTTACTTCAAGAGATACAATATATGAGCAATGAAATTAACCTTTACTACGCCGCTGCCGAATCAAAAGTGAGGACCATTTGTTATTCATCAGACCATTATCACAAAATACGTAAGCTTCGTATCCGCCATTTCGGCGTTATACTTCTTTTTAAAATATCTCGGCCAATCACCGCCAATCTTATCTCAAGAAATTTTGCCACATGAGATATATTGTTTTAACATTTGAAAATATAAAGTAACTTATGTCATAGCAATATTCAGTATTATTCAAAAAAAATACCGTTTTTATTCATTTTATTATAATATCTAACAAGTGTATAATATACAATATATAACAAAAACCCTGTCCTATCCTTGACGGAGCGATTCAGACCGTCAATATAAACAACTTTTTCTATGGGACAAAATTACTTGTTTGTTTTTTCCCATAGAAAAAGTTGTTTATTGTTACAATTTTACCAATCCATTTTGGATTGGAAAAATTGTTTATATTGATTGTCTGAGTTGCTCCTACAAGGATCGGACAGGGTTTTTGTTACATATTGTATAGTCCATAGTCTCTACCCCAGTGTCAAACAGGCGTAATATTATATTTATTTATTACTAGCTGATGCCCGCGACTTCGTTCGCGTGGATTTTATGACTCCGGCGTATAAATATAAATAAAAACTAATGAGAGAGAAAGAGAGAGAGAGAGAGAGAGAGAGACAGAGGGAGAAAGTACTTGTAACAGTGTTAGGAGTTAAAAGTCAATATTATTTTAATTCTTTCCTTCGGGAGCCAATATGAAAAGAGCTGAAGTGTTACTAACCCTGGAGAAAGCCACAATAAGTAGGCCTTGCGAAAAACCAGTCCTTAGATCGACATCAGAATTAAAGATCATCATCATTACTCGTCGGCGGAAGCGGCGGAAGCGGTGGCGGCGGCAGCGGCGGCGGCAGCGGCGGCGGCGGCGGAAGGTGCGGCGGCGGCGTCGGCGGAAGCGGTGGTGGCGGCGTCGGTGGCGGCGGCGGCGGCGGGAGCGGGAGAGGGAGCGGGAGCGGGAGCAGGAGTGGGAGCGGAAGTGGGAGCGGGAGCGGAACGGGTACGGGTACGGGTACAGGTACGGGTACGGGTACGGGTACGGGTACGGGTACGGGTACGGGTACGGGTACGGGTACGGGTACGGGTACGGGTACGGGTACGGGTACGGGTACGGGTACGGGTACGGGTACGGGTACGGGTACTGGTACGGGTACGGGTACGGGTACGGGTACGGGTACGGGTACGGGTACGGGTACGGGTACGGGTACGGGTACGGGTACGGGTACGGGTACGGGTACGACTACGGGTACGGGTACGGGTACGGGTACGGGTACGGGTACGGGTACGGGTACGGGTACGGGTACGGGTACGGATACGGGTACGGGTACGGGTACGGGTACGGGTACGGGTACGGGTACGGGTACGGGTACGGGTACGGGTACGGGTACGGGTACGGGTACGGGTACGGGTACGGGTACGGGTACGGGTACGGGTACGGGTACGGATACGGATACGGGTACGGGTACGGGTACGGGTACGGGTACGGGTACGGGTACGGGTACGGGTACGGGTACGGGTACGGGTACGGGTACGGGTACGGGTACGGGTACGGGTACGGGTACGGGTACGGGTACGGGTAAGGGTACGGGTACGGGTACGGGTACGGGTCCGATTTAGGCAAAAGCATCGGAAGTTCGGCGTTATGTGTTGCTAGTAATGCAAATAACATTGCAGGCATGCATTGGCTGAAATTCAGCCGCTGAACTTCGGCATACAGTGCTGAGACATTAAGTTGGGTTCCGTTACACAGTTTCGGCGGAGTCAAATTTCGCATCAGCATTATTGGCCCTCCGACATTAAGACTTATTTTGTGAGCCGTGAGTCCATTTGCTGCAAGTGAATTAAGAAACTCAACTGGATAATTGGTGGCGTCGTCAACAACACTATCCAAGAAATCTAAATATATATCTATATATCTAAATATATATAACTCAAAGGTGACTGACTGACTGACATAGTGATCTATCAACGCACAGCCCAAACCACTGGACGGATCGGGCTTAAATTTGGCATGCAGGTAGATGTTATGACGTAGGCATCCGCTAAGAAAGGATTTTGATCAATTCTACCCCCAAGGGGATAAAATAGGGGATGAAAGTTTGTATGAAACTTTGTCAATTTTAAACCGATCGGGCTGAGACTTTGCATGCATAAAGCTACTATGACGTAGGCATTCCCTAAGAAAGGATTTTGATAAATTACACCCCTACGCGGGCGAAGCCGCGGGCACAAGCTAGTTAACAATAATTTGCGTCATAAGTTTTTTATTAATTGATTTTTAATTTTTTGGTGTCAATATGGCGCGTTCACATAACCAAGAATTTTCTGGTGTGTTATGCTCTGAAGGTCCGCAAATACTGAACTTATAAGTTCTACTTCGGACGAAACAACTTTTTTTTTGAAAAAATTTCAATGTACACACACATTTTTTTTACTCTTTTATTATAGTATACATTTAGTATGTTTTTGTTCAGCGGCAACAAAAAACATCATCTATAAAAATTTCAACTGTCTAGCTAAATTGGTTAATGAGATACAGCCTGGTGACAGACAGACAGACAAACAGTCGGACGGTCTAAGTAATAGGGTCCCGTTTCTACCCTACCCTATGGAACCCTAAAAATCGAATAAAATAAGTATTTATCGGGGGCTCCCATACTACAAACGTGATTTTTCATAGATTATGGTACGGAACCCTTCGCGCGCGTCCGACTCGCGCTTGGCCAGTTGTATTATAACTCAACAAAAAGTTCTCATCAGACTTAACAACTTTTGCTAAGGCGGCATTTTAATATTTCTTATAGTTTAGCTGGACGATTATAGTTCTGCATCATGTGTTCCATTTTCCAAAATCAATTATAGCCTATATGTTGCCCAGGCTTCACAGCTATATAACAAAAAAAGTTTCATTCGAATCCGTCCAGTATTTCCGGAGATTAGCGTGTACAAACAGACAAACAGACAAACAGACAGACATTTTTTTTTATTTTCTTACTCTATTACTATATCTCCATTGCCACAAATATTTTTTTTTTGAAAAATTTTCAATGTACAGACACATTTTTTTTACTCTTTTATTATAGTATAGATAGATGTATGTATAATATATGCATATACATACTTATTAGAAAATCATTTCCGAATAGCTCGACTAAGTTAATATTATACTCCGAAATAGGATTAGTTGAAATAATTTGACACGTAAATTGTGTTAAATCAATCGATGTCTTCAGATATATCCTGTGTAATTACACTCTCTTCAATATTCTAGGCACGATGCTCTCGCCTAACTGAATCTACACAAATTATACCGCTGTTTCTTGCCCCACCACGTGTAACAGTTTTATATATGTCAGATTATTTTCCTACTAATTGTTATAGTTTTATGAATTTATTTTATTCTTGTGACAATTTGAAAAAAAAAAACAAATATATTCAGTAATATTAGGACGGTCAAGTAAATGGCGAGATCTCTCGAGATTGGTTTTTTGGGATCTTGCGAGATTTCGGCTTCTTTAAAAGCTCGCGTTGCATTCCCTGGCAGCAGTTTCTCGCTGCCAGCCAGCCTCAGAAGCTGCCTGTTAATTGTATCATCAGTTGCCACAAGAAGATGCGTTGTGATATCTTTAAAAAATCTGTGTGGCTGAACACAATGAAATGAGCAGAACATATGAAAATATTGGTCATCTAACGTAAGTTTCAAAGTATTAAATTAAAATTTTTTCGTGTCTTAATTAAATAAAGTACTCGTAGATTATACTACAACGGGTAAAGGTATATTTTTAAGGCGAGGGCGCTACTATACATAGAAGATCTAAACAAAGAATTCCATATTTGAAACTACCCCGAAATCCTGAGTGAAGCGAGGAATTCGTGTATATCGCCCGAGATAAAAATATTACCGTACCCGAGTAGCATACTCTACATACTTTTTATCTTCATCTATGAGAAAAACTAGCAAATACATAACAGAATATAAAGAAAAGTAGAACACCTATACAAATACCTTAGCAGAGTTTAACCGACAAATCCTAACCTTTATTTGGTATCGTTTTCATTTAATAAATACTAAGAAATAATTTTTCGAAGAGCACCCACTTCTGATAAAATGTTCACTCATAACTTTCTTTGCATGGTCCTTCATATCTTTTTATTTTTATAAGAAAATTTGACATTTACTATTGGCTTAAACTTACGAAAAAGTATTCAAATTTATACAAATAATTACATGTCAATACAATCTAAAACTTTTGTAATTACTTTTAATAGCGCTTTACTTTTAAATTATACTTTTCTTTTTCCAAAGCAAAGAACACAAAAATGTTTATCTACATTCATCCATTTTTTTAAATTTGGAATACATATCGTTGTAAAACAACGATATGTATTCCAAATTTAAAAAATTGCGATGTCTGTGCCAATTATTTATTGTTTTAAAACTTAATTCATTTTTTTGCTGGACTGCCAACATTATTTTTGATTCGACATAGATAACACTAGTGTTCAGTTTTAAATTTGTTTTTAATCCCTAGAGATTTTATTTTTCACTTTTCAGTCCAGAGAGAATCAGCAGTAACTTTAGCTCCAAATGTTTTACGATAAAAAGATCGTTTTTCGAGTAGATGAGATGAAAAATAATAATATTCAAACTTGATGGTTAGTTAACTTCGCTTTTATTATTTTTACAGCAGAATAATTTTATTTTCCTTAAAACAGCGGAGTTCTCTTCATAGCAACGACAAATCAGTTTTAATGAGCTAGTGTCCAGAAGGAAAGGGAATACAAATAGGTATTTTACCATCCCTACTTTTTTGTTCCATTATATTTTACTAAGCTTGACGACTTGTAAAACGATAATCAGAAGGAAATTATGGCTTTATTCTGAGCACAATCGATGCTTTCGAGATTTTAAAGAGATTGTCAATATAATTTTTTTTTCCCTCTATATTTTGCGGCCAACACTTTCCACCTTAATTCATAAACGTGGTATACTACAAAAAAGAAATCAGTCTTTGGCGGGAGTGACCCGGGGGGTCCAGCGGAAAGGGGGGAGTCGGTAGCTCCTTACACTGAGGATCCAACTCGTGTCTCACAAACGAAAACCGATTGGCCACAAAACCTTACTAAGGTTAAATGAAAATCTTTACCTAATTTATACGAAAATTACAAAAAAACACGGTTTTTCCCGCGGCAATTTCCCCAAAAAGCAGATCTCGCAAACTTCCAAAGAGCTTCCGAGCTTCAGAGATTACGTCAACGTTTTTTAGGTACACATAAAATTTCAAAGGTATTGAGCCTTCAAAGAAACTGTCAGGCTTTGAGCCTACAACTTTTGCAGGTGAAGTGAGGCATCTCACGAGAATTTTTGGCTGCCAATAAGAAAAAATCCGGTTGTTCTATAATTTTATGGTTTTTGTGTTTTTAAATTTTGAACAGTAAAAGTAGGTTGTGTGCCTCCAGCTAAATATTTGATTTAAGGTTTAAAAATATTTACATTTGGTTTGTAATAAGTCTTTCAAAAGATTTAATTGTTTCGTTAAAGATTTTTAGTGTGAGGATGAATAAGCTTAAACTCGATGGGGTTGTATCATTTTATTACAGAGTTCCTATGGCCACCTTCTAGCTCAATCAATAGATCAGCTCCATGTCATCATGATATTGCATTGTCACGCGATATACGAGTACATGTGCATGCAAAATTTTAACTCAATCGAAAACCGGGAAGAGGGTCAAATTAAACTTGCAAACGGGACAGGTGAAACTAAATAAAAGCTTGTAAAACTAGTTGAAGTGCGACTTGACAAAATTAATAAATATCGAAACCGTTGTCACCAAACTCACACAAATATACCACTAATCACATAAACAATTCGTTTAAGGCGGTGATCACACTGCACCAAGCACCGTCGCGGAACGCGGAGCCGCAGATTGTAACATTGTATGCAAGTATCAATTTGTGTTGAAAACACGCCTAGTGCAACACATTGCAACGCATAACCGCGCGGGAGCGCGTCCCGAGCGGCAAATTCTGCCAATCTTCTGGGGGGGCGCGTGTTTTTTTTGCATATACGACGTTACCAAGAGCGCATCCTGCGGGCAAATTCTGCCAATCTGCGCGGGGCCGTCGTAGACTACTGCTCCGCAAGCAGATCGAACCGCTAGGTGAAGCGGATCTGCACCTCCGTCGCCGCGCGCGGAATCTGCCGGACCGCGCACCGCGGCGGGGCGCGTTGCCAGTTGGGGAGTCACCTAATTGGTCGTTTTTATTTATTCCAATAATGGTCTTTAGGCCTCAATAATAAGATTTATTTTGCCACGGTTCAAAAAGTACTAACGAAAAGGACATTCAAAAATAATTAACGATCTCCATTACCTCCGCCATTCCGTAGGTTCTAGGTTTGATCGCTAGGCAGGCGGCAGGCGGCAGGCCAAATTGGAAGATGGCCTTTTATCGAATTGCTCTGGGTCTAAAAACATTATATTATGTATTTATTAAAAACTATAGTATCGTTGTGTTGGTGACCCATTAAACAAGTTTGAAATTAGTTCGGGCTGAATATAATTCTTTACCATCAAGGTTCCATCATCAAAAACCCAAACAAGTCATTATTAAAAAAAAAAGCCGAACTGCCTTTTTTTATGCCCAGTGTCACTCTCAGAATTAAGACGAATCTAATGACACCTCTCAAGCTTAAATCCATCGAGCCGTTCAAGCTGCAGAGCGTGCCAAACATTAGAAAATGGCGCCAAAAGTCCGCCATTTTGTTTTTCTTTATTTTGATATACCCAGTGTCACTCTTACAGTAAATACAAATCTAATGATACCTCTCAAGCTAAAATTCATCAAGCCATTCCGACTGCAGTGTGCTTAACAATTATACATACATACATACCCTCGAAAAACATGACCCCTTCTGACGAAGCCGGGTAAAAATAGAGAAGTTTTTGCATTTAAAAACCTTAGTAATTTTTACTTGTGTCCGCTTTGGCACACTTGCGGCTTAACATTAAGGTTAATGAGCCTGTATGCTTCATGTGTGTAAGAAATAACCTCTGGGTTCTAACACCTGAGACGGTACTTACGGCCGGATGATGTATGTTTGTATATACTTGGAAACGAGCAAGAATAGGACGCTACATACCTAGTATGGTTTACAGAAGCATAAGTATACAAAAAATTTAACTATTTTCTAACTATAACTTCATATGTATATTATGTAACTTTTATACTTAGAAGAAAACAGTGTATATGTATTAGTATAAATATATAGGTCTATTGAGATTAATAATATTCCAAATAGAACTATTGTTACGTTACAGTTGGCCCTGACCTATTGGGACAAAAATTCCCTGTAGTCGTACTGTTATTAGACTACTGGGACTAGCTCGAATTCCTCATGATTTGAGACACCCGAGCCCCAAATCAACTGGGCTTTACAGTCAGCGGCTACACCTAAATTGAATGAGAGTCCTCAACCGCCACTAACCGAAATTGGTAAGCCGACCATCGTTATTTCAGTCTGTCGGCCCGTGACAAGAGTTCTGGAAATGTTGAGATACCTAGACGAATGTTGAGATACTTTGGAGTATCTCGACAGTACTTAGCTGCCTGCTATAAAAATAATAAAAGTGAAGTTACTAAGCATCTTAGAATGTTATTATTAGACACGATAAAAATGTAATAATGAAAACTTTTCTTTTTCAAATGTTTCATTATTTTCAATGTGTTAGGCCACATAGTTCATAAGGTCATCACAACGCATCTCATTGAGGCAACTGGTGACCCAAATGGCTGGCAGCTTTTTTGTGGCTGGCTAGCAGCAAGGAACTGATGGAAGGAAATGCAAACTCACGAGATTTTGAAGAAGCCGAGATCTCGCAAGATCCTAAAGATCAATCAATTTTGCAAGATCTTACCATTTATGAGAGCAAGATTAGTTTTTTTTTATATAATTTTACAGTTATAAAATAAATTCATTAAACTGTAATTTATCCTAGGAAAATAACCTGTTAATTACTAATTAGACCACTTGCCGCAGTAGACTTATAGTTACTATAGCAATTTCAGTGGCCGTGCCGATCGAGGTATTAGGCGAAAAGCAATGCGGATAACACATCACTATTTCAATTTTTTTGTCCAACTTATCTCCCACCGTCACGCTAAAAGTGGCCTGTGTGTCTTGCGGTCCTGGTGTCGGCTTAAGAGCCGCAAGATCCAAAATGTCTGTTTTAGCATTAGTTATGTGGCGACCTACATTAAGTAGATATTTTTTTGAATTTCCTTTCAGAGTAAGACTTCTGTACTCAAGTATTAGTACTTATTCAGTGGTACTACCACTACTTGTTTCAAATAATTTTTTCCTCCGCCCAAACAAAGGTTGGCTGGAAATGATTGCATTTCTAGCGATAACTCCGCCTTTGTGCCTATATTGTTTTTTGTTGCTTTGTTATTTTTGTGTGTCTAATATGGTGCAATAACGTTAAATTGTATTATATTGTATTGTATTTTATTGCATTTCTCGTTTTACCTACCTAAAATAGCAATCGCATTAAAAATATTATTACTCGTAATAAATGATTGTTACTCAAAACATACTGGGTTAACCTTTAACTGGTTAAACAAAAAGCTACAAGTTTCATTTTTAACTGTCTTTGTATTAACGGTTTGTGAACTAATAAATAAATACAAAAGCAACTTGTAAATTTATATAAAACAAAAATTGCATAACTCATTTTACATGAGTCCCAACTCAAAAACTACGTTGGATTGTTTTTTTTTTTTAAATTTACATTGTAGATTGTAGTTAATCTAACCGTTTCCCAACCGTTTCCGTAACCCAACGGAAAAGAAAATGTGAAATGTATACGTTCCCGCATGAAATTTTCTCAGTCTAGCCGGCATAAGTACTTGAGAAACGAGTGGATTATCCTCCAAGCTTCTCTTGCTAATGAAATATGTCTACTTTTCAGAACAGCGAGTAACTTGCGGCCATTATTAAGGATTTTTGACCGACTTCCAAAAAGGAGCATATTTTATGTTTTTTTTTTTTAATGTAAGTTCACCGATTATTCGAAGATGCCTCAACTGACTAGGAAATTTCATTTTTTGTTTGAAAGAGTATACTTGTCAGTTGGTCCCATATAAATTTTATCAAAGTCGGTTGTATAGTTTGGGGGTGAAGACGGTTTTTAGTCTTGACAAATTATCTATACAATCTTTCATGTACTTATAATTAAATTAATGTTGATCTTTTGGAAAATAATGTTTTCCGAAATGAAATATGTAGGTTTACCTATGAAGAATAAAAGTTAAATAAATAAGTTTGAAAGGTTTACAAATAAGGTATAGTTAGGCGTCGCCATTGGAAAAAAACGGAACTAAAATTAACAGACCAACCATAACGCAGATTAGGATACAACCATTAGCGCTTTCATTTCGGGTCTAACTTTAAAATGTACTTAACACTTCGATAAATCAAAAGTAAGTAATATTATAACTCATTAAGTCATAAAAAGAAAACAAACTACCCAACTGCCTTTTTATATACCCAGTGTCACTCTCAAAGTAAATATAAATCTAACGACACCTCTCAAACTAAAATCCATCGAGCCGTTCAGGCTGCAGAGCGTGTTAAACAATTATACATACATACATACATAATACTCTCGAAAAACATAACCCTCCTTCTGGCGCAGTCGGGTAAAAAAGGGATTAATTACATAACAAATGTACAGTCACGATTTGAAGAAATGATGATGATGGCGGAAACACGCAAAAATATTTAGATCAAAGATCATGATAACAATATAAGATTGAGATTTTACCGGTAAACATTGCCGAATTATTCGATACCCTAGATTGAGGTTTCATTACAAAAGCATCGAATTTCTCACTTCGTATTTCTTTAAGCCAGTTTCAAAATACAATCAACAATGATAAAAGAGATGAAAATTATTTTGAATATTGGAATTCCAGTAATTAATCCTGACTGATTCCGCAAACAGTTCTGGGATTTGCGTTTTGAAATATTTGAAATCAAACGAAATATCTTGTCTTGATAAAGGTCTTTTTTACGTTTTTTGGAGTGTAAACTTCTTTAGCGGCATTGAACACTTTTTTGTAATGGCTAAAAAATGTTAAACTCGCGTCAGGGCGTCAGGGCGTCAGGACACGTGACCTGATCGAAAATTAGTAAGACGGATGGAGAGTAGACAGCCGGCGCGTCGCGGCGTAGGAGAGAAAGTATCCCCCTCTCTTTCTTCAGCGCGGCGAAAATGTATGCCTGCGCCTGTTGTTTCGTTTAGGTGGTGCAGGGCGCTTGCGCGAATGTCCGTGTGTGTTTATGTTACAACGTGCCACGTGCATCCATGGAAATGCACAACGTTAATATTCAAGTTTTCACTTTTATTTTGATAAACTTAAATAACATAAATAAACTATATCTACTATGAAAAACTTGATGGAACTATTAATCAAAAAACGAAACTAGATAAAAATATTATAAATAACTGTATAAAAGTAGGGAGGTGGGCAGGTGGGTCCAATATAAGAGTCACTTATACTGTGATCTGCTTTATTTATCCCGAAAGAATTATTGTTGATTGCTGGTACTTTCTTGGAGGCCTATATCTATGTTGAAAAAAATCTCTATAGTGCGTTTTACATACTTATCTGATTGCACAACGACATCTATTGGAATATTTGTGAACTAAATAAAACGCGTGAACAATAACATCTAATTATCTGAAAAATTGAGCCTAAATCACTGCGCATTTAAATATTAACTCTTTCAGCGCGCACGTCGCATTTATCCAACATACATTGTAGTGTCCATTCCGCGAGCTTCGGATATTTCCGACAAAAAAATCTCCTATTGCTCATAACTTATTTGTTTGTTAATATTGCTCATAATTTAACTTTTTGTGTGTTGCAAAAACCAGACACAATAGTAAAACAATTGATTTATACCGGAATCCGGTATAGCCACACACAAAAGGTTAAGTATTCACATCTCTTTTTGATTGTAGGTATTTTTTAAGATTTACTACCCTCGCGCTGGGGGCTCGACAACTGATATAAAGACTAGCGATGAAAGGGTGTAACTTTCATATTTTTTTCTTTTATCTCAACAGGCAACCCTACACATAGCTCTTGATATCGAGACACGATTCGTTTTGAGTTCCTACGATTTGTTGTATCTTTACAACCTCTGACAATACACCGTCGGAGACGCGGTTCACCAGGCGCAACGCCATGCCTGGCGGGAAGATCTTCCCTTTGTGGCGGTCGAGCAAACCTTGCTCTCGCCACAGGTATGGCTCTACATAAAAGCGGAGTGTCATTTATGCCTACAATTACTACAAATAAAACTATACATTTGTGAATACGTCGAAGTGTGCGTGTTCGCCTCTCAACATATTCAACAAGGCGAGGACGTAGGAGAAGTGCGGGGACGGGGAACGGGGACGCATATTGCGCGGGACTTACGTTCTTATCTATATTCATTCTGTGCTCTCACTGCAAAGATTATTATTATTTGTAAAGGAGCGCTTGGCAACGGGCTATATAGCCCTTGACCTTGTTAAAACGTTAAAAAAGAAACAAATTACATCTCAAATGCTGCCTCTCACAATAATTTCCAAAATGACTAATCTATATACTTCTGATTAACTGTGTTTACTTTTATCTAACTAGTTTTTCATTGGCAGGTGACTTTTACGAGACGTATACAAGGAGGTCAATTGGGTGATTTATCCCCTAAAAGGGTCCCGTAGACTTCTCGGGAGAGAACATAAAAAATGTATCAGAAAAGTGTTCATAAGTTTTCAAACGATAAAATATTGTGCTGACTCGTTTTTCCTTCTTTTGCGAAGTTGCGCCAGGCTTATTGAAACATGTAAAAATAAAAATATATAGATTGTTTGTTTTACTACGATGTTATTAAATTTTGATTTGTTTGTTAATATTGGTACCTACTTATCTTCTTAATAATACTCTTTTGATGGCAGAGAAAACATATTGAAGAATTTGCCAAGGCCTTTGCTTTAATAAAGCTTTTTATAAAACCCTCCTCTGTAGACGCTGTAATCTCTCGGGTATACTTGGTTTGTTCTACAATTTTCACAGTTCGCTAATATCCAACAACACAAATTAAGAAGATACTTTTTCTAAACGTCAAAACAATCATTTTCTGTGGGATTTATATAATGACTAATGACATCATAGTTTTTTGGAGTCAAATAGCGCTGTTATAATATCAGATTTTCTGCAATTATAAATCTAAAATCACGTTGAAAATGGATATTATTATGAGAAGTGACATTATTTTGTGACGTTTAATTTCTTAATAGTACCAATTTTCTTTTGACTCAGAAAAGTACTCAATTGCAGCGCACGCAGAAGGAAATGTTTCTAAAGCACTATTATATTTTTTACTTTTAATCCCCTACAAAAAGATAGAGGTTTTATAACTTTGACATCAATGTCTGTCCGTGGTATCGTAGCTCTCGCACGGATAGTCCGATATCAGTGCGGATTTTTTCACGTGAAATCAATAGCTTTCTTGGCTATTTTTGTGCAGCCGTTCAAAATTAAATGGGGGTGAGCGCTTGATTTTTTTTTATTAATTTGCCTGAAAAAACGTGTAGATGTAATTCCAACTTTGTTTGGATTTGATATTACTTTAATATAGTTCATTTTTAGGGTTCCGTAGCCAAATGGCAAAAAACGTCATGTCTGTCCTTCCGTATGTCACAGCCACTTTTTTCCGAAACTATACTGTTGAAACTTGGTAAGTAGATGTATTTATTCTGTGAACTGCATTAAGATTTTTACACAAAAATAGAAAAAAAAAACAGTGAAATTCGGGGGTTCCCCATACTAAGAACTGAAACTCAAATTTTTTTTCATCGAACCCACACGTGAAGTATCAATGAATGGGTCTACAAAAATGATATTGAGGTTTCTAATATCATTTTTTCTAAACTGAATAGTTTACGTGAGAGACACTTCCAAAGTGGTTAATTGTGTACCCCTGTAACTTCTAAAATAAGAGAATGAGAATACAAAAAATATAAATGATGCACATTACCATTCAAACTTCCACCGAAAATTGGTTTGAACGAGATCTAGTGAGTAGTTTTTTTTAACGTTTATTAAAACATCGATCAAAGTTACAACGAACTACAAGAAATTTCATATTATGTTAATTGCTGCTACGGAACCCTTCATGGGCGAGACCGACTCGCACTTGGCTGCTTTTTTACTTACTCATAAAACAAGCAATCGGATGTAGATAATGAAGGAAGTCAATAATAGATTTGTGATTTTCAGTTACAATTTTAGCTAATGAGTTTGTACTTCAGATGCAAATAAAAATCCACCTTCTTTAATTAATTTATTATTTTTTTAATTAGACAATATAAATTCAAAACATGTAAGTACCTGATATATCCAGAACTAGAACGATACAGTTAAATCGTCAATAGCTCGACTCACAAGGCTAGTCCGTGAACAATAGGCTATTTGACTTAGTTTGTCCTTGGACAATATTTTTTAGGAATAACAAATAACACTAACAAGAAGCCGTTTTCCAAAAATAGAAAGTAAATTGGATATTAAATGAGGCAGAAATTATCATTTTAAATATAAGAGTGGGAGCGTGATGCGGACAACTCGCTATCTCTTTTGTAAGCGTGACACCTAATGACAGTTACGTCACTCGGGTGTATGTGCATCCTTTTTCTGTTATTTGACAGTTTTTTCTTCTATCGGATTTGAAAGGCTTATAACTTGCTTATTTTTGAGCGGGAATAAAATAATTATTATTGTTTTCGGTTTCGTATTATGGCACTTTTTGATATGAATAAGAAAAAAAAAATCGAGTCAAATACCGAATTTGCGTGATACGTACTTTCTAAACCTTGCCCTATACATTATTGAAGCGGTCAGGCTTGATGAACACGTCATGATAATATGATTTCACAATTTAAATATCTAAACGGAAATTGTAAGTAATTTGCGTAGTTTCATGGAAAGAACCAATTTGTACGCTCGAGGCCAATGTGAAGGAATGGAGTTTTTAGAAGTTGTGGTATGAAACATAAACGAAACGGTGTACCTAATAGTCTAACCTTGGCTTGTGAATAAAAAGCTTTTGATATTTTCATCTGCCAACAGAGGAATTATGGTACAAATATCGCAAGGGAAGTTGCACATAACCACGGTAATGTTACAAGTCTCATTATCGTGACATAATTAAAACACTTTGGGACATTTTTGTTACATTTTGTTTGTAGCAAAGATTTTTTACTCTTTTTATGGTTTTTATTCTAAAGAATAACATGTTGACTTTTTAGGGTTCCGTAGTAAACAAGGAACTCTTATAGTTTTGCCATGTTTGTCTGTCTATCCGCGGTTCTAGTCAGAGACAATATGTACTTTGGCATGGGTATGTATAGGTATAAATCATGCCGAAAAATGTACGCTCAGTGTAAGAGCCGGTCATTTGTAATATTTATCAGGAAAATAATTGGTAAATGCCATAAAATCACCATGTCGTTTCTTCTTCATCAGTGATCAGTGCATTACAATATATTGTATATTTTCCTTCAAAGTGACACCGATAGGTTCTTGCACTATGACTAACCCTCATATTCATAAAAATTAACAACCGCATCCTAAATCTATTTTAGTTAAAACATGTTTTGTCTCTTTCCTCATTTCAATATTTGACAATTAAAGAACGAGAGAAGACATATTTTAATTACAAGACATTGGTAAAATAAAAACTTGAGAGGTGTCAAAGGACACCCGGATGGAACGAAGTAAAATATAAATAGGTCTAAATAACATTCAAACTCTTTTCTGCGTTCGGTTCTAAAATCAAGTTTTATTATCTTCATTTTGAATGTACAAAAAGTGTCGTTACAACTTTTCGTCTTAATTTTTTCTATCTAGCTCCCTTTCGCAACGCGCGTTAAGGAACTTCGTTCCAAAACCCGACTGCTTTTTTATATACCCAGTGTCACTTATGAAAATGTGGATTAAAAGAAACAGAGAAAATATACTAGCCTGGACATTAAATCAATGTATCGCGCAGTATCCTTTTTAGATCCTCGAAGTTACATAACGACCTGGTCGCAGTCTGTCGGGAATACTACGTGATCCGCATGCCGCTTTCAGAAACTTAGTTAGGCACTCTTTACCTCGAAATGTCTTTTTGCTTTGCCTAGACATATAAATTTAGCTGAGTTAAAGATTTGGAAACATTTATTTTATTGATTGAACTTTAAATCTTAAGATTATAAACCAAAAGGTACAACTTAATGCTCAGCATTGTCCATTTCACCTTTAGGGCGTAGCAGAAAAAAATGTAGATGGGGTGGAAATTCAATAAGACAAGGTATAATATGTATTTTTATTTATTTATTTAAAAGCTTTTATGAGCCAAAACTAAAATAGGTGGAGTTAATTCTAAAGCAATTTCTCCTTGTTAAGCAATTTCTCCTTTAGGAAAAGATGTACGGATAAGAAAGTTGGCGTTTAAATAACAGATATAAAATATGAAGCCAGATATCATAATTACTATAAAATGTATGATTTACAATTTATAATTATGTATGTATGAACATAGGAAATATTTATTATTGTTGTGGCGACCTCAACGGCCACTATGAGGAACTACAATCAAGAGACAACCGACAATATAGTTCACAAGAAGCATTTGAGATGGCGCCAGCAGTACCCTACATCTCGATCTCAGAGTTCGCCCGATTCGCTGCATATATATACAACTTCCGACGATACACCGTCGGAGCCGCGGTTCCCCGGGCGCAACAACATGCCTGGCGGGAAGATCTTCCCTTTGTGGCGGTCGAGCATATCACCTCGCTCCCGCTACATTGTATTTATCGTTATGTACTATTATTTTATCTTGCAACCCACATGTAATTTTTTTTGTTGTTTGAAAGGTTATACTTGTGGTCCCATGATTTTTTTATCAAAATCGGTTGTAAAGTCTGGGGATGAAGTCGGTTTTTTAATTTGAATTTTTTAAAGTCACAGTTTGTTTAATAAAACATAGAAATGTCGAAAGCTTTCAGCTGCTTATAAATTCAAATCCGGTATCTGTCGGCCGCCGCGATAAGACCTCATTATGCCGAAGCCGGAAGTAAACGGGATCAAGCGCAACATAATGCCTTTTAGGCTTACTTCGCCTGTCACAGAGATAGGAGACACTTTTACGACCAAGTATTAGATAGAAAATAAATAACTATATTAAACAGGTACACGATAACAACTTTTAATAGTGTGGCAATATTATAATTAATAAAATATATTTAATAGCAAAGTACAATGCGACACAACACAAATAAGTTGAACAAAAATAGCGGACTTCAAAGCATTTTTGTACAAAGTCCCGATGGCTAAATTGAACTAAAATGGCGGTCGTCGGCGCATTATTTGTACCTGCGCCGATAACTGGCATTTAGGTTTAACCTGCGTGCCGAGAATTTGTACAAAAATGCTTTGAAGTCCGCCATTTTTGTTCAACTTATTTGTGTCGCATTTGTAGTACACGATTTTTGCGGTAGGAGTATTAGCTAATAGGTATATTCTATTTTTTTCTTTCACACCATGATAGAAGATTCTTTTTTCTCTTCCAAAATCCTTTAAAATGTTCAAACTTTGTAATTTGTCTACAAAGACGGACAGACAAACAAAAATATACTTGGATAACCTAAGATCTCAACACATGTTCATTATCACATGTAGTCTCAAAATTTCACAGAATCGGTTGAGAAAAGGGACTTGTAGGCGGAAATCTGGACATCCGGAAATCGGACACACAAAGGAATTTTTCCGATGCTGAAATTGGATGTTTCGCTCGCTCGTCCAATTATTTGAGTATCGAATGGTCGCAAACGCAAATAAATTGACCGAGCGAGCGAAGCGTCTCAGTTTTGATATTGGTCAAAAATTCTTTTGTCCGGCTATCTGTCAGTCTTTCCGGCTGTTCTCGCCTACAAGTTGCATTTCTCAACCGGGTCTCGTGAAATTTTGTTAGAAGTTTGGAACATTATATTTCTTTTGTCGATTCCGTCTGTTAAAAATTTTTAAATTTACGTACACGTGAAAAGGTTGTAACTTTACAAATATCATATATCAGCCATTTTGAACTTTTAAAAAAATAATTATAAACCTTTAAAGTCAGGGTGACTCGCGAGGTCTACAGCTCCCAGAGCCACTAGTATATGTAGAAACTCGTCTTTATGTATTTATTATGTCTCTAATCTAAGTGAGTGAAAAAAATCCGCAACAACTCGGTAACAAGCTAATTTGTTTTGGCACTGCTCCAAAAGGTACTTACGCGGCGGATATTATGTCTCGCATGGATGAGCGACGAAGTGACTTGTTTGAGGGAAAATATATTCCATTTGTTTACTTTTCATCCGTTCATGCTGATCTGGGAGAATAGAATATATCAATTGCTTCATTTCCCTTGGAGATCGTAAAAGCCGATCGAAAATATAGACCAGAATTGGACTTGGCAAAAAGCGAAAGCGGAGCACTGTATTCAGCCTAGTTTGAACTTAAACATAAAATGCCTTTGAGACGTGCGGCCCTAGTCTGTCTGCTTAGAGCTGACTTACTTGACTTACTTCTTACTTCCCCCGAGGACATTTTTTCCGCAAGTAGGTCCGATTTTGCCGGTCCCGTTTTTCCGTGAGGAGCTGACGCCGGTCTCAGTTCTCGAACCAGCCCAACTCCTGCAGGCAGCCTAGAACGCCTGCTGGCGTCCTGCACGCCTCTGTCATAGTTCCCGGATGTTCTAGGAACCTTCTTCTTATGTGTGCGACACGATCGCACTCCAAGAGGAAATGGCTCGCAGATTCTTCAGACTCCATGCATGCTCTGCAAAGAGGACTGTGGTTGTGCACAGTGACCAGTAATTATGTCAATCATTCGGCGTAAGTTCCCTCGCGGCAGTGCTAGCAGAAACTTACTTGACTTATTGTCCTATTTCCCCTGGGTGGGGCAGAGGGCCGCTACAGTACTTCTCCATCTCGTTCTGTATTGAGCAATGCGCTTTACTTCAGGCCAAGATAGCCCGATTGTCTTCATTTCCGCTGTTACCGACTGTCGCCAGATCTGCTTTGGTCGACCACGCTTCCTCTTGCCCTGAGGAGTCCATTCCAGTGCCTGCCTTGAAATGTGAATGGGATCCCTCCTAAGCGTGTGGCCGATCCATGTCCATTTGCGACGAGCTATTTGGTGATCGATTGGTGTTTCACCACATAGCTGCCACAGGTTTTCATTAGAAATCTTAGCTTAGAGCAGCAAGACCCAAAACTCTCTGTCTGCCCGTTACGGATAAAGACGTTATAGTATATAAGTATGGTCCAGTGGTTAAAGCATTCATCTTGCGATCCGGAGGTCGTGGGTTCGAATCCCATTAGGAAGCTTACTTTGTGAAAAGTTGTTTTCAGTCTGGTTAGTATATTGCAGGCTTGGATCACCTGATTATCCGAAAAGAAAGATGATTCTGGGTTTCGGAAGGCCATCTAGCGTTTGCTAATCAAACTTATCCAAGGATTGGTTCTGGTCTACCCTTTAGGTTGTTTGTTTGTTTTTCGTGTGTGTAAGTGGCCAACACTGGTGTCAGATTTATTCAGGCTGCCTTAAATATAATGATGACAGCCGGGACCAACGGCTTATGCGTGCCTTCCAAAGCACGGAAGACCTCGAGAATTTTTTTGCAGCTTGTGGTCACCCATCCAAGTGCGAACCACGCCACGTGGGTTGCGGAGCCCACACGGCACTCGCTCCGTGTAAAAACCAGTAACCTCGTAAAATCACCTCGGTGAGGTAGCGGATCTTCAGCGGTAACGCTTCATAGCCCTGGGGGCTATGAAGCGTTACCGCTGAAGACCGCTAAAGATGCAACCGGGAATAAGCTTGGATGATAATGAGTATAAGCATGTATGTATTTCCTATTGCATTTATTAGGTGTCTCTTTTCTATAGCATTTACCTATTAGGTAGGTAACCTTCATCTTATGTTAATTAAAAAATAATGATGAGTTCTGTTTATCATTCCTCAATGCCGTAGGTACAGGAAGTGAAGACCCAGCCAAATCCAATTAAAATCAAAAACTTGTTAAATTTAAGTAATTTATGACGAAAATTAAAATGAGGTGAGCTGTGACGAATATTGACAATGGATTCTGACGGAATTGAATTAATAATTTAGCTCGACGATGGAACAAAAAGGAAAATTCGGTTCGTTTCTGACCCACTTTATAATTATGTTTTATCGCAAGGGAAATATTTTTTAGAAATATACTCTCTAAAAATATAGATTTTCCCTCGTATGTTTAGGAGGCAATTTTTTCTTGGTATCCAAGGACGTGGAAATTTGGCTAACTTAAAAGTTATCCATTAAAACTCGCAGTGCTGTGTCGCTCTCGGGTATACATTGTACATAATTTATATATAACTTCACAATTTTACCTCTGTTTTATCTAAAGTAGTACATATAAAGTTTATCTTTTTTAGCCAACTTCAAAAAAGGAGGAGGTAATCAAGTATTTTACTCGATATCTTCGTCAACCATAGACCGATTTTGATAATTCTTTTTTTATTTGAAAGCCTTTACTACCAAGTTGGTCTCATATTTATTTGGTGAAGATGTGGTAAGGAACTTTGGGGATATGAAAGAAACTCCTGAAGAAAATGAAGTCAGATGTTTTTTTTTGTTCTCGAAAAAAAAATACTTTATTAAGTTAATAAAAAGAAAATTATTTATTTTTCAACGTACTTACTAATAATTAATATGTATTCAAAATGTGTTTTTTTTATGAAGCTCAGCAGTTTTCCCCTACGCTTGGTACCTTTTATTACGTCTTATTATGTGCCCTACATAAGTGTCTAGACTAGGTTTTTTTGTTTTCTTAACTTGCAATGTATCTTGTTTTACAATCTTGTATGTTTGTCTAGGTCAAATCCCGCATCTCAATTTTCAACCAGTTATCCTCAACTAATTGAGCAGAAATTTTGCATACTTGTGTAAGTCAGATGATATTACAATATTCTGGAGTCAAAGAGCCATTCTGATGATGGAGCCGGGAAATATTCGACAGAACTCAGTTACAAAACAACATAACCTTTCCAACATAAACCATTGAGTAGGACTCGTTTGATTGGTCTTGACGAGCACTTTGTGGTAGACGACGTCTAAGGTGTGATCACGGAGACTGAAGGTGGTTGATAGAACTCAGTAATAATACGACGCAACTCTATCGAGTTTGGGTTTGTATCATTTGTTAAAATAAGTACTTTGGCCCAATTTTGCCTCTCAATTAAAGCTTAAACTTTTTTTTTCATTTTTTTCTTCAAAAAAGCTATCTATTGTTGCAGTGTCAGCAAGGATGTAGACATGTGCGCGCCGGCAACCGCGGCGCTGCTTCTAGCCGCGCTCTCTGCTCTGCCTGGAAAAGGTACGTCTTTCTATGATATATTTTTACATTTAAAAAAATACCTGAAACTGTAAAGATCCTGAACAATCTGGGATAGTTACGGAAAATAATGAATTTTTGCATATCTTTTCTGAAAATTGTTGAAATTTATGTAAAATTTCATATTTTTACGTAAATTCCCCAGATTTTTTGGAAATTTTACAGGTTTATGTAGTTTTTTACATGTAAAATATATAATGACGTAGAAATACATAATTTTTAACAAAACATTATAATTGGAATTATATTTTTTATAACCCTATTTTATGTAGCTATCAAGTTATCAATAAGTTTATTTGCTATTTAATATTATGTATTTTATATGTTATGTGTAATATATTATTTATGTATGTATATTACTAATTATTAAATGGGTATATCTATTTATGTAAGTATAGTTGATGTTTTTATGTATTTATAAAGGTTTTTGATTGTGTGTAGAAGTTTATGTTACAACAAACGTAGTCCCCTGGTTCCTCGCCGGGTAGCGTCAGTAAAGCAATTATCTCTTTATAATTTTATTATAAAATATACAATCCTCCGTAAACCTGAAAAATTGGTAAGATTTTCCACTGTGTTCCAACATTTAGCAAACAAATTTGACAAGATTATATTACAAGAAAACATACAAAATACAGCCATATCTTGCTTTTAATTTTTAATGAAAAAAATGAACAAAATCGGTTTAAATTTGGAGGACATATCAGGGTACTCCGAAACGTTGATTTCGTGTTTCATAGATATTTTCGGTCTGAGCTGCATTTGTTCCGTACAACGTGACAATTTTTTTTTAATACCTTTTTCTCAAATTTTTCGACCTTAGCGTTTCCTCTTAAGCAACTACGGGCGTGGTCCGCTCTTGAATGGGTAACCACAAGTGGCACAAACATTTCTTGAGCTTCTCCTTGCTTCAAAAGGAACGTTAAGCCGTTGGTCCCATCTGTCATCCTTGTATGGCAGCCGTCAAGCTATGTCAAATGCCTTTAAAGTAGCTTCAAAAGCAGTGTTTTCCCTTTTGTAACCCTTAGGCTTTATCTACCCAGTCGTAAGAAATAAAGATAGAAAATATATGTGTACGAACAAATATTTGTATTTTATACCGCATATTACATTATGTATAGTTAGCAAACACTCACCTACATAATATAAGTACCGAAATGACTGATCAAAGAGCAGCGAAAGAGCAAATGTTTTTCCAAGGGTCCGTGTCGTTTTATTTGGCAATTTACCGTCGATTTCTTAATAAAAAGATGTGCAAAAACGTATTCGCGCGAGCCGGCGTTATTGGCAGAAGCTCAAATTGTCATTTCGTAGAATACCCTCAATCTTTTATTCCGAACTGAAATATTTATCCTTGTCCCTTAGAATTGTTTGTTTTCAGTTTTATTCCTGAGGGGTTCTGGTATGCCGTGTGGTGTAGTGATGAAAGAGACTCACAGTCTTATAAGGCTTGCCTTTAAAGATTAAAAAGCTGATTGTAGTAATATGCAAAAATATCAAA
The DNA here is from genome assembly GCA_943193695.1 of Acrobasis suavella. NCBI lineage: Eukaryota > Metazoa > Arthropoda > Insecta > Lepidoptera > Pyralidae > Acrobasis > Acrobasis suavella. The sequence goes on from OW971932.1 coordinate 20,938,208, forward strand.
GGCGATCTTAGCAACTTGTCACTATTTGATTTTCACCTGCTTGCCTATAATCACTTTTAGTATGGTCTGTGGGCCCAGGGCTCTGTTTGTACTGTGAAAGCTAAAGACGTTTAAGTGAACAAAAAAATTTCAGATATGTAGGTCCCATGTGTAAAAGCCACCCCATTTTTGTCTCCAACGACTTCAAACTTTAGCCGTTTCTTTCAATTCTTTGTCAAAAACAGACAACTTGTTTGTCCATTTAATCTGGGTATTTTAACTTCATTTTTTCTTGTGGGAATGACATACCTTGCTTTCTGGCTTCAACGTTCGCTCGACCTTATTAACGAAAGAAATCCCCTAATCTAAGAACACTCTAACAACTACGAGTATTAACACACACGTAGTAGCTTTTATGACAATTTTGAATGTAAGAGTAACGTTTAACGCGAACGTTTTTAAAAATAAATATAAAATAACTTTGACTCCATTTATTTATATCATTCAAGAGTACTCAAGACGAATTCAACTCAAAATTACTCGCGCGTTTTTTAGACGACTCAAGACTTCAGTCTTGAGTCGTCTCTATGTTGTCACTATTTCCGAGGGAAGTCTGTACAAAGGGTCGCATAAAACGGTGGGCAATTTAAAAATATTTTTATGTCAGCACAATCGCCCTCCACAGAAATTAAATTGTAAGATCTGAAGAGTTTTCGAGCGGCCTTCCTAAAGTACTTATTATATTTTAATTCAAAGAGATATTGTACAGTTGTTGGCAGAAGAATTCAAATTTAACAGCAAAAGCGTTCATATTTCAGATTTAAATTTTAAATTAAAGTTGCTATTTTGAAACTGTTGTTTTCAAGAACTAAAGCACACTAGATACTTTTGGAAATCGACGACTATTGCTTAGCTAAAGATTAGAGATAGCGATTTTTAATTATTGATTGAAATTAAGATACAAAGTTTATGGATAATATTATGTACAAACTAGCTGCGCCCCGCGGTGTTACCCGCGGAAAAAGCCTATGTGTAATCCAGGGTGTCAGCTTCCTGCACACCAAATTTTATCAAAATTGGCACAAATGTTTGCGCTGAAGAAATAACAAACATTCGAAGACACACACACACACACACTTACTTACAAACTTTCACCTTTATAATATTAGTGTGATATTAACCCTAACCTACTTATTTGTACAATACGTTTGGATAAACCAACTACTTATACAACTATAAAAAGTTAAAAACACAAGATTCCAATATTATGTATTTAATACTTGAAATATATGGATATCACTTTTTAAATATCACAAAGTCTGTATGTAACTTAAAACAGACATTTTCAAAGCCTTGAATACTAAATTAGAGTCATTGTTAAAAGTTTCAAGTCTACTCTGTCTCTTACATCTGTTTCACTTGTTCATCTACAACGCAAATAGGCATTCAAACAATCAAAAGGCCGTGAATTATTAAGGTTTCGTCTGGAAACTTGATGTAGGTCACGTTAAAGTGGAACCTATAACAACAGTCCGTTTTCTAAACGTCAACACAAACATTTTCTTTTCGTCTGGAAACTCAAACGTTAAAGTAGATCTAATAACAACTTTACGTTTTCTAAACGTCAACACATTCTGTGTGATTTGTATAAAAACCGGCCAAGTGCGAGTTGGTCTCGCGCAGAAAAGAACCCTTCCATTATCTAAAAAAAAATCGCTTTTCTTGTATGGGAGCCCTCCTTAAATATTTATTTTATTTTGTTTTTAGTATTTGTTGTTATAGCGGCAACAGAAATACACCATTTGTAAAAATTTCAAATGTCTAGTTGTGGCATTTCCCAAGATACAGCTTGGTGATGGACTGACGGACAGACAGATAGACAGCGAAGTCTTAGTAATAGGGTCCCGTTTTTACCCTTTGAACCCTAAAAATCACAACCGTGACGTCATGTTTTTTGGAGTTCAACAGGGCTAGTTCCTAAAAGTCATGTTGAAACTAGATATGATTAATGGAAAGTGACACTATTTTGTGACGTTTTATTTTACCAACTGAATAATTTATTTTGATCCACTCATCTACCAATTCCTTTTTTTACAGGTACCGATGCTGACACCACTACAAGAATTCTAAAGGAAGCCGAAAACCACGAATATTCGACACAACCAACAGTTAACAAAATCTATGAAATTCTACACTCTGACTTACATAATCAATCTCTTCAAAATTCTAGTGTTAATTCTATACATTTTAACTTCTATACAGATAGTGATAAAATTAAACATAATATAACTGAAATGGATGTAGATATAACTGAAAAGGGTGCTAAAGTAGAAATAGAAGAGGCAGTCGTAAAGAATAGACAGAGACGGGTTGTGAATGTTGTAAGGACAGTTGAAGTTACAGCCAGTGATAGAGAGGTGGTGACTACGGTAGTATCGGTGCCAAGTTCGCCTCCCCTGATAATGGAAAGGAGAAGGAAGCCCGGGGAGACAGGATCCAGTGCCCCATTGCTGAATTACATATTTGATACGTATTCGAATACGCATACGCATCACAAAAACGAAAAGTGAGTTGACTTTGTTTACATAAATATCTTTGCGTGTCGAATTTCTAAGGATTTTTTTCATCGGGCAATCTATACCTTTTGGAGGTGATTTAGCAGCATTTTTGGTGAATTGTAAAAAAAGTAATTGCAGTTTTTTTTTTTGCAATATTAATTACATATGTATAGCTCTCATAGCAATTGTTCTGGTTCATTAACTTACTATGATGTAAGAAATACTATATTGACTTAAAAAAATATACACATAATATGTATATAGATTTTTCTTACAAAATTTTGCAATATTATTTTGCTCCAATAATCTTATACCTTATAAATTTAAACGTCACAGAAAAAAAAGCATTCATTTAAATTTCGCAATTTTACAATCTCAGTTATCTGAATAATCGTATCTTCTTTTTTTTAAATTAAGAACTGGCACGGGAAACAGTATCTACGCAGCAGCAGCACCGGAAATTGAGGCTTTGGTTGGATCCACAGCACATCTGGACTGCAAGGTCGATGCCCTTCACGATAAACTGGTAATAAGTATGTTCCAAACATATACGATCGTTGGCTATACTGTCTATTTTCACAAATAATTGTAAAACAAACAAATTTATTTGCCACAAAAATTTAAAAAAAAACTTTCAAGCGTTATCTCCATAATAATTTTTAAACGATTGAACCGATTTTCAATAAACACAACTAAGAACTACCGCTAGAGAACTTGCTTTCACGCAAAAAAACCACACCGAATTGGTTCATCCGTTCGAGAGCTACGATGCTACAGACAGACACACATATAGACATTAGCGAGAATAAATAAAACTTATAACACCCCGTCTTTTTTGTGGACGGTTAAAAAAACAACACAACAAACATAAACAACAGTGTAGTAAGTATCCCTAGAATGCAACCGGAAAAATGCTTAAAAATATATAACTTAAATGCTTCTAGCATTTAAGTTATATATTTTTAAAAATTTCTCATGCTATATTTCATTTAAACATAGAAGTTTGTACATAATTTTGTATCCTTTTAAAAAGTCATTTATATTGATACTACATTCAATACGTTTTGAATAATAAAAAAGAATATATTTTGGAGACAAAATTTGCAAATGTAGATTTTTAAAATTTTTGATGTACCCAGTATCACTCTCAGAATTACATGGCACATAACAAACAAACCATCGAAACGCAAAGAAAAAGAAGATGGCACATAACATAACACGTGTTTTTATTTTAATTCTACTTCAATCTTAAAAATTCGTTTAGTCCCACGTGAGAATATAGCCGTGAATTTTACTGCATCATTCATCAACCTAAAAACGAGCGTATATCTCAATTTAGCCGCCGTTTCCAGGTGTCATGGGTGCGTCGGAAAAACGACGAGGAGCCGATGGAATTGTTAACGACCGGCACTCAACAGTACACAGCTGACGACCGGTAAATAAATCGATGCATGGTATACCCACAGACATATAAAGAAAAGCAGACTAAAAATTATTGCATAATACAAAGGATGCCGCGTGAAATGATTTTTTTTTCTCTTTATTGGGGTAAACAAACAAAAACACAATAAATACAATTATTCAATATTAGTAAGTTGTAAAATAATTGTGTTTTCAATTTCGAACTAACATTTGTGAATGTTGCATACAACTTTAGATCGAGTTCACGAATTTTTCTTTTGATAGTAAAACCAGATGTTATTGTAATATCTATGCTATTAAAGTGCTCATTAAATGACTGAGTAAGCCGATAAAGCGGAGAGCGTTTACCGGAGTTGGTGCGACATCTTGAAAGTGCAAACATTGGATATTTGTTATTATTTCGACGGTGTATTCTACGTGGAACTTTGTAGTTTAATTTGTCTATCAATTGGCAACAGTCGTATCTGTTATAAAATAGATCAAATAACAACATGGCTTCAAGGTGTGTGCGTCTGACATCTAACTTATTAATATTATATTTGCTAAGAAGATCCTTTTATGACAACTTTTCATGGTAGCACCTGTAGTGCACACAGCGCAAAAAATTCCGTTGAACTGATTCAAGAGCATCAATATACTTTTTGTAATATGGGTTCCATATGGGCACAGCATATTTTACACCGAAGCTACATTAGTGTTGTTGTTTTTCTTTAACATTATTGGTAAAATTTGGAACAAAAATAATAAAGTACTGTACTTTATGAATGTGAAAGAGTACTTAGTATACAAACACCCGCAATAACTGTTTAAAATATATTATTTAGGCAATTAAAAAATAAGCTACGACTAAAAACTTGCCACGCGTTATAAGTATGTAATGTTTGGTCTGCTTCTCTTTGTATGTGTGTGGTTCTCTTGTACGTTCATAAAATATTTTTAATACCCGTATTAAAAATATTTTATGAACGTATGAGATTTAAACTCACGCCCTTCAAGTTTGTACCTTGAGTGCAATAAAAACTTTGCTGCCGTGCCTTTAAGTCACCCTGACTAATCTCGTCATCACATATTAGTTATGTATTTTAAGCATACGTAATTCTTTTTTAAGGATTTTTTTTTAAATGTGCACGAACTTACGTGTTTATGTAAGCTCATCCAAAATAAAGTCAGAAATGTTTAATCGATGTAAAATTGTATATAAAATGACACTTATTAACTAATATTGTCAACTTGATTCAGGTGGATAATAAAATAGGTACTAAGTAAATATATATTCCACGGTTTATTAAGACGATTATTTGTCGGAAAACCCACCAGCAATCGTTACTATTATACTATTACTTAAAATTGCTGCCTATATAATTAATTTCCAGGATACTGTTTCTGTTTGTTCCTGTACCAATTAACTTATTTATTCTGTCCCTAGGTATTCCGCCCGTTTCATCCCTCCAGACATCTGGAGGCTCGAGATTAGGGAAGTAAGGGCCACAGACGGGGCCCATTACGACTGTCAGCTCTCAGCACATCCGCCCAGAACGGCTCGCGTCACGCTACACGTGCCTGGTATTTTATTTTACACGTGGGAGGGTTTTCTTTTTCTCAATTGGATGTTTGACATTGATAATATAAATTACACGAAAGTAATACACAAAACATCTCCACACACATACTTGAATAGAACATTATAGAAAAATAAACAGACCAGACCATCTATTTTCCCGAAACATCTTCACTCCTCACACAGTGGTGTTAACAAAGAAAAAAATAGAAACCATTTTATCAAATAGGGCATGTGACTTTGAGCAAGTTTACTTCATATGGTTTCAAAGAAAGATGGTAAAAACAGATTATGTGGCGATTTTCGTAAGTTCAATTTTTGGACTTAATTTTTCTACTGCTAAGCTAGACTTAATAACGTGATAAAAAAAGGTGAAGAAAATATAAAGCAAAAGACTTTATAAAACCGCAACCATAACGCCATTTGGTCTTTAGAAATTCAGCAAAATGTGTTTTGGATTTATGAGAGCTGAAGAATTATTTTAACGCCACACACAAATAGGACTGCCGACTCTTCATTTGTTTATGGGTATTATGTCAGACGAACCTTTTAATTTAATTAATTTTTGCAGAAGCATAAGTATACGTGTTTAAAATTACCACGGAATAAAATTGTAGGAAAAACACAATATATTTATTTTATTTACAGAAGTGTCAGTAAAAGTAGTCGACGGCGCCGGCGCAGAAGTATCAGAACAAGTATGTGAGGTTGGCAGCACTGTCGCGCTGCGATGTGAGGTGCGGGGCTTGAGGATGGAGGGGGGGCCGTCACTGCTGTGGTATAGGAGAGAAGCTTTATTAAACGATGATACCACCAGAGGAGGGATCAGGTTTGTATTTACAACCTTAACTCTGTCGGTGTCAATAAATTTGCACACCGGTGATGGTAAACTTGATTGGACGAAACTGAATGTAATATCTTGAAACACATGTTTGGCAAATAATATATGGTCATGAATCATATATGATACAAGGGACAGGGAACTTGTTAAAATATGTGTAAGTACACGCTTTCTTCTTCTTCTTTTTGACCAAGTGAGCGATGCGTATCAGGTTCAAGATTGGTCAAAAATATTTTTGTTTGGCTGTCCATCAGTTTATCTGTCCGGCTGTTCTCGCTTACAGGTCGCAATCCTCAACCGATTCTCGTGATTTTTGTGAGAAGGTTTGAAGATAGATTTTTTTATCGATTACATTTTTGGAAATTTTTCAAAATATCGAATATGTGGGTGTTGTAAACTTTGTAAATATTATATTGCAGCAGTCATAAATCTTTTTTGTTCCCTTATTAAGACGTAACTTTTTTTTGTCTGAACAACTTTTTTATCCGATAAACTTCATCGGGTCGGGGGTGACTCGCGAGGTCTACAGCTCACAAAACGCAACGCTCGCGACAAATGTAATCTGCAAATATTTTACGTTTGAATGTACTCGACTTATGTAAACAACTGTTTTTTCTCTCAGTGTCCGGACGGAGTTTGGAGCAAACGGTGCCAACTCTGTGCTCCGAGTAGCCAGAGTCCGTCACGATGACGCTGGGCAGTACACCTGCACCGTAGCACGAGCCCCGCCACCGGGGCCTCCTCCTGCTCATGTCATGCTGCATATTATCAAAGGTACCAACTGCATATTTTAAAAAGTACTTACTTTCATTTACGTTTTTAAGTCATTTACACTTTTAAATGAACTTCTTGAATAAAATTGGATAAAATCGGAAATAAATGAAACTGCACTTGAAATTCATACCTTTATATTTACTTCAACACTTAATTTACATTATTTCTCTAAACTAACAAGATATACGTTTATTTAACTAATTCCCAACAACGGGAGCCAATTATACACTGATAATGTATACACGTTGGCATTGAATTCGTTGGCATCCTTTTAAGTATCTATTATATCCATGATACAAAGTATTTAAGACTAATAAAACGTCAATTAAAAGTAGTCATTTTCATATTAAAGAAAACCTCTAAACATGCGTTAGACTCTTTAAAAGATACCATTATTACAATTATAAATAAAAAACTAATCGTCATAAATAAATATACAGGGGACAAATCACACTGATCGAGCTAGCCCCAAAGTAAGCTTGAAACTTGTGTTATGGGATCAGGCTTGCCAGACCGCCGGGAAATCCGGGATTGTCCCGGAATCTTGCCTCTTGTCCCGTGTCCAGGAATTAGCGCTCATTGTCCCGGATTTTGAAAAGTTATTATTTTTTAACAAAATAAACTAGCAACGAATGGAATGACATGGCTGCCGGTGAGCGAGTGCGGGAGGCGCGAATTTAATTTGTAATTTAGTTATTATCTACCAAAGTTTTAATTTACCAATTTAAGCTAATTACATACCTACAGCTAATAAAAGTTAGTTTTTTGAAAAAATGGCATTTCATCTTTTAAATTTAAATATGAATCCTTTGAAAATAAAAAAAGTATATGATATTTTCTATTATGGCCACGACCCGACATTGTTTTTTTTTTTTTTTAGAACTGTCCCTGATTTGATAAGTTCCTATCTGGCAACGATACCATATTTTATAACAAATACATATGTAGATAAACATCCAAGACCCAGGACAATTAAAAAGACCATTTTCCAACTGTCCTGGCCGGGGATCGAACCCGGGACCTCTTGGTGGCGGATTAGCTTGGTGACCACTACGCCACGGAGGTCGTCATAAAACTCACGAAAAATAAATTTATAATAATAGTATCAATTTCTTCGCATCGTAGTTACCTGAAATTCGTTCCTACTTCAAACGTAACCTTGAATAACCCACTATCCAAAAGCGTTCTTGTGATACCAACCGTCCCCACTCGATTTTAAATCTTATTCACGAATCTTAAAGTCTACTTTTGTATGCCGGCCGTCCGCGCCCGCTCAGTGGTTCAGCTGTGTGCGGCGAGGTCTATGACCTCGCGGCTCATAAGTATGTAACACAACACGCGCGCGCGATTCAAATTTTTTGATACTTTGATAAATTTTTCTTACTTTTTGATACTATTTAATAACTGCATTAATTGCAGTGCTGTTGCCGTACAAAATATTTTTTATGTGAGTAGGTTAAGAAGTTAAATTAATGCTATTGATTTTAATTGCACCCTGTATAGTTTATGTGCTAAAGACCTTTCATTTAAAAACCCACTTGCAATAGAAAAATTTTTTTTTCACTTACTCTTTTTTGTATGTAACATTCGTTATATATATTTATTGCTTACAAATTGTAGCATATGTTACCGGGACAATAATGACAAATCGATTGACATCTCATTTGTGAAAATTGGGTAAGCGGTTTGGATGCTACGGTGGAACAGACGTAAATATCCTCATACATACATACAGATCGCGCAAAATAACTTGGCGGCTCGGAAGTTAGCTGCAAGTGACAGTGGGGTAGCAGACGCCCGGCGCACCGTCCCCGCGCACACCTGTATTCGTCTACTGAAGTGCGGTTTTTGAAACGCAGCGTCACCTAAACGAATGGTTTTCCCATACAAAAACCATACGTTTAGGTGACTCCGCGTTTCAGAAATTGCACTTCTGAGCAGCTTCCGCGAGAAGTTCAGAACCGCCAAGTTATTTTGCGCGTACTTCACAAACATACACAGACTGCTAAAATCATGACCCTTCCGCTTGGCTTAGCCGTAGTCGGGTAAAAACCGACTTTAATACCAAAATAAATACACAAACGATTTTGATAATAATTCTACAAGAACACCTGACAAGTATGCTCTTTCAAACCAAACAAAGAATTTTTATATTAGACCAGGCGTCTTCAAGTAGCCGGTTGTTTAGTAAGATGTTAAAGTAAGTTTTTAGTTTTGAAAAATTATGTTAACGAAGAGATAAGTAAAAGAAGATGGTAGAAACCTTTGCCCAACAATTTGACAAAACAGGGTTACTTATAAAAATAAGTTAACCCATCCTATGATCGGTTCATATCAGTAGGAACAAAAACATTTTTAGACGTTATTTTGATGAAGTAATTTGTTTCAGGGGAAAGTCTGGCAGAACTACATCAAGGCAGCAGTTGTCCCTCGCTAGATGTATGGATCGTCCTGGCGTTGGCGTTGGTCGTCATTTTACACTACCATAGATTTGATTAACAATAAATTGTTCATATTTATTACAAACTGCTTTTATTCATTCCTGGCTTTCTTATCAAAAAGAAAGGAACGTGAAAACTTATACGTATATAAATGGATCTAAGGATACATTCCTTATTAAGTTTTATTGGATGGATTAGGTTAATGAACGACCCAATAGCTTTAGCTTAGTAAGACTAAGGCACAAGATTAGAAAAACGGGAAGCATATAAGTGACAAAATTTACCTTGATCGAATTCTTAGGATCACTGAAGTAAGTATGACTAACGGCTATGTGAGTTGTAAATCTCGCAAGTCACCCCCCAACCCTTTGAAGTCTATCTGATAAAAAAGGTGTTCAGACAAAAAAGTTGCGTCTTAGGTAACAAAAAAGTTTTGTGACGTTTTTGAAAATTTGACGAAATGGCTAATATGATTTTTTTAAATGTTTTTAATCATAATCCAGCCATTTTGAAAAATTTTAAAAAACTCTATCGAAATAGAACGCTGTATACAGGCGCGTTCAGACATTATAAATCAAGAATAACTTGCATTTGGTGCATATTAATCTGCAGCTCTCGAATACCTTATAATAAAAAAAGATGCTAAATTGCCAGTTCGTAAATAAGGAAGTTTTATTTTACCTATTTTTATGAAATTGGACTGGACATTATAATATTTCACTGTAACCACAAATAGCAATCCTCATCTAAAATCAAAAGCAAATTAAACATGAAATCTGGCAACACCACAATAACCGAATTATCTAAACATTAGGTTCGGAACGCATCTCATGAATTATACAGTCGATTGAACAGGCGAATTGCGGTGACAACAATCATGGTCGTATTAGGGATTATCTGAAATGTTATTTGACTTGATTCAGCTTAATACCATTTCAATCCCATCGACAATATCAAAAATTTTTGAACAAGCAATGACATTTAGATTAAATAATTTTTTCAATAAATATCGCATCTTTGATGAAAATCAATTCGGGTTTAGAAAACAACGGTCGACTGACCTCGCCGTCTATCATTATACACAAAAAGTGCTGACCCACATAAATAATAGAAAATACGGTGTCGGGCTTCTCCTGGACATGATAAAAGCCTATGACAAAGTCTGTCACAAAATTCTTTTGGATAGGTTACACGACGTAGGGATAGGTGGTCAAGCGCACAAATGGCTAAGCTCATATCTAAAGGACCGGAAACAATTTGTACAAATTGAATTTAATAATAAAGATACAAATGAACTGGAGCTAATTAAATCTACTCATTGAATAACAAATAGTTCAATACCAGAAGGAAGCGTGCTTAGATGTGTATTGTTTCTCGTATACATTAACAACCTGCCCCAACTATTCCCGGATGAAAAGAGCCTATGCGTTATGTATGCGGACGATGTCTCATTGTTGTTTCAGAGCAAAAATTCAAGCGAAGCATGCGCTGTGCTAAATGGCGCGGTAAATACACTGAGAGCATTTCTAGACTCACAAAACCTAGAAATAAATTAAAAAAAAAACTAAAATTATTCAATTTAGACCACCACAAAAAAATGCATTAACTCTAAATCTACAAATCGATGATATAACCATAGACGAAATAAATCAATTTGATCTCCTAGGAATAACTATTGACTCGCATATAAACTGGAAAAATCATATCTCTAAAATAAAAACAAAACTAACCAGATTCGTTTATGCACTGGGTATATTAAAAGTAAACACTAACTATGACACTGCATTATCGGCATATTACGCGTACGCTCATTCGTGGTTACGTTACGGGATTATTGTGTGGGGAAATAGTGTAGATGCCCACGATTTGTTTGTGATGCAGAAAAAGTGCGTGCGCATACTTACGAATATTCGGGTCCTAAATAGCTGCAAGCCATTCTTTATTGAAAAAAATATACTGACGCTCCCGTCGTTATACATTTTAGAAACAGCCTTGTTTGTAAGAAAACATAAACATCTATTTATCCAAATTAAAGATACTAATGACAGTAATACGCGCCACAAAAATAAATTAAATCTACCGATATCAAATATGCAAATGTTTCAAAATAGTCCGTACGTTATGTCAATTAAGATATATAATACAATTCCTGAAAGCATAAAAGTAGAACAAAAGGACACAATATTCAGATTACGCTTAAAATTATTACTGATCTCAAAGGCCTATTATTCTGTAGATGAATTCTTAAACGACAAGTTCAGTAAATAAATTAGTTTGTAGCGTGTCTTACCTCAATCTCACGTCCACGGAAAAAATAAATTAAGTAGGTATAAAATATTTGAATAACGTGTATATATTGTTTCTTATTTGTTTTTGATACGCCCAAACTGGGTACATGTTGATCTGCATAATATAATGTTAACTTTTTGCTTACATGTTGCGAATAAATGACTTATGACTTATGACTTATGATTATTAAATCGATCACAATGAAAATCAAAGTAGTACATTCATTCTCAAAATAGGCCTTTCACGTCATTGTTAGTACGAGTACATCAGGTATTACGATTCAATAATTTCTAAAGAAACAAAAAGAAACCTTAAAAAATGAATCAAAATAATAAGTATAAGTACATTAAGGAAAAGACCTCCTTAGATGCAGCCATCTCATTTCTTAGATAAAAAGGTACTAAAAAAGGCCTCTTCATGTTGGCTTTGGCCACATGAATGCCTCAAAGGACTGGGTCCCCATGAACCCATGGCTGAAAAGCTTGTCCATGATGTCCCATATTTTTGAAAACCGTCTGTATGTTCTTTTCAAAAAGTGGTACAGAAATAAGGGACTACCTGAAATTTCCGGGGTCCAGTGCTGCCCCCATTAGAAATAAATCATTTGAAAGGAAACGAAGATATCATTTAAAATTTTGTCTTAATCAGACCTTCTTTAAACTATTTTATGAACTAAGTACTGTTTACAGTTTTAAGTGAGAACGTGAAGCTTTTCTACGCGAAAAACGGCCACTTTTGGCTAATGTGCGCGGAAAGCTTCACGTTCTCACTTTAAATTGTATAATAAAATAGTTTGGAGTGTTATCTAGGGTCCGATCAGGACAAAATATTACATAAATGATATTAAGGGGATACCTGAATTTTCCGGGGTCCAGTTCTGCCCCCATTTGAAATAAATCATTTGATAGGAAACAGAGACATCATTTAAAATTTTGTCTTGACCAGGATCTAGATAACCCTTCAAACTATTTTATGAACTACTTTTTACAGTTTACAGTGAGAACGAGAAGCTTTTCTTCGCACAATTGCGAAAAACGGCCACTTTTGGCGTATGTGCGTAGAAACGCTTCACGTTCTCACTTTAAACTGTAAACAGTAGTTCATAAAATAGTTTGAACGGAGCCTGGTCAAGAAAACATTTTAAATTATGTCTCCGTTTCCTTTTAAATGATTAAATTCAAATGGGGGCAGAACTGGACCTTCCCTTAAGGACTTAAAGTGAGTAAAACTCGAATGGTAATAAACCCAAACAGTCTATGTAGCAACTCGTCTATAACGTTAAATGTCTAAATATCTACCCCTAAAACAGTTTGAGTATGAGTATTATGTCCCACATTGTATATATTAAGCCACAAGCTTCGACAAGTTATACCATAGCTATCAGCAATCTATTCACAAAACTTATTCAAAAGAGAATTTTGGAAATTTCACACTAGAACGACGTTGGAATAATAGATGGAATGGATTTCCATATTTATGAAGGGACTATGCTAACCGAGGTATTAAATGTTATTCGATAGTCCCAGATAGGAGGACCGCAATCCGCAAATAATATTGGAGAATTGTTTTAAAAGTTGGTTGGAAGAGCTTGTATTTTCATTCCTCCATATCCATCCATACCTTAAATTTAAATTTTCTGCATTATTTTTTCTTTTTCTTTTTCTATTCAATTCAATTCATTTATTGCATTCATATTATACATCAGTTCTTAGTTTTACTCATATTACCACTGTTTATAATTAGGTACAATATGAACCCTGTTGGGTATTGCAAAGATAAGATGGAACGGCAAGCGGGTGTTAGACCAAGAAAAATTTATTACAAACAAATAAATTAATAAAAATACTATTCAAAATTATTCATTAATATTTATTAGCATTGTAAGCAGAGGTTTTATTTTATTTTCTTTTTTCTTTTTGTCATATTATCGCATAAATAATTTTTTACATGCAATTTTAATTTACCATGCACTTTTTTATTTATTTATTTGATTATATTGCGTCAATTTATCAAGTTAATGTCAAGCTTAGATCTACTTATATAAATTATTTTTATGAGTATATTTATATACAAGTCAGTTAAAATAAAAAAATAAGTTAATTTATAAAATTTATTAAATTGGATATGGAATTTTGTTAATTAATATTGTAAATGTTAGTTATAGTCAGTTGGATATTCCTTTATCGTTTAAAAACTCGTTTACCGTATAATAAATCTTTTCTGTAAGTATCTGTTTTAATCCTTTTACAAATAAAGAATCCTTTTTCTCTGCCCTTAGGCTGTCAGGTAAGGTGTTATATATTTTAGTAGTCATTGCTAATGGCCTAGAATTAAAGATTTCCATTTTTGAAGAAAAAAAAAAAACTATCTGTTACAGTACCAAACATTTAAAATTCAGAATAAAGGGCTTATTATTATTATTATTATTTTATATTTTTGAAGTCGGTAATATTAATAGATTTTTTTTCCTTAATGGATAACGTCGCGGTAAGTCTTCCTTCTTTGTATAAAATTGGGGATATTTGCGGACAAATTTGCAGGCCTCCAAAATATAAATTGATGGTACAGTCAATATTTCGAGGTTCCTAAAACATAGCTTGCAGCTCTCTCTACTTTTAATATTAGCGATTATTCTTATACATTTCTTTTGTAGGAGGAGTAGTCTATTTGCGTCAGTACTGTTTTTTAAAACAAATATACATATAGGGACAAATCACACAGACTGAGCTAGCCCAAAAGTAAGTTCGAGACTTGTGTTATGGGATACTAACTCAACGATACTATATTTTATAACCAATACATCCAAGACCCAGGACAATTTGAAAAAGGACATTTTCCAACATGCCTTGACCGGGGATCGCACCCGGGACCTCTGGGTGGCGGACTAATATGGTGACCACTACGCCACGGAGGTCGTCAAAATTGTCCCTTGGTTTATTTGTAACTAGTTGTGTCCGAGGACTGCGCTTCTCGTGGGAATTTCGGGATAAACCATCATACCTATGCAACGCCGCATCTTAAACTATATACATATCGAATTTCATTTTAATCGAATCAGGGGCTGAAGCGTGAACAGTTAGCAGACAGAGTTACTTTCGCATTAATAAGGTTAGTATAGAAGTGTGGATTGTGTTAATGCTGGTGTCAGATTTTTTGTGCTGCCGAAAGTTTGGCCTGACGTAGCTCATTGACTATCACCTAGTGATAATCGTCAACCATTTTTACCCGATTAAGGCAAAGCCAAGAGGAAGGGTAAGAATGTATGTACCTATGTATTTGGGTATGTATATCTGTTTCACCGTAGCATCCAAATCGCTTGTCCAATTTTCATAAATGATATTAAAAGCTAGCCGAAGATAAGATACAAAAAAATAAAAAGTTGCTCCTGCCCCGCAAACGAAACGAAACGTAAAAAGTGGCCGTTTTTCGCAATTGTGCGTCGAAAAGCTTCGCGTTCTTACTTTAAACTATAAATGATGTCTTCGTTTCCTATCAAATGATTTATTTCAAATGGGGGCAGCACTGGACTCCAGAAAACTCAGGTATCCTCTTAAAAAAATGTATGAAATAGCAAGTAGAGGTCCATAGTCTCTGCCTACCCCTGTGGGAAATATGAGTGATATTATGTGTGTATGAATGAAATAGCGAAAGCAAGGCAAACCACTCGGATATATCTGATAAACAGTTTCTTTAAGTGCTTTTTATAGAAAACGTCAACGAAACGACCTAGGTGTCGAATTTAAGTAAAAAGGTACAATACATTCCCTTGTAAAACTGGACATAAATAAATACCTATGTAAGTAAAAGCCACAGCAGAATTGGAAGCTTTTTGCCACACTTAATTTTAAGTATTCTTTGCGCGTGCTCTTGCAATTCGGCTGGCTGCCAAAAGATGGTTTTCCATGATGGTAAGTGACAGTTCAGTTCTAAATTAGAAGCAATTTAGTTGATTTTCTTACTTCTGAGCTGAAGAGTAAGTATTAGGGTAGGTACATCTATTGACGGTTATAATTTTTTAAAGTAAAAAGTAGCAAAAAAGTGCAACGAATGAACTATCAATTGGTGACTATCATTTTATGTCAAAGTTAACTTTTTAGAAATGAAGTAGCATCAACATTGTAAGTACATAAAAGTTCTGCGTAGTAAAAATGCGGTAAGAGTTATGTAAACCAACTAAAAGAAAAGGCAGGGTACGACGACAGCGTAGAAGAGCTTCTCGTTCTCACTTTAAACTGTAAATAATAGTTCATAAAATAGTTTGAAGGGTATCTAGTGCTCTCAAGACAAAATTTTAAGCGATGTCTCCGTTTCCTATCAAATGATTTATTTCAAACGGGGGCAGCACTGGACCCCGGAAAATTTAGATATACCCTTAAGCTCTAAAGAACGAAGCGGAAAATCGGGAGCGTGGCGCATACTTCACCGACAATAGTATTAGAAACGGCGGGCAGCAAACTTTACTGTCAAACCATAGTCACCTTTATTTCTGATAAATGCATAGAATGGCTTGAAAAAAACTCGGTCGCTTAGCGCCGCTGGTAGTCACTCGAAGTCGCGAGGATTTTGTTTAGTTCAAGCTAAAATGTGCATTGCGCAAATAGAAAGAAAGGTGAATATGGATTGACAACGTAAATTGTGCGTTGCACGCCGCTACTCTTCCGGCGTGAGTTAAGCTTGGGGTCCAGCGAGGCAAGTATGATTAGGGCGACAAATTTTATCCTTCAAATTTGTCGCATTTCGCGTAATTTACCGCAACAAACATAGACAAAATTGAGCGACAAAATAACTTTCATTCATAAAACGTATTTTATCTTATGGCTTCCTCATGGTTTTGACAGGTCAAAGTAGACATATCGACGGTTGGCAACGTGAAATCATGTAAATTTGTCGCCGATTTGCTAGACCCACATAAGACTCAATTAAACCATTTTTAATCGTATTTTAAACAGTTATTCCATTGAAATAATATTAAATGTATATATACATATTTAAATGTAGGCAGGCATCTTTAAACAATGTATTATTGAAGTTTACAAACTTAAAATATATTTAATTACGAAACTATAGCGCCATCTTTTGATGAATCCTACAATCACTCCGGCGGCGGTGAATGCATACGTACTCGGCGGTGGTATTTTCCTTTATGTTGGTTGTATGACATGAGTTGAAACGTTCCGTTGCACATTCATTTTTATAACATTTCATTTTAATATTTTTTTCTACTCCTGTATCTGTTTTTTAAATGGTCCCGAACACTAATTTACGAACATAGATTATATAATTTCAGAAAAGTCTATAGTTTATTCCTAATATAATAGCACATGTGTCGTTATTTCGCCAAAACGATATTCCTAGCCATAGACCTATTTTTTTTTCTTTAGATCTACCATACTGCCAACATAATAAAATCGTTATTTTAACATATGGTGCCATTTTTCAAACGTGGAGTCACTGAACAAACGGTTATTTGTATGAAAAAACATTTGTTTAAGTGACTCCATGTTTCAAAAATGGCACTTTTGGTCACAAGGAAGACGTCAATAAAAAAAATTAATTCTTCCATAGATACCTAGTATTTAGCAAACATATGGTAGTATTTCATACTTTTCTTTGTTTATTTTTGGATTTATTTTAGTAAATGTAGTCTTAGAAAAAGTATTGTATGCAACGTTGTATAAGTATGTCAAAAAATGCTCGATGTCGTCTCCTTACGATGCTCGCCAAGGCTCGCATCGTAACCTGCGCCACTCGTATTTTATGAACCTGCTTATACAACTATTGCATAAAATACTATTAAATACTGTTTGCAATTTGCAATATTTTTTCTAGGAATTATTACATACTCATATCATTCTTTTATCTATGGTGATTGTTTTACAAAACGCGTGTTTTAATTTAAAATTATTATATTTTCTTAGCAGACATTAGAAACACTGTTTAAAACCTGTCTGCGTGTGACGACTCATTTTACTACGTGTCTATTCATGAATTTTATCTTTTCGTTACAGAGGGAAGATACGTATAGACCTCTCAGATAAAACGTCATACTAAGGCCGCAGGGCTGCCCCCATTTGAAATAAAACCAAAAGTGGCTGTTTTTCACAAAAACGCTTACAAAAGCTTCAGAGTAGTTAAAAAAAATCTGGTCTTAAATCAGTCATATAGTAAATATGCTACCAATAACTAATTTAAGGAGTGCAGTTTTTTTTTAATACAGATTAAGTTTATGGAAAATTATTACTTACGAGTTACGAGAATGTTCTTGTTTGTAAAGAATCACCTTCTCCGAGAGATTATGACTCCTATTGTGTTAGGACTCGTAGTTTAATAATAAACGTTTGAATGTTTGAAAATAAAAAGTAATAGACCAAATATATGCACACAATAATTTAAACTATCTACATTGGTATCACGGACAATGATAAGGTAGAAAATATAAATACAGGACTGCTAGGCATAAATCTACCTTTGTAATTAATATATTCGGTCGATTGGATAGCAATATCACCTAACATTTATTTAAGACGTCAATTACTCGAAGACGCGGTTACCTAACAAGACCAATTTGTGAAACACTACAAAACTTAATTGCCTGTTAGGCCCCCACAAACGACGTTAAAGCTATGCGTATTAAATTTAGTCGGGTACGTCTTAACATGGCTGACGATCGCTAGGGATTGATTCAGTTAATTCAGTCAGATCTTGTCTGACAAGCCTTAGATCCCTTAAAGTGACTCGAGTATGTGTACAGAATTGGGTCCTTGTACCTGTCATCTTTGGGTAGGTTCCTTTACCTTTTCTGTAAAATACCGTCATCCCATATAAGTACCAAGGTACCTACTAAGATGTGACCTTTGTTATTGAAAAAGGCAAGTTTAAAAGTATTTTATGCAACAGTTGTATAAGAAGGTTCATAAAATGCCAGTGGCGCAAGTTACGATGCGAGCCTTGGCGAGTATCGTAAGGAGACGCCATCGAGCATTTTTTGACATACTTATACAACGTTGCATACAATACTTTTTCTACGACGCCATTTACTAAAATAAATTATAAACAAAGAAAAGTACCAAATACTACCATATGTTTGGTAGATACTAGGTATCTATGGAAGACTTCATTTCTTTTTATTGACGTCTTTCTAGTGACCGAAAGTGCCATTTTTGAAACATGGACAGTGACTCCACCTTTGAAAAATGGCACCATATGTTAAAATAACGATTTTATTATGTGTGCAGTATGAGTAGATCTAAAGAAAAAAAAAGTTATAGGTCTATGGCTAGGAGTATCGTTTTGACGAAATAACGACACATGTGCTATTATATTAGGAATAGACTATAGACTTTTCTGAAATTATATAATCTATGTTCTTATATTAGTGTTCGGGACCATTTAAGGCCAGCCGCATATTATCCGAATTTTTCTGTCCGAAAAATTTTGATGGCTGCTGCTACCAACCCCGTACACCTATCAGAAATTTCGATCCGGCGATTTCGAAATTTAGTACGCGGTTGGCCGTCAGCGTAGACGGAACTGGGTTTATCTATTTAATAGGCATGATGACAGAAAAATAAAAATTAACAATCGTTAAATTATTAGAAAATACACATGGCGGACGAGCAGCATACAACAGCATCTGTGCAAAATCTCTTTATATTATCTAGTGCAATCACCAACCCATCTGCTCAGTGTAGTGAGTATTTGCAAATCCTGCCTAAATTGGGAGAGGCCTTAAGTCCAGCATTGCACTAATGGGAGATTGATCAATAGTTCTTGCAAGCGTTATTTTTCTATTTTTAAATAAAATTATCCCAGAGTCTCGATAAATCAAATAGCGCATTTTTGTAAAATAAATATGGTATTTATCTCTTCAGCGTTACCTCATAGCAATATTCCATAAGAAATAACACCATGGAAGTAACTAAAATATACCAAACGACAGTGCGTTTGGTATATTTTAGTTACTTCCATAGTGTCAGCTATCTGTTTAATTCTCCTAATCGCGTAGGCCACAGAGCTAAGCTTACCAGCAATTTTTTTTTAAATGGACATCCCGTTGCCACTCGAAATCAATTGTTAGTCCCAGGAACGTTGCATTATTTACTATGTCTACTGCTTCCTTATTAATAAATAAATATTTGTGTTGCAACTTTTGTAACATTCGATACCTAATCAGACGTTGTGAGGTCACCGCTATCTAAAAATCGTACTTTACCGTGACTCTATGCAAAATTTAAATGCGCTGTTTCTTCGTAATTTTTTGTATCCTCTAAAAAATTTTTTTTCAGTCATCATGCCTATTAATTATGTTTGAAATGGTGCGCGGTGGGCGGGGTCTAGTACAAAATGTGTGCCGCCCCCCCTCAGCCCCAAGCCCCATCCGAAATTCATCCGGCCGCACATTACAAGATCTTTTTCTGTCAGAATATTTCGGATGCCCGCCGGAAGGCACTCTGTCCATACATTTTGTTCTAGACCCCGCAAACTATCAGAATTCTGACGTGTCTAACGTCCGACGAAATGCACCGTATCTGACGTCCGAATTTTTCTGTTTAGCTACGATTCAGACCGACCGGCCCGCATCGATTCGGGCCGGAACGGATGCGGACGCACGCCACGGCAGCCGGCCTCGTGCATTAGAGCCGTAACGTGTCGTGTGAGCCGTAGTCCGTACGCGTGCTGCGGGCGCCAGCGCCCGTGGCATGCGTAAACACCCCGAGAGCCCAGAAGTGTTGCTTGAATTGCGCTGTGTAGACACCATGGAATTTAAATAAAAAAATGGTGAAATGGGACGTGATATTACTTGTTTATTAAAGTTATTACGTCCTTATTCTTTAGTGTACACAACTTCGAATGACTCGTCTCGCTGCACCGCCGTTCGAGTTTCGACAGCCGTACGGCTCCGAACTGACCCGACGCATACCGATAGAGCCGGCTATCTGTCGCGGTATCCGTCGGGAGCCGCTCGGAGCCGACCAGAGCCGTACGGCAGACAAGGAATGTATATGTGGCAGAAATATGACTTTAGTTTCTTGTTACAAGTTTCAATTTCCTTTACCACATTGTGAAATGCCCATGAAATTAAAGAAAAAAGATTTGATAAACTTACTGTGTTATATATCAATTGAAAGGGCTCGTTATTAGGATAATTAAAAATATATTTTTGTTATTATTGTAAAACTAGCTGCGCCCCGCGGTGTTACCCGCGGAAAAAGTAGCCTATGTGCCAAATTTTATCTAAATTGGTCCAGCCGTTTGCGTGTGAAGAAGTAACAAACATACACACACACACTCACAAACTTTCGCCTTTATTATAATAGTGTGATAAATAGTTTTGATTTTATTCATGAGAGAAATAATTTCGTCTTCGTCGACCATTACCCCTGATCTCCGAAACTACTGTTCCTACAATTTTGACAAAAAAAATACATAATAATATCTTTTTGACCTTAATATAACATTATTTAGTACCTACAGATTATTTTTTTAATTTTTTATCGGAATATAACAAAACAGCCGCAAGCACGCTATAATTTCGTTTTCTTTTTGCAAGAAAAGAATTTCGACATACGTAAGTCCTAATTAAATAACGTTGTAAGTACGATAATGAAGTAAGGATTTCCAGGAAGGCACCCAGAGCATAGCTCGGGGTCAGCTTATTAACTTAATGTTTACAGTGTCTATTCGGTTAGGATCGTAGATTTCCTTTAGATTTTTTACATCTTTTGGCTCAGAAAGTAGACTTTTATACGCCTTTTGTGCCCAGGAGTTCACTCCTCGGCATAGGCCCCACAAGGATTTCCAAAACAACCGATTTCAATTGACCTATGTTTATGTTGTATAATATTATCGGTGGCCTGCCAGCCTCCTTAAGGGAAGACACTATGATTGTATACATTGCCTACGTTGCAACTATTGGTCGACATTGTAACATTACTAAACCAGCAATGTATGTACTACTGGTTTTGTGAGCTGTAGTCCTTACGAGCTACCCCGACCCGTTGAAGTTTATCGTGTAAAAAACTTGTTCAGACATAAAGTTGCGTCTTTGTAAGAGTAAAAAAAAAAGGTTCGTGACATTTCTGAGTTGTTTTCGAAATGGCTGAAATATATTGTTTTTAATTTTTAACCCCGAAATTTCGGCCATTTTGAAAAAAAATCGAAAACTGAATCAGTTGAACAATGCGACATGTAGACGAGAACAGCCGGAAAGACGTTTGACAGCCAGACAAAAGCATTTTTGGCCAATCTCGACACTGAGACGCTTTAGACGCTCGGTCAATAAAATCAGCATTTGAATTTTAAGGGTCTACCTGAATTTTACGGGGTCTAATGCTGCCCCCATTTGAATTAAATCATTCAAAAGGAAACGGAGATATAATTTAAAATTTTATCTTGACCAGGCTCTAGATAACCCTTCAAACTATTTTATAACCTTTTGTTTACCGTTTGAAGTGAGAAAGTGAAGCTTTTCTACGCACATACGCCAAAAGTGGCCGTTTTTCGCAATTGTGAGTAGAAAAGCTTCACATTTCACTTTAAAAAAAACAGTAGTTCATAAAATAGTTTGAAGGGTTATCTAGAGCCTGGTCAAGACAACAATTTAGATTATATCTCTCTTTCCTTTTAAATGATTCAATTCAAATGGGGGCAGCACTGGGCCCCGGAAAATTCTGGTATCTCCTTAATAAGTTCCCAGCCTTTCATAAAATTTGCTTGCCTATTTCGGTGAAGTTTCCCAAAATGGAAAGAAATGAACGAAAAGATTCCAATGCCGTATTATGAGTAGAGTTGGTTGGTAGAGTGACGTCATTGTCGAGAGGTTGTAATAAGCGAAGGCCTGTAGGTACAATACAAAGCGCTAGTTTCTAATTAGAGCCGTGCCAGGAAATCTATTCACATTTGAACCACTTCCTTTTGTATGGCAATCCGATCCAAACCCGACGCTTTCATTGACGAGTACGATCTTGTCGCTACAGGAACATATGTAATTTAGTGTAGTTATATGTGCTCGTATTTCCGTACAGTCGAAGTATTTTCAAGTCAATATTGCTAATATTAATGTGACTTTTGAATATTTGAATTTAAAATAAGTGATGGGCACCTTTGAACCAGGTTCTATCCGGAATTTCGGATTCCTTTAACACATAGTTTAGTTCTGGTTTAATATATATAATTTTAGTTTCATAGTTTAGTGTGACTTGTTATCTTTAGTTTAATTCATCAATATTTAGCATCTACTGTATTATTTTATGTTTTTATTAAAAACAATAATATGAGATATATTGCCCAAGATTGCCCATGGGAGTCACGTCCCTCCTTCATGAGAAATCCACGAATAAGAAAAAACAGGATTTGGCAGGCTTGGCACCTGTCAACCCCATCCTCTGCAAATCAAGGCCTGGTGATCGGTCAAATATATCTAGTAGAGGACTTTCTGTCGCTGAAATGATGTTGAAGTTGATGTGTCTAAAATAAAGTACTCATATAGGTAAATAAGCAATTGAGGACAAATGCCTAAACCAATATATTGTAAAAAAAAAAGAAAACCACGCAACGTCAAGGCTATGATAGAGGTATGGCTGAAGTTTTTAGAATAACTTACTTTTGCGCTAAGATAAGTTTTTTTGTTTATTTGACGTGATAAAGTCTTATAAATCGATGAACTCCGGCTGCACGCACGAAAAATTGTCACGTTCCGCCTGAGCCGAGCGTGCAAGCGAGGTTTAGTGTAATTTTTTATCTTTAGTTTAATTTATCAATATTTATCATCTACTGTATTATTTTATGTTTATATTAAAAAGAAGGCAACCTTGTGGGTGCCAGAAGGGCGCAGGCGTAGAGGAAGACCACGGAGAAGTTGGCGCGATGACATCAGCAGCTTCAAAAAGGAGTGGCAGCAGGCTGCTATGGACAGGGATCTGTGGAAGAAGGAAGGGGAGGCCTTTGCCCAGCAGTGGGACACCGCAAAAGGCTAAATAAAAAAATAAAAATTAAAAACAATAATAAGAGATATATTGCCCATGGTAGTCACGTCCCATCCTTCATGAGAAATCCACGAAAAACAAAAAACAGGATTTGGCAGCCTTGGCAACTGTCAACCCCTTCTTCTCCAAATCAAGGCCTGGCAATCGGTGTGTGTCGTTTCGGCGTAATGTGTCCAGTAGAGGACTTTCTGTGGCTAAGATGATGATGACGATGATGTGTCATTTAAAATAAATTAAAGGTATAATAATAAGCAAAATCACGCAACGTCAACGCAATGATAGAGGTATGGCTGAAGTTTTTAGAATAACTTACTTTTGCGCTCAGATAAGTTTTTTTGTTTATTTGACGTAATAAAGTCTTATAAATCGATGAACTCCGGCTACACGCACAAAAAATTTTCACGTTCCGCCTGAGCCGAGCGTGCAAGCTAGGTTTAGTGTATTTTTTTTATCTTTAGTTTAATTTATCAATATTTATCATCACTGTGTTATTTTATGTTTATATTAAAAACAATAATAAGAGATATATTGCCCATGGTAGTCACGTCCCTCCTTCATGAGAATCCACGAAAAACAAAAAACAGGATTTGGCAGCCTTGGCAACTGTCAACCCCTTCTTCTCCAAATCAAGGCCTGGCAATCGGTGTGTGTCGTTTCGGCGTAATGTGTCCAGTAGAGGACTTTCTGTGGCTAAGATGATGATGACGATGATGTGTCGTCTAAAATAAAGTAAAGGTATAATAATAAGCAAAACCACGCAACGTCAAGGCTATGATAGAGGTATGGCTGAAGTTTTTAGAATAACTTACTTTTGCGCTCAGATAAGTTTTTTTGTTTATTTGACGTAATAAAGTCTTATAAATCGATGAACTCCGGCTACACGCACAAAAAATTTTCACGTTCCGCCTGAGCCGAGCGTGCAAGCTAGGTTTAGTGTATTTTTTTACCTTTAGTTTAATTTATCAATATTTATCATCACTGTATTATTTTATGTTTATATTAAAAACAATAATAAGAGATATATTGCCCATGGTAGTCACGTCCCTCCTTCATGAGAATCCACGAAAAACAAAAAACAGGATTTGGCAGCCTTGGCAACTGTCAACCCCTTCTTCTCCAAATCAAGGCCTGGCAATCGGTGTGTGTCGTTTCGGCGTAATGTGTCCAGTAGAGGACTTTCTGTGGCTAAGATGATGATGACGATGATGTGTCATTTAAAATAAATTAAAGGTATAATACATAGGGCGCACTATAAGTTTCCGGAACTGGCCACTTACAAAAACAATATTTAAAAATTTATTGCAACATTTGAAAATAGAACTCTTTGGCTGTAGAATGCAGTTTGTTTCATCTGACTGTCTTTTGTTTTTACCTTGTGGCGCCATTTAAAAAATTGTGTGTCTGCATCAACATGGATTTAACTCGGGAAAATTTTCGTAGTATGATTTCCTACGATTTTAAGTGTAATTTGACAGCTCAACAGAGCATCGCTCGGCTTGAAACAGCTTTTGGCAATGAAGCACCATGCAAGACAACTGTTTATAGCTGGTTTGCAGAATTCAAGCGTGGTCGTATCAATCTCAGTGACGAATCTCGCGATGGTCGGCCGTCCACCGCTGTGACCAATAAAAACATCGATGCTGTGCGCCGTATGATTGAAACAGACAGGCATGTGACCTACCATGAAATTCGCGCATCCTTAGAAAAAGCACTGAGTCAAATACAATTAATCCTACACAAACATTTGGGTGTGAGAAAGCTGTGCTCGCGGTGGATCCCACACAACTTGACCGAGGCTCAAAAAACGGACCGCGTCACTTGGTGCAGTGCCATGCTTACCAGATTCAACGAAGGTGCGTCAAATTTGGTGTGGGACATAGTAACAGGTGACGAAACATGGATTTATTACTACGATCCCAAAACAAAGCAGCAATCGAGCGTATGGGTCTTTCAAGATGAGCCGAAACCAACCAAAGTGGCGCGCGTGAAAAGTGCATCTAAGCGGATGATTGCTTCTTTTTTTAATAAAACTGGACACGTGGCTACTGTTGCTTTAGAGAATCGTCGTACAGTGAATAGTGACTGGTACACGACCATTTGTTTGCCGGAAGTTATTGACGAACTCCGTAAAAATAACCGTAAGCGCCGTATTATCCTGCACCACGACAATGCTAGTTCTCACACGGCCAGACAGACAAACGACTTTTTGAAGGAGAAAAATGTAGAACTCATGAGTCATCCTGCATACAGTCCCGACCTGGCACCTTGTGACTTTTTTCTGTTCCCAAAAATTAAGAACCAATTACGCGGTCAACGATTTTCATCACCAGAAGAGGCTGTCGAGGAGTATGAAAAACACGTTTCAGAGGTCACCACAGAGGAGTGGCACAAAAGTTTTCAAAACTGGTTTCATCGAATGAAAATGTGCATAGACGCCAAGGGAGATTATTTTGAAAAACAATAAATTAATTTTGTACCTTTAATAGTATTTTTTCATATTCATTCCGGAAACTTATAGTGCGCCCCACGTAATAAGCAAAACCACGCAACGTCAACGCAATGATAGAGGTATGGCTGAAGTTTTTAGAATAACTTACTTTTGCGCTCAGATAAGTTTTTCGTTTATTTGACGTGATAAAGTCTTATAAATCAATAAATTCCGGCTGCACGCACGAAAAATTGTCACATTCCGCCTGAGCCAAGCGTGCAAGCGAGAGCGCAGAAAGAGCGATAGAGAGGCACGATCGGCCTAAGCGTTTGGCTTTTTACGCATCTATCATGACGTTATCACGTAAAGTTGTCGTCCGTAAACCGACTTTAGAGAAAATTTTTTCTTTATGGAAAAACTAGTTTTGTAACTTTTTGTCGATCAACTCTTGTGTTCAAGTGGAATTGTTCGGTAAATGAAGTGTTTCGAGGAACTGTCTTCGACGTTTCGGGGGTCGTGAGAGCCCTTTGTCATGCCGTGATTTGACGTAGGTTCAGACGAGTGGCTTAGAGCAAGATTAATTGGAGTTCTATCTAATGTTTGTTGGAGGAAATATAGTTATTTTTATTAATAAACTCCGACAAATTAGAGAGGTGTTATAAGTTTGACGCTAATGTCTGTCTGTTTATCTTTGACGACCCCACCGTGGCGTATTGGTCACCATGCTAGTACGCTACCCAAAGGTCCCGGGTTCGATCCTCGGTCAGAGTAAGTTGAAAAATGGCCTTTTTCAAATTGTCCTGGGTTTTGGATGTTTATCTATATATGTATTTGTTATAAAATATAGTATCGTTAAGTTAGTATCCCATAACACATGTCTCGAACTTACTTTATGGCTAGCTGAATCAGTGTAATTTGTCCCTATATATATTTATCTGTGTGTCTATCTGTGTCATCGTAGCACTCAAACGGATGGACAGATTTCTATGTGATCAATCGTTTCTTTGTTAGGTTTCTTTATGTTTGTATGGATTTACAGTCAGGCTTCAAAAATAGATTAATTTCTCATACTAGTTGTATGAGTTATGACTTCATTTTTGAAGCGTACCGTACATAGCCTACCGTACAGGCCTCAAAAATGGAGTTGAAATTGGGACTCCACTTCTGAGGCATATCGTACATACAAATCTATACTATAATAAAAGAGTAAAAAAAATGTGTCTGTACATTGAAAATTTTTCAAAAAAAAAAATTTGGGGCGATGGAGATATAGTAATAGAGTAAGAAAATAAAAAAAAAAGTCTGTCTGTTTGTCTGTTTGTCTGTTTGTACACGCTAATCTCCGGAAATACTGGACGGATTCGAATGAAACTTTTTTTGTTATATAGCTGTGAAGCCTGGGCAACATATAGGCTATAATTGATTTTGGAAAATGGAACACATGATGCAGAACTATAATGGTCCAGCTAAATATAAGAAATATTAAAATGCCGCCTTAGCAAAAGTTGTTAAGTCTGATGAGAACTTTTTGTTGAGTTATAATACAACTGGCCAAGCGCGAGTCGGACGCGCGCGAAGGGTTCCGTACCATAATCTATGAAAAATCACGTTTGTAGTATGGGAGCCCCCGATAAATACTTATTTTATTCGATTTTTAGGGTTCCATAGGGTAGGGTAGAAACGGGACCCTATTACTTAGACCGTCCGACTGTTTGTCTGTCTGTCTCTCACCAGGCTGTATCTCATTAACCATTATAGCTAGACAGTTGAAATTTTTATAGATGATGTTTTTTGTTGCCGCTGAACAAAAACATACTAAATGTATACTATAATAAAAGAGTAAAAAAAAAGGGTCTGTACATTTTTTCAAAAAAAAAGTTGTTTCGTCCGAAGTAGAACTTATAAGTTTGCGGACCTTCAGCGCATAACACACCAGAAAATTCTTGGTTATGTGAACGCGCCATATTGACACCAAAAAATTAAAAATCAATTAATAAAGAACTTATGACGCAAATTATTGTTAACTAGCTTGTGCCCGCGGCTTCGCTCGCGTAGGGGTGTAATTTATCAAAATTCCTTTCTTAGGGGATGCCTACGTCATAGAAGCTTTATGCATGCAAAGTCTCAGCCCGATCGGTTTAAAATTGACAAAGTTTCATACAAACTTTCATCCCCTATTTAATCCCCTTGGGGGTAGAAATGATCAAAATCCTTTCTTAGCGGATGCCTACGTCATAACATCTACCTGCATGCCAAATTTCAGCCCGATCCGTCCAGTGGTTTGGGCTGTGCGTTGATAGATCACTATGTCAGTCCGTCAGTCACCTTTGAGTTATATATATTTAGATATATAAATATATATTTAGATTTCTTGGATAGTGTTGTTGACGACACCACCAATTATCCAGTTGAGTTTCTTAATTCACTTGCAGCAAATGGACTCACGGCTCACAAAATAAGTCTTAATGTCGGAGGGCCAATAATGCTGATGCGAAATTTGACTCCGCCGAAACTGTGTAACGGAACCCAACTTAATGTCTCAGCACTGTATGCCGAAGTTCAGCGGCTGAATTTCAGCCAATGCATGCCTGCAATGTTATTTGCATGCATACACTAGCAACACATAACGCCGAACTTCCGATGCTTTTGCCTGAATCGGACCCGTACCCGTACCCGTACCCGTACCCGTACCCGTACCCTTACCCGTACCCGTACCCGTACTCGTACCCGTACCCGTACCCGTACCCGTACCCGTACCCGTACCCGTACCCGTACCCGTACCCGTACCCGTACCCGTAACCGTACCCGTACCCGTACCCGTACCCGTACCCGTACCCGTACATGTACCCGTACCCGTACCCGTACCCGTACCCGTACCCGTACCCGTACCCGTACCCGTACCCGTACCCGTACCCGTACCCGTACCCGTACCCGTACCCGTACCCGTACCCGTACCCGTACCCGTACCCGTACCCGTACCCGTACCCGTACCCGTACCCGTACCCGTACCCGTACCCGTACCCGTACCCGTACCCGTACTCGTACCCGTACCCGTACCCGTACCCGTACCCGTACCCGTACCCATACCCGTACCCGTACCTGTACCCGTACCCGTACCCGTTCCGCTCCCGCTCCCACTTCCGCTCCCACTTCCGCTCCCACTCCTGCTCCCGCTCCCGCTCCCTCTCCCGCTCCCGCCGCCACCGCTTCCGCCGACGCCGGCGCCGCACCTTCCGCCACCGTCGCCGCTGCCGCCGCCGCCACCGACGCCGCCGCTGCCACCGCCGCCGCCACCGCCGCCGCCGCCGCCGCCGCTGCCGCCGCCGCCGCCGCCGCCGCCGCCGCCGCCGCCACCGCCACCACCGCTTCCGCCGACGCCGCCGCCGCAGCTTCCGCCGCCGCCGCCGCTGCCGCCGCCGCCGCCGACGCCGCCGCCGCCACCGCGCCGCCGCCGCCGCCGCCGCCGCCGCCGCCGCCGCCGCCGCCGCCGACACCGCCGCCACCGCTTCCGCCGACGCCGCCGCCGCACCTTCCGCCGACGCCGGCGCTGCCGCCGCCGCCGCCGACGCCGCCGCCGCCGCCGCCGCCGCTGCCGCCGCCGCTGCCGCCGCCACCGCTTCCGCCGACGTTGCCGCCGCCGCTGCCGCCGCTGCCGCCGCCGACTCCTCCGCCGCCGCCGCCGACGCCTCCGCCACCGCCGACGCCGCCGCTGCTGCCGCCACCGCTGCCGCTGCCGCTTCCGCTCCCGTTCCCGTTCCCGTTCCCTCTTCCAATTCCGTTCCCTCTTCCGCTCCCGTTTCCGTTCGCCGCAGACGCGCCAAAGACGGAAGATTAAATTCTCATATCGGCACATCACTACTGTCCGGCGTTTCCACCGAACTTCAGCAGCTGAACTTCAGCTTATTTAGTGTGTCATCCCCACCGAACTTTAGACACTGAACTTTAGCCACTAAACTTCGGCATAGTCTGCTGAGACACTTAAAGCTCACAGTAAGTGAGTGATGCCAGTGAAACTGTATTTATTCCGCGTATGCCACTCATCCCCAACAATTTTCCTTTTGAAAATACACAGTTCCATATGTTAACTTGCTTTGCTATGAAAATAAGTCACAGTTTTAGAGGCTTAAAGCTGCTGATGTCGATCTAAGGACTGGTTTTTCGCATGGCCTACTTATTGTGGCTTTCTCCAGGGTTAGTAACACTTCAGCTCTTTTCATATTGGCTCCCGAAGGAAAGAATTAAAATAATATTGACTTTTAACTCCTAACACTGTTACAAGTACTTTCTCCCTCTGTCTCTCTCTCTCTCTCTCTCTCTCTCTCTCTCTCTCTCTCTCTCTCTCTCTCTCTCTCTCTCTCTCTCTCTCTCTCTCTCTCATTAGTTTTTATTTATATTTATACGCCGGAGTCATCAAGTCCACGCGAACGAAGTCGCGGGCATCAGCTAGTTTAGTAATAAAATATGGTAATAATTCGTATACTTACCAACGCCATGAAGATAATTATTTGTGTAGTCGAGCGTAAGTGTTTACAACTTTATCAGGATATTGAAAACTATATGTTTATGGTAATTGAAAGCTTATCAGAGACGCTATCGTGTGAACTAGTTGAAACTCCAATATTAGTATTAATTTAACTTTGTCACTCCTGCGGCATACTTCGAGTCGTTCAAGCAAACATTTTAATAGTATTTGCCAAGTTTTCCGACATTGGTTACTGGGGAAATTGCATTGTCTGCACACTTTTTTACCCGACTACAGCAAAGCATAAGGAGTTATCAGTTTTGCCGCTATGTGTGCATGAACGTAGGTACGAGTATGTTATAATAAAATTTATTTAAACCTCGTTAATTAAAAACATATTTTCTTAACACTCTTACGCAAGATTACCAATAAGCTTTGACCTATTTGTCTTGCAGCAGCACACACGTACATGCAATAAATTTATGGTTAAATCTTTATATTTATATATATATATATAAGAGCTACGATGCCACAGACAGACACACACTTCAAGCTTAGAACACCCTTCCTTTTTCGTCGGGGGTTAATAAATTTAAACAAACTATGTAGGATATCAAATGAAAGGCTCAAGAAGACAACAAATATTATTCGTATTGATGCCTGCTGACTGCCTCCGTGGTCCAGTCGTCAAGGCGTTCGCCTTTTGATCCGGAATTCGTGGGTTCGAATCCCTAAAAGTATACCTACTTTGTGACAAGTTGTTTCCAGTCTGGTTAGGATATTGCAGGCTGGAATCACCTGATTATCCGAAGATAAACATGATTCCGTGTTTCGGAAGGCAAGTACAAACTGGGTCCCGAACGCCATCTAACGTTTGATCAAACCTGTCCAAGGATTGGTTCTGGACCCTTTGTGTTGCAGAGGTCAGATGGCAATCGCTCTGTGTAAAAACCAGTAACCTAGGAGCGGACCTAGGACTCTGAAGCGTTACCGCTGAGGATGCGACCGGGACTACGATCGGATGATGGTGAAATTTTAAATCTCATTGCACTATTCCAAATAGTGAACTAGCTCCATTTTGTGGGAACATTTTAATTGAATTCTCTTTATAAAGCAGTCGCGGCTCGAGAGCCACTTTGCAAACAAAAGTTAGATTGGTTCGCGACACTCCGCTCTCAATGTGCTCGGTATAGGGAATTTTTGAAAAAAATGACAAACTGTTTGGAAGCTATGTCAGATACCTTAAGGCAACTCGAATCTGACTGTGTTAGCTATTAAAACACTCGAAAAAAATAGAAGATTGTAAAAACAACAGTACAAAAGTATAATCCTACTTAAACACCGAACAATATGACTGATTTTGCTATAATCTCTATGGAACCATCTGACAACAATGCTTATTAAAACCAAAAAGAAATTTCCAGTCCAGGCGTCTTTAAGTAATCAGGTTACATATATAAAAGTAATGATAACCTCCAAATTTTTTAATCGGTAAAAAAATCGACGTTGGATTTTCAGAAAGCACATTGTCAAAAATGTGTCACATTTTTCATTCAGTGCTTGTATGTTTGTTATGCATATTGCAACGTTGATTTTTATTCTAAGCAGCAAGTGAATTGTGTGAATTATGATACACACGGTAAACAACTGTGGTTTGGTGAAAAGATTACCCTTATAACAAAATGATTGACCTTTTGCACGTGCGCGCTTGTTAATATTACTTCATCTCAAACGCCAATCTTATTAAAAATAGTATAATTTCGACCACTTTAGTCGGCAATGGCGTCTCAGCTAGTCGAACGTTTTGCAACTCAAGGCGCTCAAAAGGTCAAATTCTTTTTTGTTGTAAAAAAATATCTTATTTGTCATAAATGAGACAGCTCTATTATAATATCAATAAATTACAGTCAGCAAAATGTTTTAAGACATCTATTATTAAATTATTACAAAATTTTCACACAAAAAATGCTTTCAGTAAGTAATTTTGGGAAACCTAAATTATGCATGGAATCTCTACTGGAATTTTAATACTGATGACTCGTGATATATGATGTTCTATTTTTACAAGATGTCGCATTAATGCAGAAAAAACAAGTTACCTTAATGGTGACCAAAGTTCAGCGGAAACCGTGCGAAAAATCACGCATATATATAATATGTTTCAGGATAAAAATTCGGAAATATATTTGCCATACAATAGAAAATCTCATTATCCTAGGAAGAGGTACCTAAACATTTGTTAGGGTTCCGTACCCAAAGGGTAAAAACGGGACCCTATTACTAAGTTGTGGTAGAGCCACGCTACCGGCAAAAGTCTGTTTTGCTAGTAGCATGAATGAGCCGACTTGTCCGGGAAAGTACCACACTCTCACAGAAAATCGACGTCTGAGTAGTAGCGTCACCGCTTCTATGTTTCGTTCGGTGAGTGAGAGAGCTGTAGCCCCCCTCCCCCCTATTGTGGGGAGGGCAAAATCCTGAGAGGCCGGCAATGCTTCTTTTACACTTACTATGAGGTGACCCGCTTGTTAATTGCCGCCCTATAACATAAAAAAAAGACTCCGCTGTCCGTCTGTCCGTCCGTCTGTCTGTCTATCTGTTACCAGGCTGTACCTCGTGGTAGCTAGACAGTTGAAATTTTCACAGTTCAATGGGCCTTATTGCCTGAAATAAAACGATTTCATTTCATTTCATTTACTTATTTAAAAATAGTCTAGACGTTGTTTTAGCACAGTTGCTACATCTACAAAAATTGTTATCAAAACTCGTGATATATCTTATGAAAAATTCACATCTCGGGGTAACTCTTCGCATTTTGGCTAAACTTTATTAAACTTATTACCCACTGAGAGGAATTTCAAGTGCGGAAGAAAAATTACAAATTGTTATTTGCGGAGGCGATGTTTTGGTGATGTTTTTTCAAAATATGATAAATAAGCTGTTGTGAAGGTACTGGCTAAATAAACAATTCAAAGTTTAATTTCTTTCAACTACCTAATTTCCCATAACTTTTTTCTATATATAGAAGTTGTCTGAAAGAAATTGCTTAGCGATAAGTCCGCCTTTTGCGTTGTTCCTAGTTTTTAAGATAATTATGTCCTGTATTTATTTATTTCGTGCAATAAGTTTATTGTATTGTACGCATATATTTTTCAATTATTAGAACATTCGATTGCCGTTCCATCTTTTTTAACCGACTTCAAAAAGGGAGGAGGAATCTTTTCTTTTCTTTTTCTTTTTAATGTATGTTCACTGATTAATTTGGAAAATCATTTTTAAAATCAAATACTTGTCAGGTTGACTCGTTGAAATGTTATCAAAATCGGTGGTGTAGATTGGTGTCGAAGTTGCTTTTCTAGTTTTTAAAAATTAAATACCCGATAAGGTTCATATTGTACGTGAGAAACACCCGCATGTCTTCATTTTACATTTTCAGCATTTCCATACAAAAGTGTGCAACCGCCCGGGAAATTTTTATGAACAGTTCTTTATTTTTTTTTTGTTATTTTAATTTTATTTAGGTATTATATAGATCTAGTAGAGCCCTTGGTTCATTAATTACGAGTATGTCCCTTCTACGTCGTATTTGGAGAAAAAAAAAAAAAACGGAAAAGGACACCCAGGGTTCCGAAGCAGCACAGCTGAGGATGCACCCGGGAACGCCTAAAATGAATATTTGTAAATTTTTATTTCACTCATCTATTAAATTCATATCATATATTAGTTCTTAAATAAATATATAGGGAACAAATAACACTGATTGAGCTAGCCCCAAATTTAGTTCGAGACTTGTGTTATGGGATACTAACTCAACGATACTATATTGTATAACAAATACATACGAGTATATAGATAAACATTCGAGACCCAGGATAGTTGGAAAAAGGCCATTTTCCAACTTGTCCTGACCGGGGATCGAACCCGGGACCTTTGGGTGGCGGACTAGCATGGTAACAACTACGCCACGCGAGGTCGTCAATTTGTTATAGAACTGTGCTTTTAAGATGGCACCTAAAGTCTGATTCTTTATTCCGTAGAATTCTGACATTTCACAAGTGTTGCTACTAAAAAAGCTCTCCAATTGAAAAGGAAACCCATTATAACCCATTATATGGGAATAAAAAATGAATTCTTGATACATTTTTATGTTTTAGCTATAAAAAGATAAATTTTAAACTTCCTGGTATATTTAATATGTTATGACATTTTTTAATGCCGGATTACTTATCAAAGTTATATTTTTAAGTCAACAGGTTAATTTTCTTTATCTGGCATCACTCTCTACTAATTCAGATGTAATAACATATTTGGGCAAAAGCTTTTTCAAATTATTTTTTGTAATCCACTAAGATAAAAAATTTAAAAATAAAGTATTCCGTTTTTTTTTGTTAAATGAGATGCAGTTTTCACAGTTTTTATTTTAAATTGATTATTCCAGTGTGCGTGATGAAAAGGGACACAAGAACCGCTTGCCGTAAATCCCCTTTTAATTTGGAGCGCCACACTTAAAAAAGAGGTTACATTTACTAACAATTAAAATTTATAGACTCAGATGTTTAGACTCCTATTGAAATCTGGAATTTAATAAAAAATGTGCCCGGCCAAAAAGGTTTGTGACCACTGACATGTCAAGTCTGTCAGAATTCTACGGAATCAAAAATCAGACTTTAATATGATATGCTTCGACCAATGGTTTGAACAGTTTGCCCTTTCAGGCACGCAATAGTGAAAAATTCTAACTCAAATACACCACACTGACGTAAAAAAATAGCAATATTTCCGAAACGTCGTTATTTTTTAGGTTCACAGCCTTGATGACGCCTCTTGGAGGCTTAATAGTACATAAGGGGGCGTAAAACGCGGTGTTTCCATATCTCAAGTAAATTAGTATTTGCTACACGCATGTCGTTTGTTTTTATTAGATTCATTTGTTTCTTTATTCAAAGTTTTACCTTATTTTTAACCGACTTTAAAAAAGGAGGAGGTTATCAATTCGAATGTATGTTTGTTATTTTTGTTTGTTGCTCGTATGTATGTTATTTATATGTTTTTTTTTTCGCGATTACTACCAATTTGTTTTTTTTTGTTTGTTTGAAAGAGCATGCTTACTTGTGAGCTGGTCCCATAGACATTTTATCAAAATCAGTTTTGTAGTTTAATGTTGAAGTCAGTTTTTAGTTTTGAAAAATATATGTGCCTATTCCTATGCTAAACTGATTATATGCTTGAAGGTACTATGCTTGTGTTGAATAATTATACAACGTGGATAGGACACAGAATATACTAGATCACTATAGTGTAATGAAATTATAATAACAGTCAAACCTAAATTAAATAAAAATTGGCACTTCCATACAAAAGTGTGCTGTCGCTCGGGTGATTTGTATGAAAATGTCGAATTTCTGTTTGGTTCTCTAATTATTGTATTGTTGTAAGTTACCTATTCGAAGTGAGAAAAAATTTAAAGTAACCTTGAGAGCGCCCTTACCCTGGACAGAAACAGACTTTCCCATACAAACGTAGTCTACGTTTTATTTTGAAACGACATGTCGGATATGGGAGAAATTACGTTATTTTAAAGAAATTGCAATTATCTAAGGTTATAATTGATTTTTGACGGTAAAATTATGAACTTAAAAGAGAATATAGTGTATTATATCATATTTGACCATCAGTATGAAAAACTTCTACACCCTTATATTTTCTTTCCAGTTCATAATTTTACCGTAGGAAACCAATTATAACCCTAGATAAGTGCAATTTCTTTAAAATTAGAAAATTTTACCGAAGTCTGACATGTTGTTTCAAAATAAAACGTAGACTACGTTTGTATGGAAAAGTCTAGGGTAAGGGGATTCTTAAGTCTGTTTTAGAGTTATTAATGAAGACGTATTAGCAAGAATGTTTCGATTGGGAATTTTCACAACTACGATATATTTTTAAAATTATTTTAAACATTTTATTTTTCTCATACTTCAAAACTAAATTTGAATATCGATTATCCCTGATGTATTGAATTAACGTTTATTAATTTTTAAAAGTAATAGTTCTTGACAGTTTAAATTATTAAAAGTACTCACCGAATGAACTGTCAGTAGCAATACACTGCGCAATAACTCAAAACTTTAATCTTTTTTGCGAACTTAAAACTAACTTAACTCCTTTAATTCGGTCTGTCATGAACGAATATAAATTTAAATAATTCTCGAATGCGCAATTTGGTTGGCTAATAGGCTACTGAACTTTAATGTAAATCAATTTTGGGTTGTATGAATCTATTTATGGACAATTCTTGATAGGGAAATTAAAAAATAACCCGATGACACCATCTAGTGATGGCTGGCGGAACTATGTATATATTCTAACCGATGAAGTGGATTCGATATCCGTAGCGCCATCAAATATTTATTTACCGGGTAAATTAAAATATCCGACATTAAATATGTCGGCGCGCGGTTTATATTGGACGATGATTTGACTACGCCGAGACACTTTACGCGAGTTTGCCGCATCGGCGGTTGGCGCTAGTATCGCAGTGACGTGCTAACGAAACGTCAGGGGAAACGCTTTGACGGTGGACAGTCTTGATCGAGCGGCCGTACTGTGCACAACTCGTTTGTGTGGTTTACTGTGGCTTGGCCATGACTCATTTAATTGTGATTAATGTAATAAGGT
Source organism: Acrobasis suavella (assembly GCA_943193695.1). Taxonomy (NCBI): domain Eukaryota; kingdom Metazoa; phylum Arthropoda; class Insecta; order Lepidoptera; family Pyralidae; genus Acrobasis; species Acrobasis suavella. The sequence continues at coordinate 20,975,616 of OW971932.1, forward strand.
GTGGATTAATTAACCGATCTATTACAATGACAGTTTGTTTCAGCAAGACGATAAGCCCAGGTGTATATACAGTATTCAATTCTGTGGGGCCAGAGAATTCAAACATGGTTGGAATTCATGGATCAGCGCGAGGTGGGGCGCGGTCTTTCGTCATATTTTTATAGGGCCTACGTAAGGTCTCTCATGTGGTGGCATCGGTAAGGTGACGTGACTGTAAGTAAGTTTTCATCCTGACCTTAGTCTGTTCTCGTACTGTAAGTAACCAAGTGGGTAGTTCACGTCACTAGGGATGTCAGATGCCGATCTTGCCCTGCTCTTGCCTTGCCTCCCCCTTTTACTCGGCCCTTCTGCGACAAATAAATAAATAAATATATAGGAATAGATAACACTCATTGAGCTAGCCCCAAAGTAAGTTCGAGACTTGTGTTATGGGATACTGACGATACTATATTTTATAACCAACACATAAATAGATAAACATCCAAGACCCAGGACAATTTGAAAAAGGCCATTTTTCAACTTGCCCTGACCGGGGATCAAACCCGTGACCTCTGGGTGGCGGACTAGCATGGTGACCACTACGCCACGGAGGTCGTCAAACAACATTCAAGCGTTACTCTTTACACGTTACTCTTAAACGGCTAAACCAATTTTCAAAACTATGAACCACCGTAAGGGAACATGCTTTAAAGTGACAAACTGCATCAAAATCAATTCATCCGTTCGAGAGCTACGGTGCCACAGACAGACAAACATTTTTTTTAAGACCTCCGTGGCGCAGTGGTCACCATGCTAGTCCGCCACCCAGAGGTCCCGGGTTCGATCCCCGGTCAGGGCAAGTTGTATTTATTTACATTAGCGTCAAACTCATAACTTACGAGGGGGGGTCAAAAAGTTCGCGGAACGGAGGGGAAGGGGGGTGAAATAAAATACTGTACTATTTTTCTTTTTCAATATATTCCCCCTTAAGTCGAATACATTTTTCAGATCTCTCTATTAACTTATTAATACCGTCGAAAAAAAATGATTTGTCTTTGTCCTCAAAATAGGCCGAAATCGCCGACTTGACTTCTTCATCATCGGAAAATTTCTTCCCCCGAAGCTCTTTTTTTAATTTGGGAAATAAAAAATAATCACAGGGGGCTAAGTCTGGACTATAGGGAGGATGGTTTAACATTTCGAAGCCACAGTGATGAAGGGCAGCCATCGCAACGCGGCTCTTGTGTACCGGTGCGTTGTCATGCAAAAGCAGCACACCCTTTGTCAACTTTCCCCGCCTTTTCTCCTTGATTGCTTCTTTTAATTGTCTTAGTAGATTAGCGTAGTATTCTCCCGTTATAGAAACACCCTTATCTTTATAATCTATTAATAAAATACCCTCTGTATCCCAAAAAACAGTTGCCATGATTTTTCCAGCCGATTGTGACACCCTGTATTTCTTAGGGGGGGGCTGACCCTTTTTATGCCACTGCATAGACTCTTGCTTCGACTCAGGCTCATAATGATGAACCCAAGTTTCATCTGCAGTAACAAGTCTTGCAAAAATTCCTTCCTTGTCGGCGCTACAGAGGTCTAAAAACTCCTTTGAATACTCGACGCGCAGCTGTTTCTGTGGTGGTGTGAGCATTCTTGGCACCCATCTTGCGCTGACTTTTGACATCCCAAGATTGTCGTGTAGAATATTTAAAATGGTTGTAGGTGATACTCCAACCATTTCTGCAAGTTGTTTCTTCTTCAAACGAGTATCCTCCAGTATAAGATTCTCCACTTTTTCAACGATGTTTGAGGTGGTGGCCTCAATCGGCCGTCCTGAGCGAGGGTCGTCTTCAAGAGACTCTCTGCCTTGCTTGAAAAGGCTATTCCACTTGTACACCATGGTTTTCCCAGGGCAAGAGTCCCCGTATACTGATAACATTTCTTCCAAAATTTTCTGAGGTGGTTTTCCTTGCTTAGTGAGGAACTTTATGACGGCACGAAACTCGATTTTTTCCATGTTCAAGTTTTTCTTCCGGATTCACTTGTTTGATCGACGACAGGTCAAAGGTTATTGACACAATCAGGTTCAAACTTGGCATATATACTCACAAAGAGTTGCTCATTAGTTACTACCTGCGGCAGGTCCCCCACCCCCCGCTATCCCCTCCATTCCGCGAACTTTTTGACCCCCCCTCGTATAATACCCCTGTTTTTGTCGGGGGTTTATAAAAACAACCCTAAAATTAAAGTTTACTAGACTTTTTACATATAACTATTACGTCTTTAACATTTTGAGTTTTGCGGCTCTAAGCAGATGAAGCCCAAGACCTCAAGTCCTAAAGGCCACGTTTAGCACGATGATGATGTATGTAATAGAGAAAGAAAAACGAAAGAGGTTTTCTTCACATATAATTTGAATTTGGATGGTGTGAACAACCCCTAAGGATATGTACTCCCGTTTCAGATTCCCGTTCGTTTCCTAAGACACGACACACTCTCCTTGATTACATGGTATTGGACAATGTTGCTTCCTACATCGCGTTTTATGGCAACTACGTACACAGCGCTAGTCTTGATTAGAAAATGTTAGGATTTTCTGCTTATAGATGGAATTCGATAGAAGAGGTTTCTTTTTAATGTACGATACGATACACCTACCTAATGGGGCAGACAAAGCCAGGGGCCGCAAGATGCAAAGGCCACTTTTATTTATTTAAAAAGTTTTTTGAGCCAAAGGCTACAATAGGTGGACTTAACGCCAAAGCATTGTCTCCCTGTCAACCTTTAGGAAAAGATACACAGATAAGAAAGTTGGCGTCTAATTAGCAGATACTTAAAAGATATAAAGCCAGATATCTTAATTAATTTAAATTATCATAAATACAATAGATTCATATTTATTACATAATATACAACATGTAACAAAAACATACTTTTATTTGAAAATGTCAATTTTTTCAACACAACACGACACAAAAGTGTTCAGCCCGCCCGGAAATTAGGATGAAAATGTAATTTTTTTTTTCATCCAGTTTCAAGCATTGGTCCCATAGGAAAAGTTGTTCATATTGACGGTCTGAGTTGAACCTATAAGGATCGGATAGTGTTTTTGTCACATATTATATCTATATAACTAAAATATAATAAATACCTACTTATATATATGGAAAATAGTAAGAAACGGTGAATTCTGCTAATTGATTATGCTTTCAAAAGAAAATCACTTTCTTATGTACATGACTATATACTATCGTACTGCCCTGTGAGGACAATACACTGTATCTGAAATATGTTAAATTTTCAGAAATCAACATTTTCTGTTACCATTGTAAATAGTCCATAAAAAAGGTAATTTAAGTCGGATTTTCTTGAAATTTCAGTATATTGATAAATAAGTAATTTGCCACACAGCCGTATAAAAAAAATACATATATTTCAATTACCTTATGTACAGGGCTAATAAATTGTTATGTCAGAACAAATATATATCATTAAATAACAAATTTGTTTCGTCAAAACAATGCAACTGAAGTTGCAGTGTTATGTCCTGTTAGAAACATATTAAAATTAGGAAAAGAAATAAATAAAAAGTGCAGAATAATATCAAATCCTTTATTAGAATTAAAATTTGAATAGAAGTTAACCTAGAAAAAGAAAAAGTATTTTTACTTTACAAAAAACTTTTTATACACGCCTATGTTTAAATTAGAATATACATAAAATTTAGGGACGTTCTATCATGGTATCATAACATCCCTAAATTTTTGTACTAATTTAAAAATATGCGTATAGTACTAAGGCATGTAATATGGTAACAAATATCAATAAATCACAAAAAAGTATACAAAGGACAACAAAATGAAAGGGGTACAAAAGTAAAAAAAATACACTTTAAATGCTAATTAAAGTTTACAGTGAGCAAAGATCAAAAATCAATATCTTGGTTGGTACATAAATCGACGACATCAGAGACAGACAAATTAGCGAAAAAAGTTCTCCGTGACTTTGGCATATATTCACATAGTTTCATCAACTCTGTCTTCTTTATTTCGCTAATTCCTCTTGTCTCTTCTTGTCTTTTTATTTCGTTAAGAAGACTCTTTTGGTCTTTTATTAACTTCATCAAAGAATTTTGCGATTTCTTTTTCAAAAAATGAACTTCAGTAAATTCGGAATTATCATCATAATCAACTTTTACAAATAATGACAGAAAACCTCTTTTAAATTTTACAATCTTAATTTTTTGTACATTAAACCCATCTGGGTACTTAATTTTACTTAAATTTTCAAACAAATACATATCTTTATGATCCAAAAGTAAAGTATCAATATTCTTTCTTGAGTCTTTAATATTTTGGACATAGTCTTGTAAATCATATAATTCAGGCGTTCTATTTAATTTGTTAGTGATAGAGGCATGCACTTGATCAGCAGCCATATAAGTATGGCCGGGCTCGAGATATTCAATAGTGATGCTTTCTATAATGTTTTCGGGATCGTTAATGAACTGGACTAAAGATGAAAAAAGATAATTATTTTTATTCTGCGCGTTGCAGTTATCAACAAAGAAATAAATGTGTTTCAAATCTCTGCAGTACTTAATCATAAAGTTGACATAAGCACTAGCAATATTGTATGCCTTACGACCACTCTCGCCTTCATGCCATAGGACACAAACAGCTAATTTATTTTTACCAGGCTGTGCAAATGTTTCATTGAATAAAACAAGTTTTCTAGAAAAATAATATGCCTTTGCTATAAGTTGTGGCATGCATATCACTTTTTGCATATCGGCTGTAAAGATTATTGAATCATTTGAACCCTCGCATAAATCTTCAATTTCCTTTAAATGCTGGCGAGATTTAGTCTTATTTTTTATGTGTTCTGGATAATATTTACATTCTTTACAGTCACAAATGCTGCAGTCATGAGTATCTAAGTCAGTGTATGGATGCGCAGATTTATGTTTGACACATATATCGCAGCTATCCTGAGAAGGTTCAGCGGTAGAAAGATTCATTTTTTTACATAGTTTTATAAAATATGACCAAGAACAATTTCGCACATTGTCCTCAACACAAAATTTTGAATAGTCTTCGTAAATTTTTGAAAATGTTATAGAAGTTGGTAAATACCGACGATTTGGGGCATGCATAAGGTTGTAATGAGACTTCATTGGTTTGTAATTTTCTATAAATTGCATTAGATTTTCTTCATATTCTTCAGGAAAGGCGTGTTTGGGTTTATGACGACCCCTTTTATCAGGAGCTGCACTAATCGATGGATTTTTATTACCAGTTCTATAGTTGGCTTTTAAAACAGCTTGCACTACCTCATCGTTTGTATATCCAATTGTTGTTAAAAAGAATTTTTTACATATTATAACGTCTTTCATCTTCCATATTAAAGTATTATGCCTGCGAGAGTTTCGTGTAGTTTTGGTTTTCGTTTCTAATTTAGTCACGTGTCTGGAAATAAAATCGCGACGTCTCTGACGATCCATATTCCAAAAATCTGACCAAATGTCCATTCTTTCTCTCTCAGTAATTTTGTCTATACATTTATTTTTGCAATCACATGGTGGTAACAAAGGATGCTTCTGTCTTTGCTGTTCTAATAGTTTTGAAGGGTTTTTCTCACGTTTACTCTTTTTAGGCTCAACTATCGATTCTGACTCAGAACCACAGGTAGAAGATTGATGCCTTTTAGGGCTAGGATGGATAACTATTTTATCTGTTGAAACGTTCGTTGAAACTACTTGTGGAAGTGTTGTTGATGTAGGTAACTGGGGGCTTTCGTCAACTTCGTTAGCACATGAAATGTTTACATATGAAATAGCAGCATTAATTTGCATTGTCAGCATTGAGTATGAATGATCTTCATTAGGAGTTTTTGATATGGAACTGTTTATGTTTTCTATTGTAACTGTTTGTGATTCTGATTGTGGAACTATTGTAGATAAAGGCACGGTTTTCAATTCAGTATAAGAACAAGCCGTGTATTCTATTTCTTGAGACATGTCAACGTCAGCAACAGGAACAGGATTTGACAATAATAAATTATTTTCAAAATCATCACCTTCATGAACCATTGCGGGTAGTCCACATTCTGGTTGAGATGTTGACACAGAGAGCAATTCATGGTGACTGGTACAGTGATATTCTTGAGGAGTAATTTGTTGGGATGTGGATGACTGGGCACTATTATCAACTTCGCCAAGACTGACATGGTCTTCTATAGGTACAGCAACGTTACTAGAAATCACTAAATAGGAAAAATCTTCTTGAGGTTTCTTGGATAAAGAACTGTTTAAATTTGTAAAAATTACCGGTGAATTCATATGGCACTGTTTACTGTCTTTCCGAGTCAAGTTAAGGATTAATTTACTACGTTGTCTACTCATTTTTAAATACTATATTTATTTTTAATACAAGAGATAACATGTAATCACTACAAAGTTACGTCATAAACTGTGCGATTTCTATTATTTTTAATTCCCACCCGCGCAATTATTCCAGGATTGTTATGACAAAACACTGTAAAGAAAATTGTCGGCGCGCTATGTTTTGACAAAACACTGCAACTATAATTGCAGTTTTTTATCGAAACTGATCCTTATTGATTCGCAGATACAATGTATTGTCCTTTGAGGTTTCTTGGGTATTTAAGACCTTTTCTTGAAATTTTAATAACCCAGCCTATTTAATGACGTATAAGGAACTCATTTTTTCGTATTCCGATAAAACACTGTATCTGCAGATACAGTGTATTGTCCTCACAGGGCAGCGTAATGGTGAGCGAAAAGATGGAAAAAGGAATCAAAATAGTAATGGGTTGCTAGCCGCATCACCTAATAAAATGGTTCGCATTTTCGCCCTTTCCCTCGATCGGCTTTTACGATCTGAGCGGGTAGAAAAGCAGCTGGTACATTAAAAGTTTTTTGCTCCTCCTAGACCGTCATAGAAGATTTTTTTTTGTTTATTTCTATGTTTATGTGCTTAAAAGTTTTTGTACGTACGCCTGGCCTCTGGAAATTTCGTAATCTTTGCAATAAGAAATGTCTTGAGGCCAGACGTAAACAGTAAACACATTCATAAAAATATAGATAACTGCTCTCCTAATAAACTTTGGAAATTTCTTAAGGGTTTAAGTTTTGATAAGCAAAGTGCGAGCTGTGCAGCAATTTGATCTCAATGTACTGAATAAGCACTTTTCTGATTCTACTGTCAATCTTTCTTCTAACGCTAAACAGGCTACTCCTTAAAATCTGGCTGCTGAGAGACCCAAAATTCTATGTATTCTCCATTACGGATAAAGACATAATCCGTCTTATTATAAAACCCAGACTAACTTTGTTTTAACCATTATCCGACCAAATCAAGTTGACACCTAGTAATATCACATTATTTCACCTGTCAATGTCAATTTCATTTTGGGCGGATAATGGTTTAAACCTAGTAACAAAGATAGTCTTGGTTTTATAATAAGACGGAATAGGAAGTAAGTTTTAAAATCTTAACAAAATGAATCGCATGCTTTCTAAAGACCCCTTAATGGTGTTAAAACTAGCTATTCTAACTAACTAGGTCTTGGAGAAAAGAAAAACGCAGAGCGTACAAGCTGCCTTTCTTCCCAAGGATCGTAAAAGAAATTAGGAAATAAGCGAGAATTTGCTAGCAACCCATGTCAATTTTGAATCCCTTTTTCAATTTTGAATATTTACCCCCGCCATCACGCTGACGTTGGCCTTTGGGTCTGTCTTCCCGGTTTCTGGGCGTAAATAAATCATTAGAGATTAGATACATACCTTTTAGGAAATGAAACTAGGAGCATTGTTTATGATTATAATATTAAAACGCTTCAAAGCTTTATCATTTTCAAACAAGGAAATAAATATTTTGAAAACAAATTGTACCAGCTTTTATTGTGAGGCAATGACCTGTGTATGAAAGGTCATTGTTGTGAGGACAAATGAAATAAGCCCAAAATTGATGGAATTGCGTCGTTATATTACTGAGTTCCATCCTCCACCTTCCGTGTTCGTGATACCCTACGCATCGTCTACCATAAAGTGCTCGTCAAGATACGAATCATACTTAAAGAGGTTATGTAGTTATAACGAATATCTCCCAGTTCCATCATCATAACAGCTCATTGAGCTCCATAGTTTGAATTGACATCTGGCTTACACAAGTATGCAAAATTTCAGCTCAATCGGTTGATGATGACTGGTTGAAAATTGAGTTTCAAGATATGACCTAAATATTGTCGTTAAATAAAAGCTTGTAATAAAAAATAATAAAAAAAAAACAAACTGTTTTTTTTGCATACAGCTGCCAACAAAAATTTACACTTAAGGAAAATGCCAAAAGACTGCTTTTCCGACTTTTCTATCTCCTAAAGTTAGGTCAAGAAAACAAAAGGTGTCTGACAATGGCTTTTGTTCCAATACTGAGATTGTATCGTTGCTCTAACGCAACAAAACTGATAATGAACTTGTGAGGAGTTGACACACTCAATGATCTTGATAATAGTTGCTGTAGCAAACAACTTGTATGTACTTTACTTCGTATAAGTATGTCGGTATGTTATTATGATGTAAGTATTACACTGTAAGAAGGTTTTTATGCTTTGTGTAATTTAAAGTTTGTTGAAATTGAATGCACTAAGACGTCAGAGAGACAAGCGACAAAGTGACAGCGAGAGCGCAAGACTTTCGCTCGACAGTCGCCAAAAGTTTGCGAACTGTCGCCCGACGGTCGCTAACCTATCGCCGAATAGGGTCGGGGGCTGTCGCTGGTACATTGTCGCTCGTTTAAAAGAGCCTGGCACAACCATAGTTTCTGTTCCTATTGTAAATGGATCTTTTGTTTTCTTGGCCTAACTAAGACCAAAAGAAAATCTGATCTAAACCTTTCTTTTGTCGGAATATCGGAAGCGAAAGAATCCCATTGTCTTTACTATTGATTGCTACATGTCTACGTACTATTTTTTTTAAATCTGATGTTTGAATAACAGTTAAGTACCAAGATACCTGACCAGGCCCTCTACTTATTCTTGAATTTTCTCTTAAACTAAAAATTATATTAACATGAAAATTTTTTAGCCATACAGATTTTAATTAAGTCTTTCTGAATATACATTTTCATGTTAATATAATTTTTAGTTTAAGAGAAAATTGAAGATATAAGTAGAGGGCCTTGTCAGGTTTCTTGGTACTTGACTATACGTAATACAATTTTTCCTTGGTAAAATAATGGGCTACGGAGACGGAAACTGCCCATAAAATAGTTTCAGTATTTAAAACTAGAAATTTTCGTTTTACAAGTAATTCTGTGCAATTAAACGGAAACGAAGCCGACCCATGTCTATATATTTTCATCAACCGCTGCTTGCGGCAAATACATGGAATTTTCTGGGCTGAGAAGATCTCCCATGAACACTTCTGGAATGCGTGCCAGGAAGTGTCAATTGACAAGCACATCATCCGTCATTTATCAAATGAACATGGATAGGCCATACTCTCAGAAGAGAACCTTCACACATCCCAAGGCAAGCCCTGGAGTGGACTTCCTTACGACAAGCGAAAATTGGTTGTCCCAATCAGACCTATCGTTGTACACTTACGGCGGAGATGAAGACGATCGGGCAAACCTTGCCCAAAGCCAAAGCTATAGTACAAGAAATTATTCTGTGCCAAAGTACAGAACTAATATAAGTATAATATACAGAAAGGAATCTCCTAAGATCCCGCGCAAAATATGTCTCCGTTACCCGTTTCCTCACCTCTCCTCCGTGCCGTCGGGCATCGCCTTGTCGAGGCGCCTGCAGCCGCCTCGACTAGGCGACGCTCGGCGGCACACGACGCGAACGGGGGAGAGGTGCGGGTACTGGGAACGGGGATGCATATTACGGGGGACCTTTGGACTCCGTTCTGTATGTAAAACTTATATCCCACTAAAAACATAAATGTGAAAATGGGAGTCAAGTTCAAAATCCGACAAAAGAGTTGAGATCTAAGTGGCTGCCAAGTTCTTTAGAGATATTGAATTTTATTTCAAAGATATCTTAACATTTGAAAAATAATCAAATCTACGAAATTCAGTTTTTTATTTTTTCTTTTGTATACGCGTAATAGTCTACCCAAATGCCAAATATCAACTTTGTAGGTCATATGGAAGTAGGTTACCTTTTTGATGATGGATAAGTGGTCAATCACATTTTTTAAGATATTTAAACGTTATTATAGCAATAACTGTTTGAGCTACATTATTGAAATTTTGGATTTTACGACTTTTATGTATGTGCTAAATTTAATGTATTTAGGTTAAAAAGGTTTCGAGATATGAAGGGGTCAAAAGTAGCTTGAAATGGTTCGTGTAAATATACACACGGCTGTTGTGTCGCCAATTCCTTTTTTTTTAACATGGCTCTGTCACGCTGCCGCATGTCTAGATTAATTCTGTGCCCAAAGTAAAGCGCGTAGCTGAAGACCGGTCGCGATGGAGGAACACTGTCGAAGCCATCTGCTCTACCTAGAAACCTTAAGTCAAGCAAGTCACCAACTGTAATTATTGTATCATTCATTTGATAGGTTCAAAAGCTTTCATACAGTTTTAATGTCTTTCCCGAAGAAGCTCTTTATTGCCTGAAACTCCATTAGAAGTACTATACCTTGTTCCGGTTAATATTGAAAGTTAAGAGATTCCAAGTACTTGGATGTGAAATTACGGATGTTTTACTCTTGTTTTTACTACCTACAAAAGTAAATTAATGCAGACTGTATTTTAGAGTGCGTTAAGACAACAAGCGCACAAGCCCAGCCCACGCCAAACGCGCTCCATTTGTAGCATTAAATTTGATGTCACTCATTAATACAATAGGCATGACGAATGGAAAATATATTTTTAGCCCATCGGTTAGATTATTAAAAAATATTGTACAAGCGTGGGCATGGTGCGCGTGTCGTCCGAACACTGTAAAGTAAGATGTGGTATATCGGAATACAGGCAGCAAATAGAGCGAACAGATTTTAAAAATTGTGTACACAGCTCTATATGGTCAGCAAATTTTTTCTAATTTAAAAAATATTTTCTGGTTAATTTAATTATCTTTCTGTAGCACTTTGTACCTACAATTTGTCAGAAATATCTGTGAACTGCGCTGGCAGGCGGTTCTATACCAACGAGGTTCGCAGATATTTCCAACGAGTTGTATTGCTAAACATTTATCTATAGATATTGCAATTTCATAAACACAATAAAGAAGCGAAGGAGTATAATTTAGAATAAACTCAGTTATTTTCCTCAGTGGAATAAGAAAAGTTTGCTCTCGCGGGCAGCATTCGATCGAACAAATTATACAAAAAGTTGCTGACTGAGGTGTGCGTGACCTTATAGGGAGAATGTATTGTGGAAAATACACAAAGATACCTAGATAATACTAATGATACGAGTCCTTACTCTTACAGACGAGAGATTCTATCGATACTAATCGCACCAGCCTGCAACGAGGTCGGCGGCTGTCGTGAAATGTCACTTCTGACAGAAACTGTCGCTCGTTTGTTAGAGCCCTAATATGGTCTCTTCTCTTATACATACTATCACATCTTTATTCCTAATGGAACAGACCATAGACCTAGATTTTTTTTACTGCGTGGACAGACAGAATTTTGGGCCTTGCGGCTCCAAGCAGACAAAGCACAGGGCCGCAAGACTCAAAAGCCACTTTAAGCGTTATTAGGCTTTCATCTTATTTAACAGCTAACACTGGTACTGGTTTTTCGAGCTACCTAAAGGCATTGGACATAGCTGCGTTCAGATCACAATCATTATTATACGAAACGGCGGCAACAGAAATATATCATCTGTATAAATTTCAACTGTCTAGCTATCACGGTTCATGAGATACAGCCTCGTGACAGAAAGAAGGACAGACAGCGGAGTCTTAGTTACAGGGCCACGTTTCAGAGCCATAAGTCATCACTGGTACACACACACCAGTTTCGTCTTGAGGCACTGAGGTATTTTGGACCAAAACACACTGCGTAGCTTCCCGAATGCTGCCCAACCGAGTCGGATTCGTCGAAAGACCTCTTCCTCGAAGCTGGAACTTCCTGCCTGGATCAATTGACCCAGGTAGATATACTCGTCTACAACTTCGAGTGTGGAGCTCCCAACACAGACAATTAGGGGCGCGACATGGACATTCGACATTATTTTCGTTTTGTCCATGTTCATTTTAAGGCCCACCTGTTGGGAAACTCGATTTAGTTCTCCGAGCATAGTACTTAAGTCTTACATTGATTCTGCCATGACAACGATATCGTCGACAAACCGAAGGTGAGTGATATACTCGCCATTGATGTTGATGCCAAATCCATCCCGTTCCAGAAGCTTGAAGGCATCTTCAAGTGCAACGTTGAACAGTTTCGGAGATATAACATCAAAATAAAAATATACTACAGGAAATTACTGAATTTTTTGATAAATATATTGCTGACAGCGAATAAAAGTTGCCAAAAATAATTATTCAAAGTTGCCGACTCAGGTGTGCGTGACATTATAATGAGACTTTACACGGTGTTACGAAAGGGTAGAATAATCCTTTACGGCCATGCTTAATCCGTGATGATATAGGAAATGAAATATGAAGAACTTTACAGATTTTTAAATTGATATATACCTATGCCTATTGCGAATAAAATTCTATAATATTATGCTCTAGGCAAATGAGGAAATCATTCCGAGTTTTCTTGAGCGCCTATTAAAACTCTTACAAAGCCTGCAAGAAGCTTGGCGCATGGTATAATAATATATTGGAACGAAGTTCCTTACGGCAGGCTTGGAGGAGATAGGGATTTTGCAGCGCGACCGAACTGAAAAAAATGTGATAGTAAAACCGTAAGGATGACCTCGTTAAATAAAACCGTTAAATGAGACGTGCGCAGGCGCGACAGTCGTATACACAAGAACTTTTGAACTTCGTTCCTACCTGGTGTCCCACGACACCACATTTCTTTTTTCACCTGGTATTCTATTCCCGTGACTTATATGACGACCTCCATGGCGAAGTGGTCACTATGCTAGTCTTTCACCCAGAGGTCCCGGGTTCGATCCCCGGTCAGGGCAAGTTGGAAAATGGTCATTTTCAAATTGTCCTGGGTCTTGGATGTTTATATGTATATGTATTTGTTATAAAATATAGTATCGTTGATTTAGTTTCCCATAACACAAGCTTTGAACTTACTTTGGAGCTAACTCAATCAGTGTAATTTGTCCCTATATATTTATTTATTTATTTATACGTGGGGCGCGCTATAAGTTTCCGGAATGAATATGAAAAAATACTATTAAAGGTACAAAATTAATTTATTGTTTTTCAAAATATTCTCCTTTGGCGTCTATGCACTTTCTCATTCGATGAAACCAGTTTTGAAAACTTTTGTGCCACTCCTCTGTGGTGACCTCTGAAACGTGTTTTTCATACTCCTCGACAGCCTCTTCTGGTGATGAAAATCGTTGACCGCGTAATTGGTTCTTAATTTTTGGGAACAGAAAAAAGTCACAAGGTGCCAGGTCGGGACTGTATGCAGGATGACTCATGAGTTCTACATTTTTCGCCTTCAAAAAGTCGTTTGTCTGTCTGGCCGTGTGAGAACTAGCATTGTCGTGGTGCAGGATGATACGGCGTTTACGGTTATTTTTATGGAGTTCGTCAATAACTTCCGGCAAACAAATGGTCGTGTACCAGTCACTATTCACTGTACGACGATTATCTAAAGCAACAGTAGCCACGTGTCCAGTTTTATTAAAAAAAGAAGCAATCATCCGCTTAGATGCACTTTTCACGCGCGCCACTTTGGTTGGTTTCGGCTCATCTTGAAATACCCATACGCTCGATTGCTGCTTTGTTTTGGGATCGTAGCAATAAATCCATGTTTCGTCACCTGTTACTATGTCCCACACCAAATTTGACGCACCTTCGTTGAATCTGGTAAGCATGGCACTGCACCAAGTGACGCGGTCCGTTTTTTGAGCCTCGGTCAAGTTGTGTGGGATCCACCGCGAGCACAGCTTTCTCACACCCAAATGTTTGTGTAGGATTAATTGTATTTGACTCATGCCTATTTCTAAGGATGCGCGAATTTCATGGAAGGTCACATGGCTGTCTGTTTCAATCATACGGCGCACAGCATCGATGTTTTTGTTGGTCACAGCGGTGGACGGCCGACCATCGCGAGATTCGTCACTGAGATTGATACGACCACGCTTGAATTCTGCAAACCAGCTATAAACAGTTGTCTTGCATGGTGCTTCATTGCCAAAAGCTGTTTCAAGCCGAGCGATGCTCTGTTGAGCTGTCAAATTACACTTAAAATCGTAGAAAATCATACTACGAAAATTTCCCCGAGTTAAATCCATGTTGATGCAGACACACAATTTTTTAAATGGCGCCACAAGGTAAAAACAAAAGACAGTCAGATGAAACAAACTGCATTCTACAGCCAAAGAGTTCTATTTTCAAATGTTGCAATAAATTTTTAAATATTGTTTATGTAAGTGGCCTGTTCCGGAAACTTATAGTGCGCCCTATGTATACATACCCATGCCAAATTACAGCTTTCTAGTACCTACTTATAGACTCTACATTGAACCACAGACAGAGATAGACAGACAAACCGACAAACATGGAAACTATAAGGTTTCCTTGTTACTACGATTTTACGCTCATTTCACAAAAATAGGCTATATCTATCATGGGACGAAGACTTGACAATTGACAACGTATGTATTACAGACAAAAGTTTATATGTTACCTTTGCTTTATAAAATGTTGTGTCTTCCTATGACAAGGATAAAGAAAATAATTTGAGAAATGTCTTTTTAACCGACTTAAAAATAGGAGGAGGTTATCAATTAACCCTTATGTTTTTTTTTTCATTTGATGATTTTCTTTTTACTTGAAAGCCTTTAGTACCAAGTTGGTCCCTTTGGTTGGTATTAATTAAGTGAAGATATAAATAAATAAATAAGTATATAGGGACAAATAATACTGATTGAGCCCCAAAGTAAGTTCGAGACTTGTTTTATGGGATACTAACTCAACGATACTATATTTTATAACATATACATATATAGATAAACATCCAAGACCCAGGACAATTTGAAAAATACCATTTTCCGACTTGCCCTGACCGGGGATCGAACCCGGGATCTCTGGGTGGCAGACTAGCATGGTGACCACTACACTACACCACGGAGATCGTCCCATAACGAAGAACTTTGGAACTTCTGATGGAAAATGAAGTCGCCTTTTTTGTCAAAACTTTATTTTTTTAGTTACAAAGCGGCAAAAATAACCACATCATTACGGAATTTATACTTTGTTACTCCATAGTTTTATGAAACAAAAAGCAGCTTCGGCTTCCACATATTTCGCACAAAGGAATATTTGCGGCGTCTGTTCCTCACGGGTTGTTATTGGAAACATCAAGTATCAGTAATGCAGCCTGCTTTAAATATTACCCGAGGGCATAAAACGTTGAGGTTTTTGTAAGCATTTTCAAGGAATCCAATGTATGCATAGATTCTTCGATCAGTGAAAATGTTGATCGAATATTGGTTTTGGTGCTGAAGTAGGTGTTCTATTATGACTTAAATTCAAACCTTTGAATATTACTTGAGGGCATGAAACGTTGAGGTGTGTAAGCTACTTTAAGGAATCCAAGTTATTCGTGGATTCTTAGACTAATGAAACTGTTGATCAAATATTGATTTTAGTATATGTTCTTTTATTTATTAGCATTCAAACCTTTAAATATTACCCTTGCCCATGAAATATTGAGGTTTTCGTAAGCATCTTAATGGAATCAGAAGTATGTTTGTATTGTAGTGAAAATGTTGATTGAATATTGGCTTTGGTGCTAAAGTTAGTGTTTTATTATGACTTATATTCAAACTTTTGATTACTCGAGGGCATGAAACGTTGAGGTTTTTGCAAGCATCTATGGAATCCAGTGTATGCATGGATGCTAGTAAAAATGTTGATCAAATATTGGTTTTGGCTCTTATGTAGGTGTTCTATTATTTCTTATATTCAAACCTTTGAATATTACTCGAGGGCATGAAATGTTGAAGTTTTCATACGCATCTTCATAGAACCCAATGTGTGTAAGATTCTTCGACGAGTAAAAATGTTTATCGAATCTTGAAATCGGTGCTGATGCAAGTATTCTATTATTACTTATTTGCATCTTTCATGCTGGTTTGGGAGAAAAGAAAAATCTAAGAATGTAATAGCTGCTTCTTTTCCCGCGCAGATCAAAGGTGGGTGAAAACGCGAATCAAGTCATTAGACGATGCGGTTAGTAACCCATCACTATTTTAATTCCGTCTTCCACCTTCTTGACCACAATCATGCTAAAAGTGTATGTACCTTGACATTTGTTGCAAATAAATTATTTTTAGGCTCCATTTGTTAAGAGCCGCAAAACCCAAAATGCTCTGTCTACCCCGTTAGTGATAAAGACGTACTATAATTATATGCATTAAAATCTTTAAATATTACCCGAGGACATGAAACGTTGAAGTTTTTGTAAGCATCTATGGAATCCAATGCATGCATGGATTATAGTGAAAAAGGTTGACTGAATATTGGTTTTGGTGCTGAAGTAGGTGTTCTATTATTACTTATATTCAACCAATCACATTACCCTAAGGCATGAAACGTTAAAGCTTTTGTAAGCATCTTTATGGAATTCAATGTATGCATGGATCAGTGTAAATGTTCCTTATTGCCTGAATTCTTCTTCTTCTTTGCGTGTCGATGGTTTTCTTTTTTTATATTCATCAGTAGCCACATATAAGTCGTCCAGGGTGCAGATAGTAGGGCACCAGCGGCAAGATACCAGGTGCGCCATAGTTTTTGGGGAGGAGCACTCGCACACTTTTTGAGAGCTAGCAATCATCTTCCACCTAGACAAAAGCTCTACACAGCGACTTACTTGGGTTCGCAGCCTGAATTAACACAGGATGCTTTTTGTCCTAAATTTATGGGTATTTAGGGATTCTAAAACACATTATGACTGTGTGAGTAGCAGCTGATATAAAATAAAAAATATTTTTATTTTTAAGACTTATTTACAAGTGAAAAGAAATGTGTTTTTAAATTCTTATTAACGTTATAGTATCATATTTTGTTTCTTTTTTTATGCTGCATTGGCCATATCGAAAAAAAATACAAGATCCATACATCTCACTCGCCATTGAACTTACGTATATATTCAAATTTGTGCGGAGGAAATAGGGTCGGAATCTTATTTCCTTGCTGACTAGTCTATTCGGAATGAAAAGCAAACAAAATGGCGAGAAATAGATTGACGCTTGTATATTTATATTTGAATACTAAAAATATGATTTGAAATTGAATTGAAAAGGGTCGACGACCATAGTGTGGCAAACGTCATGGTGTTGTAAGCGTCTAAAAGCTAGTGTAACATCTTATAATCAAGTCAGTAAAAAAAATAAAAAAAAATAAGCGTATTTGGTGTGACATTGTTGGGCAAATGGCTCTCTTACTGGCTTCTATGATTCACGATCCAAGGCAGCATGCTGCCATCAACTCATATAGCTTTCAATGATGTCCCTCCACCTCTTCCCTGGGATTACTCAATGCGGCGTCTTTCTGGAACCCATAATGGTGCCTTTCTTCATAACAACCCACACTGGATCTGTGGGTTAAAATCCAAGAAAATATGGAGAAAAAAATATGATAAATAAGGTATTAACCCGAAAGGGAGTAAACATACTAATCAATGTGAACAACTTTTGCTATGTGACCATTCCTGAAATCGTAAAAAATCTTCACCTCCATACAAAATTAAATACCTACCGTGGCAAAACTTATAGAGATGCAGATATTTTTTACGATTTTAGGGATGGTCCAGTAGTAAAAGTTATTCACATTGATTAGAATGTTTATTGTTTACTCTCTTTCGAGTTAGTACCTCCTTTCCGTTACACGGTTACACATAAGATAGGATAATAAACAAGCCTGATTATCTTAAACTTGTTGATGTTGATAGCTCCGGCTACAAGCATAATTCTTCTTCCGTACTAGTCTGGAAGTAAAGAAAAAACTTAGAATCTACCTGGCCCTTCTCTTCAGCAGCAGATCAGCTGATTGAAAAAGCCGAGCCGAGGCAATGGGCGAAAATTAGGCGACGCGGCAAACAATAAATCTGTATTTTGATTCGTTTTTCTACTATGTCGTCCACCATTACGCTAAAAATGGTGTTTGGGCGTCTTACAACCCTGCGCTTTGCTTAAAGCCATAGAACTTAAAATGCTTCGTTCCCCGGGATAAAGACCTTAGTTTATTTAAATTTGTAAACATAATTTCCACTTTGTATTCAAAATGCACAAGTTGTATCACATTTTTAATATTAACATCGTTAATATAAAAAAAGTCAAAAGTTTCTAGACAAAATGGCCGTCTGTTACACAGTGTTTGCAATGAAACTGAACGTAAAGTTTGAGATACTAGCGAGATAATAGAGTTATATTAAAAAAGTACCCGAATTTCTTATACAGTAATCATATTTCTGTATCATAGAAATTCAATGCAGCTTTATAGAGAAAATTTTCGTAAAAAGAAAACATACAAAATATTATGTAACGGCGACAGAATTTTACTAGAATTGTACCAAATGTAGGTCCATAGTCTCTGCCTACCCCTGAGGAAAACCAGGCATGATAATATGTATGTATGCGTTTGTACTTGAAACATATATTTGTAGTTCATCCAGAACTGTGAACTCATAAAACCTTTAGAACTACCTGTCTTGGCAAACTTTTAAATGTTTTGGCTCATGGTTGTAGATTTGTTTTTAAAAGAAATTAGAATGATCGTCAAATACAAACAAACAATTACCGGATTTGCAATTAATTGTTTCTAAAATAGGGTGATGAGGTCAGAAAAGTAATTGATTGGTTGGTTGTAAATGGTTGTACGTTTACACAAAAAAATATATGTATATACTAGCTTTTGCTCGCGGCTTCGCTCGCGTAGCGGTGTAATTTATCAAAATCCTTTCTTAGGGGATGCCTACGTCATAGTAGCTTTATGCATGCAAAGTCTCAGTCCGATCGGTTTAAAATTGACAAAGTTTCATACAGACTTTCATCCCCTATTTTATCCCCTTGGGGGTAGAATTGATCAAAATCCTTTCTTAGCGGATGCCTACGTCATAACATCTACCTGTATGCCAAAATGTCAGTCAGTCAGTCACCTTTGAGTTATATATATTTAGATAGATATATTAAAAAAAAAATATATACATATATATATACACACACACACACATATATATATATATAGAAAAATAGTTAATCTAACCGATTGTTGATTTGACTCATTTTACGAACGAGTCAAGTGATGTCAAGTGACCGGATGCAAAAGAAATAGGTCCTAAATGCCTTAAAAAACAACAGTTTCAAAAATGTATTGGTGCATCTTAAATACCGAAAATAATTTGCAAATAGACTTTAAAAACATCACTCGCGTCACTCAA
The DNA here is from genome assembly GCA_943193695.1 of Acrobasis suavella. NCBI lineage: Eukaryota > Metazoa > Arthropoda > Insecta > Lepidoptera > Pyralidae > Acrobasis > Acrobasis suavella. The sequence goes on from OW971932.1 coordinate 20,995,165, forward strand.
TCGTTAAAAGATTTCATTCTGAATAATAGGAATATTTATTATAAATAATGCAAGAAATTTACCAACAAATCATCCCCTAAATCCCCGTCGACCTCAGCTTGCCCTGTTACACTGACTTACCCTCGAGATTATACAATTCCCATTCAAAATATACAATAGAAGAGGTTCGTTTCGGAATGACAACGATCTGCTTTCACAGATTTTCATGAATTGTTTCAGCGCCGGGCTGAATACTAATGGAGATCTCACCACACCTTACTTGTTCTATTATCTTACTAGCGACCGGCCCCGGCTTCCCACGAATATGTTTTATTTATATATAAGTAATTAGACTTTTTCTCACGTTCTCTGTTTGAATTTTACGTTCTCTATGAAACTCACTACCACTTACTATCCGACGCGCCCAAACGCTAGCTAGTAAAATTTTATTATTTATCCTTATGAAAGGTCAATAAATATCCTTCCCTTGTTTCCGTTAATTCATTTTAATATCATTTTTTTTATTCTGTGCAAGTTGTATGTATTTATTTTAGATGTATATGTATGTTAATTGTATTTGTTTGGTATTGACGTTAATTATATTTGTTTGGTACATTGACGACCTCCGTGTTGTAGTGGTCACCATGCTTGTCCGCCACCTAGAGGTCCCGGGTTCGATCCCCGGTCAGGGCAAGTTGGAAAATGGCGTTTTTAAAATTGTCCTGGGTCTTTGATGATTATCTATATATGTATTTGTTGTAAAATATAGTATCGTTGTGTTATGGGATACTCCCATAACACAAGTCTCGAACCTACTTTGGGGCTTAGCTCAATCAGTGTTATTTGTCTATATATATTTATTAAAAAAATATATTGCTGTCTGGCTCTCGCTCTCGCTCTCTTCCGTCCTTGCGTGTCATATGACACCTACATTGTGTCCCTATTATTTTAATCGTATGCACCTTTATATACAATAGTGCAAAACTTTGTAAAAACAGTGCTAAATAAATGTGGTGAACAAATATACTGTGTTTGTGTAAAGCAGTCACCTCTACACGTTCAACATAACCATATTGACCACTCTGCAAGACCTGATTCCCACCACTTTTTTCGATATAGCGAAGTTGTCTGGAAGATATTGCTTAGCGATGAGGCCTTTCGCGTATTTCCTTATTTTTGGATGGAAAATTGCTGCCGAATTGCTGCCGACTTACATGGTTTAAATAAATAACTACTAGCATGGTGACGGAGATCGTCAAAATGAAACGTCAGCCTTACAAATTATTTATTGTTTTTATAAAATGGTATGGCAACAGCCTTATACATATGTATATAAATTCAGCTCCCATAACAAACATAAGTCTTGTCTTTGCGAAGTGTCAGGCTTTCGGACGGCCATATAATTGTCTTCCTGGAAGGAAAGCTTACTGGGAATGTCATGGGAACACAAAGTTATGATAACTACATCAACAATGTATTGTTATTGGTCTATTATAAGTATATCTATCTGAATCTAAATACATTAAGAACTCTAACTGTTTTATTCTTCTTCTTTAGGTGCTGCTTTATTCCTGAAGATTGGCAGTCAGCTCTTTTAATCTTGATTTGTTTATAAGAGGCCTGAATGGTTGTTTAACTTGTATGATATCAGTCCATTGTCGGATGTTCTTCATCCATGACATTTAGCGACGTCCCACTTTGCGCTTTTCGGCAAATTTTTCAATCATTATGGTCTGTAGTAGAAGATATTGTGGATTTTTCAATACGTTACAAAAATATGTGATTTTTCTTATTTTAATGGTTCGAACGAGCTCTATTTTTTATATGCGCGCCAGAACCTCGACATTAGTAATTTGACCCGTCCAACCTATGCGTAGCATTTGACGGTAAGACCATATCCGAAAAGCTTCAATTTTTTAATTTTTACTGTTTTATAAGATAATTATAAAAAAAACCTGACAACGAGAAAATTCTTACTCTTTGGTGTGACGTGATTATAGTATAATAATCGGGAAACAGCCAAAACACTCAACGATACCTCACTTGTCAATTTAACATGGATACTATTGACGATAAGTAGAAACAGATGAATAAACAATTTCGGAGAAACTCATAACTTTTGGCTCCGCTGTAGTTGGGTAAAAACAATAGCTAAACTATTGACTTGGGCGCAAATTCTCCAGTTAACGGGTGAGCAAAACTCGCTTTTCAATTTCTCTCAGTTAAAAAATAAGGCGCTACAGACGGCCTGCATTTCGACTGCCAAATTGCAGTTCAAATGCAGCTTGGTAACAGTTGGCATGACTGTAAGTGTAATGAAAGTAACTGTGCAGTCTAGTCATTGTAGGCAGTAGTGGATTTACCAATAGGCTGAGTAGGCTAAAGCTTATGGCGGCACATTTAGGGGGGCGGCAAATTTGAGGCCAATTGCACCCTCTCCGAGAAGGTAAAAAGGTGCTTCTATATATAATATTTCAGTAAACGCTGCTTAGGGGTGGCAAAATATCAATATCCTACAGGCGGCACATTTCGCAGGGCGGCAAATTTGAGGCCAATTGCGTTCCGATTCCGTGTCCCGCGGCAATTGAGAAGGTAGGAGAGTGCTCTTATTATGATATTTCATTGAACGCAGCTTAAGAGCGGCAAAATATGAATAGCCTACTGGCGTCAAATGTGTAAATCCGCCACTGATTGCAGGCAGTGTGCAGTCCTTGAAACTGCACACTGCCTGCACGGTTGTTGTTGTTGCAGTCGTTATGCAGTCGGCGTGGTGCGATCCATAGACCTAGAATTACTTACTCCGTAAAAAAATCACACTAACCGAGTGCGGCAGATTTATTTATTTGACCTTTATTGAACAGAATACAATTTAAATAGAACAATAGGCGAACTTAATGCTAAAAGCACTATCTAACAGCCAAGGTTTGTGTTAATTATTTGGTTTTTTTAAACAGCATGACCAATGCTCGGATTACTATCCAATTTTTTTTTTATTAAATAGGGTAGCCTTTGGGTTGTTAGAGAAGTTTACAGATGAGACACAAACTGTCACCCTCACAAGAGCATAAGATATCGCGATCAATTTGACAATGAGACAAGTTTTCATACAAAACAAGTAATGCTAAAAGCATTATCTAACAGCCAACCTTTGGGTTAATTGTTGTTATTTTAACAGCATCACAATGCTCGAAATTTTTATCCAAATTGTTATTTTTTAATTTGAATAACCTTTGGGTTGTTAGAGAAAACAGTTTATATAACCGTTATTCTCACAAGAGCAAAAGAGATAGCGATCAATTTGTCAATGATACATATTTTCATATAAAACGTATAACCTATTATCTCTTCATCTGTTGAAATTAATAAAACAATAGATAAACAATTGACCTGGGAGGAATTCTTCCCAGTAACAGGTAAGGGGATATCGGTCTGACTCGAACAAAGTCACATGAAAATATGATCTTTCAAATTGTAAAAGTTGTATTAATTTATAAGTTATCTTACCTAGGAAAAATGGTACCGTACTGCTTTATCGATAGTTCGTGTAGTAGGAAGTACCACCTTTTTATGGTCACACAAAAATATTTCGAAACTGGTTTCAATTTACAATACGCTAAGCATGACTACATACATATTATCACGCCTGTTTCCCACAGGGGTGGGCAGGGACTAAGGACCTCCACTGGCTAAGATCTTGACAGACCTCTTTCGCTTCATCTACAGCTGTGTGATCCTCTACTAGCCCATGCACAATTGTTTAAAGTTACTTGAAGTTAATGTAAATCGCTAGAATGATGCTGCGAAACATAATTATTTTTATCAGGTTGGTGGTTGTATCAACGCTGTGTTATCTCCCGGCGTGAAGTTTAGATAAATAAGCGCCCGATTATCCAATCACTGCTTATCACTCTCTTCGTGCATGCCCGCCGGTTACGGGTATAGTTATCTTGTACCTTTATGTCTATGTATTCATTTGTCCAGAGCCAAGCCTTATCAGAGATTAACCCTAAGAGGGCTAGACTCTGATGAAGCGTTGCTCTAGTGGCTCTAGTAGATAAATAAATACAAGTACCTCAAGAAGAATGATTGCACAAATTAAATACAATTCAAGTATCCACTCAAATTCTTTTGTTATTGAAGAGTATTTGCTCTCAGCAAGTCATATACGTTTTCTGCGATAAGTATTATTGTTTTAACTCTCACAGTAAGTCAAAGATAGGCAATAATATAAAATCACCTTTTCGATTAGTATATAGACCTCCGTGGCGTAGTGGTCACCATGCTAGTCCGCCACCCAGAGGTCCCGGGTTCGATCTCGGTCAGGGCAAGTTGGAAAATGGTCTTTTTCAAATTGTCCTGGGTCTTGGATGTTTATCTATATATGTATGTATATGTTATAAAATATATTATCGTTGAGTTAGTATCCCATACCACAAGTCTCGAACTTACTTTGGGGCTAGCTCAATCAGTGTAATTTGTCCCTATATATTTATTTATTTATTAATTAATTACTTCTTAACCGACTTCAAAAAAGAAGGAGATTATCAATTTGTCGAAAACGTTTTTTTATATATATTTTTACCGATTCATCGAAGACTCCTGGACGGATTTGGAAGTCTTTTGTTTGAAATACTTGTCAAGTGGTCCGATAGAAGTTTTATCAAAATCGATTGTGTAGTTTGGTGGTAAAGTCGGTTTTTAGTGTTGAAAAATTATTCAATTAAAAAGTTCCTTTCTTAAAATGTACCTTCTGGGTACCAGGGTCTGCAAATGCTCAGCATCATACATACATTTTAACTCTAATAATCCTTTTCAGGCAAGAGACAGAGGGAGGAATGCGAGTAAAGCTTGCCAAGCGTTTCCAGCAGCTTCGAGATCTGTACTTATACAGTATCCCGGGCTGAGCGTCAAAGTATTATATCAAATCAACTGGAAACTAATTGCTAGAAGAGCATTCTACAAATATTTGTTGTAGTCTGTCTTGTCAGTAAATATGAGGGTAATAAATAAATACAGCAATAATAAAAACTGCGAATATAAAGTTTCATGAAGATGAGTAGAAGTCATTTCGGACAGCAATAGAAGCTTAGTTCCATAGTATACATAATTTGTAATATTGTTTAAGAAATACCTCTTTGTCAGTAGGTAGTTTTATTAGTTCTACACGACTTCTCCGTGTTTTATAGAACTTCATAATATCTTTGATATTATGTTAAAACAGCAATTAGAATAGTAAAAAGTCTGTTAAGACTAAGCTTGTTCAACAGGTATGGCAACAATGTCCACAGATTAGCCTCAACCAGAATCGGTTTAGATAATTCTAATAGATGTTGTTTATAAGTCTCTAAGTCAGTAGACTTCATTCCAGAACATAACTTTTCTATGTTCAAAGGGAATGTTTATGACGAAATAGTCTTCTCTAAACAAGTGTGTACATAACACTGACGGTAACGAAAGGGAGTTTCCATGCACTGCAGCGGGAATACCCTCTGGGAGTGTCCTCGCATAACCCAGTAAAGTGCCAACACAGCCTGTTTAGATGGCTTAATACAATATATAGATGGGTATCAGAATTATTTAATCCAACTTCAAGTCTCGACTTTTCCAAGACAAATCACCACTCCACTGTACAAGCTAGCTAACCAGAGTAAGTAAGTATAATAACAAAGCTATCGCTTTCTGAAATTGAATCATTTTACATAACTCCAGCTTTGATGACAATACTCTAGGAAGGATAAGTATTCGTGTGGTGAAGTAGTTAACAACGATATCAGTAAACATTAAACACATCAGCGATATCTGGTGTAACTGATGAATATAAGTATCTTCAAGTCAATGACAGGAATAAATATGTTATCTTCAGAGATTGTTAACGTTGTTCAGGTTCCTTTGGAACATTAGAATCTAAGGTCCTTTGACCATAATCCAGTCAATAGATTACAACAGAGTTTGTTAGTACAAGTCACTTACAGAATAGGTGAATCCTCATAGATCATATCATCTCATCGTAAACTCGTCGTGTCGTTTTTATTAAAGAAAACTATAATAAACTCAGATTAGAGAAAATACAGGAAATAGACATATATCGATTAATTCATTCCAAATAGGAATCATACATTGTTGTTGTCATCTTTATAATGTCCCACATAGGTCTCATCATCATATTTATATTTTATGTCAAATGTAGGGCAAAGGCTAGAAAGATTCTAACTCTCTCATCTTAGTTGACATACATACTTTCAACGCAAACAGCGTATACAAATAGGGTTGAGTTGGTAGTATAATTGGAATCAAAAGTTTAAATACCTTTTCTTCATAATTCCTTTCATCTCATCTGAAGATCCATATTATTATCCTCTTGTGATAATCTTCTTTAAATAGTATAGAACTAAAACCTTGCCCCGGTTTGTCCTTGTATACAGTGACGGATTTAGACTAATAGATGCCCTAAGCAATCTACGCCTGTGGTCGATCTTTAAACCTCTACCACTTCATAAAGATTCCACAAAATTCCCTGCAAATAAATCTTTGGAAAGATAACTATTATTTTCCGTGACCAAATTACATCATCTCCAAAACAAAACTATTTTTTCTCTGTCAGTTTTGAACCAAGCTTCTTTTATCGAATTTCTTCTCCTTTGTCAATTACTATTATATTATATCCGACATGAAAAAAAGGATAAATACATTCCTGCAAGTTTGTAAAGTATTTGAGAATGGAAATAACGAGTGCGTATTTGCGAATCGTTACAGTATTACCACGATCACATGTCTACTAATCCATTCCGCATCTGAAAAAATCGTTGAAAATTCTTTACTTACATCCAGCATAAATGAAGTACTCGCTTGGAAACTGTTCAATGTATTGAACTTATAACCTACTCAAAAGAAGATAGTAAACGAATAAAGCCAACCTGACACATGGAATGACTGAAGATAGACGTATTCTGGAGAGTAGCCAAGCTTCTGTCTGATAAATTTCTGCACCATAGTGGCAGCACTTTAGTAGGGGCAGGTTACTTAATACATATGCGTTATCACCGTGATCACGCATATGTATGTATTCCTTATGGATATACATGAATCAGAAAATCACCTAAACCTCTCGAATAGCCTAAGTGCAAATATTGAAAAAGTTTCTTCAAACTTTCGCAATAAACTTATACAAAATTACGAAGAAGAACCGTTTATTTTACATAGACAAGAGAAAGCGATCCGTATCGTTTCTCCCTCAAAGGACTTCTATCTGCTAGCATTTTGAGAACTTTTGGGCCAGGGACGATTCGAGGAGGTTTATTCTACGAATAATAATTACTAGGTTTATTAGATTGATAATTTTGGCGAAGCATGTTGCGGGTTCTTATTTGTAAATAATCTATACTATAATAAAAGAGTAAAAAAAATGTGTCTGTACATTGAAAATTTTTCAAAAAAAAAATTTGGGGCGATGGAGATATAGTAATAGAGTAAGAATATAAAAAAAATGTCTGTCTGTTTGTCTGTTTGTCTGTTTGTACACGCTAATCTCCGGAACTACTGGACGGATTCGAATGAAACTTTTTTTGTTATATAGCTGTGATGCCTGGGCAACATATAGGCTATAATTGATTTTGGAAAATGGAACACATGATGCAGAACTATAATGGTCCAGCTAAACTATAAGAAATATTAAAATGCCGCCTTAGCAAAAGTTGTTAAGTCTGATGAGAACTTTTTGTTGAGTTATAATACAACTGGCCAAGCGCGAGTCGGACGCGCGCGAAGTGTTCCGTACCATAATCTATGAAAAATCACGTTTGTAGTATGGGAGCCCCCCATCAATACTTATTTTATTCGATTTTTAGGGTTCCATAGGGTAGGGTAGAAACGGGACCCTATTATTTAGACCGTCCGACTGTTTGTCTGTCTGTCTGTCACCAGGCTGTATCTCATGAACCATTATAGCTAGACAGTTGAAATTTTTATAGATGATGTTTTTTGTTGCCGCTGAACAAAAACATACTAAATCTATACTATAATAAAAGATTTAAAAAAAATGTGCCTGTACATTGAAAATTTTTTTCAAAAAAAAAATTGTTTCGTCCGAAGAATAACTTAAAATTCTTGGTTATGTGAACGCGCCATATTGACACCAAAAAATTAAAAATCAATTAATTAAGAACTTATGACGCAAATTATTGTTAACTAGCTTTTGCCCGCGGCTTCGCTCGCGTAGGGGTGTAATTTATCAAAATCCTTTCTTAGGGGATGCCTACGTCATAGTAGCTTTATGCATGCAAAGTCTCAGCCCGATCGGTTTAAAATTGACAAAGTTTCATACAAACTTTCATCCCCTATTTTATCCCCTTGGGGGAAGAATTGATCAAAATCCTTTCTTAGCGGATGCCTACGTCATAACATCTACCTGCATGCAAAATTTCAGCCCGATCCGTCCAGTGGTTTGGGCTGTGCGTTGATAGATCAATCAGTCAGTCACCTTTGAGTTACGAGTATATATATATTACGATTTCTTGGATAGTGTTGTTGACGACGCCACCAATTATCCAGTTGAGTTTCTTAATTCACTTGCAGCAAATGTACTCTCGGCTCACAAAATAAGTCTTACTGTCGGAGGGCCAATAATGCTGATGCGAAATTTGACTCCGCCGAAACTGTGTAACGGAACCCAACTTAGTGTCTCAGCACTGTATGCCAAAGTTCAGCGGCTGAATTTCAGCCAATGCATGCCTGCAATGTAATTTGCATTACTAGCAACACATAATGCCGAACTTCCTATGCTCTTGCCTGAATCGGACCCGTACCCGTACCCGTACCCGTACCCGTACCCGTACCCGTACCCGTACCCGTACCCGTACCCGTACCCGTGCCCGTACCCGTACCCGTACCCGTACCGGTACCGGTACCGGTACCGGTACCGGTACCCGTACCCGTACCCGTACCCGTACCCGTACCCGTACCCGTACCCGTACCCGTACCCGTACCCGTACCCGTACCCGTACCCGTACCCGTACCCGTACCCGTACCCGTACCCGTACCCGTACCCGTACCCGTACCCGTACCCGTACCCGTACCCGTACCCGTACCCGTACCCGTACCCGTACCCGTACCCGTACCCGTACCCGTACCCGTACCCGTACCCGTACCCGTACCCGTACCCGTACCCCTACCCGCACCCGTACCCGTACCTGTATCCGTACCCGTACCCGTGCCCGTGCCCGTGCCCGTACCCGTACCCGTACCCGTACCCGTACCCGTACCCGTACCCCTACCCGTACTCGCACCCGTACCCATACCCGTACCCGTACCCGTACCCGTTCCGCTCCCGCTCCCGCTCCCGCTCCCACTTCCGCTCCCTCTCCCGCCGCCGCCGCCGCCGCCGCTGCCGCCGCCGCCGCCGCCGCTGCCGCCGCCGCCGACGCCTCCGCCGCCACCGCCGCCGCCTACGCCGCCGCCGCCGCCGCCGCCGACGCCTCCGCCGCCGCTGACGCCTCCGCCGCCGCCGCCGCTGCCACCGCCGCCGCTTCCGCCGCTCCCGCTTCCGCTTCCGCTCCCGTTCCCTCTTCTAGTATTTAAATATAAGAACAGCTAGTATTTAAATATATTATTATATTTAAATATAAGAACCCGCAACATGCTTCGTCAAAAGTTACATAATATGTAAGTACAACTTTTGACGAAGCATTATGTGGATTCTTTTTGTACATTTTTAGACGAAGCTTGTTTCTGATGAATCCTCTTTGTAAATAAATAATCCTCTTGCACTGATTTTGACTTTTTTTGAAAATATACTATAACAGAAACATAAAATATTGAAATGATATTATTTCCTATGTCCCCAATATCTATGGGGAGCCGAAATGTTTTTCGTATACATTAATATTACGAACATTATTTTTACAAGTTGTTTACCTGTGTTAGCTGCTTCTTAACATATTTGTGTTCATTTGAAATTACTGTAAATGTTTTGCACTATAAAACAAGGGCTAAGTACCTATATATCTTATCGCTGAATAGTAAATACTTATAAATAGGAAAACTGCGGGTGTAAATCATTTCAAAGTTGACATAGAGGGCGGCAGAATGTCGCCATTTTTTGTGATTTTACTAGTAATATCGGTTTCACGCGCAGCGTTTATAGATTTTAAGAGTTATAAAAATTACAAAGTATATCAAGTGGAAGGCAATGATGAGGATATTACGAAGATAATTGAATTTTTAAACGGAATAGCAGTAAGTTACTTTATCTTTTTTAATTATACTTATCTCGATTTGGTGGTTGCCCTACTCGCCTATTACTTTGCTTACCTACTTATGAGCTTTTCAACCAACTTTAAACAACAAGGATAATATCGTATATGTTGTTTTTAAGTGTGTTCCCTGATTACTCAAAGATGCCTGGACCAATTTGGAAAATTCTTCTTTTCGTTTGAGAATTGTTCGGCATACTTGTCAAAATGTGCTGAATTCGGTTTCTTTTGAAACATTATCAATTTTAGTTTTATTTCAATGAAATATTTTATGAAAAAACATTTACTATCGTACGCATATTACAAATAGTTTCGTGTTTGTTTTTTATTCATAGGAAATACCATTCTACAACATCCGCAAATCAACGGCCGAAGTGATGATTGCACCAGATTTAGACAATGTGTTCTCCAATGCTGTAGACGTGTTCAAATTGAAAAAGAAAGTGGTAGTTGCTGACTATTCCAAGTAAGCTACAAAGCTTGTAAAGCAAGTTTTGGTAGGAAGTAAATGTAACATATAACTAACAGCAACATCTTATGTATATACAGTGTGTATTTTTTATACTTGATCAAACGAAATGTGCAGATGTAAGACGAAATATTATCGTTAAAATCCGGAAAAAAAAATCGTTAAAAAAATTAAGTGTAAAGGTCGTGTTTCGGTTTTAATTTTTTTTCTCTTTAAGTAAACGGTGTATTTATTCTCTTCAAAGCGGTCTCATTTCAAATCCACAAAGTTTAAGAAGCTAAGAAAGTAAAAAAATAACTAACAATACCAAACAGAAAATTAGATAAAAAATAGTTAATTAAAAATTAAAGTGCCTGAATTTTTGTAAATAACTTACATAACAGTTTTAATTCTTGCTTTTTATCAATAATATTTCGTCTAACATTTGCACATTTCGTTTGATCAAGTATAAAAAATACACATTGTATAATTTGTAACATCTATTGTACATCAACACCAGCTTGCGAAGTGGCAATATATTGAAAAATCGCGGGCCCGTGCCGCGTGGTCACATCGATCAGACCATGCAGCTCCTTCTGTCGTGTCCATCGTGCAGCTGTACAAAATAGCACCTATACTCGGCCTCGAAGAGAGGCATAAGAGTGGCAACTTACAAGAGGGGCAAAATATAGTGTAATTTTTGCCAATCGACACAAAAAAAGACGAAGTAATAACCCACCGTAATAATTATGGGTAAATTCTCTTTTTATTGAATGGAATGACTGAGACTCTCTCAATAATACGATGATGTTGATTGTAAAAAAGTTAAATAAATATTATTTTATCTGACCCTACTTTGCAAATAAATGATTTGATTGATTGTTTCTCTTAGGATTATTGCGGAAGAGAAAAGTGACCATCGCAAAGGTTCGCAGTTTTCTTGGACTGCGTACCATGATGTTGATGGTGTAAGTATTATCCCATCCAAAACATAAATGTTAAAATGGGAGCCAAGTTTCGTAGTTATTATATTATGGTCTTTTTGTTGACTTCACGGACGAAAGAATGAAGCTCTAAATGGGGGGCCAAGATCTGTTAGATAATCTTGAAATTTATTTATTTATTTATATAAATCTTACCATATTTATAAGAATAGAACCTAACAATGTAAAAAAAAAATAACATGAGTAAATCATTAAGATAGTAAGTAAGCTGGTTAGCCAAATATAAGGCAACTAGTATTTATACTAAAACAAGCCAAGCCAAATGCTGAGATTCTCACAAGTAAATTTCGGTTTCAGTTGTAAAGGGGTCAAAAGTAGCACAAAATGCTTTTAAAAATTTAACACACGGCTGCTGCGTCGCCAGTTCCTTTTTATTTGAACTTAGCTGGAACGCTGCCGCGTCTTGATTGTTTAACTATATATAGATACAAATCAAAATTTAATGTACTACCACATTCAAATTAATTCAAATTTTCCAAAGTTCAGAATACAATTATTTAAGTATTTTACTTGTAAAACCACGGTATTCCAGATTTACGGCTTCCTATCAAACATGAGCAAAACATACTCAAACTGGACCGAGCTGGTGGTGGGTGGGCAGAGCTACGAGGGTCGGAAGATACTTGGCTTGCGGATACACACCCCCACCGAGATAGATAAAATCAAGAACATTGTATTCATCGAATCAGGTTAGTGGAACATTTTTGAACAACTGCAAAAAAGACAAAGGTTCTCAATTAGTTTGTTTTTACGTTTATTACCTTAGAAATCTGTGACTTTTTTGACTACTTAATATTTTTTATCTTTTATTACGCAATTTATGTTTGTTTACTTGTTCGCAAGCATTACATGTTATAATGTGTCAACATTGTATTATATTATAAGTATTTATTAATTAAAAGACAATAATAATAATATGACGAAGCCCTTCTAGCGAGTAGGCGACCAATACTGTAAAAATTATTCTTTCGGCGTTTCTTCTCAGCAGTGGTCGTTACAAAGCGCTGGTATCGGTAGCTTTTCTTTAAAAATAAATTAAATTTTAATATACTTCACACGTAACATAAATTATACTTATTGACATGTAAAAGTGCCTGTAAAGGTCTAATTACTGAATAAACATTTTAATCTTTGAATCTTTGTGGTTTATGGACGAATTTGGAACTTTTTTGATCATAAATTTGGAATAATAGTTCCTACGTAGTTTGCAGAGTTCTCAGTTTTGGTTGTTTGGTAATTCTTCTTCTTCTTATATGTAAGAGCTGGGCTCTTCTATGTGGAGTGATTTTCATGTCTCTCTTGCTTCCGTTTTGATAATAATAGGATTTTAATTTAGATAATCTACACGAATATTTTTCCAATACCTATGCAATCCCAGGTTCACAGCAGTAATGAAGTTAAAACTGTAAACAGAGTAACAGTACAGACTAAGTACTAGTACTTACGTACAGAAGTCTTACTCAGAAAAGAAATCGAAAGAAATATCTTAAAATGGTTAGTGCCATGGTTTAATTTAGCTCGCGTCATAACTTCTCACCTCTTCGTTTAGATATCTAGATGTCCATTGCAAGCTAATTTCATTCTTATTGCTCTAGACAAACGGTTCATGTAACTGAATTTTCCTCTCCGGAGTGGTCGCCGCGCGCATAGTAATAATGTAGGTGTATTTTCTATAACTAAACGTTGAGCGACACAGACCTAGTAGTAGTAATCCCTGTAAAAAAAAATATATTTTTTTATCCTTTTTATTCTTGCTTTCAAATAGTTATAAAGTCTTGAAAAACTGCTTAAAAAGGTACTAAAAAAAACCTTTAATCATACAGCTTCCTATAGATATGAATTTGTCTCAAAAAAATACTGGAAACGAAATGTGTGCGAGTTTGCCTCCTATACTCAATGAGTATTAACCCTTTCACCGCGAGACTTTATATCAGTTGTCGTGCCCCCAGCGCGAGGGGTAGTAACTCTAAAATAAATACTTACAACCAAAAAGGGATGTGGATACGTAAGTTATGTGCAATACGAGCATTTTTTTTGTCGGAAATATCCGACGCTCGCGGAATGAGCCCGACAATGTTTGTAGGATAAATCCGACATTCGCGGTGAAAGGGTTACAAGCAAACTGATGAGTTTTACTAATCAGTGGCTCGCCACCAGTGTGCATGTGATATCAGTATTTTTGCCTTACTTCGTCATTTTGTCTTTATTGACGATTAAATGAACTTGGAATATACATTTTGTAGGTATCCACGCCCGTGAGTGGATCACTCCAGCCACAACGACTTACTTCATCAACGAGCTGCTGACTAGCACCGACCCGGCCATCACGTCGCTACGGGACAAATTTGAATGGCAAATCTTCCCTACTGTCAACCCTGATGGATACCATTACACCCACACAATAGTAAGATATAATATGAACTTGATTGGAACGAAGTTTCTTTTTGGACGGTACGGACTTGACGGATGGGGGCTAGGCAAAAAAAGGGTAAGGTTTTCCCCGTTACATGTTATATGTCACGAATTAAAATGAAAGGTTATTTCACAAGTTTGACTATCTCGTTTATAAGCTCAGTTGGTATAGTATGCTAGATCCTGAGGTCGATGTTTCGGGTTCAAACCAGATTCATTGTTATCAATAACAATAACAAGTAATAATTTTAAAAAATATTGTAAAACAAGCTTTCATCTAAAGTGCTCCTCAAGACGAATCAAACGAGTCCAAACTCCACGGGTGACGTTGTTTCATTATAAAGTTCCTATGGCCACCCTCCGGCTCCACCATCAGATCAGCTTCATGTCATTATAATATTACATTGTTACGCGATATACGTATGCGAGCAAAATTTCAGCTCAATTGAAAACCGGGAAGTGGGTCAAATTTAACTTGCAAGATTTGATTACAGACAGACAGACCGACAGACAACGGGACAGGTAAAACTAAATAAAAGCTTCTAAAAAAAAGTGTTAAATTTTTTAGTCACTTTTCTCCGTCACGAATTATTAATTTACGATGAAAGTAACTTTGTTCTAACCGAGTGTTTCACGACACACAAGTTGTTTTTTTTTTTACATTTTTTATATCAAAATTATTTTCCGTACCGTTATTTACTTCTATATCTTCTCTATCTAAGCGCGTTTTCCAGTTACATTCTTAGCTGTACTGCTTTGGAACCTGGGGAGCGCTTTTCCGCTTTTTCTTCTAGTTATGTGCATGTCAATGTTCACCCAAGGACGATGAAGACCATGCGAAATCGGGAAGAAATAGCTGAAACAGTTTAATGGCTAAGTATAGTTTTACAAGCGGCCGCCTGCCTCTCGTCAACTCTGTTGGGAATGCATTTATGCGAAAAGTTCTATCAAGGTTGAACTAGTCGCGGGGCGCAGCCTAAAAGCATGCTGTCTCACCTAACATTATGTTCCGGCGATGCAGTGTGGTGAAATGCACGATAATTCATGGTAAACCGAGCGCGTAAAAAAAATACCTAAAAAGCTCCAAAAAGGGTTTTATGCAAAAACTAGCTTTTGCCCGCGGCTTCGCTCGCGTAGGGGTGTAATTTATCAAAATCCTTTCTAGGTATCCTTCGTAGGTATCCCCTAACCTACGTCATAGTAGCTTTATGCATGCAAAGTCTCAGCCCGATCGGTTTAAAATTGGCAAAGTTTCATACAAACTTTCATCCTCTATTTTATCCCCTTTGGGGTAGAATTGATCAAAATCCTTTTTTAGCGGATGCCTACGTCATAACATCTACCTGCATGCCAAATTTCAACCCGATCCGTTCATTGTTTTTGGCTGTGCGTTGATAGATCACTATGTCAGTCAGTCAGTCACCTTTGAGTTATATATATTTAGATTAGATTACTGCATTAACCAATTACAAGTAAAGTTTATTGACATCTTCGACGATTAAGCTTTACATTTTACACTGCTTTTATTACTTACCTACGCCAAAAGCTGCGTAAAATAAAGCAAAAAAGAAAAACGAATCTTTGATTGCTTATAACTTTTTAATGGTTTTTAATTTAACTATTCTGTATTAATGTTATCATTCTAAACTTTGATCGGCGTTGAACGGGCGTGGTCCGCACTTGGATACGACTACAAGTGGCATAAAAATTTCTCGAGCTCCTCCGTGCTTCGGAAGGCACGTATAAGCCGATGGTCTCGGCTGTCATCATTGTATGGTAGTCGTCAAGCTATGTCAGATGCCTTTAGGCAGCCTGAAAAGTCTGACACCAGTGTTGGCCACTTACACACTCGAAAAACAAACAAAACTTTGAATGTACAATGTCAAACAGTGGAAGAAATCCCCTCCGAAATTTGTAACGAAAAACGGCCGCCGTATCTTTGGTAATTAGTTGTACTTGTATTACGATAGTAATATGTTTGTGCATAATCCTTAGTACTTGGTAGACCTTACATCTATCACTAAGGCGAAAAATTAATGCTGCAATAATTGTTTAAGTATGTTTATTATACGTATTTATGTATGTACATTTAAGTTTATAATTTGCATTTATTACAAAATTTTATATAGATATAATTAAATACATACTTATTTCTTTCTTTCGACAGGGCCGGATTAAGGGGAGGGCAACCGGGGTTACGACCCGGGGCCTATTATAATATCACAAGAATTATATAAAATGTAATTTTAAATAATTCTTGTTGCCGATTAAATTTAAATTTATTTGTTAAATACTAAAAGAATCTACTTGGTTTCACAAAAACTCGAGTGATTTTTTTTCATTTTATTTGGGAAATTTTGGGGCCAGGGGGCCTACATTCCTTTGTTGCCCTGAAGCCTCAAGATCTCTTGATCCGGCCGTGCCTTTCGATATACTTATGTAATTAAATTAGCACCCCATCTACCATTTTTTTCTGCTACATCCCAAAGGTGAACTGGTAGACAATGCTCAGCATTAAATTTAATCTTTTTGTACTATAATCTCAAGACTTTAAGTGCAATAAATTAAATAAAATACATGGAGTAGGTATTGGTTTGATAACTTAGGACTTTGTCACATCAATACCTAATAACATAATACCAACCCTATTAAAATACCAGGTCATTTTGTTATCTTAGGCTAAGGAATCCGGACCCGCATCGGCAGGGACTAAGTTATCGGATTCCGATATGGTATCTAAAATTTATTCTACCCAGCCTGCTAATTTATCACGTGCATATCTAGTACATCAGGGGCACCGTTATTTACTGTAAAAAGGCGCTAAAAAGGAATATATTTAAACGGAAACTTTTTTTGTAACTAAGAAAATATTATGTCAAAACTTTTAAATTTATGAAAATACCCCTTCGGCCGCTTTTACAACTATGATTCGCAACCAGTTGTTAAAAAAGAATTAATATTCTTGTTACGTACCTAGTTGCACAAAAAAAAATTCCATTTCTGTTTCACGTCCAGTTGCCAATGAAAAATTCATCACAAATTCAGTTATTAAGAAAGAGTCAGTTGTTAATAATCGTGCTATACAACCAATTGCGTACTTAAACAAAAGACGATCTATTCCTCTTTAAACAGTGTCACTTCGGTAGTGCGACAGAAGTGAA
This sequence comes from Acrobasis suavella, assembly GCA_943193695.1. Taxonomy (NCBI): domain Eukaryota; kingdom Metazoa; phylum Arthropoda; class Insecta; order Lepidoptera; family Pyralidae; genus Acrobasis; species Acrobasis suavella. The sequence continues at coordinate 21,012,416 of OW971932.1, forward strand.
AACTCGATTTCAGATACGGTAACAATGTTGTGAGTTCAATGGTTCTTTCCCAGTACAAAAAATACTTTACGCGCCTAAATAAGTTTTCACTTCAACAAAATAACTTAGGTATTGACGCTAGATATATTAGTTCTATTGACTAATGGAGAAATTAGTTACATTTTGGGTTACAGTTTATTTCTCAAATGGTTTGATGGAAAGGCCTACTAAAGCAGCGATATTTTTAGATAAGTGTCAACTCGCCAGGGGGCCGCAATATTTATTTTGCTGGTACAACGTTTTACGGTTTTCAGGACCGCATGTGGAGAAAGACGCGATCTAAATCTTCAACGTTTTGTCACGGGGCAGATCCCAATCGCAACTGGGATTACAACTGGGGACGTAAGTACAATATTTTTTTCAAATGCGTTTTGGCCAACGCCACGGAATACTAGAATACTAAAGTACAAAAGAATCACGCTTGGATAGAAGATTTGCTAAAGTAAACCCAGTTACAGCGTAGGTACTAAAGTCCCATTCAATTTGCACGCCGCGCATATGACTTTCGACTTAATAGCCTTTTGACTATTAGACAACCTCCGTGGCGTAGTGGTCACCATGCTAGTCCGCCACCCAGAGGTTCCGGGTTCGGTTCTCGGGTATTCGTTATAAAATATAGTATCGTTGAGTAAGTATCCCATAACACAAGTGTTGCATATAATTTGAGTCCTATCCTATCACACATTGATGCAAGTCAGTCCAGTCGGGGTGAGCGCCGGGCGGACGCAAGACAGAGGCAAAGCTGAGGCAAGAAGAGCGCGTGTTGATTTCGGTAAATGCAATTTGAGTTGTATTGATATGTGAGGACTCAAATTAAGGGCAACAAGTTTTGAAACTTGCAAAGCGCGATTTGCACTAGGCGTGGGCTTGGCGGTGCGCGTAACGACCAAAAACGTCCAAAAACTATTGGTGCCAATTATTAGCGCATTTACACATTACGTGGAAGCGGCAGCAGTTTTTTTGTAGCTAGCAGCGGCTAATGGCTAATGTGTATAATAATAACAAAACAAATGCGCGCTCTGCCAAAGAATCGAATTGACCCTAAGCAACTCTTCACCTGACAGCGGGAACATGATCCTCTAGATTTTTGAGTATTACATTGTAATTATTTTCATTCTTTTGCAGAATACGGCATTTCAACAGACCCCTGTAACTACCAGCTCTACGCGGGCTCCAAACCTTTTTCAGAGGTAGAAACTCGCACCCTCTCTGAATATATCTCAGAGCTTGATAACGTGGTTGCCTATATAGCCTTCCATGCTGATGCCCAGATGCTTCTAGTACCGTATTCAGATTCTGTTGAGCATACGAGCAACTATGACGACCTGGTAAGTCTTAATTTACATTGTAGTCTTTATGTTGGTCAATTTTAATTCTGTAAAGCTAGGTATTTCACCAACCACATTTATAGGACAGGCCTTAGGTTCTTGAAGGACAGTGTGGTCCGTTTTCCTGCCTACCTACCTACTGTGTGGTGGCTAGCTTGTAGTATTGAAGAAACGGTGTTGAAAGGTCAAAGATACAGTAGTAGATCAAAGAAATGAGATGGGCATCAAGGAAATAAAAAACGGTTGACTATTGGAGAGACGAACTAGGCCACCGTCTAAACTCGAACGAATTGACCACAAACGCCGCTATCCACGACCGCGATAGCTCACACAAGGATCTTTCTTCTGAATTTTTTGTGCGTGCTGTAGATCCTCGGAGCTTCTGTATCACACTGATATCCGAATTGCACTGCTTGCGCGCTGGTCTTTTCGGCGTTTTATTTCGTGGTGTTCGGATTGAAACGTATAGCGCTATCTCGCTCTAATCCTTATTTCTTATTCATTCGAACATTACAAAGTGTATACTATTGAGCGAGTTACAATTTTTATACATTATTAACTTTAACTTATGTTACTCTTATATCTCATAACAACAGTATGTACATTATCTAACAAAATTCTATTATTTATTCATTATATGAATTAGCTATCAGTAAACTGTCCTTACAAAATAGTCTATATGAATAAGAAATCCTATCTATAAAACAACTATGTAACAAGCATGTAATGTTATCTATTACTATGTAAAGTGTAAATAGCTCTTATTCGAAATCTATTTATCTGTTTACTATGTAGTACCTGCGCTATTTACTATCCTATGCTATCAAATCGTGTATGCAAGTGATTATTTACTGAGGCATGTGTAGACTACACTATGAGAGTGAAATAAAAGACAAAAAACTATAACTTTATTAACTTAATCCTATTACAACTAGCTAAGTAGGTACTTACATACATAACGTACTATTTACATATACTTGTCTGTTACCACAGTTCTGTCTATTATCACTACACTTAAGCAGTCACTTTACTGTCACTTGTTCTGTCTATCATGCACAATTTTTCAGATAAAAATTGGCAAGACATCTCTTGAATATGGTGAGAAAGTAAACGGAGAAAAGTATGAAGGTCCGGCAACCGCAGCTGAAATTTTATGTAAGTGTCTTAATTCTTTAAGTTATATATATCAATAGCACAAACTGCTGTAGTAACTATAGTGTCTTTATACAGAATGACTGGTAAATCACCTTACCTATTGAAAGGGGGCGCACTCAGTACTCGTTCTAAATATATAAAAAATAGGTGCATAAAAGTTGTCCAAAATTTTATTTTACCACTTCGTCGGTATGATACATACCCATGCCAAATAGCTTTCTAGTGCTTATTGTCTCTGACTACAACCGCGGACAGACAGACAAACATGGCGAAACTATAAGGGTTCCTTGTTTACTTACGGAAGTCTAAAAATGAAGCAGCAACATCACGTTGCTTAATTTTAAACGTTATACACGGAAATTTAAACAAAACGTTCCTTTTTTATTAATTTGCTGATGTTTCATGGGATTTCAATGACCGTGGTCCAAAGTATTGTATGCAACGTTATATAATTACGTCAGAAAATGCTCGATGGCGTAACCTGCGCCACTCTCATTTTGGACCCTTCTTACTTACAACTGTTGCATAAAATACTATTTCGATTTTAATTTGTTTGCAGACCAGCATAGAAATTGTAGCTTTGTTTTTTATGTCTTTAAGACAAAGCGTCAGGCGGCAGCATGGACTGGGTGCGCAACCAACTGGCGACCCCAATAGTCTACACCTACGAGCTGCGGGGCACCTACTTCCACTGGCCACCGTCCAGGATTTACGAGCAAGGAGACGAGGTCACCCAGATGATGGTCGGCCTCTTCACTGAAGCCTGTAGCTTAGGATACTGCTAAGAAGTTGTATTTATTGGTATTACACCAAATGATATGTACTATCAGTTGAAGTAAAATTGTTTTTCATATAATGCTTAAATTATTATTTGATATGTGTACTTGTAATACTTCTAACGAAAATATTTTGTGAGCGTATCTAATTATCTATTTATAGAAATTTCAATCTAAACAGCGAGCAGAATCAATATTCTGGCATAATATTTCAAACGCAAAGTTGTTATAATATGGATGTGAAAATGGAAAGGCCTGTGTCACTCCCCATTTAGGTATCGAAAATATACCTCATATTACAATGCCCGCGGCGACCACTTCGAAGGGGAAAATTCAGTTACATGAATCGTTTGTTCAGAGTAATAAGAATGAAATTGGCTTGTAATGGATGTCTAGGTATCTAAACGAAGAGGTGAGGAGTTCTAACGCGAGCTAACTTAAACCACAGCGCTAACCATATTAAGTATAGATATTTATTTGAATTTCTTTTCTGAGTAAGACTTCTGTACATGAGTACTAGTACTTATTCTGTGATACGGATCTAAGCGCACGGCAGTGGGCAGGCCAAGTTCCAGCAACAGGCCGCGCGCATGCCGTGCACTATTTACACGAACCGTTTCGACCCACTTTTGACCCACCTGTAACTCAGTGCCTATTGCAAGTACAGAGATAAAATTGAAACTACGTAATCATATACTAGTACTAAAGCAGTATGTCAAATTTCATAGATATAGCTTCAGTAGATCCTGAAAAATGACCCTGTGAAAATAGCTAATTTTGGCACTGACTGACTGACTGACCCACTCACTGACCGGTAACCAAAACCTCTAGGCCACTTCCAATTATCCTAGCGTTATGAAATTTGGCACGCAGGTCGTGTTTTATATGTAGTTTAACAAAAAATTAAGAAATTTGAGAAATCGGTCATGCGTAAGTTGGCTCAATCGAATATCACATTTTTAATAAAAATATTTATGAACCAGTGATACAATGAGAATACGATAAGAAGGGGGGAGAAGGAGAGAGGGGAGGGGATATAAAATATTCTCATGTATACATAATGTATAAGTATAGCTTATTATTAGATTATTAAATACTGCTTACCTAAAAAATCATGCTTCTATTGTTATAAATTAATTTCGATAAATGGCGCTAGAGGTATAATTGAAATGCGATATTGTGTTTTTCGTCAGCAGTATATATGAAAAGTTGATAAGAAATCGATGGGTTTGTCCGGGTGAAGTAGGAAATGCCATCCAAGGCAACCTATGTCTGTCAATATAAAAAAAAATCGATCGGCGTTTCTTAATACACTTACGACGTTGAAGTCTTATAAAAAGATAAAATAGGTACGATTTCTTGAAAAAAAAAAAGTATTGAAATCCCACCAAAAACATACCTGTTAAAAAGGGGGCCAAGTTCCTATCGGCTAATTGTTCGCCTAAAAAAGGGTTGAAATCCAATCCAGTGCCAAGTTTAGATGCATTTTAAAAAATATCTAAAATTATACTTCTAAATTTGAATTTGACAGGTTAATTGAATTATATAAAAAGGTTAATTTAATTATATAAATAATAAATTTAAATCGAATTAATCAAGTGTTACGTACAGCACGAAAACCTGCCAAGTTCAAATTTAGAAGTATTATAATTTTAGATATTTTTTAAAATGCATCTAAACTTGGCATTGGATTGGATTTCAACCCTTTTTTAGGCGAACAATTAGCCGATAGGAACTTGGCCCCCTTTTTAACAGGTATGTTTTTGGTGGGATGTTATTTTCTCTAATATATGTACCTAATGACAAAATGCAGCGCACTTAATTTCGCCTGACGTCACGATCAGCTACGATTAACCAAAGGTGACGTAAATCGCCCCCACTCCGAACCTTCGAAGCACTGTATCTTTGTAAATTTATATAATATGCATCCTTTATTTTTGGATTATCTATTTGGCGGACTAAATAAAAATAATAGACCGAGCGAGCGAAGCGTCTCAGTTTCGACTGGTCGAAAATTCTTTTGTCCATCTGTCTGTCTGTTCTCGCCTACAGTCGCATTTCTGAACCTATTCTAATGAAATTTTGTGAGCAGGTTCTGTAAATATATAGAATTTTTTCGAAAATTCGAAATTTGAAATTTTTAAAAATGGCAAAAGTACAATCTCATGTCTAAGTTATTTAAAAAAAAAGTCATTAGACTTTTAGTCATCCGTTTCAAAACGCAACTTTTTTGTCTGAAGAACTTTTTTTATACGATAAACTTGAACGTGTTTATAGTCGGCGATTCACCCAAAAGTTGTCTAGAAATCGATTTTCTGTATATTTTGTATTAGTGCATTCAGTATGATGTCATAAATACAAATCTATGGGATGACAAGTACGAAAATACTGACTGTGACGTCGGCGACACAAAGAATAAAATATTTCATACCATGTGCAGTATATCAAATGAAAGGGCTTTATGAGTAGATATACGCAGTAATAAACTTCACTCCCATATTGGTCAAACCCACAGACTATATGTAGTACAAAAATTAAATAGTTGAAGGACTCGAGAGGTCTACTGTTCTCACAGAACCACTAGTATATTTTTACGCAATCCACATCCCTTTTCTTCTAATTATCGAGTGTGATAGTGTGTCATATTTTTCGAGCTCCCAAATGCCATGTGACATAGCTAAATTACTGTCATTTAGTGACAACCGTCATTATTGCACACTAGTGAGCTAGTGTGCACGTTTCCTCAAGACGTTTTTCTTCACCATAAGCAAGCGATGTGTTCGTTTTATAGTTAAAGAAGTAAATATCTGGATAGGACGTGTCCATGATATTATACTCTTGGGTATGAAAGAAGTGTCAGCGCGCTGGGTGCCCAGAATGCTTTCGGACTCGCTTCTAGTGATTTCTACCTATTTCCGTGGTTAAAAGAACATCGTAGGGATCAGAAATTTCAAGATGAGAACGCAGTAGAAGAAGATTTTTTTAAAGGGAATTTTAGCTTAAGAAAAAATATATATCAGATATATTACCTGAAAGGTGACTACGTCGCAAAATAATATAACATTTCATAAAAAATATTGCGTCATACTCATTCTCACTTTTTGTTGAACACCCTTAGTAAGTCCGTGCACACGTCTATGTGTGTGAACACACACACTTTGACGTGTGAACGGATGTATAGTTTGCTCCTCAACACACTTGATAAGGCGAGAACGGGGTAGAAGGACCGGGGACGCATATTGCGCGGGACCCTAGAAGATTCCGTACTGTGTATGTAATACTTATTCTAATTCTGTAGTTAGCTTAGAGCTGCAAGATCCAAAAGGCTCTGTCTGCCCCATTAAGAATAAAGACGTGATAGTGTTTGTATATACAATACCCGGCACGTAAGTTGAACAAAAATGGCGGCCGTCGGCGCATGTTTAGTTGAAGATAAAAGTGTTAAAAGAGATTTTTGGTCTTTCTTCAAAGCAGAAATCATTTCTATCTAATATTCGAATAGAAATGTTATAGAAATGTGATAGAAATTTGATTCTAAACGGAAAAACAACGTACAGTAACGACCGCTATTTTTTATAAACTTACGTGCCGGGCATTGCATGTATTAAATGCACAGTTCATCACAATCTATATCTATGATGCTTATTTAAGTAATTAAATACAAATACAACTTCACAATAAGCTTGTAACCTACTCGTACTTAAATACATTCTAAACTCGACATAAGTATTTCTTAGACTTGTATCTCCAAAATTAATGATCTAACTTATTATGTGTCTGGGATACATTAAATTTAATTCAATTTGTTTCTACAATTCTCAGCAGCTTCGTAAAAGCTCTACAGACGAGAGACAGCATGCCCGTGACTGCGCGACACCTGTCGGCGATATGTGCTACGCGGCGGTCGCCGATAGTCAGGCGGCTGGTCGACGACCTTTGGTGACGGTCGGCGATAGTAGGTGACCGTCGGCGACAGTAGTCGACATCCGCGGCCGTCGGTGACAGTAAGCGACAGTCGTGCGGCGCGCGTCACAGGCGTCGTGGGCAGTAGTCGTCCATCGGCGACAGTAGGCGACTGTCTGCGACCGTCGCACTACACTTTTTGACAGGAGTGACAGATTGACATCTGTCGCCTGACCGTCGCCGTCAGGTATCGCGAGCATACTATCGCTCGTCTGTAAGAGCCCTAAGACAAAATTAATTCTCACTTGACACCTTGACACTTAGCAACTTGAAAACGAAATTCGTTTTAAATTGCAAATTCGAAAAAGAGAAGTTAAGTTAACCATTAACTCGTACGATACACAGCAGATGTATTTTGAAGATATACATTATTCTACAAACATACATACGTATATGCACTTCTTCTTATATTTAAGAGCTTGGCTCTTGTCGGTGGAGTGCTTTACATCTCTCTCTTTCCTCCCCCTTATATGTTTTCACGTTTATTTTTTTATTTGATCGAAAAAAATTCTTCTAGTTTTTCCTACTCCTCTTTTTCCTTCTATTTTCCCGATAAACTATAACGATTTTATTTATATTTAATTGAGCACACAGAGCACTTTGGGTCTTGTGCGGGTCTAATCAGACTCAATGGCCACTTTTGGAGGCCGTGAAGATAAAATAACCGGCCAAGTGCAGTGTAGGGTTCCGTAGTTGCGAATGCCCACTTTGAGTTTAAAAACGTCTAAAAAAAAATTTTCTTTTAAATTTGTATGAACTTTTCCTTTTCGGAGTTCATTTTATAAGTTGGTCGCTTATAACTTTTTAATTTGTAAACTCTACTTAGCTCTGATAGTTTTCCTTTAAACTTCACATGTCCATGTATAACCATTTAATAGATAGATGGGGGGACACTTGACTGTAACAAAAATTTGCAATATAAAACCAAATATTTCAGAAACCGATTCCTAAATAGAATAATTATGTTCACAAGCTCACTATATTTTTGAAAGACCTATTCAACAATACCCCACAAGTTAATCAAGTAAAAAATATGACTCCTACTTTAATTGTATGGGACCCTAAAATAATATATTTTCAATATTTTATTTTACCGCTTTTTGGCATGATTAATATACAAACTTATACCAAAATAGCTGTAACCCGCGACTTCGTCCGCGTAGAAGTCGAAAATGGTTCTAATAGGATCTTCAATTGGTTTTTTACGTTATAAATTGTGTTATAATATCCCGTTCCCGTTCCTGTTACCGTAATTTGCTAGAGCAAAAGAGAGCAAATGATCTATGTGTCTCAATGTTTTTGCCTCTCACTCAAAAAATTACAAAGTTTCATAATAATATAAATTCGCAACCGCTAATGCACCCCAGGGGATGCAATTTTTTAAATCTAATTTATGTATTATTATCAAAAATGATGAAGATTCATACAAACTTGCAACCCCTATAGGGATGTAATTTTCAAATTCTAATAAATGCATTATTTTTTCTACTAACTATTAAAATAAATGGAAAATTTCATGTGTCTCACTTTAAAAACTACGAAGTTCCATACAAACTGGCAACCTCTATGTTACCCCCTTAGGAATGGAATTTCCAAAAATCCTTTCTTAGCGGACGTATATATATATATATATATATATATATATATATATATATATATAGAAGATTACAGCTTTCTAGTATTTATAGACTCTGAGTTAAACCGCGGACGGACAGACAGACAGACATGGCGAAACTATAAGGGTTCCTTGTTGTAGTACCACAAGGAACCCTTAACCCAGAACCCTTAGTCGGAACATTAAAAAAAGAAAAAAAAAATGTGATAGGTTGATATCCGCATCGCTGATGAACACTCGCATTTTCTTGATCGCCTTTTTCAATACGCACAGGGAGACAGCTCTTTCATGCTACGTAATTTTTTTTCTACTTCACAAATTTTGATGTTTAATGTGTATTTTACACAACGTTGTAGATTCGTCGTTAAACTTTAACTTCTGAGTTACATTGGATTCTTTTGTTCATGTCTGTAAAGTTTTAAAAATGGTTGCGTCTACACCAGAACCAGACAAGTTTTCTTTGTAAGTTTTCTTTGAGTGCATCGTGCTCTTATACCTTGCACAAACTTGTTGAAAGCTGTAGAAAGCAACAAAAAAAAATTACTGTTTGATCAAAACTACTCAAGTGGCTCCCTATTAGACAACGTCGTAACTTACATATCCTTTCCCTTCTTTATTCAGTCCTGTTCGTTCCTTCTACTCCGATATACCTTAAAGAACGTTTTACCTTCTTTCGTGAGAACACGAATCGAAATGTGCGTAGCACAGTCTCCTTTAAACTCTCAATTCCTGTTCATAGTTCTCATTTCTATTCTAATTCTTTCTCAGTTCAGGCAGTAAAACTTTGGAATGCTTTGCCATTGGATATTCGCAAAGTGCAATCACTGAAAAAAAATCAAAGATTTGGTGACGTCCCATTAGCTTTCCTCTAGCTCTAACTAATATCTCTTTACTTCTTTTCTTTTCACTGGCTACTTTCATTTACTTTTTTTAATGTTCGTACAAATTTTATAGTTTATGTATTTATATTACTTTATTGTTCATTTATTTGTTATAGTATGTACTCCTATTATTTATTGGTATACTTATATTCTTCTACACTGTAATACTCTAACTGCGCCAACTCCCCCACATCTTTTATAATTTTCTCTACGCAAAGGTTGGCTGGAAGAAATCGCTTTAGTGATAAGCCCGTCTTTGTGCTTACTAGATTTAAGTGTACTTTTGATTATTGTCATACTAAGCTGGTGCAAAAAAATTTTATCTTATAGTTTAGATTTCTTTGCTTTTTAATTTTCTATTGAATGGTCCAACGCTATGAAAAGTAAGTATCGAATGGTTTAAAATGTAAATAGTCTATGCAACAACTCATCTCAAACGCTCATTGTCTAAATATACATTCTCTCTCTCTGTCGTCTTAGCGTATTCCCTGTTGCAGCCTCAGCTGTAATAGCTTTTTCGTCTCCACTTTGCACGGTCTTGAGCATCCATGGTTGTAAGATTGGCATTGATTGTAATCATCCTTGATGACGTCAAGCCAGCATTTCTGGGGTCTACCACGCCTGCAGGGGCCCGGCGGAGGCCCGGGGGTGAATACATACGTTCAATGCAACACAAAAAAGTTGAACAAAAATGGCGTACTTCAAAGTATTTTTGTACAAATTCCTATAAATTGAACCGAAATGGCAGTCGTCAGCGCATTATTTGTACCTGCGCCGATAACCGCCATTTTAGTTCAACTTTCATGAAGGGAATTTGTACAAAAATGCCTTGAAGTCCGCCATTTTGGTTCAACTTGTTTGTGTTGCATTGTAGGGGCCCGGAATGAGTCTTAATCCTTAATGGGGTAGACAGAGCATTCAAGACCTGGCGGCTCATAACTAACAGAGCCCAGGGCCGCAAAAATCAAGGCTAATTTTATCGTAATGGTAAGCGAGAAGATGGAAAAAGTAATCAAATTAGTAATGGGTTGCTAGCCGCATCACCTAGTTTTACGGCTCTGAGCTCTATGCGCCCCGTTAGGAATATTCGTGATATATCATATCATAAAAGTAAATTCACATCAAAAGTTACCTGTAACAAATATGAATAAAAACCACTGGAAGTACCAAGTGAGCGTGGCCTGTGTGACATGCATCCCGACAAAATGTTTAACGCAAATTAAGACCTTAGTTTAATCATACTTTAGATTATGATTGCTTCTTTTGAAAATAACGCCATCTATGGTTAATTGAGTACAAAAATGCTACACTGTTAACCCACATTAGGCAACATGCCTGTCCTGTGGAGGTCAGTTTACAATTCTAATTAGCGTTAAAAAAGTGCCGGAATTACCAAAATATTTTCGTAAGGTACATATTGCAAAACATTCATCATCATCAGCTTTCAAAAACCCACTGTTGGGCATAAGCCTCCCTTTGTCTGCGCCATCCCGTTCTGTCCGCGGCCGCTGCTATCGTTATAAGTAAGTAATTGAACCGTAGCAAAATAAATTTTATTAAAGAAGCCTAGAGGCCATTATTTAAATAAATCAAAGGAAAAATTTAACGAATCGTTAAGTAAAGCAAATTGGACTGTGTTTATTTGTGTGAAAAAGTAGTTTATTTGTGTGGGTTTGGGCCGGCATCACTGTCAAACTATTATCGACATTTTCCTTTTTGAAATAATATCGAAATCAATTGACACAATAATTACACACATATGGCGGATTTCCACTAGGCTATAAGTATTGTGTTAATGATTTTGGATATTATTTTAAAGAGGACGTCGATAATAATTTATCAGTGAAAAATGCTATGCTTTGCGCTTCGCCATATGTGCGCCGGCCCTTTGGCGAGTTGTCGCCAAGCTTACACAAATAAACTACTTTTTCACACAAATACGCTTACGATACAAATTTTATCAAGTAGCACTTTCACTAGTAATTTTATTCCGTGATAAACACAGACATAAAATTAGTACAACAAATACAAAAATCCCTTTTTATAAGTCAAATAAAAATATGCAGCGTCCAAAATCATAAAGGAATAAAAGAAGCCGATATCAACTCTGTACTTAATCATTATTCATATTAGAGCAAGAATTATCGGTGTCACTGCGGCCATAAAAGTGTAATAACCAAAATTGGGGGCTAATCGAGCGCGAGTGATAAATGTTGCCCTCGGTTTGCAAGCAGGCGATTAAAAAAATCTTACATCTACTTATGATGTAAGTACGTTGTTTTACGAGTCAGTGTATATATACACTATCATGTATTTTTCTTTAACGCGGAAGACGGAGACTAGAGCCTTAAGAATCCCCTGCCCTAGACAAAATCAGACATTTCCATACAAACGTAGTCTAGCTTTTATTTTGAAACTGCATGTCAGATATTGGTCAAATTATGTAATTTTAAAGAAATTGCATATATTAAGGCATTTTAATAGTTTTAACAGTCAAAATATGAACTAAAAAAAAAAAGAATATAGTGTTTCATATCATATTTGACATCAGTATAGAAAACTTCCACTCTCTTATATTTTTTTTTTCAAGTTCAGTCGAAAACTAGATATATGCAATTTTATTAAAAATACTGCCGAAATCTCACATGTCATTTCGAAATAAAAGCTAGACTATGTTTGTATCGAAAAGTCTAGGGTAGGGGAATTCTTAAAAGACACAAGTTTATTTCCCAGGCAAATTAAAAAAACCTCCGACAACGCCATCTAGTGATGATTGGGCAGAACTATACGTATTCCAAACGATATTAACTGGTATGGGTTACTATTTTATTACTAAGCGGAATTGATATCCGCACTCTAATATCTTTTTTAGCGTTAACCCCCACTAATAATAACTTTGAAACGGCTGGACCAATTTTCACCAAACATAGCTAAGAACCGCCACAAGGGAACTGCTTTCACGTAAAAACCCGCTTCGCAATTGGTGAATCCATTTGAGAGCTACGATGATAAATAGATAATTTTTTTTTATTGTACACCAAAAGAAAAATGTAACACAAAGGAATGATTTTAAATTAAATGAGTACAATGGGGGGTTTTATCGCTTAAAGCGATCTCTTCCAGACAACCAGTGGATTTAGAGGAATGTGAGAAACCATACCACACACACACGTGATATGTGCGATGCCACAGATAGACACAAAAACAGACCGACAGACAGATATTTGCGTCAAACTATCGACACACCTCTTTTTTTTTCGAGGGTTAAAAAGGCCGTGAAAATTGAAGAAGGCAATCAAAATCGTGATGGATTGCTAGCTGCATCGCGTATGGAGTTGAATCGAATTTTCACCCTCTCGTTTGATACTATCGTCTGTCTGGATTGAGAACAGCTAACACATACAAAGGTTTTTTTCTCTCCCGAACCAGCACAGATAGGAGGGCCGTCAGTATCGATTCGACAGTAGGTGTCGGTCGAACAACAAAGCCAACCCGAAGCATAGAATAATAACCCATAGAGGCAACCCGAAGTAATCAAGTACCCACTTCACTTGCTCGGCTTCATTCGGCTGTGCCGATCGGATAGTACCTTCGAGTTTGATCGGTACAATTCGGTTTTTAATACAGACAAGAAATCTTCATTGCCATGGCAACTGTCATAATTCGGCAGTTACCATGCCGAGTAATTAGAGCAGAGTTGTTAGTAATTCCCGAACATTCATCTACATATATTCAATTTTACAGCCCGGCTATGCTGATTAAATGCCGGCCCGAATATGTGTGAATTTATTAACTTTATTTTATCAAACTTTATTGTTCCAAATAACAAATATACTTTTAACAAATGGCGGACTTAAGAGACCCCTTTACCCTAGACAGAATCAGACTTTTCCATACAAACATAGTCTAGCTTTTATTTTGAAACGGCATGTCCGATATCAGGAAATTGCATATATTGAGGCATATAACTAGTTTTCACTGTCAAAATATGAACTTAAATGAGAAAGAAGTGTATCATATCGTATTTGACCATCAGTATGGAAAACATCTATTCTCATATTTTCTTTCAAGTTCATATTTGATTGTCGAAAACTAGGTAAATGCCTAGATATATACAATTTTTAAAAAATTACAAAATACTGCCGTAATCTCACATGTCATTTCAAAATAAAAGCTAGACTACGTTTGTATGGAAAAGTCTCAGGTAAGGGAACTCATCTATCGACTTACATTACAAAATATAACTATATAATATACAATTTCATTAAATACCTATTATATATTAATATCAGAATGAATATCTACTTATGCAATAAACACATAAACATTTACTTTTACTTACAAATTTAGCTATGAAGAGAAGTAGATAAGTAATAATGACTTTAAGAAGAAAGGGAGTTTAGGTGGGCGTGAACTTTTCTTTTGTAAGTATGTACCTATTTTGTGTATGTCTAAAATATTTCATTATTTCCTTCCATCAAACAATACAACTTTCCGGAAGCCTACGTCCATTTTCTTAATAAAAATACTGATAAACCGACCATGCACAAAACAAAAGAAATGTGTCCGATAAATTAAATGTCCAAATTAACCATTCTGTGAATTAAAATGGAGGTCCCGATGAGAACAAAGCCGAGTGTTGTTAAAGTAATGGATAGCGGCCGTAAAGCGTTAAAAATCGTCGGGAAGACGATAATGACCTTCCATACCCGCCCTGTTTAGATACGCAAAGCGTCACTGCTACTTTTTTACCAAAAGACCTCAGACGTGTTCACATTAAAAGGCGGACGCGAGAGCGATTTAATTGGTGTAAATAGGGAATATACATGATAAAAATATGTGTTTTCTAACTAGTTTATCCATAAATATTCAAAAGTAAAGCTAACAGTGAAAACAAAAAAAGTTTGTTAAAGACGAACGAGATATAACGATTTTACGAAAATATGTCTATCTCACTCTTAAAAACGCTTTTCTATGACAAATGTATAGATAATACGGACTGTGATGTCACCAGTCCATATAGGACTTCTCTTTCTAATTAAAATTTTTAAAGTATTACATGTTCGTCGCTGATTAAGATATTTTATAAATTCCTTTATATTTTTTTTACGGTGATTAATAAGGTATTATTAAGAAAATAAAAATAAAAATACGTGCATATTCCCTATTAGGTATTGCAAACTTTTATTTTTTGGACCGACCACAATCAGGACGTCTCGTTTCTGAAAGATTCGCCGTCAGAATCTTTTACCTGTGGAGTTTTCGCCAAAAAATGATTCACATATTAAAATCTGAGATTATTATATACAAATACAGTACCTCAATAGCATAGAGACAATTAAAAAGCTGAACTATTTAGATAAAACATAGATAAGAATTCACTCGATTAAGTTACAAATTCAAACCATAAATACCTTATCAAAATTGCTCCATTTAGAAGTTACGATGCGTCAAACTGAACACTTCTTACTCGCTTTTTAAACCAAAGGAAATGGAGCAAAGAAGTTGAAATAATGAAGAGTGTGGCCATTCACTGATTTGTCATTTCCATTATTGACCCTTAAAAGCGGCCTTCCCTTCTTACTTTTCAAGCAAACGCTCGTACATGATTATGGCGTTGTAACTGATCTTTCTTGAAAACTTTTGAACTGGCAGGTATCTTGTGCGCTATTTATAGGTTTCTATAGAAATAAAAAAAAAATAGAAAAAGCCTCCATTCATAAACGTATAAATTGTAAAAGTAAAGAAAATATTTCGATACAAACCTTGCAAATAAAATGTAATATTTTCAAACAAGCTTTTCAAACTATGCTCGCGTTGACGACAGAGCGGCCGGGAAGGGCCGCCTTAATCGCTTCCGCTTCTGCAGTGTGACCTAGTACTTATTCCTGCAACTTTATTTCACGCCTGGGATGGAGCACGCACTTCCGAAATTGTTGTACGCCGCTTTACAACTTGGTTAACGAAAGACTTTGTTAATATTTATGCCCTGTAGAAATCTTCATGGTCATGTACCTATTCTGCCTGTAAATTTTATTTAAGTTTAAGAAGATACGCAGACGCATACTTCATTGAACGCATGAAAGAGTGAGTTAATTTTTAGGCTAGACAAACTTAACACGTACCTAATGTACTTCACATAGGTGAACACACCTACACATTTTGAACAGAACATAGAATAATTTCGAATTATTTGTCTATTTAAATTTGCGATACCAAAATTTTAAATTTGATAGCTTTAGCTTCAACACTGGTTTCATCTGCTTAAAGGCATCCAAAAAAGGCTTGACTACTGCCATACACGGGACTAACGGCTAGTGCCTTCCAAAGCACTGAGGAGAAATTTTATGCCACTTGTAGTCTCGTCCAACCAAACTCTTAACTTGGCGTACTCCCGCCGAGTTACCGAGCTCCTCTAAAATTTGACAGGTATTCAGTTTTATTAGTATTCAGTTACAAATGGCATCCCTGTAATTCCGTTAGTATTCAATGAATTAGCTGTCTTAGCGATGACATCGAGAGAAAAGTAAACTTGAGACGTTCATGAATAAACCATTAATATTGAATTACCGAATTATATGAATAATAACTGAAAGTTTAAGAGACACGTTTTAGTTAGGGTTGCAAGCAATGTTATAAAAAATCGATAGCTTATCGATACTATCGTGGCCTTGAAAAACAGACACAATAGACTTGTGGTAGAGCCACGCTACCGGCAAAACTCTGTTTTGCTAGTAGCATGAATGGGCCGGCTCGTCCGGGGAAGTACCACACTCTCACAGAAAATCGACGTCTGAGTAGTAGTTAGCGTCACCGCTTCTATGCTTCGTTCGGTGAATCAGAGAGCCGGAGGCCCCCCCTCCCTCCCCCCTCCCCTCCCCCTCCCCTCCCCCTCCCCTCCCACTCCCCTCCCCCTCCTCTCCCCCTCCCCCTCCCCCTCCCCTCCCCCTCCCCCTCTGAGAGATGAGACTAATCAAAGTGGTTTTTTTTTCTTCCCACGCATGCAGAGAACTAACTAAATTCGCTATATTACATAAATTCAAATCAGGTCCTTTTTTTTTAAAAGTCAATACATACATTTTCTATGGGGTTAGTATGAAATATAGACTAATGACGTCACATTAGTTTCTTGGATTCAAATAGCGCTCCTAATATGAGTTTTTCTGCGATAATGAATCTAAAATCATATTGAATGGATTTGATCATGACAATTGATATTATTTTGTGATTTTTTTTACTTGACTGCGCCAGTAGGAGTGTTATGTTTTTCGAGAGTATATGCCTATGTATGTATGTTTGTTTGTTTAACACGCTCTGCAGCCTGAACGGCTCAATGGATTTTAGTTTGAGAGGTGTCGTTAATTTTTTTTTACTGTGAGAATGTCACTGGGTATATTAAAAAGGCAGTCGGGTATTTTTTTTTTTAAAGTGACTTGTTTTCTTAACAGTACCAAATAATTTTTTGACCCAGGAAAGTAATCTATAAAGACTCTCTTTCGAGAGTTTATATTCTTGTGTGTATAATAAATGTATGTTGGTCTTCGAAAAAAAAGAGCTAAAAATGTGCCATCTGCTTCTTTTTTTGTATAGATCATAAAAGTCGATCAAGGGAATGAGCGAGATTTGAATCATGTTAATAGTTAAACACTCATAATATTATTACATTCAAATCTTCAGATTTTTGTTTCAACAGATTCACGTATTTACATACAATGCGACACAGACATGTTGAACAAAAATGGCGGACTTCAAAGCATTTAAATTTTACAAATTCCCGGCACGTAGGTTAACCAAAATGGCGGTTGTCGGCGCATTATTTGTACCTGCGCCGATAACCGCCATTTTGGTTCAATTTACTTGTCGGGAATTGTACAAAAAATTGTACGTAATTTTATTTCATAAACTAGGTATAAAATATATTTATTTTATCGTACACCACTCCGAAATAAATTCTAATTTTATTTGTTACAGATCTAACAATTAACTTGCCTAAAGATATTAGAAACTAAAGTTCTACACAGGGGACTCAGAAGTTACATTTGTAACAAGATCTCAGGTAGTTTCAAACAAGAAAGAAATGTATATTGTAATAGCAAACAAAGTCATGAAACTTAATTCGAAATAGGTAAACGAGTATTTATTTTTATTAAATATTTTTTTTAATACAATAATAACTATAATGAATTAAAATTAAACTAAAAACTAAACTAATATTTAGATTTAAATTAAATTAAAATCTACATTAAACTATATTTAAAATCTAATTGTGGTTTATGTGGCATGGTGCCAAGAACACTGGCTGCATTCCCGCGCTGAATGGCTACTGCAATCTTTTACGCGAGATATGAGCCAGCCCTCTTGTCACCAGCGGCGCCGACAAGCAGAGGTGTTATTTTTTTTAGTAAATTTTTTTGTACTTGGCCCCCACGGACCAAAAAAATAAATATCATTTATTTTCAGACAGTGGGAGTCCATACATACAGCATTTAGTTTTGACAAAAATAATAAGTAAATGAAATTTACATCGACAGAAGATTCACTGTTTGTCATGTAAAACATGCAATTCAGTGAACCTCCTAGAGATGGCATCCATCCTATCTGCTATCATAAAAGTTTCGACGCCAAGCGGAACAAAAATATATAACGACAAATATCTTTGCCGCCTAGCTTCTTCTTTTTTTTATATTTTATTGTCACTAGTTATTTTGTAAGTTCACCGAGAACTTTTAAATTGCGACCCTTTTACAACCCCATATCTTGGCAACCTCTTGACCGATATATAGGCAACAAAACATACAAGTACATTATTGGCCCATATTTATATATACCTTACAGATTAACATACATGTAATATAAAACTTAAACATAATACTATTTTGTACGTAATGTCTGTGACGCACTGCACGATGTCCCGGTGTCGGGAAGCCTCCCGCGATAACGTCGGAAGACCTCTCGGCCAGAAATCCTTTTGAGTAAAGTTTTCCAGATGTGCGGTTGGAATGAATTAAATATGAATTAAAATTCACGTTGTAACGCGATTCCAACTTGACGACTCTTAAGGTGAACTTGGTCTTGATTCTCATGTACTCCACCAAATCTTCACTCTTCGTAGAATAGTGAAGGCGGGATACGTAGAGCAAGGTCGTCGGTACGGCAGCACGCAGCAACATGTTAGGGCTGCTGATAATGGTACAAGTATCATCAATTCACCCTAGACGACTTATATCTCTCTCATCTCAGCGTATTCCCAGTTGCATTCTCAGCTAGAATGCTGTGAAGCATGGGGTCGTCTTTCCGGTTTTTTCTTCTCCACTTTGCACGTTTTTGAGCATCCTTGTTTTTAAGATGCGGAGGTACGCATATCATTTACCTTTACAGGCACTTTACTCGTATTGTTAAGGTGGTTTGGACATGTTCAGAGGATGGGTGAAAGAACACTAACTAAAAATATTTATCGTGCGGATGTGGATGCGAAAACTAGACTGGGTCGACTTCGACGAATTCTGCGACCAAATAGCAGATGTTCTGAAGAAAGGTGAAGTAAGGAGTACCTATAACCGGAGAGCATGTATGAAAAGAGTACTGAGTGTTGACGAAGCAAAAGAGGTTTGCAAGGATATCTATAGTCTCTGAATACCCCCCCATGGGAAACAGGCGTGAAAATATTTATGTGTATGTATGTAAGAAAAAGCTACTGATTATCGCTTCGCAACGACCACAACGGATTGCTGAAAAAACTGGATGGCTGAGGCTAGAGGGATAGGATTCAATGGCGCAGAGAAAACGAGGCTTATGCCCAGCAGTGGGTCGTTGAGAGCTGATGATAATGATGATGAACGACCAATGCTGAGAAGAAACGCCGAATGAAACTAATTTTCGTCTACTCGTCAGAAGGGCTTCGTCATATTTATTATTATGTCTTTGAATTTATAAAAGTGGTCAAGGCGTTCGCTATGTGATCCGGAGGTCACGAATCTCACGAGGAAGCACACTTTGTGAAAAGTTGTTTCCAGTCTATTTAGGATATTGCAGGCTCGAATCACCTGATTTAGCCGAAATGAAAGATGATTCCGTGTTTCGGAAATCACGTATAAACTGTGGATCCCGAACGCCATATAGCGTTTGCTTAAACTTTTCCAGGAACTGGTTCTGTTCTACCCTTTGGGTTGCAGAGGTTAGACGTGTAAAAACCAGTAACCTCGTCAAATCACGTAGTAGGTAGCGGACCCCGCGTTCTGAAGCGTAACCGCTGAGGATGCAACCAGGAACATGTAAGGATGATGATGACGACTATTACGTCTTCTTCTCTAACCGGGTAGATAGAGCTTGGGATCGTTAGATGCATATCCTTGACACAGCATGGTAATTTCTCCACCTGGTTTTGTATTGTAACGTCTAAGTTTAAAAAATCTAAAAAGGTGTTCTTAGTTACGGAGAAGAAACCTTCCCAAATACACTTGTCAAGTTGAGTAATTTATCAGTATCTTCACCTTCCGAGATTCACAAAGGTAGCAGAAATCTGGACCGAGTGAGGATCCCTTTGCATTTATCAACTAGGTTGGTTAGGACGGCAAAAAATGTGGCCTATCTTTTCAAATAGGTGTAATGCCAGTGCTATGAAAATAGGAAACTAGGTTTTCATGCTTGTTTGTTTGTTTTTTGTGTGTAAGTAGCCTTTAATGGTGACAGGCTCAGTGGGTGGCTTATATATAAGGTACTGGTTGATTTTGAACCATAATGGTATTTTTAAAGCTGCCTAAATAAATGCACCTGACATAGCTTGTATAATGATAATAGCCGAGACAAACGGATTGACGTGCCTTCTGAAGCCCGAAAGAGACCGAGAATATAAAAATTAAGACGATTAATGTGAAATAATTAATTATTATATTATTAACGATACATTTTAATTTATTTGATCTCTCATTACAGTTTTTAATAATGTGTGTCTCTTGTCACATTGATTTAATATCACAACATTTTTCTATTCATTATTCCGTCTAAATAAAAATCTTTTGCGGTGGAATGAATATCTCATAATTTACCGAAAATGCTGCAAGAACATTGAAATAAAACACAACAAGACATTCAGCTCTGAAGTTAAGTAAAATACTACGTGTGTGGTTATACATACATTATTCACATTCTAGACCAAATTTAGATGTAAAATGAAGGCACAGAACTCAAATTAGCGAAATTCTTTTACCACTATATACTATATGATAATTAGAACCATGTTTGGTGTACTGTTGTTAGAGATATATAGGCATACTATTATCAAATATCGCACTTAATGCAATTGAACCTTTCTACTAAGCGCGTGCGGTAACTTTCATATTGTATGCATAATACAATACTTACTCAAAAAAAAAGAATATTAAAAAGGGTAGTATCGGAGGGCGTCCAAGAGTTTCGAGAGGATACCTAGAAAAAATCAAAGACATTGTTTGAATTAATACTACTGCAACTATTTAAATCAACTAAATTTAAATTTCTGTTGGCTACGTATGAATTTCATCTGGGTATACGTTTTTGCCTGGATTGGAAGGCTTGCAAGAAATCATATTCTGATGCTATAAATTTGTACTAAAAATAATTTAATTATTATTAAAATAATAATTGAATTCGTATTTAATATCCCTATAGAAATATTATGTTTAGTTTTATAAACATTTTAAACAAAACTTGTTTATCGTGTGGTTCTAATTCAGCAGACTAACCTGTGTAAAAGACACTCCATATTTGTTAGAAAATAACTTTTGATTGTATCTATCTATGTAGGTTATCAATGTAGATTTAAGAAGATTCTCTCGTGTCTCACAAGACAGGTCGTAACATATGAAGCCGCTTTACTTGCATAAAGTTACAAGTACATTTTCAGACTAAAACGATGTAAGAAGGTAAGTTTTATACTTTGCCATTAGTATAGAAATGACAAAATAATCTCAATGCTTTGGCGTTGACTCACTTTCAAATAAATTTTATATTGAAAAAGATTTATACAATTGGTTATTTTCTACATGCAGTTCCTATAAGAATGTGTAAAATATATGGACTCATGCATAACCATTAGGAATTTTTTGAATTTTTGAAAATATTGATATAGATATTCATAATTTTTTCAATATTCGTAAATACTCTTGGTTTATGTACGTACATATGCATAAAGCGTATTCATATTTTAACTGGGTAATAAAATAAAAGTGTAGTTAAAATATTATACATACCAAGAATTCACCAATAAAAATTAAAAAATATAAATAGTGATAGCGCTATAATTATGTCCGTTAAAAGTAGATAAACAAGTACCTAGTGAAAATGTTAATAATTAAC
Organism: Acrobasis suavella; assembly: GCA_943193695.1. Lineage (NCBI taxonomy): Eukaryota > Metazoa > Arthropoda > Insecta > Lepidoptera > Pyralidae > Acrobasis > Acrobasis suavella. Next base: position 21,034,506 of record OW971932.1, read on the forward strand.
CTGAGTTTGATAATTTTGCCACTTTTAAATTGTGTTGTTACAGAATATGTAAGCTATAAAAATTACAAAGTATATGAAATTGATGGGTATATTGAAGAAATCGCCGAATTCATTAAAATTTTAAATGAAATTGCTGTAAGTTACATAAATCTTTCCAGAGAGTAAAAATCTTAATTTTTGTTTTGAAATTATTTGCTTGACATTATTTTTTTTTTTTAGTTTGTTTTAGCATAATGATGTAGAAGGTAGGTACTGATTTTGAAATTACAAATATATTTATTACTAAATGATCTATTAAAACAAAGCTTTTAAATATTTCGAAAAATCTAATTGTTGAAAAAATATTTAGATTGTGCCTTCAAAAGTGCAAATATTTTAAGAGTTCAGTATGTCATTTAGAAAAACTTTTCTTATAAATGCACCTACTTAAATAGAAATACAAAAAAAAATACTTTTTACTTATGTGATTTTTTTCGATTTGTAGGAAAACTAATTTTTATTTTGTATTTCGATGTACTTACATCGAACATCCATTAGGAATAGTTTTGCAAAATTATCACTTGTATATATTGTTTATATAACCATTCCAAAAAGTTTTTAGATAAAGTTTATAATAAAACTTTATTTTTTACTAAATAACATTTTAAAAAATCTTGCTTTTTATTTAAATTTTTATCTGCTTGACTTATTAATTCTAGAACATCAAGGAGTTGCCAACACTCCACCATAAAATTTACCAATCAAGTGCAGATATAATGGTACATCCGGATTTGGAAGATAATTTTCTAAAGGCAACTGAAATGTACCAGTTATCAAAGACATTGGTAATTGAGGATTTCTCTAAGTAAGTCACTATTTTCATCTCATAGGTACTTGTTGGAATTAGGAGCGAAGTCCCTTTGCCATCTCGTAAAAGTTTATTTGCTAAGCAAATTAAAAAGCTCCCGCCGACACCATCAAGTGATAAGAGGCAAACAGACAAACAGACGGACGGACATTTTTAGCGTCAATCTTATAAGAACCTCTCTTTTTTAACGGGGGTTAAAAATTTTATCAAATTTGGAACATCACCATTTATCGGTGACCAGAAAAACTACTTTTTAACCCATTTTTAATTTTTTAAACCATTTTTAAATTTCCAAAACCATTGTTAATTTTTAGCGTGCACAAATGCAAAGAAAAACAAAAAAATTTTTTAAATCATCTTTTTTGTTTTATTGCGATGATGGGGCTTTTTATCAATATATTTTTTCATTATCTTCCATGTAAAGAATATTGCAGCTAAATACAGCTACGACTGCAGCGACCCTTTTCTGTAACGGAATTTTTTAGGAAAACTTTTTTAGCCAACTATTTTCGAGCACTAGGATGCCGCCGACAGACAGACAGACAGGCGTTAGCGTCAAACTTTTAACACCCCTCTTTTTCTTAGGGGGTAAAAATAGGGCTTAGGCCCTAAAAGTCGGACACAGATACAGACGCGGAACCAGATTTAATTTCCACGAAAGATAGTTTGGCGAAGCCAAAATTAACGTAATCTTTTCAAAGCAGGCCGGCAGACATTCAATTTGGCCGGACACGATCCAGAAAAGCCAAACATGTGCGGCTGAAGTCGGACAGATGGCAACCAGTATATTATTAATATATTAGAGACAAGAAAATAATTAGGGCTTCCCTTTATAACTAAACCTACAAGAGTAAGCACTTATATGACAAAAAGAATATTTGCTGGATAAGATTAAATATGTAATATTTTTTTTTTACGTACTTTGGAAGGCACATCAAGCCGTTGGTCCAGACTGCTGACGATGTAAGATGCTTTTAAGACAGCTTGAAAGATCTGACACCAATATTGGTCACTGACGCATACGAAAAATAACAATGGCCATCTTAAAAACTCAGAAAAGTTAGTTATCTTTATTTGCTTGTTTTGGTTAAAACTAACGTGTAACACAGACATTATTGTATGAAGTAAACGGTGACTCACGTAACGAGTCAGCTAATGGCCGACTAGTTTCGACCTCATCCAGAGTTCTTCATCAAGGCGAATTTGACTCGCACACGATGTCACCTCGAGCTGCACGTCAAACACATACCAGTAGCAGACTCTACGTGAGTAAGGGTAACAGACGGGGCGCAAGTTGCGCCGCGTAACAGCTAGTGATGGGAGTTGCATAAATACTCAATCAACCCATTTGAATATTTACTCAGTAGATTGAGTAAATACCCGATAAATATCCTAATTTATCCATTTGGTGAGTAGATTGATTTATATGACTTGCGACGTATATTTATATTCATATTTATTATTTCATGTTTTCATGACAATTTTGAAACTTAAATCTAGTATACACTTGCAATTCTTGTGGAAAGGTGTGTGCATACACCATAATATGCTTAAAATGTCGGTAAACGTAAAATGCGACGCTAAAATAAATGAAAATACCATACTAATCATACACTGAAAGTAGGCTTCTTTGACTAATAAAATTTTTTTGCTGGGAGGTGTGCAAAGACGTGATTTTATGTTAAAATAATTAAACAGACATCAAATGCGATGTCAATATATGAGCACGCTCTATTTACTCTATTTATTAAATCTGGTAAGTAAATACTCAAAAGGGTAGATTGAATACTATCCACTGCCCATCTCTAGCTGTTACGCGACGCAACTTGCGTCCCGTCTGTTGCGGCACTTACTCTTTACTTCATACTACCCGTAATAGTGTTATTCATTTACGTTTATTCAATATTTTTCTCTCTTTCTCTTACTCTCTCTCTCTCATCCCAGCGTATTCATGGTTGCATCATAAGCTGCAATGCTGCGAAGTCTGGGGTCCGCTCTTCGGCTTTTTCTTCTCTACTTGGCACGGTCTTTAGCATCCTTGGTTGATTCAATCGATTTACGTTTATTCAATCGACTTTCGTGAACCACTTCAGTTTCTTTTCTTTTGTATTGCATTTATTTATAGGATTATTGAACGCGAGCGGCAAGTTAACAACCTTAGAAAAAATAAAACTTTTTCGTGGACAGCATACTATGATGTCAATGATGTGAGTGCCTCATTATTTTTAAAAATTAAGAATCAAAAATATGTTTGCTTTATTTGTATTACCTAACTAATCTTAGTGAAAATCGATGAAGTAATGAAGATCCAATTTAAAGTTGTTAAGAATCATTAACGGACTTTTACTCTAAAGATTTAATATCAACAGCTACTATTTACCATTTACCAAATTCATTCTTGAAGATTAGCCTCTTTTTTAGATTCACAAATATCTACAAGATACAAGTAATAAGTACTCAAGCTTGACCGAGTTAGTGGTAGGAGGAGAAAGCTACGAAGGTCGAAAGTTACTTGGCTTGCGTATTAATACACCTACGAAGAAGGCCAAGCCAATAGTGGTAATTGAAAGTGGTAAGATATTCATCATGATCATCATGTTATTTTTTAGTCTCCACTCCAGAAGCACGACCGTCTCTGTACTACCAGAGCCATACTTGGCCAGAGCAGCCAAGGCATTGGGCTTAACTCTCCACGCTGTTAATTGACCGAGCAAGCAAAGCGAGCGAAGCGTCTCGGTTTCGGCCAAAAATGGCCAAAAATGCTTTTGTACGGCTGTCAGTTTGTCCCGCCTATTTATCAAACGATTCTTGTGAAATTTTGTGAAAAGGGTCGAAAATTACATAAGTATTTTTGTCGATTCAATTTTTCGATTTTTTTCAATATGGCGGAAATATATGGGAAGAAAACTTTAGAAATACCATATTTCAGGCATTTCAAAAAACTTTTTCCTTTTTTTGTCAAACAACTTTTTTATCAGATAAACTTCAACGAGTCGGGGTGACTCGCGAGGTCTACAGCTTACAGAGCCACCATTCTAGAACCTTTGTTAACATTGTTCACATTTCAGTAAATATACATACGATAAACTTCAACGAGTCGGGGTGACTCGCGAGGTCTACAGCTTACAGAGCCACCATTCTAGAACCTTTGTTAACATTGTTCACATTTCAGTAAATATACATACTAGTCAGATAACTCTTTAAAAGTTTTTCTAAGACTAGAAAATTTCTGTCTATCCAGGTATTCACGCCCGCGAGTGGATCACTCCAGCCACGACGACCTACTTCATCAATCAGTTACTTACCAACACCGACCCAGCCATCAAGGCGCTAAGGGACAAATTCGATTGGCACATCTTTCCCACGGTCAACCCTGACGGATACCACTATTCTCATACAACGGTAAAAACAGCTTTGATTGATTACTTAGGTATATGCATTAAAAATATTGCTTTAGAGAGCTCACTATGTTTATCCCAATTAGGATATTGCTCCTTCAAATTGCATTCTATTTTAGTTTTAGGCGTCCCCTACACATGTTAGATATTTATAGAATGTTTGTCATCTTTTGCGAATGGTTTTTGTCTTACACAAATTATCAGAAAGAATAATTCAGATAATCGTAGTGAGCTCATCGTTTAGCGAATAAAGTTTTTATCTATCTTAATATCTTTCCTAGTCTTGTAAAAAATAACAAATTTGATTATTTTTCTATTTTGAATAATAATCGAATTTGTTAATAATCGTCGTAAATAATCGTTCGTGCGTTCATTTTTGTCAAACAAATGCCTAAAACTGATTTCAGGACCGTATGTGGAGAAAAACACGTTCAAAATCATCAGAAAAATGCTGCGGTGCAGATCCCAATCGCAACTGGGACTATAACTGGGGAAGTAAGATTTTTTATAAATTTATTGTTTTCACTCATCATGCAGACAGTCACTTGGTTCAATTTTGTGAGATAGAATAATGTTGATAATACCGCCTTCTATGTTTCATATAACACTGATTTTGACAAAACTTGCCATATTAATTTAAATTTCTTTTAGAGCATGGTGCATCATCAAATCCATGTGATTATCAAATATATATGGGGGCCAAACCATTTTCGGAGAAGGAGACGCGTACATTTTCTCAATATATATTGGGCCTGAAGAACATCACTGCATACATCGCCATTCATTCTGATGGGCAGATGCTTCTATTTCCTTATGGTGACACAGATGAACATGTACCTAATTATAATGATTTGGTATGTATTCCATTTTCCTAATTACAGAATGCAAAATAAAAACAGTTTTGTCGCTCGAAGATTCAAAGATTCAAACGTTTATTCAGTAATTAGAACTTTACGGCACTTTCAAATGTCAAAAGATATAGTTTACGTTACGTGTAAATACATTCAAACACAATATTGGTCGCCTATTCGCCAGTAGGGCTTTCATCATCATTATCATTTCAGCCGCATAACGTCCACTGCTGGACATAGGCCTCTCCCAAGGATTTCCAATATTACCGATCAAGAGTAGCCTGAATCGAGCGCTTTCCAGCAACCTTGGTCTGATCACGTTGTGGGTGGGTGTCCTGAGCTTCGCTTGCAAGTGCGCGGTGGCTATTCGAGAACCTTTTTGCCCCATCAGCCATCGGTTCTTCGCGCTATGTGTCCCGCCCACTGCCACTTCAAAGAGCTAATCCGCTGGGCTAATCCGTCAATGACTTTTGTTCTCCTACGAATTCCTAATTTCTGATTCGATCACGTAGAGAAACACCGAGCATAGCAAGTGTTTAATCAATGTGTGTTACCATTTATGGCTTATAGAGAAGCCATAAATGGTAACACACATTGATTAAACACTTTCATCTTGAGGCACTGAGGTATTCTGGACGAGAATACACTGCGTAGCTTCCCGAACGCTACCCAGCCGAGTCGGATTCGTCGAAAGACCTCTTTCTCGAAGCTGGAACTTCTTGCCTGGATCAATTGACCCATACTGGTGTACAACTTGGAGGGTGGAACTTCCAACACAAACAGGTAGTGGCGCGACATTGGCATTCAATATTACTTTCGTTTTGTTCATGTACATTTTAAGGCCCACTTGTTGGAAAACTTGATTTAGGTCTCCGAGCATAGTACTTAAGTCTTCCGTTGATTCTGCCATGACAACGATATCGTCGGCAAATTGAAGGTGAGTAATATACTCGCCATTGATGTTGATGCCAAATCCTTTACAGATCAGAAGCTTGAAGGCATCTCCCAGAGCAAAGGTGAACAGTTTCGATGATATAACGTCTCCCTGTCTTACACCTCTTTGCAGTAGAATAGCCCTCGTGCACTGCTCCTGTACTCGGACTGAATGAATGAATGAAAAACTATTTATTGCACCAACACAAAAAAATAACAAAAAAGAAGATTAACAATTTAAAATACATAGGTACAATGGGCGGTCTTATCGCTTAAAGCGATCTTTTCCAGACAACTGGTGGATGGAGACGAATGTAGGCACGTCAGAAATAACGGTGGTGCAAAGAAAACTATAAGTTAAATCAATAGGTAGCTAAAGTTACTTTTAATTTACATAATACACTATACATATATTCTATAATACACTTCCATAAAAAAACTACATATATTCAATACAATATAACTACATAAATAAGTTTAGTAAATATAGTAAACATATAAATAAACATAATACAATTAATTTTTAAAAAATGTACGATTACTGAGCTAGATAAAATTCTTCAAGTCTGTTTTTAAAGATAGAGACAGATTGTGCACGTCTTATCTTATTTTGCTTTGGGGTCCATATATGGAAGCACGTCGAACCTTTGGGTTATATTGTACTTACCGCCTTGCCTTACTCCCCGCATCAGGATTTCTGAAGAAGGACTGCATAAGCTTCAGAATGTTACCTGGTGCGTAGTGCCTGTAGTCCTCTAAATTAGGATATGCTGATCCAAAGAGGTCCATACGCTTTCCGGTCATTGAATCGCAGCTGCACAGGATGTGTCTCATTGTCTCCTCAAGTTCCTCACATGCCCTACATTAAGGGCTCCCAACAAGTCTCATTTTGAAGAGATGACTGTGATTATGAAAGTATCCAGTCAGGGCTCCCAGAAGAGTTTTTGTCTGTTTTCTGTCTTCACCTAGTGTCTCCTTGGAGTGGTTGTGTCCACTAATATCTCTCCATTCAGCCCTGTGTCTACTTTTGACATTAGCATTAATGGCATTTGTAACCATTCCATATGATAGGCCTAAGAAGGGTTCGGGCCCTGTAAGCAAGCTGCTCGATCCTTCCCTTGCCAGCTCGTCTGCCTTCTCGTTTCCCCCAATGCCAACGTGACCCGGCACCCAGACCAATCTTAATTTGTTGTGCCTACCCAGCTGATTTAGGGCACGCACACCATCCAAGACTAGTCCAGAATCAATCCTGCTGGAGCCGAGGGCTGCGAGAGTTGCCTGGCTATCAGTCAAAATATAGATTTGCTGGTTTCTAACACCTTTTTCTATATTCAGTTTAGCACACACAGTTACCGCGTACGTTTCAGCTTGAAAAACCGTTCCATGATTGGTCTTCGAGCTGTCTGTGTACCAAGTCAAGCATTTTCGTTCTGAGGGTCGAATCTCCTCCTTCCATTCTTCCCTTGTGGGGACATATATCTTATAATACCTCTTGAAGTTGTACACAGGGAAAATCTTGTCACTCCCCATGTTCAACATCCTTTCGAGCTCATGCGTCGTCTCCATTCGCGTATGCCCTAATTATATATAAATATATAAATATTGTGCACGTCTACTAGACTCAGGCAGTTCGTTCCATAAACGCACAGCTTGAACTGTGAACGAATTGTCGTAAAAGGATGACATATTAAGCTTAAGACTGTCTGATGACGTCAAGTCACGTGTATGGCTACAGCGTAGGAACTGAAAACGTTCTAGAAGGTAGTGGGGAGATATGGAACTAAATAATACATTATATATATGAGTATTCCGGCGAAGACGTACAGGAAGCCTCTTGTGCTAAGATCTAAAGTGGGAAACATGATCATACTTGCGTAAGCCATATATAAATCTTATACAAAAATTTTGAAGTAGCTCAAGCTTGTGAAGCTGTTCTTGTGTAAGATAAAGGTAGCAGGCGTCGGCGTAGTCTAAGATAGGAAGCAAAATAGACTGAGCTAGCGCAATTTTACTGACATAGTGGCGTTTCTGTTTAAGTACTTCAACAATTCAATAAACCGATAGTCAATACGGTATCGCTGGAGAAACTGAAGCACGGCCCACGTTTCGATCGAATCAAAGGCTTTTTCATAGACCAGGAACCCTAAGCTTATCGGACGGTTATACTCCCTCGTCTTCTCTATAACCTGCCGCAGCGTTTAGATGTACTTAAGCCTTTACGGAAACCGGCTTGTTGGAAGGCATCACATCGGTTTGCGAGACGATTCATGATGACCCTCGAAAACAACTTGTCTTATTATCTTATTTTGACACTAAATGGCTGATATGTACCCCTAGCATGCAAATATTGGTAACAATTTGATTAGTGTAATTTGACAAAATAGGACCCATATTTACTTCAAGATTGTCCGAATTGATAATAGTTCTAGGGGTCTTGCAGTCAGTGGAGTCTGACTTAATCAAAGAAAGTTAATAGATTCAGGTGTTACTTTGCGGAAGTCAAAGTTACATACTACATTATTTGAATTACTTTGTGCAATTCCGCCACCAGTTAGTTCATGCAAACTATTGCCGGCCGGCGCCCACCCACTACTGTTAGTCCCAGCATACCTGCCACCAACAGCCCGTGTGCACCCGCCACCAACAGCTGATGCATGCTCCCTCCGACACTGCTGCATCCGCTGCGGCTGCAGCAACATCGGACACCGCATACGCGATACGTGTTTCGCCTCTCCACGAGGCATCCTCAGGCACCAAACAAGTTGTTGATCGTTCGGTGGTCAAGCGTCGAATCATTCGACGCTTGACCGCCGAACGATCAACATGTATGCGGACGGGCTGTTGGTGGCAGGTATGCTGGGACTAACAATAGTGGGTGGGCGCCGGCCGGCAATAGTTTGCATGAACTAACTGGTGGCGGAATTGCACAAAGTAATTCAAATAATGTAGTATGTTAATCAAAGAACTCTTCTCAACAACTGACTGTGGTGTCACTAGAGAAGCCTATCTGTAAAGGGGGCGGAGTCGCCAGTAGCTACATTCATAGAGTTGGGCATCCAGTGCAGATGCCTCTCCACCGGGGTCAGTTATAAAAGAATCGCTTTTCTTAGACACATTGTCATAGCGTTGACTAACTTTTTTAATGCGACTGAGTATTCAGCAATTACTTTACTCGATAAGTTATATTTGTTAGTCATTGACTGTAATTCAGGATGCAGAGAAACAATTTAATGTTGTAACTGTTCTATTAACTTGTCATTATAATGCTATATAGTATCTTGACACGATAATAATTGCATTTTTTAGTCTAAATTTTGCTGCTTAGTAGGTAAAGTTTTTCCAAATTTTTGCCTTGCATTGTCGGATTTTTTGATAAATTTATAAATTCTGGTAAAAGGCTTGGAATTACTTTTTTAGGTAATACATTTTTGGTAGTCATGTTTTAAAAAAAAAACATAACTGATTGTTTCCCGCCTTAACTAATCTATTGTAAACAATGATCTTCTGCTTTAGGTAAAAATCGGCAAGACATCGCTTGAATATGGACGTAAAGTAAATGGAGCGGTGTACAGAGGCCCTGGAACAGCGGCACAACTTTTATGTAAGTATAACTATAATCTCTTTCACATAAGCTTGGTGCGTGATACGTTTGTCATCTGAGCCAGAACATTTTGTAATCAAAGTCGATATAAGTTTTTGCAAAAAAAAAATTTGAAGTATGCCCAAACCCGATGACGTTGCGGAGTTTTATTACTGAGTTCCATTGAACACATTTTATCGTCATTGTCTACCTTAAAGTGCTCGTCAAAACAAATCAAACGAGTGCTACCAAATGAGATTATATTGTTTTAAAACTGAGTTCCGTCGAATATCACCCGACTCCATCATCACAACAGCTCATTGTATTGTCAGCCATTTTCCACGAGTATGCAATATTTCAGCTCAATCGGTTGAGGATAACTGATTAAAAATTGAGTTGTAAGATTTGACCTAAACCTTAAAAAATATATCATACTTGCATTGTAATTTTTTTTTCAAAAATAGTTTCTTTTTTTTACAATATATTAGTTAAGGCATTTGTCCTCAATCTTACCTGATGGTAAGCGACAATGAAGACTAGGATGAAGCATGCCTATCCAAAAGATACCCATTCAATCTACTTTTGAATGTCCCGGGACTGTACTTCTCTGGGAATATGGACGCAGGCAGTTCATTCCACACCTTAGCTACTCGAACCAAAAAGGAATTGTCGAAGCGTTTAGTTCGAGACTTAGGTATTTCAACGACAAAGGGGTGAAACCCCTGTCCGCACCTCGTAGTCCGATAGAGAAATGGTGAGGGTTTCACGAGATCAAAAAGAGCCTTCGAACACTCTCCAAAATGTATCCTATACAAAACCGATAAGCAGGCTACTTTGCGACGATGCTCTAGGGACTGCAATTTTCTATTCGAAAGCTCATCGCTGTTTATAAGCCTGCGGGCTCTTCGGTTAACAGAGTTTAGTGCCTCAAGTTGGTATTTAGCGGAGCCATTCCACAAGTGACTGCAGTACTCCATGCAGGAGCGAACCTGGGCTGTATAAAGATTAAGTAGCCGTTCAGGGCTGAAGTACCGCCGGACCCTAGAAATGACGCCCAACTTCCTGGAAGCAGTCAGTGCCATCGACTCTATCTGTTGGCTGAAGTTGAGTTTGGACGTAACGCTGATGCCTAAAAGCCCAAGATGGTCAACTATCGGCAAGAAAACACCTTGGAAAGTGGGTGTAAGTTGAAAGTCACTCTTTTTTGCAGAAAAGAGACACGCTTGGGCTTTGGACAGGTTAAACTTCACAAGATTGGCGTCACCCCAATCCGACACCCCCTGTAATTTCAAGTTCAATCATAGACTCTCTCAGTGACTGGATTTCTTGTGGACTTGTACGGGCATTGGACATATAACTCTCTACAACAGTACTGTCATCGGCGTAGCCAATAATGCCTAATGTCAGAAGGTCATTAATGTGTAGTAGGAACAAGGTTGCAGAGAGAATAGATCCCTAAAGTACCCCGGCATGTAATAGCCGTTAGGTCAGAAGCTTCGTGCCAGACCCTGTCAAAAGCTTTGGATATATCGAGTGAAAAGGCAATTGCCTCACCGTGACCCTAATGGCAGAGGCCGGGAAGCCACCAATCGCTACCACATTATAAAAAAGCGGCCAAGTGCAAGTCGGACTCGCCCATGAAGGGTTCCGTAGCAGCAAGTAAAATAATATTAAAGTTCTTGTAGTTCATTGTAATTTTGATCGATGTTTTAATTAACGTATTAAAAATCTTCTTCCTAGATCTCGTTCAAACCAATTTTCGGTGGAAGTTTGCATGGTAGTGCACATCATATATTTTTTTTTTTAGTTTTATCATTCTCTTATTTTAGGAGTTACAGGGAGTTACACATTTTACCACTTTGGAAGTGTCTCTCGCGCAAACTATTCAGTTAAGACAAAAAAAGATATAAGAAAGCTCAATATCATTTCTGAACACCTATCCCCTACAATATATACCCCAAACGTACGGGCTTAATGAAAAAAAAAATATTTTCTATTTTTGTGTATAAATTTTAATGCGGTTCACAGAATTCATCTACTTACCAAGTTTCAACAGTATTGTTCTTATAGTTTCGGAAAAAAGTGGCTGTGACATACAGGCGGACAGACAGGCAGACATGACGAAACTTTGAGCATGTATATGAATATGGCCACAATTTTATAAAAATATTAATATATTTAAAATTACACGAATATATGCTTTATATTCATTGCAAGAGAAAAACAATAATGCTGAATGGTATATATTTTCTTTGCACTTAAAACGCAGAAAAGAAGAGTTTCCAGTAAACCACGTACTGATTAAATACTCTTTGCAGTAAACATTAATGTTTTCGATAAATATTTGCAGTTGGTTATTTCTTTATTTATTTAATCAAATTAAGTGAGAAAAGCACTATACATACCTTGGCGGGAATAGGGTTGCCAGACTCTTTAATTTTTGTCTAAAACGACTCGTCCGGCAATGCCCTTTTTGCCGGCCTTTGCAGTAATCTACTAATATGTTATTTTGTTTGTTTATCTGCCAGATAAAGTATCAGGCTCCAGTATGGATTGGGTACATGCCCAATCGCTTGGTAACAAATTGAGTTACACTTACGAACTTAGAAGCGAAGGTGGACATTTTCTTTGGCCTGCGGACAGGATCCCCGAGCAAGGAGACGAGCTCACACAGATGCTAGTCGGGCTCTTCATTGAAGCCTGCAAAATGGAATATTGCTAGATTTTACCACCTCTCGCGCCACACGACGTCAGCTGCCATTCAAAATTAGACTAAATGTTGGGAGAATAAGGTTTATTATGTAATTATTATTGAATTGACGTGTACCCGTCACATGAGATCGCTTAGTGCCTGAGTGAGATATTTATGTTTTGCGTCTATTTATCTTGTCGTGTGTGGAATTTAAAATGATGTGCTAGCTGGCTTGCATAAAGATTTATACGGAAAATAAATACTACTTTGTAATATTAATTAAATCTTTAATTTATTTTGCCCTTTATACTAGCTACTATTAAATTGTATAAATATGAAGATTACGTCTACTAACCTTGCATACTTTCATGATCTGGGAATTAAGGAAAAGCATTGAATATACCAACTGCATTTCTTCTTACGCAGATTATTAAAGTTGATAGACAGAACGGGCGAAACTATGAAACATGTCTATAGGTAGCGCGGCCAGCAACCCTTCACTTGTTTGATTCTCTTCTTCCACATTTACGATCACCATCACGCTTCAAGTGGCCATCAGTCTTTCTGATCTAGGCTCTGTCTACCCTGTTAGGAATATAGACTTGATAATGTATCCGTCTGTTTGTTTGTCCGTCAGCCAAAGCCTCAGGATGCAGTGACGACTGGGCGTATTCGAAGGGTATCAAGGTGGTTTACACCTATGAACTCAGAAGTGAAGGAGGATATTTCCAATGGCCGCCAGAGAGGATTCCCGAGCAAGGAGACGAGCTCACGCAGATGATGGTCGGGCTCTTCGTTGAAGCCTGCAACGTGGGATATTGCTAGATTTTTCAATCAATCTCTCGGCTCATTCAAAATTAGCCTATAAACTATGGGAATTAGGTTTAATATGTTTTTATTGAATTGGCGTGTACCGGTCTCACGAGACCGCATGGTGCCTGAGAGAATGCGTCCATTTATTTTACTTATACTATGATGGGCTGGCTGGCATAATGATTGACACAAAAAATACTTGAGTAAATATCCTCTCAATTTATCGCAGGTTGACTGGAAGAGATCCCTATGTTTTTTGGTACAATAAAGTTATTACAAACAAACTTCGTGATTTTGGTAAAATGTTTAATGTTTTTGGTCTTTTATACTGCTATTGTAAGGAGAATTTTTCAAATAGCCGTCAGAAGAGATCCTCGTACAATGAGACGATCTCACACAGATGCTGGTAGGTCTCTTCTTTAACGCCCGCAACATGCGATATTGTTAGATATTTTCATCAATCCTTCGTTACCTACATTCAAAATTAGCCTCTATAATATTGGAATAAGGTTTATCATGTTATTATTGAATTGGCTGGTTGGTTGCTGGAGGCTTTTATTAACGAAATAAAACACAAAAAATAATTCTTAAATTTTTGTCTGTTTTTATGTGCATTTGTGCACGCAAAAAATTGAGAATTTCCATGGTCTCGAGTAATCCTTAAAAATAAGTTCTTTTTGTCACCGGAAGATGTTGCTGTTCAAAATTTGATCTATTTTTTAACTTCCGATAAATAAGAGAGGTTATAATAATATTGACATTAAACATGTCCGTCTGTCTGTTTGTCTGTTCGGTTTAGAAAATTATGTATATCCACCACTTATCACTTGATGGTGTCATAGAGGATATTTTTATTTGCCTAGCAAATAAACTCATTCATTTATAGTCTAATACAGTGCAGTATGTAGGTAAAGGTTTATAGTTCTACCTCAATAGTCCGGAAATCCAGCAATAGGGTTTGCTGATTAAAAACCAGTTGCACGTACTATACGTTTATTGCAGTTGCAATGAAAGCATAAAGATAGTCACAGTATACAGAGTAGAAGAGTAAAGTTCGCAGCAAAGCATAAAGTTGCGATAGAAAGTAATAAGGCACAGTAGGCGTAAGTATAATAGGTTGGGGAAAAAGTCTTTTCGCATTTTATATGAAAATTCAAAACATTTTTTAATATAGTTTATTTACATTTAACTAAAGTATATAGATTCCATTTTGTTCGATAACTTTTTGCCATCTTATAGGTTGGGACATGATCCCATTGCTATAGAAATTCTGGGGCTACTGATAAAAAAACTGCGTCAAGTAGTTTTGGCAGTCCTCTCGTGATGTTAACCTGACACTGCCTAAAGAATTTTGAAGAGACCGAAACAAATGAAAATCTGAAGGTGCCAGGTCAGGAATATACGGCGGATGCATTAACACCTCCCAGCCAAACTCTCTTAATTTTTGCTGAGTGGTTAAAGATGTGTGAGGTCTAGCGTTATCATGATGAAAAACCACACCCCTTCTATTGATTAATTCCGGCCGCTTTCTCTCAACTTCTTGCTTTATACTTATCAGTTGTTTGCAGTAGAGTTCTTAATCGATGGTCCTGCCTGGTGGTAACAGCTTATAATGAATAATGCCCTACCAATCCCACCACACACACAGCATCACCTTGTTGCGAGTTAACCCGGGTTTCGCCACAGTCTGTGAAGCCTGACCGGCCTTAGATCATGACCTTTTTCGCACGTACTTGTTGTACGTGATCCACTTTTCATCATTAGTTATCAATTTCTTCAAAAATGGTTCGGTCTCATTACGTCGTAATAAAGAATCACAAATGAGTACACGGGTCATTAGGTTTCTTTCTTTTTTGTGTACCCATTTTTTTTCAAATGCACCAAAACTGTTTTGTGGTCAATTCCCAGTTCTTCAGCTACGTCGTAACTACTGATATGCCGATCTAGCTCCTCTTTTTCAAAAATAGCATCCATTTATCCGTAACAGGGCGACCAGAGCGACGTGCATCTTTGACATCAAAATTTCCGGATTGAAAACGCTTAAACCAAATTTGTGCTACTCTTACAGACACTGCACTAGGTCCATAATAATCGCAATTTTTTTCGCGGCTTGCTTTGCATTTTTACCTTTTTGGTAGTAAAATTTTAAAATGTATCTAATTTCTTCATTAGATTCACTCATCTTGACGGTAAGAAAAACAAATGAAAATCACGCATTTTCCTAATTTGAATTTGGAATTATCTTCTTTAAAATGTAAACTTTTAAATGATACCAAAACCAGCCAGGTACAAATAGTATAGCCAAAGTGGTTTTATTACAAGTTCATACATACTATATGCGAAAAGACTTTTTCCCCAACTAATATAAGCGCAAAGGCAGCAAACGCGCGTCTCGCGTCAAGTGCTAATCTCGACTGGCGCGGCGATTGCGGCGTGTGCGCAGCGCTTTGCAAATGACCTAATGCGAGTGATAGATTCAGAAAGATCAGTAGTATCAGCTATACGGGTTGAAAAATTCACCAGGCAATCTTAAGTTCAGCTGAAGATGATAGTAAGTCGTCTTTGAAAGAATTTCTAATGCCCAATGGTACCCAGGGTAAGGATTCTGTCCATTTCTTGTTCACATATCCTCGCGGCTTTAAGTTACCTGTGGAACCGTTCCACTAGCTCATTAGCAGCGATGTGACATGCAGCTATGTTCGAAAGACATTTGACCAAGGCTGTCTCGAACTGCCGCCCACGATCAGTCACTATGTTTGTAACCAAAGCGAGCGATCCAACCAAATAATAGCGCCTTGGCGCAAAGTTTCTGCCGTAATGTCCTCTATTAGAATAGCTTTGGGCCATCGAATGAATCGATCCACAGCAGATATGCAGTACCTATACCCATCAGACTGGGGAAGGGGACCAACAAGATCAATATGAACCTGTGTAAAACGTCCTTTTGGTAAGTGAAATGTACTGACTGGAGCATTTATATGATGGGCACATTTTGCTGTCAACTCGCCCATTCCCAGCAGTCCTTCCTCATACCTTGCCATTTTTCTATACATTATTAAGTCTAAATAAAAATCTTCTGCGGTGAAATGAATATCTTATTATTCACAGAAAATGCTGCAAGATCATTGACATAAAACACAACAAGACATAAACATTCAGCTCTGAAGTTAAGTGAAATACTACGTGTGTGGACATTACTCGCAGACCATTTACATTCTAGATCAAATTTAGATGTAAAATAAAGGCACAGATTTCGTATAAGATAATTTTTTTAACCACAAGACCATGTTTGGTCTGTCGTTGCAAGAGATATAAAGGCAGGTATACTATTATCAAATATCACAATAAATGCAATAGTACCCACCTACTAGTAACTTCCATAGTGTCAGCATAATACAATACTTACTCAAAAAAATAAAAAGGGTAGGAAGAATCGGAGGGCGAGAGTTTCGAAACTTTTGGACGCAATCCGATAAAATCCGATGCCTAAAAAAAAAATGGGTTAATGTTTGAATCTAAACTACTGAAACTATTAAAATCAACTAAATTTCCATGTCTGTTCCCTACGTATAAATTTTATGTGTGAATAGTTTTTTGTTTGAATGTGAAGGACTAAAAGAAATTCTGTGTTCTCATGCTATACATTTTTAATAATTAAATAATTCAATAGTAAAATAATAATTTAATTCCTATGTAAAATTCCTATAAAAATCATAATGTATGTTGTGTATTTTAGAAATATTTTAAATCGTGTGTTTCTAATTGAGCAGATTTACCTGAATAACTTTGCGAGTAAAATACATTCCATATTTGTTAGAAAATAACTTTTTGAATTGAATCTATCTAGTTAGGTTATCTATGTAGATTGTAAGAAGATTCTCTCGTGTCTCACAAGACAGGTCGTAACACATGAGGACGCTTTACTTGCATAAAGTTACAAGTACATTTTCAGACTAAAACGACGTAAGAAGGTAAGTTTTATACTTTGCCATTAGTATAGAAATGACACATTAATCTCAATGCTTTGGCGTTGAGTCACTTTCAAATAATTTGTATATTTAAAAGGTTTTTTTATTGCAGTTAATTTTCGATATAGACTCTTTCATGAGTGACTGGCAGCAGACCGCTCAGAATAGGGACGTGTGAAAGGGTCAGGGGGAGGCTTTTGCCCAGCAACGGGACACAAAAAGAGGCTAAAAAGAAAAAAAAAAATATGCAGATCCTATAAGAGTGTGTTAAAAATATGGACTTATGCATGACCTTTCAGAATTATTTAAAATATTGATAAGGTATTCATATATTTTTTTAATATTCGTAAATACCTTGGGTTTATGTTCGTACATATATGTATAGGACGCGTATTTACATTTTAACTGGGTAATAAAAAAAATTGTAGTTAAAATACTGTACATAGCAAGAAGTCACCAATAAAAATTAAAAAATATAAATAGAAGAAGCGCTTAGTTTATTTTCGTAAAAAGGAGAGAAACAAGTCGTCAAAATGTTAATATTTTCCCTGAGTTTTATAATTTTGCCATTTTTAAATAGTGTTGTTACAGAATATGTAAGCTATAAAAATTACAAAGTATATGAAATTGAAGGGAATATTCAAGAAATCGCTAAACTTATAAATTTTTTAAATGACATTGCTGTAAGTAACATATATTTCCAGATAGAGATCTTATTTTTGGTTATAAAAAAAATTCAAACATTAACCTGACATTAATTATTTCTTTTGTTTGTTTTATTATAACGATGTATGTAGGTACTGATTTTGAAATAACGAATATATTTTATTACTGAATTAATTATAAAAACTATAAAGCTTGGTTAAAAAAGTAATAGGAGGTACTTATGATTATTCGAATGTTACGACTTATCTAAATGTTGAAAAATGTTATTATTTTGAATTCAATGTCGTTACTTTGGAAAAAGATGCTCTTTACTTAAGTACAAATATTTGAAGAGATGATTCAGTATATCATTTAGAAAAACTTTTCCTAATAAAAAAAATTACTTTCCTGATTATTTCGATTTGTAAAAAAACCAATTTTTATTTTGTATTGTGGTGTAAGAACACCCATTAAGAAAAGTTATGCTAAATTATCACCCACTTGTATTTATTATTTACATTACCATGCCAAAAAGATTTTTTTTCCTGAATCTCACTGAAAATCTTGTTTTTTATTTTAATTTTATCTGCTTGATTTATTTATTCTAGAACACCAAGGAGTTGGCAACACCCCACCATAAAATTCGCCAATCAAGTGCAGATATAATGGTACATCCGGATATGGAATATAATTTTCTAAAGGCAACTGAAATGTACCAGTTATCAAAGACATTGATAATTGACGATTTCTCTAAGTAAGTCAACATTTTCGTCACATAGGTACTTGTTGGGATTAGGAGCAAAGTCCCTTTGCCATATTTTAAAAAAATCATGACTCTGTCCTAAAAGTCTGACGCGGATACGGTGTCGGAACTAGATCAAAGTTTTGTGTAAGATAGTTTGGCGAACTGAAAAAAAATAAGGTCATCTTTTGAAAGCACACCACAGCCACATTAAATTTGGCCGGATACGACCCAGAAAAGCCAAACAAGTCCGGCTAAAGTCAGACAGATAGGAACCCTACTTCCAGGACATTATAAAGATATCAGAAGGAAGAGAAAAATCACAGCTTCTCCTCTTAACTCAACCTACAGGAGTTAGCACTTATGACAAGAGGGACTTGCTGGATATAATTATATTTACAGCATTTTTGTACCGTGTTTTGGAAGGCATGTCTAGTTGGTCGTTGGTCCAGACTGCTGACGATGTAAGATGCCTTTTAGGCTTTGTCATGTACGCGCGGTTCACTATCACAGGTCCGTAATTTAAAAAAGGAACTTATTGATTATACGAATGCACTTCATATTCCGCCATTTTTTTTTTGTTCGATAATTACTAATATCGAACAAACATAATTTGCATTTCAATAATTAGAGGATCAAAAATTTTAATAATTATATTATTACCTATACATACATAGTTAGTTTGTATTAAATACTCAGCAATTAATTATACCAAGAAAATACATTGACTTCTTACAATAGGTACTGTACAACACCCTATGGATTTAGAACCTTTTATAGAGGATTCGTTTCATGGGTGTAGATAAAGTCTTGTATGCAACTGTAACATAAATAGGTTTTAAAACACTCATGTGATACTATCAACATACTCGGCTTCGCCTCGCGTGATAAACCCACATTCTGTTTTAATACCTACTGTTTTATTATGCTACAATTGCAAAAATTTATTCAATCTCTCATTCCCTCTCTCGCATATCAGCGTATTCCCAGTTGCATCCTCAGCTGTAATGCTGCGAAGCCTGGGGTCCGCTCTGCGGCTTTTTCTTCTCTACTTCGCACGGTCTTGAGCATCCTTGATTTATTAAATCCATTTACGTTTATTCAATCGACTTTTGGTAAACCGCTCCAGTTTTTCTTCTGTATTGCATTTATTCTTTTTATAGAATGATTGAACGCGAGCGGCAAGTCAACAACCTTAGAAAAAATAAAACATTTTCGTGGACAGCATACTATGATGTCGATGACGTGAGTGCCATAATTTTATTTTAACAAATTCAGATTCAGATTTTTCTTTGCAATGTAGCTTTATTTGTATTACCCAACTAGTACTATAGAATTCAATTCGAATACTCTTTATTGCACTATAAACAAAAGGAAATTTAAAAATAGAATAAGAAGACAGAATTATGATACAAAAGGTAATTACTAATCTTATTTAGTTATCGATGAAGTAACGTCGAACAATTTAAAGTTGAGAACCATTGAAGGACTTTTACTCTAAAAGATATTAACAACAGCTACTTTCTACCAAATTCATTTTTAAAGATTAGCCTCTTTTTTAGATTCACAAATATCTACAAGATACAAGTAATAAGTACTCAAGCTTGACCGAGTTAGTGGTAGGAGGTGAAAGCTACGAAGGTCGAAAGTTACTTGGCTTGCGTATTAATACACCTACGAAGAAGGCCAAGCCAATAGTGGTAATTGAAAGTGGTAAGATATTCATCATGATCATCATGTCTTTTTTCATGGTCCATTGCAGGAGCACTACTCTCACTGTACTACCAGAGCCATACTTGGCCAGAGCAGCCAAAGCATTTGGCTTAACTCTCCACGCTGTTAATTGACCGAGCAAGCGAAGCGAGCGAAGCGTCTCGGTTTCGAAATTGGCCAAAAATGCTTTTGCACGGCTGTCAGTTTGTCCCGCCTATTTATCAAACGATTCTTGTGAAATTTTGTGAAAAGGATCGAAAATTACATAGGTATTTTTGTCGATTCAATTTTTCGAATTTTTTCAATATGGCGGAAATATGTGGGTTGAAAACTTTAGAAATACCATATTTCAGGCAACTTTTTCCTTTCTTTGTCTGAACAACTTTTTTATCAGATAAACTTCAACGAGTCGGGGTGACTCGCGAGGTCTACAGCTTACAGAGCCACCATTCTAGAACCTTTGTTAACATTGTTCACATTTCAGTAAATATACATACTAGTCAGATAACTCTATAAAAGTTTTTCTAAGACTATAAAATTTCTGTCTATCCAGGTATTCATGCCCGCGAGTGGATCACTCCAGCCACGACGACCTACTTCATCAATCAGCTACTTACCAACACCGACCCAGCCATCAAGGCGCTAAGGGACAAATTCGACTGGCACATCTTTCCCACGGTCAACCCTGACGGATACCACTATTCCCATACAACGGTAAAAACAGCTTTGAATGAGTACTTAGGTATAAGCATTAAAAAGATTGCTTTAGTGAGCTCACTATATTTATCCCAATTAGGATATTGCTCCTTCAAATTGCATTTTATTTTAGTTGTATGCGTCCCCTACACATTATGTTAGATATTTATGGAATTTTTGTCACAGTTTGCGAATGATTTTGTCTTTCGAAACAGTTTATCTGACAAGAATAATTCAGATAATCGAAGTGACCTCATGTTTTAGTAAATAAATTCTTTATCTTTCTTTCCTAGCGTTCTCAAAAAAAACAAATGTTATATTTTTATTTCACATAAAATACTGACGTTAATGCGTTTATTTTTGTAAAACAAATGCCTAAAAATTATTTCAGGACCGTATGTGGAGAAAAACACGTTCCAAATCATCAGAAAAATGCTACGGCGCAGATCCTAACCGCAACTGGGACTATAACTGGGGAAGTAAGATTTTTTATAAATTTATTGTATTCGCTCATCATGCAGACAGTCACTTGGTTTAATTTGTCGTGAGATAGAATAAGGTTGATAATACCGCCTCGTATGATTCATATAACACGGATTTTGACAAAACTTGCCATTATGAATTTCAATTTCTTTCAGAGCAGGGTGCAACATCAAATCCATGTGATTATCAAACTTATATGGGGGCCAAACCATTTTCGGAGAAGGAAACGCGTACATTTTCTCAATACATACTGGGCCTGAAGAACATCACTGCATACATCGCCGTTCATTCTGATGCGCAGATGCTTCTCTTTCCTTATGGTGACACAGATGAAAATGTACCTAATTATAATGATTTGGTAAGTATTATATTTTCATGCTTATAGAATGCAAAAAAAAGTGTTGCCGCTCAAAGATTCAAAAATTAAAATGTTTATTCAGTAATTAGACCTTTATAGGCACTTTTACACGTCAATAGATATAATTTACGTTACGTGTACGAGTAAAGTATATTTAAACACAGTATTGGTCGTCTACTCGCCAGAAGGGCTTACATCATCATTTCAGCCGCATAACGTCCACTGCTGGACATAGGCCCAAGGATTCCCAAAATAACCAATCAAGAGCAGCCTGCATCCAGCGCTTTCCAGCGACTTTGGCCAGGTCGTCTGATCCACCATGTGGGTGTCCTACGCTTTGCTTGCCACTGCGCGGTCGCCATTCGAGAAACTTTTTGCCCCATCGGCTATCGGTTCTTCGCGCTATGTCACCCGCCCACTGCCACTTCAACGAGCTAATCCGCTAAGTAGCTATGTCAATGACTTTTGTTCTCCTACGAATTTCCTCATTTCTGATTCGATCACGTAGAGAAACACCGATTAAAGCCCTCTCCATAGCACGCTGAGAGATCTTGAGCCTTCTTAAGAGATCCATAAGTAAGGGACCGAGTTTCAGAGCCATAAGTCTTCAATGGTAACACACATTGATTAAACACTTTCGTCTTGAGGCACTGAGGTATTTCGGATGAGAATACACTGCGTAGCTTCCGAAACGCTGCCCAGCCGAGTCGGATTCGACGAAAGACCTCTTTCTCGAAGCTGGAACTTCCTGCCTGGATTAATTGACCCAGGTAAATATACTGGTGTACAACTTCGAAGATAGAGCTCCCAACACAAACAGGTAGTGACACAACATGGGCATTCAACATTACTTTCGTTTCGTCCATGTTCATCTTAAGGCCCACTTGTTGGGACACTCGATTTAGGTCATCGATTAGAAGCATAGTACTTAATTAAGTCTTTCATCGATTCTGCCATGACAACGATATTGTTGGTGAATCGAAGGTGAGTGATAAAATCCACTCGCCATTGATGTTGATGTCAAATCCATCCCAGTCCATGCCATGAAGGCATCTTCCAGTGCAACAGTGAACAGTTTCGGAGATATAAGGTCTTCAGGGGTTTTACACCTCTTTGCAGTGTAATAGCCCTCATGCACTGCTCCTGTACTCGGACTGACATAGTGCAATGGCGTTACTGTATAAGCACTTCAACATTTCGATTTACCAATAGTCAATAGGGCATCGCTGGAGAAACTGAAGTACCGCCCACGTTTCGATCGATCCAAAGGCTTTTTCATAGTCCTTGAACCCTAAGCATTACGGACGGTTATACTCCCTCCTCTTCTCTATAACTTGCCGCAGCTTGTGAATGTGTTCCGTGGTACTAAAACCTTCACGGAAACCGGCTTATTCGGGGGGCTGGAAGGCGTCAGACCGGATTGCAAGACGATTCATGATGACCCTCGAAAACAACTTGTCTACATGACTTAGAAGCGTGATAGGCCTATATTTCTTCAATAGAATGTTATCTCCCTTTTTAAAGAACTAGATCCACACACCCTTGTTCCACGCTTCTGACGTTACGCCCTTGAGCAGAACAGAATAAAGGGCCTCTGAAGGACTTTCAGTAACGGCGTTCCGCCCGCTTTCAGAAGCTCTGCTGTGATTCCATCCTCGCCCGGCGCCTTGTTGTTTTTGAGCTGTTTGAGGGCCATCCAAACTCGTACTTGCTGATATCCAGAATATCTTCGGTATAGTTTCGAGTCAGTTTGGCTCTTGGGCCTTTAGCCATTTGTCCGCTGGGTTGCGAAACGAAAGTATACACCTGTCCATAAAACCTCTCGATCTCTACCAGAACCCTTCTTTTGTCCACACCATGCCACATTTAAACTATTTCCTACAGCTAAAATAATGGTGGTGTTACAGTTATATTTTACAGATCTTAATATTGACACTAAATGGCTGATATGTGCCCCTAGCATGCATATATTGCTAACATTTTGATAAGTGTAATTTGTAAAAATAGGACCCATATTTACTCCAAGATTGTCCGAGTAGATAATAGTTCTAGGGGCCTTGCAGTTAGTGGAGCCTGACCTAATCAAAGAACTGTTCTACATAACTGACTGTGGTGTGCACTGAACAAGGCTGTACAGGGGGCGGAGTCGTCAGTGGCAACATTCATAGAGTTGGTAGAGGCATCCAGAGCAGATACATCCTCACCGGGGTCAGTTATAAAAGAATCGCGTTTCTTACACACATTGCCATAACTATCTTCGACCAACTTTTTTAATGCGACTGAGTATTCAGCAATTACTTTATTTGTTAGTCATTGACTTTAGTTCAGACTGCACGGAAACAATTTTATTTTGTAACTGTTCTTACTCGTCATTATAATGCTTTATAGTATCTTGATACGATAATAATTTCATGTTTAGTCTAAATTTTGCTGCTTAGTTGGTATAAGTTATATTTGTTAGTCATTGACTTAAGTTCAGACTGCACGGAAACAATTTTATTTTGTAACTGTTCTAACATTATAATGCTTTATAGTATATTGACACGATAATAATTGCATTTTTAAGTCAAAATTTTACTGCTTAGTTGGTAAATTTTTTCCAAATTTTTGCCTTGCATTTTCAGATTTTTTGATAAATTTATTAAGTTTGGTGATTTTATTTGAGCCATTAATTGATTTCCGCTTGTTATTTTTAGGAGTGTTTGTATTAGTAAGATCTACTGTAATTAAATTCGCAACTTAAATCGATAGCCTACTATCGATAGACTATCGGTATTTTAAATAAATCCGATACTATGGACAGTATCGATACTGATGACCAACAAACTATCGATAGGCCTATCAATAGTTTGGCATTTTTCAATTTAAATGATTGGTTGTAAAAGTATCTATATTTTGGCAACACTAGTGAGAATCCCATGATATACCCTTTGGAAAGTCATTCATCACATTTGCCATCATCATCATCATATCAGCCACAGGAAGTCCACTGCTGGACATAGGCCTCCCCCAAGGATTTCCAAAACGACCGATCGGAAGCGGCCTGCATCCAGCACCTCCCTGCAACCTTGCTCAGGTCATCTGACCATCTAGCAGGTGGGTGTCCTACGCTGCGCTTGCCGGTACGTGGCCGCCATTCGAGAACCTTTCTACCCCATCGACCATCGGTTCTTCGCGCCATGTGCCCCGCCCACTGCCACTTCAATGAGCTAATCCGCTTGGCTTTGTCGGTGACCTTCGTTCTCCTACGAATTTCCTCATTTCTGATTCGATCGCGTAGAGAAACACATTTGCCATAGACCGCATCATTCCTTTTTTACCCGACTGTGTCAGATAGAGCATTAATAACAAGACTGCCTTTAAAATTAGTACAAAGTATTCAGCGGCCTTAGTATGATGTTTTATCTGAGAGGTCTTTATGTATCTTCCCTCTGTAAAATGTGCATGACAAGATAAAATTCATGAATGGACACGTAGTAAAATGTGTCGTCACACGCAGGCAGTTTTTAAACAGTGTTTCTAATGTCTGCTAAGAAAATGTCATAATTTTAAATTAAAACACGCGTTTTGTAAAACAATCACCATAGATAAAAGAATTATATAAGTATGTAATAATTCCTAGAAAAAATATTGCAACCTAAGTATTTAAAATTATAAAAATGAAATGTTATAAAAATGAATGTGCAATGGAACGTTTCAACCTCATGTCGTACACCCAACATAAAGGAAAATACCACCGCCGAGTACGTATGCATTCACCACCGCCGCAGTGGTTGTAGGATTCATCAAAAGATGGCGCTATAGTTTCGTAATTAAATATATTTTTAAGTTTGTAAACTTCAATAATACATTGTTTAAAGATGTCTGCCCTCATTTAAATATGTAAATATACATTTAATATTAATTCAATAGAATAACTGTTTCAAATACGATTAAAAATGGTTAATTGAGTCTTATGTGGGTCTAGCAAATCGGTTTTATGAATGAAAGTTATTTTGTCGCTCAATTTTGTCTATGTTTTTTGCGGTAAATTACACGAAATGAGACAAATTTGAAGGATAAAATTTGTCGCCCTAGTCATATTTGCCTCGCAGGATTGTATTTATATCTGTAATGTGTATGCATAGTAAGTGAGATTCCTTAAATTTGAATTACCTAAGACCTGAACAGATAAGATGTTTGGTTATGGGGTAGCTTGGAATGTCTTTTTTTAGGTAATACATTTAAATTTTACGGGGTCCAGTGCTGCCCCCATTTCAAATAAATCATTTGAAAAGAAATGGAGGCATCATTTAAAATTCTGTCTTGATCAGACCCTAGATAACCCTTCAATCTATTTTATGAACTACTGTTTACAGTTTAAAGTGAAAACTTGAAGCTTTTCTACGCACAATTGCGAAAAACGGCCACTTTTGGCGTATGTGCGTAGAAAAGCTTCACATTCTACTCAGACAGAATTTTAAATGATGCCTCCATTTCTTTTCAAATGATTTATTTGAAATGGGGGTAGCACTGGACCCCGGAAAATTCAGGTAGCCCCTTAAGGCAGTCGTGTTTTTTTAGGTCACAATTGCTTGATTGCCATCTTAACTAATCTATTGTAAACAATGTTCTTCTGATTTAGGTAAAAATCGGCAAGACATCGCTTGAATATGGACGTAAAGTAAATGGAGCGGTGTACAGAGGCCCTGGAACCGCGGCACAACTTTTATGTAAGTGTAACTATAATCTCTTTCACATAGCTTAGAGCGTGATA
The DNA here is from genome assembly GCA_943193695.1 of Acrobasis suavella. Classification (NCBI taxonomy): domain Eukaryota; kingdom Metazoa; phylum Arthropoda; class Insecta; order Lepidoptera; family Pyralidae; genus Acrobasis; species Acrobasis suavella. The sequence goes on from OW971932.1 coordinate 21,060,981, forward strand.
CGTTTGTCATCTCAGCCAGAACATTTTGTAATCAAAGTCGACATAAATTTTGCCAAAAAAAAAAAACAAGTATGACAAAGTATGTCCAAACCCGATGACGTTGCGGAGTTTTATTACTGAGTTCCATTGAACACATTTTATCTTCATGATCAGATCCTAGACATCCTCTACCATAAAGTCCTCGTCAAGACAAATCATGCGAGTCCTACCAAATGAGGTTATATTGTTTTAAAACTGAGTTCCGTCGAATATCACCCGACTCCATCATCACAACAGCTCATTATATTGTCAGCCATTTTCCACGAGTACGCAACATTTCAGCTCAATCGGTTGAGGATAACTGATTGAAAATTGAGTTGTAAGATTTGACCTAAACCTTAAAAAATATATCATACTTGCATTGTATTTTTTTTTTTCAAAAATGATACCTTAATGGCAGAGGCCGGGATGCCACCAATCGCTACCACTTCATAAAAAAGCGGCCAAGTGCGAGTCGGACTCGCCCATGAAGGGTTCCGTAGCAGCAAGTAACATAATATTAAAGTTCTTGTAGTTCATTGTAACTTTGATCGATGTTTTAATTAACGTATTAAAAAACTACTTACTAGATCTCGTTCAAACTAATTTTCGGTGGAAGTTTGCATGGTAGTGCACATCATATATTTTTTTTAGATAGATGGATATATAAGATGTTTATTTGTTGCTATAGTCACACACATACAGAAGAAATATATACAAAATTCCAAAATAACACATGATAAAATATCGCACTGAGAACATATATCAATATCCTTGCATCTGTGTTCCACAGCAATACAAAAAGGTCATAGCTCAGTGCTTGGTGCTGCTCAGAGAGTAGCTCACTGATTTTCAGCTACGGCCTGTCAGGTGCGAGTGCGCATCTACGGAATCTTACGACTAGAGGGAAAAGAGTTCTAAACTAAATGTTAAATACTTAAATATATGTTTATATACACACAAATCTCATAGAAAAACATCATACATATATAGATAGAAGAATACAGAATAGCTACAGACAAGGATAGAAAAGTAAAAAATTGTGCCCTAGGAGTTTGTGTGAGTGTATTGTCAGCGTCACTGTCAGTGGCAGCAACAGCTACCGGCGACTTATTGGATTGTTAGTTTTCTGTTTATCTAACAAATAAGAGCGAAACAGTTTTTTGAAAGTTGATACTGACACAGTAAGCCTTATTGGAGGTGGTATATTGTTCCAACATTTAGTCGCCTGCTATCTGAAGTTGCCCCTGAAAGCAGCTGATCTGTGAAGGTGCATGTTCGGTCTATCGAATATAAGTTTCGAGTGAATATACTCTGGTGTTTGCGTTTGATCACCCCAAATAATAACGTTGCCATATTTAGTTGTCTACACGAGTCCATATTTAACATACAAGCATTATTGAGATACGGCGAGATGTGGGTACGCGGGGGAACATTAAAGGAAAACCTACAGCATGCGTTCTGGACTCTTTGTACTAGACGTCGTGTTCTCTCGAGCAAACGGGGCCCATATACAATATCGCAGTAGTTCAGACGCGAAAGCACCAAGGACTCGCAGAGTCTGATGCAAACTGTCTCAGTCAGTAAATTTCGTATCTTATAGAGGATTTTCAAGCGGTAAAAGCAATTCCTAACAATATTAAGGACGTGGTTTTCAAATCGTAGCTCAGGATCTAAGACTATGTTTTAGTTTTATCATTCTCTTATTTTAGGAGTTACAGGGGGGGGGGACACATTTTACCACTTTGGAAGTGTCTCTCGCGCAAAATATTCAGTTTAGACAAAAAAAGATATAAGAAAGCTCAACATAATTTCTGAACACCTATCAATAGATACCCCACACGTACGGGCTTGATGAAAAAAATTGTTTTTTTTTTCTATTTTTGTGTGACAATTTTAATGCAGTTCACAGAATTCATCTACTTACCAAGTTTCAACAGTATTGTTTTTATAGTTTCGGAAATAAGTGGCTGTGACATACAGGCGGACAGACAGACAGATATGACAAATCCATAAAGGTTCCGTTTTTTGCCATTTGGCTACGGAACCCTAAAAATGCACTCTTTGAGCATGTATATGAATATGTCCACAATTTTATGAAAATATTAATATATTTAAAATTACACGAAGATATGCTTTATTTTCATAGCAAGAGAAAAAAAAATGCTGAATGGTATATATTTTCTTTGCACTTAAAACGCAGGAAAGCAAAGTTTCCAGTAAACCACGTACTGATTTTATACTCTTTGCAGTAAACATTAATGTTTTCGGTAAATATTTGCAGTTGGTTATTTCATTATTTATTTAATCAAATTAAGTGAGAAAAGCACTATACATGCCTTGGCGGGAATAGGATTGCCAGACTCGTAATTGTTGTCTAAAATGACTCGTCCGGCAATGCCAGGCCTATATAGTAATCTACTAATATCTTATTTTGTTTGTTTATCTGCCAGATAAAGTATCAGGCTCCAGTAAGGATTGGGTATATGCCCAATCGCTTGGTAACAAATTGAGTTACACTTACGAACTTAGAAGCGAAGGTGGACATTTTCTTTGGCCTGCGGACAGGATCCCCGAGCAAGGAGACGAGCTCACACAGATGCTAGTTGGGCTCTTCGTTGAAGCCTGCAAAATGGAATATTGCTAGATTTTACCACCTCTCGCGCCACATGACGTCAGCTGCCATTCAAAATTAGACTAAATGTTGTGAGAATAAGGTTTATTATGTAATTATTATTGAATTGACGTGTATCTGTCTAATGAGATCGCTTAGTGTCTGAGTGAGATATTTATGTTTTGCGTCTATTTATCTTGCCTTGTGTGGAATTTAAAATGATGTGCTAGCTGGCTTGCATAAAGATTTATACGGAAAATAAATACTACTTTGTAATATTAATTAAATCTTTTATTTATTTTGCCCTTTATACTAGCTACTATTAAAGTGTATAAATATGAAGATTATGTCTACTAACCTTGCATACTTTCATGATCTGGGAAATAAGGAAAAGCATTGAATATACCAACTGCATTTCTTCTTGCGCAGATTATTAAAGTTGATAGACAGAACGGGCGAAACTATGAAACATGTCTATAGGTAGCGCGGCCAGCAACCCTTCACTTGTTTGATTCCCTTCTTCCACATTTACGCTCACCATCACGCTTCATGTGGCCATCAGTCTTTCTGATCTAGGCTCTGTCTACCCTGTTAGGAATATAGACTTGATAATGTATCCATCTGTTTGTTTGTCCGTCAGCCAAAGCCTCAGGATGCAGTGACGACTGGGCATATTCGAAGGGTATCAAGTTGGTTTACACCTATGAACTCAGAAGTGAAGGAGGATATTTCCAATGGCCGCCAGAGAGAATTCCCGAGCAAGGAGACGAGCTCACGCAGATGATGGTCGGGCTCTTCGTTGAAGCCTGCAACATGGGATATTGCTAGATTTTTCCATCAATCTCTCGGCTTATTCAAAATTAGCCTATAAACTATGGGAATTAGGTTTAATATGTATTTATTGAATTGGCATGTACCGGTCTCACGAGACCGCCTGTTGCCTGAGAGGTTGCGTCCATTTTTTTTTACTTATGATGGGCTGGTTGGAATAATAATTGACAAAAAAAAAATACTTCGTAATTTTGCTTAAATCTTTTATTTATTTAGTCTTTTATACTACTATTGTAAGAAGGACATTTAAAATGGCCGCCAGAGAAGATCCTCGTGCAAGAAGACGAACTCACACAGATTGTGGTAGGTTTCTTCTTTAATGCCCGCAACATGAGATATTGTTAGATTTTCCCATCAATCTCTCGTCTCATTCAAAATTAGCCTATGGTAATAAGATTTATCATGTTATTATTGAACTGGCGTGTCCTGTCTCTGAGACCGCTGTGTGCCTTAGAGTTTGCGGCCATTTATTTTACCGTGTGTGGAATATAAAACTGTGTGCTAGCTGAATTGCACTGCTTGACACGAAAAATAAATACTTTGTAATTTTGATATTGATGACTTTTAACCCCCTATGGAAAAAGAGGGGTGTTACAAGTTTGACGCTAACGTCTGTCTGTCTGTCTGTGGAATCCTAGCACTCGAACAGATGCACCGAAAGTAGGTTTCCTTGCGGTGGGTCTTAGCTATGTTTGGTAAAAATCGATCCAGCAGTTTAGACAATATTAGCTTTTTATCACCATTTAAATCATGGTTTACAACTAGATGGCGCTATCTAGCGCATTAAACTGAAAGGTAATTTCAAAGTGAATTCGTCCTTAGCTCAGTTGATTGAGCATGTGGGTCGTGTACTCGATAATACGGGTTCAAATCCCAGCTTGCGCAGGTATTTTTATTTTATTTTTTATTAATCTTGTTTAATTTTTATCATGTATATCCTTTATTTATTAATAAAAAAGTGTTAGATTTTTCCGTCACTTTATTTAACTACACAAGGTTTCTATAAAAAATCCGAAACAAAAAAGTGTCGCTGCAGTCAGAAGAATATTTCTGGATGCTTGTATCAACGAAATAAAACACAAAAATGATTCTAAAATTTTTGTCTGTGTATATGCGCACGCTAAAAATTAAGAATTTTGATGGCTTGAAATAATCCTTAAAAATTAGTTCTTTTGGTCACCGATAGATGATGCTGTTCAAAATTTGAACTATTTTTTACCCTCGATAAAAAAGAGATATTAAGAATAATATTGACGTAAAAAAAATTCCGTCTGTTCTGTTTAGAATATTATGAAGTTCCGCCACTTATCACTTGATGACGTCGTCGGTTTTTTTTTAATTTTTTTTATTAATTATATTTTATATTATTTTTATTAGAAAATAAACTTGTTCATATATATACAGGCGGTAAACTCATTAAACTTGTAGGTACAGGCGTGCAGTATGTAGGAAAAGATTTATAGTTCTACCTCAATAGTCCGGAGTTCAAGGGTTTGCTAATTAAAACCAGTTGCACGTACCATACGTTTATTACAGTTGCAATAAAAGCGCAAGGATAGTCTCAGTGTACAAAGTAAAAGGGAGAACAAGAGTTAAGTTAATAATAATAATAAATATATAGGGACAAATAACACTGATTGAGCTAGCCCCAAAGTAAGTTCGTAACTTGTGTTATGGGATACTAACTCAACGATACTATATTTTATAACAAATACATACATAGATAAACATCCAACCCTCATTACAATTTTTGAAAATGGCCTTTTTCCAACTTGCCCTGACCGGGGATCGAACCCGGGACCTCTGGGTGGCGGACTAGCATGGTGACCACTACGCCACGGAGGTCGTCATTTCACAGCAGAGCACAAAGTTGCGATAGAAAGTTATAGAAGCGAAATATATAAACCCATAAGGCACGAACTAAACTATATAAGCGCGAAGACAGCGATTGTGCGTCTCGCGACACGTGCAAATCTCGACTGGCGCGGCGAGTGCGGCGTGTGCGCAGCGCTGCGCCGGTAAATAACCGCGTACAATAAATACAACGCGAGACTAGTGTGTCGGGCGGGAGTCTCGATAATCCGTTGTCGATATCGACATCGGCAAACTGATAGGTGCTATATAAAAATGTTGGAAGTGTAAATTTAGTAGGTAAGTAGTATTGTAGATAAATAAAAATAATATATCGACGCATAAAAGGCAATCTTTCCTAACCGACATATATACAAATGTTCAAGAGAGCTGATCAAAGTTATTTATTAACGAAAAAAAATCATAAAATCTTTAGTTTTAGTCATAGAAAAATAGTTGTTACTGTCCAGGCATTGTAATAATATAAGCATTTTTGTAACAAACGTTTTATTGACTTTACACTTTCAGTTTCTAGTTTGGAGTCGGTTAGTAAATTATTACCCCAAAAAAATTACAGGTAAAATTATCTACACGCCAGCGCCAATTGAAACACTTTCAAGTATATTCATTTATATACTTCAGGTAATGTTTACACCAACAGGTAAAAGTGGATTATTAATGGAAAAATATTTTCGGAAAACGGGTATATTTGTCGACAGCTAAAAATTTTTGTTAAGTCATTCAAGAAAAACCACCTTAATAAATATGATAAAGTAATATTGGCAAAACTAACCGACACTGTGTAGGCGTGTGTATTTAATAAAAAAAAAACGATTTTCTATTTTAATTACTATTTTTTGTATTAAAATATTTTTAACAAAACATTTCCATGCATTTTCGATGCATAAGCCAAATTAAACGTAGTTTTCGCCAAAAATTAAAAAAAATAAAAAAAAAATCGTTTGAAATAAATTTCTTCTTGTTTAAAAAAAAGTTCAAGCGAGATTCTTTCTTGTTTGAACGAAAATCAAGTTATGAAATTAATTACTTTTATTGTTAATTATTACTTATGGCACAATTCAAAATCACAGAAGTAATTTTTTTTAATCATATACATGATATTGGTTTAATAATGCCATACTATATAAGACTTAAATCTATAGATACTGTGATCACACACACACTAACCGACGCGCCGCGTCTCACTGTCGTCTTTCGGACGCAAATACCGTACGCAGTGCGATTTGCCTAGACGACATGCGATACATAACTGCGCTGCGTAAGCGCCATTTTTTTTAAATTTAATTAAAATGATCTTAGCGACAAGTTTCTAACAAGATTCAGGCAAGTAAAAATATCTAAGTGACTTTCAAATTCATACTTTTTTGTCAGGTAAATCTATCTAAGCGACATCAAGTAGATATTTTTTTTTCTAAGTAATTTTTTATGCCTATTACGTAACAAGAGATAATGTCTAAGCACAAAAGATGATAAATAAAATTTTAGGAACAAATCTATAAAGACACGTTTGGATCATATTTCTGTTCGTATAAAACTTGACAAACGACTTACTGGCAAAACTTAATATAGAAAAAAATATCTTACTGCTGGGTGCTTATGATTTACTTTTAGTTAAAGTTATCCAAGCTAGCGGTTAAAATAATTTTATGACGGGAACAAATAACTATTCAATAAAAAACCAAGCTGTCCAACCAACCGATTGAAAGAAAATGAGCAATTTTTTATCGGTTAGTCAGCTGAAAACGTGAGAATAATAGGGATTCACGTATTTCCTAAGCGACAACAAAACTCAACGCAGCGCTACGAAACCCAGATCAATCGACGCTGTTTTTTTTTGCTAGTCGAATGGTATATATAACTCATTTTACCAAATTGTGTCGGTTAGGAAGTTTTGCCTTTCAAGCGTCGATATGTTGTATTTATATTTACAATATGTAACTAAAACCCTGTCCGATCCTTGTAGGAGCAACTCAGACCGTCAATATGAACAACTTTTCCTATGGGACTAATGTTTGAAACTAAAAAAAAAATCGACATTTCATACAAAAGTGTTCGGCCGGCGCGATAATTTGTATGAAAATGTCGATTTTTATACAAATTACCGCGGATGCCGCCTACTTGGACGCTGGAACTTAGTTAAAATTGCTAACTGTCGATCTGACTGGAATAAACATTCTGCTGGAGTTCTTCAGGGAGGTATACTATCACCTATACTCTTCTCTATATTCATCGATGGCATTACTATACGCTGATGATCTTCAAATCTATACGACTCCCCCTATAGACGATTTTAATGACGCCATTATCGTTATCAACATCGACCTTGCGACTATCGCAGAGTGGTCTCATCACTCCGGCCTAGTGGTCAATGCAGCTAAGTCTCAAGCGATAGTAATTGGAAATTCGTACTTTATTTCTAGGTTTGTCAATGGTATTCCCAAATGTTGTTCTTGACAACAATATTATTCCTGTAACATCGACAGACAGCAAATTAGGCATCATCATGGATGAAAACCTTTCCTGGTCCCCGCAAATAAATGAGATGAGTCGAAGGATAGTGGTATCCGTACACTCTTAAGACGTTTGCGGATTTTTTTACCAACCGATACGAGAGCCTTGTTGGCTCGCTTATTACTTGTCCCTGTACTCGACTACATTCTTGGACCTGAGACCTGACCAAAGAGCTCACAAACAAATTGGAGCGAATCCAGAATATGTGCATTCGCTATGTTTTTAATGTTTAAAAATTTCACCACATCTCTGAGTTTCGGTCGCAGCTTAATTGGCTCCCCATAAAGATTCGTAATCTCCACATCCTCCTCTGTTTCCTTTTTAATGTTCTGTTCCATCCCTTCTCGCCCAAGTACCTTTCAGAGAAATTCTCGTTTCGTCACATTGATCCTGATCTCTGATCGAGTAATAATCTGATGCTTCAGATACCCACTTACTCATCTCAATGCTATGGCAATTCCTTCTCTGTGCTAGCCGCAATGCTTTGCGTGTGATGTGAGTTAATATATATGTATTAGTTGAATATTTTTATGTAAGTCTTCAAAGTTTTTTGTTTTAAGTATATGTGTGCTTAGTTTATTTATTTTTAGTTATCTATATATATTATAAATAATAAAAGGGTAAAAAAAATGTGTCTGTACATTGAAAGTTTTCAAAAAAAAATATTTGTGGCGATGGAGATATAGTAATAGAGTAAGAAAATAAAAAAAAATGTCTGTCTGTTTGTCTGTTTGTCTGTTTGTACACGCTAATCTCCGGAAATACTGGACGGATTCGAATGAAACTTTTTTTGTTATATAGCTGTGAAGCCTGGGCAACATATAGGCTATAATTGATTTTGGAAAATGGAACACATGATGCAGAACTATAATGGTCCAGCTAAACTATAAAAAATATTAAAATGCCGCCTTAGCAAAAGTTGTTAAGTCTGATGAGAACTTTTTGTTGAGTTATAATACAACTGGCCAAGCGCGAGTCGGACGCGCGCGAAGGGTTCCGTACCATAATCTATGAAAAATCACGTTTGTAGTATGGGAGCCCCCCATAAATACTTATTTTATTCGATTTTTAGGGTTCCTTACCCAAATGGGTAGAAACGGGACCCTATTACTTAGACCGTCCGACTGTTAGTCTGTCTGTCTGTCTGTCACCAGGCTGTATCTCATGAACCATTATAGCTAGACAGTTTAAATTTTTATAGATGATGTTTTTTTGTTGTCGTTGAACAAAAACATACTAAATCTATACTACAAATAAAAGAGTAAAAAAATATGACTGTACATTAAAAATTTTTCAAAAAAAAATTGTTTCGTCCGAAGAAGAACTTATAAGTTCAGAATTTGCGGACCTTCAGAGCATAACACACCAGAAAAATTCTTGGATATGTGAACGCGCCATATTGACACCAAAAAATTAAAAATCAATTATTATAGAACTTATGACGCAAATTATTGTTAATTTCTTGGATAGAGTTGTTGACGACACCACCAATTATCCAGTTAAGTTTCTTAATTCACTTGCAGCAAATGGACTCTCGGCTCACAAAATAAGTCTTAATGTCGGAGGGCCAATAATGCGAATGCGCAATTTGACTCCGCCGAAACTGTGTAACGGAACCCAACTTAGTGTCTCAGCACTGTATGCCGAAGTTCAGCGGCTGAATTTCAGCCAATGCATGCCTGCAATGTTATTTGCATTACTAGCAACACATAATGCCGAACTTCCGATGCTTTTGCCTGAATCGTACCCGTACCCGTACCCGTACCCGTACCCGTACCCGTACCCGTACCCGTACCCGTACCCGTACCCGTACCCGTACCCGTACCCGTACCCGTACCCGTACCCGTACCCGTACCCGTACCCGTACCCGTACCCGTACCCGTACCCGTAGCCGTACCCGTACCCGTACCCGTACCCGTACCCGTACCCGTACCCGTACCCGTACCCGTACCCGTACCCGTACCCGTACCCGTACCCGTACCCGTATCCGTACCCGTACCCGTACCCGTACCCGTACCCGTACCCGTACCCGTACCCGTACCCGTACCCGTACCCGTACCCGTACCAGTACCCGTACCTGTATCCGTACCCGTACCTGTACCCGTACTCACTCTTCCGCTCCCGCCGCCGCCGCCGCCGCCGCCGCCGCCGCCGCCGCCGCCGCCGCCGCCGCCGCCACCGCCGTCGCTCCCGCCGCCGCCGCTGCCGCCGCTCCCGCCGCCGCCGCCGCCGCCGCCACTGCCGCCGCTGCTCCCGCTCTCGCCGCCGCCGCTACCGCCGCTGCCACCGCCGCTTCCGTCGCCACCGCCGCTGCCGCCGCCGCTGCCGTTTCTACTCCCGCTCCCGCTTCCGCTCCCGTTCCCTCTTCCACGTACCCGTTCCCGTACCCGTTCCGCTCTCGCTCCCACTCCTGCTCCCGCTCCCGCTCCCGCTCCCACTCCCGCTCCCGCTCCCACTCCCGCTCCCGCCGCCGCTCCCGCCGCCGCTCCCGCCGCTGCAGCCGCCGACGCCGCCGCTGCTGCTGCCGCCGCTCCCGCCGCCGCCTTCACCGCCGCTGCCGCCGCCGCCGCCACTGCCGCCGCCGCTCCCGCTCTCGCCGCCGCCGCCACCGCCGCTGCCGCCGCCGCCGCCACTGCCGCCGCCGCTTCCGCCGCCGCCGACGCCTCCGACGCCTCCGCCGCCGCCGCCGCCGCTGCCACTTCCGCTCCCGCTCCCGCTCCCGTGTCCGTTCGCCGCAGACACGCCAAAGACGGAAGATTAAATTCTCATATCGGCACATCACTACAGTCCGGCGTTTCCACCGAACTTCAGCGGCTGAACTTCAGCTTATTTAGTGTGTCATCCCCACCGAACTTTAGACACTGAACTTTAGCCGCTAAACTTCGGCATAGTCTGCTGAGACACTTAAAGTTTACTGCGAGTGGTCCCAGTGAAACTGTATTTATTCCGCGTATAACAATTTTCCTTTTGAAAATACACAGTTTTACAAATACACAGTGTTTACTTGCTTTCCTATGAAAATAAGTCACAGTTTTAGAGGCTTAAAGCTGCTGATGTCGATCTAAGGACTGCTTTTTCGCATGGCCAACTTAATGTGGCTTTCTCCAGGGTTAGTAACACTTCAGCTCTTTTCATATTGGCTCCCGAAGGAAAGAAATAAAATAATATTGACTTTTAACTCCTAACACTGTTACAAGTACTTTCTTATCTCTCTCTATCTTTCTCTCTCATTAGTTGTTATTTATATTAATACGCCGGAGTCATAAAGTCCACGCGAACGAAGTCGCGGGCATCAGCTAGTATATTATAAAAGCGCAAATCATTCACACACTCATCACGAAATCTCGAAAACTACTTAGCCAATGAAGATGAAATTTTGCAGAAAGGCAGATTGTGACAAGGAAACGTCTGCTAAGAAAGGATTTTTGGAAATTCCATCCTTAAAGCGATATAGGAGCATAAAATAGGAGTTGCCAGTTTGTATGGAACTTCGTAATTTTTAAAGTGAGACACATGCCATTTTTACTTTATTTTAGTAGTTACTCGTAATATACACATATAGTTCGCTAGGTATTATATACAATTAAACTTTTATAAACAAACAAACATACATATATACACCGCGTATTTACATTTTAACTAGGTAATTAAATAAAATTGTAGTTAAAATACTATACATAGCAAGAATTCTCCAATAAAAATTAAAAAATATAAATAGAAGTAACGCTATAATTACTCGTATGTCCGTTAAAAGTAGATAAACAATTACCCAGTCAAAATGTTATTAATTTACCTGAGTTTGATAATTTTGCCATTTTTAAATAGTGTTGTTACAGAATACGTAAGCTATAAAAATTACAAAGTATATGAAATTGATGGGAATATAAAAAAAATCGCCGAATTAATTAAAATGTTAAATGACATAGCTGTAAGTTACATAAATCTTTCCAGAGAATAAAAAATCTTAATTTTTGTTTTTAAATTATTTGCTTGACATTTATTTTGCTTTTGATTGTTTTAGTATAACAAGGTACTGATTTTGAAATAACAAATATATTTTTTTGTAAATTAATTATTAAAACAAAGCTTTTTAATATTACGTACTATCTGATTGTTGAAAAATATTTAGATTGTGACTTCAATTTCTTTAAGTACATACATACAAAAGGTGTATTTTTCTTAAGTACAAATATTTTAAGAGATGATTCAGTATGTCATTTAGAAACACTTTTCTTATAAATGCACACACTTAAATAGAAATAAGAAAAATATTTTTTTTTACTTTCGTGATAATTTTGATTTGTAGGAAAACCAATTTTTATTTTGTATTTCGATGTGCTTTCATCGAACATCCATTAGAAAAAGTCATGTAAAATTATCACTTGTTTGCAAAGTTTTTTTTAAATAAAAAAACTTTATTTTTTTTTACTGAATCATATTGAAAAATCTTTCTTTTTATTTCAATTTTATCTGCTTGACTTATTATTTTCTAGAACATCAAGGAGTTGCCAACATCTCACCAAAAAATTCATCAATCAAGTGCAGATATAATGGTACATCCGGATTTGGAATATAATTTTCTAAAGGCAACTGAAAAGTACCAGTTATCAAAGACATTGGTAATCGAGGACTTCTCTAAGTAAGATACTATATTAATCACATAGGTACATGTTAGAATTAGGGGAAAAGTCCCTTCGCCATATCGTGAAATAGAAAAGCCTAACTCTGCATTGAATAAAGTCCATTTAACCCTAAAAGTCAAACGCAGATACAGTGGCGGAACTAAATTTAGTGCCGCAACAGACGGGACGCAAGTTGCGTCGCGTAACAGCTAGAGATGGGCAGTGGATAGTATTCAATCTACTCATTTGTGTATTTACTCACTAGTTTTAATAAATAGAGTAAATAGAGCGTGCTCATGTATTGATATCGCATTTGATGTCTGTTTACTTATTTTTACGTAAAATTACGTCTTTGCACACCTCCCAGCAAAAAATGATAATTAGTCAAAGAAGCCTACTTTCAGTGTATGATTAGTATGGTATTTTCATATATTTTAGCGTCGCATTTAACGTTTACCGACATTTTAAGCATATTATGGCGTATGCACACACTTTCCGACAAGAATTGCAAGTGTATACTTGATTTAAGTTTCAAAATTGTCATGAAAACATGAAATAATGAATATGAAAATAAATATGAGTCGCAACTCATATAAATCAATCTACTCACCAAATGAATAAATTAGGATATTTATCGGGTATTAACTCAACCTACTAAGTAAATATTCAAATGGGTTGATTGAGTATTTATGCAACTCCCATCACTAGCTGTTACGCGGCGCAACTTGCGCCCCGTCTGTTACGGCCCTAAAGATTCGCGCAAGATACTTTGGCGAAGCCCCAAAATTAAGTGCCGCAACAGACGAGACGCAAGTTGCGTCGCGTAACAGCTAGAGATGGGCAGTGGATAGTACTTAATCTTTCGTGAGTGACCGCCGCTCGGGTGTCAAATTACGCCAGACCTGACACTAACAGTTTTTTTAGCGCGTAAGCGCATTATCGCATTGTTTACATAATTGAGACCAGATGTTTACACTTCAGAGCCCGGGAGTGGCAATTGTGAGAAGTTATTGTAATAAACTATCAACTTAAGCTAAATGGACAGCTTTATGATGTTTACATTATATTTTATCGGCGCCTGAAGTGGCCATTGTGATAAAAAAATTTGGTTCGAAATAAACAATCGTAATTCAAATTTAGAACTCGTAAAGTATTAACACCTTATGTATTTATATTCTGCAATATATAAGCTTTATAATGAGGGTTAAATATAGGTATCCGCCGATAGTTTTTTTTTTAAAAAATCACGCATATACAATCGGGATTTTTTTTTTGCTCCGTACGGTCGGCTCCTATGTTTGTAAATTTATTATGGGGAGATTATAACATCTAACTATGTCGTGTTATTTTTTTTACATAGTTTAGTTATTCAACGATATAAAAACATATATTTTTTTCATATTATAATAAGTTTAGGTAGGTAGAAAATAAAAAACCGGGACCTATGTTCATTAACATAGGTCCCGGTTTTGTATATAACCGATGCCTTACCATTGTAAGGCATCGGTTATATACTAGAATTTACAAAAATGTTACAATTTATTATTTAAAATTCTAAAAACATCTTAATTATCTACATAAAATTACCTTTCTGAAAATATATAACTCGATAGGTCTCTTCTTTCGAAAAGAAACGAAAAACAAATCGAAATCTGGAAAATATATATGTGTTCCTGAGATATGCAAACGCCGAGCCGTTTGTTCGTTTTTAAAATCGAATTTATTGGGTAAAGGTTATCTAAAAAACAAAAGTTATGTGCACAAATGGTTTTGAGGAATAATTATCCTTGTGATTATTGACAATTTTAGTAGTTATAATAATAGTAAATAAAGAACGAAAAAAGAAACCATAAAAATACGTACATGAAAAAATGGCGGCGCTGTAGTCGCGGTACCCATTACGTGAAAAAGTTGATTTATACACTAAATACACTACAAAATACAGGTGTTGTACTTTTAAACACTAAAAACACTATAACACAAACACATAATAGCACTTCACTTAGTTTTTTCAAGGATATCATCCTTGAGAACCCACTTAAAACTCTTGAGCACGGCACTTACACCCGTAATGGCCGACCACTTCCGCGAACTGGGAAAGGCAAATTTTGAAGTGGTATTGTGTTAGTTTTTATTGGACAAATGTTCTGGTTGGCTGTCGAATGAATTGCTGCTAAATTCAGGTTATTGTCAAAAAAATTACAAGCCAAACAGAGCCGTAAGTATTACTAGATAAGGATGATAATCGGCTGACGGACGGAGGACATTTATAAATGTCCTCGGGTCTCGACGGTGCAAAAGTGACGACATTTATAAATGTCATCGGTTTTCTAAAGGTTAAATCTACCCATTTGAGTATTTACTCACTAGTTTTAATAAATAGAGTAAATAGAGCGTGCTCATATATTGACATCGCATTTGATGTCTCTTTACTTATTTTAACATAAAATTACGTCTTTGCACACCTCCCAGCAAAAAATTAAAATTAGTCAAAAAAGCCTACTTTCAGTGTATGATTAGTATGGTATTTTCATATATTTTAACGTCGCATTTAACGTTTACCGACATTTTAAGCATATTATGGCGTATGCACACATTTTCCGACAAGTATTGCAAGTGTATACTAGATTTAAGTTTTAAAATTGTCTTGAAAACATGAAATAATGAATATGATTATAAATATAAGTTGCAACTCATATAAATCAATCTACTCACCATGGATAAATTAGGTTTTTTATCGGGTATTTACTCAATCTACTGAGTAAATATTCAAATGGGTTGATTGAGTATTTATGCAATTCCCATCACTAGCTGTTACGCGGCGCAACTTGCGCCCCGTCTGTTACGGCCCTAACGTCATCTTTTCAAAGCAGGCCAGCAGACAATCAATTTTGGCCGGACACAACCCAGAAAAGTCAAACATGTGCGGCTAAAGTCAGATAGATGGCAACCAGGACATTATTAATATATCAGAGACAAGAGAAGAATAAGAACTTCTCTTTTTAACTAAACCTACAATAGTAAACTTATATAAAAAAAGAATACTTGCTGGATAAGATTATACTTACTAGTAATAAATACTAGCTTGAAAAATCAGACACTAATGTTAGTCACTTGCGCACAAGAAAAAGAAAAAAAAAACGACAGGTTGCACTCCGGGAGTGCCGGCAGAATTGAAAACTTGAATATTAACGTTGTGCATTTTTGATATTTTGGAATGGTTAGGGAATAATTTTGTGTGAATTGCTTTAATTATCAGTATAAAAGTACTATCATTTATGTGATAGAATACAATATTTATTTATTGCGCTATCGTACCAACACAAACATGATAATTTATATTCGCCGCGCCGTAGAAAGCGAGGGGGATACTTCCTCTCCTACGCCGCGCCGGCTGTCTACTCTCCATCCTTCTTACGAATTTTCGATCAGGGACACATGTCCTGACGCCTGACGCGAGTTTCACATTTTTTACCCATTACAAGGAAGTGTACAACGCCGCTAAAGAAGTTTTCACTTCAAAAACCTAATTGGGCCATCATAAATGTATTTAACTTGTTTAATATCTTGGTCTTATGAAAATGCAGAAAATGTAATGTTAAGTGATAAATAGTACTTATTTTTTTCTTTATATCTTTTTCTCTTCTTTCGAGTATTCCAAATACATTTAAGATAATATATGTAATAGTACTGGTAGTTCTACTGTTCAGCTTGAATTATAAGACATTTAGTAAGTAGAATTAGACAAATGTAATGCCGCGCCATAGCTGTATATTACGAATTTTGTTTGGTTTTGATACCCACGATACAGGCCTAGCCTGGTGTGGGATCAATTGTTACTGTTTTACCATTGCATGTTACCTTATCATAAAAACACAAAAATGTTAGTTTTCTTTATTTGCTTGTTTTGGTTAAAACTAACGTGTAAAACGGACACTATTTGTATGAAGTAAACGGTGACTCACGTAACGAGTCAGCTAATGGCCGACTAGTTTCGACCTCATCAAGAGTTCGTCATCAAGGCGAATTTGACTCGCACACGATGTCGCCTCGAGCCGCACTTCAAACATGTCTGCCAGCTTCTCTACTTCGCACGGTCTTGAGCATCCTAGGTTTATTCAATCCATTTACGTTTATTCAATTGACTTTTGGTAAACCGCTTCAGTTTCTTTTCTTTTGTATTGAATTTATTCTTTTTAAAGGATTATTGAACGCGAGCGGCAAGTCAACAACCTTAGAAAAAATAAAACTTTTTCGTGGACAGCATACTATGATGTCGATGATGTAAGTACCATTAACATTCTTTTTACAAATTTAGAATCAGAATTTTTTTGGCAATGTGGCTTTATTGCTATTACCTAACCAGTACAATACAATGCTAAACAAGTACTCTCCATTGCACCATTAACAAAAGAAAATACAAAAAAAGAAAAAAGAAGATAAAATAATGATAAAAAGGTAGTTACTAGTCTTTTTTTTAGTAATCGATGAAGTAATGTAGAATCAATTTAAAGTTGTTAAGAATCATTAAAGGACTTTTGATCTAAAAAATAATAATCAACAGCTATAGCAACAGCACTATTCACGAAATTCATTTTTAAAGATTAGCCTCTTTTTTAGATTTATAAATACCTTCAAGATACAAGTAATAAGTACTCAAGCTTGACGAAGTTAGTGGTAGGAGGAGAAAGCTACGAGGGTCGAAAGTTACTTGGCTTGCGTATTAATACACCTACAAAGAAAGCCAAGCCAATAGTGGTAATTGAAAGTGGTAAGATATTCATAACGATGTAATCTACCATTTTTTCTGCTACGTCCCGATGGTGAACTGGTAGACAATGCTTAGCATTAAGTTGTACCTTTTGTACTGTAATCTTATAAGTTAGATTAGATTATAAGTGCAATAAATTAAATAAAAACAAAAAAAAGCAAAACGAGCGAAGCCTCTCCATTTTGAGGTTGGCCAAAAATGCTTTTGCCTGGCTGTCAGTTCTTCCCGCCTATTTAACAACCGATTTTTGTGAATTTTGGTGAGAAGGGTCAAAAATTACATAGGTCTTTTTGTCGATTCAATTTGTTCTTAATTTTCAATATGGTATATTTCTAAACCATATTTCAGGCATTTCAAATAATTTTCAAATATCTCATAAAACTATTTCCTTTTTTTGTCTGAACAACTTTTTTATCCAATAAACTTAAACGGGTCGGGGTGACTTGCAAGCCACTGTCTATTAACATTGTTCACATTTCAGTAAATACACATACTAGTACCTAACAGTCAGATTAGTCTATAAAAGTTTTTCTAAGACTTGAAATTTCCTGTCTACCCAGGTATCCACGCCCGCGAGTGGATCACTCCAGCCACGACGACCTACTTCATCAATCAGCTACTTACCAGCACCGACCCAGCCATCAAGGCGCTAAGGGATAAATTCGATTGGCACATATTCCCTACTATCAACCCTGACGGATACCACTATTCCCATACAACGGTAAAACAACTTTAAATAAGTACTTAGGATATGCATAAAAAATATTGCTTTAGTGAGCTCAATATGTTTATCCTAATAAGGCTATTGCACCTTCAAATTGCCTTCTATTTGAGTTTAATGCGTCCCATCCGAATGTCAGATATTTATCGAACGTGTATCATCTTTTGTGAATCCAGTTGGTGCCAAATAATTTATTAGTATCAGTGATACGCTGATTTTGTGTTATACAGGTTATCGGACAAGAATAATTCAGATAATCGTAGTGAGCTCATCTTTCCTAGTATCCCACATAAAATACTGGCGTTCGTGCATTCTTTTTTGTATAACAAATGCCTAAAAATGATTTCAGGACCGTATGTGGAGAAAAACACGTTCCAAATCATCAGAAAAGTGCTACGGCGCAGATCCTAACCGCAACTGGGACCATACCTGGGGAAGTAAGATTATTGTATTCACTCATCATGCAGACAGTCACTTGGTTCAATTTGTCGTGAGATAGAATAACGTTGATAATACCGCCTTGTAAGCTTCATATAACACTGATTTTGACAAAACTTGTCAAATGAATTTCAACTTCTTTCAGAGTATGATGCATCAACAAATCCATGTGATTATCAAATTTATATGGGGGCCAAACCATTTTCGGAGAAGGAAACGCGTACATTTTCCCAATACCTATTGGGCCTGAAGAATATCACTGCATACATCGCCGTTCATTCTGATGCGCAAATGCTCCTCTTGCCTTTTGGTGACACTGATGAACATGTTCCTAATTATAATGATTTGGTAAGTTTAATCAGTTTTTCTCCTGTTAAATGCGAAAGTTTTTATAACTGGTTGGAAGGATGGTATCGATGTTCGCCTTTCACGACAAAACGCCTAAATGGATTAGAATGAAATTTACGTGATTTGCACTACGGTATAATATACTATTTTATTCCGAAAAAATGTGAGAGTTAGTGTTGCCGCTCGATAATCCTCTATCAATAGCCTATAGATACGTATTTTAAATAAAACTTATACTATCGACAGCATCGATCCTGATGACGAACTAACTATCGATACTATTGTAACATTATTATGCCTATCGATAGATCGGCAGTTGTCTGGCGTCATTGGAATTGAAACTATCGATTGTAAAACTATAAATTTTTCGGAAACACTAGTGAGAATACCATGGAATTGCCAAATACCCTTTGGAAAGTCATTCATCACATTTGCCATTGACAGCGTCGTTCCTTTTTTACCCGACTGTGCCAGACAGAGGATTAATAACACGACTGCCTCAAAAAATAGTACAAAGTATTCAGCATCGTAAAATAATATACTTCGCCTGGTATTGATTTCCCGTGACAGCTGGTGACGTAATAGGAACATGCATACGTTGCGCAACATCAGTTGCGCAGCGGCTCTCAAACTTTAGTGTTCTTATTCGGGAAGAAGATACCTTGTTTTATTCTTTCTCTCATCTCAGCGTTTTCCCAGTGCGTCCTCAGCTGCAATGCTGAGAAGCTAGTGGTCCGCTTTCCGACTTTTTCTTCTCCACTTTGCACGGTCTTGAGCATCCTCGGTTGTAAGACGATTAACACGCATATCATCCTTAACGACGTCAAGCCCACACTTCTTCGGTCTACCCCGCCTGCCGGGCCCCAGCGGAGGCGGCATGGCTATACATTTGTTTCCCTCGTAATTTGCCGGCTTTCGTAGGACGTGAACGTTCCAGCGTAGGCGACTTTCTTGCAGTTTGTCTGCTATGTCACGGACGTGAAGGCTGCCGCGGATGCGGGTGTTTCTCACACGATCTCTTAGTGACACTCCGCATATCCAATGCAGCATTTGCATCTCGGTGACACGCAACTCCTGTTTTTGCCGCTCAAGCAAAGGCCACGCTTCACTCCCATATAAAAGGACAGGTCTAATGATGGATTTTAGACCTGTCCCTTCAACCTATAGTCAATATAGATCTCTGGCACCCCTTTGGACCTCAGAGCCCACCAAGTCATCTCTCGGGGTACACAGTCAAAGACAAGAAATAGAGAGGCGTATTCTTTGCCCTGTATTTCTCCATGATGACTCTTAGGGCAAAGATTGGGTCCGTAGTGCCTAGGCCGGGGCGAAATCCATACTGACACTCCGAGACTGTACTCTCCTATCGGATCCGAGAGTCTATTATCCTCTCAAAGAGCTTCATGGTGTGAGACATGACCTTTATTCCGCGGTAGTTGCTGCACTCTTGCACCGATCCCTTTCCTTTAAAGACTGGAGTAATAATACTCAGCCTCCATTGGTCAGGGATTTTACTGGTGAAGAGTATGCGTTTGTTAAGATAAAAAGGTTTGTTAAGATGTCCACACCATGGAGACCCATAGCCTTCGAGGCTTCGATGGGCACTCCATCGGCTCCGACAGCTTTCCGGTCCTTCATGCAGCAAAGAGCTGAGTGGACCTCCTCAGGCGTTATTGGCACTAATCCTTGATTTGGAGGGAGGTCCGGTGGCTGCACCTCTTTATGCTGCTGGTTCAGCAGCTCGTGAAAATACGAGCGCCATCTCTCCTTCACCGCAAAGTCTTCGCATGAAAGGTTGCCTATAGGGTCTTTAACACAGCGGCACCTGGAGATATCCTGTGCCGCTTTAACCCTGGAACGTGCCAACTTATAGATAAGCTTCTGCCCCTCAGGCGACTCCAATCTATCGTACAATGGCTGTACGTGGTTACGCCTGGCCGTTACGTTTTCTTAGTGGTCCGTTTTGCAACCCTATATGTGTCGTGGTCTTCAGGAGATCCGGACGCTTGCCACGTTTCAAAGAGTGCTTTCTTCACCCTTATCTACCTCTGGACTGTGTCTTTCTACCACCATGTTTCCTTGTCACACTTGCGTCCACCCTTTGATATACCCAGCACTGCCTTCGCCGCACCAGTGATAGCTCCTTAAATCTTGTCCCAATGAAGCTGGACTGGTTCGACATCGGTTTCGTCGCATTTGTTACCGATCGCAGTTGCGAACTCTTAGGACTTGGATTCTCCGAGCCGCCACCACTTGATTTGGCGTCGACAGCGTTCAGTGGGCTTGCCAGCAGGCTTAATGCAAAGATCCATGACAAGGAGACTGTGTTTCGCCGTGAGACTCTCGCCGGGTATGACTTTGCAGTTGGTTACTTTGCCGATATGGTCTCTTCTGGTTATGAAGTAATCGATTTAGGTAGCGTGTCCCCCGCTCCTGTAGGTGATTAGGTGCTCGGATTTCTTTCTGAAAAACGTGTTCAAGATGGCGAGGTCGGCCGCCGCACTTGTTTTATTATACCATGGTATTCAGGATTGTATTTATGTCTGTAATGTGTATGCATAGTATGTAAGTTTTCTTAAATTTGAATCACCTAAGACCTAAACAGATAAGATGTTTTGGTTATGGGGTAACTGGGAGTGACTTTATTCGGTTATAACATTTTTGGGAGTCGTGTTTTTTATGTTAAATCATAATTGCTTGATTCTCGTGTTAATTAATTTATTGTAAACAATGATTTTTTGATTTAGGTAAAAATCGGCAAGACTTCTCTTGAATATGGACGTAAAGTAAATGGAGCGGTGTACAAAGGCCCTGCAACTGTGGTAGAACTTTTATGTAAGTGTAACTATAGTCTCTTTCACATAGCTTAGTGCGTGATCCGTCTTTCATCTCAGCCAGAACATTTTGAAAACTAAAGTCGACATAAGTATATGAAAAAAAAAAAAAACATTTGAAACATGCCCAAACTCGATGACGTTGCGGACTCTTATTACTGAGTTCCATCGAACAAATTTCATCTTCGTGATCACTTGATCAGATCCTAGACATCGTCTACCATAAAATGAGGCCGGGAAGCCACCAATTGCTACAGATCCTAGACATCGTCTACCATAAAATGAGGCCGGGAAGCCACCAATTGCTACCACATTATAAACAATTGGCCAAGTGCGTGTCGGGCCACGCGCAGTGTAGGGTTCCGTAGTTACGAATGCCAAATGTAGATTTGTATAAAATTTTCCTTTTCCGAATACTTTTTTAAGTTGATCGCCTGTAACTTTTTAATTTGTAAAACCTACTTAGCTCTGATATTTTTACTTTAAATTTCATTATATTTTCTATAGCTGTGAATTTTTTCACGTGTCCATATTTAACCGTTTAGCAAGGGGGGACACTTGACTCTCACAAAAATTTTCACTTTAAAACCGAATATTTCAGAAACGGATCCTTAAATCGAAAAACGATATCCGCAAGCTCATAATATTTTTGAAAGACCTATTCAACGATATCCCACATGATTGGTTAGTCGACAAAATTAAATTGACTTTTGCGTTTACTTGTATGGGAGCTACCCTAAAAAAAAATATTTCAATGTTTTACTTTACCACTTTTTCCGCATGATTAATAAACACACCTATACCAAATTACAGCTTTCTGCTACTTATAGTCGCTGAGTAAAACCGCGGACGGACAGACAGACAGACAGACAGACATGGCGAAACTATAAGGGTTCCTTGTTTACTACGGAACCCTAAAAATGCACTTTTCGAACGTATATACTATATGTCCACAATTTTATTAAAATTTGAATATCTGACGACCTCCGAGGCGTAGTGGTAACGATGGTCCTGGGTTCGATTCCCGGTCAGAGCAAGTTGGAAAATGTCCTTTTTCAAATTGTCCTGGGTCTTTATCTATATATGTATTTGTTATAAAATATAGTATCGTTGATTTAGTATCCCATAAAACAAGTCTCGAACTTACTTTGGTTCTAGTTCAATTAGTGTTATTTGTCTATATAAATATCTACATATATATTTCATACGAAAAAAATGCTTAATTTTCATTTTAAGAGAAAAAGAAAACGAAAATGCTGTAAGGGATATATTTTTTGACACTAAATCGCAGTAAAGCAAAGTTTTCAGTAAACCTCGAAGTGATTTTATACTCTTTGCAGTTAACATTAATGCCTTCGGTAAATATTTGCATAGTTGGTTATTTCTTTAATTATTTACTTACATTTAGTGAGAAAAGCACTATACATACTTCGGCGGAAATAGAATTGCTGAACTCGTAATTGTTGTCTAAAACTAGTCATCCGGCAATGCCTTACTTCCCGGTCTCTGTATTAATGTACTAATGTCTAATTTTGTTTGTTTATCCGCCAGCGAAAGTATCAGGCTCCAGTATAGATTGGGTACGTGCCCAATCGCTTGGTAACAAATTGACATACGCTTACGAGCTTAGAGGCGAAGGTGGACATTTTCTTTGGCCTGCGGAGAGGATCCCCGAGCAAGGAGACGAGCTTACACAGATGCTAGTCGGGCTCTTCGTTGAAGCCTGCAAAATGGGATATTGCTAGATTTTCTCACCTCTCGCGCCACGTGACTTCACCTGCCATTCAAAATTAGACTCAAAATTTTGGGAATAAGGTTTATTCATGTCATGAATATATGATGCGTCCGTTTATTTTACCATGTGTGGAAAATAATTGATGTGCTAACTGGCTTTCATAAAGATCGATACGAAAAATAAATACTTCTTTCTAATATCAATTAAATCTTTAATTTATTTAGTCTTTTATACTACTATTAAAGTGTATATGTTGCGGCTAAACCCCGAATTTCGGTTACACCTAGTTAAACCCAGGTGCAGTCGGTCTCAGATGGTTACACTTAGATTTATCATGCTTATCTTCGGATAGACTTATGTTTAGCCTATATTGTTCGAAAACAAATTGTAGAAATCGAGAACTTTGACTTTGACACCGGGACGATTACAAAAGAGGATATTTCCAATGGCCACCAGAGAGGATTTCCGAGCAAGGAGACGAGCTCACACAGATGATGGTCGGGCTCTTCGTTGAAGCCTCCAACATGGGATATTGCTAGTTTTTTATATCAGCCTCTCATCTCATTCAAAATTAGTTTCTGAACTATGGGAATATAAGGTTTATTATGTATTTATTGAATTGGCGTGTACCGGTCTCATGAGACCGCTTGTTGTCTGACAGACTGCGTCTATTTATTTAACTTATATTGTGATGGGCTGGCTAGCTTAAACAATAATTGACTTTTAAAAATACTTCGTAATTTTGATGAAATCTTTAATTTATTCAGTCCTTTATACTGATAGTAAGGAGGACATTTTGAATGGCCACCAGAGAGGATCCCCGAGCAAGGAGACGAGCTCACGTAGATGATGGTCGGGCTCTTCTTTGAAGCCTGCAAAATGGGATATTGCTAGATTTTTCCATTAATCTCTCGCTTCACGCGACGTTAGCAGGCATTCAAAATTAGACTCTTAGTTTTGGGAATAAGGTTTATTATGTAATTATTGAATTGGCGTGTACCAATCTCATGAGACCGCTTGGTGCCTAAGAGTTGCGTCCAATTTTAACCATGTGTGGGATATAAAATAATGGGGGAGGTGGCTTGCATAATGAATGTCACTGAAAATAACTACTTTGTAATTCAAATAACATCTTTAATTTGTTTCGTCCTTTATACTGCTATTATAAGGAAGATATTTCGAATGGCCGCTAGTGAGGATCCTCGTGCAGGAAGACGAGCTCACACAGATGCTGGTCGGGCTCTTCGTTGAAGCCTGCAAAATGGGATATTGCTAGACTTTTCAAATCATTCGTCCTATTTATTATGGCACTGCAAACGGCGTGTTTACTGGCTTGCATAATGATTTACAAAACGGTTGACACGAAAGGACAAATGATAAAAACATTATAATCAATACATACAATAAAATAGTAAAAAAAGTGCCTGTACATTAAATATATTTCTAACAAAATTTGGACGATAAATAAATAAATATATAGGGACAAATAACACTGATTGAGCTAGCCCCAAAGTAAGTTTGAGACTTGTGTTATGGGATACTAACTCAACGATACTATATTTTATAATGAATACTTAAATAGATGAACACCCAAGACCCAGGACCATTTGAAAAAGGCCATTTTCCAACTCCCCTGACCGGGGATCGAACCCGGGACCTCTGGGTGGCGGACTAGCATGGTAACCACTACGCCACGGAGGTCGTCGAAAGGATGGAGACATAGTAATAGAGTAAGAATTAAAAAAAATGTCTGTTCGTTGGTCTCTTTGCACTTTTTGTACCCACAGAAATACTGGAATAATTCGAATGAAACCTTTTTTTTTGTTATATAGCTGTTAAATCTTGGCAATGATCCAATTAAACTATAAGAGATATAAGAATGACGCCTTGGCAAAAGTTGTTCAGCCTGACGAGTATTTTTTGTAGAGGTATAAAAATTTAAGATCTATAACACCTGATGCAGATACCATAAAGTCCACGCTAACGAAGTCGCGGACATCAACTGGTAATAAATAAAACTTTATTTCTCGGTTCTCTTGACATCTCCCAACGCCAGTCCGGATTCTATTTAACGACTTCCAGACTGCACAGAGGAGATCAGCACCCGGTGAAAGTTTATCAGCAGGCGGAATATCAGAATCTGGAAATTTATTGCCCCATAGCTCCACTCTTGATCTAGCTGCTTCTTTGGCATCCAGGGTTGGCTGTCGGAGAAAACTGTTCCGGCTTTTCAGACGTGTGGGTGGTGGAACACGGCCATAGACTAGATGCCTGCAGTCGTGTACCTGCCTATGTCTCTCCACAGAACAAGCCACGTTCCTTCGTACACTAGGCGGAGCTATTCCGGCAAGCGTATACACGTGGGGCAAAGGTGTTGGCTCTAAGGTACCGGTGATAATGCGGCAGGAGGCATTAAGTGCCACATCCACCTCCTGAAAGGTTATGTTGAGCATTATCTACTCATATAATTTTTCAAAACTAAAAACCAACTTCACCCCCAGACTACACAACCGATTTTGATAGAATTTTTATGGGACCACCTGAAAAGTATGTCCTTTCTAACAAAAGATTTTTTTCAAATCGGACTAGGCCTCTTGGAATAATCAGTAAACGTACAAAAAGATCGCGACGAATTGACAACCTCCTCCTTTTTGGAAATCGGTTAATAATTCATATTTAAGAAAAAATACTGTGTATATGACTGTGCAAAATTATTTAAAATGATTTTGACGACCACTGTGGCCTAGAGGTCATCATGCCACTCTGTCACACCGGAGGTCCCGGGTTCGATCCCCGGTCAGGTCAAGATGGAAAATGATCTCAGATTGATCTATTCTTGAATGTTTATCTATAAATGTCTTTGTTATAAAATAGAGTATCGTTGCGTTAGTATCCCATAACACAAGTTTCGAACTTACTTCGGGGCTAGCTCAATCTGTGTAATTTTTCCGTATATATTTATATTTTATTACAACTGAATAATAAATTAATATTTTTTTTTTTTATTTATTCTTTTTATATTCGCTGGCTTACATAATGATTCACACAGAATAGGCAAAACGGCTAACAAGGAAACAGTCAATAAATAAATCGAAATTTTAATGTAAATTCTTTTGGATATTTCAAACCAGATACAACTCCTCCAACTCGTCTAGCTAGCGTCAAGAGTGTAGGCCAAATCCTTTATCTACTCTGGCCAAGTATGATTGGTAGTACAGATGGTCATGGTCCTGTAGCAGAGACTAGAAATTAACCTGATGATGATGGTCCTTTATACAGTTATTGAAAAATATAGGTCTCTCGCCGAAGCGTAGCTAACTTTTACTTTTTGAAGTTAGAAGTACTTTTTTCTTTAAAGAAAGATAATTACTTCGATATTCCTCATGTTCTTTCTTTAGATCCGATGCATTCTTGTATTTTACCTAATTGTACGTTCCGCTTTCACTGGATAATAATACAAAAAGCATAACCTACGAAAATTATATGTAATTCTTTTTAAAAATCTTGAAAATGTTATCAGTCTTTTGTGTTACAGAATTTCTAACACTATATTGACAATTTAAAATATTTGTCGTATTGAAAAGTAAAGGCTCAATTATTTCATAGGTATTTAGGTCGTAGTAAGTTTTTGACGTATATTAAAAGCGAAATATCTTATCTTCTTTGCACGAGTTATTGCAAAATACATATCTACTTACATACCGAGGCATTTCCTTGAAAATCAGGACATATAAATAACATTTTAGCCTCAATTATGCAGTTCTTAAAGATACAAACAGCTAAAATGTCATTATTACTCGGAATTTTGTCAATATTAACATTATTGCACAATACTGTTGCAGAATATAAGACATATAAGGATTACAAAGTATATGAAATAAAAGGAAATGTGGAAAACATAACAAAACTATTTGAATTTACAAATAGTATTTCTGTAAGTAAATCATATTTTATTGTAAACGTATAAAAAATTACGTAAAATGAAAGTAATCCATACTTGACGGAACCTATTGAATAGAAGTTCGTTTCTTGAAAGAAAATTCTTCAGATTTGTTGAAATCTTAAAAATGTTACGTTTTCTTAAAATTTGTTATATTTACCTAACCTGCAAACTATAATACTACGGAAGCGTCATCAAGTGCTAACCAGTAATTATTAAAGAGTTCCCATGGCCAATTGCCGGTTCCATCATCAGATCAGCTCCATTTTATCAAAATATTGCATTCTTCTGCCATATCCTTATCTCACTATTTATATGGGGTCGGCACAGCAAGTGAGTTCTTTCCATTTTATTCTATCTACAGTCAACCTGTCCGTGACTTCCTTCCTACTCATATCCTACTTTACACATTCCATCCAACGTTTCTTAGGTCTCCCTCTGTTTCATTTGACATTAATTTTCAGAACCTGCCTGGTTGTATGGCTTTCCTCTTTTCTCTTAACATGTCCATACTAGCCTAACCTACCTTTATACCTATTTAAGTTTTGCACTAACCCTGTCCTTCTCTACATAACCCGTTTGGTTGACTGGTAGATAAGGCCTAAGGCTTTAAGTCCGCCATTACACTTGTATTGTGTATGAAGAAATAACAAAAAATAATAATAACTTGTTACTACTTAATTTTTTTTCACAGTTCCTCTTACATACTCATTCCTGATCTTGTCTTTTCGTGCTACACACATCCATCTCAACATCCGCATCTTCGCAACCCGTAACCTTCTTTCATCCGCTGCTTTAGTGGGCCAAGTCTCAGAACCGTACAATACGACAGGTCTTATGTTGGCTTTGTAAATATTAAATTAAACAATCTTATTTGTAAATATTAAATTGTCACGCGATTTATACGTATGCGTGCAAAATCTCAGCTCAATTGGAAACCGGGACGTGGGTCAAATTTAACATGCCTTATTTTATTACAGACAGACAATGGGTCAGGTGACGCTAAATAAAAGCTTGTAAAAATTACCCCATCAAAAGTACAATCAAGTAGCGATGAACAAACGATTCCTTTTTCCTCCAATACTATTACTGACAGTTTACACGCCAATTGCTGCTTCAATTAGAGGCTGTTGTATGACGGTGCATCATAGCGAACATTGGCCAATAGTCAAAACAATGTGTCATGTGACCGTCATTTTATATCAACTTCATGGTGCCGCTTTGCGCATTTATTTTATGTATTGTTGACACACAAAACATTCAAAGTATCGTTCTAAATTATAATCCGCAGTATGTATGCCTATTAGCATGATTACAATGATAATATTTAAATAGGTACAAAATATTGTTACTCTTCCGTTTTATTAAAGTTCGCTGTATCTAAATGAATTTAATATCAAAGTTTATCCTAGAGTACCTCTCAGATAATTATAGAGAATATTGCGTCTAAAGTAAAGTAATTTTATTTTTAATAGGAAGCGCCGTATCATGAGATCCGCGATTCAAGAGCGGAAATAATGATCGCACCAAATTTAGACCGAATTTTCTCTAAGGCAGTAGCACAGTACAAGTTAGAGAAAAAACTGTTAGTTGAGGACTGTTCAAAGTAAGTAATAAGACAAAGTTATTTTTTCACAAAAAGTTTTGATCCTGTTTGGTGTTATGTTTGACGCTAATGTCTGTCTGTTTGTCCATCTGTGTATCACTCTCGAATGGATGTACTGATTTCAATGCGGGTTTTACGTGAAAGCAAGTTCTCTTGCAATGGTTCTTAGCTATGTTTGATAGAAATCGGTTCAGCCTTTAAAAGTTATTGGGGGTTAAAGCTTGAAAGTCTTTTTTTTTTAATTTACCAGGCAAATAATAGATGGCGCTATGAATCGTAATTCCTTCTCTGATCACTAGATTGTGCCGTCGAGAGTTTTTTAATTGGCCTGGCAAATAACTGGTTGTCAATTTATTTGTGATTACATTTTTCTAGTCAACGTTAGTCCGTAAACCATGTCTATCAAAACGTTGTCATACTTTTTGACCGAGTTACATACATGAATTATCTACATGCTATTTATATTTTGATAAATTATTTATGATTTAGAATTATTGAACATGAAAGAGAAGTCAACAGACGTCGAAAAACTTTGTCGTTTTCCTGGACAGCGTATTATGATGTCGATGACGTAAGTATTTCTTTTTGTAGTAGTATTTTTAATAAATTATACTTTTACAAGCATTATTAACTGTACAAAAATAATACAGGTTACTCATAGGTAGATACTTAATGTCTGTAAAGATTAAACGAAACTTATATTTACCTATTTACATAAATAATAGATATGATGATGACTGATGATTTGACTAAGGTCGCTGGAAAGCGCTAGATGCAGGCCGCTCTCGATCAGCAATTTTGAAAATCCTTGGGAGAGGCTTATGTCTTACAGTGGACGTTGTGCGGCTGAAATGGTGAAGGCGATGTCTGTACTTATCAAAACTCTTAAATACTAAATAGCTACTTACTATAAAAAATATGTAAACATTATCTTTAAGGGTTAATTGCGTATTTCGAGGTATCAGAATTCACTTTAATAATATAACTATAATAACTCATGTGTGGCCAGATAATTTAATACTGCATTATTATTTCTAGATTCATGATTATTTAAGGAATATGAGTAATAAGTACCCGGAGTGGACCAAGCTTGTGGTAGGAGGAGAAAGCTATGAGGGTCGGCAGCTCCTAGGTTTGCGCATCAAAACGAGCAATAAAACAAACCAAAAAGTAGTCATTGAAGCAGGTAACTTTTTTCCTCTTATTTTTTAAGGGCGTTTATCTTTACAGATATGCCAGCAATATCGTTCTCTTGACCAAGGAATTTACGTATGAGGAGATATAAAAAGTCTTGGCGATTATCGAGCCTGGTTGTCGAGGCGTCGCGGGCATAATGTCACTCGTCTGTTGATTGGTTGATTGTTGTTGTCTGAGGCTGACAACATAATCACACATCTAACATCAAAGCGTGTTCTCTGTTGAGCCTGGAGTACGATTTTAGGGGTTTTCTTTTCCAAATAAAATATACATTGTCTTCAATGGTGACATAAATATTTTGAGGATCATGCGAAGTGCGAAAAAAACACAATCAATAATTTTGCTGTGGTGTGACTTTTGGGCGAAGCGTAATTTCTTCTGCAGAACATTTGTTCTAAAAAAATTGTCAATGCATTTTCTGCCGCCGGCATCCGAAGCAGCAGAAATTCTGCAACTTATTTTCTGCAAATTACGCTAGTTTGGCTTAATGACTGGATGTCTACCTTCTTTGGAAGTGTAGTTGGGAATAGATGTTTGGTCCTTTTTCCACTTTTGACATCCCCAAGTATAGATAGAATGTCCTTTATCTAGGCCGAGAAAATATTCAAATGACTCCAAAATTCCTGTCTCCGTCCAGGTATCCACGCCCGTGAGTGGATCACTCCAGCCACAACGACCTATTTCATAAATCAGCTGCTGACCAGCACCGACCCGGCCATCAAGTCGCTAAGGGACAAATTCGAATGGCACATCTTCCCTACTGTTAACCCTGATGGTTACCACTATTCCTATACAAAGGTAAAAGTACCTATAGCTTTGAATATATGTATAAAAATATTGCTTTAGAGAGCTCACCACGTTTTTCCGAATTATGCTTGTCCGATACTGTTTAACACTAAACTATTAAAGTCATAATTATGTTTAAAAAGTTATACCCTGATTGAAGTCTTTTGCACTACGTTAAATATCTTTTACCCAAGGATTATCACATCCTCATCTAGCTTCTTGTTTTCATGTTTCACATACATGTGAGATATTAATCGTCCGTTTGTTGTTGACCGTTGTCTTGTTAGTATCTTTAAAATCTGTATACTCAGTCACCTGTCTTAGATACGTTATACACATTACTACAGACTGCAAAATTAATATAAAAACTGGCGTGCGTGAGTTTCACTTGTAAAAAGAAAAAAAAAGCGACGGGTTGCACTCCGGGAGTGCCGGCAGAAGTTAAAACTTGAATATTAACATTGTGCATTTTTGATATTTTGGAATGGTTAGGGAATAATTTTGCACGAATTGATTTAATTATCAGTATAAAAGGGACTATCGTTTATGTGGTAGAATACAATATTTATTTATTGCGCTATCGTACACAAATATGACAATTTATATGACATTAATTAAAAACTTTATATACATGAATTTTAGGAATACACAACAGTGTGGCCACTACACAGACGGTCGAGCCATCAGCTGTCACTGTCACCATCCATGGATGCGCGTGTCACGCTGTAACAAAACACACACGAACATTCGCGCAAGCGCCCTGCGCCGTCTTACGAATTTTCGATCAGGGTCACGAGTCCGGACGGACGCCCTGACGCCCTGACGCGAGTTTAACATTTTTTACCCATTACAAAGAAAGTGTACAAAGCCGCTAAAGAAGTTTTCACTTCAAATAACGTATATATGTAAAAAAGAGTACCTATCTAATACCTAATTATTCTATTTCTATGTTTAGGACCGTATGTGGAGAAAAACACGTTCCAAATCAACAGAAAAATGCTACGGCGCAGATCCTAACCGCAACTGGGACTATAACTGGGGAAGTAAGAGATACGATTTTAATATTCGATTTAAAGTAGGACATAAATTTTATAAACAGACAGTCATAATTTGGTTACCTAAATCTGCCGTGAGATAAAGCTGTAAGGGGTAGAATTAGTAAACGTGTGGTGACTACAGTTTTGAAAACATTTTGTCTCCTTTCCTCTCTCATGGTTGTCGTAAGAGTGATAAGGGAGGTGTAGGAAGAATAAATAGAACGGGACTTTAATTTTGAGATGTCCCGCATTCCTTACTTTGTTTCACATTTAAAATTTCTTTCAGAGCATAGTGCATCCACAGATCCATGTAGTTATGCACTTTATATTGGGACCAAACCATTTTCGGAGAAGGAAACTCAAACATTTTCCCAATACATTTTGAGCTTACAAAACATCACAGCATACATCGGTGTTCATTCTGATGCGCAGATGCTTCTCTTGCCTCATAGTGATTCTATTGATCATGTACCTAATTATGATGATTTGGTAAGTACTTTATTATATAAAAATTACTTGTTAAGTATGTAATTCCAGACTCGCATCTTTATGCAACAAAATATAAATTTTCTTTTTTTTTTCTCATATAATGTTCAGTATTCAGGATAAATACGTAAAAAAATCTAATAACTTAATTTGTTTTTTTTGTTATTATTATTATATGGATAAAGTGTTTCTTCTTATTGCATCTTTGGGATTCCTCAAGGGAGTAATGGGTTTTCGTGCATATTTCAAAGTCTCTAATATGAGGATTTAAATATACACATTACATTTAAACCTTCTAAAATAGTTGTGTATAATAAAATAAGTAATTTTTATGATTCAGGCAAAAATTGGCAAGACATCCATTGAATATGGACGTAAAGTAAATGGAGAGGTGTACGCAGGTCCTGCGACTGCAGCGGCAATTTTATGTAAGCTTTGAGTTTCAATTTCATTCCTTTTGTGTTGGTCAGGGAGAAAAGAAAAATTTTGATTTTCTTTTCTTTCTGCGCAGATCGTAAAAGCCGATCGACGGAATGAGCAATAATTCAATTTTTAACAAAAAAAAACAACCGACTTCTTTTTCTTTCAAGAGTTTCTCTCATGTCTCCAAAAATTCTTCATCATATCTTAACCAAATTAATATGGAACTAACTTGGTGCTACAAGCTTTTAAACAAAAAATAAATCATCAATATCGGTCCACAGTTGACGAAGATATCGAGTGACATATATACAAAAAAAAGGTCGAATTGATAACCTCCTCCTTTTTTAAAGTCGGTTAAAATACAAATTGTGTTAAAAAGGCGATGCGGCATAATTTTCAACCCATTTTGTTACCCTTTTCCGTCTCACCCACCACCACTCTAAAAGTGGCCTTTGGATCTTGCAGTCCTGAGCTTTGTCTGCTTAGAGCCGCAAGACCAAAAATGCTCAATCTGTCCTATCTTCTTCTTTTTATTGAGTTGAAAATGGCTCAAATTAAAGTTTGTACTAAAATTTGGCCACGGTTACCGCCTTTTCGTTGGCCTTATTGAAATCCGTTTTCAAAATTCATTTACAAATGTTTACTCAGTGATTAGACCTTAATAGGCTCTTTTATAATTTACATTATATGTAGTGTAAATTATAATTTATAATATTTTTTAAGAAACGCTTCCTATACCAGCGCTTTGCAACGACCACTGCCCGATCCCTGCACAAAGGCACCACCACAGATATATACTATATATCTGTGGGCACCACCTTTGTGCAGGGGATCGGGCAGTTGGGACATGACATAAGGTGGTTCATGGACTAAGTCTCCAGGACTTGCCGTGAAAGTCGTTCCAAATAGAGTTACTCCAACAACAACTTATGTGACTCTGGTTCACTCAATCCAATCATTAGGTTGCAAAAGGTGAGGTGATTTTACGAATAAATTATAACTTTACGTCTCCTTTTGCAAAATTACACTACCTATTGATTAGACTAATATCACAGAATTAATACAGTATTACGTACACATTGGAATCTCCTAAGGTCCCGCGCAATATGCGTCCCCGTTCCCCGTCTTTACACCTCTCCCCCGTTTTCGCCTTGTCGAAGCGGCTGCAGGCGCCTGCAGCCTCCCGCTCGAAACCCTGGGTTTTTGGGCGTTTTGGACCGCGGTCCGAATCGCCCAAGTACTGTTTCTGAAGAGACTCATTCGGATAGCGATCCGAATCATCCAAGAACAACTTTGTACAAACACTTGCGGTCCGAAACGCCCAACAACCCAAAACCCTTCACACGGTGCGAACGGGGGAGAGGTGTGTGGACGGGGAACGGGGACGCATATTGCTCGTTATCTTAGGAGATTCCGTTCTGTATGTTATACTACGATGTAATACTTATATTATTTCTATGCTAAGGCGAACGCACACTTATTCGAGCCGAACGAAACGAATTTTCGAATTCGTATATGAAATCCTATGAAACCTCGCACACCTGACCGCGTCGAATCGTCCGAATCTGGAATAAACACAGATATCCTAGACGAATTCAGATGACGTCATAAAATTCGGCTCGGGTGATGCGATCGAATCGATCGAATCGCCTGCATTTCGACAATGATAAGCGTGTTCGTAAGAGAGAGTAAAAACAAGAATTTCGGCGCACTCGATTCTTTAGGCGCGGTCGTTTCTTTCGGCGCACTCGATTCTTTCGGCGCGGTCGTTTCTTTCGGTGCAGATAGATATGCAAGGCCTTAAAAACTTCGATCGATTCGACGCGTTCGATTCGGATAAATTGCGTTCACCACTAATATGTAAGAACACAACGCTGTAACGATATACTTAATCGCATGATTACCTTATTTGCTCTGTTTGTTTGTCCGTCAGACAAAGCTTCAGGATGCAGTATGGACTGGGTATATTTGAAGGGTGTCAAGCTTGCTTTCACCTATGAACTCAGAGGGAGCAATTTCCATTGGCCTCCAGAGAGGATCCACGAGCAAGGAGACGAGCTCACGCAGATGATGGTTGGGCTCTTTGTTGAGGCCTGCAAGTTGGGATATTGCTAGATTTTCCCATACTTTTATTCTTATTTTATTGCAAAAAAAATGTCGGACTTAAGGGACTACCTGAATTTTTTGGGGGCCAGTCCTGCCCCCATTTAAAATAAATCATTTGAAAGGAAACCAGGATATCATTTAAAATTTTGTCTTGGTCAAACCTTAGATAAAGCCAAAAGTGGCCTTTTTTTTAGCTTTTATGCTTAGAAAAGCTTCACGTTCTCATTGTTAACTATAAATAGTCGCACATCAAATAGTTTGAAGGGTTAACTAAGGTTTAATCAAGACAAAATTTTAAATGATATCTCCATTTCCTTTCAAATGATTTGTTTCAAATGGGGGCAGCACTAGACCCTGAAAATTTAGGTAGCCTCTTAACGCCATGTGGCGTTATCTGCCAGTGAACCATAAGATCAAGTAGAGAAATAATTTGGTGGTGCGACAGAATGTGTAAAGCAAATAGAAAACTATGAATTAAATACCTACAATAATATAACACTGTGCTGAACCGTCTTTAGGAGAATAGTTTATCTTTGGTAAAATAGGCATGACGAATGGAAAAATAATTTTAGCCATTAGGTGATATTATTAAATATATACGATTACAATGTATTTTTTATTTTTTCACTAGCCTATAGTGTCACCTATAGTTTATTACGATTACCATAGATAAAATAAATATACTTATAATGCATATTATACAACGTGAACAGGAAATACCCAAAATAAATGGAACCACGGGCTGTACTAGTAAAATTCAATTAAAATAACAACCAGAAAGCCAAAAAAATTCACATTCCCGTACAAATTACCCGGGCGGCTGCACACTTTAGTATGAAAATGCCGATTTTCTTTTATGTTTAGGCAGATTTTTTAATTTCATCATTTTATAGAGATCTAGTTAAGCCCGTGATTCGATTTATTACGGGTATGTCCTGAAATATTTTTTATACATAAATAAATAACATATGGTTGACTACTAATTAGTGGGCTAGGATACCAACGTTTTCTAGGCGTATTACTAAGACTCCGCTGTCCGTCAGTCCGTCCATCTGTTTGTCACCAGGCTGTATCTCATGAACCGTAATAGCTAAGTAGTTGAAATTTTCACAGATGATGTATTTCTGTTGCAGCTATAACAAAAATTCAGCCGCATAACGTCCACTGCAGGACTGCCTCTCCCAAAACAACAAATAACAAGAAATAAAAAAAAATAAGTGGGGCTCCCATGCAACTAACATGATTTTTATACATAATGGTACGGTACGGCATCCTTTATGCGCGAGTCCGACTAACACTTGGCCACAAGTGGCTTGCACGCCCACAACAAGTGGAAAATGTGTAAGGTGCTAGGTGGACCGTACCTTATGTCCATGTCCCACACTGCCTAAAGACCTCATTGATTGACGAAGCAAGCTATAAAATTTCATTAGTGCTTCAAAGAAAGAGATAAAGCCACTCGCCTCAATCTTCTCAACGAGGTAATTATGAAATTTAGTAGTGATTAGATAGTAATTAAATATTTGGTTGGAATATACAGGGTTACTGGTAACTAACGCAAAACCTCTTAACATCGTAATCAGAATCCTAACATAATATAGATCTGCAAGAAAAAAATAAAAAAAATCTAAGAAAAAAAATGGACTCTTCATAGAAACTCGACCAGGTGATCAGTGAATTTGTATGGAAGGCCAATTTTTTTTCTGCAATTTTCGCCTTTTTTCTTGCAGATCTATAATGTGCTGGGGAGTCTGATTTCGATGTTAAGAGGTTATGAGTTAGTTACCAGTAACCCTGTATAAGAATTAATACTTATTTATTCAAATTTCAATAAGATAAATTGTTACAATTCTTGATTGTTCTTGTAAACATAGTCAAAATAACGAATAAGAAACAAATCCTTGCGTTTGACATGTTCTTCATATTTCGTTTACAGTAAATTAGGCTGTCTAACTTCACGTTAAGTAAAAATATTCTTTACAAAAATTATTACTCACTGACCTTTCTCTTCGGTTTTAATATGTTACGATCACTTTTCATCTAGACTTTGTAATATTGTAGCTCACAATTTCGACGTATTAATATATTGAAAAGCCTTTATCAAAAGCTGGGCTTGCTCGTCGATATCAGAAACAAATGACTTATAAAAAGGGCTAAAACTCTCTAAAAATATATAGAATGGTTATAAATGTGTCGCCTTGTCCATAGCATAGACAGCCGGATAGAAGGATAACGCCATATGCTGAACATCAAAACAGTTCTTAATACATACCTATTCTTATATATTGTATAAGGACAAATAACACTGATTGAGCTAGCCCCAGAGTAAGTTGAGACTTGTGTTATGGGATACTAATTCAACGATACTATTTTTTCTAACATATACATATATAGATAAACACCCAAGACCCAGGACAATTTGAAAAAGGTCATTTTCCAACTTGCCCTGCCAGTGTTTGGAAAACCCATTCATAACTGTAAATTGGTTATATTGGTTAACCCTTTTTCGGTTAATCCTTTGATTCAGTTAACCCACGCAATAAGGGTAACAGTAACCGTTATCTGAATAGGTTAATTAGGTTTTCGGGGATGCACAGCCGTTTGGTTGAGTCATGCAATTGCTTTTGTAGGAATAGGTACAGTGACCATGTGACGAGGAATGAAAAACGTGTAGTATCATGCAGAAATCTATATGTCGATTCGGTTAAAGTTAACCGCAATTATAGGTTAACAGGCTATTTCGGTTAACCAAAATATATGTTAACCCATTTCCAATTGGATTAATAACAGATTATTTCGGTTAGGTTAACCTAAACCGTCTAAACCCTGGCCCTGACTGGGGATCGAACCCGGAACCGTTGGGAGGCGGACTAGCATGGTGACCACTACACCACGGAGGTCGCCGCCGCTATCTCTCTACAGATCGCCGAAGCTGGAAGCCAATTAAAGGAGTAACCGTTATCTTTACTTGAAATAAACACGATAGGCTAGTAATACCTTTATAAACCTGTCCCCTGTTACAAATGTCGATTCTTGTATGAATTAAAACTTGAGCCAGGTATATGGGGTTACCGAGATAATATGGTGTTGTATGAGGGGTCGCGCGTTCATAGTTTGGGGCGGCTAGTGAAAAATGTAAGTCTATGTCAAACTGATATAATATGAAGACTTTATAAAACAAACAAGTTTCTGATTCGCATTAAAATGGTTTGGCATCTGGAAAACCCCATATTTACTTGACTGAATAAAGAATTAAAACTTAATCGGACAAAATTTTCACTATTCGCCCCAAACTGTGTGTTTCCTTTTTGTACAATAGAGAATTTACATTACATAACCGTGAACTCGCGTTTTTAGAATATCTCGTACATTAATTTTAGCCAAAAGATAAGCTACTGATTTATTTGTATTATAGTTAAAGTAACTCTCCAATTGACCCATCCAATCTGGTGATCTCCAGACACACATGTGAATATTCCAGAGCATCCCTTAAACTGGGTTGACTGACAAATAAAAAAATCTAAAACCGTAAAACCCAGTACTGAATGAAGTTAGAAGAGAAAAATACCTCTAAAGTGATAGGCTGTAGCGTTTTTACAGAAAATAACTTCTTTTTTAACCGTCTTCAAAAAATAAGATAATCAATATGACGGAATCTTCTTTTTTTAACCCCCGCAGAAAAAGAGGGGTCTTATAAGTTTGACGCTAATGTCTGTCAGTCTGTCTGTCTGTCCGCTCGAACGGATGGACCGATTTTGATGCTATTTTTCGTGACAGCTAGTTCCCTTGCGGTGGTTCATAATTCATAACTATGTTTAATGAAAATCGGTTCAGTCATTTAAAAGTTAAAGTCAGGGTTTAATCTGGCAAATAATGTATGACGCTACGGGTATCAACTATAATATGTAGTTCCGCTACTCGTCACTGGATGGCGTTCTTGGCAGCCACGGTTTTTTTTAATTTGCCTAGCATAAACTTGTGTTTAAAAGGGCATTCTGTCTACTTAACTCAATAGTTAGCTCTATTCTATCTAAATATTAGCTAATTAATAGAGGAGCTCAGTGGCCCGGCGGGAGTGCGCATTACTAGCGCTTTCGCATGTTAAGCGACACCGGGCATGGCCCGCACTTGGATGGGTGACCACAAGTGGCACAAAAATTTCTCGAGCTCCTCCGTGCTTCGAAAGGCACGTATAAGCTGTTGGTCCCGGCTGTCATCATTGTATGGCAGTCGTCAAGCTATGTCAGATGCCTTTAGGCAGCCTGAAAAATCTGACACCAGTGTTGGCCATTTACACACACGAAAAACAAACAATAATTAAGAAAATGTTTATAAATTAGTCTATGTTTGAGACGGAATTGGTTTGTTAAGCACATTCAAGGAAATACCTTTTTGGGTATTTTCCTGGGTTAAAAAATAAATTATTTTGTACTAATAGGGTTTAAGATATTTATTCTCATAAAGAAATTTACATTTCACTTATACATGAGAACACACACACTATTAGTATAATGAAAAACAGTTACGCGTACAATGTTTGAAAGTAAGCAAAACAAAGTATCACACACAAACACAATACACGAGGTAGGAACACGGGTAGGAGGTACCCTCACAATCTGAATAAAATTGTCACTAGCGCCGAGCGTAGAAGATAAACGTCGCAATTAATTTTATTGGTTTTAAACATATCCATTATAACGTGATTTTAGATTTATTATTGCTGAACAACTTATAATAAGAGCGCTATTTGACTCCAAGAAACTTTCACGTCATCTGCCTGTATTTCATACAAATTCCGTATAAAATGTTTATTTTGACGTTTAGAAAAAAGTATAAGATTTGACTTGTTGGAAAATAGCTGAGTCTTTTAACTTGGATCCAAATTCGCCGTCAGATGCATGCACGCGGACCGAAGCCTGTGTTTTATGGCCACCCTCGACAGTAAAAGTCATCTTGTGCAGTCTTTGCATACTCTGATTTAGAAATGTACGTTACATTTAATGTACTTAAACTAAAACTCAACTTGCTGCCTTGTATTAAAGCAAAAACAATTGTACTAAACTTTTTATGTAGGTTTATAAAATGCAGACCATTGGTTGGTTTAAGAAACCATTAATAGATAGGTAACACTTAAACTTACACTATCACATCTTGGGATACTCCTAGACAATTTGGGTTATTGCTGATTTAAGACTTAAAAGCCACTTTTTAGGGTTCCGTAGCCAAATGGCAAAAAACGGAACCCTTATGGATTCGTCATGTTTGTCTGTCTGTCCGTCCGTATGTCACAGCCACTATTTTTTACAAAATTATAAGAAGTACACTGTTGAAACTTGGTAAGTAGATGTATTCTGGGAACCGCATTAAGATTTTCACCCAAAAATAGAAGAAAAATAACAATAAATTTTTGTGTTTCCCATACTTAGAACTAAAACTCATTTTTTTTTTCATTCAACCCATACGTGTGTTGTATCTATGGATAGGTTTTCAAAAAATGATATTATGGTTTCTAATATATTTTTTTCTAAACTGAATAGTTTGCGCGAGAGCCACTTCCAAGGTGGCTCTCGCGCAAACTATTCAGTTTAGATGATATGTATGTCCTGCCCCCCCCCCCCCCCCCCCTCCGTAACTTCTAAAATAAGAGAATGACGAAACTAACAAAAAAATATTATGTATATGCAAACTTCCACCGAAAATTGGTTTGAACGAGATCTAGTAAGTAGTTTTTTTTTAATACGTTTATTAAAATATCGATCAAAGTTACAACGAACTACAAGAACTTTTATATTATGTTACTTGTTGCTACGGAACCTTTCATGGGCGAGTCTGACTAGCACTTGGCCGCTTTTTATAGCATGATGGTGGGCGAGTAGATGAAAAAAGGAATCCCACCAAAAACATAAATGTGCAAAATGGGAGCCAAGTTCAAACTCCGACAAAAGAATTGAAATCTAAATGGCCGCCAAGTTTTTTCGATAATATTGAATTTTATTTATAAGGATCTTAATATTTGACCTGGCTAGTTTTTGACCAGTATTCTGATGTTTAGAAGAATAGGACCTTACATTGTAATAAATAAATGATAAGTTGATTAGCCAAATACAAGTAGGCTTGATAAAACTAGGCAAGTTAAATGTTAAGATTCTTATCATTAAGATTCAATATTCTCTAATGAACTTGGCGGCCATTTAGATCTCAATTCTTATGTTGGAGTTTGAACTTGGCTCCCATTTTTACATTTATGTTTTTGGTGGGATAACATTACTTTTTGCACAGCAGTATCAGAAAGAAGAAATCAAATCTACGAAATTCACAATATTTTGGCTTTTTCCTTTGTTTACGCGTAGTAGTCTACCTAGATGCCAAATAGCAACTTCCTAGGTCATATGAAAGTAGGTTACCTTTTTGATGATGGTTTAGAGTAAGTTAATGACATCGCGATGCAAGTCGCAATGTCTGTTCCCAAACTCGTGACCGACCACTAATTGAAGTTTTTCGCATACATTCCCAAGGATTCCACTATACGCAACGAAACGCCAGAATTCCAAGAGCCTTGGTCCTCCGCTACAAATTTGAATTTGCTTACAGAAAGTTATTTTAGTGTATCTTTTGGGGATCACATTAACTGGACCGGGAGCATCCAGCGTAACGGCTAAATGAGGTCAGCGTAATTCAAATTTCACTGCAAGGTAGAGTAGAATTTTTAGCACCTCATATTATAGGCTATTCACAATAGGCTATCACAATAGGCTATTTGACTTAGTTTGTTAAATGTTATAACAAATCTATACTTACGTCGTCACCAGCGGCTTTAAGCGTCTGATACTGCGACTTATTTATTGTCATAGCAAAGCAAGTGGACACAAAGAACTGTGTATATTCAAAATAAAAATTTGTGGGGTTCAGTGGTATGCGCGGAATAAATACAGTTTCACTGGCACCACTCACAGTGAGAATCTCAGCTTCAATTACATTTCGCTGCAAAGCATTGACCTTAAGTCGGGTTCCGTTACACAGTTTCGGTAGAGTCAAATTTCGCTAGAGTCAAATTTCGCATCAGCATTATTGGCACTCCGACTTTGAGACTTATTTTGTGAGCCGAGAGTCCATTTGCTGCAAGTAAATTTAGAAACTCAACTGGATAATTGGTGGCATCATCCTGATCAATCACACTATCCAAGAAAGTATAAACCACTTCATCACCAATAATTTTCCTGGTGAGTTATGCTCTGAAGGTCCGAAAATACTGAACTAATAAGTTCTTCTTCGGAGGAAACAATTTCGCCAAGTATTACGAGAAGACTCACCTGACCATTCTCTTCAAGAAAAAGACCTTCTCCAACTTTTAATAATATTCTTGAAAACTCGTGGGCTTGTGAACTACCGCCAAGCTGGACTCTCATATTAATTTTCAATCTGAGCTTTTGTATTTGAGGCCACAGATAAGACTGTTTAAATGAGGAGTTCATCTCTTCTGCCCGAGAGCCTCGACTTATGACTAAGGGTTTGACGAAAATCTCCCGACAGCAAAAATGTGACATTGCCGATTGGCCTGTCATCTCGACGAATGTCTTGCAACGTCCTATTAACAACTTCTACTGCCTAGGAGTTCATCTTATCTGCCCTAGTGCTCCGACTTATAAATAGAAGGGTTTGAAAAAATCTCCCGACAACCAAAATGTGGCATTGCCCATTGGCCTGTCATCTCAACGAATGTCTCGCAACGTTCTATCTACAGCTCCCACTGACTTTTTGTTGGCAAATGCAGCAAATGAGAGGTTTAGCCAGTTTAGGCAAGTCGATATCAAAAATTAGGCCGCCAATCAGCTCCCAGCTTATTTTATTATATTAAGCTAAACAACTTTAAACTGATGTCTTAGATTTCCACATCTGATGATCATCGATTTTTGGTGAACAAATATTTATGCAAATAAATTTAACTCTGTTCTACATCAGGTGTCACAAATCTTCGATTTCTAGAGTTATATATACTATATATATACCCAAAGGATAAAAACGGGACCCTATTACTAAGACTCCGCTGTCCGTCTGTCTGTCTGTCTTTCTGTCACCAGGCTTTATCTCATGAACTATTATAGCTAGACAGTTGAAATTTTTCTGTTGCTGCAGCTTAACAAAAACATACTAAATACAGAATAAAATAAATATTTGAGGGGTGATTTCATGAATGACAAACGTGATTTTTTCATAGATTATGGTACGGAACCCTTCGTGCGTGAACAAAACGTAACAAATTTTAATAAGGCGGTATTTTTATATTTCTTACGAGTATAGTTTAGATGGACCACTATAGTTATGCATCATGTGTTCCATTTTCCAAAATCAATTATAGCCTATATGTTGCCCAGGCTTCACAGCTATATAACAAAAAATGTTTCATTCGAATCCGTCCAGTATTTCCAGAGATAAGCGTGTACAAATAGACAAACAGACAGATTTTTTTAAATTCTTACTCCATTGCTATGTCATCATCGGCCCATTTTTTTTTTTTGGAAAATGTACAATGTACAAAAAAAAAATTCTACAGTTTTATTATAGTATAGATAGATAACAAAACCTTTGCATTCATTTTACAATGGTATAATTGTATAAATTGCTCTAATATTAAACGCAATATATAATAATTTCGGAGAATCCGCCTCTACAGTCCCAGCAACCAATACCACTCTACAAGCTACATAATGCAACTGTGAATGGTCAACATTATCGTTATCAGTAATGGCCGCCAATCAAGCAGCTGGAAACCGATCGAGCAAGACGAGAACAGCTATTTCGACGTTACGCTGGGGCGAGAAACTATCATTGCAACTGGTAAAGTGCCCAATTAGAATAAAATAGTTGGACTTCTATACTTGCGCTTAGGAAGCGGCAATAAACTTAGCGGGTAAGTAAATGATCTGACGTCAACCACTCCCTATTATGAAATCGAAT
The DNA here is from genome assembly GCA_943193695.1 of Acrobasis suavella. Classification (NCBI taxonomy): domain Eukaryota; kingdom Metazoa; phylum Arthropoda; class Insecta; order Lepidoptera; family Pyralidae; genus Acrobasis; species Acrobasis suavella. The sequence goes on from OW971932.1 coordinate 21,104,832, forward strand.
GTATCACTTGATGATTGTCAATTTTACATTTATCAAGTGACACTTGATAATTGTCAATTTTACAGTTATCAAGTGTCTCAAATATCCAAAGATAAGCCTAAATGATTTTGGACTTTAAAAAATCAAATAAAAATTTGGCAGGAATATTTTTTGTAAATTAAATTTGCCTTACTGATTTCTATACTTGCGCTTAGGAAGCAGCAATAAACTTAGCTGGTATGTAAATGATCTGACGTCAACCACTACCTATTATGAAATCAAAAGAAAAAAATTACAATTATCAAGTGACACAATTATCCAAAGATAAGCCTTAATGATTTTTGTCTAAAAAAAATATTTAATGGAAAGTTGGGAGGAATATTTTTTACAAGCTTTTATTTTTATTTTCACCTGTCCCTTGTCTGTCGGTCTGTCTGACTGTCTGTAATCAAATCTTGTAAGTTAAATTTGACCTGACTGAATTCTATACTTGCGCTTAGGAAACAGCAATGAACTTAGCTGATAAGTAATTATCTGACGTCAACCACTACCTATTATAAAAATGGAAAAAAAAATTACAATTATCAAGTGACACAAATATCCAAAGATAAGCCTTAATGATTTTTGAATTAAAAAAAGATCAAATAGAAAGTTGGGAGGAATATTTTTTACAAGCTTTTGTTTTTAGTTTCACCTGTCCCTTGTCTGTCGGTCTGTCTGTCTGTAATCAAATCTTCCAAGTTAAATATGACCCACTTCCCGGTTTCCGTTTATGGTGCAGGGGGACATGGAGCTGATCTGATGATAGAGCCGGAATATACCCACAGGAACTCTGTAATGAAACGTCGCAGCCCCATCGAGTTTGGGCTCATTTGATTCGTCTTGTATATATTTTTATAAATAATTACTTGTTACGTGTCAAAATAATGAAGGATTGGTGGTCGTACCAACTATTTACATGCCTAATAAAGATGCGCGCTTATTACATGGATCGGTACGATCTTTGCTAAAAGAAAATCTGGATTATTCTACCATTTTTTTTTCTCAAACCACAATGGGAAATTAAAAGTATTTGAGAACAATTGAATTGACATTATAATTTTGTTTATAATTTTTTCTATTATTTCTTAAAACCTAAGTTTGTATTAAAATACGCGTGACGTAACAGGCAGTACTCGTGCCTTCACAAGCTTCCTACTACTAACACCCGATCAATGTCTGCCTACTTGCCTGATTGGATTGCTGCTTGAACGCTTACGTTTGTACCGAGAATGGCTTTATGTAAGTGGTTTAACTAAGATGTGGTTTGCACTAATATAGAATCACATCTTAATCCTATATGGTACAGACAGAGCCTACGGCTGTAATCAGAACCCTGACGCCACTTTTAACGTTTAGATTCAAACATTTATTTACAATACAGATGTTTGTATTATTTTTGTTCTTATCATAGCAACTCAGCGAGTATTGCAAATGTGGTAAATTACAATAGATCCAGATATTTTATATCAAAAATTTCGATTTAATTTATTAATATTGAAAACTTTATATAAACCAATTTCGATTACTTATTAACATTAAATTCTATTAATAACAATTTTAATTTTATTACATGTCAAGGAATTCCTTTACAGAATAATATTTTTTAGAAAGTATTTGATTAGGGCATTTAAGAACTTTTTAAATTATTTTCGTTTTTTTATAAATGCTGGTAATTTATTATATATTCTGACTGCCGTGTGGTGCGGAGTTGTATTTAGCATTTTTATTCTAGCTGCAGGCAAATAAAATCTATATTTATGTATAGATGCGAGAGAAGAGAAAAAAAATGGATTAGTAGCTGCATTACCGATCGACATGATTCAGATGGAAGCTCATTCCCTCAGTCGGCTTTAACGCTCTTCGCTGTATGACAAGCAGCTGGTTTATTTTACGGTTTTCCTTTTCTTCCTGACCAACATAAGAAATAAAAAAACATATGGTTACCTAACCTAAGTAGTTCCTAATTTCAAAGTAAAATCCCAATAAGTCATAAGGATTTTACTTTTAAGTTCATGACTTTTTTTGTTATTTCTTAAAACCTACATATTGTATTCAAAGACAAATTACGCAACAGGCAGTGCTCGTGCCTAAACAAGCTTCCTACGACTAACACAATCGTTCAATGTCTGCCGCAATGCCTGATTGGATTGCTGCTTAAACGCCTACGATTGTACCAAGAATAGCTTTATGTATGAACCTACCAAATTGAGAATATAGATACCAAATGGTAAAAGTTTGAACAACATTAAATTCAATACAACGTTACATACTTCAAACTAGGCATATGATAATTATGTGGTAAATCCAAGACCAAATTTATTTATTTACGAAAAGCAGATGTTTTTAACATGATGAGAGTATCTTTAACATTGCAGTAGGTAACACGTAGCATATTTTTTAACGAAAAAATGCAGGTTTTTTGTTATTAAGTACCTACTCTTTACAATATACTTTTTTCTGAGATCTACTTAAATCAGTGGAATTGATGCGGTCCCAATTCCACGTAGAATCGAATAATTTTAGGAAGAAGAAGAATGCGAAACAAGTTAAAAAAAAAGTGTGACACTCGGGGACTGCCGCGGTAAAGCTATTGCAGAGCATTTTTTATCAACGTATGCAATTATAAATATTTTTATTTATACAGTATTTTTTTTCTTTGATATAAATTCAAGTTTTTTCTTTGGTATTAATTCAAGTTACACTTTTTGAGCGTGGTGACCGATAAGAAAACATTTTTTTTTTCTTTTATTGAATAAATGAGAAGTTAATATCGTTTAAAATATTTTTATTATCTTACAATACATGTAGGTTATTCAGGAATTTTTATAATGAGCAGTTAGCAGCTAGTTTAAGTATGTATAAATAGTACTCTGTGTCTACACGCATACGCCTAGTCGCCATGCACACAAACACCGTGCCGATGTCTGCCGATCTGAAACGACGTTAGACGAGTGATAGATTTTATTTTCGTTACGAAATTTCTTGATTAAGTTGCCGTGCTCAAGGCCCGCGATACAAGCTATGCAATAGCTTAAAAGTTTATTTATACCAAAGTATTCAATTTTAATAAAAAAGTTTCATCTGTCGCGTAACTAAATGCTAAACAGCTCATCAAATTATACGCCGAGCAAACGCCAACAATAAAAAGAAAACTTACCTAAAACGACGCATTTCGTATTTTGACGCACGATGAAAACACCCGAGAAGGTCTTAAAGTAAATTTAATTAATCCGGCCCTCAAAAAACTTAGAAAGAATCTTGGAATTAATGAGGTGCTCAAAATTCTACGTTACTTGCAGTAAAATTTGAGTTCCGCTGACCCCATTTAGCGGTTACGCTGGATGCTCCCGGATCGGTCCAGAAGTGCCATTTTTTAAATGTGGAGTCACCTAACTTAATGGTTTTTCCATACAAAAAACCGTTCGTTTCTCGACTCCACGTTTAAAAAATGGAATTGTAGAGCACCAAAATATACGCTTAAGCGAATACCTGAATTTTCCGGCGTCCAGTGCTGCCCCCATTTTAAATAAATTATTTGATAGAAAACAGAGGCATCATTTAAAAATTTGTCCTGACCAGGCACTAGATACCTTTCAAACTATTATATGAACTACTGTTTATATTTTAAAGTGTAACGTAAAGCTTTTCTACGCAAACACCTACGCCAAAAGTGGCCGTTTTTCGCAATTATGCGTAGAAAAGCTTCACGTTGTCACTTGAAACTGTTAACAGCAGTTCATTAAATAGTTTAAAGGGTTATGAAGTGCCTGGTCAAGACAAAATTTTAAATGAAGTCTCCGTTTCCTATCAAATGATTTATTTTAAATGGGGGCAGCACTGGACCCCGGAAAAACTTTCTGTATGTTGAATTCAAATTTGTAGCGGAGGAACAAGGCTGCGTAGTGTAATCCTTGGGAATGTACGCGAAAAGCTTCAATTAGTGGTCGGTTACGAGTTTGGAAACAGACGAGTCTTGAATCTTGATGAGATGTCATTAACTGATGAGTGTATGTCCTTATTTCGTATGCTACTAATTCATTTATCTTCAAAGCTCGCGCTTAATTTTTGTGTTTGCCGTTGAAGTTAATTATATCTTGGCTTCGTTATACAGGATGTTCCAGGAAAAGAGAAAAAATCCCTTTGACACATAATATTTATAAGCAATGCCTATGCATAGGCATTATAGTTCTGGTAGAATACTATTTGTGACCATCACCACTAAATTCCTCTCCCACAGATGTCGTTCGTGGCGACAAAGGGAATATAGATAACAAAAGAATGGGCAGCACTGTTCTCAGTGCAATGACTTTATATCATCTACTGCGATCACTAACCCGTACTTGCCTGCGCTGTGATTATAGGCCAATCCTTTGTTTATTGGAAGAGGCATTATGTCCATTTTACTTGGGGTCGGCGCAGTAGGTAACCCTCTATAACTTCTCATTCCTTTATCCACTCCAACTATACCATGTCATGTCAGCTTTATGCATCCATCCATCTTTTTTTACAAGCTTTTATTTAGTTTCACCTGTCCCGTTGTCCATCTGTCTGTCTGTGATCAAATCTTGCAAGTTAAATTTGACTCACTTCCCGGTTTCCGATTGAGCTGAAATTTTGCACTCATACGTATATCGCGTGGCAATGCAACATTATGATGACATGCAGCTGATCTGATGTTGGAGTTGGAAGGTAGCCATAGGAAGTCTGTAATGAAACGACGCAACCCCATCGAGCTTGGGCTCGTTTAATTTGTCTTGAGGATCACTTTAAAAAATATATTTTTAAATAAAAACTTGTTATCCAGTGAAGGAACAACAGCGAGAAACAGCTAATAATGTATTTATTTTAAAATATGCCGATTAAGCCCTTTGGTATGATTTGGTCTATTTAATTCTTAGTTCAATACTTTATGGCCTATTATTTATATTTAATTACAGACAGACAGACCGACAGACAACGGGACATTTTTAACTAAGTAAAAGCTTGTAAAAAACGTACTTTTCAGCAAGAATTTTCCCGTAGTCAGATTCTAATTTTGTATCTCATTACTGGACACACTACCTTCGTCTATAATAAACGTAAACCAAATTGTTGTTACCCGGCTGCTTCAGGAGGGTTATGTTTTTCGAGTGTATTTATGTATGTAGGTATGTTAATTTATATACAGGACGCTCTGTACCCTAAAGGACATGATAGATTCAAGCTCGAGAGATGTCGTTAGATTCGTCGTAATAATTTCTGAGAGACTGGGTATATAAAGAGCCATTCAAGTTTTTTGTATTATCTATAAAAAAATAAATTTGTTGTATGGGAGACCCACTTTAATAAATATTAATTTTGTTCTGTTTTTTGTTCTTATAGCGTTGTTATAACGGCAGCAGAATTACATCATCTGTGAACATTTCAACTTTCTAGCTATCACGGTTCATGAGATACAACCTGTTGACCGACAGACATGCAGACAGACAGACAGCGAAGTGTTACTAATAAGGTTTCGTTTTTACCCGTTCAGAACACTAAGAGTCATCTCAATTTTAAAAATTACATTGTCAAATGCAAATCACTCGTTTAAATATTCGCACGGTGAGACCGTCCAAATATTTAAATAATTGTATGTTATGCAATCACGTTTTGCGTCTTTTATTTATATTTCCGCTTTATGGAAATACTAGCTTTTGCCCGCGGCTTCGCTCGCGTAGGAGTGTAATTAATCAAAATCCTTTCTTAGGGCTTAGTCCTACGTCATAGTAGCTTTATGCATGCAAAGTCTCAGCCCGATCGGTTTAAAATTGACAGAGTTTCATACAAACTTTCATCCCCTATTTTATCCCCTTGGGGGTAGAATTGATCAAAATCCTTTCTTAGCGGATTCCTACGTCATAACATCTACCTGCATGCCAAATTTCAGCCCGATCCATCCAGTGGTTTGGGCTGTGCGTTGATAGATCACTATGTCAGTCAGTCAGTCACCTTTGAGTTATATACATTTTTATATAGATATAGATTCCACAGTTTAATATTGTGGTGGATTAAATAATGTTAGATTTTCTAATATGTTTTAATAAAGTAGAATAAATTTAAGTGAAACTGAACATAACAAGAACAATTCGCGTACCTTATAATATTTTATAGAGTTTTCATTGCTTTATTCGCATAATATTATATTCAAAAACTCTTAAAGTATTAGATTATCAAACAGCAGATTCTCAACATAACCGAAATTGGACATTAAACGTAAAAATATCTTAACATTCTCAAATTATTCATGAAAAAAAATGTAATGAGTAATATTACTTAGGTGTAAAACTTGAACGATAGATATGGATAAAAAAAAGTTTAAACTACTGACTTAGGAATTATTTTCATAAACAATAGATAAGATAACACTTTTGATAAATTTACGATATAAAAAAACTAACACCAGACTACGGAAGCCATTAACGGGTAATAGTGTATATGTTTTTGAAATATACAATGTAAGACCTTTCATTTGATACCCAACTCGAAATATTCTCAAAAAAATATTTTTCGGACACGCCGTTATATGCAACATTCGTTAAGATACATGCATAGAAATAATAGCCTATTTCACTTTTTTTGTTTGAAAGGGTATATATACTTTCCAGGTGGTACCATGGAAATTTTATCAAAATCGGTTGTGTAGTTTGAGGAAGAATTCGGTTTTTAGTTTTGAAAAATTATACTGTTTAATGTCTTTCCTAAGTCGCCTTCTTCGACATCCACGGGAAGATTTGGAATGCTCCTATTCTTCTCTGACGGAAACTAGAAAATAGATACAAACACATCAGAATTATTATACCGTTCACCCTCAATAACTTTTTAATGGCCGAACCGATTTTCATCAAACACGCTGCCACTGCAAGAAAATATGCTTTCACGTAAAAAAATTGCATCGAAATCAGTCCATCCGTTCGAGAGATACGATGCCACAGGCAGACAGACAGACATTGGCGAAACTTATTACGTCCACCTTTTTTGCGTTCGTGGTTAAAAATAAAAGTACTATTCATTTAAACACGGACGAGCCATCTGTTAAAATACCAGCGCGCTCTCAGTGGTTTTAATGCAATCACTCTGCATGCTGTTTGTCCATCGTATTTAATAATAAAGAAAATATTCCAAAGCTTTTAATTATTTTTGTTTCAACTTCATGTTTATTGAGAATTAAAATTGACCTTATTAAATAATACGTTGATTAGTTCAACTTAAAAAAGTAAAACAACTAGCCGACGAGAGATAAATGGAAGAAAATTCATGCGCCACCAACAAGAGCATACGAGTAGCTCCGATATTTTCATCCCAATACATTTGGAGCTAAAGTTACTGCTTATTCTCTCGGGACTAAAAAGTGAAAAAGAAAATCTTTAGGGATTAAAACTGAACACGAGTGCTGAACTCTAATCTCTGTATATTCAAAGATAAATGATGGCAGTCTAGCAAAAAAAAAAGAATATTGTTTTATAGTAAAGAAATAATGGGCACAGACGTCGCGATTTCTTAAATTTGAAATACATATCGTTGTCAACATGGACAAATGTAGGTAAAAAAAATTATGTTCTTCGCTTCGGAAAAAGAAATAAGTAAAATTAAAAAAGAGCAATTTTCTCTTCGATACAAATAATAACAGAAGTTTTAGGTTATTTGTATTGGCATGTAATTATTTGTGTAAATTAGAATATTTTTCGTAAGTTTATAAGCCGATAGCGAATAAGTATCAAGTTTACTTATAAAAATTAAAAGATATGAAGGACCAATCAAACACAGTTACCAGTGAATACTTTATCGTAAATTGGTGCTCTTCAAAAAACTTTTCCTTAGTATTGATTGTATGAAAACAACACCAAACAAAGGTTAGTATTAAATTGTCGGTTGAAGTCTGATTAGGTATTGTAGGTGTTCTACAACTTTTTTATATTCTATTTTGTTTTTGCTAGTTTTTCTCATAGATGTAGATGGAAAGTAGAGTGTGCTACTCGGGTATGGTCCCTCGCTTCACTTAGGATTCAAAGTAGCGCCCTCGCCTTCAAAATATTACCTTATCCCCTTGTAGCACAATCTACTATTAAGTTGTGTTGTTATAGCTGTCACTGTAATACATACTTGGTGAAAAGTTCAAGTGTCTATATATTACGGTTTACGAGATAAAGCCCTGTGACAGACGGACAGACAGACAGACAGTAATAGGGTTCCGATGGCACCCTTAGGGTACGGAATCCTGAAAAGTAAAAAAAAATAGACAAGGATTTAGTTCTTTGACTACCAAAACTTATGTTGTAAGTTTTTTCCTTTTGACAAAAAAAAAAATTAATCTTTGAACTTATGACAATAGCGTCGGTCGTCTGTCCTTCATTATAAAGTTGGATTTAATAAACTCAACGCGTGGATTATGACGCGGCGATATTAAAGTTGCCTCGTACGACGTACGTTGCGGTTTCGTACGTTGTAAACGATTTACAATGACTTTACATGGAACTTGAAAAGTAATAACTATACAAGCATGTTATGAACCAAGTGATAAATCGGGACATTTGTCATAAATTCCCGGGCATTGTTAATAATGAAAAGCTATTTTGGGCTAAGTAATTAATTTTATTATAATTTGAACTTTCACATTTATGACTTTGCCTGGACATTATGATTATTGTCTTGTGGTTTTCAGGCAATCTGATAATAATATACAGGTACACTGCACGGGGGAATTTACCTTCAGTTGATTTATCTAAGGTCTATCGACAAAATGACGAAAGCGGTAAATTTGGCTACCTCAAATAATGCACAGGTCAGTGCTAGGGGAGGCCCATGGGCCACCCCCGCCGCACCATAACCAATACTATATGACCTAGGTGGTCTAGTCTAAATCACTCTGCACGAACGAACCTGCGATTGGCGGCTATTCTGCCCCATAGGTGAAAAGCATTATTAATAATGCCCAGACGGTTTGATTAATAGTGTTATCACACGGTTCTCTCATTTTGAGCATTTTTGCACAGAAATGCACAGAAATTTATTATAATGCCTTATTAATCACTTTGTCCATAACATATGCATATGTACACTCTTAGGTCTTTAACCCTGATGGGGCAAACAGAGCATTTTGCGTCTTGCGGCTCTAGACTCTAAGGTCTGTTTTAGCGTATAAGTGGGCGAGAAAATGGACAAGATATAGTTTTAAAACTACCCGACTACAGGAAGATTCTTGCTAGGAACGTATATATTCTTGAAATGTGCCAATTAAGCTTTTTCATTTGACATCAAACACGATATGATGATTTATTTTAGACAATGTGGAAGGGACATACCCGTAATCAATCAAACCACAGGCTGTACTTGATCACTACAGTATAATGATAATAAAATAACAGTCAAAAACATAAAAAAAGAATTCGAAATTCCCACACAAATTGCCCGGGAGGCTGCAAACTTTCGTGTGGCTGCCTAAAGGCATTCGACATTCCCATAAAAATTGCCCGAGCGGCTGCACAATTTTGTACGGAAATGGCAAAGTTTTTTTTTTATTGTGCTGTTATTAATTTTTTTTTAAATAAAAGTATCACGATGTTAAAAAAAAAGAAAAAAATTGACATTTATATTTCAATTTGTCTGTCTGTCGCATTAGCTCCTTAAAGAATGGATTAATTATGATGCATTTTTGTTTTTTCTTTGAAAGATAACATGATCGAGATGTTATTACTGTGAAAATGAGTTTCTTTCGGCGTTTCTTCTCAGCAGTGGTCGTTACGAAGTGCTGGTGTCGGTAGCTTTTCTTTAAAAATAAATAAAATTCAAAATTAATTACACGTTACGTAAATTATACCTAATGACGTATAAAAATCTAATTACTGAATAAACATTTAAATCTTTGAATCTTGAATCTTTGAATTAAAATTTATTTTATGTTATGTGAATTAGAAGATCATAACGAACACTATAACTTCAGTATAAACAAATGTCTTTTTTTTTTTAATAAGCAGAACCTTTGTACTCAATGTTCTTACTTTGTTTGTTTCTGTGTTTGTGTTTTGTGAACATAAATTTTGTATATAAATGATTAAAATAAAATTCTGATTAGTTCCATCATCTCGTAATTTGTATTAAAGTTAGTAGACGACAACCAATTTATTATGTTTGAAGTGTACCCAATTTCACGGTGAACGTGAAACTCTGACGATACGCGTGCTGCCTATTATGTGCAAGACAGCAAATAAACAGCCCTCACCTATATGTAAACTTCACGTTGGTCGAGTTAGAATTACAGCATCTCTAAAATACATACTGTATAAAGGCCCCAAAGTAAAATCACTGTACGAACACAACATGTATATATATATATATATATATATATATATATATATATATATATATATATAAATATATATATTGTATTCGTACTTCGCCTGTTGCGTACTACTAAGCAATAATAACTTTCATGGTCTAAACGACACGTCAGCCATAAATCATTATTGCTTCAATAAAATGGTAATGTAGCTATGGTATGTAATCAGTATAATAGGAAACTTGCGCTAAAATTATATTTAGTAATTAAATTAATAATTCAATAATAATATTCATTAAAAGTGTATTACTGAACGATTTATTGTAAGATTATTATTTTTTTGCGAAATATTTATATTATAAGTTACGTAACTTGAAACGGAATTTGAAACACCAATCAGCGCCAAGTGACGTCACTCCATATGACCAGCTGCTGTTGACAAAGTGTTATGAAGTAAACATTGAAAAATATATATAAAATGGAAAAAGGGTTTATTAAAGCCGACTCGCGAAACCTTCCTAAGGTTGATATGGACATGGTGCGATGGTTTTTTATGGAGAATTTCGATTTTTCAAGTGTAGAGATAAAAGGACGAAAGCTTTTCCGGTAAGGTGTTGATGTGAGGTTATGTTGTTTAGAGTGCATTTCTTAACAAAACCTGAATTTATTTACCTATTATGTTGTATCTTCAGCTCGACACGTGAGTCTTATGGAGATAACGCAGTTGGTTTTGTTCAGATAAAAAGGGAAAATCAACTGTGTTTCGTCAAAGGCCGTGTAACGCCTGAACATAAAGTTCGTGAAAAGGGCTACCAAGTAGAGGTGCAAGTAGACGAAAAAGAAGAAGTAGTTCTTACATGCAAATGTCATGATTGTGCAGCGGCTCATGGAGGTTGTAAACATGCCGTGGCTTTTTTATTATGGTTGCACAGGAGATCTGAAGAACCTTCCATCACATCAGTGACTTGCTATTGGAAAAAACCGAAAATGGCTATAAACAGTAGCTCAACGGAAATAATAAGAGCCAAAGATATGGGTAAAACTGAAACTGTTACGTGTGCCTATGTTAATCTGTTGGACAAATTGCAAGCAACAGTTTCTAGGTCAAACTGTCAAGCCAGTGTTTTGAGGTATTTAGAAGATAAAAGAGAAGCATTAAGTATTCATAAAATGTGTACAGTTATATCACTGGATACCGCACAACATTTTCTTCAGCAGTTAGCTGAAGAAATGACAGAAGAAAGAATTCAGGCTGCATTTAATGCTACAAAAGATCAAAGTGAGTCCCCAGTATGGTTTCAACTAAGGTATGGGAGAATTACAGGTTCCATACTTTATGAGGCAGCTCATTGTGGAACAGAGGAAGGATCATTAGTAAATAAAATTATGGGTGAGCAATCTGCTTTCACTTCAGAAGCAATGTTGAGAGGAAAATTATTGGAAAAAAAAGTTATGGAAGTTGTCAAAATAAAGAAGAATGTAATGATAACCAACACAGGACTAATGTTATGTAAAGATTTTCCTGTACTCGGAGCGACACCTGATGGTATGACAAATGAATATGTAATTGAAATTAAATGCCCCCTTTCTGAAAAATCCTTCAAAAAATATGTGGTAAATGGTGAAATTAATAAAAAGTGTTGGACACAAATACAATCTCAAATGTATTTTTTGAAAAAAAAGATGGGTCTATTTTGTGTTGCTCACCCAGATTTTGAAAATACTAATAATGTGGATATTTATCATGTGTCATATGATAAAAAAATTTTGGATATTTTCAAACAAGCTACAGAATTTTGGTCAAGCATAGTGTTCCCAAAACTGAAAAATATATATTCCTAATATAACTCTTTTTTTTTTTTATTTTTAAACCCAAGTTACATTTTTTTGGAAAATGGTGCCAACCTTAGAATAGTACCACTCCATCTCTTCCAGTGGCTGTCATCAAGGCAACTAAGGGATTCATATAACAAGAGGCAGACAGCAGCGTCTTTTGTGTTCTTCACTAACTCATGGTGATCACCAACGCTCACCAAGCTGCCTAGCAAGCGTGGTGATTACACCAAATCTCCCTAGAACTTTATTGCGTTCCATTGGGACCCATTCCCAGTAGTGAAACGTAATATAGGTTATAATGAACAATATAAACCATGAGAAGAGCAGATTTGTGGCTCATATGACATATCTATGTACATTGAAATAGACACACAATCAGATTTAAATAAGTTTTTTTTAAAATGTCATTTTTGCCACAAGCTTTTTTTATGAGCGATTAAATACTGTAAAGTCTTTATCAAGACGACTCAATGAGCCCAAACTCGATGGGATTGTGTCGTTCAATTACTGAGTTCCAATGGCCACCTTTCAGCTCCACGTCATCATAATATTGCATTGTCACGTGTTATACATATGCGTACAAAATTTCAACTCAATCAGTTGAAGATATCTGCTTCAAAATTGAGCTGCAAAATTCCGCCCGAACAAAAGACATACATCCATTGCAAGTTAAATAAAAGCTTGTAAAAATAAAAAATCATTTTTTTTAATAGTTTATTACTTTTAATTAATCATCTTGTCTTTTTTTATCAATCTTTATTATGAATAACAAATACTATGTAAAATAAAGTTTGATTATTTAATTAAGGGGGGTTGTAAATTAACTAATGCACTACAAATAATAATAGCACTGTCTAAATATGGGATCAAATTATGGTCGACACATGCATGAGATTTTAAAAAGGCAAATTCTCGCAATCTTCTGATTACCCTTTCGATATGTATCCTCAAACTGGCTATTTTTTTTGTCAGTTGAACTTCTTTCTTGCTACTTTTTGCTGAACTGCTAACACTAGGGGGTCTTATTAATGTAAAGTTTCTTTTAGCTAGTTCTCCCTCAATATGTTTAAAGCCCCTGTCAGCCATAATACTTACTCCAGGTGGTAAGCAGTCAAAAAACTTTGACTCTTGACATATTCTTATATCTGAAGTGCGACCACCAAAACCTTCAGACACAAAATTGATTATTCCATCTGGAGTAGCAGAAACTAAATATTTCATGGTATTACATTTTTTGTATGAAGAATAAGTTAATGATTGATGTAGTGCATTGGCAGGTATTTCTATTTCAATTTCCAGGCAATCAATAATACAATATGTTTTAGAAAAATTAGCTCTGAAAGCTATTGGCAAATTGTTTAAAACAGACTGTGACGATGGTTTGATTATAAAGGTTTCTAAAACTTTTGCCATTTTACAACACGTCGATGAAAATATTCGGCTTGCAGTACTTTCATGTACTCCAAAATCATTCGCTAGGATTTTAAAAGATTCATTTAATTTAAGTTTCTTTAATACCAAATAAATATGATAATATGGTACTTGAATTGCTTCTTGAATCAACTTTAAAATTACAATACTGTCATTTGGAATACCTAAATACAACTTGCTGTCTTTTGTGATATTTCTTATTGTTAACTGCTGAGCCAACTCTTTTTGTTTAGCTTCTCGGTCGGAGAGATCACTAAGAACTGAGCCTGATGAAGTAACTGTTTCACCCTCAGTCTCCATATTACTTTTTTTGCTGTCATTATCACTATCGGAATAAATTAATTGGTATGCACTTATTTTTAATGGAGATGTTTTTCGGTTCTTCATCACTACTTTTTTCGGAGACACTGCTACATCTTTTACAGAAGCTCTTAAAGCTACTTGCACTGATTTACTTCTTTTATGTGGATAAATTGCAACTTGTATACATTGATCTTTTGATTTTTCCACATTTTTGGAAATATCTTTTTCATTAGTACCTTGACAGGCAGGAAATTCCAGCTCACTTGCTGAAAATGAACAAATATTTTAATAGATAAAAATATCTGAGAGACGTTCATGCAAAATGAAAAAAAATAAGTACATATATATTAAACGAGTTACTCTGAGAAATTATATAGGAGTATAGTTCTCACCTTGTTCATTTTCAATGCTTTTGAGTATTTCTTGTCTTTTGCGTTTTAAAACCACAGATCGAGGCTTTGATGCCTGCTTTCTTTGTTGACAGTCGAAAATATGGGGAACAACATCTTTCTTCAAAATTAATTTGCCTCCTACAAGTTTATACTTGATCCAGTTTTCAACATCATTCTCCATCTGTAAAAATATTCAATCGGTTAGGTTCTCGTATAGTCTTTGTTGATGAAGTCCCTAAGGTTGTAATTTTAACAAATACAAGGTACTTACATCAAAATGATCTTCACAACATCGCAAGACAGACTTCGGAGACGGTAATTGTCGTTTCCTAGCTACTTTCATCCACTTTTCTCTAAGCTTAGGCTCTTGTGGCACGGTTAAAAATATTTTGTCCGGACATTTTACAGAATTCGAAGAACACATAGGTACATAACAATATATCACTGCACATTTTTTTTGTGAGACATATCCACTTGTTGAAGGGTTATCCATTGTTGTAAAATAGAAAATATAAAACAACAACAAATATTCACGCGCAATAAAAAGTGAGACATATGGGGTGACGTCACGTCAACCCAGTGAGCGTTTACGCGCGAACTTTGAATTGCCAATTTTTTTATTTGCGTTAAGTAAATTATTTGGTATACTTTTAATTTATTGTTTTTGGTATCTTTAAATAATCATTAAATCTTAAAGATAGACTAAAAAAAATAAATAATGCAAGTTCCCTATTGTAAGGTTGACGTTTTTGGAGAAAATGCTGCAGTACAGTTTGTTACCGCTTCTTCTGTACTTGCGCTTTGGAGGCGGCAGTAAACTTAGTTGTAAGTAAATGATCTGACGTCAACAACTAACTATTAAGAAATCGAAAGAAAAAAGAAATGACAATTATCAAGTGATATAAATATCCAAAGATAAATAAATGATTTGACTTTGACTTGACTTTGACTTTGGTATTCAACAGGCAAGAAACTTTTACCGTCTTTTTAATTTCATTTCTTTATTAGCACACAAAACAGATGACAATCATATTTTGTTGAATGAGTACAATAAATTTTTAGTGTCGATCTAGATAGTTTTCCTTACATATGTATGCCTAAAAAGTCTAAATACAATTTAAATCACAAAGTACTTGAAGTACTAAAAGAATGACACAATTCATTGATAAAATTAAAATAGCAAGAGAGAAACTGAAAAAAATTAGGTATGAAAAAGATAGTAAGTTAGAAGTCAAGTACAAAAAATAGTATAAAATCATCAATTAATTAGTTTATCTGGTTAAGTGAATTTATTTGCCGCCAGAACTTGTGTAACGAGAAGTGGTAAATGACTATGTCTCTATTAGAAACTAAGATTTCATTATATTGGCGACACATTCTAACGATGGGATTGTAATAAGATGTATTGTTTGAGTAAATCTACAAAATGCATAATTTCGATTTCTAGATCTAAACCGGGTGTTAAAGTAATTGCAGAAAGAAGGAAAGGAGATTCTAGGAGGCAGTGAATAATTTTATAAAGAAGTACTAGGTTAATGTCGTCTAAATGGATCTTTATTGTTTACGCAATTACAAAAAACAAACTTAGTTGCTCTTATCTGCTTTCAGCACCAATCGGCTAAGAAGGATGATAAACGCATACACGTAAAACCCCTAGTATGTGTATGCGTTTATGCAACATTTAGTGCAGAACTGTATCCAACCTATACTTGATATACATATCTCAACCTTGTTTTTTCCTGTAACTGCAATTTCATAAATTTCGTTTTGCCATGTTGCATTTGCGTAAGTACATAGCATAGCCTACAGTTCTATTTGACATTAAGTAATTGAAAAAAAAATGTCTTGCGCCTTTTTGCCCCGATATTAGATAATAATAAAGACTGTGTTTTTATACACTGAAAACTTACACTAATTACCTAATAAACAATTTTTATTTTATTTATTTTATTTTATTATACAAAGTATAAATAAACTTCAGAAGTTCATATCAATAAAAACATTTATATCTTTGAAGAATCCGTTTACATCGAATTACTCTCTTCTCTACTTACCTAAAAAACTCGACCACGGTACACTTTTTCGAAAAACCTCTTATTTTCAAAACACCATAAACAACAATTTTGTTCACGTTCATGATGAATGACTGGTTCCTTTTTATACGGAGTTTCTGGAGGGAAGTTATAATACGCACTTTAAGTATCAATGAGAACCATTATTGGGTATCATTAAGAGTTGAAGCGGGTTTTAACTTTCTGTAAACTTGATAAGAGCATTATCTATCTTAGCGTGTTCTCGGTTGCATTTCAGTTAGGATATTTTGAGACCGAGGTGCGCTGTCTAGCTTTTTACAATTTTTTTTAACTTGTAATATATCTTGTATATATCTGTCTGTATAGGTCAAATCTTGCTACTCAATTTTCAACAGTTAGCCGCAACCAATTGAGCTGAAATTTTGCATACTTACTTGTGTAAGTCGGATGACAATACAATATTATGGAGTTAATGAGCTGTTCTGATGATAGAGCCGATAGATCTTCAACAGAACTCAGTTATAAAACAACATAACCTCATTATGTAAGACTCGTTTGATTTGTCTTGACGTCATCGTCTACCATAAAGTGGTAGACGATGTCTAGAGTCTGATCACGGAGTCGAAAGGTAGTCAATGGAACTCGGTAATAAAACGAATCAACTCCATCGAGTTTGGTCTTATTTCATTTGTTTTAATATATATATTTCGGCATCACAATAAAATCTTGAACAAAAAAATTTTTTTTTACAATTTTTTTTTTTTCATTAAATTAGGTCAGCCGACCACAAGTGAATAACGGCTGACAAAATGTATTGAAGCAATTTTAAGGTAGATACAGTCCATGATGATGATCCACTCTCTTCATGTTTATTAAGTAATTAGACCTTCAGGCACTTTATACGTCAATAAGTAAAATTTACATTAAGTGTAATGTATTCTAAAATTTTATTTATATTTAAGAAAAAGCTGTCGACACAAGCGCTTCGCAACGACCACTGCTGTGAAGAAGTGCAGAAAGAAACTAATTTTCCCAATATTGGTCGCCTATAATATATGTATAAGATACCAGACTCAAAAATGCGACATTTAACTCTTTAAAAACAAAACTATTTTATTGGCTTGGTGAGCGAGGCTTCTACACAGTGCAAGAGTTTCTCAATTTCAAGACATACGATTAATTAGTAGTCTAAATTTAATAGTTCATACCTAATAATATTATAATTCTGACGTTATAATGATGAACCATGACTTGATCCTATTTGTTTTTATTTGTGACATAGACTGATAGCTTTTTGAATACTATTTACAAAATTTGCATGCTATTGTTAATGGCTGATTAGGTGAAACTTTGTGATTATTATTAAGACCTTTGTATGTTTCTACCCTTTTCAAATGCAAACAAAGTATAATTCTATTCTATTCTATTTGCCAGAATGGCTTTGTCATATTATTTCTATGTCTTTAATTACATGTCATAATGTTGACACATTATAACATGTAATGCATGCAAATCAATTAACAAACATAAATTACGTAATAAGAAATCCTAAGTTGCCAAAAAAAGTCTTCAAAAACATACAGATTCTACCAAAATATACTTTAGTATTTTAACCCTTTCACCGCGAGACTTTATATCAGTTGCCGTGCCCCCAGCGCGAGGGGTATGAAATCTAAAATAAATACCTACTGTAACATTATATAATACAGTAGGTATATACATTACATAACAGTAGGCAGGTATTTATACATGTTACCTACTGTAACATGTATAAATACTTCTGTTACTACCGAAACGGGATGTGGATACTTAAGTTATGTGCAATACGAGTGGTTTTTTTGTCGGAAATATACGACGCTCGTGGAATGGGCACGAAAATGTTTGGCGGATAAATCCGAAGTTCGCGGTGAAAGGATTGAGCCTGAAATAAGTCCAAGTTTCTTAATATTTCGATTCAATATAGTTTTCCTACCACAAACGAATTCTTATATGAATCAAGCCCACTGCACCGCACCGAAATATTGGACTATAAATTATCCCGCGATGTCAAGAGGTAGTTTTAAAAATGCATATATTTTCATCGTGCAATTTGCAAGCTCAGCATAGTCTGATTTATTACCGTATCTGAGAATTGGTGGCTACAATTTCCGAATTTTGATGTTACAATTTGGAATTTTAAATAATCGACATTTTCGATTTTTTGATTCACTTTCTTTCAGTGTATTTTTAAGTATCTTTAGGGTAACGTACCTGAAAAGGCGAAAGCGGAACCCTTGTAGGATCACTCGCGTGTCGTTTTAACCGTCCGTCTATTGTTGTGTACCACTGTTTAAAAAACATAAAATTCTAACACTCCCGTCACTATATATAATGGAAATAGCAATATTTGTAAAGACTAATTCTCATCTGTTTCCTAGTTTATCTGTGTATCTAAATTTGTGTCTACATGCATCTAAAACTGCTTTATCGCAAGATAGTGTAGTATGTATGGCACCAAAGATATATAATCAAATACCGAAACAATATAAAGAACTAAATTTAAATTTACTCAAGAAAAGATTTAAGTTATTGTTGACTGAAAATTGTTATTAAAGTGTAAAAGATTTTTGGAACGAAGTTCCTTACGGCAGGCTTGGAGGAGATAGGGATTTTGCTGCGCGACCGAACTGAAAAAAATGTGATAGTAAAACCGTAAGGATGACCTCGTTAAATAAAACCGTTAAATGAGACGTGCGCAGGCGCGACAGTCGTATACACAAGAACTTTTGAACTTCGTTCCTACCTGGTGTCCCACGACACCACATTTCTTTTTTATCTGATAATTTGTAATTACTGATATTAGTAAGTATATTATGGTAGATTGATAGATTCATTATAAGTGGTATATTTTTCTAGTATTATGATAGACAGCTTTTCTGAAAATTTGCACACCTGTGATCGTAAAACATGATTGGATGAACTTAAATGTAAATGTCTTGCTTGTAACTTATGTTTAGCAAAATAAATTTATCCTTATCTTTATCTTGTCTGTCACAGCCAATTTGACCCGAAACTACTGGCCCGATTGAGTTGAAATTCGGTACACATACGGTTGGTGACTACACAATCTTGTAGTAATATTATTTTAGCGGCATCAGAATTCAGCATTGTTTGACTCTGTCACTCAGGAGCTCGAAGGCCGATCAGAGAACACGATGCTAGCGCTACAGCAAGCTTAGCTAAGCAGCCGCGGGCGTAGTCCGAAATTGAATGGATAACCACAGGCGGTCCAAACATTTCTCCAGCTTCATGTTTTGGTTCCATCTGTCATCATTGCATAGCAATCAGCAAGCTATATCAGATGACTTTAGGGCGAGTTCGGATGACACATGCACGTACCTAGCGCGCTTTCAACTTTCGATTCAACTTGCATTTACAGAAGATGGTTGACCGGGAGACATTGCCATATGGCATAAGGTCCGCCTCTTGTAATTTTTTTCAGTTGTACGATAAAGTTTATATAAATAAATAAAATAAGTCCACATGCGCACGCGTCGCCTACGCCACGCACTTGCCTTGCCTCCGCCTTGCCCACGCCCGGCGCTCACCCCGCCTGGACTTCGTTAAATCCAGTTTGAGTTGTATTGATGTGTAATAGGACTCAAATAATAAGCAACAAGTTTAAGCCACGCTTAAACTTATCGCATATAATTTGCGTGCGCGTGCTAGGCGTAGGCTTG
Organism: Acrobasis suavella; assembly: GCA_943193695.1. Classification (NCBI taxonomy): domain Eukaryota; kingdom Metazoa; phylum Arthropoda; class Insecta; order Lepidoptera; family Pyralidae; genus Acrobasis; species Acrobasis suavella. The sequence continues at coordinate 21,124,861 of OW971932.1, forward strand.
GCGTGCGCCTTGCGTAGGCTTGGCGTGCGCTAGACGTAGGCTTGGCGTGCGTGCATCTTCTGAACGCGCCCTAGGTACCTTGATTATGTTGACACCAGTGTGTGCCACTTAAAAAATAAATATTGTTTGTTAGGTTGTAATATAATAATAACCTTTATGAAAATATCATCGACGTATAAAAAGAGCGAGCAGGAAAATTCCCAGGCCAAATTATTATCCAAAAAATGGCTGCTCAATTCCACAGATGATGTTCGTTCATGATACCATTGAGTGAGAATAATCCGCTTACGAAAAACCTAACAGCCTTCGTATGGCGATAGAAGTCTCGTGAAAGAATTTTCATGTCAATATTATTAGTATAACAAGAATGTTCTATAATCGGCACAGAAAATAATATTTGGTGAACGAATTCTATCTTACGTGTAAAATAGACTAGTGATAAATTCGTTGCTTCAAGATATTTAGGAATAATAGTGCAAGAGCTAAGTGACGCTTAAAAAACCTTGTTTACAAAGAACTAACCCTTTCAGGCCGGCCCATATAAATAAAAGTCTAAAACACATTATTTTTTTTTAGTAAACGTTCGTAATATAAACTGTAGAGTATTGTATTTGATTGTAATTTGTATGTACCTACTTTAAAGATAGGTTAGGATTATTGACTGTAATATGTAAATAACTTTAATCATAAGGTTAATCTTAGGTTTGACAGAGAACTTCTATTGTACATTTTGCATCTGCTGTATCATAGTTATATGATGCCATTGGAAGACCACTGCTGGACATAGGTCTCCCCAAGAATTCCCAGAACAACCGATCGGAAGCGGCCTGCATTCAACGTATACCTGCAACCCTGCTGAGATCGTCTGACCACCTAGCAGGTGGGTGTCCTACGCTGCGCTTGCCGGTACGTGGCTGCCATTCGAGAACTTTGAAATCTCCTGTGTGTATCTTATGTTCAATATAGTTTTAATACATATACAAAACCTTCAATAAATATTGTAACGACTAACTTGGTCCAGACCAATAATAAATAGGTTGCGTTTTAAAAGTAAGCAATAAAAATAAAGTGGCTACAAAAGAAAACAATCGTCGCATTTAAAAGGATACTCGATCAGAACAGATATTAAAACAATAAAAAATATCAGTAAACATAAGGATTGGATTGGAGAAAGGTCACCTTTCTTTGTTTTATATCGTTCATCTTTCTCGACAAGGTCGTATTGTGTTTGCGGGAGTTGTTATTTTCGTAAGAAATATTTACCACCTATTGGGTTTTTTGTAATTACCACTACCTATAATACTATCACGTTTTTTCACTGTCTGGGTAAACATACTCTAGGGTTGTTAAGGCCACTCCAAGCTGATAATATAGGGAAGGTGAAAAAAATTACCATGACGTAATGCCGAATATAAATACGCAAAATCTTAGTAAATTTTTGTTAGAGAAAAGAAAAAATACCTATTTTTTCACTTTCTTAACGTACCTACTTACATACTATTTAATAAGTACGCTAATATTATTATAATTTAGCCTGTTAATCTAAGACTTATTAGTAATGTTACATTGACCTATGTGGTATTTTTTTTAAGTCTAACTGACGGGTTAAAAATATATTTCAGTCAACATTAGAACCGTTATTTGGTAGCATTGATATTAATATCTTGTAGGGATTGATACTTTTAATTTATGTCACTGAAAATGAGTCAAAGATGAACTGATAAAAAATAATGAGAAAAAGCCACGGATAAAAAAATACGGTCGTTCGTTAGTTATGACTTACTATAATTTTCTCACATTAATTACAAAAATCTGTATACAATTCTACATCGTCCATGTATTTAAAGGATGTATACATTTTGGTGAGTGGTGATAAGAAGTCGATAGATAAGAAGTAGTTAAATGTTGCAATCCCTACAAAATGTGACAACTATGCGATAAGGTAACAGGGTCTAGGCGCCACGCCTGTCGTACACGTGTATATTTATATTTTAGTATTTATTTAAAATTATTAATTTCAAATAGTTTTTAGTGTAGTAAGTAGTTAAGTATAATTGAATTCTGTTTTCTGTTATGTGTCTTCTGTATATTGTACCCACTCTCTACCCTGTCTTGTAAATTGTCCTCATATTTCAAGGTTAACTGTATGGAAGAGATCCCTATCTGGGATAAGTCCGCCTTTGTACTGTTATTTTGTTCTAACCTGTATTTTTGTCCTGTGTTTATGTACAATAAAGATAATCATAATCATTTGTTTTGTCAATCACAGGTACAATGGGTGTTAGGTACAAAAATTCAATTATCACTGTGTTGCGCCGTAAGATATACAAAGTCAAAAATTGTGTGATAATACATGAGCTCACAGAGATTTCCATTATTATATTACTATATATTATAACAATTTTATTTAAATAAATGTTTATAAGATTCAATATTTTTATAGTAAAAGGAAAATTTGTACTACATATTTAAAAAAAGTGTTAAAATGTCTACAGATTAGAAGTCAATTGAGATATATGTAATTACGCTAATAATACAATTAAGTAAATGTCATGCTCAGCTACATAAATGTATATGGTCAATTATTTTCATTGTTTTATTTTTATCACACAAATATTCATCAATGGTTATAATATGTTTTATTTACTAAAAAGTCAAATAACAAGCGTTTGAATTTATTAATTTCATTGCACCTTCTTCTTTGTGTGGGTAGTTCGTTATATAGTCTAGGAGTTATTGCATAAATACTTTTGTGAAAAAAATCAGTTTTTGTCGATATTTGATAAAGTTTATCCGAGCGACGTAGGCTTTATTTTTTACGTCGTATCATACTTGCTCTTTATTTTTTACGAAAACATACTTCGTATATAAGATTTTACAAACAAACAAAGACGTAAGGTAAATTTATCACAATCGCCCCACAATCTATTACCGACTATTGATGCATCGGCCGTGTCTAATTCATGTGACCGTCAGGACGGCAGCAGTCAGCCATTCGTCAATCACAGATTAGCATAAGCTAGCTTTACTAGACAGGTTAATGACCCGTTAAAACGAGTCATGTATTAAAGCTTAACCCTATATATTTTGACCGACTACAGTAAGGCCAAAATGAGGATTAATATTTTCACTGCTTTTTGGGGTTTCGTAGTAAACAAGGAATAGTAAAGAAATTATAGTTCCGCTATGTTTGTCTGTATGTCTGTCTGTCCGCGGTTTTACTTAGCGATTATAAGTACTAAAAAGCTGTAATTTGGCATGGGTATGTATATTAATTATGCGGAAAAGTGCTAAAATAAAATACTAAATTTTTTTTTTTAGTCTAGCCCCCCTTACAAGTAAAGTGAAAAGATATTTTTTTTTCTCGACTAACCAATCATGTGGGGTATCGTTGAATAGGTCTTTCTAAAATATTAGTGTAAACGGTAAGCTTGTGAACACCGTTTTTGATTAATGGATTCGTTTTTGAAATATTTGGTTTTGAAGTGAACATTTTTGTTAGAGTCCGGTGTCCCCCCTCTCTATCTGCTAAACGGTTTTATATGGACACGTGAAAAAATTCACAGCTATAGTGTATATAACGAACTGTAAAGGAAAACTATCTACTAAATTAAAAAGTAATAGGCGATCAACTTATAAAATGTACTCAGAAAAGAAAAATTTCGTACAAATTCAATAGAAAATTAGTTTTTAGATGTTTTCAGTGGCATGATCTCAAAGTTGGCATTTGTAACTACGGAACTCTACACTACGCGTGGCCCGTCACGCACTTAGCCAATTTATCTTGTATGTATGTTCGTCTGTCTTCTCGCATCATCAATCTTATCCATGATTACTTGACGAAGGTGGATCATTATTATCATTGGAAACGTCTATCTATCTACTGGTTAAAAAGTCTAAGTGTTTTCAGAGTCTAAAATTGACATTCTGAAACATTGTGATGTTTAATATAGAGGTTGGTACAATTAGATCACATGTTTTACAAATGTGGCACACCAACCTCATTTCGTACTGTTTATTCTGTTTTGCCTTGTAGGTACTTTTTAATAATATTCTCATCAGAACTACTGTTACGTCACAGCCAACCGGTAGATCATTTGGGACGACACATCCTACTAGTAGAACAAACTTGGTAGGACTACAGAGTAGGTCCGTTTTTTTTTTTCAAAATCAATTTAAATTACTTGGAGAATTAAAAAAAAATATAAAACAAGATAGTGCTGTTTGCTAAAACGTTTATTTTTTAATATTTCTCGAGCCCTCATCTCTTGTCCGCAACATTATATGAATGTGCAAAAAAAATGTAGTTGTATATATCGGCACATGTGAGATTTACGTATTTGTTCACGATTGGCGGACTTAACGCTAAAAGCATTCTCTCCCAGTCAACCATTAAATAAACAGATAAATTGTTGCGGCGCAACAATTAAGCAATAAAATTACAACACATAATATACTTACAATTTAAAATAGATATAAAAATATTATATAAAATATATACCATATAATATGTCTTCAATTATAATATATACCTTAGATTATAATATTAGGGCTTCCATGTCGAAGTTTCAACCATTACATCTTTATGTAGATCTTTCTTTTGATTTTTAGAAATAGTTTATAGCATTATTGCTTTGATCTTTTTCTCAAAATAAAAACTCACACGTGGCGAAATGAAGAGCAAAACTTTTTGCAAATCCGTAAAAAATGCGATCTTGTCGTAGAAACCCATGGAACATCCACGTAATCTATCACGGTTATGTCTCGTTCTGTTTTCACCCCAGTCACGTATTCAGATGACATGAGAGTGGCCATAGCGTATATAGTAATACATCAAACAATGGACGAACTTTAAGGGTTCCGTAGTAGCTGAATTGCCAGTCAGTGATGACTGATCAGGAATAATAGTTTTCTTTGGCTAGTATATTTAAATTTGAGATTCATTCAATAGTTGAACAAAGATTGATACAAAAAAAAAACTCTTTTATATTCAAAAGGGAATGAAATAACTTTTCTGAATCAGTCATTATTTGAACTGAAGAGAAACAGGCGGCGACGTGCTAGGCGGTCTTTAGAAGTGCACTATGACTTATGAGGGAAACGAATATGTCATGTTGCCAACTTTAATACTCACCTTTCCAACAGTCGTCTTAATCACATTAAACTAGTCGGCGATTCCGACCATACTTCGTGAGTAAAGTGTTCATATCAAAAAGGTTTGATAAGGATACGGAACCCTTATGCAGATTTGTTCGCTCGGCCAGTCTGTGCTATTTTGGCTGTTATGAAGGATAATGCTATTTTTAGGGTAACCAGTGTAATTTTGTTTGGTATTGTTTTGTGGGATGTAAGGTATTTTGTAGAGAGACATTGTGTGTTATTAAATTGATTAGATAACTACCAAGTTAGTTAATTACATAGACAAGCAATGTCTCTTGGAATACTGGGTTGTAAAAAATCTTTAGTACCTTCCTATTCATATAATAAGTAGATGAGAAATAGGTAATAATCTTTACCTATTCATAAACACTTCGAATATAAACATGAAATGATTAGGTACCTGTCTTGCCAAGATTTTTTAATTGTAGCCTTACATACATACTGAAAAGACAGAAGATTTTTTTTTTTAACTTTGTTCACTTTTATAATCCTTTCGGCCAGTATAACTTTTTGGATCTCTACAAAACTGAATCCGTTGCGATTTAACAAATAAAGGTGAAGCCCCGGGTGAAATTAAACATTGTACGCTGCCTTTTTCAAGCGCTAAAACCCTACAGAGCCCATCCAAGATCGATTGAAATTTCAATAACGCTGTCCAGTCCTCGATCGAGACTAAAAAGGAAAAGTCTGTGTGTGACCAATAAATACAATGGACATTCAATTTTTATTCTTATTTGTAAGGCTTAAAGGTTTCATTTAGGTTCTTGAGATGTAACATAAGCAATTGTGATTTTTTTAATATCGGTGGGTAACAATGAAAGACAAAGCCATCGCATCAATCTCTGGGCTAATATTGTAGGAGCGACGTGGATGGATTATGCGGAAACAGTTTCCAATATTAAATATCTCAGTTCGTTTTCATTAAGCGGTGATTGTAATGAATCGGTTTTAGAAATTAATTTTTAAGATTTATGATGACATTATGAGCGAGTCTGAAATATTTTTCAACTGGAAAATCTATGAAAATATAGAATAAACCGGCCAAGTGCAAGTTGAACTCGAGCAAGAAAGGTTACGTACCATCATCCGTTCCGTACCGCACAACTTTGAAAAATCACGTTTTTTGTATGGGGGGGGCCAATTACATAATAATTTTATTTTGTTTTTAGTATTTGTTGTTATAGCAGCAATATAATATGATCTGTGAAAAATTTAACTGAATAGCTTCACATTTGTAACCAACTTATTTATGTCTGAAACCATCACGTCCATGACTTACAGCCTTCTGAAAGACAGACAGACAGCCGGACAGACGAAGAGACGGACAAATGGACTGACAGTGGAGTCTTAGTAATAGGGTCCCGTTTTTACTCTTTGGGTACGGAACCCTAAAAATGAGATGTACAGTAAAATTGTTTTAGTCCTATCTGTGCCACAGGTTCAATCGCTAAGTTCCTTTGCCACAACGCGCTGATTTGTATTGTCCGCCGAGCTTTTGTGTCAGCCAATATCCCCTGTTAAAAACCCCCAGGACTAAGCCGATCAGAGGTAAGAGTCCGGACGGTCTGACCCTGGTGCCTTGGAAGCATGGTAGATACGTTGTGCGGGACGCCACATGTGTTATCACTGTAGCGGCCAGCTACGTCATCCGCACTATCGGCACAGGCATGGCACTTCATAGAAGGAAGTATCAATGCATACTACGAACGAAACTATACATACGTGCACACGTCAATGTGCGTGTATTTTCCCCTCAACACAAGAAAGGCTAAAAGGACGGGGAACGGGGACGCATATTGCGCGGGACCCAAGGAGTTTCCACTCTGTTTTTAATACTTTAATGTCATCCATTAAAGTTGACATAAAAGCTGTTGCAGGCAGCACATGGACCAGTGTGGCTTAGGATAGAGAGAACTGGAGGCAGTTGCAGGAGGCCTTTGCCAACCTATGGCATACAGACAGAGGAGGCAATGATAGTGTATACGTGCATAGCTTTAAGTATCGAATGTAAAAATACTGTCTGAATAAAGGCTATATTATTATTAAATAATACTTATAATATTCTGTGCTATTGGCTTGGAAGCGGCAGCTGCAGAGGACGCAACGGACATTGCTATGGAGCCACATTATTGCTTCGTCCCCGTGGTAGTAGAAACGTTGGTCTTCTAGGGTGCTGATGTCAAGCGCCTTATCTTCGAGATACGGCACAGAATTTCGGAGAAGACTAGTGACTATGGATCGGTCATTTTGGAAATTCTTGGGATATGCCTATGTCCAGCAGTAAACGTTATGCGGCTGAAATGATGATAATGGTGACTCCCGTTCAGGTTCAATCTCTCTCGTGCAGAGGATAGCCATTGCGATCTAGCGTGGCAATGCTGCCAGCGTTTTGGGTACCTTTGCACGGAAAATAATAAGAGATATATAACTGAATTTTATATATAGTTATGTAAACTAGCTGTAGGTTTTGACTTTGGACAATATAACAATTTGTATTGTAACTTAATTGTGACATTTCATTGATTAAATTAATAGATTATATTTATTTATGAATTATGTCAATGGATTTTGATATGTAGTATAAGCTAAGCTTCATATTTTTTGCCTGATGGCAACACCGTCCCTTTAAATATCGTGGCTCGACCGTGAGCGGCCCATTCGCTGGCTCGACCGCCATGCGGATAACACCTTGGTGAAATCTATCTTGTATTTTACTTGTTTTGCAAGTCAGTAATATTTCCGTTTAATTATTAGTAAATTGTTTTAAATGGCTGTTTAGTTTATTTAATTAGTGTCAAATTACATTTATGAATTATAACCTCAAATGTTCTTTAGTTCTTGTGTTTTTTTTAATAAAATCCCTTAGGATAGCTAAAAGTATCTTATCAAAATCCATTGACATAATTCGTTTCTATTCATAAGACGGAATAGTTATTCGACAATATAATAGTTCAACCCAACAATAAAGATATCTAGAACATCTATTGTGTCTGAAGGTTCCGTTATAGTCATTAATTTCATTAGGACTCAAGACACGACAATTAAGGCCCTCGTCACGTCGTTACGTTCAGCTTCCGAATACAGAGCCTTGTAGATAATAAAGGGTGATAACTACCGTTCTTATTGTGATTCGTTTCATCGTTTGTACTATGTAGAAAACAATTACCACACCAAAACATAAAGGTGAAAATGGGAGCCAAGTTCAAAATCTGACAAAAGAATTAAAATCTTAATGGCCGCCAAGTTCTGTAGAAAATTCTGAAATTTATTTACAAGAATCTTAACGTTTTACCTAGTTTTTTATCAGCTATTCTGATATTTACACATTTGGTTTGTTTTGATATCCTCCTTTCAGGTCGGTCACACTATTATCTTGCCAATATCTTACATACCTAACGAAACAAAGACAAAAACAAAGGTCCCTTTGTAACTAAACCTACACTCTTCGAAGGGTCAAAGACATTTCATAAGAAGTGTTGATAAGAAAATTGTATCAGCTTGACCAAAGATAGCCGAAATTGAATCAAAGCGGTCGCAAAATAAAGAAGACGATGCATTATCTGAAAAAAGATTGATGTGTTTTTATCAAAGTAAACTTGACTTTTGACGTTTTCCTTTTGATCTTCGATAAATGGATGGGTCTGTCTTATTTAAAGGTCTTACAACCTATGACGGGGCAGATGGCCTAAAAGTCTTTCGCTATCGCGATCTTTGGGACAAGTTAGCCCCGATTGTTTATGTGTCCGCAGGTAACTGTTCGCCGCCAAGTTTGTTTGGGACAGCCAAATTTTCACTTGGCCTTGAGAGTTCACTTTAAATATAGGCCATACTTTTATGCTTATCCAGCATAAAAGTATGGCATATCCATGTTCAACTGCAGTGCATATTTTTATTTTTACAATTTTATTATATCTCTTTTAAATATATACTTATAAACGGATAGGTACCTATGAAGAGAAGAGATTCAAAGATTCAAAGATTCAAATGCATATTTAGTAATTAGACCTTTACAGGCACTTTTACACGTCAATAAGTATAATTTATGTTACGTGTAAAGTATATCAAAATTTAATTTATTTTTAAAGTAAAGCTACCGTAACCAGCGCTTCGTAACTACCACTGCTGAGAAGAAACGCCGAAAGAAACTCATTTTCTCAGTATTGGTCGCCTACTCGCCAGAAGGGCTTTGTCATATTATTATTATTATTGTCTTTTAATTAATACATACTTATAATAAAATAAGAGCTAAATGATGATGATTTTATGAGGAAAGGGAGTTAACAAGGTGAGCGAGAACATTCAACACATTTGTAGCAACCTCTACGCCACTTCAAACTACAAACTACAACAGCGAAGCTAAAAAATAGTTCACAAGAAGCCTACGAGATGACGCTAACAGTATCCTACATCTCGATGTGTAAGTTCTGGTTGCAATTTGAGTTATATACAACCTCCGATAAACCGTCATAGCCGTGGTTCCCCAGGCGCAACACCATGCTTTTATTGCAATTATGACTTATATTTATATCTTTAAAAACTTTTTAAAATACAAGCGTACTTGCAAGTCGTGTTCTTTAAAATAAAGCCCTAATGTTCATCAAAACAGATGAGCTCTTAAATTAAAATTCATTCCGAAGTGAACAAATTCAAAAAATCATTAGTGAGAGGACGACGTCAAGTGCAAACAATTAGAATTTAATTACAAAATGGTGTAGTTAATTACAGTTTTATCTTCAGTTATTTCTTGAAAGTTTTCAACTTGCTTGCCACTTGGTTCAGTTTTAAACTGGGGGAGTTTAAGTGCCTCATTTAACCTCGATATTGCTAACTATTGTAATTTTAACCATCTAATGGCTCTTTGATTGGTATTTGGTACGTTTGTGTGAGATTGTAACAATGAAGTTTTAGTTATAGAAACGTTTATCTGTCAACGTACTTATGTATGTATATAGCTGACGGCCGCCCTTAGATCATTTAATACAGGATAAGCCTTACCTGCGCGTTCCCCTCTGCCAAAGTATAAGAACAAAAATCTAATACGTTCATAAAAACTAGTTGCGTAATCGATTATGATCATTATGCGAATCGGTAAGGCATCGAAAAGACGTTTAAAAGTGCTCCGTTTAAAATGCCATATTATGCAATTTTCTCGGGTAAAAAGAGGTCAAACACATTTAATCTTCCAAAAGATGGCATAGCCTTTCATTAGTAAGTATTTATTTTATTTTATTAACGTTGTTTTCTATTTAAATGTAATTTCTGAAAAATCGAAGAAATATCTATTAGTATCGATTACGGAAAAAATAATCGAATCACGTTTGCAACTGATTTCCTTCCAGCCCATAAAATAATCTAAGATCGCATACGAGACTAGTTCATTAACTCCCGTTTTAAATGTATCAATTACATTCTTAAGGTTCTGTAATAAGGTTCCAATTTGACATTCAAAAGTATAGATTGAATGGGTATCTTTTGGAGACGCATGCTTCATCCTAGTCTTCATCGTCGCTTACCATCAGGTGAGATTGAGGACAAATGCCTAAACCAATATATTGTAAAAACAAAATAAAAAAAAAAAACGATTAGTTGATGACGTTAGCGCACTCCCCACGAGACTATAGCGCAGCAGTGCGCTATTGTCTCGTGGGGAGTGCGCCTACGTCATCAACTAATCGTATTTTTTTTTTGCATTCCTCACGAGACTAAGGTGCACTCCTCACGAGACTATGTATTTATGATTTACAATTTTACAACCTTCGTCTTTATTCCCTGAGCATTAGAGTTGATATATTTTTTGTCTTCTCTCTCTTTCTTACCAAGAGTGTATTATTATGGGTATTTACACACTTTTTTCAGTGTGAGTTTTATTGGTGTGCAGAAAACAAGCTAGTGTTGAGTTTTTTGTAGTGTGCATTTATAGCGACACAAATTATTTCTGTGAATGTGTGATTTTGTTTAGATTTAGTAGTAGCTTACCCCCGCACCAAACCGGCAGAAAGTTTTGTAAGAAGATTTGTCTGCGTAACTCATCCTGTATTAAATTATCTAAGCGGACGCCCGATACGTAGCTAAGTCTGTCGTCCACCTGGCTGGGAATACGAACGCCAATTTGCCCCAAGTAGACCGACCTTAAAATAACCGGCTAAGTGCATGTCGATCTACGCAATGTGTAGGGTTCCGTAGTTGCGAATGCCAACTTTGAGTTCACGCCACTAAAAACGTCTAAAAACGAATTTTCTATTGAATTTGTATGTTTCTATTGAATTTGTATGAAGTTTTCCTTTTCCGAGTACATAAGTTGGTCGCTTAAAACTTTTTAATTATTAATTCCTATTTAGCTCTAATAGTTTTCTTTCAAACATCGTTATATATACTACTGCTTTTAATTTTTCACATGTCTATATAACCGTTTAATATATAAAGGGGAGGGGGGACACTTAACTCTAACAAAAATATGCAACATAAATCCAAATATTTCAGAAACGGATCCCTAAATCAAAAAAGGATGTTCACAAGCTTACAATACTGTTAAAAGACCTATTCAACGATACCCACACGATGGGTTAGCCGAGAAAAAAAGTTGACTCCTACTTTACTCGTATGGGAGCTACCCATCAAAAAAAAATCCATTGTTTTACCAATTTTTTGGCATGATTAATATACAAACATATACCAAATTCCAGCTTTCGGGTACTTATAGTCTCTGAGTAAATCCGCGGACGGACAGACAGACAGACAGACAATTCCTTGTTTACTACGGAAACCTAAAAACATTTCTGTTCGGAAATGCTTAAAGTGGTGGAGTTCTGCGTTCCGAATAGATACGTGGAGCGCCGAAGGCAGCCGTGCCTTTTCGTGGTACCTCACGGGCGGACCAACTTGGTGAAAAAGTTTCCGCTGGCACGCGCGATACACACTCTTAATTTGATCGCGGGCAGGATAGATATCTTCCAGTGTACTCTGTGTGAATTTACAAAGGTTACCGTGTGTATAATAAGTTATAAATAATGTAAATAATCGAAAAATGTGGAATGTGTTGCTATTCTATTGTATTGGGTACAAACCTGTAAAAATAGAATAAGTGGAGAATAAATAAATACTGTTGCTGGGACAGACAGAGTAGATGATTGGTGGCTAGTGTTCCCGAGGACTATAGGCTTTTAGCCCTAAATTTAAGCCTCTCGGTCCTTTTTAGGGCTATGTCATTTTTAAAAGTCTATGAGCCTAAAAAGCCTTTCTTGTGACTGTAGGTTTTTAGAGTAATAGGCTTATATTTAGCCGAAAGCCATTCTTAGTGTCAGCCTGATTAAGATATAATAATTATGAATAAAGGATTAATTTTATATTTAATTAATATTGAAAAAAGAAAAAATATATATATTCTACTTAAATATCGCCAAAACAACATCGAACCAAAATCCTATAAAGACTTATAGTCCTCAAGGCTTGACCTATTCAACAGCCCTAGCCTAAAGGACTTAAAGCCTTTAGCCTGTCAAGCCCCTTTATTAGTAGTCTAGGCTTCAAAAAAGGCTAAGCTTCGGGATCACTATTGGTGGCAACTCCACCACTCCCACCTTCCCGGTATAATCATTGGCATAAAGAGGCATCGAGATGTTTTTAGTGGATTCACGTCTCACATAACCGCTCCACTGTCCCCGCAGCGGAACGGCATGCGATGGCGTTTTTTTCTTCGTAAAGAAGAAAATTAGGTGTATCTTAACAAAGCTTCATGATTATTTATCATCTCTGTGACATTTCATGTTTTAAAACAAGTCATTAGACACAGCTGGTTACCAATAGCTGGCTACTGCCTGCAAAACTAAAGGTGCTACAAACGCAAGGCCAACCCTGCCCACTAAAACTGGATACTACTCGTATAACACAGAACACTACAATAAAACTGGATAAAGTTTAGGTATATTGCGCGCCGGACTAGTGCCAACTCGCTCGTTATAGTATTACGTAGAACGTGTAGTGATTGATATAAGGTGGATAAAGCTCGATAAACTCTGTCATCTGTGCCATGCTACGGGTGCTGCAGAATTTCTTTTTGCAGAGTTTCGACAGTCTCAACGCCTAGATCCTCAGCTGTTTCTGCGAAAACTGGAATCCGCTTTCCGATTGTGTCTTCACTGCGCACGGTCATAAACATCATTTTTTGTAGTGTAGGACCATTGGTTTGAAACTTATCTTTATCCCACATTGTCCCCATTTAGCTACACCCTAACCCTAACCATCTTAGTCTCATAATGAGTTTAGCAGCACACTTTCGCATGATTAACGTCTAAAGTTCGGTCAGCAAAAACGATTATTTATTGTTATACGAGAAAATGGATCACATAATTCGGCCGGATAACCGAGTTACCAGTAAAGGCCTTATTATCGAGGGCGTGAGATAAATCAGCTTCTTGTTGGACACATATTGTGAATAATGAACATTCTTAGGGATGTTCTTGAAAGTTCAGCAACAAAGGCTCGCAAGAAGCGGATTCAGATAATAATTTTGATGGAAACCATTTTGTTTTTAACATGGCTCATAAAAATGGTATAAATTGCCATTTCAGACATGCAACACTGACAAACTATAGTAGTTTAACGATTAAAATTTATGTAAATTTGCAAGACCAGAAGCCACCGTAGCTACGTAAGCATTAGTACAATATGACAAAGCCCTTCTGGCGAGTAGGCATGTAATACTGTGAAAATGAGTTTCTTTCGGCGTTTCTTCTCAGCAGTGGTCGTTACGAAGCGCTGGTATCGGTAGTTTTTTTTAATAAATTAAATTTTAATATACTTTATACGTAACGTAAATTATACTTATTGATGCGTAAAAGTGCCTGTAGGTCTAATTAATGAATAAATCTTTATGCAAACACTAGTCAAGTTTATTTAATAGGGTAGTATCTTCGGATAAAAATAAAAATTAAGAATTTTGGAACCTTTGATCTATACAAAGTAAGAATAACGTTATCAAGACAAATGCAATAAGCCCAAACTCATGGGCTCCATCGTCATATCAGGTTCTTGTCATAATAATATTGCATTGTCATCCGACTTACACAAATATGCAAAATTTCAGCTCGATCCGTTGAGGATAACTGGCTGAAAATTGAGTTGCAAGATTTGAACTAAACAAACATACATACAAGATATATTGCAAGTTATCAAAGCTTTGAAAATGTTGCAGGTAGAGTACAATACAATTAGCATTTGAGGGGATACCTGAATTTTCCGGGGTCCGATCCAATATCCGGTGTACAACTTCAATAAAGCCTCCATTGTTTGTTGTAAACCGTCGAATGTCCGTCATAATTTGTAGTGGCTTTAAATATTGAATAATAGATTAAGGGGATACCTGAATTTTCCGGGTTCTAGTGCTGCCCCCATTTGAAATAAATCATTTCATAGCAATCCGAGATACCTATCATTTAAAATTTTATCTTGACCACTAGATAACCCTTCAAACTATTTTATGAACTACTGTTTACTTTTTAAAGTGAGAAAGTGAAGCTTTCCTACGCACAATTGCGAAAAACGGCCACTTTTGGCGTATGTGCGTAGAAAAGCTTCACGTTCTCACTTTAACCTGTAAACAGTAGTTCATTAAATAGTTTAAAGGGTTATCTAGTGCCTGATCAAGACAACATTTTAAAGGATGTCTCCGATTCCTATCAAATGATTTATTTCAATGGGGGCAGCACTGGACCCCGGAAGATTCAGGTATCCTCTTAATCCATATTATTCAACATTTAAAAGCCACTCCAAATTATGACGGACATTCGACGGTTTATAGCAAACAATGGAGGCTTTATTGAAGTTGTAGACCGGATACTGCGTCACTTAATTGTTACCTTCTACTTTATAGCCTTTTGGCAGACTATAAGGACGTTTACTGGGCTAAAATATAATAATTTTTAATAGTTTATAAGGTAAAATATTCTTAAAAGTTACATCGCTTGTCGTAATGGAATTGTATATTTTTACAGTATGGAAATTTATTGCCTAGCTAAAATATATATGCGTTATTAGCTTACACACGTAAAACATCTCTGATAATGGTTTGAACTTTGTTAGGTGACCACGAGTGGCAAAAAATATCCCGATGTTAACCATGTTTATCTTGACATAGCTTGAAGAAATATATCAGTAGTTATTCAAAGAGAGTTTAATGATTGTTATCAAGCTTTATCAAATATCTCGAAATAATTACCACAGTTATTGGCCGGGTATTCCTCGAAGCGCACCCATTTTGAGGCGCACCTTAACCATTCCTCGGAGCGCACCTTTTTAAACGTGGGTACGCTTCGAGGACTAAAATTAAGAAATATTTAAGGTGCGCCTCATTAGGTGCGCCTCAAAATGGTTGCGCTTCGAGAAAATACCCCTTGATGAACAGTTGCACAGAAAACAGCACATAAATATATACGGACAAATCACACAGATTGAGCTAGCCCCAAAGTAAGTCCGAGACTTGTGTTATGGGATACTAACTCAACGATACTATACTTTATAACAAATACATATAAAGATAAAAATTCAAGACCCAGTTCAGTCTGAAAAAGATCATTTTCCATCTTGACCTGACCCAGGATCGAACTCCAGTGTGACAGCCTGGCATGATTACCACTAGGCCACAGGGGTCGTCAATAATCACATGTATTTATACTTTAATACGTTTAAAAGTTTTAAGTTATGATTTTCAAGGGATGCAGACAAAGATTCACGATCACGTTTTTATACCTAAGTGGGTTAGACAGAACCTAGGACCGTAAACCCAAAGACCCACGTTTAGAGTATGGTAGGCATATGAAGGCGGAAAAAGACAAAATCAAATTAGCAATGGATTGCTAACCGCATCGCCTAACGGCATTATATGCTTCAAAATCTCATCCATTCCCTCGTTCGGCTTTTACAATCAGTGCGGGAAGAGAAACAGCTAGTACATAATTATTACGATTTAAGGTTCTGTACCCAAAGGGTAAAAACGGGTTATTACTAAGATTCCACTGTACGTCGGTCTGTCTGTCACCAGGCTGTATTTCATGAAGCGTGATACTAGACAGTTGAAATTTTCACAGATGATGTATTTCTGTTACCGCTATGACAATAAATACTAAAACACAGTGGGGCTCATAGGAGCCCCACTTAAATGTTTTAGTATTTTGTTGTATAGACAACAAACGTGATTTTTAATATATGGTACGGAACCTGCGCAAGTTCGACTCTTCTCGGGTTATTTATTTTTCTGCCGGACCAGCATAGAAGATTTTTAAGGGGACCTCACCTAAATGTCAAGTGACTGTAGACTTTGTTCCACAAGATTTTTACACTAGAATAAAAATAACTTGTTATGCCTATAACCACGCAACCAATAATTATTATGTTCCTGCCAATCGAACCGAAACCGCTAAATGGCGCGTAAAAAAACTTTATTAACCATTAATCATGACCATTCAATTGCCTAACCTTCATCTAGCAAGTATTTTTGCTCACTCTGCCGAATTCACCAAATGTGTGGGCGAAACCTGATTCGGTAAGTATGAAAATTTACCGTTGTTTCTTAATGATTTCAGAAAATGAGAAGGTTATCTATCAATTCTTCGAAATCATTTTTTATTTTTACCGATTACTTAAAAAAATGAAAAAATCTGGAAATTCTTGTTTGGAATAAAATTTATATGAGACCACCTGACAAGTATAGGGTATACTTGTTAGGTGGTCTCATATAAATTTTATCAAAATCGGTTGTGTAGTTTGGGGGTGAATAGGATTTTAGTGTTGAAAAATTATATTACCAATATTTTTTTGTGCGTCTAGTCGAGGCAACAGAAGACTTCAGAGCTGGCAGGTTCATTTTCCGAAGAATAAACCTTGCTATTCAGCGAGGCAACGCTGGCAGTGTTCTGGGTACTCTCCTCAATGAGATGCATTTAAAGTTATATTTAATTTTAAATCATTTGTTTTTATAAAAATGCGTGAATGTCGCGGAAAACGAAGTCGGAACGAAGTTTGAAAAAAAAAATTGTGAAGCAAAAATCTTACTGTTTTTTTCGCCTAGCCCTCAGCCGCCAACTCCGTACAATTCGAAAAGGAACTTCGTGCCAATAATAATGTAATATTTAATTTCTTTTATTTTACAAGCTTTTATTTAGTTTCACCTTTCCCGTTGTCTGTCGGTCTGTCTGTCTGTTGGTCAAATTTAACTTGCAAGATTTGATTACATCAAATCTTGCAAGTTAAATTTGACCAACTTTCCGGTTTCCGATTGAGCTGAAATTTCGCACCCATACGTATATCGCGTGACAATGCAATATTATGGTGACATAAAGCTGATCTGATGGTGGAGTTGAAAGGTTGCCATAGGAACTGTTATGAAACGACGCAACCCAATCGAGTTTGGGCTCGTATGATTCGTCTTGAAGAGTACTGAAGATAAAAGCTTGTTTTAAAATATTTTTTTAAATAATTACTTGTTTATATAAAGTGCGGTAAAGTTACCATTCACATGAGACGGTTTATTAAGATACACGTTGCAAAGCAAGCACCATCCATTTCTCTGATAACGAAATATATCTGACAGTAGAAAGCTTGAAAATTGCATGTCGAAAATATATGCAGCTTTTGAAAGCTACCAAACGACATTACTAAGATAAATACTCGCCGGAAGCCGGTAATAACGGATGTTACGTATGTTACCGCCATTATCACTGGTATTTATCACAGTGCCGGCTATAAGTTAATTGTGAGACTTATTCGTGATTTATTGAGCCAGCAGGAAGCAACATCCTTTGTGTATTTTTGTCGATCTTCTTCTCGAGTCGAAAGGTTATAATAAATTTGACCAGTGTTTGGCCGCGGCGACTCCCCAATCATTAGCCTCATTAAGGTCCTGCAATGTGCAGGAAGTGGGGCTTTTTGGACAGGACAATAAATGTCGATTTGATAAATAAATAACTCGATTCTCTTGACATTTCCCAACGCCAGTCCGGAGTCTATTTAACGACTTCCAGACTGCCCAGGTGAGATCGCCACCCGGTGGAAGTTTCTCAGCAGGCGGAATATCAGAACCTGGAAAATTATTTTTTTGTCGATAACTCGAGTATTTTTGTCGGAACTTAAAAAAAACGGCAAAAATGCGAGTCAGACTCGCGCACGAATTGGAGCCCCGAGCCCCACTTTAATATTTATTTTGTTCTGTTTTTATTATTTGTTGTTATAGCGACAACAGCACACAATATCTGTGAGAATGTCAACTGTGTAGGTATCACGGTTTATGAGATACAGCTTGGTGACAGAGGGACAGACGGACGGACGGAAAACGGAGTCTTAGAAATAGGATCCCGTTTTTACCCTGTGGATATGGAACTCTAAAAAGTAACAAGCGAAGTCTAAGGGCTCTTGCAGACGAGTGACACTACACTCGCGACGCCAGTCGGCGACAGGCGGTGATCTGTATCGCCCCTTCGTCACTGCTGTCACGAACTGTCACAAACCGTCGACAGTCACCTATAGGTGTTGTGTTGCGAACTGTCGCGAAGGAAGCAATGGGTAGCCTACTTTACTGCCAAACCACAGTCACCTTTATTTCTATCTTTGAAATACATAAAATGGCTTTAAAAAAACTCTGCCGATTTTCGCCACTCGCAGTCGCGAGAAGTCGCGATGCTTTGTTTTGTTTAAGCTATACTGTGCATTGCGGTAGATAGAAATAAAGGTGAATATGGCTTGACAGTGAAAGTGCTTTGCTCATCGCGTCTCTTTCGATGTGAGTTTTGCCTAAAAGCATTAGAGGAAGGAAGCAAATTTTTAATTTTAGGGCCGTAACAGACGGGGCGCAAGTTGCGCCGCGTAACAGCTAGTGATGGGAGTTGCATAAATACTCAATCAACCCATTCGAATATTTACTCAATAGGTTGAGTAAATACCCGATAAATATCCTAATTTATTCATTTGGTGACTAGATTGATTTATATGAGTTGCGACTTATATTTATATTCATATTTATTATTTCGTGTTTTCAAGACAATTTTGAAACTGAAATCTAGTACCTATACACTTGCAATTCTTGTCGGAAAGTGTGTGCATATGCCATAATATGCTTAAAATGTCGGTAAACGTTAAATGCGACGCTAAAATATATAAAAATAGCATACTAATCATACACTGAAAGTAGGCTTCTTTGACTAATTATAATTAGTAATTATAATTATAAAAGATAATTATCTTTTTTTTGCTGGGAGGTGTGCAAAGACATAATTTTATATTAAAATAAGTAAACAGACATCAAATGCGATGTCAATATGAGCACGCTCTATTTACTCTATTTATTAAATCTAGTGAGTAAATACACAAATGGGTAGATTGAGTACTATCCACTGCCCATCTCTAGCTGTTACGCGACGCAACTTGCGTCCTGCCTGTTGCGGCACCTAACCTCTATAACGGATAAGGGGTTTGCCTAGATAGGTATGTGGCTGTAAAAAGTAAAGTCAAAGTAGAGAGTCAAAATAGGTACGATGACTTAATACTTCATCATCATCATCATTTCAGCCACATAGCGTCCACTGTTGGATATAGGACTCTTCCAAGGATTTCCAAAATGACTAATCAAAAGCGGCCTGCATCCAGCGCTTTCCTTGGTCAGATCGTCTGACCACCTTGTGGGTGGGTGTCCTGCGCTTCGCTTGCCAGTACGCGGCCGCCATTCGAGAAACTTTTTGCCCCATCGGCCATCGGTTCTTCGCGCTATGTGTCCCGCCTACTGCCACTTCAACGAACTAATTCACTGGGCTATGTCAGTGACTTTTGTTCTTCTACGAATTTCCTCATTTCTGATTCGATCACGTAGAGAAACATCGAGCATTGCCCTGTCCATAGCTCGCTGAGCGACTTACTTAATCTAACTCTATAATTTACTATAAATTATTTAAGAAGTACTCTAAAATAGTCTAGCTAGAAACAAACCTACAACGTATTGTATTTTACAAACACAATATCTCAACTGTGAAAAATCTATCGCATTGGTTCCGCGTTATTCTCGATTTAGAAGAATTTTATTCCTGTTCAAGCCGCGATTTATTGCGGACCGGGCTTGGGGCCAGACGCATATGCACAAATCGCCAGATTTTATACGTTTTTCGTAGTAGATGTAGATTGGGTCGTTTGTCTAGGAATGTCAATTGATGGTGACCTTGACTCGTCCAAGGGTCCAAGGAGAGATAAGCGTAATCGGATAAGGATATCTTCTACCAATATCTAAGTTTAAGACTACCGTTAAAAATCATATATAAAAAAATGCTTATTATCATGTAAATGACTATTTATCTGATCGAAATTCTTGGAAATAGTTGACTGCAAATTTAAATTTTATTACTTAAATGTATAATATAATGTATACTGAGCTTAAGTGTAAGAAATTTGTATTGTAACTGAAACATAGCCCATCAGGCTCGGTAGTGGGTACTGTGGGTAGGGACCAATACTGAACTGGGTTTCTTTGTGCGTAATCTTCCCAGCAGTGGTCGTTACGAAACACTAGTAGTTTTTAGCTTTTGCACTAAAATAATAGGTATTAAAAAAAGACCTACATTTAAGAGATAAATTTATCCTACATTGAATAAAATCTTTTGACTTTGACTTTGACTCTCCTTTTCGTGTTCGATGTTACTTCAAAATTTTGCCACTTCAGTATCGGGCCACTTAGATAACTGTCGTTTATGACTTATAAATAAATAAATAATAAATATATAGGGACAAATAACACTGATTGAGCTAGCCCCAAAGTAAGTTCGAGACTTATGAGTATTTTATTATGAGTATGAGTTATTGGGTGGCTTTTTTTATGAAAATCATTTATTTTCGCCTCGTCACTCCCTAAATACATAGTTTATTTGTTGGAGCTGTTTAAGAGATCTGCATTATATAGAACGTGGAAGGGACATTCCAGTAATAAATCGAACCACAGGCTATACTAGACTACTATAGTATAATGTAATAAAAATAACAGTCAAAAAACAAAAAAAATCGGCATTTTCATAACAAAGTGTCCAGCCGCCCGGGCAATTTGTTTGCGAAGGTCGAATGTTTTTTGTGTTTTGACTGCTATTTTAATTAAATCATATACTTGTTACAGCGGCAAAATTTCAACTGTCTAGCCATCATGTTCATGAGACATATAGCCTGGTGACAGACAGACAGACATACAGTGGAGTCTTAGTAGTAGGGTTCCGTTTTTACCCTTTGAGTACGGTACCCTAATGATCATAATATTGTGTTTTCTTATAATATAAAAATTGTTTTTTTTCTTTCTGATAAAACATTGATTTTATTTAAATGTAATTTTTTGACTGACTCTACCTTTGGTTCTCACTCACACATATGCAAAGCTAAGCTTACGCCTCGAGGACATAAGTGATTTTTGACTTTTGGACTTTTAGTGTCAAACTTATAACACCCCTATTCTTTGCCAGAGGTTGTTTTGTTTTTCGTGTAGGTATGTAAGTGGCCAACACTGGTGTCAGATTTTTCAAGCTGGCTAAAGGCATGACATAGCTTGACGACTGCCATACAGTCATGACAGCCAGGACCAACGGCTTATACGTGCCTTCCGAAGCACGGGAGAGCTCGAGAAATTTTTGTGCCACTTGTGGTCACCCATTCAAGTGCGGACCACGCCCGATGTCGCTTAACTTGCGAAAGCGCTAGTAATGCGCACTCCCGCCGGGCCACCGAGCTCCTCCTTTTTGTCAGAGGTAAAAAGCAATTTTATCCTGACTTTGAATATAATTACATGAAACAAATGAAACAAAATATAAGGCGTTATATTCAAGATGAACAAGAAACAGCTTGCAGTTATGTTTGTTATGTTTCACGGATATTTTCTTCGTTTGCACCGACTCCAGCTATATTAAAAAGTTCCAGTAGCAAAGAGAAATGCTTCCAGTTTATGTTAGTAGCAGTGAGTTGAAATAAAGGACATGGAACAATGATTTTCTGTGATGAAATTCTTAGTAATTACGTACAAAGTAATGATTGGATTTGAAATAAATTAATCAATATTTATTGGTTTTTTATTTAAAAGCATTACAATGCTCGCATTATGATCCAAATGAATCCAAATTCGAAGTCACAGTAGCACAATAGGTAGTGCACTGACGGCGTTAACGTGAGAACGCGGGTTCGAATTCCACTCGTGGCGAAATTTTTCATCGCATGTTTTTATTTGGATAATCAATATTTCTTTAAATTTTCACACGAATAAAAGTGTTATTTCAAAAGATAACTCTTTGATGTTCGTGATGAAATCATTTTTCTTGTGATAAGTAATTGTTGTGATAAGAAATAAGTAATAATTTTCAATCATTTTTTCAAAAATAAATAATTCTTTTGCGAAAAATGATCCGTATTAACAATACAAATAAATACCTATATACAAATTAACAAAAAATAAAAAAACTGCAAAAATCTTAGTACTTTATAGCCAAAATTCGAATAACAGAAAAAAACTACAAATAAAAAATACATGCAGTTACTTTACGCACGGTGTGCTTCCGTGTGGTTGGGTGAATAAAAGGCTGGCAGCATTGCCACTGCAATCTAAAGATGGCAATGCTGACTCGTTAAGCGAAGTAATTACCATCCTTTATTAAGACATACGACACCTCGAGCAGTTTTTGATTTAAAAAAGTTAACGGGTTGATTACTCCCACGGTCCCACGGTCTCGCTAGCCTATGATATGATAAAGAAGGATTTTATTTGTCCATAAGCGAAAAAGTCGCCATCATAAACGGAAATACAGTCAGAAGACCACCTATTTAAATGTAAATAAAACGTATTCAACTAGTGAGCGTATATCCTGAAGCTGAACCAACCTATTAGCAAAGTGGACTCTCTAAAGTCGCTTACTGTGTAGTATCGTATTGTCGATGTTATATGTTAACTTGATGTTTTAAAAGCTATCTAACCTCTAAATCACTTGGTACCAGCTGAAAATCAGCGCTGTGGTTCACACCGCAGCACAAAGCTGAGCTGTCCGCCATTTCGGCACACTTAATAGATACGTGGGGCGCACTATAAGTTTCCGGAATGAATATGAAAAAATACTATTAAAGGTACAAAATTAATTTATTGTTTTTCAAAATAATCTCCCTTGGCGTCTATGCACTTTTCATTCGATGAAACCAGTTTTGAAAACTTTTGTGCCACTCCTCTGTGGTGACCTCTGAAACGTGTTTTTTATACTCCTCGGCAGCCTCTTCTGGTGATGAAAATCGTTGACCGCGTAATTGGTTCTTAATTTTTGGGAACAGAAAAAAGTCACAAGGTGCCAGGTCGGGACTGTATGCAGGATGACTCATGAGTTCTACATTTTTCGCCTTCAAAAAGTCGTTTGTCTGTCTGGCCGTGTGAGAACTAGCATTGTCGTGGTGCAGGATGATACGGCGTTTACGGTTATTTTTACGGAGTTCGTCAATAACTTCCGGCAAACAAATGGTCGTGTACCAGTCACTATTCACTGTACGACGATTCTCTAAAGCAAAAGTAGCCACGTGTCCAGTTTTATTAAAAAAAGAAGCAATCATCCGCTTAGATGCACTTTTCACGCGCGCCACTTTGGTTGGTTTCGGCTCATCTTGAAAGACCCATACGCTCGATTGCTGCTTTGTTTTGGGATCGTAGCAATAAATCCATGTTTCGTCACCTGTTACTATATCCCACACCAAATTTGACGCACCTTCGTTGAATCTGGTAAGAATGGCACTGCACCAAGTGACGCGGTCCGTTTTTTGAGCCTCGGTCAAGTTGTGTGGGATCCACCGCGAGCACAGCTTTCTCACACCCAAATGTTTGTGTAGGATTAATTGTATTTGACTCATGCCTATTTCTAAGGATGCGCGAATTTCATGGTAGGTCACATGCCTCTCTGTTTCAATCATACGGCACACAGCATCGATGTTTTTGTTGGTCACAGCGGTGGACGGCCGACCATCGCGAGATTCGTCACTGAGATTGATACGACCACGCTTGAATTCTGCAAACCAGCTATAAACAGTTGTCTTGCATGGTGCTTCATTGCCAAAAGCTGTTTCAAGCCGAGCGATGCTCTGTTGAGCTGTCAAATTACACTTAAAATCGTAGGAAATCATACTACGAAAATTTTCCCGAGTTAAATCCATGTTGATGCAGACACACAATTTTTTAAATGGCGCCACAAGGTAAAAACAAAAGACAGTCAGATGAAACAAACTGCATTCTACAGCCAAAGAGTTCTATTTTCAAATGTTGCAATAAATTTTTAAATATTGTTTTTGTAAGTGGCCAGTTCCGGAAACTTATAGTGCGCCCTATGTATAAGTCTAGTACATAAGAGTTTTGTTTGACGAATAAAGATTTTCTTTCTTTCTTTATTCAAATGCTTATAATTTCTGGGTTTATTTAAAAGGAAAATCTTAGAATGTACCAGCAAATTTTCTTCCCGCGCAATTCTTACCTTTTCTGACCTTTTCTTACATTGTAAAATGTATCATGGTAAAACTTTGATTATTAATAAGTAGGTATCTCAATTAGTAGACAAAAAAAAAGATCACGAAAAAAAATATCTACTTACGCATTTTTGGAACTAAGCCTAAGGTGGGTCGAAAGCTTACTCATAAAATAATTCATTAAACAATACAGACGTTTACTAGCCCAGTTAATAGTAGATTTTACCCCTTGTAGCACAAGGGACGAAAATAAAAAAATTAAGGCTAGGGCGCAATTTTGACCTACGGTGGATTCCTGAGTCAAGCGTGGGATTCATGTATATCGCCCGATATAAAAATATTACCGTGCCCGAGTAGCGCACTCTACTTTTCATCTCCATCTATGAGAAAATCAAACAAATACAGAATATAAGGAAAAGTAGAACAACTACAATACCTAATCAGAAATAAACATAGACCCAGATATTTTTTTTACTGCATGAGATTTATATAGAGACCTATTAAATTTTGGCGTCATTTTTGTTCAACAAATACTAAGAAATAATTTTCCGAAGAGCACCAATAAAATTCTAATAAAATTTTCACTCATAACTTTGTTTGCATGGTTCTTCATATCTTTTTTATTTTTTGTTAAAGTAAGTATTCAAGTTTACAATAACCAATACCATAGAACCTAAAACTTCTGTAATTACTTTGAATTAAAGATAAAAATTGAGCTTTTTATTATATGTAGCTATTGATTTTTCCAAAGCGAAGAACAAAAAAATATTTACCTACATTCAAACCGCAAAAATTATTTTTGATTTATAGATTACACTCGTGTTCAGTTTTCAAATTGTTTTTAATCCCTAGAGATTTTCTTTTTCATTTTTCGGTCTCATGAGAATCAGCAGTAACTTTAGCTCCAAATTTTTTGGGATAAAAACATATATATATATAGTTTTTTGAGTAGGTGAGATGAAAAATACATATTTTTTATCTCACCTACTCGAAAAACGATGTTTGCCTTATTTTTGCAATGTCCAATATTAAAAAGAGTGATAGAAACAAGACATATTGTAATTAAAATAGGTTAAGAAAATGTTTGTCATTTGTTTATGAATACGGGGTTGTTTACAATCTGTGTCATGTGCGATAATATTGTTGATTTAGTTTCAATTTTTTCCGTGATACGGCCAGGTTTTCTACTTGCATAACCAACATATACATGAGCGTTTTGCTGTTCTACGCTTTGCTTCTGGCTCTGATCGAGGATCCCACGTCTCCGCTGGGACCGATTTCCCTAATGCTGTTCACAGAAGTTCCATAGGATTTGAATATCTCATCATATTTCGATTTTTTATTTCGTCTATTTCCGCTGTGCCTCGCTGCGTTCGTTTAATATTTACATTCGGGTCGGGTTGCCTTTTATTGTCTTTTTTACATACTGGGGTGAGAATTAAAAGCTTTTACAACTTTAAATGTGTTTTAGTTAACCCCTGAGGCTTAGTGGTCATCATGCTCTCTGTCACAACGGAGGTCCCGGGTTCGATTCCCGGTCAGGTCAAGATGGAAAATTATCTTTTTCAGATTGACCCGGGTCTTGGTTATTTATCTACATATATATGTATTTGTTATGAAATATAATATCGTTGGGTTAGTACATCTCATTCCATAGCAGAAATCTCGAGGAGCCCGGTAGTCCGGCGGAAGTGCGCATATTACTAGCACTTTCGCAATGAAAGCGACACTGTGCGTGGTCCGTAATTGGATTGGTGACCACAAGTGGCATGAAAATTTTTCGATCTCGTCCGTGAAGCTTGAAATTTCTGACACTAGTGTTGGCCACTTACACACACGAAAAGCAAGCACACAAACATTGATCTTACTTTGGGGCTAGCTCTATATTTAGGTTCAACGTATATATTTATTTTATTTTACTTTTCACAAATACCTTTTTCCACTTTTAAAGATACAGACGCATTATCACGACTTGATCCCTGACAGGGCAGACAGGACCTTGGGCTGTAAGACATAAAGGCCATGCTTAGTCAAAAAGGGGATAGAAATAGTGATGGGTTGTTCACCACATTGCTTTTTAACATGATTCAAGTCCCAACCATTCCCTTGATCGGCTTCTGCGATCTGCGCGGAAAGAGAAGCATCTGGTATTTCCTTAGAAGCGCAATATCATTTTTTTTAGTAAGAGAAATGAAAGAGACAGCGATACGTGATCGTGAATGTCTTTCCATCATGCTTCGGCCGCACTTGTGTCTATCGTCCCGAAGCAATTCGCGGCGAATCTTCGTACGTTTCGTACACTAAAAAGTTATCGCGATAAAGCACTGGTCACACTAGCGGCTTCGTTATTTTTCACAAACTATGTGGCAATAATCCAAGATGGCGTCATCTACGTGTTTTAATTTTGGACGACGACTTTCTTTTCTTTGACATGTGTGCTAACAATTACATAATGCATTTATTGAAACCTAAAAAGAAACCTAGAAAGAAGAAGCTAAAAATTTTTAACACCACTTTATCGTTCCACTCCATTTTTACGCATTATCAACCGTGGCACCGTCACACATCACGCGTCCGAACAAGTTGAAAACAAATGTCAAAATGAACAACGCCAGTGCGCCCACGCAGAGCGAATTGTTAGCGTGCATAAATCCTTTGATGTATAACCACCCGCGCGATAACTAACACGAAGTCCGAATATTCGGGACGATACCCGATGACGGCCGGTCACATTTGCGTGTATCGTGTAAATAGCACGAAGCTTCGTGACGATAGGCGCAGGTCCGGCCCAAGCAATATAATAATTCAATGTTTTCTGGTCAAGGTCATTGAAACTAAGCAAGGATGGGATGGATTTTGAAAATCAATGACATTTAGTTATTTTATTCTCAAAGAGAGTTGCCTACTTAGTATAAATAGTAAATAATTATAATAATAATAAATAAATAAATATATAGGGACAAATTACACTGATTGCGCTAGCCCCAAAGTAAGTTCGAGACTTGTGTTATGTATTTCAATATAATAAATAATACAAACTCAACGATACTATATTTTATAACTCATCATCATCCGAGCGTATTCCCGGTTGCATCCTCAGCAGTAACGCTTCAGAGCCCGGGGTCCGCTACCTAACCAAGGAGATTTGACGAGGTTACTGGTTTTTACACAGAGCGACTGCCGTCTGACCTCCACAACCCAAAGGGCAAACCAGGAACCAATCCTTGGATAGTTTGATGATCAAACGCTAGGTGGCGTTCGGGACCCACAGTTTTACGTGCCTTCCGAAACACGGAATCATCTTTCTTTTCGGATAATCAGGTGATTCAAGCCTGCAATATCCTATCCAGACTGCAAACAACTTTGCACAAAGTATATTTCCCAGTGGGAATCGAACCCATGACCTCCCGGTCACAAGGCGAACGCCTTGACCACTGGACCACGGAGGCAGTCACTATATTATATACTATATTTTATAACAAAAAGATATAAAATATGGAAGGGACATACCCGTTAAAAATCGAACCACGGGCTATACTAGATCACTTGATAATGAAAATAAAATATAAGCGAAAAAAAAATATCGACATTCTCATACAAATTGCCCGGTCGGCTACACACTTTAGTATAGAAATTCTATTTTTATTTTTTGCCTGTTATTTAAATTTCTTTGTACTATAGTGATCTAGTATAGCCCGTGATTCGATATATTACGGGTATGTTCCTTCTAGATATTCCTTGTATAGATAAACATCCCAAGACAATTTGAAAAACACCATTTTCCAACATGCCCTGACCGGGGATTGAACCCAGGACCTCTGTGTGATGAACTAGCATAGTGACCACTATGCCACAGAGGTCGTCAAAAGTATAGCCAAGTCATTAAGAATGTTTCGCCTATTCTTCTCCACTCCACATCGCAAGGCATTTTGTAGCATAATTGCTCGCAATTGGCTTGTCAACTAAATAATTAAAATTTTTGTAGTTGGTTTTAATAGAAAATATAGACCATTTTAAGAAGGTAATTTGAATAAAAAAATTCTACGTGTTATCAGGATTTTTTTATATCATTTTAAAATTTGCACCGGAAGTGACGACACACAGCATTCAAAGTTTACATTTTTCCTATGCCTGCACAAAAAAAAATACAGTGACAACGGTCATCTGTCAATGTCACCTGTTTAAATTATTTTTGTTATGTTGGTTGTAGTCGTTTGACATATATTGTTATAGGGAGATGACAGTGACAGTGACAGTACCATGGAGTTATATGTACTTCATTAGACAGTACAGTACTGAAAGCGGAAATTGCCAATCTTCATCGTGACTTCACTTCCTCAAATAAGTTGACCTTGCTGGAAAATGAAGGTCATTAGGAGTTTTGAAAATATCTTAATAACTAAGACCTTATTTTAAAATCTGATTAGAGAAAGCTTCTCCTAGAGGCTATTCCTCGAAAAGGTTTGCGAATTAGATCTTTTTTCAAATTACTTGACAAGCGAATTGCTCGTCTCCGTCAACAAATCGTAGGCTCTAGATACGAGTAGTTATTACATCGCCTCTCCGCAAATCCATCTTCTGTCGGGTTCTGTCTCGCGGTAACTTGAGATTTAATTAATTTGCTACAGCACTTGTAGAAGGCGAGGGATATAAATCTGACGAAACAGTTCCTAAGATTTGAAAACGAATCTGTTTAGGCAACTTCTTGTTATCTTTTTTGTCTTTTTAAGGTTCCGTACGTAAAGAGTAAACTGTCCGTCCTACCGCCGGTCCGTCTGTGTGTCACCAGGTTGTATCTCATGAACAGTGATAGCTAGATAGTTGAAATTTTCACAGATGATGTATTTCTGGTTCCGCTATAACAAAAAAAGCGGCCAAGTGCGAGTCGGTAGCAGCAAGTAACATTGTATAAAAGTCCTTGTAGTTCGTTGTAACTTGATCGATGTTTATAAACGTATTAAAAAAAAACTACTTACTAGATCTCTTGAAACCAATATTCAGTGGAAGTTTGCATGGTAATGTTCATCATATTTTTTTTTTGTTTTATCATTACCTTATTTTAGAAGTTACACGGGAGGGGAGGCGACACACACATTTTGAAAGTGTCTCTCACGCAAACTATTCAGTTAAGAAAAAAATTATACAAAAAACTTCAATATCATTTTTGAAGGCCTATCTATAGATATCCCACACGTAGGGTTAGATGAAAAAAATTAGAGTTTCAATGCTAAGTATGGGAAACCCCCAAAATTTATTGTTTTTCTTTCTTCTATTTTTGTATAAAACTTTTAATGCGGTTCACAGAATACATCTTCTTACCAAGTTTCAACAGTATAGTTCTTATAGTTTCGGAAAAAAGTGGCTGTGACTAAGGACGGACATACAGACAGACATGCCGTGGGTCCGACTCGCACTTGGCTGGTTTTTTCTTGCATTATTTCTTGTTTTCTTACTCGTCTTCTGTCTTGGCTTCTCTCTTTTAATGATCCGAAGTCTTGATCCGTTTGAAATATGTTCGAGAATATTCTTTGGTCGAAACATGATGAACTAATAAAGAAAAAGTTTTATTTACTCATCAGTGAGTCATTGTGAGGAGTCTGGTGTCTGCACTAGGCGTGAGCCTGTACGACAGATCACTAGGCCTCCAATAGACTAAAAAGAAATACAATTTTGTCTCTTAGCTATTCTAAATTACCATTGCAAGAACACATTAGAAAAGATGTTTAATTTTATGATATCTAATCGCCTAACATGTACAATACACAATTCAAACAAACAAATAAGTTTAATGGTTTTCTAACAAATATAAACTATTTCAAAATTCAAATCAACAGATAGATAAAATGATACCTAATCTCCTAACACGTGCAAAACGCAATTTTGTCTCATAACATTACAAATATTTTTAATTAGTTTTCCAACAAGTATAGGTTATTCAAAATTAACAGAAAGATATTTAAGATACCTAATCACCTAAAACGAACAATACAAAATCTTGTCTCCTAGCCTTACAAATAAATGTTATTAGTTTACTAACAATATTAACTATTCCAAAATCCAAATAAACAGAATAGTATATTATGCAATTAGTGAATAAAGAACGGATTTACTTCGAGGGCCGTAGATGAATCACGAGCGTAGCGAGTGATTCAAGTGTTAGAATCCCGAGCAATGCGAGTGATTCATGGCCCACGATGTAAATCCGCTTTGTTCAAGAATTGCATACTATACTTTATACCATGACTACGAGAATAATTTTTCAAAACTAAAAACCGACTTCACCACCAAACTACACAACCGGTTTTAATAAAAAAAATGGGACCACCTGACAGGTATTCCCCCTTAAAAAAAAAGAATATTTTAAATCGGTACTCTCTCCTCTCCTCCTTTCGGAAGTCGGTTAAAAAGAAAAATTCAAGCGAAAATAGACATTTAATGAAGAAAAAAAAAAGTTTGAATTAATTAAAATGGACATTAAAATTGGAACAATTACTAACATTAAGAGTAAATTGTTCTTAATTCAAACATTGCATTTTATTCAATGTTTTTAGTGAATAAAATAAATTACCAAAATAGTGAGTAAAAGTGCATTTTATTCACTGTTTTCGGTGAATAAAATAAACGACCAAAATAGTGAGTAAAAGTGCTTTTCATTCACTGTTTTCAGTGAATAAAATAAACTTTATAAAGTAGAAATGGTATAAAGATATTTTTCTACTCCTATATTGTTATCTGTCTTTTAAATGGTCCCGAACACTAATATAAAAACAAAGATTATATGATTTCAGAGAAGTCTATAGTCTATTCCTAATAGCACATGTGTCGTTATTTCGCCAAAATGATACTCCTAGCCATAGACCTATAACTTTTTTTCTTTAGATCTACCATACTGCCAACATAATAAAATCGATATTTTAACATATGGTGCCATTTTTCAAACGTTTTTTTGTATGAAAAACATTCGTTTAAGTGACTCCATGTTTCAAAAATGGCACTTTTAGTCACTAGGAAGACGTCAAGAAAAAAAAATTAAGTCTTCAATAGATACCTAGTATCTACCAAACATATGGTAGTATTTCGTACTTTTCTTTGTTTATTTTTGTATTTATTATAGTAAATGTAGTCGTAGAAAAAGTATTGTATGCAACGTTGTAAAAGTTTGTCAATTGCGCCACTCGCATTTTATGAACCTTCTTATACAACTGTTGCATAAAATACTATTATGATACCTAATCTCCTAAACGTGCAATAAACAATCTTCTTTTTTCACCAATATTCTTTTTCGTGTATCACTCAGCAAATATTATTAAACTATGACAAAGCCACAAAAGACTTATATCTTTCAAGATTTTATACTTCGTGGCTACTTGTATTAAGAGAAATACACCTGTTACAAGGTTTTCTTTAATTATACACGTTGTTAATACATGTTTTTGAAAAAAGTTGTTCGTTCCGTGGTTAAATAAATGTAAAATATTGCAATAAATTTTTTGAGATCTTTTATCAACCATGCCAAAGAACTTTCATTATTTTTACTTTAGATGGTTGTTACGGTTTTATTTGTTGCAAGTACGTAAAATTGCCCTATTTGGTAAAATTTACGAGTTTTTTCAGTAATTTTGACGTTTTGAGTGAGCCTAATAACCAAAACATCTTATAAGGGATTTAACTCTACTTTTCTGAAAGCAATAAATTGAACCAATTCGTTCAATAACATAAATCCGTCAGATTGGGTACAGACTACAAATATTCACATTTCACGATTCCTTATCTCTCGTGTAAATTCATAAATCTATGGCATATACCGCTGACTAAATAGACAAGACAGTCACGTTTCAGCACTAGGAGTAAATTTTTGAACCCAATGAATGGAATCAAAAACGAAAAGAACAAAATCTTTATGCAAATCCTGATCCATATATTTTAAATTATTTTTATCCATACTAAACACAATAATATCTATCAATATAAACCACTCCGAGCTCATGGGTATTAAAATAGACAAATCAAGAATTCAAGCACATTTTTTGTGTATTCTGTGATTACAATAAAAAAATTGAACTGCGTTCAACATATTTATTAGATTACCTTTTTTACCTTCTTGTATTTGTGTATAAAATTTATCCAAGGTTTAGGAAACTTTTATTTTATTAAAAGTTGTACGAGAAGCTTTAGAAAAGTCACAAAATTTTTTGTGTTGTTCTTTGTTTCCTTTGTGTTTATTCAATTTTGTGCAAAATGAATATAATAATAATCTGTTTTATGCAAATATCCTGGTCTATCCTGGGTGTACCTTCATTACCTGAGTTTCAAATTTCTTGACAATATCTATTTCTATGTATGTCAATGAAAACACCTCGATTTAGTAACGAAGTAGGTGTTCGATATTATGACTTGTAAAATTGAATGTGTGTATTTTATGTGTGACTGAAATGAGATTCTTTTAAGCGCGAAATCAAATTGCATGATGAGTTCAATACTTACATTTGAGATCAAGAAAGTGCTATTTACCACACTGATTTTACTTATGTAATGCCATTCATTACACACACATTCGAAATCGTGCGGTTAACATAACTTACCGCACAAGTACCGTAAAGTGTTTTTAAATGTTTAAGGAATGAGATTCTATAAATTTAAAATATCGAATATTATTTTTGAAGCATATAATCTCTGCATGCAGCCAACCTCATACGAAAACCTTGTTTTACTCAAATTATTTCATTTAACATATTAATTAAAATACTTTTAACAACACTAAAATAAATTTATAAATCTGCTCTGTTAAAAAAAAAAAAAAAATTAAAATATCGTTTTGGCTGTTGGTGGATTGATTTCTGTGTCTCTCGTTTCTCTACAGATTCGCGCAAAAGAAAATCCAAGCGCGTTATATTTCTAATTTTCTCTAACAAGAATTCCAAAATTATTGTAAGTATAAGTGAAGTGTTTTATAATTGAAGATTTATTTTTTCACTAATTGAAAAACGTTGTATGGCACACGTGTGTATTGTTCATCACAAGTCTCGGCTCCATAGACACACGCGCGGGCTTCGCCCGCTTGTGAGTCAACCCGCCTCGACTGTAATGAACGTGTTGACGATAGCTCACGCGCTATAGTGGACTGTATGACTTGAGTTCAAATTAAACAAAGAGTTCGTAGTACTAGATATTTATTAACACTTCGCTATGCCGATCTGGCTGAATACAAATTAACCTAATTAACTATTACACAATCGTTCTTTTCTTCTGATGGCTCCTCGTAGTTCTGTTCGCTGATCTGTTCGTTGGCACACCGCAGATAACACTACACAATACAACACTTTACTAACTAAACTTACAGCTATATATACAAAATCCTAACACTAATCGAAGTACACGGCTCGCGTTGGCCATGTACCAATAGGGACGCGCGAATATCTTCCGTCTCGCTCTACGCGTCCCGTTCTCTCCGGCCTCCCCTCCACTTCTGCCGCCAGTTGCTCACGGCGATCGGTCGGGTGCGCTGGCGCTGCTGCTGTTGTCCGCAACATCCTCCTCCCGGCTGCATCCGTCGCTCGACGCAGCCTCCGCAATTGGGAGGACAACCAGCTTCCTTGTCGGCCTAATGAATATGCCTCCGACGGTCTTGACTTCGGCGCTCCGAACGTCGCCATCGGGGCCAGTGTGTACCCGTCGCACGATGCCACGAGGCCAGATGTTCCGAGGCATTGCTGGGTCGACCACCAATTCAAGGTCGCCTTCTTTAATAGGCCGGCGACGGTCTTGGGCTCCTTGCCGCGGCACTAAAGTGGGGAGATACTCGCGGATCTACCTTTTCCAGAATTGGTCCGCTAATCCTTGCGCAGACCGCCAGGTTTTCCGGTCTTCCGTGTCACAGAGGCCTGACGGTGGTAGGCCTGAGGACGACCCGATCAGGAAGTGGTTTGGGGTCAGCGCCTCAGGATCGGCCGGGTCCGTCGAAACGTGGCTCAGGGGTCGTCCGTTGACTGCATGCTCCGCCTCCAGTAGCAGAGTGTGCAGCGTCTCTTCCTTCGGCGTCTGTTCTTTCAGCGTGGCGTGCAGCGCAGTCTTGATGGAGCGCACCAAACGCTCCCATGCACCCCCTTGGTTGGGTTCTCCCGGCGGGATGAAGCGCCAGTCCACTCGTTGGACTTGCGCGTAGCTGCGTAGAGCCGGGGCCCACTCCGTGTAGGCGGAACGCAGCTCTGTGTCAGCACCACGGAAGTTGGTCCCGTTGTCGCTCCAGATCTGCCGCGGCCATCCTCGGCGGGCTGCCATGCGCCGGAGGGCCATGATAGCGGAGTCGACGTTCAGACTCCCGACGATTTCTATGTGGACCGCCCGTGTGGTGAGGCACGTGAAGAGTGCGCCCCACCTCTTCTCACGCCGGCGGCCGATGGTGACCATCATTGGCCCGAAGTAGTCGACCCCGCAGTTCGTAAAGGGTCGGCAATATGGGTCCAATCGGGCCGGTGGCAGATCTCCCAGCGGCGGTATGCGAGGTCTGGAGCGTCGCACCTTGCATAGGGCGCAGTCGCGGGCGATGAAGCGCACAGTGGGTCGTGCGCGCAGGATCCAGTAGCGCTGCCGCAGGTCGTTCAACACGCGCTCGTTCGTGGCGTGTCCCGCGGCGGCGTGTTGTCTCAGCACGATCAGCCGAGTCAGGGGGTGGCGGCCGTCTAGGATGAGCGGTCGCTTCATGTTGGTGGGGACGCGGGCAGCGTCGATTCGGCCGCGCACGCGTAGAAGCCCGTCTTCGATCATGGGGTCCAGCTTGGCGAGGCGGCTAGATGCCGGCAGTGGTTGGCCGGCCTGTAGTTTCTTGATTTCCTCGCTGAAGCTGTCCCTTTGGGCCTTGGCTACCCACATTCGTTCAGCTCGTTCAAGATGGTGAACTTCGAGTCGGGTCGTCTTCTTTCTGCACTTGTCCACGAAAGCGATGACTGTTGCGGTAGCTCGTATGAGCCGCTCATGTGAGGAGAAGCAGCTTATATCGGGCAGGACGCCAGGCTCGTCGCACTCGTCGGCGTGGAGTGCGACCGGCGTCTCTACTTCTTTTTGGTCCCTCCGTTCTTGGGGCCAGGCGTCTTCGGGCTCGTGGAGAAAGGCAGGCCCGGTGAACCACCTGTCATGGCGGCTTGGTGTGATGTTGGCCGCCCGTGTGGCGTTGTCGGCCACGTTGTCTGTCGTAGGCGCCCATCTCCATTGGGCGACGCGGCCATGGCGTCGCTCGTCGCTGTAGTCTGGTGTTGGTGGGGCACGGTCGTGTTCTGCTGCCGTAATGTGCAGCACCGTGTCTTCGTCACGTCGATGAAGGAGGCGGGGCACGGTCCCGTAAATGACCCAGCCCAGGTCAGTGCGTGATGCGGCCGGCTCGTTGTTCTTGCCAGCCCGTAACTCGTGCGATGTCATCAGGTGCTAGTGATCAGCACCGATGAGAAGCAGTGGCTTGGTGTTCTCTGCACAGGCCGTCTCGAGGCCTCGCAGGTGTGCGTACCGCCGCGTGACGTCGCGGGGTACGCTTTGCCGGCGCAGCTCTAGCTTGCTGACGGTGCGGGCTGACAGCTTGTGGTAGGCTCGCTAGTGCAGCCCGCGGATCGAGATCTGGACCCGCTGGCTGTCCTCTCGCTGTCTTGATGAGTTGACCCCCCGAAGTGTCAGGGGGGCCGGGCTTCCCACGGCGCCGATCGCGTCCGCCAGCTTCTTATCGACCAGAGTGACGGTCGATCCTTCGTCCAGCAGGGCGTGCGTTATGATTTCGCCCGCGGGACCGTT
This sequence comes from Acrobasis suavella, assembly GCA_943193695.1. NCBI lineage: Eukaryota > Metazoa > Arthropoda > Insecta > Lepidoptera > Pyralidae > Acrobasis > Acrobasis suavella. The sequence goes on from OW971932.1 coordinate 21,161,281, forward strand.
GACCACGACGCTGCAGACTTTCAGCAGCACCGTGCGATCGTCGTTGGCAATCGACATGACTGCCTCAGCCTCTCCTCCCGTGCTGGCTGGTCGTTCTGGGGCGGCCTCTCGTTCAGGCCGGGCTTCCTCGGCGTGCAGCAGTGGGTGGTGTGAGCGGGTGCAGCCGTTGACCCCGCATCGCGGCGCGCTGCATGTGGCGCGTCGGTGTCGTTGCGCGATGCACCGGAAACACAACTTCGCGTTCTTCGCCCACGTCCATCGCTCGTGGACAGGCATGTCACGCAGCTTGCGACATGCGGCCACGGTGTGTTGGTCGCCACAGCATGCACACTGCTCTGGCTTCTTCTTCGCCTCTGTTGCGGTGTAAACGTGCGTCCTCTGGTTTGGCCGCTCGTTCCGTCGCCCGGACTTGGCGACGGGGTTTCTCGGCTCGGTTGTCGCCGAAGTCCTTGCCTTGGTGATGCTGTTCGACGATGTGAAGGCGTGTCGGAGAGCTCGGTCCGCTTCTTGCGTCAGGAAGTGTGACAGCGTGATTATCGACGGTTCACTCGCGCTGCAGTTGACCTCGGCGTAGTCGCACCAACGGGACTGCAAGTGCGGACTCAGCTTTTCCAAGACTTCCTGCGTCAGCATGGGGTTATATAGGTAGCCCCGCTGGTCGAGGCTCTCCAACACGTTGACTATGTTCTGCAACCTCACAGCTAGTTGGTTGAGGTCGCTGGCGGTGTTGCCCGGTCGGGGCAGGCGGCATAGGTCGTCCAGTGTCTTGCGCACGATGACCTCTGGTTGTCCGAAGCTTCGTTGTAGTGTCGTCATGACGATCTCCGGGTCGGTTGCTGAATGCAGCAGGGCGGCGACAGCTTCCCGCGCTTCCCCGCGCAGGCAATTGCGTAGGCGCGCCATGTTTTCGGCGCGCGAGAACTTGTAAATGGTCGCCGAGTCTCGCCACGCTGCTTTGAAGGGCAACCATTCGGTGGCCGCGCCGGAGAAGCTAGGCAGGTCTGTAGCTTGCCTCGGCAGCGGCCGGGTCCTCGCCATCTTCTCCAGGGCCTGGGCGAGTTGTTCGATGCCGCGGCTGCGGCTCCGAGCCGGCGTCGGTGTGCGCCGCGTCTCGTTCGGCGACTGCGAGTAGCGTCGGCGGCGCTGTGTCGGCGTCGGCGAGCGCTCTAGTCGCGCTCGGCTGGCGTCCTCTTCGCGTTGCTCGTAGCGAAGAGGCGGTGGCGTTGATGCGTGGCCCGCTCTGGGCCGCTGTCGTGGACTGAGATCTTCATCCTCCCCGCGTCGCTCGTGGCGGGAAGAGACCGGCGATGCGTGGCCCGTTCGGGGCCGCCGGTCGGGGCTGCGCTCGTCGTCCTCTCCGCGTCGCTCGTAGCGGAGAAGTGGTGGCGGCGATGTGTGGCCCGCTCTGGGCCGCCGCCGTGGGCTGTGATCCTCCCCGCGTCGCTCGTAGCGGGAAGGGACAGGCGATGTGTGGCCCGATCGGGGCCGCCGGTCCGGGCTAGACTCGTCGTCCCCTCCGCGTTGCTCGTAGCGGAGAGGCGGTGGCGGCGATGTGTGGCCCGCTCTGGGTCGTCGCCGTGGGTTGTAATCCTCCCCGCGTCGCTCGTAGCGTGAAGGCACCGGTGATTTGAAGCGAAGAGGTGGCGCTGGGTGAGAGCGGCCCGCAGTTGTGGGTTGCCGCTCAGGACTGCGACTCACGCTGCCCGTGACCGGTGCGTCGACACGCCGCTCGTAACTGCATGGCGTCGGTGATGTGTGGCCCGCTCTGGGCCGCCAGTCGGGGCTGCACTCGTCGTCCTCTCCGCGTCGCTCGTAGCGGAGAGGCGGTGGCGGCGATGTGTGGCCCGCTCTGGGCCGCCGGTCGGGGCTGCACTCGTCGTCCTCTCCGCGTCGCTCGTAGCGGAGAGGCGGTGGCGGCGATGTGTGGCCCGCTCTGGGCCGCCGGTCGGGGCTGCACTCGTCGTCCTCTCCGCGTCGCTCGTAGCGGAGAGGCGGTGGCGGCGATGTGTGACCCGCTCTGGGCCGCCGGTCGGGGCTGCACTCGTCGTCCTCTCCGCGTCGCTCGTAGCGGAGAGGCGGTGGCGGCGATGTGTGGCCCGCTCTGGGCCGCCGGTCGGGGCTGCACTCGTCGTCCTCTCCGCGTCGCTCGTAGCGGAGAGGCGGTGGCGGCGATGTGTGGCCCGCTCGGGGCCGCTGGTCTAGGCTGCAGACGACGTCCTCTTCGCGTCGCTCGTAGCGAAGAGGTGCTCTGGACCGCCGTTCTAGACTGCGATTCTCCCCGCATCGTTCGTAGCGGGAAGGGACCGGCGGTGTATGGCCCGCTCGGGGCCGCCGGTCTGGCCTGCAGTCGTTGTCCTCTCCGCGTCGCTCGTAGCGAAGAGGTAGCGCTGGTTGAGAGCGGCCCGCAGTTCTGGGCCGCCGCTCCGGACTGCGGCTCTCGCCGTCCGTAACCGGCTCGTCGACTCGCCGCTCCTCCCGTGGCCGAAGTGTGTTGTCATCGTGCGGTACGGTCTGCAACCATTGGTCGCCCCGCGATCGGCTTTCCTCCGCATCTGCCATGCTGCTTTCTTCCTCGATCTGTGCAATGTCGAGTTGCAACCTCCTGCGCAGTGCCTCCGCTTGCAGCTCCAATTGTTGCTGCCTGATCTCGGATAGCCGTTCGGCCGTCTCGAGCTCGAGGCGTCGGATGCGGGCGGCGCTAGTGTTCGATCGCCCAGTCCGGTTCGACGCAACTGATCGTGGAGGGCTTGTTGGGCGCGGCGTAGTGAGTCCAGTCACTGTGCTGAACGACGGTTGCAGTGTAGTCGCGGTGGTCTGCGATGGTGATGCGGGTGGCAGGTCGTAGACAAGCCCGCGCTGTAGCCCAACGATCGGTTGAGGCGCGGCTTCACGATTCGTTGAAGGGACGGCCACACTTGTGGGGACCGTACTAGCGGTGGCGGATGCACCGTCGTTCTCGCTAGCTCGTAGTTCATCCCCAGCTTGGCTCCTCGTTACGACCATTTTGAACGCCTACTCTTGAACACCGAACTTGAGCACCAGAATTCTTGAACGCCAAAGATCTTGATCGCCAAAGTTCTTGATCGCCAAAGTTCTTGATCCGGCTCGTAGGACCATGTGTTGACGATAGCTCACGCGCTATAGTGGACTGTATGACTTGAGTTCAAATTAAACAAAGAGTTCGTAGTACTAGATATTTATTAACACTTCGCTATGCCGATCTGGCTGAATACAAATTAACCTAATTAACTATTACACAATCGTTCTTTTCTTCTGATGGCTCCTCGTAGTTCTGTTCGCTGATCTGTTCGTTGGCACACCGCAGATAACACTACACAATACAACACTTTACTAACTAAACTTACAGCTATATATACAAAATCCTAACACTAATCGAAGTACACGGCTCGCGTTGGCCATGTACCAATAGGGACGCGCGAATATCTTCCGTCTCGCTCTACGCGTCCCGTTCTCTCCGGCCTCCCCTCCACTTCTGCCGCCAGTTGCTCACGGCGATCGGTCGGGTGCGCTGGCGCTGCTGCTGTTGTCCGCAACAGAACGACTTACCACACTTGTATCATAAACTACTATTGTCTATGATGAATAAAATAAGTTTTTCTGTCTTTTTTTTTTGCATGTTTACAACATTGGTAGTACTAGGTATTGACTAGGTATTAGGCTGATATGTTGATGACCTACACTAGATGATTATTGAGCTACTACATGTGCCTTTAGGCAGCTCGAAATATCTGACAATATACATAACTATAACAAGTCATCATTAACTAAAATGAAAAAAAAAACAAATCCCGACTGTTTTTTATATACTTAGTGGCACTTCCACATTACATACGCTTCTAACGCCACCTCTCAAACTAAAATCCATCGAGCCGTTCAGGCTGCAGAGCGAGCAAACTATTATACATACATACTCTCGAAAAACATTAACCTCCTTCTAAGAAGAAAGAAATTCACTAAAAACTTTTGAATATAAGTACCTTCATTAAAAATATGAAACAGTAATTTGTTATTTTCTTACAAATCTTTGCCATAAATAAAGAAGCCATTACAATTTACGTATACCTTTGCTTATATCCTCGAACATATATTACAAATTCCAAATAAGCATGTAGTATTTAGCTGACAAAATTGCTTTTTCGTGTACGAACTCGTTTTATTAGGTTTTCCATACATTGCGAGATGACGCATAGAAATATTGCTCGAATTTTATTACTATGATGTTTTATTTGCTGGATGTTTGCACATGTAACATGGGGATATGGATATGGATTTATGTAGCTTAGCTACTTTGAAACCTGTGTAAAATTCAAAAAACTTACCTCATTTTTAGCGTTCCGTAGTAAACAAGGAACCCTTATAGTTTCGCCATGTCTGTCTGTCTGTCCGTCCGCTGTTTTACTCAGTAGTAGTTAGTAGTTAGCTGGATATGTATATTAAGTATGCGAAAAAAAGTGATGAAATAAAATAGTGAAAAAAAAATTGCGTAGCTCCCATACAAATAAAGTGAAACGTCAATTTTTTTTTCTCGACTAACCAATCATGTGGCGTATCATTGAATAGGCCTTTTAAAAATATTATGAGTTTGTCAACACCGTTTCTGAAATATTTGGTGTGTGTAATAAGTGAACATTATTGTTAGAGTCAAGTGTCCCCCCCCCCCCCCCTATATCTGCTAAACGGTTATATATGGATACATGAAAAATTACAGCTATATTATATATATCGAACTTTAAAGAAAACTATCAGAGCTAAGTAGGGTTTACAAATTAAAAGTTATAGGCAATAAACTTATAAAATGTACTCGGAAATAGAAAATTTCGTACAAATTCAATAGAAAATTAGTTTTGAGATGTTTTCAGGAGCATGAACTCAAAGTTGGCATTCGTAACTAAAGAACCCTACACTGCGCGTGGCCCAACACGCACTTGGCCAATTATTTGTCATTTTATTAAATTACACTTTGCCATGGAAAAGCGAAAAGTGAATAAACTGGGGGAGGCCTACGCTGCAGAGGCAACTTCCAAAAATGTATAGTGCAGTGAAACAACATTTAATAGATAAATTACCATTGTTATTTTTGGTAGAATAAAGCCTTTTTTCCTTAGAACGAAGTTCGTTTTCAGACTGTGTGGACTTGGCGGATGCTAGGCGAAAAAAGTATGGATTTTTTTTGTGAAAGTTTCTGCATATAATAATATACAACGAAAGTAACTTCGTTCCATCTGAGTGTTCCAAGACACTCACGCATAATTTTTATTTTATTAAATCACACACTCAATAGGGCAAACAGAGCACATTTTAGGCACCATGGCTTTAAGCAGACAATTAAAGACATGATACTGTAATAGTATAGCATTAGTTAGAAAAAAATCTTTATCTCAATTATAAAGACAGTATACCTAGTTTCATAGATGTCCATCATCGTCATCATTTTAGAACTCAAACCGTCTGTTTATAAAAACAGGACTAACTTTGTTACTAGGTTTAAACCATTATCCGCCCAAAATGAAGTTTTCATTGACATGTGAGATAGTGTGATAATACTAGATGTCAACTTGATTTGGTCAGATAATGGTTTAAACCTAGTAACAAAGTTATTCTGGGTATTGTAATAAGTCTTGTGGGTTCGAGAAATAAATTCACATTCAATATTTTTTCAAAAGTAAAAACTGACTTCACTATCAAACTATACAACCGATTTTAATACACTAAAGTATATAAACCCTTTCAAACAAAAAAAAATATTTTTTCGAACATTAATAAAAAAAAAGCGCGACGAAAAGATAACTTTCTCCTTTTTGAAAGTCTAACACTGATTGAGTTAACCCCAAAGTAGGTTCGAGACTCGTGTTGTGGGATACTAACTCAACGATACTATATTTTATAACAAATGGGTGGCGGACTAGCGTGTTGACCATTACGCCACGGAGGTCGACAAAACTAGGACACGGAGGTGTGTATTGCACACACAAGATGATACACTCTCGAAAGAGAGTGTTTACAGATTACTTTCCTGCGTCTTACACAGAGGTCGTCGATTCAAAAGTCGGTTAAAAAGAACGTCCAATTCCCTACAAAATAAAATAAAATTACCTGCAAAATGAGTGTTAAAAGGGAGCATTTGAGAAAAATGTTGGCAATTGCAAAAGCTATTACTCTCAGTCGTGGAGCACGCTGGACTACGTTGGACACTAATCGATGGTCAATTTTATATAAAAAGGTGCCAAGAGCGAGTCGCGCTTATAGACTAATACTGTACCGGATTAAAATAATCTAGTGATACAATTTCAAAAGTTATTTGAAGAATTTTTGACCAAATTGAACCTTAAGAGATTCCGTTCAGTACCTATTTAGTAACCATAATTCTGTGATAATGATCAACGAGACTGTCAAATGGCATTTTATTTTTTCCTGAGTCTTGGATACCTATTAATTTATTTATATTATAAGTATTTATTATAAAAGTTAGTATCGTTAATTTGTATCCCATAATACAGATTTAAATTCGTCGACGACCTCCGTGGCGTATTGGTCACCATGCTAGTCCGCCACCCAAAGGTTCCGGGTTCGATCCCCGGTCAGGGCAAGTTGGAAAATGGCCTTTTTCAAATTTTCCAGGGTCTTGGATTTTTATCTATATATGTAATTGTTATATCATATAGTATCGTTGAGTTAGTATCCCATAACACAAGTCTCTAACTTACTTTGGGACTGGCTCAATCAGAGTAACTGTAAAAAATGCGTTAGTGTCGTGGAACACTCGGTTAGATCGAATTTACTTTCTTAGTTTATTATTAGGCGCAGAAACATTTGTGACGGAAAATAGTGACCGAAAAATCTTATACTTTTTTTCACCTAATAGCCCCATCCGCCAAGTGTGTACCGTCCGAAAAAGAACTTTGTTCCAAAAGAATAAGTGAAGAATAATTAAATACTAAAATACTTAAATCTAATGACAAGAGTCATTACTATTCACTAGTGAACTAGTAGATAATATAATGGTTTCCTTACATTGTTTTCCTTAAAATTACCGTACAAGAGCTCTAACTCAAAGGTGCCAGTCGCTCCTAGTGCGGATCGACCAGGTACCTCACAGACCCACAACGAGTACCTTAGCAGCTTAGCCACCAGCTCTCAAACAAGTTATAATGTGATTTTCATTTGTAAAAATTTACCAACGTCGTTTGGCTGGCAAACGAGCGGTATATAAATCGTTTTTGTTTCTACAGCCTACTCCCAGTCATCCTGATGTTTTATTAGTATTTATGTTATATATAATTCATATATATCGTATTTTATGTATGTAAATATATATTTCATGTTTAATATTCATTCTTGTATATGTACTTTTGGGTATACATGTATTCTATACTAATTCGCGAATTTTATTACGCCAGCCAAATATATTGTCTGCTTAGTCTAATGCCATATGGCATTAGGTCCGCCACTTGTACGTGTTTTAGGGTTCCGTACCTCGAAAGGAAAAAACGGAACCCTTATAGGATCATTTTGTTGTCCTTCCTTCCATCTGTCTGTCTGTCAAGACCTTTTTCTCAGAAATGCGCGGAGGTATTAAGCTGAAATTTATATCAAATACTCAGGTCTACTGTCCCTTAGAGCTGTAAAATAATAAAACTTCCAAAGCTAACAAAAGATACAGCCGTTTATGCTGCAAATTTCCGCAAATTTTCGACACTCGCAAGGAAACTAAAACCTACAGGGTACTTTTCGTGAACTCAGAATCTTGAAATTTGGTACGAAGCAACTTCTTACAGCACAGATAAAGGAAAAATTGCGTTTAGTTACATCACATTATAAAAATATTTTTAATAATTTTAAACTTACATATACATACAAGTTTGTACGGAACCCCTTGGTGCGCGAGTCCGACTTGCACTTGGCTGGTTTTTTAAACTGTGCAATAAGGTTGAAATAAAAAACATTATCTCGATTTCCACAATCCTTAGAATCCTCTGACCCTGAAGAAATAAAATGTAACAAAAACGATAAACGGATCAAGGGTACGGCCCGGCCCAACAATGGCGATTTTTCTTCGGGTGTTTCAACAGTATATTATGGGATTTAGACGGGAAAAGAATAGCTGGGCAGTGCTTTGCGTTAGACGAATGGGCGAGGTGATATATTTACCGAACATATATCATGGCACGTTTCGTCTCAGGTTTTGAATAGTTGAGGAGCTTTCTTAACCACATTCTGATTTTTTCGTTCGTCAAGGACAATCTTTGTTATATAGAAGAAGAAACTGACTGGCTGACATTTATACAACGTGGATATAGTTTGGTATAATGAAATTAACAAATAAAAAAGCCAAATAAAAAAAACGACATTCACATACAAATTGCCCGGGCGGCTGCACATATTTAAACGGAAATGCCGATTCTTTCTGTACAATTTGTATTTAATGAACAATTAAACTTAAATAAATAAATAATAATAGTATAAAAACCAAAGTAGTCGAACCACAATGATAAATAAATATATAGGGCCAAATAACACTGATTGATGATATTAAGGCGGCCCTTCCCGGCCGCTCTGTTTTCAACGCGAGCATGGTTTAAAAAGCTTGTTGTCTCATCCAGGGCAATGCTAGAAAAAGAGGCAAACCAAAAAGAGAGAGATAGCGCCTAAGGGCATGGTTTGCATTCTATTAAATTAAATTAGTATTATTATTAACTATCCATTGAACGAATATTAACTATTCATAGGGTGCAGAAATTTCATAAAACTTGTTCCAGGTGATACGTGTTTATCAGTAAGCTTTACAAGTATGTGAAATAAATGTTTTGTATTCAAAATTTGCATTACATTTGCGAGGTTTGTATTGAAATATTTTCTTTACTTTTAGAATTTATAAGTACTTTATGAACGGTCGAAGTTCAGGTAAAATTTGCGCAAAAAAAGCAGATTTTCGGAGGCGTATACTGAACTTGTTTTTCCAAATTTTAATTTTTTATTTCGTTAGAAACCTAGAAATAGTGCAAAAGATATCTGTTAGTCCAAAAATTTTCGAGACAGATCAGTTATAACGCCATAATTACTTACGAGCGTTTGTATGAAAAGTAAGGGAAGGCTGCTCTTAATACAACAAGTTACGCATAATAACTAAACGTTCCTTTCAATTACTGGCCGGTTTACTGCAAGAGACCCCTATACGGGATAAATCCGCCGTTGTATGTGCACTTTTCTGATTTGTAACTGTGTTCTTTCTTATGTGCAATAAAGCTTTATAAACAAACAAGTTCATTATTTCATAATAATTATATTCGCTGTTTAATTTCGTGACCCCGAGCTTCGATATTATTAGTCCATACAATACCGTCTGCAAACTGTAATAAATATAGCTTCGGATTTGTCTACCGTCAATTATCTGCCAAGCATATTTCATTGGGCGTTGATTCATTGAGTGGGCAATTTGTCTTACTCCGTACTAATGATTTAAGGACACTAACTGATTTTGATCAATCGCGGCGACAAATGTGCGGTTCGGGCTAGATTATAATTGATATGTTGTGGCAATTGGCTTGGGACAAGAAAGTCATAAATTATATGAAAGCCATTTGAAGTAAATTGCTTCCTCGAACTCGAAAATGAATTAATAACTAAATTTCCATTTGTACGATAAACGGCCACTTTTGGCCGATGTGCGAATAAAATCTTCACGTTCTCACTTTAAACTGTAAACAGTAGTTCAAAAAATAGTTTAAAGGGTTATCTAGAACATCATTAAGGCAAAATTTTAAATGATATCTCCTTTTCCTTTCATTTTTTTTTCAAATGTAGGCAGCACTAGACCCCGAAAAATTCATGTAACTATATTATTATGAATTTAGTCCCTTGGTACGTATTGGTCTTTCTGTACTTGAAAGAAGCGACCCCACTTTTTTATGGAATAATACGCCAGTTTGCAAAAACAAATTGTTTTATATGTGTTTATTTATTTGTGGGAAGTTTATGTAGCAGTTAATAAATTATTTGAACGGTTATATATAACTTAACACAAGTAGATGCAAGATGTTCCTCTAAGACGCCATTTTCATTACGTAGTAGTTATTTACAAAAGCAAATATATTAGGAGGTACGAGTAGGTAATTAAACCAAATATATTAAGATGTATATTACTAGTAATCTTCGCGGATTTTAAGTAAGAATAATTCCTTAGTATGAATTTATCTTCAAAAATACTAGCTATCCAACTCAATATAACTTAAAATTTATACCTTTATAACCCAAGTCAACTTTGACAACAGTTTCCAACTTGAATTACGTTTATTTTTAACCCTCTTTCAACCCGGAGACATCCGCATAGACCAATGGTTCCCAACCAGTGGTCCGTGGACCACCAGTGGTCCGCAGAAGCCAAAATATGGTCCGCGAATGAATTCTTTAGCGGGCGCGCCCGCTAAATTCGGTGAGCCGTCGGTCGCCGCGCCGTGCACGCAGCACTCTAGGTCGTTCAGAGCCTCAAGGCTCGGTTGTCATATTCCATATATTTTCGAAGTATCTTGTGTCAGTCGATGACAGTTGACTTGACTCCAAAGTTTTTTATGTTCCAATTTGACGTTAAACAACCGACCTCCTTCCGAGCCTTTGAGCGAGTTAAAAAACAACCAAACAACTACACTTCGGTTGTGAACGTGGCCCAGCGCGTTAGAGTGCGGGTGGAGGGGGCGCGGTACGCGGGGCCGGCCGCCTCCGCGCGTCTCTGCGAAGACGATACAACGTCATTTGTTTTACCTATTTCAGTGTCAGTAATAACACGTAATATTACTTAACTGTGTGAGGAAGTTAATCATTCATTTATTAGTTACCTATTACTGATCGTTGTTCTTAAATTGATATCTTGAAATAGTTCGTAAATACAGGTGAGTGAATATTTTATTTCGATTAACCTTTCTCAGGGTATTAAAAATGATGATTTTCGGGTCGTTATCAAGTAAACGACGTTATCAATACGTATATGTATTATGTATATTTGTTTATTTCATTTTGCTGAATCGTACGTATGGCAAAGTAGTATATTTTTATTTATTCATTTTTGCAAAGAAGCGTAAACTAAATTAAATTTTTGAATTTTTGGTGATTCATCGCGGGCTCGCGGTATTCGAATCCTTTTGCTGGTCACTAAATTTCTTTGTAATGTAAACTAAAACTACCTTTGCTATTATTTCAAAAATATTTTTATGTAAGCTAGCTTAGCACGATCATATTATAGAACTTGATCTTACGCTTTTGTTTTTTCGGTTTGTATTCGGTTTCATTTTTTTGTATCTTATTTTCAGAACATGGCGCCTAAGAGAAAATATGACAATAATTATATAAAATTTGGATTTACCTCGATAGAAAGTAACGGGGAAATAAAACCACAGTGCGTTATATGCGCAACCGTTCTCGCAAATGAAGCGTTGAAACCAGCAAAATTGAAACGCCACTTAGAAACGGTACATCCAGATTTATCTAACCGCCCGCTTGAATTCTTTCAAGGAAAATTAGAGGTCCTAAAAAAAATGAAACTCGGGCCTAGCGGCTCGAGATTTGCAACATCGGAAAAGTTATTAGTAGCGTCGTTTGAGATTTCTAAATTAATAGCACAATCTAAAAAGCCACACACAGTTGGAGAAACACTCGTAAAACCTTGTTTGATCAAAGCCGTCGAAGAAGTTTTGGGATTAGAGGCCAAGAAAAGAATACAAGACATACCTCTGTCCAATAACACGGTCAAAGCTCGAATTGAGCTTATGTCAAGTGATATAGAGGAGCAACTTGTGTCAAGAATAAAAAAATCGCCATTTTTCGCTTTGCAGTGTGATGAGTCGACCGACATTTCAAATTGTTGTCAACTACTTGTATTTGTTCGCTTTTTAGACGACGACAACATAATTAAAGAAGAGTTATTGATTTCACGGGAACTGGACACAACATCAAAAGGTATCGACGTCATGAACTCAATATCCGAATTTTTCGAGAAACATAATCTTATGTGGGATAAACTCGCTGCCCTCTGTACCGATGGTGCTCCAGCAATGTTGGGATCACGTTCCGGGCTGGCGACATTAGTAAAACAGAAAAATCCTAATGTAATTACAACGCACTGTATCATACATCGCCAGGCGTTGGCTTCAAAAACTCTTCCTGGATGCCTCAATGATACACTAAAAATGGCCATAAAAATTGTAAATCTTATTAAAAGCAGCGCCTTAAATACACGACTTTTCAAAAAGTTATGCACTGAAATGGACTCTGATCACGAGACACTTCTCTTTCATACCGAAGTTCGATGGCTATCGAAAGGTAATATGCTGGGAAGATTATATGAACTGAGAGCAGAGGTTGAGATTTTTCTGGGTGACAAAAAAAATAATGATTTGTTGAAACAATTTACTAATCTGGCGTGTCAGATGGACTTGGCGTATCTTGTGGATATTTTCACACATTTAAATAAATTAAATATACAACTGCAAGGTTCTGGAAATAAAAACTTAGAGAATGTCGCAAATATATTCATTTTTGAAGATAAACTTCGTGCTTTTATCTGCAAACTTCAATTGTGGTTACGTAAAATTGAAGAAAATAATTATTCTGCGTTTGCGACATTACAATCACTTGTGGAAGACAAAAAGTATGACGCTTTTACAGCAAATATTCAAGAAAACATTAAGACTCATTTACATATGCTGATTGATGAATTCAATCGTTACTTCCCAGAATATAACGAAGAAGCTAATCTTGATCAAAAAATGATTCGTAACCCTTTTAGCACGGACGCTAGTGAAGTTACAGAAGAAATCCAAGAAGAGCTCATTGAATTACAAAATGACAGAAACTGCAAGGATGCTTTTGAATCGAATTCACTTGAGTCATTTTGGTGTAAAAAAGCACTTTCTTATACTAAACTTCGAGAAATCGCCTTACGCTATTTTATCGTTTTCTCAACCACTTATTTATGTGAACAAGGATTTTCTGCTTTGCTGGTATTAAAAAACAAGGCGAGAAATCGTTTGAAAGTAAGTGATGATTTACGTGTGGCTCTGAGTAACAATATCAGTCCTAGGATAGCCGAACTCGTGAAGAAGATGCAAGCTCAGAAATCGCATTAATTTAAAATTACGAAAGTTTATCCTAAAATGTTATTATTTCTTTTTATGTAATTCATATTAGAGTTTGAATTAAAGTTTCAGTTTGATTATTACAGTTTATTTTACTACACTAAAATTTAGTTAATTAATAACTAAATAGTGGTCCCTGCCGAAACAACTATGTCAAAGTGGTCCCTGACCAAGAAAACGTTGGGAACCCCTGGCATAGACTGTAAATATTGTTGCTTATTCCCTCTCTTACGTCTTGTTCGAGAGGGAGAGAAGATATCTTAATATTTTGGTTTCATTCCTATTCATTGGAATTCGAGGCACGCATGAAACAAACGCTCGGTGCGGGTAAATCGACTACCGAATATTAAATAATGCCCTTTCGTAGGGAGTTGCCATAAAGTAAAAAAGGATTAATTATTTAGTTTTTATTGATTTTATCTGCACTCATGCTATGAATCGGTAACTTTTCTTTATAAATAAATTTTATTTTAATATACTTTACACGTAACGTAAATTATACTTAGGTATTAGGTGTAAAAGTGCCTGTAAAGGTCTAATTACTGAATAAACATTTGAATCTTTGAATCTTGAATCTTTAAATCCTCGATAAGATTTTGAAACAGTTACAGTAAAACTACCACAGCTCCGTAATTAGTAAGTTAGTAAGCTTTTTTGTTCGATATAAGTATAATTTGCATTTCAATAATGGTACGATCCCTAATGTAAATAATTATCACATTAAATAATTCCATTATTACCTATACATACATAGTTTGTATTAGATACTCAGCAATTAAACTTACCAGAAATTTACATACAGTTCTTACAACACTTTACAAAAACCTTTTATGAAGAGTCTTGTATGCAACTGAAATAATTCGGTATTAAACTAAACTTGTGATACTATAATCACACTCGGCTTCGCCTTGTGTGATAAAAACCCACATTGGTGTTTTAATACCCCATAATATACAACAGTTTTATGTATTTTCACCTATTATCGATGACGCCTAGACCAATTTGGAAAAATCTTTTTTGTTTAATAGGGCATACTTATCAGGTTGCCTCTTTTTTCCAAAATAGGTTGTGTAGTTTGGTGTTGAAGTCTGTTTTTAGTTTTGAAAAATCATAGAACGGCATTAATGTCAGGGTACGCGGCGGCTGGTCGTTAAACTAATATTAAATCGTTTAAACTGTTTTGGCAATTTCTTCTCCAATTCGCAAGGTTTTTGGGGAGAAAACGCGGGAAAGCACAATCCGGGCTCCTAAGTATGTAACCGAGAACGTACCAAGATAAGACAGCTTGTGACCCTGGTGCCAACAAGTAGGCCTGTAACCGTGGTCGCCATCAGTCTGGCGACTTTCGGCGACCACGATTACAGGCATACTGTCGCTCGATCGAGTGCAAGAGGCTTTAGATTGCTGACGACCTCCGTGGCGTAGTGGTCACCAAGCTAGTCCGTCACCCAGAGATCCCGGGTTCGATCCCCGGTCAGGGCAAGTTGGAAAATGGCCTTTTTTAATTTGTCCTGGGTCTTGGATGTTTATCTATATATGTATTCGTTACAAAATATAGTATCGTTAATTTAGTATCCCATACATAACACAAGTCTCGAACTTACTTTGGGGTTAGCTCAATCAGTATTATTCATCCCTATATATATTTGTCGGAGAGTTCAATGTACAATTCCCTTTTTATTATTTTTTACACGTGCAAAGAGAAAATTGTTTACTACAAAATGCAACGGTTGGATTTGAAATGGCAACATTCGTTAGCAACAAGTTATAAGACCGGTCGACCTAGCGACAGGGACAGTCTTGTTCAGGCGGCCGTATTGTGCACAACTCGTTTGTGTAGTTTGCTGTGGCTTGGCCATGACTCATGGAATTGTGATTATTGTAATAGATGTGGATTGGTGAACCGATTTATTACAATGACAGTTTGTTTAAGCAAGACGGAAAGCCCAGGTGTATACACAGTATTCAATTCTGTGGGGCCAGGGAATCCAGACATGGTGGTTGCGATTCATGATTCAGTGCGGAGGCGGGGCACTGGATTTCCGTCACATTTTTATAAGGCTCACGTAAGATCTCTCATGTGGCGGCATCGGTAAGGTGACGTGACTGAAAGTAAGTTTTCATCCTGACATCAGTTTGTTCTCGTACTGTAAGTAACTAAGTGGGTAGTTTACGTCACTTGAGATATCAGATGCCGATCACGCCACGCTCTGCCCCCTTTTATTCATCCGTCTGCGACATCAGAAGTGAGATCTGGACTTGTAGCTCACATTTGAGGTAAGATTTGTATCTGGAGCTCACATCGGAAGAAGATCCTGTTGAATGCTACTTGTGGTTTGCCCGTTGTTCAGAGCGTTAGTTCTCGAGGTAAGGTTTTAAAGTGTTAACAAGTGATTACAATGTGCCAAGTAGATGGGTACCGCGTGTTGCGGCCGGATAGGAGCTAGCAGCGGTACGCAGCAGGTGCTGGAAATTTCTGGTGAAGTAAAGAAAAAAATGTGAGCGGATCTCGTGTATGTGTGTCTGTGCTCGCGGCACATGGCTTGTCTGCTGGATCGCCAATAAAATTTGGTGAGTTTTCATTTTATTTTCGACTTTAAAGCAGAGTGCAATTAATTTTAAATCCTTTGGTTTTTAAGTGTGAAGTTTTATGAAATCTAGTCTTTTGACCACTATTCAAGCAGTAAATTGGTTTTGAGTACGCTAGTTCTACAAAGTGTGTGTAACATTTGCTAAGCTTAGTGAACTGATTTGGTTGTGTTGCGTGGTTGCGTGCCAGCAGTGACGCCTGAAGTTATTGTCAATGAGGTGGCATAAGTCGGTATCGGACGGAGCCGACCGTGGCGCCAGATTACCATTCGTAGCAATTTGAGTCATTTTTGAGTATTGAGAATTATGAACTTGCAATACAGTACTGTGGCGCGTGAATACTGGTCAAAGATGATATTAGGTACTCATTCTTTGTATAGTAGTAGAGATAACCTCTCCCAGCATTTTCTCAATATTGGACTTACGGTGGCTGATGATGATGATGATGACGACGATGATGAAGAGTTGGTGATGATGATGGTTTTATCATCAATAATGACAAGGTGATGATGATGAAAATGTTGACGCTGTTGATGATGAAAACGCGGTGATGATGTTGACGATATCATCATTGATAGCGGGTAATGATGATGCTAAGGTGGTAACGGCTACGTCGGCAAGTCTACAATGGTCATGATCATGGTGTTGACATGATTTAAAGAGGGCTTTTCACTGTTTACTATGTGCGTAATATTATTTTAAAACTACACTTTCATTGCTGTGTTGTTTGAAGTAAAATCCCGTTACTTGAGTCAATTTTAATCTAGACAGTTCAAGACGAGTAATCATTCTGATAATTTACTTTTCAAAAAGATTTTACAAACACGTTACAATAATCCGATAAGCAATACCACTTTTATTTTTAGGAAGTCTATACCAAATAGGTTAGATTGCAAATGCGTTAACAATATTCTTATTGCGATAGCCTTAGTGCAAAACCACTGTAAATGGCTCTGTACAGGTTTACTTTTGTTGACTACTAGTTACCCAGTTAAGATGTATTTTGTCGTATTTCCCCTTCAGCCATTTGCCGATTGGTGAGCGACGTGATGAGTGCTTCCCATTTATGACGATTTTGCACCTGTTCAAGTACTGTAGAGATCAGTATACTTTCCGGGCATTAAATTAAAAGCGAATGAGTAAGTGTGAGCCCATTGACCACTATTTTGTCGAGTTACTAAATTGTAGTTGTTTGCTCTGGGGAGGCAACGTGGTGAGCGTCACTCGATAGAGGTGGCAAGGTAATCGTCACTCGGGGAGTGGCATGAGTCGCTATCGCTCGATTTAGGTGGTAGCGGCGATAGAGTTTGAGATATCGTCGCCTGATGCAGGTGGCATGAGTCGCTATCGCTCTATTTAGGTGGTAGCGACGGCCGTTTTGAGATATCGTCACTTAATATAAGTGGCATGAGTTGCTACCGCTCGATTTAGGTGGTAGTAACGCCGGTTAGTAAGAGATATCGTCACTTTACGCAAGCGGCATGAGTTCTACCGCTCGAATTAGGCGATATTGGAGCTGATACAATTGATGCCAAGGTTTCGCAGCTAAATGAGAAAATTGTTAGTTTGTACAACAAGCACGCTCCTCTCCGCCGTGTAAAACTAAAGCGACCTCCCTGTCCTTGGATCACAAGAGGAGTGCGCATGGCAATGGCACGACGTAACAAAGCCTTCATTAAATATTAGCGCGATCGATGTGAATCAAATTGGAACTTGTATAAACATGCCAGGAACCGCTGCAATCAGATGGTGAGAACCGCCAAAAGGCGATACTTCCATGACAGCGTAACCGGCTCTTCTCCTGCTGATATGTGGAAGTTTATTAGGGGTCTGGGCTTTGGTAAGGGTCAAAGTAATACTTTTACTTCCAAGTTTTCTTTGGACGACCTTAATGGTCATTTTTCCTCAGCTCCCTGTCTTGACCCTTCTATCAAATCCCAGACAATCAAATATATAACTTCTTTGCCTCCCTTACTTCCTGATACTTTCTCCTTTTCTCCAGTGACTGTTGATGACGTTAAAAAAATTCTTCTCTCCATTAAATCTAAAGCCGTAGGCGTTGATGAAATCGGTCAGCGTATGATTTATCTACTTCTTGATTTTATTCTCCCTGTTCTCACTCATATTATTAACTTTTCCTTGAGCACTGGGACTTACCCTACTTTATGGCGTAAAGCCTTTGTCATTCCTCTTCCAAAGACAGACAATCCCAGTAGCTTAAATCAGTTTAGGCCGATTTCAATACTTCCCTTCTTCTCTAAAATTCTAGAGGCAGTTGTAAATTCACAATTATCATCACTTATTTTATCAAACAACCTTATTAGTAATTTCCAATCAGGATTTCGGCCTGGACACAGTACTAGTACCGCGTTACTTAAGGTAACTGAAGACATGAGAAGCGGTATGGAAAATGGTAAGGTAACGGTACTTGTCCTCATCGACTTCTCCAATGCCTTCAACACCGTCGACCATGATGTCTTACTAGCTTTACTGTCCCGCTTCAACCTCTCACCAACAATCCTGGAATGGTTTTCATCGTATCTACGTGACCGACAACAAGCGGTTCGTGTCGACCAATCCGTTTCTGAATGGCAAGATCTGCATACTGGAGTTCCCCAAGGAGGAATCCTTTCTCCCTTACTATTTTCTATCTTTATTGATTCTCTTACTTCTCTTCTTTCTTCCTCTCATCATCTTTATGCTGATGACCTTCAACTCTATCATTCTTGTGATCGCAGTGATACAGACTCCGCGATCTCTCTTCTAAACAATGATTTGCGGCTCATCGCCGAATGGTCAGGACGGTATGGCGTTTCTGTAAATCCTAGCAAATGTCAAGCAATAATTGTGGGAAGCTCTCGACAACTTTGCAACATCGACATTGAAACCGTCTCCCCAATACAACTAAATAGTGTTAACATACCATTCTGTTCCAGTGTCAAAGATCTTGGGCTGCACATTGACTCAACTTTGAGCTGGACCAATCACATCGCTGAGGTTAGTCGCAAGGTCACAGGAACACTGCGATGCCTTTATAGATATAAGAATTTTCTTCCACTTAAAACAAAAATAACTTTGACCCAATCCCTTATAATTCCTATAATCGACTATGCCGATGTTTGCTATACAAATCTAAGCCAATTTCTTCTCCATAAACTAGACAAACTAGCTAACAACTGCATAAGATTTATCTATGGGCTTCGTAAATACGACCATATTTCCTCTTTTCGTTCACAGTTGGCCTGGCTCCCTATCCTCCAGCGTCGGAACGCCAGAATCCTATGCATGCTTTATGCTATCCTCAATGACCCTAACTTCCCAGCTTATCTCAAGTCTCAATTTTCTCTTCTTAGCTCCACACATTCGCGAAATCTCCGCTCTTCTAATCTTTTAACTTTATCTGTACCTGCTTATCATACTGATTTCATGAACAAATCCTTTCAAATTAAAGCCATTCTCCTCTGGAATGCTCTTCCGGAATCCATTAGGCGTGCACCTAGTCGTTTAGCCTTCAAACGGGCGGTTCATAAACGTTTTCTCCGAGAAGTCTTTTCTCATGATGTCCCTGTGCAGTAACTAGTAGCCATCCATATGTTAATTATTTATGCGTATATATTATTTTAGGTATTTATGTATTATTTGATATTTATTATATGTTTATTCCATCTATAGTAATTGTATTGGTATACATATATGTGTATATATATATATATATATGTTATAATTTTATTGTATTCTTTTAAATATTTAATTTATGCTTTTCTATTTAGTTTACACATTCTGTCGCACCACCTAAATTATTTTCCACTTGGTCCAATGGTTGACTGGCAGAGAACGCCATTTGGCGTTAAGTCCGCCATTTGTACACTTTTTTTGTGCAATAAAGTTTAAATAAATAAATAAATAAATAGATAGGACGACCGCTTCTGAGATTACGTCACCTTGCGAAGGTGGCATGAGTCCTTTTGCTCGAATTAGGCGATAGAACGACCGCTTCTGAGATTACGTCACCTTGCGAAGGTGGCATGAGTCCTTTTGCTCGAATTAGGCGATAGGACGACCGCTTCTGAGATTACGTCACTTTGCGAAGGTGGCATGAGTCCTTTTGCTCGAATTAGGCGATAGGACGACCGCTTCTGAGATTACGTCACCTTGCGAAGGTGGCATGAGTCCTTTTGCTCGAATTAGGCGATAGGACGACCGCTTCTGAGATTACGTCACCTTGCGAAGGTGGCATGAGTCCTTTTGCTCGAATTAGGCGATAGGACGACCGCTTCTGAGATTACGTCACCTTGCGAAGGTGGCATGAGTCCTTTTGCTCGAATTAGGCGATAGGACGACCGCTTCTGAGATTACGTCACCTTGCGAAGGTGGCATGAGTCCTTTTGCTCGAATTAGGCGATATGACGACCGCTTCTGAGATTACATCACCTTGCGAAGGTGGCATGAGTCCTTTTTCTCTAATTAGGTGATAGAGATGACCATGATCGATAGAGTCGACAGGAGTAATTTAACAGAGCAAGTAGAGTCTTAAGAATGGTTAATTCTTTGAAGTGTGGTTGAATAGTGAGTGAATAATGGTCAGTGGTCATTTCATAGTTGGTAAAAAGTTTGTGATTATCCCTAGTAATGATGTAAGCTTAAATAAGAAAAAGGTTTTGGTTTATTAAAAGAGTTTGTTTTAAGCCCTGTCTTAAATCGTTTGATCAGGATAGGCCGAGTAGAGATGATTTGATATTGCAGTTAGGTTCAATTATTTTCAAATGCGTCACACTGGGACGTGTGACTTGTCAGAATGGCCGTGTCGGAGAGTTCAATGTACAATTCCCTTTTTATTATTTTTTACACGTGCAAAGAGAAAGTTGTTTACTACAAAATGCAACGGTTGGATTTGAAATGGCAACATTCGTTAGCAACAAGTTATAAGACCGGTCGACCTAGCGACAGGGACAGTCTTGTTCAGGCGGCCGTATTGTGCACAACTCGTTTGTGTAGTTTGCTGTGGCTTGGCCATGACTCATTGAATTGTGATTATTGTAATAGATGTGGATTGGTGAACCGATTTATTACAATGACAGTTTGTTTAAGCAAGACGGAAAGCCCAGGTGTATACACAGTATTCAATTCTGTGGGGCCAGGGAATCCAGACATGGTGGTTGCGATTCATGATTCAGTGCGGAGGCGGGGCACTGGATTTCCGTCACATTTTTATAAGGCTCACGTAAGATCTCTCATGTGGCGGCATCGGTAAGGTGACGTGACTGAAAGTAAGTTTTCATCCTGACATCAGTTTGTTCTCGTACTGTAAGTAACTAAGTGGGTAGTTTACGTCACTTGAGATATCAGATGCCGATCACGCCACGCTCTGCCCCCTTTTATTCATCCGTCTGCGACATATTTATATTGATAGATTCCCTCATAAATTGTTAAGTCCACTGCTCCCCATGACACAACTCGTGAACAAGTGCCGACAGGAGAAAATATTCAGCTTGGATTCGCTTTTTAAATAAATCTACTTAATAGAACATTTACTTTCTAATTTAGTGTAACGTCCGTCTTTTGTTTTAATTTAAGACTCTGGATAGAAGTCCTTTGAGTCTATTTTTTGGTCAGCGCGCGTATGTCATGCGTTTGTTCTTTTTTTTATCAGATTGCCTGAATTTTTAATTTAATTATTTTAATGAGCGTAGGTACACTTTTGGGATTCCCAAACTTTTCAACTATTTTTTGACATGTTCGTAACCGAAACAGCTTATATTTTGATAATAATGTTCTATAAGCGTTCTCAAAGGCTTCTTTCTCGTTTAAATGCTTTATCATCGACGAGATGGACGACGGAGAGAAGCGCGCTAAGCACGCCCGTGTTCTAGTTTTAGTGTTTATATAAAGTACTTGTATCAGAATGCACAGAAATATAATTGTAAAGGAGAACATCGTTTTTTATTAGTGTAATAAAATGCTTCTACCAGATGTCTTGTTTGGGAGCAGTGGATGTCAGACTAAATATAATATTCGGTATTCCCATTTACGCCTCGACATCACTTGGCCATTACAATAACAGCGGTCTACCCTATCGCTCCATGTTAACAAGGTAAGGGTCTGTTTACACAGAATGAATATGGTATGGTGTTATTTTGACATGGTTATTTTTCATTTTTATTTGGCAGGTGTTTCAAACATAGGTGGTACCTTATGGTCATGAAACTACTTAATGGTAAAAGCCGATAGAGGAAATGAGCGAGAATATCAATCATATATTTAGAGGCACTATTTTGATTTCCTTTTGCCATCTTTACACACATCAATGCTCTAAATTCGGCCCTGGGCTCTGTTAGCCTACAAATCTATTTTGGTCTATTTCTAAAAATGGCAAGAAAAAAAAATCTATTGGGAATTGGATAAGTCTGTGGCGTATTTGTTAACAAATTATTTGATCTTGTTTGTCAACATAAAAAAATACATAGAGACAAATCACACAGATTGAGCTAACTCCAATGTAATTAAGCTTTTGTAATGGGATACAACCTCAAAGATACTATAATTTATGATAGATACATATAAAGATAAACACCCAAGACCTAGGAAAATTTGAAAAGGGTTATTTTCCAACTAGCCCAGTCTAGGGATCGAACCCAGAACCTCCGGGTATGTCGTGTTGACTATTACGCCACGGAAGTCATCATATAGGTAGACTTCTGACATCTTTATATTTTAATTTTATTTTATACAACTTTATTGTACAAATATACTTTTGAGAAATGGCAAACTGATGCTAAGAGCATTTTCTCCCAGTCAACCAAAGGGATAACAAAGAAAATTATAGATTTTAAAAATCAATACAATACAGGTACTTATAAAATATTACAATATAATATACAATTACATTATATACCTAATATATATAAATATCAGGCAGAATTAATATCTGCGTAAACAAGACATACATATGTATCTACAAACATTTAGATAGCTATGAAGAAAATAATCCAGGGTTGCAAATTGTAAAAATAGTATTGTACACAATTTGGCAGAGCGACTTGTATCTACGATACCTACAGACACTGGTTGGCTATTGTTGCCACGTTAATTTAATGGTACAATATTTTTAATTTTATAATTTTATTGTAAACAATTTTATTTTACAAACTTTTGTGTCTGCAATAAAGCATTATAATTATGTTGGTACGCTTTTCAGCCACGGGTCCGTGGGGACCCGGTCCTTTGAGGCATGCATGGGGCCAAAGCCAACATGAAGAGGCCTTTTAGTACCTTTATATCTAAAAAGTGAGATGGCTGCATCTATGAATGTCTATCCCTTAATGTACCATTGAGATGCTCTAACGTACAGTCCTCCACAGCTGCCGAACTATTGCCAGGGAGGGATTTACTTGGTTTGGGCTATGTGGGTAGGATGTTAGTGGACCGGATAACTGGGTTATGGAGTGAGATACGGACATCTACCTAAAAATCTCTTACAACAATTTTAGTCTTGTAGATGGTGACTTGCTGTTGTTGCCTACACTGCCTGTGCGCACCCTAAATAGCCACGAAGATGCGGCCAGGGCGCAACACAATGTAAGCAGTTGAGGGTGTCGAGAGGTGCGGCTCCGGTTTCACCATCACGGGGCGTACCCCCGTGAGCGGGTTTCCCCGTTATTACGCCATTACGTGCAATACACTTCCACCCTGGAGCGTATGTTCTGCTCTTGCGACTCCACTCTAGCCGGCCAGTTAAGTCAAGCAGAGGCGGGGGTAGTGTAACTGTTCGTATGTGTGTGTAAGCGCATGTGTGTATGGTCACCCTGGAGGTAGGGTACGTGGTGTCGTCACTCACCAGCAGCTCGCCACAAGCTGCCCTGCGTTGACTGACTGCACTGGGAATCCAGTGGGCGATGGGGTCGTCACATCCCGACGCCTCAATATTATTATTATGTTGGTACGCTTTTCAGCCACGGGTCCATTGGGACCCGGTCCTTTGAGGCGTTCATGGGGCCAAAGCCAACATGAAGAGGCCTTTTAGTACCTTTTTATCTAAAAAGTGAGATGGCTGCATCTATGGAGGTCTGTTCTATTGAGATACACTAAAGGACATTCCTCCACAGCTGCCGAACTATTGCCAGGGAGGGATTTACTTGGTTTGGGCTATGTGGATAGGATGTAAGTGGACCGGATAACTGGGTTATGGAGTGAGATGCGGACATCTACCTAAAAATCTCACACAACAATTTTAGCCTGGTAGATGGTGACTTGCTGCTCTTTGGTTACACTGCCTGTGGGCACCTTAACTAGCCACGACAATGCGGCCAGGGCGCAACACAATGTGAGCAGCTGAGGGTGTTGAGAGGTGGGGCTCTGGTTTCAACATCACGGGGCTTACCCCCGAGAGCGGATTTCCCTGTTATTACGCCATTACGTGCAATACACTTCCACCCTGGAGCGTATGTTCTGCTCTTGCGACTCCACTCTGGCCGGCCAGTTAAGGCAAGACAGAGGCGGGGGGTGTGTAACTGTGTGTATGTGTGTATGTAAGCGCATGTGTGTATGGTCCCCCTGGAGGTAGGGTATGTGGTGTCGCCACTCACCATCAGCTCGACACAAGCTGCCCTGCGTTGACTGACTGCACTGGGAATCCAGTGGGCGATTGGATCGTCACGTCCCGACGCCATTTTATTATTATTATGTTGGTACGCTTTTCAGCCACGGGTCCATGGGGACCCGGTCCTTTGAGGCGTTCATGGGGCCAAAGCCAACATGAAGAGGCCTTTTAGTACCTTTTTATCTAAAAAGTGTGATGGCTGCATCTATGGAGGTCTATCCCTTAATGTACCATTGAGATGCACTAACGGACAATCCTCCACAGCTACCGAACTATTGCCAGGGAGGGATTTACTTGGTTTGGGCTTTATGGATGGGATGTTAGTGGACCGGATAGCTGGGTTATGGAGTGAGATACGGACATCTACCTAAAAATCTCACACAACAATTTTAGCCTGGTAGATGGTGACTTGCTGCTCGTTGGCTACACTGCCTGTGGGCACCCTAACTAGCCACGAAAATGCGGCCAGAGCGCAACACAATGTGAGCAGCTGAGGGTGTCGAGAGGTGCGGCTCCGGTTTCACCATCACGGGGCTTACCCTCGAGAGCGGGTTTCCCCGTTATTACGCCATTACGTGCAATACACTTCCACCCTGGAGCGTATGTTCTGCTCTTGCGACTCCACTCTGGCCGACCAGTTAAGGCAAGACAGAGGCGGGGGGTGTGTAACTGTGTGTATGTGTGTGTGTAAGCGCATGTGTGTATGGTCCCCCTGGAGGTAGGGTACGTGGTGTCGCCACTCACCATCAGCTCGCCACAAGCTGCCCTGCGTTGACTGACTGCACTGGGAATCCAGTGGGCGATGGGGTCGTCACGTCCCGACGCCTTTATTATTATTATTATTATAACTACCCAAATAATATTTTTCATTTCGTACATGACGTATAGCTTTCTACGCTAAGCAGAGATAAATCTCTGACTCTAAGCGTATATTAAAATTCTCATTCAAACTGTCATTATTTAATTGTCTATGCCATAGAATTATAACCCAAAGAGGCACTGGTCTATGCTTTAAATTAATTAATCTATCCTTTGTAAGTGTAAACGTCCCTTTCCAAAAGTTGCGGGCATGACCCAACCCATGAACATTCGACTGAGTATTTACTCGAATAGGAAAATGGTTAGTCGAGTCAGATCAAATTATCAGAGAAGTTTATATTATTGAATGTAATTTATACTTTAGAATTAAACTATGTGGTTTTAGGGACGCCCAATCATGTTACACACGTTTAACTGACTAGGGTTTAAGGAGTTTGTTGACCCAGTGGAAGTACGTTTGCATATATAGAACTCTCGCAAGTTAAGCAACCCACGGTCAGCAATAACTATGTGTGTTAAACACAAGCGCCATCTATATGGCTTACATTGCATTAAGTAGGTATAAAGTACCCTAGTATTGAATATTATATCAATGCTTGATGCTTGTAGCATCCCTATAAATAAGTGATTCAAGTAGTCGCCACTAGATGTCATATTGTACTAGTATAGATAGTATAAAAGGAAATTTGGACAATGTCCGGTCTCAGTTTCAACGCGCCTTAGCTACTAAGCAGTTGCAATACATACATATATACCAATTTCCCTCTTTCTCTCGGCCACCTATTTTACAATGTGAACAGGGTAAAAGATATATTATATTATTTAGTCGGTCAACCAGATTATCCAAAAATAAAGAACCCATATTTTTCCGTTCAACAAAGTAGTAAAAAATTACAAAAGCGTTTCGAAGTTTCGGAGTAGGGGTGATTGACGTAACCTTTGGTTAAAAGTCGTAGCTGATCGTGACGTCACGCGAAATTTAAATTGGCTGTATCTTCATCATTATTTGCTAATCAGAGACAAGAAAAATACGATTCCATACTTTTTAATAATCTATCTATTAAACCAAAAAAAAATGTTTGGTCGACATCCCTGTAACGAACTAAATAATTTAGATTTTTTTTTTATTGTTCAAAGCCGACTAGATTCCATTGTTGAGCAAAGACATCCCTCTCGGTTTTCCATTTCACTCTATCTTGCGCTTTTGCCAGTCCTTTGAGAAAAAACATGTAGGAACTCCTAGTAGGTAGGTAGCTACGGACTAACTGGGGCAGTTGGAGCTCCTACATGAAGAAATAGGTAAGGTACGTAGTGGAGAGCTTGAGAGAAACAGCACAGTTATTTTATTTATTATAATTTTACAATACTGATATAGATGTAATCAGCTCGAGAGATGGTAGTGGAATGAATCAGAATGATGAGGAAAAATCTAAAATTTAAAAATTGATATTGAAAATTAAATTATTTTTTAAGAAAACGGAATAGGAGGTAAACGGGAACATGTAGGATGAGGTTTATTATAACATCGTTACAAACAAGTGAGTTTCTTGAGCTCCCTGTGTCATAATTATTATACATATACTAACCAAGGTACAAATAATTTTATTTCATTGCTCTTCTCTTTACAGGGTTTGGGTTATAAATGTTATAATTTTACAAAGTAGAAGTGACATACCCGTAATGAATCAATCCACGAGCTGTACTAGATCATTATAGTATAATGAAATGAAAATAACAGTCAAAAAGCAAAAAAAATTCGACATTCCCTTACAAATTGCCCGAGCGGCTGCACACTTTTATATGGAAATGCCAATTTCTTTATTTTGCTTTTTAACGACAATTTCTTTATTTATTTTTTGACGACCTCTATGGCGTAATGGTCACCATGCTAGTCCGCCACCCAGAGGTTCCGGGTTCTATCCCCGGTCAGGGCAAGTTGGAAAATGGCCTTTTTTAATTTGTCCTGGGTCTTGGATGTTTATCTATATATGTATTCGTTACAAAATATAGTATCGTTGATTTAGTATCCCATAACACAAGTCTCGAACTTACTTTGGGGCTAGCTCAATCAGTATTATTTGTCCCAAAAAAAAAATATTATACATAAGTGATCTAGTATGTGGATACTAGCCCGTAGTTTGATTTATTATGGGTATGTTCCTTCCATGTTGTATAGCCTCAAAGCTAGGTGATTAAGTATACAACACGTTATATAACAGCGACTTCCCCTGCACCTTAATAACTAGCTGTTTGCGTTTAATAATATAATAATAATAATAATTCATTTATTTCGACCATCTTAGGATCATAATTAGTTTATGTTACAATTATTTAAATAATTAATAGTATAATGTTATATAAGTAAATTACATTAAGTTAACTTAGTCAGTACATGAACCATCGCTGCATGGTTCATGTACTCACAGTCAAATCTATCAGAAAATACCTTTATGACGCTGCTAGGGCTGGCACGAACCCTGCGCACCAAGGATGTGCACCGTTTACGCATTATTGTGTAAAAACAATCCATGCGGTACCCGGCAAACATCCCTGATGCACTGCAGTATCGCGGCAGCCCCATCAACTTAACAGTTTAAAACCATTCGATACTAACCCCTTTCAACGGCCTTCAGTAAAAGCTAGTTTTTAATCGTCGTTCAGTTGAAACACGTATGTATATACCAATTTATTTAAAAATACTAGTACCTACGAAAAACACGCAAGCTTTTATTAATTCAATGCCTTTTCTCTTTTGTGGGTAATTTGATTGATTGCATGTCGATACACCATGCATAAATTGTGTGCTAATGTATTACTAACCATTTTAATATTTATTACCTAATAGTTTGATTACTACCGAAGCATATCAATATTTCAACAGAGTTGCCGGAACATCAATAGTTTTACAATGTATAGTTTCAGTTGGAGAATGCCAAACCATCGATGGACCTATCAATAGTATCGATAATATCGACAGCTGTTTGAGAGCAATACTATTGATAACCAATAATACTATCGAAAGAGTAGATGATATCGACCCTGACGACGAACAAACTCTCGATAGTATTACGTTTCATAAACTATACATAAACTAATTGATAATATCGATAGTTTATGTTCTATCGATAGTATCGATAGTTTGTTCGTCGTCAGGATCGATACTATTGATAGACTACCGACTATCGAGCGGCAACACTAATTATTAACGTTTAGGTTAGACCTTTGTAGTCAGAGAATTTTTAAAAACAACTAAAATAATGAAAAAATTAAAATTCTTAGACGCGCTCGTGTATATTGAAAATATTTTCTGTATTTATTGCAATTTCAGTGAAGACTTTAAAAATAAAATAATAGTAGGTATTCATTCGAATTATATTTGAAATGTTGATTACTTTTGCTTTATTTAGAGAAAATGTACACGATTTAGTTGATGGAGTTTTACCATGCTTGAGTTAGGTACTATGCCTCAGAGAGAAGCGTAAAAGTAAAAACATGCTGGGAGGATATTTTTTTTTTTGTTATTTTGTTTTTGACGCTATACAAAGGAAAACAGCTAAAGTCATAAAGAACATGGCCGTAGACCCAATCAGTCTTATTATAAAACAAGGTTTATAGATAGATCGAGTTTTAAAGTCGATCTAAACTACATATGTAACAAGAAAAATCTTATTATAAAACAAAGTTTATGTTTTGTTCTGAGGACGATCCTCGGCCTAAAGATAAACCAGCTAGGAGGCTAGTTTAAGCTACGATTAACCTCAAAACCGTGACAGAAATCAAAACAAAACATAAAAATTATTGTGAAATTTTAGTAAATCCGAAAGTTTACTTGATGGCTGATAATACATTATTATGATATCCAGGAAATGTGTTAAAACTGCCATGATTATGATATAAAAGTGTTTTTATTGTTTTACAAGTTTCTATGACAAACACAATTTCAACACTTTTGATCGTTTATTTCCATTCACAACATTAAAAACACGATTTTATATTTATAACACAATACAACACACATATAAAAACAATATTTGTTAAGATTATTTACGATTTACAAATGTAAACAAAATCATAGGTTAGGCTCCATGACAGTTTATTAAGACGAGTGCCCACAGACTAAATATAGAATTACGTTGTCAAAGTTGTCAACTTAGCTTCGTTCCGTTTTTTGAAACTGTAATTACTTTATTATTCTTTAATAATTGTTATTTAATAATCAGAGCAATAAATAAGAGGTTATTGATAAAATTATGTACGTTGCATAGTTTTGAATTAATTTTATTTAAACTTATTTCGCTTTTAATTAAAATCTTTTCGACGAAAATAAATTATTATGAAAAATGGAACGATTTTCCTACTTCCGGTCAGACTAAGTTGGATCTATCGTATTCTGTGTTTGGTTCAGGTTTTGTAATAAAAGAAAGTCTAAAGTAGATTTATCGCTTGTTACCGTACTAAACCCGACTTAGATAATACGGGACTAAACCACGATTATGGCCTTTTTTATAATAAGACTGAATGTCTTTGCCTGAATGAGTTAAGACTTATTTAGTCGAATTAGTAGCAATTTCTACCTATTGATTTGTTTATGTTTAAATTTCTGCTTCGATAGATTCGGTGCCAAAATAAAATAAAAAAATTATACAGTCAACGGGACCGTTTTGCCGATTAAAGGCCAATTGATTTTTCAAATATATTTTTCATGAGCCTTTTCTATCTACTTACAGATTAATATACTGTTTAAGTGTAACCTTACGAGATTTCCCTAAAAAACTGCGAATTGTCTCCTATTCTATACTTCCAGCGGGGCCCTTCGTGAATTAAAGGTGTGTAGACTAAAAAAAAATTATTTCGTGAAGCCTTTTATTTCTACCTTTCAAAAAAATATATTTCTTTTAATTAATTCAACCTAGACAAAAGTTCATCTACAGACAAAAACAAAACAATGGGACGTTGTAAACCATGGAAAAAAGTGTATCGCTATAACGTGATACAATATTCTTATAAGGAAACAAATAAATCTTATCACAGGAAGCACAACACCCTCCACGCTCGACCACGTGATCGGAAAGTCGCCAAGTAGGTCGTATATCGAAGTCAGGAAGCCATTGTGTGCGACACGACTTCTCACTTCCATAAGCGGTTGGTGTTAGGGCACGAATTTAAAATAAGTTCAGTTCGGTTTCTAAACTTTGGAGATGGATGACTTGTACAGGTATTGAGTTTTGAATAAGACAGACATACGTTATAGTGTAGCCTCTCGATAGTCCACTATCGATAGCCTCCCAATAGACTATCGGTATTTTAAATAAAACCGTACTATCTATAGTATCGGTTGGTAACCGAATCTATCGAGAGTATCGATTCTGACGACAAACTATTGATAGTATCGAAAGTACTTAATATCGATAGTTTATAAAACTTATAACTATCGATACTATCGATAGTTCGTTCGTCATCAGGATCCAGACTATCGATGGTATTGTTGGTTATCATTAGTATTTTAGCATGCAACCCAAGTAAACATAACATTATTAAAATTTAAGCAGCACGTAATATAAATAAAAATATAGATAAGTATACTTATATATAGAAATATTGTAATGAAATAACAAAAAATATAGAAACGTGTGAAGCGGGACATGGAGGAGAGGAGAGTTAGTACAGTAATAGTAAGTAATAGAAAACTATGAAGGGAGTTGACATACAAAGTCCCCTGATAGGAAGCAAGCAAGGAAGATGATGAATATAAAAAAAACCAAGGTTTTTAAAATATTTATTACTACACAACATGATTAAACTGCAGAGCTACCACTACATAGCCAACAATGAAGCCAAATGCCGTAGGAAGCAGCGCCATTCCTAACGGCAAAGTTAGCAGCCTCAATTCCAGAGGGTCCAAATTAACATAGTGTAGGAAATCTTTTACTTCTTTCTGTTCTGGAGAATCTGGAACTAAATAATTAAAAAAACTAAGACAGACCATATTGAATGCACATACTAACGATAGTATAGATAGTTTTTAATTGATACTATTGATCATATCGATAGTATCGATACTGTAACTACTTTTTTACAAAAAACTATCGATAGTATTATAATATCGATTTTAATCACAATACTTTCGATAGTTTATAATACAAATAGTACGTTTACTACCAATAGTACTAAGTAAAAACTATCGATACTATCAATAGTCTTATCGATATTGTTACTGATTTCTAGGCCACGATAGTATCGATAGATTATCGATATTTATTATTATTACTATTGCTTGCAACACTACTCGTATTTTCAAGCCATCTTAGATTTTAATGTAGAATTCTATCCTAATAATATTATAAATCCGAAAGTTTTTATGGATGTGTGTGTGGATGTATGAATGTTTATACTGCTTTCACGCCAGAACGGCTGAACGAATTTGAATTAAATTTGGTATGTAAATAAATAGCATTATGATACTTTTTATACTAAACCTAAATGGACTACCACTAATTATACTTTTTATCTCGGGAAAATGTGGGAACCCCTAAAAATAAAAAAAAATCGGCGACAGGTGTCGCGCGCATACTATCGCTCGTCTGTAAGAGCCCTTGACACGATATCGACTCTCACTAACTTACTAGGCACGACGTATGCACGGTCAATATCAATTACCACCTATTGCTTTCGGTCAAAGATTACGTACTTAACAGACACCCAACGCCATAGAAACAATTGGAGGGCCCGATAGTAGACAAAACTAGAGTTGCCGGTAGGCACACAGAGATGGCAGCACACACAACAAGCAAAGAAGTGACAAAGAAAGTGTAGAAATAACATTAGTAAAAGATTTTAATCTTTTAATAAATAGCTATAGCGCCATCTAGTGACAAGGAAGAGAATTAATTATGTTTATAAGGCATCTAGGCATGCTTTTAGTAAAGAAAAATATCATAAGGAAACCTGCACACTAACTTGTGTGTAAAAATGACTATCGTGACTGATAGTCATTATGTTACATCAGATGCCTTTAGACAGCTTATTAAATCTAACACTAGGGTTAGCTATTACCTAACACTAGAAAAGAAAGAAGCAGTTGAAATGGTAACAATACAGATTATATTAGGTCCTTTTCCTTCAACTCCGATGGGACAGTCAAAACCGCCTTCAAAGATTTTATTGATTCCCGTCCGAATGCTTTTTTTTAGTAAAGGGACCAATGAACTACCTATGAGATTGCAAAAGTGCATAGATAACAATGGTTCATACTTTGATTAAATAAATATATTAAATTAAAAAATATTCGACATTTTGTTCCTCCCATACAAAACGCCAATTTCATATGTAAGTACCTAATACTTACCATTCGACAATAAATTGTTCAATTTAGCCAACGACACTCGCAAAGTGACAAATTGGTTGTTAAGGCGTTGCCCAGCGATCAGTATTGGCACTGTCCCCATGATATGGTTGGAGAGACTAAATACCATTTCCTTGCCTCCAAAATATACATAGTCAACCTAAAAAATACATCAAATTATCCTAGGATAACAACATGCATACTTGAGATATCAAATTGTAAGACTGTCTGTTGAAAACTAGAAATTAAATAAAAAATAAATATATACGGGCATATCACACAGATTGAGCTAGCCCCAAAGTAAGCTTAAGCTTGTGTTATGAGATACTAACCCAACAATACTATATTTTATGATAAATATAAATATAGATAAACACCCAAGACCCAGGACAATTAAAAAGGCCATTTTTCAACTTGCCCTAGCTGGGGATCGAACCCCGAACCTCCAGATTGGCGGTCTAGTGTGTTGACCATTACGCCACGATGGTCGTCAACTTAACCTAAATTTCTCTTCTACTACGACTTATATTTTACAACCATCATCATATCATCTGGCTGCGCTTGCTGCAGAGTTGGGGAAAATACGCAAATACACGGGTCTGGCAGCCAATCATATTTTCCTACCTTTTGCGGTGGAAACGATGGATCCTTGGGGCCCGGAAGCTAAAGTGTTTTTAAAAGACATCACAACGCGTCTTGTTGAGGCAACGGGAGACCCCAAAGCTGGCAGTTTTTTTTTGCTCAGCGGATAAGTCTCGTAATGGGCACTCTGCTTCGATGTGAAACGTTGGAGGAATATTTTTATATATATTATTTAATGTATAAGTGTAATTATTTTATTGGAATAAATGAATTTGTGATATCAGCCAGAGGAGGTTTACTGCTTGACATAGGCCTCCCCCAAGACCTTCCTTTTGGAAATTAAAACGACCGATCTCAAGCGGCCTGCATACAGCGTTTTCCTGCAACCTTGCTAAGGTCGTCCAACCACGCGGCGGTAAGTGGCTGCCATTTGGAGTTCTGTTCTCCTCAGCCATCGGTTCTTCGCATTATGTGCCTCATCTACTGCCACTTCAAGGAGCTAATGCATTTGGACATACACCACTGGCACTGGTTTCTGCTCCGTCAATAATCTCTCAAATAACTTACCTCTTTTATAAGAATACTAGCCATCCGATAAGTGATAATGAGCGAGTATAAAACAGCTGTAATGAAGGAAATTACCATCTGAAAAATAAAAAAAGCGAGTGTGCTGTGAAAAACTCGATACGAACGGAGTTTGAAAAAAACATTCTTAACGGACGAAAATCTTACACCTTTTTTCGCCTAGTCTGTACCGTCCGAAAAAGAACTTCGTTAAAAAAAAGTCCGATTCTAAATACCAAATGGATATAACTGATTATTCTGCTGTAAAAATGTGGTAATTTATTGTGTAGTGTGAATATGTGTGGTGTTACTTTGAAATATTAGATTACAAATGATGTCATAAGGGAACGGTGTGGACTGAAAGAAGATGTAGTAACAAAAATTGAGAAAGAAATGTTGAGATGTTTCGGACATATAGAAAGGGTGGTTGAAAGGAAATTTAATATAAGTGTCTACAAAGCGAACGTGAGTGGAAGAGTGGGTTAGGGTCGTTCTCGATGAACACACCGCGATTAGATTGCAGACGGTCTTAAAAAAGGAGAGGTCCGTACCCGTAATCGGCGGGCATGCATGAAGAGAGTGATGAGAGTAAATGAAGCGAAAGAGGTCTGTCAGGATCGTAGCAAGTGGAGGTCCATAGTCTTTGCCTACCCCTGTGAGAAACAGGCGTGATAATATGTATATGTGTTGTAAAATATGGTAATGGAGCTATATCTTTTAAACATGTCATTGAATTAAATTCCTAGACACTTACCTGTTTTCCAAAGCAGAAAGTGAATTCCTTGCAACTTTGCAATAAATACCGATATTCCAGAGCCCACTCCTTTACTACATTGACATTTATGATTTTACTTGTCGTATTTTTGAGGTCATTATCTATACCACCAAGTATTTGAAGAATAGATCCATTCAACATTTTAAATAAACTTCCAATTATGTATATAATGGAGAAAAACACGAAAAATTCAATGAAAAAACGTGTCATTAACCATGTTTCGTACATGAATCCGAATATCATGAATATCCACAATTTTATATCAAAATGAAACGAAAATTTACTGAAAATCGATAAGTTCATCATTATTCTCAAAATGGTGTACAAAATCCCATGAAATATCCACACCTTCTTTATATGTCTTATTATATCTACGTGCATTTTATTATTCACATACACACTATGTAGACAGTTTACATTTTCCATCAAAGCTATGAAGGTTTTGGACTGCTGAAGACTAAGGGAAACCATAGTTATACTGTTGAAAAGTGATATCACTTGGAATAATATGGGCATTGTTGTAAAGTCTTCTGTATTATTTTTGAAATTTCCACTTAACAAATCGTGTACATTTCGTATAAATAAAGCAATAGTAAATATCATTTCAAATATTATGCGAAACAATACGATTAGTTTCGTTTTGGAAGTTTTAACACTGAAATTGCGATAAATACAAAAAATGTTTTCAATCAACACTAGGGTATCTAAGAATTTTATTTTTTTCGTCATTTTCGTTGCTTTTATAAGTTTCTAAACCCACATGTGTAGGTAAACGCTAAGGAATGAACAGGCGTAGTAAAAATATTGACGCCTTAGTGGTTATTACATTAATTACTGATGAATATTTTACGGTTTTTAATACATTAGTTCACAATGTATGAATTGACAGTCGATAGGTAATTTTGTAAATTGAAAGCTTCCGTGACAAATTGATTCGTCTAGAGAAGGAAAATATTTGTAGGTACACATTTTTTAACATTTCTGTTTAGTTTATATTACACCCTGAATTGAAAAAAATAAATTTGGTAACTATTTCTTTAACAAGTTAATCTCTTGCGTTGCGTTGAGTGATGTCCTGTACTACACCAACAGTTATTTATTTATAAAATCCTTATCATAACCTCAGCCCTAAATATATAAAAAGTAAAACAAAACTAAATTTATTGAACATTACAGGTTTACATATAATCAAATATAAATAATTTAACCTTAAAGTGTAAATTACATTCAATAAATAGAAACTTCTAATAATTTGATCTGACCCGACTAACCACTTTCCTATATGAGTAAACTAGCTGTCCCCTGCAGTGTTACTCGCGGTATATACAATGTGTCTGGTCAGCGGTGTCGGAGACTTTGGGGGGATGAAATACGGTATTTTTTAGACTTTTTTAGACTAAGTATTTTGTTTTATTTCTTTCTCAACTGCCGGATTAGACATAAGGGGTCTATTCAAACCATCATAGCTTCTGAACTATGTAACTTAGGGCTAAGATGTATGCTGTTTTATTTAGGGGACATACTGTTCTATCGTTTAGACATAAAAAAAATGTAGGCCAACAGCTTAGATTTTTTTTTAAACCTAATATTGTAAAAAAAATGCAAAATAATTACATAATTATTTTCTTTTAGCAATTTTTTTGGTTGGGAGACTTATTTTGTGTTTCTAGGACCTCTACATAGGGAGCTATGGCTAATTTAGTATAAAACTCGTGCTTCGATTAAAAAAAAAAAACAAAATGGCTGCCATCTTATTATGGTAGGAGAAAAACTACTTATGAGGGGTGATTTGTCGATAAAAAATACCGTATTTCATCCCCCCAAAGTCTCCGACACCGCTGACCGGACACATTGTATAAAAAGTAGCCTATGTGTTAATCCAGGGTGTTAGCTTCCTGCATATCAAAATGTTATCAAAATAGGTCCAGCTGTTTGCGCGTGAAGAAGTAACAAACATACACACTTTCGCCTTTATAATATTAGTGTGATATTCAGTCGAATGTTTATGGGTTGGGTCACTTGGGTCATGGCCGCAACTTTTGAAAAGGTACTTACATTTACGTGTACAATACAACTGTGTGGAGTATTATAAGTTGATTAATTTAAAGAAGTTTTAAGTACATTTATATAATTGCTAGTATTGGACAGTTTTTAGGGTTCCCGTAGTAAACAAGGAACCCTTATAGTTTCGCCATGTCTGTCTGTATGTCTGTCTGTCCGTCCGCGGTTTTACTCAGCGACTACAAGTACTAGAAAGCTGTAATTTGGCATTAATATGTATATCAATTAGGCGGAAAAAACGGTAATATAAAATGTTGAATAGGTCTTTTAAAAATATTGTGAGTTTGTGAACACCGTTTTTATTTTTATTTTGGGATCCGTTTCTGAAATATTTGCTTTAAAAGTGAAAAAAATTGTTAGAGTCAAGTGTGTGTTTCATTCTGATTTGCAACATTACACCCACCATTCTGATTCACACCCCGTTTCGGTGTCGAAAATATACCTACATTATAATTAATCCAACAAATGGCTAAACTTTACCCTGGCAGAATTTTAAATACCTACGGAATCTTAAGAGAGAAAATTTCTTTCAATCATTTACATTTACCGATGTGTGTTACATCACGTACTAATCATTTTAATGTTTATTTTTTTTTGATATACCACAACTTTCCGGAATTGAAACGTTCCCTCAGCGTAAAAAAAAATTGCCCAATGACTAATATCTAATCATCATCATCATCATCATCATCATTTCAGCCGCATAACTCCCACTGCTGGACATATACTCTTCCAAGTATTTCCAAAACGACCAATTAAGAGCGACCTGCATCCAGCGCTTTCCAGCGACCTTGGTCAGATCGTCTGACCACCTTGTGGGTGGGTGTCCTACGCTTCGCTTGCCAGTGCGCGGTCGCCATTCGAGAACCTTTTCGCCCCGTCGGCCACCGGTTCTTCGCGCTATGTGTCCCGCCCACTGCCATTTCAACGAACTAATCCACTGGGCTATGTCAGTGACTTT
The DNA here is from genome assembly GCA_943193695.1 of Acrobasis suavella. Taxonomy (NCBI): domain Eukaryota; kingdom Metazoa; phylum Arthropoda; class Insecta; order Lepidoptera; family Pyralidae; genus Acrobasis; species Acrobasis suavella. Next base: position 21,198,715 of record OW971932.1, read on the forward strand.
TGTTTTTCTACGAATTTTCTCATTTCTGATTCGATCACGTAGAGAAACACCGAGCATTGCCCTCTCCATAGCGCGCTGAGCGATCTTGAGCCTTCTTATGACACCCATAGTATGGGACCACGTAACAGATCCATAAGTCATCACTGGTAACAAACATTGATTAAGCACTTTCGTCTTGAGGCACTGAGGTATCTTGGACGAGAAGACACTGCGTAGCTTCCCGAACGCTGCCCAGCCGAGCTGGATTCGTCGAAAGACCTCTTCTTCGAAGTTGGAACTTACTGCCTGGATCAACTGACCCGGGTAGATGTACTGGTCTACAACTTCGAGGGTGGAGCTCCCAACACAAACAGGTAGTGGCGCGACATGGGCCTTTAACATTATTTTCGTTTTGTCCATGTTCATTTTAAGGCCCACTTGTTGGGAAACTTGATTTAGGTCTCCGAGCATAGTACTTAAGTCAGTCGCCATTGATGTTGATGCCAAATCCTTCCAAGTTCAGAAGCTTGAAGGCATCTTCCAGTGCAACGGTGAACAGTCTCGGAGATATAATCTCCCTGTCTTACACCTCTTTGCAATGGAATGGCCCTCGTGCACTGCTCTTGTACTCGGACTGACAAAGTGGCGTTACTGTATAAGCACTTCAACACTTCGATATACCGATAGTCAATACGGCATCGCTGGAGAGACTGAAGCACGGCCCACGTTTCGATCGAATCAAAGGCTTTTTCATAGTCCACAAACCCTAAGCATAACGGCCGGTTATACTCCCTCGTCTTCTCTATAACCTGCCGCAGCGTGTGAATGTGGTCCGTGGTACTAAAGCCCTTATGAAAACCAGCTTGTTCGGGAGGCTGAAATGCATTAAACCTGTTTGCGAGGCGATTCGTGATGACCCTCGAAAGCAACTTGTATACATGACATAAGAGCGTGATAGGCCTACAGAATTAAAGAGCCTCTTAAGGACTTTCAGTACCGGCGTTCCACCCGCTTTTAGAAGCTCTGCTGTAATTCCATCCTCGCCCGGCGCCTTGTTGTTTTTGAGCTGTTTGATCCTAATCTCGTACAGGCTGATATCCGGGATATCTTCAGTATAGTGTCGGGTCAGCTTGGCTCTTGGGTCTTTAGCCATTTGTTCGCTGGGTTGCGAAACGGAAGTATACAGCTATCCATTAAACCTCTCGATCTCTGCCAGAACCCCTTCCTTTGTCGACACCACGCCACCGTCCTCCGTCTTCAACTTTATCAATCGGCTTTGCCTAACCGACATAGCTCTTGCGAACACTTTGGAGCCTTTGTTCTGCTCGATCGTCTCCTTAATACATTTAGTTTTAAAAGAGCGGATGTCGTGTCGCAAGGACTTTTGTATACGTTTGTTGAGCTGCCGATATGATTCAGCATCTTCGGAGGTCTGCAGCAGCCTTCATGATGATGAATATCTAAAATACTTAGACTATTATCAAGTTCGGTATTTTTTTGCACAGGCATGCATACAGCTGCTCCAGTTAATCGTCAAGATGTTGATATTTGTAATGTTTACATATACATACTGATTTTACACCCTTTTAAGTTAACAAGGCAGCATATCCTGTGTAAAATATGAAGTCAGTAAATGCAAGGAACCCCCCTGACACATCGTTTTGGGGACACGATATGGTTGTATGTGACAGCTCGTAACTGTGGCTTGCAATACATTCAAAATATGTACATATTAGTAATACTTAGTTTTAACCTTCGCCAGTAAACACCTTATAAAGCATTTTATATTTACCGAACAAAACATCTACAATATAACTCTTGTTTTCAAATGTTAAACCGCTTAGAAAATCACAATGTTAAGCCTAATCCGTAGATGTACAAAAAATGTTCGGGAGAGTGCAAACATCGGCTTTATATTGGAAAAAGTGCCGAGTATTAAATAGCTGAGGTCTGTTCATATCTACAGAGTACTTATTACTTTTTCTTCGTCTCCCCTTTTTCTGTTACATGAGGTCGCCTTTCTTAATCATGCGGCGCCACTTGCTACGATCTTAGGCGCTGTTGTTGTCGGCGGTCTCTCCCTCTCTTTTCGTTGCCATGGAAATACGCTTTTCACTTCATGGTATTCGGGTCGTCTGAGAGTTTATCGACAATAAGAACCACTTTAAACTTAGTCTACAGAATATTTCAACTTTTGAGGGCAATATTTCATTATTTTAACGCCTTTCTGGGCACCACTCAGTTTGACACATATTTGAAACAAAAACATTTACGTCTAAAATTTCCTCGATATTAAGTGTTTAGGAGTTATGATCCAAAATCCACGATCAGTGGATGATTGTTCATACTGGTCTGAGAAAAATAAAAAACTTTGCATGTACCTGCTAGGTCTCTCCCTGCGCAGATCGTAAAAGCCGAGGAAATGGGTGAAAATGCGAATCATGTTCATTGGCGTCCCATCACTACTTTGTTCTTTTTTCCAGCTTCTTGCTCATCATTACGCTAAACGTGGTCTTTGAGTCTTGCGGAATAGGGCGCTGTTTGATGAGAGCCGCAGGACCCTAAATTCCTTGTCTGCCCCATTAAGGCATACTAGAGACGTATGTCTATTTATCATCTGCTAAAAAAAGATGAAATATTTTGCGTCCAGTTAATATGAAAAAGGGTCTACAGAAAAATGAAGAAAAAATCCTCTTGGACTGAAATTCGGTTAGCAAAACAATTTTAAATTTTGCGTTCAAAAATCGAATGCTGACTTTTTCTTTTTTATTACAAATATGTATAAACAAATTGTCCCTGGCACTCCCAGAAGAAACAACACCCATGTTGATTACCACGATCATCGACTTATGTGCGTTAGTTTACAAATAATTATAGTAATTTCAATCTTTAAATATACTTTATTCTTCATAGATGTCTAATATTGTTTCTGAATGAATAAAACGCCGACAAATAGTTAGATTCCTGATGCATAAACTTCAACTTTCATGTAAATGTTTTCTTAAGACAAATCTTCTAAAAGACCGTCTGACAGTGAAAAGAGAGGCACACAAAGCTTGGACGGACATATCTGACGGGTCTATTCTAGACCCGTACGATGATTTAAAAGAAGAATTAAGCCCAGCTGTCATAGCAGTTGTGCTGCTCCTCATAGCTACCACTTACTATATGTATAGGGGGTGATGGAACTGATATAGCAAGCTATGGCTTGTAGCAGTTCATGTCCTGTTTCATGACATTTTTTTTTTATTAATTATAATTAAAAAAAATATATAGACAACTAATGGAGAATTATAGAGCTCTCAATTTGATATGCTCTAAAAAATTTAAACAAATATTATTTCAATAAAATGTGCTTTGTAATAAACAAAAAGGTTTTCGGAGAAATAAGACACTGAATCTGGCAATATTTATCACACAATTAGATATACGAAATCCTGTATGTGCTATGTACTGTGATATGACACAGGTATTCGATTATGTACTACGGAGAATACTTTTGCAAAAACTTGAAGCTTACGGAATCAGAGGTAATGTTATATTAAACTGACCGTAAGCAAGTCACAAAAATAACCAAATTAGATTTTAAATAAAAAAATGAACATAATACGAGACGTAGGCTATAGATCGTAACTGACACTGAAACACGTAAAAAAATGCTGGCAGTGCCAATCCTGCCTGGTATTTTTTAGTAAAAATTACGTCGTAAGGTACCCAAATAAAAATGCTGGCAACAGGTGATAAACCATTGATTAATTATGTAAAAAGCAGTGAATCTGTTACTGCGCACATTGAACCTACTTCATCGAGTACCCTTATGCACGGTAATATTATCTAACAGTATTCTATCTTCATACAAACGGTTGGGACGCAAGTCATACCTACGCGACTCAACGGTCAGCATACACTTGTTCCGTGACTCGGCGTAAAAACAGTCGCGGATGCGCAGCTGTGGCGAATGGAGTTTTGTTGTAAGCAGTAAGCGTGCAATTTGTGAATACTTACTAATCTTATTTGTGGAATAATAATATGGTGAAACATAGATAATATTGTGCTGTATCACAAAATTAGTCACTTAAGTATGTAGATAGAATTAAAATACTGCAGGTGGGCAGCCCTAGCGCACGCCTGGCGTAGGTCTATTTTTCAATGAAAGCGCCGAGTTACAAAACTGTTAGATAATATTACCGTGCCTAATAGATCCTACGCCAAATAATAACCAAGATGCCTCTGATAATAATACTTTTAGTTTGAGATAAGTTTTGACCTGGCAGATCAAAACTTACCGGATTTAGCGTTTAAAGCAGTTTAAGTTAGTAGGCAGCATAATTTTACCTAAAGTCATAATAACATTTGATTTTAAATTTATCATCACATCAGCCACAGGAAGTCCACTGTTGGACGTAGGCGTCCCCCGAGTAGAAGCGCGACTTAAGATCTTTGTCGTTAGTCAAAGCTCCCGGAATGCTGCAGAACAGAAGTTCAGTACAGTTAAATATTTCTGGATCGTACTGCTTAGTAAATAAAGTAAGTGTCCTTAGCTTTATTAAATGCCATATAGTATACATTCTGCATAACGGAGATTCAACTATATTCGCCCAAACTAAACGCAGCAACTTGCTTTGCGAGAAACGCGCTTCCAGGTTTTGTCATAAATCAATAAGGTAAGAATTCTGCATAGAAGGAGTTCCATTATAATTACGTTAGTCTGTGCAGATAGTGGCATTAGAAATACATCATCTGTGAAAATTTCAACTCTAGCTATAACGATTCATGAGATATAGCCTAGTGACAGACGGACAGACAGACAGACGGACGGCCAGCGGAGTCTTAGTTTGGGTCCAGTTTTTACCCTTTGGGTACGGAACCCTAAAAACAGACCTTTATCTCTAAGTAAATGTTTTTGAATTTGAAACCAACGCCGCGCTGCCGACTACCTAACCTACTCGTACTTTGTTGCTCTATGCAACGACGCGCCCCACTCACCCGTTCATGCGTAAATGTATTTTATTTTATTACAGCATTCGATTTTCTCTTCCCAATGTGAGGCAAGCTTGCGTTGACATACTGATAGATGGCGAAAAATTCGATCTTGTTGAAAGTACTACCTTCCTAGGAATTACGATCGACTCGAAACTTCAATGGGGCGCTCATATATATAAACTTTCAAAACAGCTTAGCTCTGCGGCTTATGCTGTTTGGAAAATAAGACAATTGACAGATGTAGCAACTGCTAGACTAGTGTACTTTAGTTACTTTCATAGTTTAATGTCTTACGGCATACTGTTATGGGGGAGTGCAGCCGATATTCAGACTATTTTCATTTTACAAAAAAGGGCAATTCGTGCTATCTACGGGTTAGGGTCTAGAGACTCACTCAGAGAATTATTCAAGGTAATAGGTATACTAACCTTACCATCACAGTATATATTTGAAAACATACTGTATGTAAGGAAAAATATTTCCTTGAACAATAAAGTAAGCGATTTTACCGTTAGAAACTTACGCAATAAGAGTGACTTAGTTGTATAATAGGCTCAAAACAGTTAGTAAAACGTTTTTGGGGAACGGTACACTTTTTTATAATAAACTGCCACAATCGGTCCTTGATATGCCAGACAAAAAGTTAAAAGCTTATGTAAAGAAGGTACTCTGTTCGAAGGCTTATTATAGGACCGATGACTCAACAAAGTTTGGCTTGAGCTTGGCGCGGGTCCCTCTTAAAGGCTTCTATACTCAGAAATGGTTATAATTTGGTACATTAGGTACACACTGAATTTACAACTTGATTTGAAATTTTTTCAAAATTTCGACAAAAAAAAATAATTTAAATTATCACAACAAACAATGTATCTGTCCACATATCAACTATAAATATTTATTTCATTGTGAGTTGACGTTGTTGGAGAAAATGCTGCAGTGCAGTTTGTTACCGCTTCTTCTGCACTAGCGCTTTGGAGGCGGCAGTAAACTTAGCTCTAAGTAACTTTTTGACGTCAACAATTATTGTGAAACAAAACAAAGTGACGAATATTAGGAGATATTATAAATTCCTTAATATAAATTATAAATATACTATGATAATAAAGATATATTTGAATTGAATTGAATTGAAAAGTTTTAAATTAATTTTATTTCAACTTATTTCCCTTTAAATTAAAATCTTTTCCACAAAAATATATACATACATACATATTATCACGCCTGTTTCCCACAGGGGTAGGCAGAGACTAAGGACCTCCACTTGCTACGATCCTGACAGACCTCTTTCGCTTCATCTACACTCATCACTCTCTTCATGCATGCCCGCCGGTTACGGGTACTTCTAACCTCTCCTTTTTTAAGAACGTCTGCAATTTGATCGCGGTACGTTCGTCGGGGACGACCCTGACTCGCTCTTCCACTCACGTTTGCTTTGTAGACTCTTTTAGTGAATCTCCTTTCATCCATCCTTTCTACATGTCCGAACCATGTCAACATTCCTTTCTCAATTTTTGTTACTACATCTTCTTTCAGTCCACACTGCTCCCTTATGACATCATTTCTAATCCGATCTTTCAAAGTAACACCACACAAAAATATATTGTTATGAAAAACGAAACGATTTTTCTACTTCCGGTCAGACTAAGTTGGATCTATCTTATTCCGTCTTTGGTTTTGGTTTTGTAATAAAAGAAAGTCTAAAGTAGATTTATCGCTTGTTACCCAATTAAACCCCGATTTAGATAATACGGGACTAAACCACGATTATGGCCTTTTTTATAATAAGACTGTTTGAGTTTTATCCACGAGTGACTTTCTTAGACCGCCATATGGGACGTAGAATTGCGCGGAGGTAGCTCAAGCTTTAGCAACTTGCGAAGTTATATTATTTTCAGTTCCTCCACATTACGACACGACACTTCCAAGTTAATTCCATTGCATTACCAAATAAGTTAATGGCTTCGTCTCAAAATAAGATGGATATGTTTTGAAACAATTGCCACATTTCGCTAATAAAAAGCTGAAACCGAATTATTAATTTATTTCTGAAGCGGCTTCTACTGTGAATTTCCGAAATGACCTTTTTATCGAATTAATGATGCCATTTATGTGGAAATTGATTTACGTTTTAAAGAGTTATGGGCTTAAATTCACGAAATGTAGTTCATTTACGATAGTGCTTTGTTTTATACAATTGGCTATTTGATTGGCTATTTTATTTTATAATACATGAATATTACTCGTAATATTACGAAAACGATAATAACAGGATCTAATTTCCTTCCTTTTTCAAAAAAGCTTAGGGTTGGGCTACATATGTTTTTTTTTTAAATGACAATTATAGGTTGCCTCGGACGGCATTTCCTACTTCACTGGACAAGGTTTGAGGAGCGGACCAGAGGCCCGGCATTCTATATTTATATACTACTAGCAGCAGCGCAAAGGGCTCCCAAGGGGGAAACCTCGGCTTTGGGCGCGCTAGGGACTATGGCAAATTTAAAGGTGCTGCAACACCCATGTTTTGCCGGAAGGGCCGAAACTACGGTGACATCTGTCAGCACAGAGCAGCACTTTTCTATAATGCTATCCTTTTCTGTCGCTCTAAACAGTCATAAGCTGGAGCGAGAGAGAGCGACGGAACGCTTCAGCACCAGCCAAGCTTAAGCGTCCCGTCGTTCTCTAGATTAGGAACATGCAAAAGTGCTGTTCCATGCTGCCAGGTGTAGCTCAACCCTTATGTGATGTCCAGTTTTATTTATAGCGGCCATATGGATTTAGCGTAGTTCGGGTATTATAATACATATATACATATTTATCACGGCAGAGACTATGGAACTCCACTTAGCTACGATCCTGACCTGTGATCCTGACAGACTGTTTCTTTTTTTCTCCTCACCTATGTATACTCATATTAGGGTATAATCGTCGGACGGGTTTTTCGAAACAACATCGTTCGCGACCACATCCTTCGAGTCCACAAGCCTTCGAACCTATGAGGCAATGGAAAAAATTCGTAACAGCGTGCGTCGCAACAGCGACGCTCGCAGCTACGTAGGGAACCCCTTCGGAATAACTTAATTTATTTCAAATAAGGTCGAAAACTAAAGAATTTGTTTGAAATAAATTAAGTAAATATTTTGATACTAATCAAATAATACATGATAAATAAATAACAGGGGGTACGGACAAAGTAAACAATATGAAACATTAGTAAAATTCGATAGACGAACTGCGCAGCCAGAATCGATCCCTAACCCGAGGGAGCAACGCCGTTCTTATTATATTATTAGCTTAGGTTTGGTTACACTTCTGTATTACTAACTTGTCTTTAAAAAGTTCTGCAGTTAATCTAGGTTTAGTAAAAAAAAATGCGTCGCGTTAATGGATTTTGACAAACTTACTCCGCTGGCTCAGGGATCCGAAGTGAATCTTGGCCTCCGAGACGAATGAGCACCACAATCTTCTGTTCTGAGAAATATCTTGCCAGCTGATAAGTTCCATCTCCCGCAAATCAGCCTGCACCGTGACATCTCAGTAGAAGGCATTTACACATTTGACGTCAATAGGATATTCATATTTTGTGGCTCTTAAGCTGCGTTCTGTGAAATATCATAATAAAAGCACTCTTCTAATATCTCGATGGCCGCGATGTACGAAAGGGGAGGGGGGGGTGCAATTATCCTCAAATTTGCCGGAAATGATCGGCATGGAAAATGATCCTTTTCGGATTGACCTAAGTCTTGGATGTTTATCAATATATGTATTTGTTATAATATATAGTATCGTTGAGTTTTTATCCCATAACACCGAACTTACTTTGGTATTATGGGATGTAGGTATGGCTCTTCATAGAAACAAAGTAACATTTATACCTAATAGTACTACAAACGAAACAATATATCCGTGCACTCGCAATGTGTGAGTAAACAATTAGGGTCGCCACCGCAGAACGAATTTAATTGCCACATTTACGATTATATCTTTCCATACCGGGAGATTTGCGATTGTTTACGGTATCTAATTTAAGTATATATTTTGTAACTTACCTAACATACATCTGGAATTCTGGATAAAAAGTAAGAACTTGCTTACGAGCAGAAATGCATTCGTAGAATTCACAAAATAAAACTTTATTGTTTTGTTTCTTATTGTTTGCAGCGGATAAACAATGATAGTATGCGCAGTATCTTACCATTAAGATTAGGTATTGGCACGTATTGGTTCAAATTTCTCGCGAACTCGCGTAACGTGCGTGCGTCCAGTAAGTAACCTTGTTTCATAGCCGTTACTTGGCCTAAGAGGCGGGAAGAGGTTGCGAGAACGCCGAATTGTGGGGGACGCTGCGAGTTTCCATTCTTTATGTAATACTCTTATTAATTCTGTGCTTTGGGGCAAACCTCACTTTGTGTTATTTGTCCGTTAAAAAAATACACAAATCATTCATTAATAAAAGTCGGTCAATTATGCTCGGAATCAGAAAAACAATCCATTAAATTAAGATCTAATAAAGAGGTCTTTAGTTTAACAAAAAGGCAAAAAGCCAAATCACTCACTGTCGGATCCAATCTGTGATTGATGGCTCCAGGTGACGATTGAGACACGAATGAATGGAAAAGCTGTTCATTCACTCTGCGGAAGATGTTAATGCGATGGAGGGTGAAGGTTAAAGCTTTCGAATCTTTCGAGAACTCCCATCTAAGAAATAAATAGCTGCATAATTATGATCTTTACTGACAAATCATCAATTTGTTTTTTCCCAACTGCACCAAAAGAGACACTCTTTTGCAGTTTTGGTATCTAAAAGAATAAATTCCAAGTGGACACTTGGAATTTATTCTGATTCTAAGTTAGAAATAAATTCAGATTTTAATGATTTTGCAAACCTACAATAAATAGCGTACCTATCGAACAAGTAAATTTAAATACATTTGAAGTGACGCATATAATGAATAAAACATATTACAAATAACCCATCACTATATTGATTTCTTTTTAGTGCTCCGTACCCAAAGGGTAAAAACGAGAACCTAACCTCCGCTGTCCGTCTGTCTGTCCGTCCGTCTGTCTGTCCGTCCGTCTGTCTGTCTGTCTGTATGTCTGTCACCAGGCTGTATCTCATGAACCGTGATAGCTAAACAGTTGGAATTTTCACACATGATGTATTTATATTGCCATCATAACAACACATACTAAAACTGATTTTTTATAGATAATGGTACGGAACCTTTAGTGCGCGAGTCCGACTCGCACATGGCCGGTTATTCTACCATCACGCTTAAAGTGGCCTTTGAGTCTTGCGGCCCTGGGTTCCGTCTGCTTAGAGCTGCAAGACCTGCTCTGCCTGTCCCATTAGAGACAAAGTCGTAATATTATTTATGTATGTATTACTAGCTAAAAGGCTTGCGCAGACAACGGAGTTTTCTCCCCGTCGGAGAAAAAAGTACGCTCCGCGAATAAAAAGTCCGCCGCGGATTAGTGCCGCAACAGACGGGGCGCAAGTTGCGTCGCGTAACAGCTAGTGATGGGCAGTGGATAGTACGCAATCTACCCATTTGAGTATTTACTCACTAGATTTAATAAATAAAGTAAATAGAGCATGCTCCAATATTGGCATCGCATTTGATGTCTGTTTACTTATTTTTGCGTAAAATTACGTCTATGCACACCTCCCACCAAAAAATGATAATTAGCCAAAGAAGTCTACTTTCAGTGTATGATTTGTATGGTATTTCATATAATTTAGCGTCGCATATAACGTTTACCTATATTTAAGCATATTATGGCGAACGCACACACTTTCCGACAAGAATTGCAAGTGTATACTAGATTTAAGTTTTAAAATTGTCAGGAAAACATGAAATAATGAATATGAATATAAATATGAGTCGCAACTCATATAAATCAATCTACTCACCAAAGGGATAAATAAGGATATTTATCGGGTATTTACTCAATCTACTGAGTAAATACTCAAATGGGTTGATTGAGTATTTATGCATCGCCCATCACTAGCTGTTACGCGGCGCAACTTGCGTCGCGTCTGTTACGGCCCTTAACTGTGAATTTAACGCACATGGTGTGCGATCATTTGTTGCCCGGAAATGTAGAGAACAAACGTGGACTAAAGTCTGCCATGTGCGTTGCTTCGCCTAATCACACGAGTTCTATTTCTTTTGGGGACTCCCCCGTACTTTTGACCGGTTCGCTCTCTGCATGTTCTCGGTTATTCGGGGAACTTTTTGTACGCGGTACTTTCAATCCCTTGTTCTCGATACAGTAATTGTAAGCGATCTATTTGAGCGGACAAAAATGTCCGCGGACAAAAATCCCTCGTTTGTGCAAGCTTAAATAATTATTTTTAATTAACGGCGTATTTCAAATGAAATATTTTAACTGTTTAACACAACATTTTAACATTATTGTATTTCTGTAAAAGTATTTCAATATTAAATACGTCAAAGTCAAAAGAGCGTTGTAATTTTGGCTAAAGTTTAGAACAGTCATTGAGGTTCCATATTTTCAGTTAATAAACCATTTGCATGCACAGTAGAGCTACGAGCCAAGACAGACAAAACGTCACTACTGTGGTGTAGTGCCGTTTATAAGGTATTTCTTTGAGTGTCGATATACTATTCAATAAGCATTAACACAAGTAGGTGTTTTATGGGCGTCCTAATTCACTTATAAGTGAATTAGGTGCGCCCATAAACCCCCGTTCAGGGGAGTTTCCAAAGTAAAGCATTCACATTCAATCGAAAACAGAAATGTCAATGAAACAGAAAAACTTACGTGCTATCTTCTTTTACAGCTCATGAAGTTTTCTAGATCGAACGATATATGGTGAGATGACAAATGTTGAAGTTAAAAACAATCATTCGCTGCCATACCACTAATCGTTGCGATATGTTTTCACAACACTCACATAATAATATTATCACAAACACTTTTGGTAAGAGTCGATAAATAACTACCAATAAAAAAAGTCATTGGACAATTCCGATTTACGAGTATAAGCGATTATTTCAGCTTAGCACTAAGTTTTTCTCAGGATAGTCATTGATAGACGTTATAAATTGTATCGTTTACTGATCCGATTGATCGTATCAAGCACCAAGACTGGCTGGTGACACCCAGAGATCAATTTACCCAGAAGCAAAACCTCAACATTGGTTCCATTGTATAATGCATGGATTAACTTGTTAACTGGTTTTTCATGTCAGCGACCGAAACATTGAGTGCTGACGACCAGAGAACAATTATTCCATAGCAAAAACGACAGGATCCATAGTTAACGGTAAACGCTAGGGTTATCCCTTTAAATGGGTACTATACAAGTCGGTGACCATGTCATTGGCTGGGGATACTCAGTAAACGATTGTTATACAACGAAAACACCGAAATCTAGGTAATAGACATCAATGCTAGTGAAATTATCACTATAAACTGCGTAGGTAATTAGTTCAGCTGTTGGCAACTCTATAAAAGATATTTCCTATCACTAAGTCATTTTTGATCGAAATATAGGTTTCCAATAAATTTTATATTACTTATTATGCACAACTTAACACACGAAGGACTTTGACACAACTAAAGCGGCGGGGGATTGTTTCAACATACGTAATGCTGAGAACTTAACTTCGATGATCAAATATCGATATCGATAAATGTTTACGATAATTTATCATAAGTAATTGTTATTATTTAGATAGCTAAAACAAATGTACTTATTAATCAAATTAATATTTATGATTAAAAATGAATAAGTTTGTGGTAGAACGAATTACATATGTACATACAAGTACGTATTCAATAGTTACAATTTTTTGATTTGAGATCTTAAATTTTCACTTATTGCAATGAAATCTATTGGCAAACGCACATTTAAAAGATTTTACTATTGCGAATGTTCAATAAACCATACTGTATCCCAAACATTTGAATGATCGATAAACAGGAACATTTTACATTGTCATGCTCTAGCTGCGGCCTGCGGCCTTAGTATGGTGTTTTGTCTGAAAGGTCTTTACATATCATTCCTCTGTAAAAATGCACATGATAAAATAACATTTATGAATGCACACGTGGTAAAATGATTCGTTACACGCAGACTGTTTTTAAACAATGTTTCTAATTATTGCTAAGAAAATATAAAAATTTTATATTTAAACATGTGTTTTGTAAAACAATCACGTTAGATAAAAGAATTGTATAAGGACATAATAATTCCTGGAAATAATATTGCAACAACGAGTATTAAAAATTATTAAAATGAAATTTTATCAAAGTAAATGATCAACGGAACGTTTCAACTTATGTCATACAGCCAACATAAAGAATAAAACAGCCGTCGGAAGTCACCGGTCACTCAATTTCGTCGCAAAGTACGCGAAATGCAACAAATCACAAGCATAAAAATTTGTCGCTCTAACCATGCTTGCCCCGCTGGAGCGTTTTGCTTACCACCCATTTTGTCGTCAGACTCGTGCGTTCGCATATTTTGGTTACGTAGCATTTTTACCTTCCCACAGTCCACAGTGGTGTTATTGCAACATATGCAAGACGGTATCATATTCATGCAACGATCATAAAATATAGTAAGCTATAGATGTGTAAACTTAAAACGTTGCAGCTGCTTCTCTTCCCGCTTAGACCACGAAAGCTGATAGAGCGAATGATGAGATTTGAATGATGTTAATAGGTGACGCGGCTAGCAACTCATCACTATTTTGATTCTTTTTTCATCAATTCGCTCCCTCAGGGATAAAGACGTGAATATGTATCCGTATAGATTGATGATGTGACACTTCACAGAATGTGAATTACTTCACTCGTAACTGTCTTCAGATCTAAATAAATACTTATTGATTATTGATTCATATGTGATTTTAGCAACACAAATTTAAATTTTCCTTTCTGTCTTATAGAGCCAGTGACTACAACAATTCTGTAGCTACAACTCACTTATCATTCTATCGACTGCGCATAGCGAATCACACGTGTAAAATATTCGAGACGTTATACGCGGAAAACCTATACTTTGTGTTGTAGCGTAAGTAGGTATAAAACAGTAAAACGTTTATAACAGAAGTTATCCTTCTGTACGCAAAGTATTTTATGATTGTAGCGGCTTCTAAGTTCTTCTGCAACAAAGGAACCGAAAGGAACCGAAAGGAACCGTTTGTAATATGATATTTTTGTTTTTGACGTAAAAATGGTTTTATTGCTGACACAAAAAAAGCATTGTTCGTGAACCATTTGTTGAGCGAGCGAAGTAAACGAGGTTCTCAGTCTTCTTGAAGAATCATTCGTTTGTATGTATGTATGTATGTATGTTTGTGCGACGTTAACTTAAGTATCTTTGATCGGAGTTTCATGAAATATAGTAGGCGTGTTTGAGTTTGAACATAACCCAAATCGGTTAAGGGTTATCGAGTTTACAGTTTGGGGTGAATTACTAGTTTCTAAACATTTAGAAACTGATTATTGATGAAATTTAAAAATATCTTTATATATTGCTACCATATAAATATTATAAAAATATCATTTGTGTGTAAGTATGGGTTACTTAATCTTAAATTTCTGCAGACGAAGTCACAGGTAAAGGTTAGTTTATAATATATAAATATTGATTTATATTCGGTGATTAAATTCATTACTCAATATTTCGTCAATGTTTTCAACTCCTGCTTAATATTAGCCAGTCAGCTAAAATACACCCATATAACCCAAATGTCGTCATAATTTTGATACGAATTGAAGTATTTCTGTGACTACGTGAAATCTACGACATTTCTTCACGCACCACCACTCACTAACTCTTCGAGCTCCATCATCAGCGAACACCCTAGTGAAGTCGAAAAACTTATCAGTTGGCAAACTGAGGATTCACTGTGTTTCAATCATGTTCGTAAGTTTTTAACTTATTTTCGTAAACTACATTATAATACTAACAATATTTTCTTTCAGAAAATTTATCTATGTTACAGATTTTATGATTGTTTTTAAAAATTTATATAGTTACATTAAATTCATCTGTCAATCGATGATTTTTTTTCTTTCTACGACTTATTATTATGAGATGAACTAGGTAAAACTTATAGTTTGACCAGTAAGTATTAGTACTCTAATTTTATTAATTATTATGTAATATTTTGTTACAGGTC
Organism: Acrobasis suavella; assembly: GCA_943193695.1. NCBI lineage: Eukaryota > Metazoa > Arthropoda > Insecta > Lepidoptera > Pyralidae > Acrobasis > Acrobasis suavella. Next base: position 21,213,840 of record OW971932.1, read on the forward strand.
GGACTCTGAATACTCCGAGTACCAACCAAAATCAAAAAAAACTTCGGGTGCGACTGCTCGAGATTTCAATTCTGATGAAGAAGCTTCTACTTCGGGAACAAAGTATGTTTTTATTTTAAATTATTGTTTACTTTATTTTATTTTATACTCACGATTATTTATCAGTTAAATTTCTTGTAAAAAGCTCATTGTTACACTCTCACTCTCAAGACCAGCATGGCATCATATGATGTCATGGGTATTGTTTTACTATTGTGTTCGGTATTGGCGGATTTTGAAAGGATTTAATCACCGCAAACACGGTGTAGACTGTTGTTTTCATTTATATAAGATTTTCGTTTTTAGAATGTACAATAAAGTTATTACAAACAAGTATTACTAAGTACGGTAAAAAAAAAACTAAGTAAGTAAGTAAAAACACTTTATAGGTTACACATTAAAATATGTAAACCTTATGTACAATATGCCTCCTTATCTTACTACAATTTTGTACTTATACTTTATTAGTACTTATATATGTATATATATATATATATATATACAATCTCACATTGACGTTTCACTTTACTTATATTATTCTATTTCTTCTACAGTTTAAAGCATATACCGAAGAGGAAGCAGGGTGCGGTTGCTTCGAAGGGAGCGAAACAAAAGAAGGCTCGCCCTGCGAAAGCTACTTCTGGTTGGGTGCTGGACAGTGATGACGAAGAAGAGGTCACGAACATTAAGCAATCGTCAGCTCTGGTGTCTTGCTTTACGCGCCGAGTAGCCAACGGTGTGACGCGTCGTACAACATCCTTACCAGGCGATGTTTTTTTTGAAATAAAAGTGTACAATACAAAAGATATAGAAGGTGTTAACCCTAGAGACCGTTGGGAGAAGGCGGTCCTTTCACTTAAATACCAAGGCGAATCCGATTCCCAGGAATCGGAAACTTTGAAAAAAGTCGTAAAAATTTGTGAAAAAAAATTTATAAACGAGGGCACTTTCTTCGCAAATAAAAAATAACTCATTCCACCCCTACCAGCGGTCTCCTGGAGAATTGATTGTTTTTAATAGCTTTGTATTCCCTTTATAATTCGTTTTTATTTTATAGGTATGTACTGACTCAAATTTTATTTTCATTAATAAACCAAACTAAGTAAGTCTACTTTTCAACTAGATTTTTAGTTTATTTTTGACTAAAATATTTTTATTATATTTACAGATATAAGTATTTTATACTTACAGGATTCTTTTATAATATTAGTTAGAGAGTTCTTGTTAAGATAGTAATCTTTTCTTTACTTTAATAAATAACTATGAATGGGTTAATAGTCTGAATTAATCCTAATCTAATTAAATACGTAAAATATAAAACCACACACACACACACACACACACACAAACACACTATACACTATGACTATGAATAATAATTGATTTTATTTTAATTTTTACTTTAGATAGATAGGTAACTATACCTAAATTTTCTAGTTCACCTTATGATCATTATTAGGATTTCTGAAATAAAATAATATGGGTAACAAAACTACATATTGCACGGTATGTGATAAATCAATTAAAAACAACGCATTTTCAGCGCATTTGCGAAGTCGATTGCACAAAAATAATAGCTCTATTCAAGTTAGTGGTGATATTGATAAAGTATATAGTGCGTTTAGAAGTCGTATTGCATCGTATAGAGTACGCGATATAAGTGAAAGCGATAACAATAGTAGACCACCTGCTGACTTCTTGAAAAAGATAAAGTCACGCGTTTGCGAATTAATTCTTGTTAGGTTGTCGACTTTGAATTCTATTAAAGTAAACTTCGAACTTTTTGCCGAATTCACTATTCCAAATAACGACACCTGTGAAATAAAATCTTTTGCCACAGAAAATATAGTTTTCCATAAGTATTTTGATTTTAGCGAGATATATTTACGGGTGATTGATATTATTTCATCAAAAATTGATGAGTTTCAACTAAAAGATAGCGGGTGGGCTTTTCTACGAAATTTATACCTGGAAGTGAATATTAACAAGTACAATCCTACCAGAGCGTCGAAATACATTGAATTACCAAAATGTATTAAATCTAAACGGGCCTGTGTTAATATAAAAAACAATGATGCATACTGTTTTTTATGGTGTATAGTAGCGGCATTGTATCCTTCTAAAAATAATGTTCAGCGGATATCTTCTTATCCTCACTTTAAAAGTATTCTCGATATTGAGAATATGACATTCCCAGTAGGATTTACGGATATAAAAATATTTGAGAAAAATAATCGTCATATAAGTGTTAACGTTTATGGCCTCGCGAATAATTCCGATATCGTTGGACCCTTGTACAAAACGGAACACAGAAAAAAAAAACATGTCAACTTGTTACTAATAGAAAAAAAGGGACATAATCATTATTGTTTAATAAAAGATTTAGGTAAATTACTTAAAACTCAACTGACAAAACACCATAGCAAAGTTTTTTTCTGTGACGATTGCTTGAATTTTTTTTACAGTGAAGATAAATTAAATGGTCATGTGTGTAGCGGCGTAAAGACAGTGCTTCCTGAGCCCGGTAGTTTTATCCAATTTACTCATTACGAAAGAATGCAATCTGTGCCTTTCGTAATATACGCGGATTTTGAATCTTTATTGGAACCCAACTCGAGTAGCGGTGGAATAAACTCCAATTGTACAACTACATTACAAAAACATTTACCAGCTGCATTCGCTTATTATATTGTCTGTTCGTATGATACTTCTCTCAATAAATATGTTACATATCGCGGTAAAGATTGTGTAGAGAAATTCGTAGAATATCTTCGTAGAGATGTTATCAATGTTCACAAGATTTTGAAAAAGGTTGTTTCTATAACACCTTTAACTACAGAAGAACAAAACGAATTTAAAAATTCAAAGTATTGTTTTCTTTGCGATGGTTTATTATTTCATGACAAAGTTAGAGACCACTGCCACTTGACAGGACGGTATCGAGGGGCAGCGCATTCCTTTTGCAACATAAAATTTCGGTTACCAAAATTTGTCCCCATATTTTTTCACAATTTATCCGGTTATGATTGTCATTTGTTTATACGTCAATTAGGTGCAACACCTGGTAGGATAAGTGTAATAGCAAAAACGAAAGAAAACTATGTATCATTCACCAAATATATTTACGTTAGCCCTCAAGAACATGTAGCAGTTCGGTTTGTTGATTCATTCAAATTTTTAAGTACTAGTTTAGAAAAACTAGCAGATAACTTAAACGAGACTGACTTCGTTCATTTAAATATTTTTTTCCCGAAGAAGGAACACTTTGATCTTTTAACACGCAAAGGCGTATATCCTTATGGATATATGAGTAAATGGAGTTGTTATCAAGAAAACAAATTGCCACCACGTGATTGTTTCTATAATATTTTATCCGATAGTACCATTTCTGAATCGGAATATTCTCACGCTCAAAAAATTTGGAGTACTTTTAATTTAAAGAATATGGGTCAATATACGGATTTATATTTGAAAACAGATGTTCTTTTACTAGCTGATATTTTTGAAAAGTTCCGCAAGACCTGTAAAAAGCATTACCAACTCGATGCTGCGTTCTACCTCACGACACCTTCGCTCTCTTTTGATGCAATGTTACTTAAGACAAAAATTAAATTGGAGCTTATGAATGATTTAGAAATGATACGTATGATTCAAAAAGGTATTCGTGGCGGTGTTTGTCTGTGTTCTAATAGATACTCCAAAGCAAATAATAAATATGTACCAAATTACGATCCATCTCTCCCCAATAATTATTTGTTATACATTGATTGTAATAATTTATATGGTTATGCAATGTGTTCGCACTTACCGTATTCGAATTTTCGGTTTTTAGATCCGACAGAAATTATAGAATTAAATATACTTGAAGTACCTAATGACTCAATGTATGGGTACATTTTAGAAGTAGATTTAGAATATCCAGAACACTTGCACGATCTCCATAATGATTACCCTTTTTGTCCACAAAAATTTGCACCACCCGGATCTAAGATACCAAAGTTAATCCCCGATTTATACGATAAATTTAGATATGTAATTCATTATGTACATTTAAAAACATGCATAAAAAATGGTTTAATATTGAAAAAAATTCATAGGGTAATATCATTTAAACAAAGTCCATTTTTAAAGCAATACATAGATTTGAATACTAAGTTACGTCAAAAGGCTACGTCCGTTTTCGAACAAGATTTTTTCAAATTATTGAATAATAGCATATTTGGAAAAACTTTGGAAAACACGGAAACTAGGTTAAAAGTTTATTTGGTAAACCAATGGTGTGACACTAATAATAAAACAAAAAAATACTATGGAGCTGAACAACTAATATCAAGTCTTAATTTTCATAGTACAACTGTTTTTTCTGAAAATTTTGTAGCTATTCAAATGAAACCAGATACAGTGCTTTTAGATAAACCCATCTATATAGGATTTACTGTTTTAGAAATTTCTAAAAACCATATGTATGATTTTCATTATTCCGTGATGAAACCTTCTTATGAATCTCGGTTAAAACTGTGCTATACTGATACTGATAGCTTTTTATATTCAATAGAAACATTAGATATATACAAAGATATAAAATATCATTTCCAATCTTATTTTGATACCAGTAATTACAACACCCATAATAGTTATGGTATTCCTCTTAGAAATAAAAAAAATCCTGGGTACTTCAAAGATGAATACAGCGGAATACCCATAATTTCTTTCGTAGGACTGCGATCGAAGCTTTATTGTATAAAAACTGTTGATTGCGAAGTTAAAAAAGCTAAAGGAGTTCAGAAAACCGTAGTAAAAGGATTAAATTTAAAGGACTATAATGATGTATTATTAAGTAATTCACTAATACGAAAAAGAAATATAATTTTTAAATCACTAAAACACGAGCTTTTTACTCAAGCTGTAGACAAGGTAGCTCTGTCTTCCAATGATGATAAGCGCATTATCCTTAAAGATAAAATATCAACACTATCATGGGGACATACATCAAGTTTTTTTTAAACTTTTTTTAAATCATTCAAAATAATACTTACCATGGTTTATTAATGCATATAAAATAGATATTCTCAATTTATTTTCATTTATTATTTGTTAGTGACAATAATAGTATAGAATAACTTTTTTCTTTATTATGTATGATTGTTTTACATTCAATTTATTTTCATTTATTATTTGTCAGTGAAAATAAATATGTTTATGTTTATAGTATAGAATAACTATTTGCTTTATTATATATGATTGTTTTACATTTTCTTTAATAAATATTTAAGAAATGAAAATCATATTTTATTTTAAAATTTCTTGATACTTCCCTAAATTTTATTTTGGACTTATATTAGAACCAAATATGGTGATTATAGAAAAACGTACAAGTATATTTAAATGTTTGTAATTTTAACTATTTAACAAAATTAAATGATATTTTGTTCAGTTCTTTTTTTCCCAATAGTTGTTAACTGTATAATAAGTAAAATACATAGAAAAAAAAATATTAATGGTTAATTTATTACCAACCCGTTGATATTTTTTGTGATGTATATGATATATTTAAAATTAGATAACATCCCAGACCCTAGGAATTTAAAAAATACCATTCTACATCATGCCTAGGCTGGGAATTGAACCCAGAACCTCTGATTAGCGGGCGAGGATATTATCCGTAACGCCACAGAGGTTGTCAAACGCAATACGTAAAATTAGAGTATTATTGAGCCGCATATGAAATATGATAGCTATTGTATGACATACGTGCTAGTAACAAGGCGGAAGATGTACGGACATGTCTACTCTTGTTTATTTTGATTGTTTGAAACACCATGTTTTGCAATACAATCAAATTTTATTTATAAAAGACTCGTGCTGTTTATAATGGTTTTTCAGTTATATATTGGACAGCCAAACTGCGATACATCATCACTCAATACATCGATTCACTGCCAGTGCTTCAAATTTATAACTGAATGTAAGTAGACGTATGTTTCATGAATAATGCTTGATGATGTATGTTAAAATATTATGTGTGTTACTTATTACTTAATTTATATTTTGTTCTTTACAGATCATGTCGGACTCGCAAGAGACTTGCATATTGTGTTCACAACACACACAAGATCCCAACGAAGGTTTTGAAGAGTACTTTCAAGTATTAAAAAATCGGGCTACAGAGCTAAAGAAAATAGAAGAAAAGAAAGAAGCTGCAAAAAAGAAAAGTGGAATATCATCCTCCTCTTTTGTTATCAGCAAAGCGAGGAAAGGCATAAGGATGATAAAAATTCAGGTGTTGGATTTGGAAAACGAAGCTAGTACTTATTCTTCATCGCAGTGCAGTGATGGTTCTGAAAACGTGATGCTTAGTGCGCAATATGTGTTGAGTGATACTTTTGATGAAATTATGGACCTTACTGAAAACGTTATTAGTAAAATTAGTAAAAAGCTAAGTACAGATAACTTTTCATTGTAAAATATGAATGTAGTAGTTAAATGAAATTTATAAATTAATTATTATTAGTTTTAATTTTTAATTTCATTTAAGTATTTTATTTACTTATAAATTAAGAAATAAAAAACAGTGTTAATTTATTTTGTGGTTTTATTGATCATAAACATGAAATGCATTTACAAATAAATTTATAAAAATAGAGTATTTTCTATTATATTTTATATAAAAAATTCTCAAAGAATTTTATTTCATCTTATAATAATTATTATTAATAACATGTATTAAAAAACTAAATATTTTCTAAGTACCATTTTTTTATACAAATCGCATTTTTTAGAGCACAAAAGTTCTTATGACTTAAACAATTGAAATTACATTCGTTTTTGCAATATGTTTCATATAAAGTAAAAAAATTAGGACTTCCTCTGTCTTCTATATCTATTAAATCACAGTCATCGCACAATTCCTTAATCCATTTCTGTTTCTCGAAACCTTTCATTACAATAGTTTTGCTTTGAATAATTGGTCTAATAATTCTTTTAAATTCCCTATAATCAATATGCCCGTCGCTCCATCTCACCCCTCTCTGCCGCTCGAGGTAATGAACACTCTTCTTTTCTTTCGTAGATAATGTATTATATGCATATGGAGGTTTAATTAAAAAAACTTGAGTGAACTGCTCAGTAGATAATGCAAACTCTTTGATAATAAATTTATTATAGCAATCCTTGAATCCTTGAACATCAACGTAAATAATCGAGTTCATGATATTTTACGAACAATGTTACTCAGAGGTCTATATTCTACTAAACAGTCATTCAAAATGAGACAATATGCTGTTGTCTGATCAGGTATTTCTCTGTTGCACTCTAGTTCAAGACGAATGTTGATTACTGGCCCTGATTTGATATTATCGTTCTGTCTAGAACAATCTATCACGAATAATGGTGCAATATTTTTAAACTCTTGAGCAGTCAACAACGAGTTGCATGGGCGGTTATAATAAGACTGTTGAAAATTTGCGTATTGCTCGTATATTAGTGCATAGTTATGTTTTGCAAAGTTGGTATTGTAACTTTCGTACGGGTAATATGTAGAGTTTAAAAAAACTTTAACGTCTCGAATATCACAGTGATCAAACCGTGACATATCGTTCATCCCATTGTTTTTTCTGTTTGTTTGTAAACCTAAAATAACATATCTAGGTTTTTCAATTTGCGATGAAGTTTTAATTGACCAGGTGTGTTTTGTAGTCTTTGGTAACAAAGGGTACTCATAAAGATCCCAGTTTCTAAACACTAATTGAACTGGTCTGTCTTTTTCGAGTATTTTGAGTAAATTAATTCTTTCTCTATCAGATACTTTAACGTGAGGCATGCGCCATACAATCTTTTTAATATCAATACTTGCAACCTCTTCACCAGTGTTTAGCTTTAGAGCATTGAGGTTAGTATTACTTCGTAGCAAAACAAGCTCATGTTTGCAATTGACAATAATTTTTTTATAATCTTCTGCAAAACCTAATATGTTTCTGAGAGGTACTGAAGCAGCAAAATGACCTCCAATTTCATTTTTAAAACCGTTAATATCCCAACCCCACACTTTGGATACCTTCGACTCAGCTTCGTTCATAGATACCAGTGCTTTTATAGTTGAAGTTATGCCGGCATTTTTTACTTTGTCGATTTCAACACCGTTTAATTCATATCTTATATCTTGAAAAAGAAATAGAAGAGGGTTGTTTGTAAACTGTACTACTGGAACTGCTTCCCTGCTCTCACCTTTGATAACATTGACTACGGCTTCAACATACAAGGTACTTGCACATGGAAGCACATATAAATCTTGTTGGTTTATGGGTATCCGAATTTCATCATTTCTGTTGAAAGTAGTTATGTACGGTTTGTATGAATGAATTTCTATACTTTCTATGGAGTTGTCATAAACAGGTGGGTTAGTTATATTTAAAATACTCATTTTAGCAATCCAATCGATTTGAGAAAATTTATATTAGCAGCTGTTAATTTCTTTTTTTTATCACGAGTATGTGTGATCTTCTTGATTGCTCGATGAGTACTAATCTTTTGAAAAGATGGAGTTGTGTATTTATTGTAGTCGATCATATTTTCTTCAAATGCAAGTATAATTGTACTTCCTCTCCGCGAAAATTTATTAAATTGTTATTTATGTCTAATATTCTGATATTTATACTATTCACCGTGCTTCTGTTCACCGGAAAATATATGGTATTTTTTGGAATTTCTATTATTCGGTAGCCAGGAGGGACATTCAAAGCGAATTCGTGAATTATATGACTTGATTTTCCATTAATGTAGGAACCTCCAGTAATATCACATTCAACCCGTAGCACAGTTGTAGATAGAATGTTCACCGGTAGTGGGGACATAAACCATTTATCTTTCTTGAGAAAAGTTTTACCGTAACCTAGTAAAGGTCCAATAGAATTTGGTTTTTCAAAATGAATATCTTTAGAGCAGAACATCGAGAGCCTCAATGTGTTATTGTTGCACAATAACTTAAAAACACAATTGTTTACTTTTGATTGTAAGAACTCACTGATGTCTTGGAGTTCATAAGCTCCCTCAGGAATTTCAACCACTTCATCCACACCATAATAAAATTTATTATTAGTTTTTGTAATATTTGGTATAGAATTAAATGTAGATAAGTGTAAAAGAGAGCACTCATATTGACCATCTAGTTCCAATGGGGGAGAATAATTCGTTGTTAGTACTGAGCTGTTTCCAGCTATGGACAGAGTGAAAGACATTTTTAGAATGAAGTTTTATTTAAACGTAATAATTATTATATACTATATTTACACCAAAAATCTTGCAAAAATTTTATACACAAATGGCCGCAATTTACAGTATCAAAGTTTTGAAATCTAGTATAATTATAATGTATATCACTAACATTTAAATATTTCACCAATTCTTTGGGTGGTTTTAAGTTACCAAAACTATCGAAATATTCGCAATAATTATTTATTTTAGCAAAGGCTACCCAGTGAGTTCCATTATTATTATAACTGTCTAGGTTTAATATACCACACTCTATGGGTTGTGGTTTACATGGCAATCTATCTCTCATATACACACCTCGAAAATATGGAATATTTTTAGTGTATTTAATAATATCGATATTCGAAAGAGCATGTTTGGGTAGCCTGTTCATTAGTTTTTTGTAGATTTCAAAAATAACCCGCTTCCTTTTTTATACGGTTTAAGATACAATCCTTTTCCTATCGCAATAGCCTCCATGGTTTTGTTGTGACGTTCAGATTCACGTAAATTCTGTTGTGCGGTTTTGCAATCATTTATCGTTTTAGCTATACCAGCAGCACCTCCTGCTAAAGCGCCCAGTGCTGATAAACCAGCAAAAATTGGTATCAAAGGTAAAATCCCTCCTGTTTTAGGGATTGGTATTATTCTTGGTAAACGCACGTGAGATGTCTTAGGAAACAATTTTTTTGCTGCTTCACATGCATATTTAATAGCAGTTTTGTTATCCTTTGATTTCAGTTTCTTTATATGTGATCGTATTTTTGACACGATGGTTTTAAATTTTTTTATCCCAGCACCTGATTTCAATTTTGCTTTCATAACTTTGTTAACTATCCACGATGCGAGCTTTTCACCTTTGCCAGCGTCTTTAGAATGTAATCGCTTCTTGGCCATTTTCATCAGTTGTAAATCTGCTTTATGACGTACGGAGAGTTCTGGATTTTTGTATGCAATATCGTGGTATTTACAAGCTTCATCCAATTGGTTAATACCTTTATCACCTCTCGATAATCTTTCTTCTAACTTAGTGCCTGGTCCGCAATAGTTGTAACCTGGCAAGTGAAGCTCAAACGGGATATTGTTTATCAAATTATTGACAAGTCCACCTCCTTTCATTTCTTGTTATACAATGAACAAAATATAAGATGCCAACACTTATATGTATTATGATACAATAGAATTTCTATCTATCCAACTGTTTTCCCCTTCAGGAAGTCCTAACCATTTGACGAACAGTTTATTGCCTTTTTTCCTCATAATTTTTTCAATCAAGTATATATTTGGATACTTAGCTTTTTGTAACTCTTCTTGATAAAATGATCCCAATATATTTTGTTGTCGTTGATCTTGTATTAAATATGTAACTGGTTTAGTATTATTAACCGTTTTAATTGTGAAAATTTCTGTAGACCAATTAGGTGTAAAACCTTTCGCAAAACTACTCTTGTATTTACTTATTCTAACGTAGTCACCTATTTTAAATTTATTTTTGATTAATATACATCTTTTCTCTTGAAATTTTTTAATGTTATTGTTTACTAGGTTTTCATTCTTTACATTTACTTCTATTGGTTTAAACTTAGTGACGCTATGCTTTTGATTGTTATATGAAAACAAAACGTCATTCACAGTTTTTCCTATCCATTTATAGTTACCATTATAACTGAAACATTTATACAATTTAATCTTCAATGTTCTGATTAGTCTTTCCACAATAGAAGCTTTTTTTATTGAATACGATGAATAGTGGTTAATCTTCATTAACTGCATTTGTCTCTTAAATTCATCGTTATAAAATTCTGTGCCTCTGTCAGTTTGTAGATTTTTAGGGATGCGTCCACTATCCCTTACAATTTGAGTAAATGCGTTAAGAACCTCTTTCTTTGATTTAGTTTTTAAAGGAATCATCCATGCATATTTTGAAAAACCATCAATGACAGTTAAAATGTAAGCGTAGCCATTATTAAACTTTTTTAATGATTGAAAATCAGCCAGGTCTGCTTGCCATAAGTCATCTATTCCTTTCAAGATCACATTACGACGATCAAAATTTCTGCGTGCCGATCTATGAATTTCATTTACCACTTGGTGTTTTTCCATTTTGCAGATTAATAATTTTTTCAATGTAGTCTTTAGTATAAAACTTGTTTTCGAACTGAATGAGATTATTTCTCACGTCTTCTTTTATTGTCTTTATAAAAGAAGTAATTTCATCTGCGATCTTTTTATCAACATATTGTTTGTTCACCACATCATCATGTGCTACAGGTTCTGGAACTCCCCTCAATCGAGATGATTGTAAATCAAAACTACCTGTTTCTGATCTAACTAGGTGATTAGTTGAACAATCTAGTATTTCAGACAAACGAAGTCTTTTATGAACATGGTGACCGAATTTATCAACATTCATTTTGGAGTGAAGTCGGTCACAGTGATATAACAAATGAAGTAAATAGGATGTGTGGTTATTAATTTATACTACCATTTTCACGTAGTTCTTCTATAATTGAAATTATTTCGTTATCCAGACCAGTGTTTCCTGCATCTTTAGATGCTATTAATAACTTCAACCTTTCTACTAACTCGTTAGGGTCATCCCAGTAAATATAATCAGTATTTTTTTTAAACTTCTTTTTAAGCATCAAACCTTCTCCAGCGCTTATATCATCAGCATTACTGACAGAAGATGTTGAAGGCTTTCGCAATCTAAAAAGTGGTTTAATGATGCGCAAGTACTTCCTTCCTTTATTAGATTTAATTGGTTTAGTGGGATCAAAGTCTCGTCGATGAGCGTTTGTGTCTATTAACATAGTCTTATATTCTTGACAATCATTTTCTGTCACCACTTCCAAGTTAGGTATTTTTTTCAACAATAACTCCTGCAACCCTGGCGTTATTTGATAATCACGTCCTGCTACAGATATAATTCGATCATTTATATGCACACGTGCTGAACCCAACATTAATTTACCTCGTTCCTGTCTAACGCCGAATGGTACATCTTTAAATATTTCAGAGGAAAGTGACCAAGACGAAGTATTTTGATTAGGGCTAGGTATTGACTCAATGGTTTTATATGACATATTACTAATATTAGTATTGGTAGAGTCTCCCGATTTTTCTAAATCTTCATCAGAATCATCTTCAGAATATTTTTTTGAGGAAATTTGGTGCTTAAGAGTTTTGTTGAATTGCGATTCAGGCGATGGAGTATTCTCTTTTACAAAAGAATTTTTCATGAAGTCATCCTTTTCTTTTAATTTAATTTTATGGTTCCCATCTTTAATCAACTGTTGCATTGGGTCAGTAACAGGTCTAAAAACTGTATTCAAAACATTTTCATTGTAGGATTCCACAGTTTTCATATCTTTGATTTTCTTTTTAACGGCTTCTGCTATTTTAACTATCTGAGTCTTCAACTGTTTTTCCATTTCGAGCTTGGTGAATATACGTTATTTGCTTAATACGGTAATAGTTTGACTGAAGATGTTTATCAAATAAATCTTCTTATATGCTTGTATTTTCCTCCTCATCGAACGAGATAAAAGTATCAAAATTCTTCCTGTAACAGCCTTCGTTCTTTTTACTATCTTTACTTATCACCAAATAGTTATAGGGTTCGCTCCATACTTTTGAACACATTTCCCGAAATTCAGACCAGGTCATGTCGGTATTAACGTGTTCGTCATATATATGACGGAGGTTCACATTATCCTGTTTGAATAATATTAGAAGATTTGCGTTGTCTCTTACTAGCTGTTTAGGTATCTTACTATACGTTTGATTCAAGTAAAAACAGTCAATAAATTTATGTCTCCCCATTGCGAAGTAATCCCTCATATTGGATTGGTTTTCACATGCGACGTCATCAAATATTATTATGGAGTGTGGTTTTGCATCGTGAGGGCTTAAAACAAGTTCACTGTCTTTATATTTTGCAAACGATACATCTGGCACTAAATTAAGAACATTTTCTAAAAATACGTATTTTGGCTGATAAAATGATTTTGAATAAAGATAAACGTTTTTAAAACGTAAACCATTTTCATGTAATAGAAGGCCTATAATCACATTAGTTTTCCCACAATTCGAGGGACCGCAAATAATACACCGAATTGTATTAGGTAAAAGGTCACCATGGCGGGAAACAGCTACTTTTTCATCTGTACATACTCGACTCAATTGTAAATTTTGAGATTGTTTAACAAATTTCATCCTTTTAACCACTAATACTGTTTTTGACTGAATGTTAATAATTTGTAAAGTAAGGATTTATATATTGAAAACGAACTGACCGTGTGAATGCCTCACTTTGAAAAATCTATACCTGAATGAGATGGTATAAGTAAGTGATTCAGTTACAATTTTGATCAGTTATTGCGAAGCAGTTTGGGATCAGAGTTCTTATCTGCTGTTATAAAACTATTTTCCTGTTCACCGGATCAATTAACATGTCTTTGAATATTGGAGATTTTGTGGATATAGTGATTATTTCTAAAAGTGTATGTGGTTTTCACATGGTGACAATACTCAACATCAGATCAATTGACATGTCTTTAAATATTGGAGATTACGTGGATATAATAATTACTTCTGAGAGACTATGTGGTCTTCACATAGTTAAAATTATAAATTATGAGCAATATGATGCTATTCTAATACCTTCGCAAAAATGGACTAAATTACGATCTAAAATTCGATTACAAGTCACCAAAATAGATAGAAAAGAAGTATCAATGACTGAAGTGGAAGATACGTTTTCAAAAATGCCATACATCGATATAAAATGTGACTGGAAGGCCAAATAGATGTAGATCTTTGACGTGTTTGTTTTCGATTGAATGTGAATGCTTTACTTTGGAAACTCTCTGAACGGGGGATAATGGGCGCATCCTAATTCACTCCTTTGAATGAACAAACGTTTTGAACCCACGATATTCCATATTGATTATTGGGGCTATCAGATAAAAGAGAGTTTTTACCAGATGGAGCGAATGAAGTGAGCGAGTCTGGTGAAAAACTCTCTTTGATCTGAAAGACCCAATAATCACCTACTAACACACACTTATTCATTAACAATAAAGTATGTATATTTTCAGTTAAATTATATCTCATTAACTCCAACAAGTCCAAATCGATATAAAATGTAATTATTAAGTATCGATTTAAATTTATTGGATTTAATGAGAATATAATTGATTCACACTAACTCATTTATACTAACATTAAATTATATATGCTTTGAACTTGATATGTTATGAACGATCAGATTTGTTTGGTATAATAAGCAATTTGAAAATGAATAAGCAAATGTCTTGTTATTAAGCATACTACGTTGCCTCGATGTGGTGCGTGGAAGAAACATTTTATTTATAAGCGTATTTTAATAATGTTACCTTTAACCTTTCATTTGATGTACGACACACTAAGGTATTTATAAAATTATATTAAAATACTACTTAATTTTCTTTATTATTTACTTTTTCAAAAGAATTGATTTATTTCACTAAGTGTCTTTTTTCATTGAAATCTCGCTTAAAAAGAAAGTGTATTTTTAACAATCATGAAAGAAGCACAAGAGCACAAAACGTACAAGCATAGAAATATCATTTTCCAGTATTTTTTATTTTTATGGTTCCGTACAAGATAAACGAACTCTTATAGGATCACTCATGCATTTGTCTGCCCGTCCGTCTTTCACAGCCAATTTGCTCAGAATCCACTGGACCAAATCGGGTGAAATTTGGTAGGATGGTCTAATTCAAATATAGATGTGAAAAGTGAATAAATATGTTTATAAGAGTCATTTTCGGGGGACAAATTAGGAAATTAAAAAAAAGTTATGCAAACCTTACCGTGTCATATATCAAATGAAAGGACTCGTTATGAGGATCTCAAATAAACTTTTGTTGCTATTGTAAAATAAATAGTTTTGATTTTATTAATAAAAGAAGACGAAAATTGACCTCTGATGTCCAAAACTAATGAATGCCTTAAATTTTGAAAAAATACATAATACTGTTCATGGCTTTAAGAATACAGGAAAACCTATAAGAATTCTATCAATTGAAAATAAAGTGGTAAACTCAATATAATACGTTCACTTACGGATTTTTTTGGCATTGTACGGAACCCTCTCCACGCGAGTTCAATTCATACTTGGCCGGTTGTGTATTTATTGAATTGCAAAGTTATCAAAAGTACTATACATTTAGCGGACTTGGCATCATTTTAACACTACACTTTTGATGGAATATAGCATACCTACTTCGTTTCATTCACTTACACAATACATTATACCGCATGTGTTGCCAGTATTGTCTAACTTTGTAATTAACAATATTACGAGTAGAATGAACGCTTGTAATATTCGTTGCTCTTCAATTTACTTACGACATTACTTGCTTTTGTTTAAATCGTCGTTTAAAGACCATCAAAGGAATCTGTTCTTCTATTTGTTGAATTGGTTCTCAAAAGCGGTTTTAAAAATATTTCCGTTTGCTTTATTTAAATAAACAACAAATTGCGTTTTATCTCTTGCTTAATTTTTATAATTGTTACTTGTTTTTATTAAAAGTATTATCTAGGCTCAGATATTTAAGACCAATAAGTGCTTGTCAAGAAATAACATAATTAAAAATCGTCTAATTTCTTGTGGCCTGTTTTTCAGCTATAAAGAATGTGACACAAATAAGTTGAACAAAAATGGCGGATTTCGAAGCATTTTTATATAAATTCCCGATACGTAAATTGAACCAAAATGTCGGTCGTCAGCGCATTATTTGTACCTGCGCGATAACCGCCATTTTGGTTCAGCCTACAGAGATTCATAGGCGAAATATTCACGTGATCACGGCCTAATTCAAACAAAGGTACTCTTCTGACGTTTCTCCATGCGGTAATATCACCGCGGTGATTTGATGTAGTGTAATCTTCTAATTATTAGACGCTTACAGTTATTGGACAGAACATAAAACCTCATTTCATGAAAGAAGACGAAGGTTATTTTCAAAACGGGAACTATGCAGCTACAGAGTACAAAAAGATATCAGCTGCAGTGGACCTTAATAAAAAAGGTTTTATTGTGTTCTGTCTAATGACTGTTAGCGTCCAATGACTAGAAGTTTATCCTATTGACTTATATTGTCAACTCGTCGAGTTCCTCTTGTCCTATACTAGTAGCCATGCCATCTATATAAATCGAGCATTGAATCAAAACATTTGTTTCCTATGTTATTTTACAGCTCTTGTATACCTTAAACTTTTTCTTTCACACATATAATAAATATACCAATAACACTGATTGAGCTAGCCCCAAAGTAAGTTCGAATCTTGTGGTATGGGATACTGACTTAACGATACTATATTTTACAATAAATACATATAATAGATAAACATCTAAGACCCAGGACAATTTGAAAAAGGCCATTTTCCAATTTGCCCTGACGGGACCTCTGGGTGGCGGACTAGCATGGTAACCACTACGCCACCGAGGTCGTCGAAATCACATTTATTATAAACTTCAATTTTCTTCTGACATTAGTATAACAAGTTTTTCTTATATTTAGCATACTAAAAAGCAGCCCAATCCCGTCATATTTCACGGCTGATAAAACTGGCCAGCCTAAAACGCTCAACCGTAAAAACGGCCGATCACAAACCGCTAGAAACAAAAACAGTTTGTTATAGGCCGCGCGCAGGGGCTGGAAAATGTATCGGGCCATTGATAGTGTACATAAAATGGACTGTAGATAAAACTATGCTGTCGATAATAAAGACCAAATTATATGTTTTTTTTTTAATGTTTTGTTTATATGGTAAAATGTTTATGGAAACTGCTAAAAATGTTTTGAATAGTATACTTTTTCTAACTCAGAAAACGAGGCGTAAGATCCAAATAATGTAAGTATATTTTATATAAAATAGACTTTAGATACTTATATCTCAGCTCCCAGAATTAAAGATGAAAACCAAATTTTTATTCGTGAATGTTAACTCCTGACGTGAAAGTGAAATGTTATGTTTGAAGTGTCTGTCTGTCTGTCTGTGGTATCGTCTCCTAAACGAATGTACCGATAATGATGCGGTTTTTTCTTTTTGTTTGAAAGATGACGTGATCGAGATGTTTCTGAGATACAGTTGTCTGGGTATTCTAAAATTAAAATTTTATTTCTTGTTATTTCATTTCATGAAATGTTATTGGAAAGTTTCATGTAAGGTTTTTTAGCTTTAAATCGATTTCTGCTAAATTAGTTACCGTTTTAAAAACTAGACCTATATTAGATACATATCTCCATTTCGTTAGGTATTTTATTATAATAAACAATCTTGACTTGTATTTTATTGAAATATACACTTCACAAATTAAGTAATATCTTACACATCACATGACACATTAGGTACCTCGGTAATTTATAAATTAAAATTGATTTTTGAGAAGAAGAAATTGATTGAAGTGTATATTTTAATAAAAAAGACACGTCAATTTTTTTACCTTTATTTGAGGACCTAAACAAATAAATTATAGACATTGATGCATGGAATACTTAATTGTGTACCAAGATACCTGACCAGACCCTCTACTTATATCTTAAATTTTCTCTTAAACTATAAATGATGTTCACATGAAAATTTATATTCAGAGAGATTTTAATTAAGTCTTTCTGAATATTTATGAATAGTTTGTGGTAGAGCCACGCTACCGGCAAAACTCTGTTTTGCTAGTAGCATGAATGGGCCGGCTCGTCCGGGGAAGTACCACACTCTCACAGAAAATCGACGTCTGAGTAGTAGCGTCACCGCTTTTATGCTTCTTTCGGTGAGTGAGAGAGCCGGAGGGCCCCCCCTCCCACCTCTCCCCCGTCCCCCTTCCCTTCACCCACGTCTTCCCTTCCTGAAAGGCCGGCAACGCTTCTGTTACACCCCTGGTGTTGCAGTTGTCCATGGACAGCGGTGATCACTTTTCATGTGACCCGCTTGTTCGTTTGCCGCCCTATGACATAAAAAAAAACTTAAAGAGAAAATTGAAGATATAAGTAGAAGGCCTGGTCAGGTATCTTGGTACTTAACTGTACTTACATAATAATTTGAAGTTAAATGCTTATCGAAAAACTAACGTACGTATTGATAATGCACTTCTATTGATTTAATACAATCCAACCAAAACAAAGCCTATTTTCAAAAGACATCTTGTCTCCAGAGTTTAATATAATCAATGCCACGGACAGACAATTCCCCACAAAAACTTTGCTATGTAACTATCATGTTGGACTAACCGCAGATACGGGTTGGGAGGAAACCCGTGACTGTATCGCGGTGTGTGTAAAGTAACGCTGAGTGAGATGTGTTCCTTAAGGGGGATACTTGAATTTTGAGTCCAGTGCTGCCTCTATTTAAAATAAATCATTTAAAAGGAAACAGATATCATTATATGTAATAAATTGTCTCGATCAAGCCCAGATAACTATTCAAACTATTTAATGAACTACTGTTTACAGTTTAAGGTAAGAACGTGAAGCTTTTCTACGCATATTTGCGAAAAACGGCCACTTTTGGCTAATGTGATATATATATATGTGTGTGTGTAATATATATATATATATATAACTTAAATACCTACCGTGCCAAAATGTACAGAGTTGGAGATTTTTTTTACGATTCGGTCCTATACTAAAAGTTGGTCACATTGATTAGTATGTTTACTGCCTTTCGGGTTGATACCCCCTTTACGTTACACTTTGAATTATTTCAATTTTGTTTTTAGTAGAAAACCTTCAAAGTTTCACGTTATCACTTAAAACTGTAAACAGTAGTTCATAAAATAATTTATTTCAAATGGGGTCAACTAGACCCCGAAAAATTCATGTATCACTTTAAAGTATTACATACATAACGGAATCTCCTAAGGTCTCGCGCAATATGCGTCCCCGTTCCCCGTCCTCGCACCTCTTCCCCGTTCTCGCCTTGTCGAAGGTGTTGACTGCGGGCGAACACGCACATTACCGTGTGCACGGATGTATATTTTCGTTTGTAATAGTGTAGGCATAAATGATACTCCGCTTCTATGTAGTACCATACCTGTGGCTGAGTGAGATGAGAACCTTAAGAGAGAAGTCTAGCGCGCACTCTCGTCCATACAAAAAGAGATTATGACATTTAAGACCGGAAAAACATTTTCTGCTTTTAAATGTTATTTTTTTTTGTGTTTGTTTTTTAAGTATGTTGACGCAATTAAAAACTAGGTCTATAGGTTTTCCTTCACTTGAACATTTGCAATTATATTTCTTATTATAGCAAATTTTGGAAAAAGAAAATCTTTTTTTTATTATCTCAACAACATACTAGAAAACATTGAGTTCAAATAACATTTAGGAGTGGAAAAACGTTTTCTCCTTCTACTTTTTTGCATGGACGGAACGCGTGCTATTCTTTCCTCTTAGGGCGTGTTCGGACAAAACGTGCACGCCAAGCCCACGCCTAGCACATGCCTAGCGCATGCCTAGCGCACGCCTAGCGCATGCCTAACTCGTTTTGAACATTTTAAATTTTGCAATGTAAGTTGTATTGATATGTGATAGATAAGATTCAAATTATATGCAACAAATTAAAATCGCGCTAGTCGTGGGCTTGGCACGTGACGTGACGACTGAACGCCCCCTTAATTAGTGGTACTAGCGTAGCACTAGCACTGAGCGTAGATTTGTAAGGGAGATCAGAGTTTTTTTCTCTAATCTTAATATTTATTTTTAAATATTTGACACAAATTGTCTACTAAAACATTCGATCGAGAGAGAGAGAGATTTAGAATAATTTTAAAAATGTTCCGCCTAACTCATTTTACTCTATTAAACGCTGGCTTAATAAGTTTGTCCTTATAAGCCCATATCGTAAAATGAGCAGAACTCCTTCGCATTTTTTTTTCCTCATTTGATTTATTGTTTAAAAATATGGTATAAGTACGTATTTTTCTTTTCTTTGATTAGCAAATAACGAAAATACAGCGCATAAAAATTTTGCATGACGGCACGATTAGCTTCGATTTTTAACCCGTCAACAACCGAAATTTTGCAAACCCATTGTTATCTATTGTTCTCTCGGTCGGATCCGACCTTCTGGAAGCTGACGGGTTAACCAAAGGTGACGTAAATCATCCCCACTCCAAAACTTCGAAGCGCTATATCTTTGTGAATTTTTACTACTTTGCTAAACGAAATAATACGGGTCCTTTATTTTTGGATAATCTACTTAAGAGCGGCCTTCCCGTCTTACTTTTCATACAGACGCTCGTACGTAATAATAGTGTTGTAAAAGATCTTTCTTGAATTTTTTTGACCTAACGGGTATCTTATGCGCTTGGGTTTCTAGGTTTCTATCGAAATAAAAAATTTCAATTTGGAGAAACAAATTGAGTATAAGCCTCTCAAAAATCTGATAATAAATTATAAAAGTAAAAAAATATTTCGATAGAAACCTTGCAAATGTAATGAAAATTTTAAATAAAAAACATTATTTTCACACACTTGTAAGGCTTACTGAAAGACACGTATCACCTAAAACAAGTTTTATAAATTTCCGCATCTAATGAAAGGGCCTTTACAATTTAAATTAAATAATATATCTTTTACCCACACATCTTATTTTACAATCTTTGTATAATCTTATCTTATATGTAAATATTGTCTTACAATCTTCGACCACGTCATATCGGGCGGTTTATGAGTCTGATTTTATGCACCACTGCGCACAGGACCTTAATACCGAGGCGTAACCTCCAGGAAACTATAACAACAGTTATAAAAGACGTACTAAAAGATGTTTTTCTTCCAGTAAACCACTTACCATATTTTTATGAATAATATTATGTCTTATTAAAATTTTTACAAAGTGCTATTACAGACGACATTACCATTTTGATTCCTTTTTCCATCTTAACGCCCACTAGTGTTGCGACAGTATTCGATACTATCGATAGTATCTAAATTCAATAGTATAGATACTTTCGATAGTTTTACCTTACATCAATAGTATTGCAAACTATTGACAATCTAATTGAAATACTATCGATAGTATCGGTTATTGAATACTATCGATAGCCCTATCAATATTGTGACTGTTTTTCAAGGTCGACTATCGATAGTGAAACTATCGATAGTTATGCGATGCTAACGCCCACTATCACGCGAAGCCTTTGGGTCTTACGGCCTTGAGCTCTGTTAACCCCGTCAGGAATAAATACGTGATAATTGATGTATATACTTAAATGTTCTACCCTTTCTGGGGTTCTCTATTTTTTTTATTATTTACCAATTTATACTATATATATATATATGAATACATCAAATAAAAGTTGTACAAAGGCACTACTTATCTCAAAAGATATCTCTTTCAGTTACCCTATCTGGGGTTCCCTATTATTTATTTATTTACCTATTTATATAGATGGAAAATTTATGCAGGGAATACATCAAATAAAAGTTGTACAAAGGCACTACTTATCTCAAAAGAGATCTCTTCCAGTTATTCTTTCTGGGGTGGAAAAAGATCTCTTCCAGTAGGCCTGTGAGAGGAGATATTTATGTAAGAGAGGCATACAGGCGTGTTTAAACATAAAATAAAAGAAGAAGAAAATAGAAAAGACATAAAACTACACTAACTACAAATAAACATACATATATTACACATATACTTAAATAAATACATATGTCTATTTAAAAGAAAATATAATATATACTTAATATGAACATTATAAGTTACAATTAACATGATTCCAATAAATCATGATCTTTTACTCCCTTATAGGACGGCAGTGGCTCTGTGTAAAAACCAGTAACCTCGTCAAATCACTTAATTGAGGTAGCGGACCCCGGGCTCTGAAGCGTTTCCGCTGAGGATGCCACCGGGAATACGTAACGATGATGATGACTATCTAACTACTATAATACTGAGGAATCATAACCATCGCAGAAAAGTGAGTTTCCTACTCGAATTCGTAAAATCTTTCTGCGATACATTATTCATGGAAGATGTTACTCCGAATGATTGATAATGCGATGCCTTATAGCGAATGTTTATACATCGATGCTTTGTTAGTTAGGTGCTTTCTTGCTCAGCGGTAAGGTTTCAGAGCCCAGGATTCGCTATCTTACCTAGGTAATTTGACGAGGTTACTGGTTTTTACACAGAGTGACTGCCGTCTGACCTCAGCAGCCCAAAGTCCCCTTTGGGTTGGTATGCAAGTTTAGTAGGCCAAGTATCATTAAATAAAATTGGATAGGTTTGAGCAAACGCTAGAGAAACGCTTCTGAAATACGGAATCATCTTTATTTTCGGATAATCAGGTGATTCAAACATGCAATATCCTAACCAAACCAGGAAGCATACTTTGTAAAAATACTTTTTTACAAAGTATGCTTCCTGGTGGGATTCCCCGCGAACTCACGATCTCTGGATCACAAGGCGAACGCCTTGACCACATGGCCATGGAGTCAGTCATATAGTTCGTTAGTTGGTATACAAGGAGTATCGCGGAGTTTAATATTTATGATTCCGCAGTTCTGAGCCTCGCTTTACAACCGAGTTACAAGGGTAAGGTCAAACTTTAATCTTATTTGGGGACCGAAAGATTAACTAGCGACACGCGATGGAGCGAGGCGCGATGGAGAATGCTTTAGTATACCACTTAAATTTATTTGCCATAAAACGGCAATGTGTGCGACTCTTTTCATACAGTGACAACTGGAATAGTTTGGCTATTAAGCCTGCGTTAAGTGTACACGGGTAGAGTAATTTTGGACGAGTAGCATAACATTGCGTTGCGGAGCTACGCGCGCAGTGGAAGTGCTACGGAATAAATTAGTATCGAAACCGATGTCAAAAAGCTTAAACAAACAAATCACTAATCATATTTGCATTACATAAAAACAATTCGTTTTGTTGATTGTTTTTATTTATTTTAATACTAACCTCATAAAAAGATTTATTTTGCTATGGTTTAAAAAAAATACTTAGGATGTTTTGCAATCTGTAGTATAAATTTACGAAAAAATTTGGTACTTAATCATAGATGGCGTTTTTTTCCAAAGAACTTAAGTACGATTAACGTAAGGTCTTTATTAGCATCGTATTTTCGGGATTAAGTGCAGTTGAGCTTAATTATGACACGCGCGCTACGCGCCCTTAGAACTTCCACCTTTTTCTCTTCCGTGCTAAAAATAGTAACAATGAAACCAGCAATGTAACGCCATTAGCCAAAAATTACTCTACCCGTATACAGAAGGCTTTAAAGACGCCCTTACCCTAAACTTTTCCATACAAACGTAGTCTAGGTTTTATTCGAAACAACATGCTAATCCAATTCATGCCATTTGTGTAAATTTGTATGAAAAAATCGAGTTAGTATCGCATTTAAATAACAACTCTTAAGTGCAGAAGATGCCTTTTATTATTTTGTTCTTAATTTTATTTTTTCACTTTCTTATTATACAAAAAATAATTTATTACAACATTCTAGCCTAAACTTAGACTAATTAGTAATTTTACAATGACCTAGTTTTTAAAGCAATAGTGCAAGATCGTGTCCATTGGCACTTTTTCACTCTGTACTGTCTCTATTAAAGGGAAGACACTTTAATGTAGCTTTGATAACCCCGCGGACCAAAGTTGACCATTAACTTTTGTTATATACGACCCTACCCAATAGTTAATGGAAGTCGTGCATCAGGCTGTACATACCTACTGATGGAGTTTCGGTGTTTCCCACTTTCTGCTTTGTTACCGAAGGCCTAACAGCTTGTTGTTTACTTGCCGATGTGTTAGGCTACGCACGTTATGCTAATAGTTGCTGATAGTGGTTGCGACAAAGCGAGAGCGATAAAAAAAAATCTTAAGGCCCATTTAAGCGGTGAAAGCTTCTTACCTGTTGCATACAATTTTTGAAGCAATTCATGATTTTTATAGCTGACGTTTCGTTTAGACCATGCTAGTTACTATTAAACCAATTACCATTTTATTAACTGTAAACAGAAGTTCATAAAATAGTTTAAAGGGTGAGCTAAGGCTCGGTCAAGGTAAAATTTTAAATGATATCTCCGTTTCCTTCAAATGATTTATTTCAAATGGCATTGGACCCCAAAAAAATTCAAGTATCAACTTTTAGTGTACACCCACTTAATCGTAGTTAGATAACCTAACCAAGGTTGCTGGAAAATCTGGAAACAGGCTGCTTTAGATTGGTCATTTTATTAAAGTCCTTGGAAGAGGGCTGTGCCCAGTAGAGGAGTGGACGTTATGCGGCTGCATTGATGATGATGGTTATAATAGTGATACATATTATAAAAATAGCGTCTGTGTGATTAAGTAGTTAGTGTGCGAAAGCTCTAACAAGTTGTTTGATCGGTTTACTTGACGATAAGTTACGGTTTACTTGACCATTTAAGTCGCGGCATGGGGCCTTTATGATCAGTTTTGAGGCAACGATAATTGGGATAGCCGCAATCTGTGCAAACTTTTAGTTGCGTACAACGGTACCATGTGGCGTCACTACATTGTTTTTAACTAAACTAGTGTCACAGAATTAATATGAGTAGTACATACAGAACGGAAACTCCTACACCTAAAAGTACTATTCCGATCCCAGCTGCCGACTGCAACTGCTGACAGCACGTGCAGCGGCTGCATGCAGTCGGCCGCAGCTGCACGACTGGTTAGTATGTATTTGTATGAAATGACTTCCGAACACCGCCGTAGCAGTACGTGCAGCAACCGCCGACTGCACATGCAGTAGCAGACGCACAGCGCCCCCGACTGCAAACCAGTGTTGCAGTGACTGCCAAATGATAAGGACGTGTTGTATCCAAAAAAATGAGTTTTTCAGATATTGAAGAGGAGCAACTGATAAACAAAACAATGAAAATTTGTTAATGTAAAATCGTTGACATTTTTGTTGTAATTTTTGTAACATTTGCTAGTGCACCGCCTAGAGTTGGTTGTGAAGTGGCGGTTTGTGCCGCCACTCTTCAACTACATGCAGCCGCTGCACGTGCTGTGGAAAGGGTACTGAAAAGTTCCTTAACTCCCACCCGCCCCCGTTCCCCGTCACCGCACCTCTCCCCACTTTCGCCTATTACAATGTGTTGAGGGACGAACACACACATTGACGTGTGCTGGCTCTGTGAGCTGTAGACCTTACTAGACTGTCATTGCATATTTACACCGATGTTAGGCGATGCGGCCCATCACTATTTTGATCCCTTTTTCCACCTTCTCGCTACGATCACGCTAAAAGTTACCTTTGAGTCTTTGCGGCACTGGGCTCCATCTGATAATATGTTTGTATGTATAAAGATGTGATAATATGTTTGTATGTATGTTCGAGCTGTACGCCTATGGAACTCACTACCACTTACTATCCGACACGCCGAAACGCTAGCCAGCTTCAAATCTCAAGTTAAATCTTATTTTCTATCCTTATGAAGGGTAAATAAATCCTTCCCATATCATCATATTTTTTCAGTGTAAGTTGTATCTATTTATGTAAGATGTATATGTATGTTTATTATAATTATTGTTTATAAGTATGTTTATACTGACCGCCCCGCACTACCTAATTTCCCATTACTATTTTCTATATAGGGAGGTTGCCTGGAAGAAATTGCTTAGCGATAAGGCCGCCTTTTGCGCATTTCCTAGTTTTTAAGATAATTATATCCTGTATTTATTTATTTTGTGCAATAAAGGGTATTGTATTGTATTGTATTGACGACCTCCGTGGCATAGTGGACACCATGCTAGTCCGCCACCCAGAGGTACCGGGTTCGATCCCCGGTCAGGGAAGTTGGAAAATGGCCTTTTTCAAATTGTCCTAGGTCATGGATGTTTACCTACATATGTATTTCTTAAAAAATATAGTATCGTTTAGTTAGTATCCCATAACACAAGTCTCGAACTTACTTTGGGGCTAGCTCAATCAGTGTTATTTGTCCCTATATATTTATTTAGTATTGTATTGTATTGTATTGTATTGTAGATGTTCACCGCATATCTTAAAACTCCCATGTCAATCATTTTGAAAACATATCGAAATTTGAATCGATAAAAAAATCATGTATGTAATAAGTATATAATCGTTGAATCTGCTCACAAAAATTTCATGAGAATCTGAAATCTTGTTTGTCCAAAATAAAACGGATACGCTTTGCCTGCGCATAATGAATTTCACTTCAAACGTATAAAATAATCTACCTAAAATGTTAAAGGTTTATAGTGAGAGGTACTTATTCCTTTTCATTTATCAAAAATAGTCTCAAAAAACGTCACCCTCTTTAAGCCAAATTCGTTATTTCTAATGAGATAACTTATTCAGCTCCATTTTAAATTCCTCCCCGAAAAGCTGACTTTAAGTTAGCTACGTACAACGCAAATTATATATATTTTATATTTGGGTCATAAATTAAGAATATCATAGAAGTGAAAAATTGATTCGTCAAACATATAGAAAAGGTTAAAAAGTGCGAGCAGAACACAAGCATCGTGCGTGGTGTTGCAAACCGTAGTCAAGGTGCATTGAAGTGCTGATTTAATATTTTTGCGACAAGATCTCAGATATACAGAGTTACTTGTAATCAGATGCTATCCTCTTGAAGGGCTGTTAGAACTATTAATTTAACTCGACGTTAGGAAAAATAAAATTTTTCATTTTTCTTTTTTCTTTTTTATTTTAGATTTTAGATTTTTTTTTCGCTTTCCTTTCCCATTTATGTAGCAATGTAGCATGTCGAACGCGCAAACGAAGTTCGTTGAGTTAATTATGACAATCCGAAGTAATAATTATGTTCGATGACACCTCGAGTGTCAATGAATCGGCATATAGATAGATATATGAGATAAATTAATTGAATTTCGAAATTCGAGCATAAGCCAAATAGGTCTAGGATTGCCGAGATATGATGGGTATTAAAGGGATTCCAAACCCTCTAAGTTTACAAATTTCGGCAATCTACTTTGATAATCTAGCAAGTTATTCATAAGTTATCCATCTGTTGGTTATTCTGTTTTATTTTCGAGCAATCCCAGCAAATCTATGGGCAACTTTGACTGTGAATATGTAAATACGCAAAGTTTTAGGATACCGTGCGTTGGTCCCATATAAACATGTTGCATTTACAGTGATGCTCACATATTTACAGTGCCTCGGACTAATGAACGAGTTGTTCAGGATTATTGTCCCTGTATGGACTATCGCACATTACACTTGAATAAATGTAGGATGGCAACATCCAATGAAAGAGCGAGTGAGAGCGTGATGTCTGAAAGAGCGAGAGAGAAAAGGAAGATAAGTAATAAGATGGCGATTTCATATACGGTCAAAGATTTAGAATATACAAGTAGTATAGATTTGCCACTGCGCGGCCAGGGGTAAGAGAAAGACATGTTAATGATACTACGTATACTTTTTTCATGGTCGGGTTATAGGCACACTTAAAATATATTAAAACCCGACCATGAAAAAATGTTCGGATGGTGACAGAGACAAAACACGGCACTCGTTTCTTTTTCTTCTTTTAGAAATCGCAATAAGACTATCTCGCTCTATCAAAGCGTGTCAGGCCCTTGTATACGGTGGTAAAGACCTGTCCCGTGTGCTAAAATTAAAATAAACGAGTTCAGAAGTTGCCCGGCATTTTGTAGAAGCTCTAATTGTGAAGCCCTTTGGCTTCACAATTAAAGCTTCTACAATTTTTTTACTTATTACTTATTATGACGAATTAAATAACATTTTCCTTCGGCTCCCCCGATGCCACATAAATATATTCAGAGAGACAAATCTCCCTACACTATGTTTGTTGTTGTTTTTCGTGTGTGTAAGTGGCCAACACTGGTGTCAGATTTTTCAGGCTGCCTAAAGGCATCTGACGTAGCTTGACGACTGCCATACAATGATGACAGCCGGGACCAACGGCTTATACGTGCCTTCCGAAGCACGGAGGAGCTCGAGTAATTTGTATGCCACTTGCGGTCACCCATCCAAGTGCGGACCACGCCCGGTGTCGCTTTACTTGCGAAAGCGTTAGTAATACGCAGTCCCACTGGGCCACCGAGCTCCTCAAAACTACACTATAAATTTAGTTGAGTTAGTAAATAAGTTAAAACTTTTGTTTTTGGATACTTACTGAACGATACTTTTTCTTATGATAAAAACACAAAGATAAAACACCCGACATATTCGACGCCATTCCGATCCTCAGTAACAACAAAAAAAAAGTAAAATTAACCAGTAGCAAGCTAAAAAAATTCCAAATTATTAATTTAAAAAAAAGACATGTAGCTATATACCGCGCGAAGCCGACAACTTCTTTCAACAACATTTTCGGAAATACCATTGTAGGAACACAACATTGACTCGCAACGCATAATCCGCTTGTCATATAATTTAAAAAAAAACAAATACGCAAACCTTTCGAAGGAGAAGCCTCTAGGAGAAGCTTTCTTTAATCAGATTTTAATTTATTTTAGATATTTGCAAAAATCCCAATGACCTTCATTTTCCAGCAAGGTTAAGATTATGTGAGGAAGTGACGTCACGATTAAGATTTGGAGAAATATGGCAATATCTAATTTCAGTACTGTACAGTCGCTGTCCCTGTCATCTCCCTGCAACAATATATGACAACAACCATCACACCGAAAGTAATTTAAACAAGTGACATTGACAGATGACAGTTGTTATTGTTTTTTTTTTGTACGGCCATAGGAAAAATCTAAACTGAGATTGCTGTGTGTTGTCACTTCCGGTGTAAAGTTTAAAATTATATAAAAATCTTGATAATACTAAGATTTTGTTTATTGAAATTACCTTCTTAAAATTGTCTTTATTTTCAATTAAAACTATCTACAAAACTTATCTAATTTAGTTGACAAGCCAATTGTAAATATTAGCGTTGTGCTGGGCGAAGGCCTTTATCCTGAGTTAAATGTATTATAGGGTCCTTAAGTGTGTGAAATACCAGTGTTTTACAAAACGTTACACTAATATTTAGGTTATAAGGCTCGAAATAGGCTAGAGTAATTTAATCAGAAACAAGAATGTTATATGTTACGTTCAAAATACAGCCAAGTCAAAGTCAATAAACATTAAACTTTTTTTCTAACAGCATATAAGATATTTTATTACCTAAAAATATGGTAGATAATAAAATGAAAAAGAACTTAAGTGTCTTAGAAGACCCGGTTGGAACGAACTTTCATAGTAAATTAAAAACAGTTAAATTATAAAAAATATATTTGCATGTGCTGGGTTCGAACCTGAAACATCGAGCATCTCAGGAGTACCCTCTCCCAACGGAGCTATCGACGAGATAGTCAAACTTGAGAAATAACCAAAAAGTGACCGCAAAATTTTACACTTTTTTTGCTTAGCTCCCGTTCGTACCTTCCGAAAAGGAAATTCGTTCTAATAAATGACGCATCCGTGGCGTAGTGGCCACCAAGTTAGTCCACCACCCAGAGGTCCCGGGTTCGATCCCCGGTTGGTCTTTTTCAAATTGTACTGGGTCTTGGATGTTTATTTATATATGTATATGTTATAAAATATAGTATCGTTGAGTAAGTATCCCATAACGCAAGTCTCGAACTTACTTTGGGGATAACTCAATCAGTGTTATTTTGTCCCTATATATTTATTATAATATTTATTCATTTATTATAAATAGGTACAGACCGAATCTTAAAGGACTTCTTTTTTTCATCTACCGCTGGCTTGAACCTATATCTAAGAAAATAAAATTCAAAAACAGAACTGCTGACTGCAGTTTAACCGCTCTTTTATTGCGGAAAGATCACGATAAAACCGTGAGTTAACAAAAGAGTCTAACAATAACAGCGGGATAATCGCGCGCGCTAGAGGGCGCCACAATGAGCAACTTTGGGAGCCTGATCATGATTGATGATACAACTTTAAGCTGGCCGAGACTCCGACATCACTTCTTCAATTCACAAACTAAAAAGAGTGCAAAATAACACTTTTGGAACCATAAGTATTATGTAGGTACAGTATGATTTTCGGTTAGAAAATTATAGATTTTTTTATCCTTTCGAAACAGAGACAAATGTTGGTAACATTATTAACTTATGTGACTGAGGGGATACTGTGAAAATGAGTTTCTTTCGGTGTTTCAGTAGTCGTTGCAAAGCACTGGCATCGGTAGCTTGTCTTTAAAAATTAATTTAATTTTAATGTATAGGTAAACTACACGTAATGTAAATTATACTTATTGACGTTTAAAAGTCCCTATAAAAGTCTTAGTTTAAAAGTCCCTATAAAGTCTTAGTCACTTAGTCCATGAACCACCTTGTGTTATGACCCAATTCATTCTTTTGTAAATTTCTTTTGTAATTTTGCTGACGTGGCTATAAAAAAATTTTAGGAAGTGTCCACGCGTTTTAATCTCTTAAATAACCATTGATAGTATAGTACGCATTATTCAATAAAACTTTTTTAACGTGTGTTTTAAATTTTGCCATTGGAAGGTTTACGACCGCTTCGAGAAGTTTATTAAGTAATGTTATACCTACCTAGCTTACAAAATAATCTTCATACGCCTAAATTTCGACTTGCTAAAACCAGAAAGTCACTCTTACTTTCTGGTTTTAACAAGTCGAAATTTAGGCGTATGAAGCTTATTTTGTGAACATCACTATTTTTCCTGTAACTATTAAGTCTTGATTTAACAAAAAGGAGATTGTCCTAAATAAACTGAGATGTCACAGATTCTATAACTCTTTACAGATTTAAATAACTCTTTTAAGGAATCGCGCGATTTTAGTCCATAAATCGACCGAATGCTCTCTTTTGTAGCACAGAAATAGTATTTATGTTAGCCGTTTTATCCCATAAGAGCAATCCATACGACATTATGCTATTAAAATAACTAAAGTATACTACCCCAGCAGTTTTAGGCGTTAATACAACGTCTGACTCTCCTCACTCACAGCATATGCTGCCGAACTAAGTTTCTTAGCAGTGGCCTCAATATGTTTATCCCATTTTAAGTTGCGGTCTACAGTTATGCCTAAAAACTTGGTGTTGGGGACCCATTTAAAGATTAAGATGTTAATTAAGATGTTAACACATACGATTACATGCAGCATGTTAAGTTATGCTTCTATACTGACTCTATTTTCCATCACCCAAGATCAGTTTCCAAGTGGGTTACTGACTGTTCCCTATTGTTTTTAGTGTAATTTATACGTTTTGCAACTTGGTTTGAAGACCGGACACGAGACACGGAGATGAAGGATTAGACTTGAGGACTTCGGGTTTTGGATCATAAATCATATAATCAATGTATGTCTCAAACTTGAGCTTTAGTTTTTATTACCCGACTGCGTCAGAAGGAGGGTTATGTTTTCAAGTGTATGTATATAGTATGTATGTATATTTCTAGAGGACGCTCTGCAGCCTAACGGCAATATTGTTCAAGCTTTAAAAGTGGTGTTAAATTTTCAAATTCTGAGAGTGTTATGTGTATAAAAAATTAAAGGGATTTTAGGCTTCTGTACCCAAAGAGTAAAAACGGGACTCTAAAACTAAGACTCCGCTGTTCGCCGGTCTGTCTATCTGTCACCAGGCTGTTTCTCATGAGCATAATAGCTAGATAGTTAAAAATTTCACAAATTATGTAGGTATTTCTTTTGCCGCTATAACAACAGATACTAAAAACAGAATAAAATAAATATTTAAGTTGGCTCCCATACAACATTAACTTAGCCGGATTCGCACTTAGCCGGTATTATTTATAAAAAAGCTATTTTACGAATTATTATGATGGGCAAAAAAGCCCAAATGGTATTTATTACGAACAATTTGCCGCCTGAAACCAGATGAATATGGCGTTTATGGGTAAAGGCCATTCCAACAACCTTGGCAACTGTGTTTAGTTGGTATAAAAAATTCAAGAGCGGTCGACTAACTGAAGGATGAGGAAAGAGGTGGTCGCCCCTTGACGGCTGTTATGGAAGAAAACGTGCTAGCTAAAATTTCATACCTCGGTGATGTATTACGACATCAGCGATACGATCTTCTTTAGCTTATTATGATGGGCAAAGTCGCAGAGAAGGTTGGAAGGAGAAAGAAATCCTGGCTACGTATCATCCGAGAGTGGACCGGGATAGCGAGCGCTGCTGAGCTGTTCCGCCAAGCTAAGAACAAAGAAGGCTTCCCCAAGCTTGCCAACCTTTACTAGTTGGACAGGCACCTTAAGAAGAAGAAGATTGAGTCGCAATTTTGCATAATTTCATTTTGAATATACACCCATCCTGAAGTAATTTCATTTGCAGGAAGCAGTGCCAAGTTGGCGCATTGTAAAATTATTCTTTTGTTGTGAGTATGTGACTTTATTTAAACCCAGGGATTTTGATTTGCGCCACAGCTGTTAAACAGCTACGAGTAGTAATGGTATTAGCAGCCTTTGATTGTAACTTTCATTTTCTTTTATCGTGCCTTCAATATCTATAGCGACTTTAGCCACCTTATTATAAAACCCAGACTAATAGATTTAACACATTAACCGACCAAATCAAGTTGACATCTAGTAATATCACAGTATCTCACCTTTCAATGTCAACTTCATTTTTGGCGGATAATGGTTCAAACCTAGTAACAAAGTTAGTCTGGGTTTTATAATAAGACGGTAGTAGATTTCACTATGGAATTCGGGACGCAATTTAATGAAATAAAATGTTATAAGCTTTTTTGGTCCTGTGACTCATGAAAGCGTGCACAAAATGTACTACATTCTAGTTACTAAGTTAACTTGTTATTACTTTTATGTAAAATACTTAGGTATTCTACCTACGCTCGTTAAAAATGATTTTGCATTTTATTCTTCATGTATCTTCCTTTTGACCGCATTCATAATCGCGCTACTCGTATAATCGACGATGTGACTCTCGTAGGTCGTCTCGATTTTCGCATTTATCATGGAAATTGCTCTGAAGAATTGTTCGACTTAATACCTGTTGCAAAATTTCACCACCACACCACCCGCCTGAAATTAAAATTTCATCCACACCACTTGGATAGTTGGCAATCAACCACAGTACGTTTTAAAAGGAACTTTTTACCACGTACGACCAAACGTGGAATTAACTTCCCGGACCGATATGACACTGAAACCTTCAAAAAACGAGTCTATATCTTCCTGAAAGGCCGGCAACGCTTTTGTTACACCCCTGGTGTTGCAGTTGTCCATGGGCAGCGGTGATCACTTCCATCAAGTGACCCGCTTGTTCGTTTGCCGCCCTATAACATTAAAAAAAAGTGAATCTCTTTGTGTTCTAATTCTATATTCTTTAAAATAAAAAGAAAAGTTATCATTTCGTGTAGAAAATGTTCAATTATCAATAAAAGTCGTAAAGTAGGAAAATGGCCCGTTTATACAGCCACCACACGTCGCCCACATAAAAATCTCTTGGCACATATAAACCTTAAATATTTTTTGGTCTGCGACACTTGGGCACTATATTGGCTTTAGTGGTGGCGATCGAGATAGTAAAGTTGTTCAGAGAGTTAGTTATCGAATTTATAAGTGAACTTATTTATATAATGCGTGAATATCGTGGAATACTCGGTGAGAACGAAGTTTGAAAAAAATTGTGACGTATAAAAGTGACGGAATAATCTCACACTTTTTCTGACAATTCAATTTTTCCAAAAAAAAAACAGTGTACTTTATTATCTTTCAGGAGTTTCTTCCATATCTCCAAAGTTCTTCATCATATCTGTACCAAATTAATATGGGACCAACTTTGTAGTAATAGTTTTACAAATAATAAAAGAATCATCAAATTCGGTCCACAATTGACGAAGATATCGTGTAACATACATACAAAAAATAAACATACAGTCGAATTGATAACCTCCTCCTTCGTTGAAGTCGGTTAAAAAGGAACTTCGTCCCAAAAATACTGGCAAAGTCGAAAGATAAACTGAAGTATATTCTAACACTTACTCTGTTCTTTTCGGTCGGCATTGTAGGAAAAGTTAAATACCTACTACCTAAACAATTCATACAACAATTTATAATTCTTTTTTAACGACGGACTTTGTGATTAATTCAACATACATATTCACAAAAAAAAACTCAATATTAAAAAACACAAAGAGGAAATAACAAATATTGATACTTAGATTTTTTATGTGCGTTTTAGCAGACCAAATGGGCAGCGATTAACTTACACAAACGATACGACATACACAAAACACAGAAGTGCTACATTTGAAACACGGAGTCACTAAATGAATTATTTTTCCATACAAAAAATCGTTGGTTTAGTGACTCCACGTTTCAAAAATGTCACTACTGATATTCTGCCACACTTGACGGATCTGAGATCCTACGTCACCTGATCATGTCCACTCGACATCCTCAGCGTGTGGTCCGTTTACGACGGTCATCTACCTAGGTAGTAAAATATTCCAATATTTACGACCTTCCACTCCTCACGGCAAACATGGCACTTTCCTTCAAAAGGGCCTTTATTGTAGTGCAATAAGGTCGATGCAGGTTCAAACTGACGCTTGATTTTGTTGCTTGCTGTCCCAGTGAGCTGGAACATGAGGATTTTTCACTTCAATGTGCTTTATATAACATCTGGATATGAATTTGTTTTACAAAGTTGGGTAGTACATGAATGCAGATAAATTGCACACTATATGTTAAACACAAGCGCCATCTATATGGCTTGCGTTGCATTATGCACTTAATACTATCATACTTTTACTATAAAAATAAAGCATCCCTCAATAAGTGGATCGATTAGCCGCCACTAGGTGTCATATTGTGTACATACACTATATACGAAGTGTTTATATACTCTTTGCTCTATATAACGTGGAAGGGATATACCTACCAGTAATAAATCGAACCACGGGCTGTCTACTAGATCACTATAGTTTATTAAAATAACAACCGAAAACACGAAAAAAAATTCGACATTCCCATAAAAATTGCCCCGGTGGCTGCACGCTTTTGGGTGGAAATGCCAAAAATTTTATTGTGTTTGGCTGTTATTTTAATTTCATTATACTATAGTGATCTAGTATAGCTAGTGGTTCGATTTATTACGGGTACGTCCTTTGCACGTTGTATAACAATGTTCTGTTCTGTTCTGTTCTGAGTCCTCCCAGCCAGCAGTTACGCTGCAAGAGCTTATGAATGAGGTTTACCTTGGAGAGTACGTCATCACGCTTGCAGACCAAAGCCGATGCATGTATATCGTCCTCAGTCCCTAGAACATGGCGACGCCAAACCTCGTTATACCACTCTCATGGCTCGAGAAACCAGTTAGACTCGTAGATAGGGATAAAGGAGTGTAGGAGATATTCGCAGTCAGGGAGTAGGGGAGAGAGAGGGAGTTGAAAGAACCGACCGAATACCAGCATCAAATCAGTATGGGGAGGATAGATATAATACTTGGTGTGTGATATATACTTGGAAGGATAATAGACTGCTTTGTTGTTTTGTATCCGTCGCGTTGCTCTGCAGGTCTTCTTCGTAAGATTAGAGATTTGTTGACACTGTCGTAATAGTGCAGCCTTCTGGTTTGTCTTCTGGAATTTGACTTCTGACTTCAGTTTACTGGTCTTGACACTCTTCACTTCTGGCTTCTGGGTTTTCTGTTTTTCGCAGCCGAGTTTCTGTTTCTGTTTACTGATTTTTCTGGTTCCTATGTACATTTTTTTTTTTTATGTAGTTCGATTTCTGAATCCTGCTTCTTTGTTCTAGGCTAATGGGTTCTGGCTCCTGATTTCTGTCTGAGGCTTATCAAAAATCAAGGACCCCACATTTTTTAGTTCAGCAAAGTAATAAAAGTTCGCAAAAATACAGCGCCTCGAAGCTGGAGAAATAAATGTAAATAATTTTTTTTTTCTCCCCTTCACTTTCGTCACTCCCTTTTTTTTCGCTTCTTTTTTTTTCCCGCATCGTATTATTACCTCATACCAAGTTTAGTTTACTATTTTGTAAGTGATATCCACATGGTTTCATTTATTTTATTTTCGTCCCTGTATGGCCAGTGGGGCACTGGCCGGCCATACAAAGACGAAAACAAAATTGATTTACTGATTTTGGTGTTGTGGTGTTACAGAGATTGGTGTACTGATCACTGTCTAAGCGATATTGGTGTCGGTGGTCTGGGTCTTTTGCGACATCTATTTCTTCGGGGTGTTGCTTGTAGGCCATCTCGGGCGATTGGTTGGTTTGGTGTTTCTTCTTCCGATTCTAATTCAGTTTCTGTATCAGTTTCTGATATTTCATAGATTCTTTCCGCTTCTTTTTTAATGAGGGTTCGATTTCCTGCTATTTCCATCCATTCTGCTTTTGTTTTGTGTGTGTAGTGGCAGATATCGTGATTGAGGGAGTCTTCCCAAGTATAAATAGGTCGTCCAACTTTCCGCTTGGCTTCTTTGCGTTTGTAAATTGCACGAAGTAGGTGTGGGATTGGGCGTCTCAGTATATGACCGTAGTATGATATCCTTCGTACCTTTATTATTTTGGATACAGTCTTTCCTTTCAGGATTTCTTTTATTTTTTGTTTTGGTGTGTCTTTGGCGACGTCAAGTAATCCTCGAAGTATTTGGCGTTCGTATTTCCTAAGTCTTGACCGATTTTGTTTTGTCAATGCAGAAACGTTCAAAGCATATGTCATGCACGGCCTAATTACCATTTTGTACATTAACACTGCGATGCTCCACTCTATTTGATTCTTTTGTATAAATGGTAATAATATTTTTGAATTTTTTATTGCTTTGACGCAACGGTTTTTGATAGTTGATTTCCGGTTGTGTGTAGCTGAAATGTATGTGCCTAAGTACTTGATTTCTGACATGGGTTTAATTATGGCTCCTCCAAGTATTCTGCTTAGTTGTTCTTCGACAGGTGGTCCATGAGGGTCTCGAATAACTAATTTAGTTTTAGTCTCGTTTATGATGAGATCAACTGAACGGAGAAGTTCTTTCATTTTTGTAATGATTCGATCGATTACTTCTATTTCTTCCCCGATCAGTATCAAGTCATCCGCGAAAGATAATATCATGGGCAGGGTTATTTCCAGATCTTGGTCGAGTCTCACTGCGCTTTCTTCTTCCTCCAGCGTTCTAAGTACCTCATCGATAATTATTGTGAACAGTCTTGGAGATAGGGGGCAGCCTTGTTTAACGCCTTTGCCCTTGTTGATAGTTTCCGAATTTTGTCCGCACCATGATATGAAAGTTTCGTCGTTCATACATGCTTTGATTATTCTGTTAGTAAGAGGTGCACCTACTCTGGTTAGCAGTACATCTTTAAGTACTTCTAAGTTGACATTATCGAATGCTCTTTCTAGGTCAACGGCCACGACGTAAACTACCGCTCCTTCTCTCCACTTAATATCTAAAACACGTCTAAGTGTAAAAATATGATCCTCAGTTGATCGGTTATTCAAGAAAGCCGCTTGATAATTTCCTAAATTAGTGATAGCCGAGTCTAGCCTTTCTAATAAGTAATTCGCGTAAATTCGATATCCTACGTTACAAATAGATATCTTCCTGAAATCATTTATGTTTTTTGGGTGAGGTTGTTTCGGGATGGGGACTTGCTTAGTGAGGCGCCACTCCTTAGGAACTTCATTTTTGTGCCATATCAAAGCCATAGTTTTGGTGAGTTCTTCTAAGAATTCAATTGGGGCTGCTTTGTATAATTCGGGTACAACGTGATCGGTTCCTGGGACAGTGGCATTTTTCATGCGCTGTATAATATTCCTAATGTTCTCAACGTTAGGGGGCTCCATCTTCGTATAGGCAAGGCCTGTTTCATTCGGTATTAACGTGTCGCCCTTCGCTTTGTTATACGTCTGCAATCCAGTTAGACATTGGAATGTAGTGTTTGGATTGATTTCGTGCATAATTCCTTTTATGATTTCTAAGAAATTTGTAAGTTATTTTCATACGTAGGGATTTGTGTGTCTTGCTTAGGCCCTGAAAAAATTTTTTTGTTTTGTAAGTTTCCTCTTTTTCTAAGATGGTTTTAAGTTTTTTTTGCGCTATAGTTACTTTTGGTGTACTTTTTTGTCTTGGGGATATTGTGATTTTTGGAATAACGCCTTTTGAAAATTTGCTAAAGCGACTCTGCTTTCTTTTGATTTAGCAGCAGGTTTTTGTAGTGCCTTATGTGCAGCATCTTTTAAAATATTATTTAGGGTGTCCCATTCAAGTGTGTTATCGTTTTTGTCCGTCAAATTCTTATTTGAGTTTTCTTCTTTTTTAATTAATTGGATTTTTTCTTTTACCGCGTTCTGGTAGATTGTCAAGTTCTTTTTATTTTATTTTTTTTGTAAAAGCTCGTAGTCGTAATTTTTATGGTTATATTGGATTTTTTTGAATTGGCATTTTTGATTGTTTTTTGGGTAACCCGTTTTATATGTAAAAGATGTCATTTGTACT
This sequence comes from Acrobasis suavella, assembly GCA_943193695.1. Taxonomy (NCBI): domain Eukaryota; kingdom Metazoa; phylum Arthropoda; class Insecta; order Lepidoptera; family Pyralidae; genus Acrobasis; species Acrobasis suavella. The sequence continues at coordinate 21,252,601 of OW971932.1, forward strand.
TTTCCCCATATCAGTTTATGATCGGATTTAACTTTCAGACCTTTTTCACCAATAATACTGTGGAAAAATATGCCCCTTTTCGTACCGGTGATAATATGGTCGACTTGCGATTGTTTTGTTCCCCGTGACCATGTGGTCCTACATGTGGGTCTGCCCCACGTACTGTTTACTTTTAGTTTGTGTTGCTGTATTAAATTAAGCAAAAGGTTTCCGTTAGCATTTGAGGTATTATGGTAGGGATTTTTTCCGATTAATGTTTTGAATGTCTCGAGTTGGAGTCCTAATTCACGTACATCTTCTATACCTATATGGGCATTAAAATCGCCGATAATGATTAAGAAGGCATTGCTTGGGGTTTTCCTGATAAGATTTCCTACTTGTGAGAACCGGGATGTTGATTCTGACGGGATATGCGTGTTAATGACGAAAATATTTATTGGGTCATTGACATCGGCAATTTTTATCTTTAAGTTTATTGCTATTACGTCACGGCTTTCGCGATATATGCGTATTATGTTGTAATCAATTTTTTTGTTAATTAGGATGGCAATTCCTCGGTATTCCTTAGCACTTTTGCCTCCACCTAGTATCCAGTTGTAGTGCTTTGATTTATAGCCTCCGGTAGCCATATGAGTTTCTTGTAGGCCTGCAATGGTTATATTGCGGTCTGAAAGAAGTTTATCTATATTGTTCTTATCGCGTAGTGTTGCGCATCCTAGTACATTCCAGGTGGCAATTGATAAAGCTTCGCATGGCATGGGTGGAAGTTTAGGTAGTACGCGTATTACAGTGGGCGAACTTCTCCCTTTTGTGCAAATATAGTTGTTTTGAGAACTTTCGGATTCGGAAGAGAGTGTATTACGTACTTTGGTGACGTCTTGCGAAATATCTAAGATCTTGTTAAGTACTTGATTCGTTTTATGGCCTTCCGTGTTATTTTCTGTATTAGGTAATAGCTGTTTGTGTGGTGTTTCGAAGTTAGCTATACTATCATAGTGACTATTCTCGAAGTATAAATAGACGTTTGCCACAGCATTATCTGATGGATGATATACAATTTGATTCCTGTTTTGCCCATATACGTGAACGTTTATAACATAATATTCTGCTGCTGCTATGAGGATGTCCTCTCCCCCCCAGAAGCCATCCTCAAATTGATTTTCTATATATCTGATGATGAGTTCATCTGATGTCATACTACTTTTTGGACAAGACAGGTCGGTGCAGTCTAAGATGTTATTCTGTAGTGCTAGGTTAATATTAGGCACATGTTTGTTGTTTTTAACGTAAGAGGCTAAGTCACGGCGTATCATGTGATGGTCAAAAGTTACTCCGAAAATATTGTTAATTTGGTCCGCTAAGGCTCTATACAAACAATTACCATCTCCCGCCATTTTTCTAACTGTTTTGTTTCGGCTTGTATTCATTGTGTGCAGCTGTTTTATTACTATATGTATTGTCTTATTTGAGGCTGTTCAGAATTATCGGTTGGCGAGGGATTTATTGCGAGCGCTATTGTATTTTGGGCAATATTCGTTCTTAATGTTTTTAGGGCGCACTTTTTACGACAAAATTTCCTTTATTTAAATTTAGGTAAGTAATGGTTCTAAGCTCGTAGTGGTCCGCAGATGTTTTACGACACAATATGTTGCAGGCTCTTATTTTTGCCGCGTGAAAGCTCGGTTTATTTGTTTTTTTTTTTTTTTTTGATGCCTTTGGTTCACAATGCCTTTCAGGGTTTGGGAATTTTGTAGGAGATTTTCTAGTATTGTTTCAATTTTTTTCCTGTGGGTATTGTTTCAGATATCTTTCAGGGTTACGCAACTTTTAATTTACGGAGTGTTAGCTTAATGTATAGGTACTTTCTAATTGTTTTTGTTTTAAATCTGAATGTTGAGATTTGGAGTATAATTTATATATGTGCAATACTGTTATACTAATGTGCGGATGCTACGTATTAATGCTTATAACGTTGAGTCTGCAGTCTCTTTTAGCTGTTAACGGGATCAGAATATGAGGTAGAGTGTTTAGTTTTCCTTTCAATTTAGACTTAGGCTCCAAGTCATTTGGGGTATATATGGATTTTATAAAGGTTGATTAGTTTTAATACCAGTATTGTAGAAGTGTATTACTAGTTTTCAGGTAACGATAGGCTGGTTTGCTGGTTAGTGTTCAGATTATGTTTGTCGTGAAGAAAATAAAGAAGTTATGGAGTTAGCTTATAATATGAATGTCGATTTTCTGTTCTTTTTATTTATTTATTTTTTATTATGAGGTTAGTAGTGTTAGCTGAAAGCTATTTCGTGTGATATATAGTTTAATTTTATTAGCCTCACCGATTCAGAATTTATTTATTAGGTATCTGTCTAGAGGAGATGCTTAATTGCAGCCCGTCACCACCTCCTCCGCACGAACACCCTGGAGGCGGCAGGGGACCTAGCTTTTGACGCCAACAATTATGCAACACAACAAAGTGACAAAACCAAGAGATACTATAAAGATACTATAAATATCCCACGACAACAAAGATATACTTGAACTGAATTGAGTTGATGTCTTTTTAAACTAGTGATGTAGTTGATTTATTTTGCAGCTTGGCTAGATCAGCCGGATAATTGAATTCAAAACCGCGAGTGAGACATTCAACCGAGTATCAGTTTGTTCAGGATCTCGTGAATAGAATTATCAATAGTGGTAAATACAGTGTCACTGCGCTTTACCGTGCTATCGACGTGCCTATGTTGGTAATTTACGAAGAGGCAATAACTTTTTCTTAAACGAAATGTTTTACGTAAATTTCTGGTTAGTTGAAAGTGCAGTGGCCTGCTTTGTAAAAATAGTAGATTTGTCCTTAGCTAGATTATTTTTGTTATCAGATTCTGGTGTAGTATATTAAGGGCCTTTTTCAGTACCACGCGTGCTGTTTTAGGTCGTTGCTTACTATGAACGCAGTAGTATAATTAATATATTTAAGTAAAGATTTTAAATTCTCATCTTTTTTTTTTTTTTTGAAGATATACAGCTTATTGAATTTACTAAGTGCCAATTACAAGTCTTTATTTATAAGGTAATATTCTGAACTTTAAAATAACAAATACTACATAAATTCTGCTATTAAATGGATAGAAAAAAGAAATACTCACAATATCAAAAAGTGGATGTCAGATAAACGGAAAATTAGGTACTGTTGAAGAGGTTTGGTTTTATACAAAGCACTCGATCTTATCAATTTTACAATTAGACAAGTAATACATTTATGGAACAAATACTAATAAAGTGTAAGTGCCTATTAAACAATTTAGCGGTCAAGTTAATTACAAGTTATTGTCAAGTCAATGTCATAGAACTTATTAGCTAATACTTGCTTTATACGAGGTATGCTGGTACAAAATAAATCAAATCGCATTCTGTTACGAAGCTATTAAACGTCTCACGACTTTCTTGTGTAAGACTATTACCTACGTCTTGTAATTACTGATTTTCCTGAACAGAGGGGAGAACATGAGAACGATAGTTTCTAGATTGGCATGCAGTGACAGTAAGGGTAAACTGTATGCCTATATATAATACATATATAAATAAATATAAAAAGGATTGATCTCACCAATTAACTCAGCAGGGTTTATAGCTGAATCTGCGTGGTCGTATTCACTATTAGCTTCTGAATAAGTATCTATAATTACACCATACACTGCACTCACAAATATGCACGCATGCGCAGACCAAATGACTTGAACTGCGTTTTACTCTAATACCGGCGCGAACGATTACGGGGCTTTACGATTGGGACGTTACGGTCTCGGCAGGTAGTGAGCGCATGCGTCCGCTCGGCAAGACGGTCGGACCCGAACCCTCCTTTGCACGTTGTATAACAATGTATATATTTTTTAAATTATCTTTCTTTGTTTCAACGCGCGTTAGTCGCAGTTACCTCGAAATAAATCGGTAGATACCAATTTCCCTGTTGCTCTCGGGCACCTATTTTACAATATACTATCATATTCTTATCACTTACGACGTAGGTAGAACGTCTATTTGCAAATCCCAAATACTATAGCGCTTTAGAAGACAATGGAACGAAGATAAATAAAAGTGGAATCAGAAATAGTTAGCTATTTGAGAAAAAAAATTGTAGAAGCTTTTATTGTGAAGCCAAAATACTTATTATGACAAATTAAATAGGCCCAAACTCGATAAAGTAGCGTCATTTTAAGTTCTATCGCTTCCTTCTGGCTCCGTGATCAGACCCTCATCGTCTACCATAGACCTGTGCACATCAAGACAAATCGAAGGAGTCCTACTCAATGAGGTTATATTGTTATATAACTGAATTTCGTAGAATATCTCCCGACTCCATCATCAGAACAGCTCTAATAATATTGTATTGTCATCCGACTTACACAAATATGCAAAATTTCAGCTCAATCAATTGAGGATAACTGGTTGAAATTTGAGTTGCAATGCAAGATTTGGCCTAAACAAACATACATACAAGATAAGCTTGTAAAATAGTGTAGAATTGCGATTAGCGACAAGCCGCGACGGTCGCTTGTCAGTTCTTGACAACAGCGAAGGTACCAGCTGATTTTTCTTTTGCCTAGTGAAAGTTTGCGCTATGCAGTTTATTATAATTTAATGCCATTTCGTTTCATTCAATTTAACTAGCTGCGCCCCGGGTGCCCGCCGTGTATATATAAAAAGTAGACTATGTGTTAATCCAGGGTGTCAGCTTTCTGCATACCAAGTTTTATCAAAATTAGTCCAACCGTTTGCGCGTGAAGAAGTAACGAACATACACACTCACAAACTTTCGTCTTTATAATATTAGTGTGATTTAATTTGATTTAACGCAATTTAGTTTGAATCTGATTTATACCATTTTCATGAAACACAATTTTATTTATTAAAATTGTAGATATCAAATTCTTATTGCACTTAGTTGTTCATCATATTATATTTTACAAATAAATATAATTACAGATCAGGAGAGGTATATATAAAAAAATTAACAACTCATTAAATGAACTAATTACTACTACTTTAAATGAAACTTATTTATTCTGAAAATAATTAGAATTAAATAAGTACAAAATACTCGAACAAACAAAATGGCTGGTACGTGGTCTAAGTGCCCCAGTAACCGTCTTGCCCGCGCGGATGCTGAAGTATGAAGAACGTGCAAGCTTGTGTGCGCGCCGTCGTCGCATCGCTCCCGCCACTCGGAAAGGTGGTTGGTACCCCTCTCTCGCAGTAGACGCGTCATCGGACACGCCCATCGTGCTATCTCTTTCTTTATTTTTTTTTTAATTTATTCTTTTCAGAATCAAGCACTTTACATATATTATCATTTTATCTTATAAACTATTACTTACTGCCAATTACAGATTCACATTTTGTAATTAAAATATTCAAAAACTAACTATGTTTAGAGAAAACAGAATGGATATTATATACTACAACATTTTTTAAAAAAGTAAAAAATGCACGGCAACAAAGTTTTAAAAGGAAGCAATGTAGCATTCTTCATTCTTCAAGAAAGTTCGACGTTATCTTCTAACAGTATCTATTAATCAGATTCTACAAGTGGTGTGGTAGAATATCAGTGTTTTACTCATATTTTGTATGAGTAAACTATACACTGAGCCACAGCCCGTTTGATCTGCTAAAGCACACTTTAAAAAAAACGTATGTTATTTCAGTGTGTATAATGTTTATATTGTGTTTTTAGATCAAATAAATCAATGTCTATCTCTTTTCCGCACAAAAAGTAAAATCCGATCAAGGTAATGGCCGAAAATGTGAATCATGTCAATATTCAATGCGGCTAGCGACTCATCATTATTTGGATTTCTTTTCCCACCCACAATTACGTTTGCTTGCTTGCTTTTCGTATGTGTAAGTGGCCAACACAATTGTCAGATTTTTCAAGCTGCCTTAAAGCATCTGACATAGCTTGACGACTGCCATACAATGATGACAGCCGGGACCAACGTCTTATACGTGCCTTCCGAAGCACGTTACAAATGGCGTTATACAATTACGTTAAAAATGGTGTTTGGGTATTGCAACCGTGGGCTCTGTTTACCCCTTTAGGGATAAAGACGTGAATGTGTAACCTTCAATTTTTTACAGTACAGACTATTACTAAAACTCCGCTGTCCGACCTTCGTCTGTCTGTCTGTTTCCAGGCTGTATCTCATGGACTGCGATAGCTAGACAGTTGACATTTTCACAGATGATGTATTTCTGTCGCCATTATAACATCAAATACTAGAAACAGAAAATGATAAATATTTAAGTCGGGTTCCCATACAACAAACATTATTTTTAGGGTTCCGTCCCTCGAAAGGAAAAAACGGAACCCTTAATGGATCACTTTGTTGTCTGTCTGTCTGTCTGTCAAGACCATTTTTTTCATGAACGTGTAGAGGTATAAAGCCGGAATTTATATCAAATACTCAAGTCTACTGTTTCTTGGAGCTGTAAATAAATAAAACTTCTCAGCCAACGCAATCAAAAGATACAGCCGTTTATGCCGCAAATTTCCGAAAACTTTCGAAACTCACAAAGGAATCACAACCTACAAGGTACTTCTCGTGAACTCAGAATCTTGAAATTTGGTACGAAGCAACGTCTTATAGCACAAATAAAGGAAAATTGCGAAAACCGTAAATTTTTATAGTTAAATCATATAATAAACATATTTTTAATAATTTTAAACTTGTAATACTTACAAGATTGTACGGAACCATCGGTGCGCGAGTCCGACTCCCACTTGGCCGGTTTATTTATTAAATATTAATGGCACTAAGCCGGTTATTTATCAAGTCTGTGGCGATATTCGAATATTTCACAACTTAATATCAATTAACATACAATCCGATGCAGAAACAATGCCTATTAAATTCTATTTTTATCTCAATTAGACCAAATAGTTATCGACAAGAATTTATCGGTCACAGCAATTTATTCCAATAATAGTTTTATTTTGCTAATGCCAATTATTATACAGTTATCAAATTTTCTTTGTTAACATCAACTCAACATATTGTGGCCACCAATAAATAAGTAGATTAGGACAAATGAGCTGGTAACAAATCAAAAGTGCCATTTTTCAAACGCGGAGTCACCTAAACGAATGGTTTTTCCATACAAAAAACCGTACGTTTAGTGACTCCGCGTTTGAAAATTCGCAAAACAAGTACTTTTAAATTGTAAAGGGAACTCAAAGACATTATATTTCGTAACCGCCTTAGACCAAATGGAATATTCTTCTGTGCTGGCCTTGGAGAAATGAAAACCCCACGTAAACGTGAAAATTTAGAAATGTTTGCTAAACCAATCTTGGTTAAAAAAAAAAATTAAAAAAATATTTATTTAGTAACATAAAGCACACGATCCTTACAAATACTAGGCTATATGTATATGAAAATGAAAATGTTTTATTGGGTACCTAAATGTTCTTAATTGTAGCTAGTTGTGGGTGCCTCCTTTTAAGCAATATTTTTACTAAATAAACGGTAAGTACACGCAAAAGTGCACTTAATTGACACTTAATAAAAACAAAATTTAAGGTTATGTTGAAGGTCGGTGTGTATTATTTATGTAAAATAAAATAAATAATAATTTACATATAACATAAGCAAATATAACCAGTTTAAATCCTTGTGAATAAAATAAAATAGTATAATATAATAAAAAAGTTTATAGGCATCGTACACTTCAAAAATGGCGTCATAATCTCTCATCCTATACTTTAAACAAGCAACGAGCATATACTGAAGATGTCGGAAACGGGTCAAACGATTTTGATGAAACTCAGTAGCTTTTAGGGAGGGACGAGGCTAAAAAAAATATTTTCATAACAAAGGCCCAGCTAGTAATAATTGCATGAGAAACTATGACTAAGCCTGACCGTACATACACCGAGTTTCCAGACTAGGCAAAAGCCTGTGTTTTGGGAACTAATTGGTAAGAAATAAAGTATATTTCACTCCATACTAGGATCCCCTGTGTCGTGGAGTACATATAGCGTCCTTCCCAATTTTGTAGTCTCTACATGCAACGCGTTAACCTAAAATTCAGTGTTCATGTTTTGTCTTTATTTTTGCAATGACATATTTTGAAGAGATTGAAAGGGACAGAATATATTTAAACTAATACCGTCTTATTATAAAACCAAGACTAACTTTGTTACAAGGTTTAAACCATTATCCGCCCAAAATGAAGTTGACATTGACAGGTGAGATAGTGTGATATTAGTAAATGTCAACTTGATTTGGTCGGATAATGGTTTAAACCTAGTAACAAAGTTAGTCTGGGTTTTATAATAAGACGGAAATAGATTTAGCAAACGTTTTAAAACTTTTATAAATACGAGGGTCAGAATGTTCCATCAGCTTCTTAAAAAATCGGATTTAAGGAATAAGCATCACCATTTTGATTCCTTTTTAAGGTTCTATACCTAAAGGGTAAAAAAGTGACCCTATTACTAAGATTGTATCTCTAGGCTGTATCTCATAAACCGTGATAGCTAGACAATTGACATTTTCACAGATGATGTATTTCTGTTGCCGCCGTAACCGGCAAACAAATACTGAAAACAAAATAAAATTAATATTTAAGCTGGGCATTTTTTATAGATATCTACGGAATCCGTCGGGCGCGAGTCCGAATCGCACTAGGTCGTTTATTTCATCTTTTCGCCCACGATCACGCTAAACTTGGCCTTTGGGTTTACAAATCACTAACCAAAGAAGTCAAATTATTGGTTTTTAACATTACATTACTCGGATTACTATCCATATTAAATTTGTGGGTAGTAGTAAAGAATAACGCATGATTTTAATGCGTGTGTATGTAATGAGAAAAAATTGTCAGTGTGATGGGAAGTCACGGTAGAACAGTTGGTAGAGCACTCACGACGTGAGGGACGCGGGTTAAAATCCCATTGGAAACGCAGTTGTTGTACGAATTTGTGCTTAGTCATTAAGTTGCTTCTTACGAAATTTACATGAAGGGGTAGTGTAGTCCTATTTGTAGTATCCTTAGGTCGGAAACCACACGAATTTTCTTATTTCAGATATTTTTAATAAATATACGCTCGCCAACATAATACCGAATTTTAATATTATTTTTATTTTTCATATCAATAAGTAACATAACTCGAATCTGAAAACAAAATATTTTTTTTTATGTGTTCGTCAAAAATAACGTGAGCTTTTAAATGGTCTGATGGAAGGAGAAACTGTCAAGTAACAGAAAAAGGATGCACGTATACCTAGTTTTTTTTTAATCTATGCACATACACGCAGCGCTCTTGACGTCACTGCTATTAAGTCTCGCGCATATGAAAGAGATAGCGAGATCTCCCCATCACGCTTCCACTCTTCTTCATAACAATATTTCAAATGCTAATTGCAACTTCATATTGGCATGCCGTTTTAAAAAAAAAATATCTTTTTAGTATTCTAAAAAGAGCCTATTCTGATGATTAAACCATGTCCTCCACCTCACGTATCAAGGTTTCCTTTGTAAAGAATAAGTAGGTACCTACGCCACGCAAGTCGCTTTAAAACAGGACACGTTTTACGACCCGAGTTGCGCTCTTTTCAAGGTTTGTACGTCGTATAAAAAGAACTTTTCTAATCTCTTACATGATGGCCTTTTTATGTAATATGTAAAACGTGTGACCCGAATTCTACTTTTTCAAATGGAAAAAAATATTTCTTTTTCTAACTTATAAAGAATATGCTATATTTGCATATTATTATATCGTAAGTACTTTAAGTAAAGTCACAGAACTGATATAAGTATTACATATAGAACGGGAACTCCTAAAGTTCCGCACAATATGTGTCCTCATTCCCCTTCCCCGTTCCCCGTCCCCTCACCTCTCCCTCGTTCTCGCCTTGTCGCGTTTTGGGGTCAAACACACACATTTAATTTACGTGTGCACGGAGGTGTAGTTCCGTTTGTAGTATGGGCAGAAATGATACCCCGCTTGTATTGGGCGTTTATCCACTACCCGGCACAGCGGCAGCAACGGGGACGGCGACGGCAGCAGTGGATGCAAAAATATATGAAGTTATATGGCACGCTTTTCCGCCGACAGCGGCCCGGGTGCGGCGATGCCTCCCGCCGACGCCGTCACGGCAAATAGACGTGACCAATTAAATATTTTACAAAATAATTTTTCGGCCTTTTTAACCGATTGCAAAAGAAGGGTTTGGCAAATTGCAACAATGTAACCCAGGGCTGGTCCTAGGGTGGTGGGAGCGATGCGACCACACTGAGTGCCAAAAAAGGAAGCGAAATCAACCGAAACGTGGGAAAACGACGACGGTGATGATTGATCGAGCGCGTGATATGCGCGGAGCAATTTTTTGTCATTTTTGACAGCAGCAATATTCACTAAATAATCGGAGGCTGCTGTTTTTTCTGGTGGAAAATAAAGCACACAGTACAGTATGTGTAGTGTAGTGATATTTTATTCACGGACTGTGGTCTCATTCGGCTGTGAAAACTAGTGGACTCGTAAAAATTTGTCGCCAGGAGCTTCCTTGTAGAAATCAAAGGATCTTTGGTTCGGACCTTTGATTTAGAAATGAAAGAAGTTGTTGTTGCTTTAGTTAGAAAAAAAAACAAGAAATAAAGATAAGCTTTAAAGGTTTTGTATCCAAAGCCGTTAAATAATAAAAAAAAAAAATCTATGATCTACTTGACAATATTCTTTTAAAACTGAAAACCGGCCTAACCCCCGAAGTACACAACCGATTTTGATAAAAATTACTATGAGACTAGCTGACCAGTATACCCTTTCAAATAAAAATAAAAGAATCAAATTGGTCCCACCAGGCGTTTTTGAATAATCGGTGAACACATAATATCACGACGAATTTATAACATCCTCCTTATATGAAAGCCGGTTAAAAATATATAAATTTGCATCAAGCATGCTATTTCTATAGCCCGGTTCATATATTGACAAGTGACAAGTGCGAGTGACATGTGGCAAGTTCGTGTGAACAGGCATTCACAGGTGGCAAGTTACAAGTAAATAGCAGTACTGCAAACCTACTTGTTACTTGCCAGTGTTTACTCGCCACTTGTCACTTGTCAATATGTAAACCAGGCTTTTGGTCTGTCTTCCACTTCACACACTTTTACGCTACTTTTTTTCACGCATCCGAGTGAGTGTGTCACCACGGTCGAGGTTGCTTAACCCGTGAAAACGTAGTCAGTTGGTAACCCATCCTATTCGAAACCACATCCATCGGACTTAACTTGGATGGGTCAGGCGCAGACGTAGACTTAACAGTACGGAGTTACTTGCCACGGCGCCGACGCCATGTTAATTAAATAAAAACAAGCTAAAGGACTTATACCAGAGCCGTTAAAATATTTTACCTGTATGGCGTTGACGTTTGCGTTCTGCCGTGCCGGGGCTGAGCCGGCACTTGGAAAAACGGGGCCACGGCTCGGCGCCGGAGCCGGGGCCGCTCCGGTGCCGAGCCGGCATTTGGAAAAACGCCCAAATGCCATACCTGTGGTATAGTATCTGCATGACCTATATAATCAGGTTTTCAATACCTACCCAAAATTGATTTTTGAGCACGCAATAAACAAGCAAGCTGTAACTTTTTTCGATAAGCTTATTCTTAATTCCAGTGGACTAAACGGTGAATAGGTGAATTTCAGTGCCTTCAAGATATAGTTTAGGCTGATCAAACTTTAGTTTGCGGGTGATTACTATTGCCTGCGTTTTATGAGCTGCGAATCTCATCTTAGCAGTGCGGCCCCAATTTGTAACAATTTGGAGCGCCACATTTGCATCTCTTTCTGCCTGGGCCGATGTCTTTCCAGAGGCAATGATAAGGATGTCATCGGCGAAGGCTTGAATGTGCACTTGTATATATACCGTTTTTCGTAGCAGAGGGTCCAAATGCACATTCCACAAGAGAGGCTCGCATGTTGACCCTTGTATGCATCCCTTGTTTGTTTTGCGCTTAGCGGTTTCGCCGGCAAAAGACAGTTCGACCGTCCGATCGCTCAAGTAGTTAGCTATGGTAGCTAACTCGGCAGGATCTACTCCTCTCCTTTCCAGCTCTATGAGCATGTAAGGCCACCAGGCGTTGTCAAACGCACCTTCAATATCCAACGACACAACCACTATGATCTCACGCCGGCTGCAGGCCTCCAGAATGTGCGTTATGGCGTCGTAAAGTGCATCTTCGGTGCTACGCTGCGGGACGAACCCGTACTGTCGCGGATCAAGGCCATTCGTGGTGCCAAGTGTCCACAAAAGCCTATTTGCAATGGCTTTCTCTAGGATCTTCCCCAGAATCTATCGGTCTAAATGATTTTGGGTTTGTGTAGTTATCCTTGCCGGGTTTGGCGATTATCCTGATGGCCGCTTTTTTCTACTCTTTGGAAAAGTAGCCCAGACGCAGACACGTGTTATACCGCAAGGAGTGTAGCTGGGACTGCCTCCAACACTTGGGCGCATATATCGGCAGTGAATCCATCCAATCCGGAGGCTTTTTTGGGGCTCATATTTTTAATAACACTTTGGATCTCCCTTAATGTTAGGGGTTTATGGTCGTGCTTTCCATGTTTAAGCCGTTGTGTTAGAGATTCTGCCTCTGCGCGAATTTGTGCCTGATCCACATTGTCAGTAATCGGCTCGTCGCTTGGGTAAAATGTAGCCGCTAGGAGTTCCGCGGAC